>CM050655.1:23192674-24463174 GCA_027574665.1 Rhynochetos jubatus
ACTTTTCAAAACGAGTATCAGCTCAAATAGTGAACTTGTGGTAGGTTTGGACTTTTTTTTTCTCTTCTGTTTTATGCTTGGAAAAAAACTCCATAATAGGATACATCAAAACATGACAGGACAAGGGGTAATGGTTTTAAACTGAAAGGGAGTACATTTAGATCGGACAGAAGGAGGAAGAAATATTTTAGGATGAGGGTGGTGAAACACTGTTACAGGTTGCCCAGAGAGGTGGGAGGTGCCCCATCCCTGGAAACATTCAGGGTCAAGTTGGATGAGGTACTGAGCAGCCTGATCTGGTTGAAGGTGTCCCTGCTCATTGCAGGGTGGTTGGACTAGATGGCCTTTATGTGTCCCTTCCAACCCAAACTGCTCTATGATTCTGCAATGGCAGACCTTTTAACATCCCATAAATAGCTTAAAGATCCTGAAATTTAAAAACTGATTTGTGCCTTTTTATTGTTCAGGACTTTGTTGGACAGTTTGGGGTATGTGTTCTCCATTTCTCTGCTCTTCTCAGAATCAAAATGTGATCCCGAAATATATATATAACCAACTGTTTCTAAATTTGAGAAAAAACTCCTTATTCCCTGACAGAGCAAGAGTTGTTATTCCGTCCTCATCTCTTCCCCTTAACAAGACCGGATATGCAGCTGCTCTATTCAAATGCTTGCTTTATGCTCAACAATCTCCTCCTTCCATTCACTCTCCCTCATCCCCTTTTCCTCTTCATTTTCTTACTGCTTTTCATTCCTTATGCTTCCTTCTTTACACTGACAATTTCCACTATAAATCTCAGGTTGCCTCTTGCATTTTTTTTTCTATTTTTCAACTATTGCTTCCCAGATAATCTCTTAGTATTACTCTTTGTTCCTGCCTTCTGTCTCCATGATGTTCATTGCACTGTTTCTCACTCTGTCCCCTCTTACCTTCACCTGGTAGTAGCTGCATTTGAGCCCAGGGAGGACTCTCTGGGAAGAGACTCGCTTTTGCTAGTGCAGAGTGAGGGGAAATGATTGCTACTGCTTGGGAATGGACGGAGTTCGGCCCCACTGATACTGACTGGAGAGGGCAGCCATTCTGAATGAAATAAAACGGCACGTTTGAAGGCAAGTACAGAATGTGATGCAAGTCACCAAAACCAATATAAGCTGTTTAGGGCTTAAAATAGAGCCCTAAATTTGGCTCTGTTAGTTTTATGGCAAAAGATCAACTTTGAAAATACTAAATTGTTTGATAAGAAATTTATACAGATTTAAGCTTAATAAAGAAGTTGACGAACAATTACTGTGAGCATAATATGGAGGTATATTAAACAGTTATCTGACCATTTCAGCAAGGCCTGGAAAAGCAGCCGAATAAGGAGAAGCAATACCTAAACGCATTTCTTGTGATCTGACAACATTCTGACTGTTGGAATTATTCAGTTTTCAGCAAAACTAGTTAACCCAGCAATATGGAAGTATTCTATTTTGGAAAAACTGCCCTTTAACTGCTATGATAGTAATATGTAAAATTAAATTTCAAGATCAGTTAAGTGTGTTTTTTCATCTATTCAGTTCCATCTTTAAAAAGACAAGGAGCCCTCAATTAAGCTAAAATGAAACAGATCTAAACAGAAAAATGTTTCTACCATAAAACTCATTTTTTCAGTAACATAATACTTCATTTTAACCTTCAAGCTAGTTGGAGTATTCACTTTCTGGCAAAGAGACGAGCATGGTTGGTTAGTCATAGCAGGCTTAAATTGCTTCATAATGAATTTCATAAAATAAAAATACACTCAATACAATGTTAATTGAGTTTGCTAGGCTTGTTTGAACCTTTCTTACGTTTGTTTCTTTGGAACTGGCCCAGGTCAAGTAATTCAGATACCAGATTGAATTAAGCGCTTGTGTTCTGATACAGCTGTTGTTACTATCTTTTAACTTCCAGTTACGAAAGAGTTGGCTGGGAGAGACAAAAAATGGTTTTCTTCTAGTGGCTAGTTGATCAAAAACTGTCTGTACATACTGATTTTCTTTGCTTCTGGAGTGCTGCTCCATTTGTGACTCTTGTAAGGAGCACTCTCCTTATCTTAATTGATTTACGAAGTGACGCTGTCTCCTGGGAAGAACTGACAGTGAGGGTGCGGTCCTTTCCACATGAATCCTCAAATCATCTGAAAAGCAGTAACCCAGAAGTAAATAGGGACATAAAAGAGGGGAGTTAGAACACCTAGAGCCAGCCCTGTGCTAGCTAGGATATTTCAACAAATGGGGTATTTCCAACTGCTAGTTTTCCTGCCCTTGATGATTCAGAATAGCACAAACAGGTTAGAGCAAGTGTTGAGAAACTCTTAATTACAGAAAGCAGAGACATAAGTGTTTTAACAACCCATTTTCACCTGTCCTAATTTATCTTTCCCAGCTTTAGTCACCTCTTTCACCCATGAAGCTATGCATATTTCATCCTTTGAAAAATCAGCCTGCAGTTTTATTAAACACGGATATTTTCACACTTGTGATTTCAACCATGTAATTTCCACAACAGCATTAGTATTTAGTCTTGAATAATTAGTATTATGGATAATTACCCAGAGTAAATATCCAGAATAATTCACGGACCAGTACAAGATGGAACACAGTGCTGGTAAACAAAATGCTGAAAACTTTACCTGACCTACATTAATCATGAAAATATTAATATCCTATGGGAGGACTTCCTGTCCAGCTGAGTATTGATGTGGAGGTTAGAGATATGTGGATAGTGGGCTGTGGAAGGGAGGTAGTTGAAATAGGGAACACCAGTGTGCAGATTAGGTGGAATGTTAAACAGTAAAATTTTCACCTTTTGTGCTGAGTAGCTTTTTTTTGGTGGAATTTTCAGTGTAGTTACAATAACTCAGTAATGAAAAAGTGGTAACTTGGAAAGGGGAAAGTATTCAAATAGCGCAACTTTTTTCCTACGTGCTGATTTTGATTTGTTTTAAATTGTCATACTGGACCTATTTGTGTTTGAGTTTCAGGATGTTTTTAGGAAAATATGACAGATGATTATTTAATATTTTCTTCAGCTAAGCAACATGACAAAAGCTGCTCTGTAATAGCTGTAGATTTGATAGCTAGTGTGGGCTTTCAGTCGGTTCCTTGTACTAGAAGTTTGGCGTTTGGAAGGAAGTTTGGAAATACTAGAACTGTTTCTTTGCCTAGCAATTGTTCTGAATAGGTAGCTATTTGATCTGGGCTTGTAAGTGAAACTGCTAAAAGCTGTTATTTAATTACTCCGTTTCAGCTCAAGCTGACAGATATTTATTTTTCTCGGAGCTAGTGATTCAGATCGCAGCAATTTTCCCTGGAAAGAGGGAGTGTGCACGGTTTTTTCCCCTTTCGAGCCCTCTTGCTTCCAGGCTGGGTAGGAGTGAAATGCCATCCCTAGGTAAGACTTCAAACCCCATGATGCCGTGGGAGAGCATGCGCTGAAAGCTTCCAGTTGTCAAAGTGCCCTGCCAGAGCGGTCGCCTATTTGTCATATACCAAACCCGAAAGAAGAAAATAAATACACTGTCATTTTGTTGATCTTTAAATACAGAAAATCCAAAGGTAACTGTTCCTTAAAAATTTCTGTGTTGACTGCGTGGGTTACTGCATGCAAACGGAGCTGGCATTGCTATGGGGATATAGATTTCCTGTACTGGATTGTAAATTTGCACAAATACTTACACCAGCAAAAATAATCGAGGTACTGCGTATTAGTCCAACATTAGACACTGGCTGGCCTGTCTTTCAAAGTCATTTATTATCCAGTGGTTTTCCATTCAGACTGGCTTCATTCATTACAGGTAGGTCTTGACCTTGACAAAAGGGTTGAATTGTGCAATGGTTTTGAGCTTTAAGAAGCAGTATGAAAATGAATGTGGATTACGGTCCTTAGGATAAAGTTCATGAACAGCTAGCTAAGTCAGGGTACATATTTGAAGCAACTGCTGTGCTAGCCGCTATAGATAACCTAGTGACTAACTGATTTAAATATACTTTATTGACGACAGAATTTAACATTTCAGCTGCTATGTTTTTCTCTCTAAATATATGTTTGTACTGGTAGCTCAGAACCAGAGGAGAGATAAATATAATCTTTTCTCCCTTTAATGTGGAATCATCAGTAATTTTACGTCGCCTTGGGAGTTATAGTGTTTTTGGTAGAAATTAAGCTAATGGGAAGCACACAGAGCTGGGTATATTGTGGCTGACTGCAGTATTGCTTTAAACTGCCGCGCAAGGCTTCTGTGCCCTCAGCAGCAGAGCTGCTCCTTATGGCTGCAATAGTTTACTCCATTCTTCTTAGGAACTTGCCTTAATGTGGTCTCACTGCATATTCTGTTCACGGACCCTTGCTGTTCGGTTTACGTACTGAACAGGTAAATAATAGGGAGCATGAGCAGTAGCGGAAGGGATAGCAGAAACCTGTCCAGACGTTCATTTTAACTGAAAAGTGTGTGCATGGCTCGGAAGAGATTTAAAAGACAGAAAGAAACAAACGGAAAGTGTTAAAGATAAACGTGGACCCTCTGAAAACTGTTGATGTCGGCAAGGAGAGGGTTGTCACTTTCACTCTCTGACACCTTTCTTAACAGCTGATTGATTTGGCTTAGTGTTACTTTCTTACCTTGAAACAACAATCCTAAAAAAAAAATGCAGTCTTGGGAATGTGCATGTCATATGATTGACTCAGTAGAAACACAATTAGGTATTCAGCGAGGACCATCTTTGCCATCATTACTTAATTCAAGTAAGGGATTTTTGGCTCATTTAAAATACCTTTGAGATATAACGATCTCTCTTAAATTGGCTAAACGTCTGCAAACTGCAGAGGTTCCTGTTCCAGGCTCATACAGCGGCTGTTCGCTGATGTCTGTATGTGCATTAATGCTATTGTGTTTCAGAATAACAAATTATATGGCCGGTCCTGTTTCATACGAAGCACCATTCATTGCGGATGTAAGACGCAACCATTCTACATACATTTACTTTTTAGAGTTTAGGGTTATGTATTGATTTAGCAAATAATTTGCATCACTGGTCTTTGTCTGGTGCGTATAAAGATGGCTTTGAACATGTGGCACGTCTGCCTTTCAGACATTTCGATTTGGCCCATTTTTATTTTTCGTTGTGAAAGCATCAGCCGCACCGTAGTCCAATAACGCCTCCCCGATCTGCTCCTGGTGACCTTTTTGCCCCTCTAGTGAGCAAATTACTGACGCTTCCATATATGCAGAAATACCTTTACGCAGAGGACTGCTTTGATGTAAAACAGCGTTTTACACGGCAAGATCCTAAGGTCACCGAAGGCAAATCGAACGCCCGCCGTGGCTTTGTACGCCAAGTGTCTGCCCCCACCCCCGCGCTGCCCCCCGCATTGCGATCGCTGCTCGTGCCCCGAGCGAGCGGCGCCGCGCCGTGCGGCACTGAAAGGCCAGAACGCGGCCGCGCAGCGCAGAGCCGCTCCCCGCCGCTGCCAGCCTCGGCGGGTGCTTTCTCTCCGAGAAATGTAAATAATTGAACGCTTGTTTGGTAATTAAGGAAAATCGGTACCCGGCTCCTTTAAAGGTCCCCTAATAGAAAAGGGGGTGGAGAAGAGTGAAGACTGGTGTCTTTTTAACCTTGCTGAAGGACGCAGCAGTATTTATTGACGTATGCAAATAACCAGGGGGAGGAGGTGGAGGAGGAGGAGGGTGCTTGGAAAAACAGGAACCAGAATCAGTTTCTCATTGCAGGGTGAGAGCTCTGAGTTCCGGTGTAAGAGAAAAGAGACGTGGCGAAATTGCTGTATATCTCTGCCCTATAAGCACATCTCTCATTTAGACTGAAGGGAAACAAGGCATCAAAAAGGGTGAAGCATCTTAAAAAATATTTTAAAGGCAATCCAGCACGATCAAAGGTTACAGATTCCTAAATGGAGAGGGGGGGTGTGGGGTGTGGGGGAAGATTACGGGTTTGCCTTGCAACTTGCTGTAGCATAGCACTAGCAATAGAACGAGATTTTTGGCCGGCAGATGATGAAAACGGCCTGGTTTGTGGTATGAATGACAATATTAATAATCTGTCTTTGTGGTTTTTTCCCCTACTGTTTCAGCTGCGCAAACCATGCAGGATGATTTACTGATGGACAAAAGCAAAGCCCAGCCCCAGCAGCAGCGGCAGCAGCAGCAGCAAGATCCAAACTCAGCAGAAGCCCCCTCTACGCCCATCTCGTCGGAAACACCCAAACCAGAAGACAACAGTTCAGTGACTAGTATCGGCACATCGGCTCCTTCCCAAAATAGCAAGGAGAAGATGCAGATGGAGTCTCCCATTTTGCCTGGCTTGAGCTTTCACCAGCCTCAACAAGAACCTGCAGCCGGCACCTCCTTATCTCCCTCCTTTGGCAGCACCTGGTCTACGGGGACCACAAACGCGGTGGATGATAGCTTTTTCCAAGGGATTACTCCAGTCAATGGGACAATGCTTTTCCAGAATTTTCCACACCATGTCAACCCTGTATTTGGTGGCACTTTCTCGCCTCAAATTGGCCTAGCTCAGACTCAACACCACCAACATCAGCAGCAGCAGCAGCAAGCTCAGCAGCAGCAGCAGCGGAGGTCACCTGTAAGCCCTAATCAGGCACCTTTCGCCCAGAGAAATGCTGCTTACAGCCATCAGCCCATCATGACCAGCAAACCGTCTTCCTCCTCTGCCTCCTCTTCTTCCTCCTCTAGCTGGAATAACCATCAAAACGCGGCTTGGAGTACACCTTCCAACCCTTGGGGTGGGCTGCAGGCTGGTAGGGACCCTCGAAGGGCAGTTGGAGTGGGGGTTGGCGTGGGAGTGGGGGTCGGCGTACCCTCCCCCCTCAATCCCATTTCACCCCTTAAAAAACCGTTCTCCAGCAATGTCATTGCCCCTCCGAAGTTCCCACGGGCTGCACCCTTAACCCCCAAATCCTGGATGGACGACAACGCGTTCAGGACGGACAATGGCAACAATCTGTTGCCTTTTCAGGTAAAAGTCTACATGGTGTATTATTATTATTATTATTATGGTGACAGCTATCGTGGAGTTGTGTTTTTTGCAGGGGTGTATTTCACATTATTGCTCTGTCTGAGAGGTGTCTCCATAACTCATATTTGCATCGAATAGTCACTTTATAGGAAAGAAGTGGGCTTGATCCTAGGGGGGCATACACAAGGATGCCAAAGTCTGGGTTAAGGTTTACAGTCTTATTTTTTTTGTGTAACTTACTCTTAAATGTGACAGGGCTTTTTGGTTTCTTGGTTGGTGTTTGGGGATTTTTTTTTTAGCATCGGAAAGGTAGTAGCCTTTCTTCATGAAAAACAGGTTTGCCAGACTACGTCCTCTTGGTGCTGTGTGTTATAATTTGTTTTTTTCATGTTCTCCCGTATGTGAGAAACAGCAGACATTAAAATTGCTGGCTTCAGTTTTCTAACTGGCATGTTAATTTTAACCAGAGCTGCTTCTTGACCTGAAATCCGGTTAATTATTTTATCACCATTGAAATAACTAATTGTCCTTATGTTGTGGTGGGATTAACGGGGAGTCTGTTTGTGCAAGGTATACATATGAAAAGCTGTCTATGTATGATTTGTACGCCCTGCTGTTATAGTCACAGTGGACGTTTTGAATACATCTAGAAGCAGCGTGGGTGTGTATGGAAAGAGTGGCGTATCTGTCCTTTCCAGTAAGGAAATGCCTAATACAATTGACGTGATTTAGAAATGGCAGGGAGGTATTGTATAAAATAAACCATTTTATGCTGTTCAAAATACTTGCAGAGAAAAGAGACAATAGGACACGACCTTCAGAGCCATATTGCAATGGAGTCTATTTACTAGCTACAGAGCTCTGAAATATTTAAAGCTGCAGTGCCCTTCGCTGTTTTTTTAATCTGTGACGACAGAGCAGATCAATTGCAACTGAAACTGGGCCACATAGAAGATTTGCAATTTTAATGCAGAATGAAACCTGTCATGGTGTGAAATCCATTTTAAGTTGAAGAGAGCAGAGCATGCACTTGCGCTTATATCTATACGAGGTGAAGTGAATCTCAAATTTCTTCTAGGTTTAGCTTTTTTAGTCTCAGACAAATCAAAATTTTCTGGTTTGAAATACAGTGAAATCATTCATATGTCCTTTCTCTTTAGATGATCGCTTTCTCAGCGAAGTGTGAACTCTCAAACGTTTTTAACTTACCAGTATGGTAAGAATAGCATCTAGATTGACACTTCGTATTAGAAACAAAGTAAAATAAACTCAACACCCTCACCCACATGCCCCCACCCCCAGCCTAACCTGACTTTAAGAGGTCGTTGAAGTAAAATACTTGCATTCCTGTGCACTTTCTAGTCCCATTCAAAGAGGGCACCTTATAGTCAGCCCTGAAATTTCATTTTGCTGCTTCATTCTGTTTAAAGGGAGAGTTGCTGATTTTTTATTGGCTCCTCTTAGTGAAGGCGGAGTGGCTTCTGGTGAACTGCTAGTCAATGTCTCCGTAGCACTGAAATCTGGAGAAAGATTACACTTTAGACACAATATGCCTTGTGAAACTACTATGTTGCATGAGCACAGCAACACAAAAGTAATGAATATAGCTCCCAGTCATTTTTCAGGAGTGGGAAATGTGTTTCAATTTAGAATTATTCTTTTATTTAAATTGTCTACATGTAAGACATTACAGATTCTGGTAAATTTGAATTAGGAAGGAAAACAACAGTAAACGGTCTTATTTTGGTGGTTTGGTCAGTGAGATGCATCTTTAGTGAATATACAACTTTATTATTGTGACTGTAAATTGTCGCAAATTAAACTAGCAGGTATTTTAGTCATCGCTAAGGGGAAAAAAGATACATGTTTTTAAAGAAAAGTTATTTTGATTTGAAAATTAAGGTTTTGAAAAGCTGTGGTATTAGCTGATATGTAAATTTGGAAAGGTTTTTTTTTCTCTGTGAATTTAACTTGGTATTTTCCTGTTCAACTGAAAGCAAATACTTAGTCTACTCCCAGCACCAGCTGGAAAAACAGTCTGATTTCAGAGACCTGGAAAACTTGTATTTGTTTTCCTGTTAGGCTCTTTTTAATACAGGCTGCTGGATTTTGCATACAGGATTGTCATCTGGGTTACCGTTCATTGCTCCTATACTTACAAATTGCCAAAGAAGCCTTGAAACCATACTATTGATAGGAGGCAACTGTTTTGTTGCATTGATAAAAATGAAATAAAAATTCATGGAAGAGTTTAATATTTGCTGCCTGGGTTCTGGTTGCCTCCACCCCCCAAAAAATTGAAAAAATTGTGCAATATGTTGACACAGTTGACACAGTAAGTTCTGCTTGTCAGCACTATCAAGTAATTCTGGCAGGTTTATCCATGTACATCTGCCACCCTTCGTAACGGAGCGTTTTTGATCTGCTTCAGAATTGCCTTTCAGGAGACTCGGTAGCAACGCATCAATGCACATTAGCAAGTTCTTTGTGCTAACCTGTTATTTTCTCTTGCTTTGAGATTATAGGAATTTTTAAAATTTGTGCTTTATATTTAATTCATTCGTTAATAAGATATGAAGCTCAGGATGGTTTAAGTAAAAAGAAAAATATTAATAACTGGTTGAATTAACATCAATACCTATTTTTTAATTCAGGTCTTCGCAGTAATCAAAGATTTTAAGCAGAAAATTTCTATAATCAAGCTTTGTGTTCTGAGTCTGCAGTATTTGGAGACAGCTCATACTCAGTTATTGATATATCTGGTTTTAGGAAAAAATGTTGAATTGGAAAATGTTTCTCTTAAGAACATGCAGAGTAATACGCTAGATGTATTACATAAATTTGAGCATGAAGACATTAGTGCACCTTGTATGTCAAAACCAATTGGCATCTGTCCCAAGGAGTTGTGCTGCAGAATGTATCAGAACATTTAAAATATTAATTGGTAGGAATTCTGTTGGCATCTGCCATGTGATTGGTATTGAAAGGCAACTAAAAATGCTTTGGAGGAGACTGTTTTCATATACTTACTGAGGAAAATGGATTGGACTGTATAAAAACAATTTGAAGATACAAAGCTGATGGTTGAGAGGGAAAAGAGAAGCGGTTGGTCTGGAATGAAATGTAATATAGCAAATAAGAGCTGGAGAAAAGATCACAGTAATGGCTGTGGCACAAGGCCAGATATGAAATATAGAAATGTGGCCAGTTTGGTCTTCTGAATATTCTTCAGCTTCAGAGTGGTTCAGGCAAAGGTCCCCTGTTGTCATTGTCTGTGACAAGCAGTGGTGGTGTGCCATTATGCTAGGTGATCCTCCTTTCTGGCACCTGAGGCTGACATTAACTGAGTGTCCCTGGGAACGGTTCAGTTCCGTTTACAGCAGAGCAGTAGGGCTTGAAGAGAGCTATTGTCATCTCGTGCTCCTGAGCTGCTCCCAGAATTGTCTTTTCCTTCACTTCTTTCAGGTAAACAGTCTATCTCTTTTGGCTGTAGGAAGATACAGCTTGTGAGGTTAGAAGGATTGATAGAGCCTGAAACAGAGCCTTGGAAGCATGGATAGGAAATTCTCTTATAGAGAAAGGAAAAGATAAGAGAAGGATTAAATGTCTGGAGACTAGTATGCTAATTAAGGAAGTCTACCTTGTGGCTTTTTAAGAACAACACTACAACCATTTCCCAGAAATTGATCAAGTTTTGTTGCTTTCTGAGTAATGTTATTTAGAAACAACAAAAAATGCACAGCTTTAGATTTAAAAAATGCATAGAAATCTGGTGCTCTAAGATTCTGGCATACATCAAGTCATTCTTGGCATGATAAATACTTCTCTAGCAGAAATAAATAAGGTGATATTTATTGTGGATAAAGATAGTTTTAATGCACTACCTCTTGCAGGGAGGCTGAGAAAGGGGGTTTGGGGAGGTGCTTGGGGTTTTTTCATCATTAATTTCAATAGGAATTAGTCTGGACCCAGATAAAATTATAAACCGTATTTTGAAATGACATATAACGGCAATATTTCATACTTAAAATACAAATCCAACCATGCAGCAAGTTTGTGTATAAACATAAGTATATATATGCATAAATATGTGTTTATGAATATATTTTTATACATTTAGATATAGACACACTAATTAGTTATACATTAGCAGGCACAAGTACTTTGATGTGTTGTGCTAAACACACTGTAGTTGTTTGTTGAGTGAAATGAAGGATAAGGGAATGGCCACTGTATAATGTTTGTAATTCCAGTGTGACTTATAGTTGATGATTAATAGACAGTTCCTTAGGCAGCTGCTTTCTGTAAACATTTTAAGCTCTTCAGGCCTGTGATATTAGCCCCTACTTAGCTTTCTCCATGCTAGTACAGACTAAAACTCAAATCATGTGTATGCACACATACATGCATGTGCAGTAAACTAATGCAGAGTAATTTTTGTCTTCAAGTTCTAGGGAAAATAATATTAAATACACTATTAACTTCAGTTTTATAATGTTTGTGCTAACTTCATCACAGGCAATGAATTGGCTGTAGCTTATTTGTCATAATTGTGTTTCTTAACACTACAGTAACCTGAAATGCATATTAGGATATCTTGTGTATATATGTCTGTGTGTGTACTAAAGATGATGACTGAATTAAAATGAGTTCAAGTACTGGAACATTCACGAGTATAACAAATACAGTTTCATAAAGGAGTTTTACTGGCTAATATACTCGGGTGACTGTCATTTTAAAGTCTGGTTTTAAATTTTTTTTTATTCCCAACCAGAAAGTTGTATGTAAAAAGTCTGTTTGAAGGTTAATTTTTAAAATGCTCTATTCTTTACTCTAAATTTGACATTCTGGGCTCTGGCTTCTTGACAGTTTCATAGGTAACCTGGAGTTGGCAGTGTTACTGGTATCTTGAAAACTATTTCTTAATGTGCAGGAAAAAAGGAAAACATCTAACCCTGATTTTTCTGACATGATGACACACAAGTGCTGGCAGCCTACAACTTGATGAACAAAAAAAAGACCTAGTTCTTGGGGAAGGAACTTAGTCCATCTTCCCCCCACCCCGCCTTCCTTCTTACATGCTTCTGTCATTGCTATTAACTAGCACAGTAAGTAGCCTAATTCTGAATATTACGATGTGAGAACAGATGTCGTGGCATCTCAGTGGTCTTCCAGGGTAACAGATACACACAATACATGGCATTCCAGCTTTAGTAGTGGTGAAGTATTTTTGCTAGCAAAATTTTAAATTTGCTTCAGTTCTAAATGTCTGTGTTTTCAAATTTATTAAAATGGAGTAATAGTACAGAATAAAAAGCATGTGACCTTAGTATTTAAGGTATGATGATTTGAGCACTCATTACTTATTGTTATCTTGGTTTTTAAGTAACCAACTGAACTGTAGGTAAGCCCTCAAAGTTAGTGACGGTAGAGCAAAGGTGTGAGTTCAGTATGCAGTTGATACTCTGAGCAACTCCACATATTGGCAGGGCTCTTAGAAACATTAAAGGTATTAATATAGACCAATGAATCAATGTTTTGTCCTAAAGATTTGATAAATTAGTTCTGTTTTTCCCCTTGGGATGTAAGGTGAAAGGGCATGCCAATTTATTTTGCTATCTCCCTTCGTGGATTGTCCTCAGTTTTCTTGGTGGGTTTTTTTTTTTCTTAGAGGCTGTTCTTGTGAATTGAATGTAAGAGGAAGAGAGACATGGAAAAGTAATGTTTTCCTGTTCTGGGTGTTTTTCACAAAGAAAATAAGAGTTTGCTGAGTCGATGATGAACATTTCCATTTCTTACCAATTGGTGAAATAGCTCTCCTTTCATTAAGGTCACTCATGAGTGATTCCTGGCTGAAGCACAGCAAAGACAAACTAAAAGATAGCACTGCTTTGTTTGAAGATACACAGTGATCTTAACTGTATACGTTTGAATTTTGGTTGGACTTGGTAGACTACTGTGCTTTCAAAAGCTTTTAAATGAAGCTGAAGAGAAAAACATCGTACCAAAACTATCCAGTGATGACCTTTGAGTGAGGCTTTAAGGCTCTTTGGCCTTTATTTGTTTTTCTTTTTCCTACTGGTCACTTAGTGTTACAAGTTTGAAAATACTATTTATAAATAAAAGATGCATGTCCTAGAAGCTTAATCAAAACATTATTCCAAATTGTGGCATAAACTCCCACAGGAAATAAAGACCTTTACAAACTTCACTGTTTTTCCCAAAGTAAGCATGTTGCTTTAGTTTTGCTTTTTCTTTTATCATGGTAACATGTAGTAAGTTATTTATGGAAATGGATCTGTTCGAGGCCTTTGGCATAATGGCAGTTAGCAGACTTTAGATAGAAATAGTATCTCTTCTCTTTCTCTTTTCCCTATTTCCCCCCACTCTGTCTTCTCAGCTCCCTGAAATCAATATGGAAATGTTTTAATGTATAATTGTTTGTTGCAATTAACTGCTGAAAATGGAGCACTGTATTTTTTAGGCCTGAAAAAGGATGGTTTACTCATATTCCATGTCTTCAAAAAAAGTCATGTTTTGGTATAAGCTAGGTAAAGAGGTTCTGTATGATCTTCATAGGGGAGAAACAGTAGAAGTAGGTGAATTTTACTGCCTTCTCTCAGGGGTAATTGGGCTGTTGAGCTCTTCTAGCGCATTGCCAGCCCAGTTCAGTGCTCAGTTTTGCAAGATGCCGCCTGAAGGAGCTTTTGGCATTTGTCATCTCAACCTCCTTGTTTGGTATGGTGGGGTAGAAATAAGATTTCAGAAAGGACAAGAAACAGTGTTTTTTAATTCCTGTTTACTCAGCATAAGGTCAGTTAAATTTCCCTTTGGACTCTTCCTATTGCTATGTGGGCCAATAACTTCCCCCCTATAGGGAAACTTCCTAAATGTCCACATGTGTTTAGAGATTTTTTTTGTCCCCCCTCTACCCAGCAACAAGAGTAAGTAGAATGTGTAGTATGAGAGAAATAAACTATGCATACTTGAAAGCTTTGGGCAAATTTCCCATTTGCACTTTGTGTATAAATATATATGTATGTATGTCTAAAATCTATACCTGTGTACATGTAAGCAGTTTGTTTTCTGAAGAAAACAACTTTAATTTTCCGTAACACCTGCTTTTGAACTACGTTGAGAAAGTAGGCTTTGCTGTTACTGAGATAATTTGCCTTTTTTTCATACTGAAGCTATATCTGTTTTTTCAGTGACATTGCAAATTGAAATATAATAGTTTTCCATTCTCATTTTCTAACATTCTAACATTCTGTCAGAGCAATGGTTAGACTTTTCAGTTTTTAAGCTATTGTGACATTTTATACATTCTGTAATGAAATTTAGGGTCCTATTACCATGGTTTGTTTCATTATTTTTTTCTCTATTTCTTTTTTCCCTGTTTCATGTAGTATAAATTTACGAGAAGTGCAAAAGCATTGCTTTTAGGCAATTATTAGAATATTGTACATACGATGATAAGCATTATTGACTATCAGTCAATTGACTATTGACTATCTCTGTTTGCTGTTTGTGTGAATCTCAAATTAGGCACCAAAAACTGAAGAAAACAAATTGTCACCCATGAAAAGTTTTAGTTGATGTGCTAATCATTCAGGGATTAAGAACTTCAAGAAGAGAAAAGAAGCAAAATATTCCATTTCCTTGATTGTGAGACCCACTTTTCCTTCAACTGTCTATCTGTCGTTCTCTGTACATCTTCCAAATTCTGCAAGAAACAACGTAGAATTTATATAAACAAACAGCCTCTTAATTATTCATAAACATCACTGACAGGACTGGATGAGATAGGGATTTTGTTGGAAAAATGATTTTGAAACTTAGACAGCTGTAGTTTATTCATGCAAAATGGTAGAATTTAAATTGCACTGGCAGCCTTACTCCTGCACTTCCTAACATTTGTTGTGTATGGCTTTGCAAAATTTGCAAGAACTGCAGTTTTACTCTAAATTTCCTAGAGCTTGAGTAAAATACTTAAGCAAAACCACAGATCATGTTACATGTTGGGATGATGACCTTCACATGATTCATTAGTCAAGTTGGAGTCTTGATCAACTCTACAGACTGTTCTTGGTTTCATAAATCTAATGAAAGTAGTATGGACGGAGCTCTTGCTGTCAATGGGTTTCAGTTTTGGGTGAAGTGGGATTTTGTGGGCGTGGCCTCTCTGTTTCATCCAGCCTTGGACTGTTCAACTTGGCTCCTTTCAAACTTCCCTTCCTCTACTTCTTTCTGTTCCTGCTTCTTGATCCCCTTTTTTACTGAGGTTTCTCACTTGTGTTGGCCTTCCATATTCTGCTTCTATGTCAAAGCTTGAACTTCCAGGGGAAGGCCCGACAAACCCCTGTAGTCATAAGCTGAATAATGTTCACTTACCTGTGGGAATTACTCCTGTAGCATGAGGGGTTTTAAGTAGGTTTAAACAAATTTAGGGAGAATGAAGTTTTCAGAAATACTGGCTAGAAGTTCTAGATCTTAGAAATTTAGACATTTTAACCAAATCTAACTTAGTCTGAACATGCTGAACTGATTTTCTTTCCACATCCCCACACCCAGCTTCCAGAATGTGTGACTTGGGATGAATTTTTACACAGATTGTCAGAAAAACACTTCTGACATAAACTGAGAAAAGCATTAAGTCTTTTACATGGACATTTTTTTGTATCTAATTTTCTTTTATGTCATAATTTTGAGTGGGTGTTCCAGTGAAATTGATCTTTCCTAAGTGAAAGAATTACTGGGAGAGGTGCTCATCTTAAAAAGATTCACCCTAAAAAGTTATTTTTGGCATCACTGTAAGCAACTTAAAGCTGACCTTTTGATGAGAAATGTCAGGCAACTTTAGAAAGTGATGCTATCTATAATGTATTCTGTTTCTGAATTAATCTCTCCTATATATATATAAGAATGGCTCTTCGGAACAAAGAAAATCACCCACTGAATCTTTTCTGGTTTTGTACTCCAAGAGGTAAAGCCTTTTTTTTGCGAGTAAGATTTAGTTCCTAAAGACTTCCTTTAGTATTATGGCTTCTTGTAAATGTTGCTAAAATAAAACATAGCTTGATTTTGAAGGTTAAAGTTTAAATAGGCACTGTACCATCACTACTACATTATCACTATGTCTAGTTTATTTACACGGTAAGTGTAGATAAAATAAATTTAGGAACAGGAACTAGAACCACCAAGCTATTTGTGGTTTTCTTTTCTTTTTTTTTTTTTTTGTTATTTTTCAAATCTAGTTTTTTACAGTTATTTCTGTAATTTTCAAAGTTTTTAGAGGTCATGCTTAGTCTTAGTATTTATATGCACATTCTGAATCCTCGCTGCAATAGTGTGTGTGTTGAAGTGTGAATTCCAGGGTTCTCGCTTTTTACAAAGTCTTTCCTAACATCACAAAAGATCTCCTGCATGTTTCTTCAGTCTTAAACTTACTATACTTATCTCTTCTGCTAACCTCAGATTCCTTCTGCTGCTATCCTTTTTAATAAATAATTAAAACCAAGTTGGCAGGTTTTTGTTTACAGATTTTACTTTGCTGGTAAAATCAGTAATCATCGTGATTTACTACAACTCTGTCACTGGCATCTGACTGCGAAATGCCATTTAGTTACATGTCATACAATGTATGTATGAACAATTCTCACGCTGAAAGCAACTATTAGACAAAAAAGACATTAAGTGGGTGAATAGTTTTGGAGCTCGTGCCAAGTATCGTTGGACCATCTTCTCAGCTATGCCGTTATCCTTTATGCATACATTTTTACTTACACCTGGGATGGTGGTATTTTGTGGAATTTTAGATTTATTTTTTATGCCCTATTGGTACAATTGCTTTTCCTGATGATATTTAAAATAGAGCAACTTTGTAACTCAACCTAAACATAAATATCTTTAAAAAATACTATTAGATTAGCATATCTAAGAATGATGCGTTGCAAGATGCACTATTAAATGTTAGATCATCTCTGTTTTTCCAGCCTGCCTTCCACTGATGTGGCCACGATCATGCAGTCATTCTTTTTCTCTTTCTTATTTCTAACTTTCAATTTTTTCTATTTCTTTCCTATTAACCTGAAGTAAAATTAAAAAAACCCGTTCTTCCCAGACCATCCAATTCAATGTTAAAACGGCAGCGTTAAGTTGAAAAAACGTGACTGAAAAATTTAACACTTCTAAATAAGAAAGGATTTGTGCTTTAGTTCAAGTAATATGTTTTTCTCATGTTACGTAATTTTGGTTTATTTTTTAAAATCTCATATGCAGGTGTGACAAGCTGTTGAACTGCACTGAGCAGTTCTTGTTTATGTATCACTGGTAGCTCGCTGATTGAGGTCCAAGAGAGCTTCTGTTTGGTTTATCAGGCAGGCACCTAGAATGTAGAAGATGACAATCCAGACTTCTTGGTAAAGTTTGTCATGTGTTAAGCAGCGCGAATAAGGTAGAGAATTAGCAGCATGTGACAGACAATCCTGAAATGTTGTATGACATTAGAGCAGTTAACAGATCATGCTTCAGAAACCTTAAATCTATTAAACTGCCACGTTCCCTGTGGTCTTACAAGGAAGTGCTTTCCAGAGTACTACTCAGCCTTTCTAGGCAGATCCTTTAATGCAGTATTTTACTTTGTGATGGGGATTATTGTTAAAAGCATTAATGAATTAACATCTACACAGCTAGTGTTACTACCATTCACGACGTGACATTTACAGTAACTGCATGTTTGTAAAGGGCTAATAAATGATTAATGTATTACCTGATTGTTAGGGTCCAACGTATTAAGAGATGGCTTGTAACCAAATCTAATACCATCTACTGATGTGCTTAGGAACCATATTATGCATCTTAATAGATGTATAATAACCCTGTCTGTCAAATGTTTGCAACCTTTTTCGTGGTTTTGACATTTTCTTTAAACTACTTGAAGATACCTGGTATTTTCATATATGGTAATCCAAGGTGACAATATACCTCTTCGCTTTCTCTGGATGAGAATTTCTGCAAATAAAATCTTGCAAACTTTATGCTGGGTTTGACATTTCAGTGATAAGGGTCCTCAGCTTGGTGGCTCCTCCTCCTAATAAATGAAGCTGTATCTGTGACTTCTGAGTAATAAAATCAACCGTGATTTTCAGCAGAATTTACAAGTAATGTTTTGAGGCAAGCTTCTGCAGACAGGCTTACTTCCCTTGTTTAAATAGGAACACGCACTTCTGACGTGGTTTCGCACAGCAGACATAGTAGATGACACATAATTTTTTTTTTTTTTTTTTTTGTTGGACAAGGGAGAAGTAACTGGTGTTGTGTGCACCATTTAAAACTACTTGAAACTCAATTGTAGTAAATTTTATAGTTTGTTTGGAAGGCTTTACTTCCTGGAGAAACTGGGAAGCTTTCTTGCTATTTTGCTTATATAGTAGCCTTGTTTGAATATAAACTTGAACTGGTGAATGTTTCAAAATAACTGAGTCCTTGGCTCTTTTGGGCATGTAGAGGAAGGGGAATAATTTAAAAGAACAAATAGAGTGGAAAATAGCTGGGTTTTGTATCTATCCACATCTGTATTCACAAAGGCATCCCTTATACCAGCTATATAGATACTAGAAATAGCATTTTTGATACAGCCTGCAATCATGTTTAGCTTTCAACACTTAACATATATACTTGTGGTTTATAGCTGTCCAGAAATTGGCTAATAAACTCTTGTCTTTCTCCCTCCTGTGTCTGTCTTTCTGGTCACTGAGGTCCCAGTTTACAGTGAAAATTGAGTCCTTGAGGTCATGACCTTGTAGTTATTGCTATTAAATATCATCCTGCTTTACTGCAGTTCTTCAAATTAATTCTTCCTGTATGATGAGCTGATCTCCTCTGTATTGATGATATCTTGTAAATATTATTAGCGTGTTCCTATTTTAATAACTAATGTAATAGGAAAAATTGATCTCAAGATTTGTCTGTTAAGAAATTTAGTAACATTTCTTTTGAAGATTTCTCTGTTTGGCACTACCATTTCTTTCCCTTTCTGTCATTTTCCCCCACTTACGTAGTTACTTTGCTTGTAGCACCATATGAAGAGCTATATTGCAGTTCTTGTTAGATGAGCCATATCATACTTTCCAGGATATTGCGTCATTAACATATAATGCTACCTTATCTCTGCTTTTTATTTCTTAAAGACATCCTTGAATTTCAGTCACTGAAACTACAATTTGTCATCTATATTTTCATATCCTGCTTCAGATATTGCAGTTCTTTCATTTTTATTTTGCTGGTCAGATCTACACAGTACTGCCATTCATACATGGACCAGCTTTCGTCACTCCCCGAACTGTGCCTTCCTCACCCATGACAGTGTTCACATGCACCTGATGTCTATTAATGATTTAGATAGATGATATGGCTTCTGTTACTGTTTACCTGATTTTTCTCCTCTGTATGTGAAGACCGATTATGGAGGCTACATTTTCTCCTGACTATTTTTGATATGGTTTTCTTTAATTCTTTTATCAGTCTTTCTAGACTTTTTCCTAGATACTTGTTCTCCCAGTGGAGAATGTACTTAAGTGGCTGAATATCCTGGTTCTTTCCTTTTTGCAACATTTCTTAAGCTGCCTGTCATTCTTTATTACCTTGTACAAAAAAGGAAAATTGTAAATCAGGTAGGCGTTTTTCTCAAGACATTTTCTCTCTCTGGAGCAATATTTACTAAATTTGCCCTGTGCTAAATCAGCTTAGCTCTTTATAATGCAAAGGGAAAGTGTTTTTCTTGTTCCTATGAATATCTTTTCCAGTGTCTGTGAGGAGTTAACATAAAGAAGATTTGGGTTACTCTTAGTTAATTGCCTATTCATACATGTAGTTGTATATCTTGTATATGTGATTTCTGAATTATTTTAATTCTTTACATCCAAATGTGCAGCAGTAATTTGCATGCATAATCCCTAACAACACAAAAATGCTTATGGTTTCTTCCTTTTAAGAGGAAGAAATATCTGTTCTGGTTATTTTATCTGGGTTGTACATGAGATGATTGTTCTTTTCCACATATTCTGTACGCCTTTAAGCTCCTTAGGTAATAGAAGATGCAAGTATGCATATATGGATAAGGATGCAAGTATGTCCTCAACTCCTATTTAGAAGTAGGTGCACAGCTTGAGAGAGCCTGTAGTCTTCTTCCCATGTGAGAATGTGGCTGTGACAGCTTGGGATTCCATGATAGATAAAGTCAACCTGCTAAAGTCCCAGGCTGGGGAACACTTGCTGCCTAAGTGTTCTCAAACACCATTAGGAAGAAGGTGGCAGACTGGATTTTTGTGTGTATGTCTTTAAAGAGGGTTTTAAATTATTATGCCACAATTTGTCAAGCATATTAATCATGTTGTAGTGATATGAAATTAGGACTTGGATAATGTAGATGAGTAATTTTAGTAATTAAAATATATGGCAGCTAATAGGTTAAATACATTATTTAAATCCTGCTGGACACAAAGTGACATCAGACTGAAAAGGTCACCTTCCTGTCTTCTCTGGGAGCTGTTTTTCATTCAGAGTGTTTGTGGCCTGGTTTAAGCCTGTGGGTAAATATTGGTAAATGACCCGACTTCCGCGGGCCCCTGCTCCTCCCCCCCTTCCCCAAACAACTATTCCCACTGTACTTAACGTTTTCTTTTAGAAGTAAAGGGCTATATTGGCATGGAAATGGCAAAATTACCGTCCTCTCTAAGGGTAGTTCTCCAAAACAGTAGAAGAATATCTTGACCTATATGAACAGATGTAATATCTTAACCACTTCTTTTGCTGAAATACCTATCTGGAGTTCTGACACCTACAAGGTTTTTTTTGCTCAGTAGGCACTGTTTTCTGAACACAACAGAAATGGAGCAGGAGCATGACTTGAAATATGTTATATATTATTTTGGTCATGTTGTTCTTAAAAGCACAATGAGTTTGAGACAATATTTTGTTTGCCATAAGGCTTAAACATATCAGTAACACTTTCTTTTTCACCTTACCAATATATCCCATGTCACTGATGATCAGTGACTGTGCACAAAACCACTGTTTGTTGCAGAGAAATCCTTGAGGTCCCTGTACGGTGGTGGCCATAGTCAATGAAGCCACTGGGCAATGGTGCTCAGACAGCTGCTTGACAGTTATTACTTGTTTTCTATCTCCTGTTTTGTCTCATTATCCTATAACAGCATGAGACAGACTGCTCCTGTTGTAAAACTTTTGGAGACAGTATCTTCTTTATACAGTACGGCTCTGCTGTCTTTTACATTATGTTGTCCAGACTGCAAAGTGTGAGCATTCAGAACCTTTCATGCAGTAGCACCCCCAGTACTCCCTTCTCCTCTGTTTGCAGTCTTTGCATGTTTGTAGCGCTTTCATCTTGTGATCTGACGTTTGCACTTAACTCGTGCTGATATAGCTGGCAAGGTGTTCTTAGGTCAATGTTAGTTTTTCCTTGCTATGGGACACAGGCATCGTTCTACTGAACAGAGTGGTAGAAGCCCAAAGGTAACTTATCAGTGTTGAACTCCTGCACAGCAGGCCAATGAACCAGTTAAATTATGTCATTTTAATAGCTCAAGGGTATAATGAATGCCCTTGTAAATTCCACTGCTGACATTTTTTTTTTCCACTTGCTTGTTTTTGTGAATTGATGATCATCTTGGGTGTAACTATTTTAATCCTATATTTTACAAGTGTTAGAACTGTTTGTTACTGGAATCAGTAACTGTAATAGAAAGTGGATACATCAGCTTTTTGAGATGCATTCAGCAGGACTGGTGAGCAGATTTTTATCTAAAGCATCACATTGAACAAAATATGACTGAACATAAATCCTGTCAGTGAGTGCTCAGTCAGTTGTAAGATCTGCACATCGTTCCCTACAGTAACGTAATGGGTATAAGAATAATAGCTGTTTTGTAGATTCTTTTGATTTTTTTGGCTGTTGTGGGGGATTGGTTTGTTCTGGATTTTTAAACAACTTGTCTAATAGTTTTGATGACAAAAGGAAGATTACGTGTATTATATTTCTGTTGGATGGTAACAAACAGTGTTCTCTACTGGAGCACAAGGTTAGGTGATTTAAGCATTTGCCTAGGTGCTTTACTGCCTTTAAATCTGAGGTGGAGAAATAACACTAGTGATCATGTAAGTAGTATGCTTGGCATATTATAAAAGTCTGTATTGGAAGAATAGGTAAAGGTGCTTCAAAGAACACAATAAGTAGGCTGTTGCTTAGCAAAGTCTCCGACAGAAATGAACAATATTATACAGAACAATATATACATATATATAGTTTCTTTTCCTGTTTGTGTTTTAGTTCATTTGGCTATAAAAATTGCAGAGGTTTCACTGAAAGATTTTAGTTTTCTTCTGACATTTTAGAACTTGGAATTTATAAAGGGGTGAAGTTTGAATACAGCCTTTACATTTTTTTGCGGAAAAATTGCTTGAGTAGGTCACATTTTCAAAGCTTTTGGATTCAATCGGAGTTCATAGAATCACAGAATGGTTTGGGTTGGAAGGGACCTTAAAGACCACCTAGTTCCAACCCCCCTGCCATGGGCAGGGACACCCTCCAGGTGCTCAAAGCCTCATCCAGCCTGGCCTTGAACACTTCCAGGGATGGGGCACCCACAGCTTCTCTGGGCAACCTGTGCCAGTGCCTCACCACCCTCTCCTTGAAGAACTTCTTCCTGATAGCCAATGTAAACCTCCCTGCTTTCAATTTAAACCTGTTCCCCTTGTCCTGTTGCTACAAGCCTCGTAAAAAGTGTGTGTCTGCCCCCCAGCTTCCTTGTAGGCCCTCTTCAGGCACTGGAAGGCTGCAATAAGGTGTCCCCAGAGCCCTCTCTTCTCCAGGCTGAACAAGCCCAATTCTCTCAGCCTGTCCCCATAGGGTAAGTGCTCCAGCCCTCTGAGCATCTTCGTGGCCTTCTCTGGATTTGCTCCAACTGGTTGATATCCTTCTGATGTTGAGGGCTACAGAGCTGGAGTTCTTGTATGTTAGCTGTGGAAGCTTATGTAACACAGACAAGATGATTAGATATTGTTAACCAGAGTTCTGAAATGTTGTTTTTCAAATTATATGGATATGTTTCCGTGATCTGTATACAGTTAGATATTGGTTTATATTCAGCTTCTTTATTTTTCTTAGAAGCTTTTTGAACAAGCCTAAAATAAATCACCTTTTGCCCAGTGAACTTCTGGACACCTATAAAAGTAAAATGTGCTACGGTTGGTAGTGAGAAAAGACAAATGTATGAAAAGTCGATGAATTTCTTCTGTAGGCATTCCAAGAGCAATAACATAAGAAAATGTTCCCTTTTTTGTTCCAGTAAAGGAACATAATAAATCCAGCTTAGTTTAATACTGTACAAAATTAACTGGAAAGGTCAAAAAAGAAAGTGGAATTAAAATAAAATTCTATTAAGACTTAGTACTGGTACCTCTGCTGCAATGTTCTTTATCATGGGCAGAGACCAATTTACCCTGTTTTTCCCTCCTACCTACATTTTATGCCTCTTTTTCTTTTGTTTTATTTCTTATTTTGATGAAATCCAATATAAGGAAAAAATTACTGCAATTTCTGGTGGTTCTAGTTGTGCATGCATCTGTTGTCAGTCATGTTGTTATTGGCAGCATTCCAGCACCAAGCTGCAAAGGAAGCTTGATTCTTTGGCAAAGTGATCATTTTACTTTACCACATGATCATGTTCCTCACATTTCCTATGTTTTGAAAGATGGGGGTTTTTTATCTTCACTGGGAATGCAAGTGGGATTGCATAGCAGCTGAAGCTGCCAGGAGCTAAAGTCTGCTCAGTGACTATTTAGAGCTTGCTGTATGTGATCATTCATGTGCACCATCATGGCAGATTGAGCATGTCCCAAGCCAAACTTCCATAATCCTTTTTTTTCTTTGCAGTTGCTGTTCTTGCTGCTTTTGATTGGGATACTGGAGCGAGACAAACCTGTTTTCCTTGTGTTCTTAGTAATAACCCCTGCTGCAGGTGCTAGAACAGTGGGTGAGCCCAGTTTAAAGCAGTGCTGGCATTTTAACCTGTATTTATTCAAAGCTGTGCTTCCATTGACTTCAGCTGGCGATGCTTAGCAATCCTGTGCCGCCAAATCCAGGCTTGTGTCAGGCACAGAAGAATGAGACACAGCAATGACAACAGTGAAGGAGCTTGCACCGATAGGGAAGTTGTTTGAACCATAACAATTTTAGCTGTTCCCCAGGATCTTATCTCTTCCTTCTGATCAAAATACTATGTGTAATGTCCCAAAATCTAGCAAGTACAAAATGCTGAGACTTCTGTGAGCCTAACTGGAATGTTAGTGTTCTCCTGGAAACTGTTAACAGTTCAGTGAGTAGAGGCCATCTTGCTCTGCAGGGTTGGCCTGCGTTGTGCTACATACTGGTGCAGGAAGCTTGGAAATCTAGGGCAGCATGAAAATGTAGAGCACTGACATAAATTACTGAGACTGACATAATGTGCAGAGTGTAGGAAGCTTCATAGGAAGTCAGTTAGCAGATGGACTGAAATATATAGAGACAGGGAAATCTATCGTTGGTAAGGTGTAGGTACCTGAGGTTTTGCTGCTTGCATACTAAAAAAAGAGGCAGATCAGGTGCATCTCTCAGCTCAATGTGTTTTTATGCTACAGATGAAGATGATCATGCCAACAGGGATTCAACACATGTATAAATTCATGGCTAAGGATTTTGAGTATGGATGATAGCTAGGCTTGGGTAACATGTTAGATTCCTGACATGCCTTCTCAGGGTAGAACTTTTCACTTTGTGACTGTACTTCACAGAAACCACAGAAGAAGATACAGCTTTGGTTTCTGGAACAAGGTGCATGTTCTCCATGCCTCTGCCATGGGATATGTTGGTCACTTCCTTTAGTTCATTAGTCCCAATTACTTTGGGCTACCTGTTGAAGCTGAAAGAGGTAGTGAGGAAGCCAGGCTGTATTAAGGTCCCCTTGACACCTATTATGGCCCCAACCAGAGATCTGGTCTTGGCTTTGTCACCCATAATGTAGTCATATATTCTTTGCTCATTCTTTACCTTTCCCTCTTACCAGTAAAGACATGGTTTGTGTATCTACTGGGAGGGAACTGAAGTAGCACTAGGAATGCCTTGCCCTTACATGCCTGTGCTCTGAATCTGAAGGGGGCAGGACAACGCACACGACATTACAGGGTATGACAAAGGGAAAAAGTTATTTTGATTTTAAGTGATACACATCAATTACATACTTCAGGTACTGCTAAGTAATCTTTGTTTCATAATTAAGATAACACTTAACTTTGAGAATGTATTTTCCCCTCCTGGAATGTGCTGACACACTGGTTACACCTCAGCCTTCTCCTGGAATAAGCAACACTGACATCTGTCCTAGAGATAAACAGGCCTCTTCAAAGTACTGTTTTGATTCATCCCTGGAGGTGGTTCATTATGTGTACTGGATGGAGACTGGAGATCTCTGAAAAATTATTATGGTTGTCTAATTAGACTGGCATAATACATATGCACAAAAGTGTAAAATGCAGGAAAAATGCAAATTACTGTATTTTCTCATTTTAGTATCCTGACTCTGCAGTTATTTTTTTGTGAAATTAGTGTTTGTGTGCATTTTTTTAAATTAACAGGCAGAATATAGACACTGTATTTTGTGATGTTTTAATCAGCCTTATAAGTAAGATATTTAAAGGTAGAGAGTTGAGAAACAACTTCAACTGGAGGTCCATTTCACTTTGTGATCCTTCAAAAATCTGATCCTGCATATGCATTTGTAATTTTCCACTATGTTTAACACATACACCTTGAGGAAGTCTGTCATGGATGAATGTATAGATAACAGCCGAGGGCTGGGTTTTAAAGTTCTTGAACCCGCATCTTTTCTGAGAGTTGTTATTACTAAGCTGTTTTTCTTTCTTTCAAGACTAGATTATTGTAAGAATTGAAACTCATTGGTACACTAGAAGCTAACAAGGAAGGAGCTGCAGTCTGCACACAGTAAAAGTACAATCCAACGTGGGCAGGCTGGACTTAATCTTTTGTTAACTTAATGATTGCTGTGTAGCCAGAGTCAGTGCGTTGTAGCTGGAGATTTCTCTTTTATCCATAATGTAGTTTATCTAAGTAGGTCTTAGGATCTTTGTCTTCTCTAGAAGATCCCAGCAGATTTTCCAGACTTGCTGGATTTTGAAATTGCTTTTCCAAGTTTTTTATTATGCTTTATCATTCTGTAGTTGATATTTTGATTGCCATTCATGGTCTTAGTCCCAGAACTTCCTTGTAAAGTTCTCATGTGCAACTAAGGACCTTTATGAATTGTTTCCATTGTTGGGGTTGTTTGGTTGTAGATTGGTAGCCTGTGAAACAATGCAAAAGGCAAATCCAGGAGATTGAACAGTATCAGTTCACAAAACCAGGAGAACTTGTTCATGCAGAGAAATAAGGAAATATCATTCTGTGTGTGTGTGGAAGCACCAGGCTTTTTGGAAGAAACTGCTGAATTTAGGAAGCGATCTCCAAATCCGCTGAGTACTAGAGAGTTACTACTGAAATGAAAGCTAAGAAGAATGATAGTAGCCCGTTTACTTGGGAGCTAGAATGTTAGCCCTGACTTGTTTGTTTTATCACCCACACTACAACATCTGTAGTCAGCGTGTGTTATACTTGTGCACGTGCCACAACATACTCATAAGAATCTGTTGTGTTTTAATTTCTTGTACTTGATTTAGCTTGCTCTGGTACTACAGTGGGAAGTGTTATAATTGCCTAGGTGAAGAGCTTTGATTAAATTGATCTTCCTGTGACCAGTGTAGGTGTAATTTCATCTTGAAAATATCCTGCAGGTTTGTATGCCCCTGAAAAGGTTAGACAGATCCTACATTCTAGCAAACCTGCCCTCTATAGCCTTGCCTTTGATGCTATGATTTTTTTTCCTCCTCTTTTTTCATGTGTCCACATGCACAGCTCCTTGGGAAGTTTTAGAATAAAGTAGGACCTCCTAGGGATTTGCTGCTATAGTAGCCTACTTAAAATATAACATACATATGTTGTTAAAGGACAATTAAATTCAATTTGTAGGTAGTGTCCTCTTCTGAACTCACTCCTTCCGGCCTCTAAGACTGTAATCTCAGGAATGTTTAAAGCTGGAATAAACTGTCATTGTGGCAAAAGCAGCAGTCCTGCCCTTTTGCTGTACTGCCAGTGTTGGTTTTGCCAGCTCAGCTCTGCTATAGCTGTGTAGTAAACCAGACGGGGGGACTGATCTGACTGAAATATACTTCCCCACCCCTATTTAGGATATAACCTGTATGTTTGTTGTCATATTTTCAAAAAGATACTGTAGTTCCGTGCTGTAACACCTGACTGTACGTATTTGCAGTGCAGATATTTAAAAGGTATTCAAAAGAAACAAATATAAAAAGATTACTAAAATTCTTGCTTTGAGGGAAGAATATAGATCCTATTTAATCAAGTGACTCATCTATCACAGGAATGGAGTATTTTTACATCCAAGTTAGGCTTTTTCTTTTCAATCTAGCCTTGCATTTCTTTGGTTTCTTTCATATTCACTTTCTTAAAACTCTTCTCTCCTACTATGTTGTACCAAGCAGTGGGTTATTTTAAACAAAAGTCTTCTTTTAGCAAAACTTCGGTTTGTTTGTTTTGGTTGGTTTGTTTGTTTTGGTTTTATTTTGTTGTGGTTGGTTTTGTTGTTGTTGCTTGGTTTGTTTCTTTTCGAGATCTATTGTAGATTTCCTGAGCATAAATTTTATATTTCATAGGTATTGATCCACTTGGATATGTGAAGAACTACTCTTTCAAATACAGTATGCAATTGTTGGCATTCTAAGCAGCTATAGAAGACATAAAAATCGTCAGCAATGAAAATTGAAAATCAGTGAGCTCATTTGAACTTTAGAGCTTAGTATAGCTTCTAACAGAAAACAAGTATTCTTTGAATGTCATGGTTGACTGCCAAAAAAAGCTCAGGTGAAATAAATGTGTGAATAAAATAATGCTGGTCCACTTACAGAAAATACAAAATCAGTATGCTGGAGACTATGGGAACCGGAGATAGTTGGCAGTAGCAAGATCTGTATTTCAGAGCTTTCTGTAACAGCAAACTTTTATTGAGGTGTATTTAAATTTCAGAAGAGGCATGTTGAAAGGAAGCTTAATTATACCAGTGAACTCATTCTCTCCTTCAGTTTTATTTAAAGACAACCTAAGAAAAAGAGAGTTCAAGAGAAATAATACTTAAGACAACTTGTGTTACATTTTCTATGGATATTGCTACTTGTCTGAGGACTTGAAATTTTATTCTTTGAAGCAGGAAGTTTGTCTTCTTGTAACCAGCATGTGGAAAGCATTGTTGCAGAAATCTTGGGGGCATATTACAATGAAGGTTTTAATTTGCACAGTAGAAAGCTACATCATTATTAATTGTAGCACAATATAGTGTACACAGAAAAGCTGGTATCTTACACATACTTGTGCTTTACCTTTTCTTAATGATAGGGATGAGAATAAGAAAACTAGTGTTTTTAGAAACTGACTACAAGAAGACCATTCTGTTACACTGTCCCATTGCATACAGTACTCTAAATACATGGACACTGGCAGATTGTTCCCTCCATAGCATTCTTCCTCAACCTTGAAACTGGTTATTTTAATAGGCCCACTAAAGATTGTTTGAGTTTGGTTTTTATTATTTTTTTAATTTTTCCCTTTTACTTACTTAAAAAACCAGAAGCTGAACCACAGCGAATTAAAAATGGGAGATTCAAACAATACAAACCAGCCTCTGCTCAGGTTTTTGAAAAGTGCCCTAGTCTGAAAGTGTTGCGTAGCCTATCTTGCTTTTTGTTTTGTCTTGCATCTTGTGTACTTTCCTTACACCTGTGTGATTCATGTTAGACACTGAGAAATAGGTACTTTCTAGAACAAATGTGCCTGTTGGCATCTTGAACGTTGCTTGCTTCTGCTCTGATGTTAAGGTAGCACGGTGACAGAAAGCAGAATATGGAGCTGTAAAATAAAATCTCTGAATTCTGAAACCATTTCACTTCTGCAGTGTAAACATTAACATTGCTTTATTCTCATTTTAATTATAGTTTTTAGAATTAACTATTGTTTGTATATATATAGCTAGAAGTATTAAAAAGCCTCTCTGTATAGCTATACTTGTGAAAGAAGTTGCAAAATGAAAGGTACAATTTTAACAGCTGTAGACTTATGTTTATCACTTTTTTGTAATATAAAGTTCTGCCACAAAGGAATGTAGAATTGGATGCTGGAGTTCTATAAAATAAGAAATGAGCTTGTGTTAGAAAATTATTTTTTCTATAACAGTCTTTCCTTTTTTTTTTTTTTTCTCCCTTCTAGGACCGGAATAGGCCCTATGACACTTTTAACTTGCACTCTTTGGAAAATTCCTTAATGGATATGATAAGGACTGATCATGAGCCTCTGAAAGGTAAACACTACCCTCCCAGTGGCCCACCAATGAGTTTCGCTGATATAATGTGGAGGAATCATTTTACAGGTTAGGAATATTCATATGTCCATGCTTGCTTGGTGTTTAAACAAAAATCAGCTTTTCAGTTTTGCTATAAACTTTTTGCTAATGAATGAGTTGTCAGTTATGTAAAACTTCTGTTTTCCCATCATAAGATAATCCTACTGTAGGAAGATAAGGCCAAATGTGTCTACATTTGTTATAAGTGCACAGTTGTACTAGTATCAAACTAGCATTTCCGAAACTTCGTTTTGTGTATCAGCAAATTGCACAGTTGGGTCTCCTGCTGCATTCACTCAGTTCAGAAAATGTGTAATGCAACTGGAGTCCAATTGTTATGTTCAACACTTTATTCAGAGTTAATACTCTTATGTTTGGATCATCAGCTAGTGTACAGGGTTCTAAAACAACCACTGTGTCAAACTTACTTTTTTTTTTAAGAAACATGAAACAACTGTAGAGAGTATCTTAATTTGGATTTCAAATTGTTAGGAGGAGCCAAAAGCTATTTGAAGTTGTTAAGTGCTGGGAAAGTTTTGATTATTTATGCTACTAAATGGTGTTTGTTCTACCAGGTGTAGCATTGGAGATGAAACTGGTTTTAATACTTAGCTGATAGTGAATAGTGAAAGGCTGTGGCAGCATTTCAAGGAATAAATATTCCCGATCAACCTGCACACTCCTCTGTTTTAAACTTAACCAGTGAAAGATTAAGTAAGGTACATAATCTCACTCATATGCGTTCTTGTTGACTTTGAAGACTGAAGCTCATAGTAAGCCATATACAAAGGAAGTATTAAGCTGGAAATGATTCCCAAACTCTAAGTCAGGACACTGGAACTGATAGAGAAGAAATGTAGTTGTGTATGCAATTCCTATGCTACTGCTTTTAGGCATACTTTTCTGTTGTCACAACTGCCTCATTTGTTCCCTGCACCATTTATTTATTACATGTGGAAAAAATATTTTTTCTTGGTCTAAGGTCTTGTGCCTTTTTCACCATCTTTCTGGGTATGGTGGTGTTTTACAGTCATACCAAACTGGGTTCGGTACTTATGGCTCTCTTAACCTGTGCCTTCCATTACCAGAAATTGTACTACTCTAAAAAGACTTCATCATATAAGTGCAATTTTGATTATACTTTTATTATTTTCACTTTATAACCATTTAATTTTTTTTGATTGAAATGTTAGCACATAAAATAATAATGGGTACAATCCTAAATTTTTTTGTGGTGTTGGGTCATTCTATTAAGATTAGCTTCCAATACTTAGCTGAGTTAGCCTGTGTAAGTGTCATGAGTGGTCTGTTCCACAGGTGCACCTGAGTGTCATAATGCTATTTAATGTTGGTGTTTTGCCTGAGGTGGAAATTAAGTTCTTGGTTTCATTAAGCATCTTTATGCTTTTCAAGAAAATTGTCTTTTCCTAAATCTAATATTTTTATCTCTACTGGATTATCAGTTTATATGGGAGACAAGTTCAAATGGACATTTGAAAGCAGTAGGAACTGTTTCCTTCTGCCCAAAAAGTTAAACCAGAGTGGGGCATTAACTGCAAAGTTTGAGTTGATCTTTTCTATTCACCAGTGGGACCGCTGGGCTTACTTTTTGTCGAACAAACGCTTGCCACTTCCTGGATGTACTCTTTCCAACTATGTCCTTTTTTCACTGGGTGCGCTCCCCTGTTTTGTCCTTCCTGCCCTGTTACTTAGCTTGCTTCCAGGGACTGTTGGAGAAGCCTTGTTTGCGTTACAATCTTTGTAACGCCCTGTCTTGCTTCCTTTTGCTCCTTTCAGTACAGGGCTTACTTTGCTAACCTCCAGCCTTGGCTTGACCTGGCGTGCACTTGCCTCTACTCCTGTTTTCACACTATGCAGCATGACTGGCAGAATTCATAGGAGTGGCTGTTTCAGGACATGTTCATTCTCTCTTCCAAGAAGTGTTGTATTTCTCTGTGTTACAGATCTATGCTACTATTTTAATTGAACCCTTTTCATGAAATCCTAACTATTTTCCTGCAAACACTGATCCACTCCTCAAATCACTTTCCTATTGCATTTCCGTTACTGCCTGTTCTGTGAAAACTGGTCTTGACTCTTCACTGTATCTCCAACTTTCTTCTGTTCCTTTCCCAAAGATGCAGAAGGTTTTCAACTGCTGTCCTTCTCTTAACCTTCCTCAGATTTCACTTTTATCTTGTCTTCTAAAATCACTTCTTTCCTTATTTATCCCACTCTGCTCTGACTCTCCTCCTTAATGTGCAGCAGCACATTTCAGCCTGTAATCACCTTGAGAAAGTAAGTCATCGACTCTGCTTGCTTTTGCTTGCTGCTTAAGTCATTGTCACATTTTCATTTATCTTCACCTTGAAGCTTTTGAATAAGCTGGTTATGTAACCCAGCTGGATTTCCCCCCCCCCCAGTTCCTCATAGACATTCCTGTGTGAGTGCCTCTTGTGTGAAATTTAAACTGCTTTTTCTGGAATCTTAACCAAATCTCAGGGCTACTTTCTCTTTGTTTTACCTTCTCTGCCTTTCATAGCAAATTAGGTGTGTTTTCCTCTGGCATCTGTGACGGTCACCTCTTAGGTTTTGTACAGCTTTTTCTTATGTAGATAGAAAACAAAGCAACCACAAAATCCTGGTTTGAAAAACAGACAAAGACAAATAATGAGCTGGCTTTCAAAGTACTTCTTAAAATGTTCATCTTTTAGTAAATGAGCCATGTTTTCTCAAACAATTTTTGCTAACAGCGTTACATGTCACTTATATTTACTCTCCAATTTTTTAAACAGAAGATGTGAAAAGATGAGTACCAAAAGCCTTTGATTCTCAAACGTAGAAAAATTTAATTCTAGAAAAGCTATACATGTCTTGGAGCCTCCAATGCATGTTACAAAGCCACTGCAGCTATTTCAGGATCATTTCAGCCTGCCACTGGCAGCGAAGTCTTCAGCAAATGTGTATTTTTAGAAGTACTGGCTGTATATGTATTCATTAGTAAAACACTGCAGGTGGTTTATCTGAAGTTTGAAACTTTGCTTGAAACATAGCCTCGTGGCATAGGTCTGCCTTACATCCCAGCAGATACCTGAAAGAAAAATAATTATCTTGGACGTAGAACAAGGGATCTAGATTAGAATGGGGATGGGAGGGTTAACCATAAAAGATTCTGATGTGAAGGCCAAATTGAAATGGTGCTGGGATATTTTCTTCTCATTTTGGGGTATAAGCTCCTCATGCTCTGCATTGTTCAGTGGAGTTAGGTGGAGAAGCTCAGGAGTGAGCAAGGAAGAGTCTATCCTCTCGTTTGTAGTAGCTGAAGATCCATACTTTCTCTGATTCTGAGCTATGATCAGACTTTGTCCTGCAGGCCATGAAAATTGAGTTTGTCAAGGTCACCAAAGCAGGTCACTTTTTTTAAAGTATGGTCCACTTGGCCTTGAGAGGGCATGGGATTAGGTGACTTTTTTGGGGGGTGTTGCGCTCAAGTATGGAACAAGAGAAAGGCTGAAGGATTGTTAGTGCAGCAGAAACTAACTGATGCCCAGTCTTGCAATATTGAATTACTGATACCGAGCGAGGGCTAACTCAGTCTGATTGGCAGGTTGGCTTGGTGCTCTCCAGCCTGGAGAGCTAGGGTCACTTACTTCTTTTTGGGTGTTTCTTGCTGTAGGAGAGATTTGATACCTAGCTCTGAGGTTTCTGGACTCAAATATCTACGTTGCATTTTATCTTGACTCCAGTCTTGTGAGGTGTTCAGTGTCATACTCTGTTGCTGTCTAAAGCTGATTTCTTTTTCTCAGCTTTTCGTAACTGATAGGGGGTACCCTGCTGTAGGTTCCTCTCATTCTGTTCTCGTAGTCTGGGAACTGGGTAGCTTTACAAATTGTTTGCCATTTTCATGCTTTAAGATCTAAAGAATGTAAATCCATTAAAAAGGAAGTCTCCTTTTCTTTTCTTCCAAGACAGTTAGGCAGACTTCCTTACCTGCTTTCTCTGCCATCAAGACCAGCTTCAACATTTTCCTTTTCTTTCAGTCAATACTCATAAATTCTTTTCTCCTTTTGAAAAGGGGGGAAAAAAGGACAGGAAAGGAATTGCTAAGCTGTTTCTAGTTGAAGATTAATTACTGTATATGGCCAAGGGTATCTGGTTGTTCCCCGTGTCAGTCATAACCAGGCTTATATGACAGAAGTGTACAATATTTTCAAAGATGTTTTTCCTGAACTGACTTATTTTTCTGAGTTGCCAATAAAATATATTACATGCTACAAAAACAGGGGACAGTTTTGCTTTAACGAGGAAAAGATATATTTGCAGTATTTCGTATCATTCTGGTATTTACTACTGCTTCTACCTAGTGCTGTAGGGCAAAACTGAATTATCAGAATAGCTGTGGGTAGATGCTACTTATTACTGACTAAAACATTTTTCTTACATCAAAGTGTCTCCTGCCTATGGTGTAATATGTCACTTTTGCAATATGTTTATCCTTGTCAAACTATTGCGTTACAACACAGAAGCATTCTGATCTATAAAAAATATTTTGATCAGTAGTAACTAGCAGCTGCCTTTGTTCTATTTTTAAATAATTAAATAAAATATTTCAGCTGTGTTAGATCATATGCTATGCACATGTGCTACTGACAGGTCATGAAACTGAACCAAAATATAAAATTGAGGAGAGAAATCATGTCCCTTTGAAACACTTACTTTACTGTTACGGTAGATGACTATAATATTTGGGGTTTATTCTAAATCCCATTGGAAACAAGCTTTGTAATGTGCAATCTCCTAACTAACCAAAAATCTGAGGTTTTTATAAAGTATCAATGGGGCACATCTTCAAGTATGAGTTTTTGGAGGCCATACATGTACAAGGAGAATTTCAAGAGTAGGCTTTATTAAAACGAATTTTAATGGATATCATACTTTAAAAAGATGAATAAAATATGTGCTGATTATGTCATGTTACTTCAGTAGAGTATACATGCTCCCTGCCTGTCTTAGCATTTGTTGTTCTGAGACTTTGAATACAAATGCACAACAGTTCAGGGCTAGCAACAGCATCTGTGGAGAAACTTCTGATTTTCAATACTTAATATGAATGGTACCCATGTATTCGCACAACAGAAAACTTGAAGTTACTGGGCTTACTGCTTTTTAACTGTTGTAAAGACTGGATCAGGTCACAGGAAAACTAAAATTTGAGTTTTTCTGTTTACATTTAATCGATGTTGTTTGAGGTTTGACAATTCTATGCGCCTTAGACAATATTATAATACATATGGAATGGACCTTTACTTTTCCATCTTGATCTTAAGTTAACTTCAGTGGGTGCCACCAGATTTTGTTCCACTCTGATTGTTAGTAAGCTTTTTGTAAGCAAAGCAATAAGTTTGCCACGTGACCTGAGAAAAGTGAAGGTGAATGGATCATATTTGCGTTTGCAGTCAGCCACTGAACACTAAGGTTGTGCAAGTAGAACAAATGTTGTCATCTCCGTCCTAGAAATGGTGCCACCAAGTCAGAGCTTTTTGCAACACTTTCATTAGAAAACTGTAACAGTGTTTCTCAAAATCTCAATGCTCATCAGACATGTTTCTGTAAATGCACATGAAAACCAGGGTGAGCAGCCAGATGCATTTGTGCATCTATCTGTAAAATTAAGCCTCACAAGCTAATAATTTTAAAGGAAATGTACTCTGTTTCCTTTCAGTTTGAAACTCTACTTCCTTAAGAAAATCCTCTTTAATGATTTTTTTGGTAGTACAGAATATGACCATAAAATGGTTCATATTTCTTAAGTGCTTTCTTCAGTGATTCTGTAGTATGATCCTACTTCCTAATTTGCTGCTGCCATCCAGCATGTCCTTGCCTTTGACCTGCTCAATTTGTTTGGGGCAGGATTGGTGAGTTTGGGGTTTTTTTGTTTGCTTTGTTTAGTTTAAGGAGTGGTGATACAGATATCAATTTTTCCTTCCCTTTATTTTCCTTTTTTCATTGTACTATTGAAGACAGGCCTTACAGAGAGCTAAAGGCCTCTTTACTTTTTTTTCTCTTCCTCACTTCTCTACTGTTTTGAGGGTTTTGTATATTTTAGCATAGATTGCTAATGGAAAAGTCTGCTTTCATGTTCGTTTATTTTATACCCCTGAACTTGCCAGTAAGAATACCAATATTGCTCTTTTGAGTACGGTTACAGAACTACATGTAGAATAGGTGTATGTGTACATATACTTATCTACCCTTACGTGTAAAATGATATTTCTTTTTATGTTCTTCAGGTCTTGCTTTTAAAGTACTAATATTATGGAAGTATACCTGCTTTCAAGCTAAAAAATGTTTACACTACTTAAATACATGCAAGATCTTCGTGTTTTATTGGAGCAATGTAATTTATTTAGGAAGAGTGCATTGTGTTATAATGTATATGGTGTTACATTTTATAGGTTGCTTTCTCTACGTAAGACATTTGTTTAGTCAGTGATAGGGAGAAGTTAGTGTCAGTGAGCTTTATTGCTGATATTCATAGCTGATAATTACACGCTTCTGTTCACATTGCCACAATATGTATTTGCTCAGCATAAATATATACATGTAAACACAGTAATAGTTCGTTGTATTTTCCGTCTGGCCAACAATAGTATTTTTGTTGAGTATGTTAATGTGCAGAAGATATGTAAGTGCTAAGGAGGTGTTTAAATTATGGGTGTGAACAAATGGCAGATAGACTTAAAAAGGAAGGGAGTGAGGGGAAAGAAAAAAAAAAAGAAAACCCCAACAAACTGCTTCAGGGAGCTACCTTTTATTTTTACAGTTCTTTATGCAGACCCTTGCTTACACAGGTCTTGCTTTTGAAATTGTTTTGGGCGTGTATGTTGAGTTCGTGTAGCACCGGTTTCAGGTGTCTGTTTTGGGGGAAAGAGGAGAGAGAATGGTCTGAGGCCTACTCGGGTTGAAATGATTAAAGTTCTTGTGTCTATATACACACACGTGTCATGCTTTTTGGCCATTTGCGAATCATGGATCGAAGACTCATGGCTGAGCTGGGGCATGGGGGTGTATGTATGTGTGGGTGTTAGGTTGTGCTGTAAACTGACCGCCCAATGCTCATTTCAGATATTTGAGGGAATATTGCTCTGACTTGGATTTTTGCACTAATCTCCATCTAAACTTTGTTCTACCCCACTTGCTACCTGTCCATTCAAATAACTGTTTTGTAATGCCTTTTGTTGGCACCAACTTTGAAATCATTTGATAGAAGAGATAAGAACGGTAAAGGATGTATCCTTACTAGGGAGGTATAGCAGACCTAGTCCTGTTGCCATTTGACCTTGCCACTGGAGTCTCTAGTCATAACTTGTAACTGATACCAACAGTGATCTTAAAACCTATGTGAGAGGAAGTTCTCATTCCCAGTAAGTTCAGGTCAGGTCAAAAGCAGGCCAGCTTTGATATTTTCTAGAAAATCTTATGCCAAATACCGGTTGCTAAATTGGTATAAGTGTTCAATTTTGGTGAAAGCTATGAGGTATAACAGCACAAGAAGTGTTATTCAATATATGTCCAATAAACATTGTTTCTTGAAACGTTGATTGTAACATGAAAATTATGAGAAAAGCTAACTGTAATCTTAAAACTCCTTCACTGAGTGTTCATGTCTAGGAGCTCATTAGGATTTCACAAGTTCAAAAAACTATAGAGCACTTCAGGAAAAGTAAATGAAAAGAGAAAATGAATTCAGAAATCTCATAAAGCAAAACCAGTAGTGGTTAATCACTGATGTTTGTTTCAGACACAGGAAAAATAATGGTAATACCAGCACGTACATACAAAGGTGAAATAAAAGATTGGTTTTACACTTAGTGGTAAACAGATTGCGCTCATAAACTTGAATATCTGCTAAAACCAGTGGATTTCAAAGTTGAGATTAAGGTGACAGCTATGGGCAAGCCTGGCACAGACTCTGTCAAAAAACTGCAGTAGTACTAAAACTGCGTCTGCTATCCAGGTTTGTTATTTCTGGAACAACGTTCTTTCTCAGAACTACTGATGTAACTTGAAATTATCTAGACAATTAGAAAACCCAGATTATGTATTTGTGAAAGATTTAATAGCAATTCATGATTGGGAAGGGTATACTTCCTTAAGTTATTGGAAAGATTTCAGAATTGTTTCAAAATCATGACTTTTCTACAAGGAATGAGGTGAATTTGAATTCCATTTAACATCATCTTATTTCCAATATAATACAGAAGAGACGATGCACATACTTGGGAGGTGCTCTAAGAAGGAATTCGGCTCTCTGCCTTGACAGGCATGATATTGGACATATGGCAGAGCACTTAGGTAGTCCAGCCAGAAAAGTCTCTCCAAATGCTGTTAGGAGAGAGAATTTAAGGAATTTAAGGACATAAGATATGCAAAAGAGCAGCCTGGGCTCTACAAGAATCATTAAACACTCATTTGTACTCGGAAATGTTTAAAGAGCAAGAAGCATACAACTGAATTTGTTTTTTTTTTTAATTAGGCATTGATGAGACCTACGTAAGAGGGTGATTAGGGTTGCAGCCTAACTGCAGTGATATGTGTGTGTCATAACACACAACGTTGAAAATGTACTCAGTCGATGGTTATGAAACCAAGACAGGCAAACTGAAAATGGCAGATGTATGCTGAATTCAGGTTCTGGGGATGTTGTTACTGGAAGAGTTCCTGTTTATGACTTCAGTGAACTGCTGGAGTCCCTAACTTCTGTGCTTTAACTTCGCTGTGTTTCTGCTTATTGCGCTTAAGATTCTTGAAAAGCAGCAATTTTACGTAGAGTTTTCATTTTAAAACTATAATTAGAAATATGTTCTTAGACTTCGTAAAGGTCCAGGGAGCATACATGTGCTTTTCTTAAAATTGTTTGTTTCCTGATAATCATTTCTGTGTTTAATCCAAGCATGTCCTTGAAAGTACATGTTCTTAATTACGTTTCAGTTTCACACTTCACCTTTAAATGATAAATGTATGATTTCCCTTTTGGGCTCTCTTCCTGTTCATTATATTTATACAGTTTTGTCATCTGCATGTGGCCTCTTTTTTTCAACGGAATAATTTGCTTCAAACAGCAAGGCATTCAAACGTCGCTAATATGAAAAGCAATATACTTATTGGTAACTAATTGTCTTATGATTGGTGCATTGCCAGTCTGGTTTGAATGCTTTCAGTACAGGTGTGTTTTGCAAGTGTTCCATTGATTTGTTCCTGTAGAGTTGCATTAGGAGACCTCTGAAGATGGACAGAATTATCCCACACTGTTGCTTAGCTCTGTGTGAGAACATATCCTTCTGCTTGTGCTGCTCTGTATTTTCTGCTCCTCTTAAAAGATAGCTGACAAGAACTGTTTAAAAATAGCAGGCCAAGGGCAGGTGACAAAATGTCACACAAGCAGCACCTGGTCCAGTAACAGCCTGGAGGGAGGGAGAAAACAAACCCAGATGTCACAGATACGATTCTATTTCTGAAGCTGGTCAAACAGCAGAATTTCAGATTCAGCAAAGAAAGAGAGGGCCTGTCCAAGCATTATGCCTTCAAATTTTACTCTAGTTTTGTCCTAGCCATTCCCTTTTTTCTCTTACAAATATTAATTTACAAGTACAGGTTATTATATACGCCTTTTCTCTTTGCAAGTGATACCTCACGCTCATTCACATGCTGTTCAGGAAAAGGGAATTCATGTCAGTCTGGCAAGATTTCTGAAATATTTTAGCACAAGCTTACGCTAACTGAAGTAATAGCAGCTTTAATGTTTCTGCGGTGCCAAATGAATGTGAAAATATGTATAGGAGAGTTATGCCTGCAATCGGGAAATCTGAAGTAGTTGAACTCTAAGAAGCTTTGCTCAAGGAGTTGGAAAGTCAAAATGGCAATGTTATTTGCCTTCCTTGAGCCCCCACTTCTTTCTGGGGGTACTGTTTGCTTCATAGTCTTGTTGTGGCAGCAGTTTTTTTCTAAAAGAATGAAAAAATTATGATGTGGAGAAAATATAGATTTGCTTTTGTTAAACTGCTTATGACTTAGTTTCAGAAGTATACTGAAACTTCGTGTTGCAGCTGGTCAGAAGGAACACTAATGACAGCACAGCAGTCTCTCTGACGGGAAATAGAAGGCTTTAACATGTTGATAGGAACTAAAAATGTTGGAGAGGATTGGCTTTAGTTCTGCTTTGTCAGAGCTTATGTGTTAAAACTTGGGTTTGCAGAAACACATGAATGTAATGGTTGTATTGGTTCCTCGGTATAGCGTGTGGGTCTCGAGCTCCCACATTTGAGTGCCAGTGTAGTGCAGAAGCTGCCTGCTTCCTTAGCTCCCAGACGTAAGCACTCATCTAGAGATATGGCGGGCATATGAACACTTCTAAGTTACTTACATAATTGAAATAAATTTTTATGTGGCTGTGATGATCCTTTTCTAATATAAATTACAGCTTTCAAATTGTTTGGGGGGAGGAGAGGAGTTAAAGTTCTGTTGCAAAGTTTCTTCAAGATAAGTTTTTAATACTTCAGCTCAGTTGAATAGCATCTGAAACTAATCTGAACTGTAGTAGAGTTGGCTCATGACTTGCTTTGACAGTAAAAGTAGATTTCAGTGGACTAAATCTCCTTTGAAACAAGGTAACTGCGTGTGAATGTGTTCCCACTTCCAGTTCCTGAAATCGTGAGAGATCTTCTTAAGCCAGCCTTTCAATTGTTAAATCTCACCCCAGAAAACTGGTGCTATTTTTTATCTCTGTGGCCTCCTGGAAACTGGCACCAGCAGAGTTCATTTGAATTGTGTTTGATTTTTTTTTGGTTTTGTTAACAAATTAACTGGTTTTCGTAATGTTCTACTCGCTATTTGAAGTTTACTATAAATGGCATAACTGCAGTAACGTTGAACATTCAGGCCTTACTTTGAAAGGGTAAACTTAATGCTTTCCTAGTATAAAGCAAAGGGATATATTAAAAATAATTATTTCATTGTTTATTTTGTGATTTTTTAGTATCTGAAGTGCATAACACTAAGGGACTACAGTGTTAAATATCCCAAATGTGTATCCTTTGGAAGTTGTCTTCAGTAGATGGAAGATTCAGCTACCTTGGCTGTTCAACCCCTTTAGCAATCTCATCATATTAATGAGTTTACTTCAGTTTTGAAATAAAACCATTAAAAATAGCTTTTATTTGCATTTCAGGGCGTATGGGAATAAACTTCCACCATCCAGGAACAGACAATATTATGGCTCTTAATAGTAAGTAACTAATATCTAGTGACGAACATTCTCATGTTATTATTTCTTACAGTTACTTTGTACGTAGCTGTACACTCAGATGTAAATGTTTGTATTTGCACAGGAGCTTGTGTACTATCCTAATGATTTTCATAAACCTGTTATCTCTGGTTTTATTGGTAGAATTGGTGATTGTTTAGATCAGCTTTATATAATAGCTTTATGTGTTCCACTGGAAGCTTCATAATGCCTGTTATAGCTAATATTGCAAAACAATCTCTGTTCTTCCACTTTTGGGGGTGTGGGGGGTGTGTGTTAAATCTGTAACTTTGTTTTCTGATACCTCTCTAGAAATATTTCTGCTTTTTGGCATGAGTAGTTACAAGTTCTGCATACAATTATGTTGACTGATGGAGTTCACTACTTGGGTTTCCCTAAAATGTTATGTAGACAGGACTGGAGAGAATGTTTAGATATGTAAATAATGAGGGAAAAATGTGGGGCTGAACTTCACTGCAACATTATTGCTTTTGTTTCTATGGGAAAATAAAAATAAATTTAAAAAATATCCAGTAATTAACATATTCATTCAGAAATCCTGCCAAAATACATCTGGAAGATCTAGAGATTCTTACTCTATCATGTAGCGGGGGTGTGGGGAATGGTTATACTGTGTGTAGGTGAAAACCGCAGGTTTTCATGTAGTACCAAACAGAATTAAAAGTCATTTATAAATGTGAAGAACTGAAATTCTGTAGTAGATGAGGTGCAAGGGTTTCATGTTAGGCTTTAAATGCCAGCTTTTGGAACCTACAGGCCTTTGTGCTCTTAGTTTTACACTGCTAATGAAGTGATGTTTTGCAGTTTCTGTTGTCAGGGTTAGCATGTGTCCCATTTTCTTATGGGCAGATGAAATTATGAGAAATCAAGTAATTAACTGGCAGAAACTCTCCTTTTAATTGAAAGATTTTATTAAGAGAGGAAGCTGTTCATGTGGGTGAGCGTGTGTGTGAATACACAGTACAGTCTGCTGCTGTTTGATGAGTTCTGGTCTCGGAATGTGTTTGTTGTCCTAACGTGGGCATTTCAATACGCTGTTGCACTAGTGATATAATTGTGAGGATGTGAGATTATGATTGAGTTTTGAGTTGTTTTTAAAAAATGGATTGAATTAAAGATTTTTAAAATACAGGATTGAAAAATTGATACAAAAAGCTTGTACTGTATCCAGTGAGGGTCGTTTCATTTTGGGACAACTCACTTTTATCCTTACTGGATGAATATATTCTGTTCTGACTTCTGTCATTTCTAGATAAACTTGAAAGAAGAAGTTTGCCTTTTTAATGGAAATATTTCAGAACATATTTCTTCCTCCCTAATTCCTTTGAATTAGACAACAGCTATATAATCTAATTGTTTATAAGAAATAATGAGCCTTTGCAGCTGTAGTCCTGGTGTGTGGTGAAAAGATTAGTATAACTAACTGAGGGACCTCAACAAAATATATTTAAGCATTTCCAGTTTTTAAATTATTATGGGATAATTGAAATATTGTTTACAGATTTGCATAAGCCTGGAACCATAAATATGCAATTTATGCAAAATAGTAGCAATTGTTCTTTTGAATGAAATTCAGCACAAATCAAAAATCTGGATAAGTTCCCGAATATTTTCCCTGTCCTGCATTTCTTCTCCCTCCCATTTTTTACTAGGTGGGACCACACCGTTTTTGGCCATTACTAAGAGTCCAGAAGCTAGAATTACTGTATTGTGAAATCTGTTGGGTTTTGCTCTTAAATCTTTGAAGATTTGAGAATAAAAGCAAGTGTTCAAGGACATAAACCTAGAAATTACTGTCTGTGATGTAAATCCTCTCTTTGTATGCAGCTAAAACTGAGAAGTTTAGGACTCTGTGGTTCCCATGTGTTCCACTACCTTTGCCATAGGGAAAGATACTAAGGAAAGCTAGTCCAAGAAGAAAAAAATGTTCTTTCCTCTGCTGGAATGGTTATGGTTTGGGTTTAAAAAAATAAGTAAAATAAAAATTCCCATAAGAGTTTTCATCCCAGTAACTTATTGAACAATTTGGAGATCCTGTGGAACTTCTTTAAATCCTAACACTTGTAATATCCATATATAATTTCTGTGAAACCAAACACTCTGCTGAATCTGCAGATCCAACCTTCATGTTCTATTTATACTCATTGCCACATACACATTTTTCTCTTTTCCTGTGAAGCCACAGTAATGATCGTTAAGGTTTATTACTCAAAGCTCAATTCCTTGCCAATAGCATGTTCAATCTTCTGAAGCTGAGAGACAACATAGGCTCATCCCAACAGCAATATAAAACTTCTCTTCACGTGCTGTAGGGAGAGGAGAAGCTTTCTGAGGGATGTTGGTCTCTTTAGTGCCTTCTCATCCTTTATGGCAACACTTCCAGCTGGCATTCTTATTTACTGATGACAGCCTTTTGAAAGGAGGGATTTCCTCCACTGACTGTCTTGTGCTGTAGTCTGTACACGTTGAAGGGGAATGTTTGGTTTGAGGGAAGGTGTTCCTCACCTAGTTGGCAGGGCTTGGTGTAGAGCACACTACCACCAATTTGTTCATCTTTGTGCAAAGCTCTAAATCATCTCAAAGCACCGAGTTGTGAACTAATAAAATTAATGAGATAGAAGAGATTACTCTAAAATGCATAATTATTATGGATCCCTTCTTGTCGTTAATGCCACTGTGCTTGTGTACTTAACCTTTGCATGTGTGTATAAGCAAGTTTGTATTGTAGGGGCGCTTGAAGCTTCCATCAGGCTTAGGCTGCTATTGAGGAATTGCAGCGTGCAAGTGTTCAGAGGTCTGATGGTAATCCTAAGGAGCATTTAAACAGTAGGAAAATGCAAGTATTTAGGTTTGAAACATTGTGCAAAGGGAAAAAGCTGGAGCTTTTGTCTATACTATCTCTAATGGAAATGTCTGGAATTGAAATAGTGGTTTTAATCAAGCAGCGACATCTGTTAACTTTTCAATAATGTCATTCATACTGGGCTAAACAGTAGAACAATTTTTTATAAGCTTGCATCTACAGCACCTGATTAAATACAATTGATACTGTAATTTCTAGGGGAAATGTGGCCTAGATTCGATTATGGATTCTACTTATGTAAACTTACATATGAACTTAAAGAGAAACTATCTATTGAAGATACTTTCAGAAGATGTTTGCAATTTGAATTTAAAGTTTAGTTTACAGTACTAGACAGAACGTGAAAATAAATTAATTTGCTTTGCCGAAATTAGCTCAGAGGTGTCCTCTATCCCCTTCTCTTGCTAGTATTTGCTCCCATGTGCAGCCATTGCTTCTGTTTGGGGAACACTGCATGTTGTCTTGAGTTAGTGTGTGCTCCTTTTTAATCAGCTGCATAAATAGGATTAAACGATCAGCACGCATACAGAGTCACCTACGCGCTAGGTAGTGAGCTATCCTTAATGCTGCTTGTGAGCTCTAGAAAGCCAACGGTAAACGTTAGCAGGAGAGAAGTATAGCAGGTGAAAAAGGGAGACAGAATGAACGAGGGTGTGAGCTTTCTAATGAGTCACTGACCTGTATTGCTGAGATACCAAGCAAACTTCTGTAAAATGAGTTTAGACTAAAGGTAGATAAACCAACAAATGAGAGAACCCCCTTTGTGTCACCCTGTACAGTGACTTTGCACTGCTGTTGGGCTTCGAATGTTCCATCTGCTTCCAGTGTCCATTCTGGTCTCATATGGAAGTGTCATCGGTGAGGTCTGGTACTGTCTGCTCCTCATCTGTCGTCTTTTCATTAGTGTTGTTTAGCTCTGTTCATGCTGAATAAAATAATTGTGAAAAATACATTAATGCAAGGGTTTGGGGCACCTTTTAGATGTTTGTCTAGATATTTGGGTTTTGTTTTATTAACACAGGTAATGAATATGTGGGGAAGCTGTCATGGCATGACAGAAAACAAACAGCAGCAAACCAATATTTTTCATGCTTCTATTGATTTTAAAATTGCCTTGTCTCCTTAAGAGCTATTGTACTTGGCCCTTCCTATATTCTGGTGTATTGTTTTCAAACACAGATAGTGCTTAGATATAACCAAGTTGATGAAACAGCATTTTATATTTAAATCACCAGTGCTGTTGGTACACCCTGAAAAGAACTGCTCTGAGTAGGAAACTTACTGAATTATTCGTGTCTTGCAAAATCTTGGCTTGGCAGTTTAATAGCTATTAGAAGCTATTAAATAGAAGCTAAAAGAATTTTATTATGATCCAAAGGAGATCTTCAAATCAGTTGATAAATTCTGACTATGTTGCATGCATTCTTGCATCTGTGTCTCTTGCTATGCACACAAATACTTGACCTCAGACTCTCTATTTTAGTGACATAAAACCAGAGTTCCTAGACTATTCTGTGAATTTGCTTTTTGTTAGTTTAGCAAAACAAGTTCTTCAGTGAGTCAAGGTGTGTGCTACAGGGAGATTTATAGCAAAGATATTGCATAATTATGCTTGATTCTATCACCTTCTTTCAGTTCTTCAATTCCTTTTCACTGGCACTGTAATTCACTTTTAAACTTCCAGATCTGTAAGACCTTCAGAGACCCACTATTCAAAAGAAAAAGCTTGACACATTTTCCTCATCAGTAGCAGTTACTTTATCAGAAAAGCTTTTAGCTAGGATATGGAAAGAGTTTAGATCTAGTTCTTGTGAGTTAATGTTTCATGGTTTCACAAACCTATGATTTCCTTGAAGTGCTTTTGATCCATATACAGTGTGCACATCCAATCCTGTATTATAATAAAGCAATGAAAATAATATCAGGAAAGAAGTCTCACTAAGCTCAGATGTCAGTAATTTGTAAGGCACTGTCTCTTGCCAAAGAAGATCTCATTGCTTAGACATTTTTGTTCATCCAAAATAAAGAAAATTCTTTAAGGGATGTGCCTAAAAAGTAAGTAAAGATTTATTTTCGTGGTCCAACATAATTTAATAACATTATTATATATGTGTTCAAGTTCTTAATTTTACGCAGTCCTTCCAGTAAGGAGCATCGTGCGCTCTTCAGGCTCTAGCACAAATTAATCCTGTCCGTAGTGCTGCGAAAATCTGAAGAGGATCTTTCACAGCTTGTCAGTTTTACGTTGCTGTTAGGCTCTGATTTAAAAGACAAGTCAACAAATTAATTTGGCAATATTACGCCCTATATGAACCTGCTGGAAGTAGATCAGCTTGTCTGTAAATGATCAGATTTTTAATAAGGTTTGATGCATTTGAAAAGGTTCTCCAGAAAGTTCTCTCAAGTTATTAATTAAGCCATAATGAAGCTGCTGAAAGCTTTTGATCTGCTTGCTGTATGTGAACAATACTCAAGTTTCTATACAGATCATTTCTTGATGGCAGTGATAGTAACGTGTTGTATAAATATCACCATGTCATTGATTGGCTTCGTAAAACAACGTTTTAAGATGGTGATTGTGTTTCAGTCAGGCTTGTTAATTGTTTTCTACTGGCTTTCTCCCTTGTGTAGCTAGCTGTCTTCCCAGGGAAACTCTTCCGCACAGTTTCTGATCCATAAAAATTGAACCCTTAACTAGAGAATAAGCTATTAGAGTGGATACTCATTGTTTCACATGACTAACATCTGATGTTTCCAGGAGATGAATAAAGTGGTTTTTGTTTTCGCAAGTGTGTCTTAACTTCAAAGGCTTGGGTTCACAGGGATACTGAGCTGCAAGGTGTTAAAACGCCTTCGTGTACTGTTGTGTTATGTCAGCAGTTAATTGAATCATGTCAGATATTACACATACCGAGGTTGAGCTTTTGTGTAGGCATCACTGATACCTGGTTTTCCCAAGTGCCACTGACTTTCGTTTTCTGTTGTCTTCTAACTGAGGTATGAGAAAGAATTGTTCGTTCTGAGTCTGTCTCTACTGTGACTGTACTGAGTTACCAAGAAGCTGAAATGCTTCAGTGTGGGGAGAGAAGGCTGAAGCTGAATGTGGGGGAGCCTTAGAAAAATCCCAGGGGAATGCAAACCTGCTGTTCGCCATGTTTCACAGAGCTAGAACTAACAGGGAAGCAGATAGTATCAGCAGGTTCAAAAAAGCACTAGACAAACTGTTAAGAAAAGACCTTTAAGCAGGTATGAGAAGAGGGTGAGGGTGTGCCTCCTAACGTGTTTCCTCCAATGACTAGGGACGCTAAGGTAATACAAGAGAAACACCTCACTGAGAGCGGCCAGGCTAGCGTGGTCTTTACAGTGTGGCTATTGAAGACTGAATATTTGTCTGGATGGTTCATGGGCCCTATCCACCAGGACATTGTGTATGAGCTCTCACAGGTATTCTAGCTGAGCTATGTGGTTCATGTCTACATTTTAACATACGCTGAGAATAAGAATATGCTTTAGTCAAAGTCCTTTCTTCTCTGTGGGTTGTCACTTGGGTTCACCTCTTTCCAATAAATTGCAGAACACCTGCCTTACTAATGGTAATTCTCAGAAACTGTTTGTGCAATTCTGGTGTTTATTTACATGGTTTGCTTTTATCACACAAATTACACAATGTTCTTTTTTCTGTTGGAACCTTTCAGCACAAACAACAGGGCAAACCCAAACTTATTCCCAGCCTAAGTAGTGAGCTGAAGACTGAAGGTCTTGTGGATATACAATGAGCAATGGTCTGTTGCTTGGTTGTGTTCTTGGTTTCCAGGATGTATATTAACTGAGCAAGAGTAACTTTCATCAGCAGAGTAACGTCCCTCATCCACGTAACTTTCTCTTGCCAACATTGTCATGCTGGATGTTTTGGCCCTCTGCCTTTCAAAGACCATAAACATTGGTTGTCAGGTCACTCCTTCCTTCTGCATCCTTGAGGGCTGTCTTGTGTGGATGTGTGTTTGTGTGTCATGCAGCTGTGCTCATCTCATAAACCAAGTTATCTCAAGAGTTTGGTGGCTTTTCATCAAAACCGATTTTGCAAGTGTGTTCTTATGCCACCAGTGGAGCCCTTCTCCTGTGACTGCCAGAGAGCTGTCTGCAAAAGGCAAGCCTTCTGCCTTCTTTTCACCAGTTTCATACAGCTTTCGCTGAGATGCAGTTAACATTTGAGCATTTCAGTTGAGTGTGTTTTGATTTATTGCGACAGTGGGTAATCTTAGCTGCAGATTTTTGGGAATTCCAATAGTAACAGCACTAAATCTGCTTCATTGCATTGCAAAATTTGGCGTTTGGGGAATGTTCTGTATGTTGAAGAACACAACTCTAAGCTTTTAACAAACAAGCAGGTTTATGTTTGTAAAAACACAACTTCTGGGGTGAGGTGAGTTAATATTTTCAGGAGAGTTGTCAGGAGGTAAAAAAGAATGTATTGTTCCTTTGTATTTGAGTACGTGCAATTTGGGTCATAGGGGTTATGTAACTTTTTACCTGTCAGTTGAAGAACGTTGCAAAGGGATGGAGAAACACTAACCCAGTGGTGATCCTTCTGCGGGTTGCACAACCGATCAGCGCCTGCTTGCAACAATTTCACATTTTACATGGGAGAATGCCTCATCACTTAAAGCAGCTGCGTTTTCATTAATACTGTAACATTCTGTGAGGTACCCAGGAAAGAATCACTTCTGCGTTGCGTTTGAAACCTTTCAGGAGATGGTTTTCTGTACAAAACGACGTTTGTATTTGGTTCCACAACCAGAATGTGGGTGTGGGTTCGTTGCTGGTGGGTACAACTTCAGGAGCTCCCAGTCTGTCTTGTCTTCTGGTGGAATTGCCCAAGATAGAAAGTAAATTTAGATATATAACACTGGTAATTTGGTTGGTTGTGATAGTGCAGTAATTTTCTTATTGGCTCTCAAACGTCTCAATTCGAGAACAATTTCTAAATTGGTTATTTTCTAAAATATTTACTCAAACCGGAGGGGTTGTGAAATATACCTGATGAACCATTTGGCTTATGAAAAAAATGGGTATTTTTTATTACCTTGTCTCAAATGGCACATTCTTATTTTGCATCCTGTGTGAACAACATAATGAAGTGTCTGTTGGCATTCCTAAGTTTTCTCTTGCTGAGTGACTGTCAGCTTGTTGGAAAAGGTATGGTAAACACTGGATAAAGTTGAGTTAGTTTTCAAATTGTCTGTATATACATGTGAAATTTAATCAGCAGTGTTGAAACTTCATCTTCTTTGGGTGTTTGAATGTGATGCAACGTATTTAAATCAGCAAAGCTGACTGGGCTGTCTTCCTGTTTAAGTGGACTGAACTCTTTTCTCCCTAGAACTTAGAGGCAATCGTAAATATACCTTCAGTAAAACGTCTTTGTGGGCATACAGAGGCACTCACACACAGAGTCTTTAAGATAAAAGTAATATGCAGGGCAGTGTAACAGAAGTGTTACAGTACGTGAATGGGAATGGTGGTGTTCTAAGCCGGGCAGAAGTCTGTGGTAGTTTTCTGCCATCGGGCACTGTTAACTTGCCCGCAGCCAAAGGGTTCACAGTGACCACAGAAAGCTTTCTTTTCTTACAAAGAAACCCAAAAGGCCTTTTTGTCTTGTACAAAGTAATGCTGCTTTATTGAACTCTTAGACTGGTAGCGTTCTGAGATGTCTTTCAAATAAAGCACTGTCAGCGCGTTGGCAGCTGTACCTTGACACGTGCTGAAGTTCCGGTGTAGGGGCATCCAGCGAGACCTGCTACGTGAGGTCTGGCAGTGATTGCCATCACAAGGAGTGATGATACACGGCTTTAGCAGTAAGTAGGAAGGAGGGTTGACTTTATTCCTGCTGCAAAGCCGAGTCTAGTATAAATTCTCTCTATGGCTTGCTGTGCAAGGAGCAGAGGCTGTTTCAGGGCTTACCAACTCCCTCGCTGTGGCTGCATAGTTCTTCCCGCAAACGGCTGCTTTGGTCTTTGTTAAACATAAATCACGAAGCAGTTCTTCATCGCAGCCCTTGCAGTTTTTTAATCCCCGAACTCGCATAGTTGCTCTTTTGTGGCCTTGTTGATGGCAGGAGATAGACAAAGGTGTGTGGTTTCCAAGACCGCATTTCTTCAGGGCGTGAGGAAGAAGTTCCTTGGGTTACATAGTGCCTGTGCTGGTTCAGCCTTGCTCTGGTTAGCCCTTGGGGCCACTCAGGGGTGACAGCCAGGGGACCAGCCAACAGATGAGTAGTTCTCAACTAGCCACAACTGATCGGTCATGTATTTGCTGGCCAAAGAAAAGCAGGTGGGGAAAGCTGGGGGGTATGGTGGGACACCGCAGGGTGTGCATTTGAAAAGGGAAAGAGAAAAATGGGAAGGATGGAAGGTTTTATGGTAGAGGACACTTTGGGATGTAGAAGGAGTGGGAACTAGATGAAGTGGGCTGAGGGGGATTGTAGGGAGAGCTAGAGGAATCACGTCTAAAACCTGACGGTGTAGGGCAAGACCAGAAGGCATTGTGTTCATTTTGGAAATAAGAGATGGGGTTGGGAAGGAGAAATGCAAATAGTATTGCAGAGCAGAGAGAAACAAACAAAGCAAGGCTCTAGTACATATTGCCCACGGTCACTTTCTGTTGAAAATGCTACCTGATCCCAGCCTTCCATATTTGATTACCTTGGAAGACCACAGTTATATCTTGTGACAGACTGAAGTCCCAGTGTAGAAGACACAGTTTTCCAGATTATTTTCTGATATTCTAAAATCTCAAATGAAAAAATGCTGCTTTTTGCATTTCCATTATATCACAAAATATGCTTCTGCACTTGCACAACGCTGTGGATTTCGCCATTGACGTGCCTCATTGAAATGCTGTATTAATTGTGGTAGCTATGAAGACATTTTGTCAATCTGTTTTTATTCTTCTGAACACACTGGCTATGAGTTCATATTGTTTTGGTAGGATTTGAGTATTTACAGATGGTTAATTATTTAAATTGAAACATAATTGCAAAATATGTTCTCCAAAACGAATTAATAAAATGCCAAATGAATTCTTTTAATTAGGATTACTGTTGGTCATGTTTATTGCCTCTTAAAACCATAATCCTAAATTCCTATTTTATAGTACTGTAAGTCTGATATGCCTGATTTTTTTTTTAATACATTTGCTATGTAGAAAACTTGCACAGCAGGTATGTTCCTTTTTTTTTTTTTAACCCCCCTGGCTGTTTCATCTTCAAACTTTTTCTCTTATCTCGGGTTGTTTTGATTATATCTTGCACTTTTTGAATGTCTTTTTCCTTCTTTGTGGTGGGAGGGGAGAAAGAGAAGAGGTAGAAGCTACATTTTCTTTGCTTTTGGAGCTAAATCTAATGACAGCTGTACCGACAATTTTCTTCTGTGTTTACATGCAGCCAGGAGCTATGGGCGGAGAAGAGGTAAAAGTATTTACTAAATGTTTTGTTTGCTGAACAGTGGGAGAAATAAATATTTAGTTTTCTTACGATAAGACGTTGTTACCAATTTTAACATTATTTGGTTGATCGATTGTTTTGTCTAAACCAATCTCATTCTTCATTTGCGAAACATCTGCCTTTTAATAGCTTAAAGCGGTGATGATCTTGAGCTGGTAACTTCAAGTGTGTTGCTATTACTAGTAAACTAGAGGATGACTGAATGTAAAAACTCATATTTATGACTTTAAATGCATAATGTTAAAAATATATGTATCTTTTCGGGTTTGGGTTTTTGGTGGAAGTGCCATGTTTAACTAGTGCACTGAACACATCAAAAGTACTTTTCCCTTAGATGTGACACCTTCCATTGGGTGTTACACGGGTATTACATTGGATTGCCTTAGGTAGAACATTGTGAATACCAGAACTAAGAACTGTCCTCAACAGCGAATTTTAATAATAATAAAAAGATACAACATCTGGGCACATTTAAACTTCATGTCATCGTAGGCAACCCTTAGGAAATCAAAGCAGACTGAAAACATGTTACAAATGTACGGTGCTGCATGGAAGGTTATTCTGAGAGATGGCTGGCCACGGGCAACAGCAAGCTCCCTGCCTACCGAGAAAGCCACTAGTGTGGCTTACACTGCTGTGCTGTAGCTTACACAGACTGGTTTTCATTGTGAAAACAACAGTGAAGATCGCAGCTTTTAGCACTTAGAGTTGGGCAGTGCCATCTGCCTGAGGTATTTTAGCATTAAGCTTCATTTTATCTTCGTTTTCATCTGTGTGCTGTGACAGCTGCGCATGTGGCATCATTTCCTTTTCAAAATACAGAATTCGCGTCCCGTTTGCAAAGCAGCTTGGAGACGAGCGTAGCCATACAAGCGAGCCGATAGCGTGTAAGTGACTGTAGTCTGCACATCTGTATGGATTGAGGTAGTAGGCTGTACAGGCTGTACTGCAGTTTATATTACAGAATTTTGTTCAGAGCGGCTGGTTTTAGTGTTTACTTGATAGCTACAACAAAAAGAAAAGGTGCAAGTTTTCCCCACAAACTTGCCTTCACGTCTTTCCCTGCTTCCAGAGAACAGGCCATTGTTAACAGAAGTCCAAAGCATCCCCATACTACTTCAGTGCTGCCACAGTACTGTAACAAATGGGAAAGGATGTGGAGTGAATGGGACTGTACGCTCTCTGCGCACGTGAAGACTGTTTCATTTCATTTTAAGATGATGGCAAATGTTTCCAGGTTGATCAAATGGCACCAAAGCAGGGAAGGAGGTGGACGCTATTTGCAGCTCATGTTTACTTGTAGAAACAAAATACAGTGACGTGGCAGTAATTGCGATGAATACAGTGTAGGCTGCTTTACACAAATCCTAGTGATGACAAAACAGGGCAAACAAGTTCTGATTGTGCTGGGCTTTCAGAATGCTTTTTTTTTTTCGCTCTACCAAAAAAGCATCTTTCACTCCATAATAATTGTTTCCTGTGTGAAATTTGGGCTTTTCTATCGTAGCAAGTAGATGTGTGTGTGTGTGTGCGCGCATGTGTCTTGTCACTGATGTCAGGGATTTTGTGATGCCTTATTCCTACGATATTAAAGTCTGTGATAGTCATGCTTTTTCATTACCTTCAATTTTATAATGTTATTTTGAGCTTTCTTAACCTTTAGAAACATGAAATTCTGCAATACTTTGTTAAAAAATTGTGTGTTTTATCAAACGTTCTCATACATCCCTCTCTCTTACTGTTTTTACCATTTACACTGTGGTAATATGCAGGGTACCCAGAGGTGAGTCTCTGCAGGCACTCATGTTTATTACACCTGGATCTTTTATTTAGTGCTTGATTCTGACGCTGTGACTAAGCATATTGTGGCTTGCCGTAACCTATCAGTTCTCTGCTTGATCCGCTCTCTTTGAGTAAAGAGGCGAGCATTTCTTTGTACGTGTCGTCCTTAGAGCTCTGGAGTCATGCTGCTTTAGGTCCCTTGTTTTTAAATTTTACAACCAGTTTTTCAGGTACAGATGTAAGCACAGCGATGGGAAATCAGCCCAAACTCTCTTCTGCTACACTGACAACACAGAGGTGCCAGGGAGGGGTGCAGGAGTATAGAAATAAGGCACTTTGATGCTTTCCCATAATTCTTTCCCAGAGATTTGCCTCTGGGGGTTTCTTGAGGTGGTGTCACAATATTCTGAAGCAATAAATGGGCTTTTCACCTGCTCTTCCTCCTTCCCCTTTCTGAACCTACATAAACTTTTCAGCATCCTAAAAAGCCTGTGGCCAGGGGTTCCACAGTGTGACTTGCTTTCAGCCTTGCCGTGTCCTGTTTGTGTTCAGTGCGCTTCAGTTTCCCGTCACTGGAAGAGACAGTGAAGGACCATTCCCCAGTCCCTTGTCTGTATGCTTCCATCATTTTAAATGTATGCTTCAGACACTGACCTCTACACTTGACTATAGAGTTTCAGATCGCCTTTTGCCTTTACTGAAGAGGAGTACAGTGCTGGCAGACTGTCAAGCATCTGGCATAAGAGGTGTTATCTTACTTCATTAGCTGCTGTGCATTTTTATTATTTCCTTCGGAACTCAGGACTTACTAAGCCTCCTCTGTATTTGAGTAGAACACCTTGTTCTAGTACCTATTAATGTGCTGTGTCAACTTCCACTAATGGCTCGGGCTGGTTGTTTTGTTTTGTACAAGAGGGTAGGTGGGGGGAATGGAAATTGAAATACTATTTAGCTTCTTAGTAATGTCAGTCTTTTGTGGATACCTTCAAATTTCCTACTCTTCAGTGGTTTTGATGATTTTGTATTTTTACATGATTTGTAGCCTTTGTAATTATTGTTTCTCTCATGCGTTTGTTCTCTTTTATGCTGAAATGCATACGTGCATGACCTGTTTGTCCATTAATGGAATATTCATCAATAGTCTCTCCTGTTTTATGCTCTAAACCCACCATTTCTGACAATCAGCTATGCTAGACTTTGAGGAGCATCATCTCTAAACCCTCCTCTGATTGTGGCATTTACCTTGCTCTTTTATGTTGGTGCTTAAAAGCACAGCAGGATTTTTCTATCTGTGATCTCCTGTCAACGTTGCGCATTCAGTATATTCTTTCTAATCGAGACTTTTCCAGTGCCTGGAGTTCGTGAAAAATCAGGCCGGTGTTCTGTGTCAGTCGGAACATCTTCCCTGGTTGTTGTTAGCTTGTTTTCCATATACAGGGCTGCTGCTTCTTGGCGCAACCTGCCCTTTACTACTGGAGACTCTACCGATACTTCCAGTGTACACAGTTTTCTGACTAGTGCCCCCCTGCACCTCTGGGTCTTTCTCCTTGCCCCTATTTCCCGCACTTCCCTGTGCTGTTAATGCCAGTATGGGATCAACTCTTCCTTAGGTCTTGCTGCGAGTGAGTTTCACATGATCCCTTACCTCTGAATTTAATTATACGCCCTGCTATTTCTGTTTGTAATTAACCCCCATATAAGCTGCTTGTATCAATCATAATTCTGTTGTATGAGGGGGCAATCAGCCTTTTCAGAGCTGAGATGGGGTTCCCATTGATACATCTCTCTACCTCGCAGGGTTTCTTGTTCAACTTGGGAATAGGGAATTGTTACGTTCCAAAGCTGGCACGCTCTGCAGTGTTGCTTACGTACAGGCTTTGAATGTTTCTTTAAATTCTGGGTTAATACATCTGTTCTTAAGACAATGTGTGCATACTCTGGTAGTAACAGAAGTTAATTGCATCACATGATCACAAATTCTTTACTTTTTATTAACAGAGTAGCAGCCATATATGTTGCCTTTTGTTAATTCATTACCCACAGGGTGGTTTTACGCTGACAGCTTGACAGGCTGCCCTAGCTAACAACCGTTTTCTTCAAGCACAAGTTGTTTTTTTTAATAATATTATTAAAGATATTTTTTTTTCCTCGTTAGCTCAGCTTCTTGCTTCATCTGTGTGTTTAATATCCGCAACACAAAGCTTTCCCTGGGTTTATTTTGATGTTGGCACCCCGACTCAGACTGGGCCTCGGCGCTCTGCAGGAGGCTGTGCTGCAGCCCGGGGGTTAAGGCCCTGTGGGAAGTGCTGCAGCCCGGGGGTTAAGGCCCTGTGAAGCACTCTGAGGGAAACTCTCTTGCTCTGCAGCGCAATGGCTGGAGGGATCTGCTCTTTGAGATCAGTCCTTCAAGATCTGTTGTGGAAGAGTTAAATCTCTAACAATCGGTTTGAAATGTAAATCCTACAAGAGTGCTTCCTATGGCTGTGACACACAGTTTCATCAGGTAACCTGCTGGTTTTCATTGCCAGCCATTTGCAAGGGTTTGTTCTGAAGCTAAATTAGGTTTGTTGTCTTGTAAGGGTAACATAGTCTTAGAAAAATAGAAGCAATACTAGCTGGGCCCTGTAATGCGAATTCTGTTAAAGCACAACAGTAAAAGGAAAATGTGTTTTTTACTGAAATATTTAATTCTCCAGGAAATAGCGTTAACTACAGATGCTACAAAATCTGTTACAGGTCGGTCTTCACTCTTTCCTTTTGAAGATGGCTTCCTAGACGACAGTCACGGTGATCAGTCTTTGTCATCGGGTCTCAGCTCTCCAACACGCTGTCAGAATGGTGAAAGAGTGGAACGCTATTCTAGAAAGGTGTTTGTTGGAGGGCTTCCTCCTGACATTGATGAAGGTACTGTGACTAAGTTACACTGGTGAGATGTGGGAATGGGCTTTCATAGAATTACTTTACAGAGGTCAGATTTTCATAAAAACAAAGTGTATGTTGCTTGTAGTGCTTGTGGCATGATTTAACAGACACACACCACCAACCCCTGCAACACCTGAGAATTCCCTTGACGTTCTTCGAGCTGCAGATCAGAAGAGATGGAGACAGAAATGCCTGCACAGCAGGGCTTCTAATCTGCAATAGCAGCATGTGTTCCCACGTGGGTAAAGTCAGAAAGGTGGAAAAGGGAACCCGGTGGGCACTGTCACTGCTTTACAGCCTTTCCCTGTTTCTTAAAAAGGTGTGGTTGACTTAAGGACTTTGTTAATACAGTCCTTACCAAAATAAATTGGGCTTTAATTAATCAGCTCTCACATCCAGCATATATGCTGTGTTCAGTTGACAAATGCAGGGCAATTAATATGGTTACAAAATAATAACCAGCCTAGTAGGGACAGTCATTTTTTTTCTGAATCATTATCTGCTCTGCTTGTATGTGTGTTTGTCCCCACACACCCTGACTCACAAGCCAGAGCTGTGTTAGTTTTTGGTGTATTTTTCATATTACAGCTGGAATCCACCACTGTCTAGCTTCAGTTGACATCCGTAGGGAATTCGAGGATGCCTTATAATGACAAGAGGGATCTCTGAATCTGTTCTTCTAAATCGAAGCCTAAACCATGTGCAATATTAATAACGAAATAGTATGAGTTGCCAGTCTGTGGCTTAGAAACAGCTCAAATGCAGTTCCCATGTCACATTATGAGTTACAGGACTGTTGATACAGGGACTGCTGAGTAATCTGAATCCCCAGCAGGCCAACAGGTACAACGCAAGTGAATGTTGCTGGGTCAGTCGGAATCAAATGCCCAGCCATCCTGCGCAGAAGTGACATGGCCACGTGGGAGCTGTTAGCCCTCTTCCGTGAGAGGTCTCCTCCAGTAACACCTTTTTCCTTCAGCTCCTGAGTTATGGAACATGTGTTTTGTGGCTCTAGTTGCTTGAAAAAATCTGATGTGCAGCTCATCGGGTCAGATTAACAGGTCACATCTCAAACGGCAATCAAAAAAATGGGAACACCACTGCCTTTGTCTTCTAACCCTTCTCCTGATGGATTGTTGCCCTGATCTATCTAATATCACATTAAAGAAAAAAACAGTTTAAAAATATGTCTAAAGTACATAAATGCATTGAGGAAAGACATTTTTTTTAAAAAAATAACTTAAAATACTTTTTTGTGAAGCATTGCATGTAAAACAAAACTGTCCTATAGGACAGTCTGAGGTGTGTGTTCCACAGTGTTGCCGTCCCACGAAGCGATGCTGAAAAAGCACAGACATAAGGCTGTAATTCGAGGCAGATTGCCAGAGGGGTCTGAGGAAGGTGAAATCCCCACCGTCGCATGCCCTGCTGCTGCCTGCTTTCTAGGGCATGCTACAAGGAGTGGCCGTGCTGACATTAACTCCTCCGTCAGGCCCATGTGGCTGCATCTGACCCCGCTTTGTGGTTATAATTAGAAGGAGACTGCAGCTCAGGCATACTCACTCTGGTAGATCGTGTTTGCATCTAATCCTGCTGCAAACCTGCACTGGTGGAATGTAAAATTACCTTTTTAAGTGGCCATGTATAGCCTAGAGGGGAAAGAGTATTTAGGCATCCTCTGCATGTACATTATAGCAGTTGTCACTGTTGTTAATAGGGGTAGAAAAAAGTCTGTTTGTGAGGTTTTCTGTTGGTTTTGGTTGTTGGGTGTCTTTTTTTAAGAATTTTTACCTTGCCACTGTCAGTCTTCAGATTCTTTCTAAGGTGCCTCGTTTGTGTTTTGTAGATGAGATCACTGCCAGCTTTCGTAGGTTTGGACCTCTTGTGGTGGACTGGCCTCACAAAGCTGAAAGCAAGTCGTATTTTCCACCTAAAGGTAACTAGTTTAAAATACATTTATGGAGGCTGTTCTGGGAAAAGGAAACCATGTCTGCGATGTGGCGATCCATTACAAAGAGGAGAGTGATGGTCTATGATGAATTTTCTCTTTTTCAACAAGCGTATTTTCAGCAGTTGTCATGACAGAAAAAGCACAATTCAGAGCCTGAAATGTGGTCCTGTGTGTGTACTTCAGCAAGCCTGGAGGCCTTGAGCGATGCCTTAATTTATCTGAGGCTTACTTCAGCAGGCCAGCTGCAGTCATTTCCTAGTGCTGCTTCTGTTCCAGTTTGCACACTGTGGAAACTACGGAGTAGCAGCTGGAAGTCACTGGTGGGTGGGGTGCACGGTATTCTGTAGAGCAGCGTGAGTCCGCTGCGTGTCTGACCCGAGAAGCTGCGAACCTGCTCAGAACCGGGGGGTCTGCAGCAGGGTTCACTGGAGCTGCTGAGAGCGGGCAGGCTGGCATCGTGCACCGCGGTCACGGGTTCTGGGCTGGAGCTGATTTGGTTCCGGGCGCTTTGGAGTGCGTGCAGGTGGGGCAATTCCGTGTCTGTCAGCAAACACGATGCAGGCCTGCTTTGGTTGAGGAAGCAGAGTTTATGGGGAAACCTGTTTGGGAGAGTTGCTCGGCTGAATCAAATTGCTCGCTGCCTCCTAGTCTCTCCTATGATTTGGGATTACGCTAGATGTGTTCTGTTCCCAGTCACACGTGCCTCTTGCATAGGGTGTGGGAGCTCACTCACGATCTGAAACAGCAGCATGAAGTTATACACAGAATTTCTGATCTGTGCGTGAAGATTTTGTGTTCTCGCTGACCCTGAAAGCTCTTAATTGCTCATGAAGGCCACTGATTATTTTCGCAGAGCAGTGGGCTGCTCAGTCAGTGAACTAGCTGAGCCTACAATATTTTGATAGATGTATTGTGACTGTAAAAACAAACAAGCCAAGGGAATTTATCTGGAAGCTAAAGTGCCGGGGGCAGGAGAACCCTGTGACAAATGCTTGCCCCGTAAACAGTATTTGGGCCCTACAACCAGAACAAACCCCCACACATGCTCCCTCTTCCCTGCTGTCAGTAGTCAGGATGCAACATCTGTTCCTGAATTTAAAAACAAACCAAACATATACCCACCCCCCATATATTCTTAAGGTAAAATGTGGCTTTTTCCCTTTTATTTTTAAAGGTCTTTAGGGTCTACCTTGCTAGTGAATTTTGATTCACCTACAGGTTTAATTTAAAAAACGTAGTAAAGCCAGCTTCTCCTTGTCCCTAATATCTCCTAGTACTTTCCACCTTTTTTTCCCCTTTCGTGTTGTTCTCATTAATTCAGTAAATAACTGTTCATGGTAGATCAACACGGGTCTTCCAATTACGATTTTGCTCTGTGTGTGACAGTGGGCTAGTTATGCCTTGCCAAACTTGTGAAAATGTTTTTGAGTAAGATCTATTTTAGCAGAAGACAAGGGAATGCAGCCTCACTTCTATTTTTGTCACGATTCTAATATAGGAAACAGCTTTCAAAGCCCCTGCCAGTTGCCCTGAATGTCTGCCTGAAAGTGCTAAACAACAGTCAATCCCAACTGTTCCAGATTTATTTATAACCACCTCGCAGTTATCAATCAGGGCTGCAGCATCATACGTCCTGCATTCCCCACTGAGACTCGCTTAGTGTCATGTTAAGCTTGGTAGGTCAAGCGCACTCGATACGCTGGGATCCGTACGGGCAGCATCTGCGCAGGAGACAGAGTGTTATTACCAGCAGTCAGAGGGTGAAGTTTGAGGGTGTGTTATCATGGCTTTCATAGCTTTTTGGTCTATTTTATAAAGAGTACTTCTTTTCCAAAGTTGTTAGGGAATCATTGACAGAAGTATCACCAAAGAAAGTGTCCACTGCTGTTTTTCATTAGAAGTTCCTAAAATTGTATTTTTTTTTTACTTTTAAGCTGTTTTGATGCATTATCAGGCATTTATTTTAAAAATAGAGTGAAATGAAAAGAGGTGTTTGAAATCATGCTGGTGCAAAATTCAGTGACATGACGTATTCAGCTAGTTGCTAGTCTGTAAATTCTCTTACACTGAGTATGATTCTTTCAAATGGAAAATATGTCCAAAAAAATACCCAAGACGAATTAAATTATAGAGGAGAGAATGAGTTGGGTATTGTGTGCTAGTGCTCTCAAAGGAAAACAAGAAAAATGGGATTGTTGGAATGCAGTGGGGATGACGCGGATGCTAATCTTGGTTCGCACGTTGCTAAAGCCTGACCTCCACGGCTTCCCCCACCTGAAGTGCCCCACTGGCAGTAAAACTGGACCCTGCTCTTTCTGAAAATATGCCATCACCTGCAGCCAGACTTCAGTGTCCTTCCGATGGACTGGCTTTTCCATCTCTCCCTCCTGTCCGTAGGGTCAGGGCGGTGGGCAGTGTCTGGGCTCACAACGCACTTGTAAGGGGTTATAAAACCACCGCCCTCCCCCCGTCAGCTTAGTGAGCGAGTCAGGCCACAGAGGCGCGGCCAGTTCTAGCCAGCCTTATTAGCTAACTTGCTAGCTGGCGTGGGTGATGAGCTTAGGCGCCGCAGCACGTAAGCTGTTTGCAGGACGCGCTGGAGTCCAGCAGCATTCCTGCAGCGCTGAGCTTGAACAAAGGCGGCTTTCCTGGATCTGCCATCCAGGGTGGTGTCACCACAGGTCCGTTTAGGCACTCGGCTACCTCAGCGCTGGACCTGATGGGCGCGAGCGGCCGAGCGTGAAATACGCTGACCTGCGGTCTCCGGCGTGCTGAGTTACACAGGGCTTGTTTCAGTGCAGCGCCAACACTGTGATGTTGGATCTTGGGGATCACAGATCAGCGTGGCTGTGTCTGCACCACATTCCTCAAGCACATCGGGAGTAGCTGCATTGTCCAGGTTTTCCTGTTTTCCCAGACATTCTAGGGGTTGGCTGCCGTTACTGGATCTTGTGTGACATCACAGCATACACTGTTGGCATATGTTTGGGAAAGCAGTCTGGCTGGGTCAGTGGTTGAGTTCTGATTATTATAATAACAAGCCCAAAATAATCCGCTAGATCAAGCAGCCCTTACACGATGCATTGGTTGCCAGTGAGTGCGGTATTTAGGTCGCTGAGAGGAGGGACCAGTGGCACCCAGCTGTTTTGTCACTGAAAGTGTATACTGTGCCCTTGGGCAAGAGAAGCTGGTAACTGTGTATGAGAGGCTCTATTTCCAGGCCTGAGCATCTGCACTATTGCCTGAGCACCTTTTACCCGTCCTATGCACTGTAAGGCTCAGCACTGTGGTTTGCTGGCGTCATCCATGAGGTCATTGTAATGCTTTGCTTCTGAATAAGGCCAATTCATTGCCATTGCCTGAAAAGGCTTTGGATCGCTTCCTTTGGTATCCGTTTGGATAATGGAACTGGCAAAATTCTAAATGCCATGTGTTGGTCTTGAGTAGGCACATGCGCAGTTCGTAACGTGTTTACTTGGCTTTCACCACGGAGTTCTGGGAATTAAATGTGGTTTGTGGCCAAGTATTTTTTGAATACCTATGAGATGTTGAGAAGTTATGAAATGTGCTAACGAATGTTATCAATTTAGTTACACATTGCCATGACAGTCTCTTTCTCTCTGGCAAAATCCAGATAATTCATATTTTATTGAAATAGAAGTTGACTCGGCAGACCAGCAAATAAGTGAAACCTGATCAAGCAACACGTATGCTAACTACAGTCACTTTTTTACTTAAACACATGGTGCCAACTGTTTCAAAAACATTATTTCAGGGTTTTTTTTAACAGATTGATAGTTTTAAAACAATCTTTTTAAGTCTTTACTGATTTCTCTTGGTGATAACTATGATTAAGGGACAGGGGGCAATGGCAACAAGTTCCTGCCCGGCACAGCAGGTACGTCTCCTCTGTGCCTACCTCAGCTTCCCGGGTGCCCCTGCACAATAGGGATGAGGATCTGCAAGTGGAACCGAACAACAATGAGGACAGTGGTTCACTAGCCTGGAGATGTCACAAGGTTAAGTTGGTCTATGCCCCGAGTCAAAACTGCTTCCGTAAAGGAAAAAAGACACGTCACTGTCACAGGACACCCGCTCCTGAGGGGAACAGACCCAATATGCAGACCAGACCCAGGTCTCAGGGAAGTCTGCTCCCTCCCTGGGACTCAGGTTAACAATGTGAACAGAAAGCTTCCTACGCTGCTCCGGCCCTTGGGTTACTATCCATTAGTGATTTGTCAGGTAGGCAGCGGTGAAGTTTCAGTAAGAACTCCAAGGGCAATCGAGAGGGACTTCAGGGCCTTGGGGCAACTGGTTAAGGGATCAGGAACACAAGTAGTGTTCTCCTCCATCCTTCCAGTTGCAGGGAATGTTGAGACAAGAACCAGGAAGACCCAGGGGATCGATACCTGGCTCTGAGCCTGGGGTCACCAGCAGCATTTTGGGGTTTCTGATGATTATGGGTTGGTTTACACCCCACCAGGCCTGCCGGCCACAGACAGGGTACACTCGTCGCAAAGGGGCAAAAGCACCTTCACGCAGGAGTTAGCAGAGCTCACTGAAAGCGCTCTGAACTAGATTGGAGGGGGCAAGGGGTAAAAGCAGGCCTGCTAGAGAGAAGCCTGGAGGTGGCAGGCCGGTGTTTGAGGGATGGTGTGCTAGCAAGGTCCTTCTGCCCCACTGCTCCACAGGGGACACTAAGAGTGAACACAATCTCTTGAAAATATCATGTGCAAAGTTGCACGAAGTAACAGTTGTGCAGTATCAGTCTGGTATAGAATTTGTAGTCCCTGTGTCTTCCCACAGCAGGGCAGCACAACCCCAAATCAGTGCAATTCACAAAACGTGCGGTAGCACCGTGCAGTACACACTTATCTGCTCTTCTGCAGCTCTGAAACTTGAGGTCATTTTTGTGTAGAACTTGCTTTCAGGTTTCGATGAAGTTTAAGCCTCCCTCTGTATGCTCTTCACACTATTTCCTGTCTTGTCCTACATGTCTGAGGATCCCGGGTGGTAAAATGATGATTTTAAAACATCTTGGGTACCTGCTGTGCCAGGTGCCGAAAAGCATTCAGGGAGCTTGCTTCCTCTAAGAGAACCTCTGTCCCTAAGACTGTGCCATTTCCCATTTCTTTTTCTAGGGATAAACAAGAATCTGATGGGGCAAAATATAAAAATATTTCTGAGAAATCAAGCCTAGGCAGAGCAAATCTGATGCTGAAGTAGCGCTGCAGGATTATTCTCTCCCAGCTTTCGTGTTGCTTTCAACAAATACCTTCTTTAGAACCCAGAAGGCAGTGTGGAAGGTTGTTTCGCTGTATTCAGAACTCCGTTAAATTCTAGACTTCTGCTGGACTGGGTGATTATTGCAGTAAGACGGGCTGTCTCGCAACGTGGTGAGCAGTCTCGACAAAAGGCCTTGAATTTCCGGGTTTCTAAAAGAGCCAACTGATTTCCTGGTAGCAAGGAAGGGAGGTGAACTCTGGGAACCTGTATCATCCCCTGCAGCCCATGTATGGCTTCTCCATCTAACTGCATCTAAGGCCTCTGGGTTTTGCTTTGACAGATGGGCAAGGGGTGTGTTACACGGGGAGAGAGACTCAGGGCACATCCACTGCTTCCAGCAAAGCCGGTTCTGAAGTTCACACGCATGGCATCAGCACCTACCCAGGGGTTTTTTGATAAGCCTCCTGACTCTTTGGGGAAAACCGAAGGTCGTGTGCTGGATTGCGTAATACTCTTTCCAGAAGAATCTTTCCCTAAATCATCTAGAAGCTTGTCTGTTGGTCATGTGCCAAGGAGGCAGGCTGTTTTCTCCCACTCGCTGCCTGGAAGCGTTAGGGTTGCAATGAGATTCCTTATACTTTACAAGACCTATCTATTTTGTTAGAGTACATTGAGTTAAGTCACAGCTGATATTTAAGGCTCGTCTCAGGGGATTGCTGCTTCCAGAATCTAAAGAGCAGCTGAGTGGAGTCTGGTTCCTGCATCTTCTAATCACAACTCCTCATCACAAGGTTTCTCTCGAATGTGCAATTCAGTAGGTTCTGTTTAAATAGCAACTCCAGGCATCTGCTTTCTGGACTAATTGTCGCAGTAAGCTTGTTTGGGCGGATACTGAGATAATTGATTAGGATTTTTCAGTAAGTCTTACCTGGGTATAGTGTCAGTATTTTTTTTTTTCTCTTCACTGTTGTGCAGCTGTTACCTGCAGTAAAACTTGACATTCTGGCTTACTCAGACTAAATGTATCTCTGACGTAAATGGAAAATAGACAAGTGTTCGGTTAAATGACGCAGTAATCTGAAAAATTGATGGAGGGGGAAAAACAACATTCAGACAAGTTTACTGATGTTTCTTTGGGACAGAAACTGGAAGTCTTAGATAGTCCGTATTAGAGTCTGTCATAAAGAAACGTTAATGAGTTTTATGAATACCGCGTGTATCCTCAGACTTCTCAGGAGTGCCTTGGGCACTCAGTACCCTGCAGTATGTGTATAGGTAACTGACACCAACTTGCACGCAAATTGAATATATTTTCATTTATTGGACAATTAATTTTAATAAGTCTTGACTTGTTTCATATCACAGGTGGTAAATCTTAATGTTGCTAAAGATGACCTCAAAGGGAAAGGAGGAGCACTGCTATCATCATCTAATAGTGACTGATGAATCTTGTAAATCATCAGCTATCCAAATCAGGGGCAGGGTGAAGTTCAAGATTTTAACTGCTTTAGCTCTTACTCTGGGAGATGCAGGGCCTCTTTTAAAGTAAGCTTTGTGTTTAGTGAAACAAACACCCAGAGCTTGATGGCTGACTTCATGACATTTCCTAAATAAGAGCACTGAATCGTGCATTTGTAGGGTGTGCATCTCCGCCACGTTTGTGGATGACAAATAAATACAGTAGGCTGTTATGTATGGTACGCTAATTGAGCGTGTGTGTATAGTATACTGCTTATATCAAACTGAGGCACTGAGTAGCTTACACATCACACGTTGCCTACTCAGGAGGTAAAAATACATGGTCTGGCACAGCTTCCCGCAGGATTTGTAGCGACTATTAAATCTCTGTATGGGGAAGAAAATATAAATTCTGATTGGGAAGTCTCTTACTGATGATATATTTAAACGGTGAATGGATATTTAAGCTAAAATGAAGTATATTAAATAATTCTATGCAGCAACTGTTTGTACTGGTTTTGCGTAAGATAATGGCTAAAAGAGTTCTAAGCAGACTGAAAGTATGTTCCTTCTTCACCACTGTCACGTCACAACGCACATTTAAAAGAAAATGCTGCTAATTCGGATTTGAATGACTGTCAGTTCACAATACCTAGCGAAATTTTCTTTCAAAACCCACTAATGCCTCAAACACTAAAAAAAGGCTTAAGGCGGCAAAACCAGAGTGGAGAAATGAAGGTACTGCCTGGAATTTGAACGTACCTAACTACAGAACAACCTTCCATCGCTTGTCTGAAGGAAGTAACCAGACCAGTTTTGTCAAATGGAAGCAGTTAAATGTCTCTCTGACTCATTAACCACGTCTAAAGCCAAGTAGATTCTGCTGTAGTTTGTGTGTGTCCCCATCCACCTAAATATTTTTTGCATTAAATGTTGCCTTTTCCATTGTTTTGTCAATGGATATACATGAACTGACCTGTAAGTATTCTGGGCTCCAGGATAAAAGCAACCCTTTGAATAGTGATGTCAAGGGCTTGGGAGTATTTTGTGCTTTGCTAACGGCTTGTGCTACGTCTTGTTTTGCTAATAATATATGAAGCCCCCAATTCTTCTTTCAAATCATTGAAATAAGTTCAAGGGGGTGACTGGGGGTGAGGTGAAGAGAGAGATTCTGTACTAGCACGGCAGCGTATTCACTGTTTCTGGGGGTCATCTGGAAAAAGAAGTCATGCCCTACTCCCCCTGCCCCGATCAGTTGTAACCCCTTCATGCACTGGAAGCTTGTGCTCTCGTTACAAATTCCTATAAGCATTATATTAAGACTATTCTGTATTACGATCCTAGAATTACTGCAGTGATGCACACAATTCTACCCCTAAGGTAGCGATGCAGCAATATAAAATCAGCGCAATATCATTTGAATATATAGATCAGCAATTTATCAAAGGGGGTATAAATATCCCAAATTATCCTTCTCTCAACATAGCCTGGAGTTTTGCTGCCTTCCCCTGAAAACCTTTGTGTTGAATTATTTTACCTCATGCTGACACTGTGCATGACACAGGAGCTGAAATCAAGCAGAGGATTTATATTTATCTAGAATTCTGTTAAGGTTGCTTGGAGTAGAAGTGGAAATGGGCTTTATTTGCAAAGAAGAGTAACAGGTTTTGCTGGAACTTGGAAACTGATCGCTTTTCAGCCATCTGTTCAGAGTAAATCAGCAGCAGCAGACCTGACCCCCTCCAGATGTTGGCAGCGAGCTGCTCTGCCCAGGGCCGTCACTATTTCACAGTGCCCTTGAAAATCAAATTTGACCAATTCAGATCTGAATTGAGTTGCTTTTTTGATATTTATGAATGTAAATACCTATTTTTTCCTACTGCCGTACCCAGTAAACTTCACAGAGAGCTCTTACTACATAAAAAAATGAGCCTTTGTCATATGATTAATTCATGTGACCACTCTTATAACTAGAATAAACCAAATTGTGTTACAGCCTTTTAAGAATGTTTTTATACCCTTTAATTCTGATTTATAGTGGCTATAGATCATGTTGCAGTCTGAAGTTTTAAAATGGCTGTGACCTTTGAAAGAGGAGACAACCCTATAAATTTGCTGTTGCAATGTTTTACACTAGTGTAGAAGTAAAATGCCAGATAAAGAGAGGGTTTAGTACGCCTGTAGAATATTCTTTTAGTTTATAAAAACATACAGGTGGGTCGGAGTATTTTTACTTGAGGACAAACTGAGATGGTATATGTATACTCTGCTTTCCCCATAAGCTGTGAAAGTCTGGAAGTAGTGGTGACCAGTGATGACTTTCTGCTTCTTGACATGTTTTGGAATTGAAAGGACTAAATCTTTAGCTGTATCTGTTCACTACAGCACTATGAAAATCTTGTCCTTTCTATTCAGCACTGAAGTGCAGAGGAAACACTGGGACACCTCTCCCATGTCCCAAAAATACTGCAGGTCCTCATGGAGCAAGCAGGCATTCTGTGGGGTTTTTCCATTTAAATTGAAGGTGTGGGGAAAGCTCTTCCTAACACGACAACACAGGAGGTTTCTAACTTCCCTGGGGTGCGTGAAATGGTAAGATCATAGTAGTAAGGGTTAAATGTTAGTTTCCATTCTTTTGGTAATCTCAGTGATGTGGACTATCTAATTGTAAAATTGGAATTATGAGGATATCAAATGTATTTTGCAGAAGCTGATACAGAACCTCAGTTTACATTCAACTCTTCCATAGGATCTGCTTGCTGGCTTTTCCTGAGATCTACCCTGTCTTCGTTTAACTCTGTACGCTTCATTTAATTGCTGTTTAGGTTCAGGATCCAGTTAGTTTTCAAGGGAACTGAGGATGTAGGGTGAACACCAAACAAAACCTACCCCAAAACCTGTCTTGAACGTGGCATGTAGGGAATTTCTTAGGAATCAGACTACTCAGACTTAGTCTGGTACTCATGGAAAACCCATTAAAATGAAGAGCAGTCTTGCTGTAAGATGCTAAACTGTTCACATTTCGGACACGCCTTTTGTTTTTTAGAGAAAGGAGTCAGCTGACAGGGTCATGCACTGCCATTTACAGTCAGACAGACTAAAACAAATTCATCTTTGCAGCCCTGACTAATACATAATTTCACTCTTCTGCAGTAGCGCAGTGGGATTACAGCCCTTTCTATTTTGAGGTTTCTTAAGTATTTAAAGCCTTTGATGGTTTTTTTTGAAAATCCAGTCATGTCACTGCTATGTTTAAAAGAAAGTCTGCATTTCTTTTTAACACCTCGATTTTTATTTTTGAAAAATTAGTTTCGTTTTTAATAGTCGTTTCATCTCGGGATTTAGGAATGTGTTTTATTCATGTTCAAAGCATCTTCTAATAAGATTACTACGGGTGACTTTGAGCAATGACCCTCTGTCATCACATTAACTGAAGTAGAAATTTGGTTCACACAGTTTCTAAATGTTCCTTTTCTGTGGGCTTTTTACACAAATTTATTCTAGAAGGTCTAGTAAATACACCCATAATTAAATTCCAACCTATCTTTAAAAATCCGGAAAAAATAAAGTGCCATTTGTATTGCATCGAAAAACTAAGTCTATTTAAATCTACTTTTTTGAGGTAGCAAGCCCAACCATCTAAAGATAAACCCAAAGACCTGAGACTAGAACATCAGTTTTCTCTGCCAGTTTAACTCCATCTCAGTTCTTACATAATAATGAGGTAGTTATCTATATTGCAATACTTCTAGAAGTGATCTTGGGTGGATGGTACATTTTGTTGTAATCTTGGAGCCTATAAAAACATGAGAGAAGCCAGTGCCTAAACTTTAAAAAGACAGAATGGAAGACAGTGCTTCCAAGGTAGTTTAACTTGGTCAGGTGTAAGAAGCCCTTCTGCTTGCATGTGAAATAAAGACATGAGTGTCCAGAGACCGTGCTGACGCGCTGTGCAGTATGTGCAGAGAAAGTCCTTCTCTTCATGGTCTTACTTCTGCCACCCAGCATCAGTGTTGTAAAACTGAAAACACAGGACCCTTGGGATATGATTTCTCGATCTGATCTTGCAAGTGGGCTGAATTTTGGGAATTATGGTTTGAGGTTAATTACATAGGAAGTCAAGAGATGATGCCTGTCAACACTAGCAGCTGTGGCTTGCTAAGTTGAACGGTGTCTACAAGGCCCATAAGTTTATCTTCTCCCTTTCCTGAGACACTTCAAACCCCTTCTGCCCTACTAAAGGTTCATGAGCGGTTCTTTTCACTTTACTGTGAGGGAGGATGGGCAGAACACAGGCATGATGCACTTCTAGCTACACCTCCAGTATCACTGCCTATAATTTGTACCAACATGCCAATTTTTAACATAAAAGTATGACTATCAGGATTCTGCTGTTATAAGAAAGGCAGAACAAGCACCTTAAGCTTTCCATTAGCATGTTGTTTTGAAGAGATCACTGAAGCCTTATTACAAAACGGGCTTGAGGTAATACCGAAAGGTTCCCATCGTTAGAGCAGGTATGCCTTTGTTGATATTAATTGAAACAGAGATTTTCCAGACTGTCTCAGCTGGCAAAAAATGCATTTTCCAGACTATAACCACATGATATGGTTGTTCCAAGTGTATCTTGCATTCCAAGTGACAACCTTGTTTCAAGCATGTGGGACGCAGAGTATATGCCAGATTTTCCAGTTTGTTCTCAGCAAGGTTAAGTGAAATTAGACCAACTGGGCAAAATTATCCTTTTATATGGAAATTGTGTCGCTGTTTAGATGTCAGAACGGGACACGTACAAAGGAGCTTAGTTCTTGTACCGCTTTCCATAAAGGAATGAATCCTTGAGTTCCAGGTTGAGAAACTTCAGGCTGTGCTTCAGCATCTAGGGAAATTCATCTTCTCACCTTCCCTCTGCTGTACCCCTTTAAAAGTTGTCGTGACTCTTCTTAGGGGAACCCACGTTGTTGCCTTTTTCCTGTGAACTGCAAAGTGCGATGGTTACTGTCGGTGCTACAGTGATGTGTTGTACCAGCAGCTGAGGAGGAGCTGGACTGGTTCTGCTCTGCCAAGAAGCCGTAGAACTCTGTATATAGAATGTTCAGCTGTTCTCGGGTACCTTGCCGTTTTCTGGACCTTTGGGTATCTGGCCTGTTTTACTAAGTGGAACCTAGGTCCAGAGCAGTCCCTTGAGCCCTCAAACCTTTAGAACATCTGGGCAGGTAAGAAAGGATCTCTGCTGAAGTTTGCCTGCAACGTACTACCACAGCATGCTACCAAGGTTCTGCTGTCGAGGATTAAAATTTGGTTAGAATTCATCATCTCTCTTACTTCTTGGAAAAAACCCACATATGCTTTAGGTCACATGACGCTCGTGATGCACAGAGAGGACAGTGTGCTGAAGCACATGACACTGAGGAATTTGAAGCAACTTTCAGCATCTGCTAAAGAATTGAAGTTTAGATGAATACATTTTTGTTTTGGAAACTGACCATCTTATTAATTTCACCTCACCTACTGTCTACCTACCTACTGGCCATGCAGTAAAGCTTCTCTTTGGGATTAGCCTCATCTCTCGTTGTGTGTAGTAGAAATAGGCATAGAAATACTTGGTAGAACAGGATATAATGCCTCAAGCAGACATTTCTGAGAATCCCTTCAGGAAGGAATACTCGTAGTTTTGCAAAGTTATAGCCAAGCTTAGCATTTAAACATAGCTGTCAGAAAAAGAAAGTGAATTGTTAATTTACAGATTAGCATGCTTTTTTTTTTTCTTTCAATTGTGGTTTAAGTTGTTGAAAATGCTGTGTTGCTCCTGTGGGGAAAAAAGCTATTTCATTATTAAATGTGTCTAGTGTGACAGAGTTCTTTCTGCAATGTCTATTTTGCCATGTGCGTTTCCCAATTTAATTTTTTGGACTGGAATCGGAGTTCAGAGTGTATTTCCTGCTACAGAGTTCTGAAATGCACCCATGGCAGCACATATTTGCTTGCACAAACAAGCAAACGCAGCTCTAAACAGGGGTACTGTGAGCAAGAGGGCAAGTCTTCAGTAATAGCAGTGCCTAGTGCTTCCCACTGCTGACGGGAAGGAGCTGCGCCTTCCTGAATTTACGGGTTTTGCACCCCTGTGCTTCTAGAGTATGAGTAAAAATACCTTTAACTTAGGCAGGTGTCATGTCCGTATCAGCCTCTACGTGATGCTTTATTACCTGAGCTTCTGTTCCTTAGTTACTTTCATTTCAGTGTAATCTCGGTTAATCTTGAGCATCAGAAGTCCTTGACTAATAGGAATGATGTGCAAGCACCAGGGTTGGAGGTAATGCTGGTCGTGCTGGTCCAGCCTGCTTGCTTTTCTAGGTGAACCGAACTCGGCTGCTGTGAGCTGCTGACCCGGCTTTCTTCACAGGGCCCACAGAGACTGTCTCACCGTCACAGAGGTCTGGGGAGATGGGGGGTGTTAACTGCGTACACTTCATGGCAGGTGCTCGCCCCAGGTTAGGAAACTGCATTCTTATTAAATTGGACTGCTCTTGTAAACTAGCAGCACAGAAAATTAACAAGTATCTGGTTAATTAACTGGCATGGGAAATTGTGATCATGACATTTACTGTACCCCCAAATGGCTGTCAACTCCAACTACCACAGATGTAACCTCTTACTGTGCCCCAGAAACACCTGGAAAAGCTTCATAGAAGAAATAAGCATCCCAAGCTGTTGCTCAAATTTTTGCCGAATAATTAAGCCACAATTAGAAATAGAATTTTTTTATATTTCAGACTTTTGTAATCTTAAACCAGCAAAATATTGAAAATCTCTTTTAGCATAAAGTCAAAATGCAAATTGGGAAACGCGTAGAGTTCTGATCTCATGGTCTGGTCTGAAGAGAAATCCTAAGTGTTTAAATCTATTAAAATACACTGTAACCCATTCTTTAACTGCGTGCACAAATGTCCCTGTAGTCTTACCTGGATTTCGTAGCACTGGAGTGATCTGCACTGCATCTTCTGGGCATTTGTCTCACAAGCATTTATATAAAACAGAAGGCAAGGGTCAGGCTGAACCCAAAAGCGCGTATCGGTTGGCTTTGGAGGGGTAGTTGCCATGGTGGTCTTTGCCAAGTACCTGGTTTTCTGACTGGGACGTTTGACAGGGCTGAAAACCCCGCTCAGCTAAAGATACTTCAACCTGTGTAAAGCTTCCGCTCTGATCACGGAGTATAATCAGAAGGGATGGTGTGGAGTGAGGAAGATGTAACAAGCGGATGGATGGAAAACGAAGCTGAAAGTGATAGTGATTGCAAGCTAATTAGTTTTGTATTCAATTAGTTTTGTAGAGTCTAAAACTGAAATGTTGACGTGTGTTTATATCTTCAGGGAACTGTTTTAAGAGAATCGCATCTGCTAGAGAGGAAACATGTTTCTGCTCAAGAAATGTTTCACTTTTTACTGGGTTGGTATCTAATCCAGTCCAACTCTAGGTATGCAAGTTCCTTGTTTGCTAGCAAGAGCGATGATCAAGCTAATTTGCTTAACAGGGAGGTCTGTCCTTCTAGATGTGTTCTGGACTGTAACTGTTGTTAAAACAAACTTTTTTTTGGCCTCTGCAAATAGCTGCAGTGAATTCAGTGCTGTTTGACAAGTCACACAGGACTAGAGCTAGGGGAAGAGGAAATTTGGTAGGAAAACACCTTTTTCGGTGTCTATCTTAACTCTGACGTATAAAAAATATTTGTGGCATTTATCTAAAAAGGACATGCCAAATAGTATTCACTCGATACGCAGTGCAAAATCAGGGTAAGTTGCTACTCTCTTGATAGCAAATGGAGTACATAAAGCTGTATCAAAAGTTGTCGTGATTTAAGTATGCTGATCGTTGTGTAGGCGCTTAGTTTGTGGCGAGTCTTGGGCAGAGAAGTCTAGCAGTCCCTGCTGAAACTCCAGCGGCCTCCAACTGCTGCAGCTTTTCTGCAGAGAGGTAAGAGACACAAGCGCCAGATTAGAAAGGTCAAAGCCAACTCGTTCGCATTCAGCGAGAAAACTGAGCTGTACTGATTATGGAGCAAAAGAGCAGCGCTTGCTCGACAGAAAGCCCTCCTGCCCGGGCAGCTGCCTTCAAGCCCAGCAGCCAGTCTCGGCGTGGCTTTGCTTAGTGCAGAGCGTGCTGTGCTGGTCTGGCTTCTGAGGCAGCAAAAGCATGGACTGCTTGGGTCAAACCTTCATTCACATTTAACACCGTGAAGACTGAAGAAAGCTTGCTTGCCAGCTGCGCTCAGAAGGGCACTGAATACCACACACACTTGGTTTTACTGGCTAATTTAAGGCCCTAAAATTCTGAATGACTTGGAGCGATTTTTATCGGACTTGTTTCTTTCTTTTGAACTGCGTTATTTAAATATGAATAACGCCAGCAGGTCTTTGGCTCATCATAAAACAAAATGCGTGCTGTGCTTTTTCTGTCTTGCTTATTGTTTCTAGGTGAGCTTTTTTTTTCATAGTGAAGTATGTGAGCATAGAAGTCTGTTTTGTTTACCTGTTTGCTTTTTCAACCCTTTCTCCTAACATTTATTCACTGTATACAGTAACCAGAAACTCGGTGCCTCCCTTGTAAGATGATACTCGCTGATACCTGCAGATACAACTGATAAATAGCTCAGATGCAGTTGTTGATAATAAGAGCCCCTTATTCACCAGCCCGTACTCTCACTGCTCAAATCATTAATTAATCAAACACACTCATGTGCAGCAAACACTCTTGTCTCTATTCTGAAATCAATACTGTATGAGGGTATGCTGTATTCGAATTTAATTTACGGAAATAAACTAATGATTTTAAGTTATTTTTAATCTGTATATCTTATTCACTTTGTGTTTTCTTTATTAAAAAAATGCTTTATGAATTAATCTGTTCTTTCTTTCTTGTGCCTTTATCCTTTCCAAGGCTATGCCTTTCTGCTGTTCCAGGAAGAAAGCTCCGTACAAGCTCTGATAGATGCCTGTCTGGAAGAAGATGGGAAACTCTACCTGTGTGTGTCAAGTCCCACAATCAAGGATAAACCAGTAAGTAGCTTATGCTGTGCCACGCCGCTCCCTGACCCCTTCGCTGTTACTCTTTCAGCTAATCGACAAATGCCCACAGTTGATGGACCTGTCCATTTCTGTTGCTGGCCTTGCTGTTACCCTGCACGGACTTCTGTATCGTGGTTTTAACACCCACTTCTTTCGGATAAATGCCACGTTCAGTTAACTTTTGCATTTGGTCCTTCTGGTATCCCACAGGAGCTGGCATCCTTCTACAATGCTGGCTGAAAAGCAATCGGATTATAATCTTCCCCTCTGTATTATTTGAAAGAAAAGAAAGCCTTATGCCCTGAAATGAAGAAACTTAACACACATTAAAATCCAGATAGCTTCAAATATCCCTTGTCCTTCACTAGGTTTATTATATTTTTCCTGTGTGCAACAGCTAATCAATTTATAATTTAGGTCTTGTTTACCTTTGCTAACAGCAGGGTAAAACCCAAGCAATGCAGACAGCTATAGCAGTAACCTGTTCATGGTTCACATCTCTAACCTCCTTTAATGCTGGTCCCTTTTGTGGCTGCGGATACCTAAAGATCAGATGAAAACGAGACACACATGATCAGATTAAACAATGTGCTGCCTTTTAAAAACAATCTTAAAAAGCTTGCACAGATAAATGAACAGCCCACTATTACAGCACAGTGAGTTAATGTGCTCATGGGATTTCTAGGATCAAGAAATGGATGGATGAACAGCTTTATCCAGTAAGTTCTGAGCAGTGTTTTTTCTGTGTAATCTAAAGATTTCTTACCGGCTGCGTTGCTTGCTGCTTAACAGAAGTGATCAATCACACATTATAAAAACTCCTTTTGTATCCAAGCACAGGAGTCGATTTCTCTCCACTCCTGTCAGTGCTTTAGAACTTGTGGATCACTGTGTGTGGTTTCAGGAAAGCCAGAAGCCCAAACTGTAACTGCATATACAGGTTCTGAAAGTCCATGCATGGATTTCCCATTACAATGGCGATTAGGGGCAGGGAATTAATGAGGTAGGAGTTTGCTATGATGAAATTTAACTCAAGCCTGGCCTCTAGAGGTGATAAATTAATTGTCCACCTTCTTTCAAACATAAGCTATGCTCTCAAATTGTTTTGGTGCTTGTATCACCCATGTACTGCTGAGTTAAAATGATGCTTTCAATCACTGAAAGACTTGGCAGATGTTTCTTGATTGAGTTACCAATTTCCTCTACTAAACCCAATCCTTAATCCAGGTGCAAATTCGACCTTGGAACCTAAGTGACAGTGACTTTGTGATGGACGGGTCTCAGCCTTTAGATCCAAGGAAAACTATCTTTGTTGGAGGAGTTCCACGGCCCCTCCGAGCTGGTGAGTAGAAGGAAAATTTCGGGCACGTAGTAGGGGGTTCCACACTGAGCAGAAAAGATGAGAAATGATATCTAGGGTATGTTAAAAGACCAGAAAATATACCCTGTCTTTTCCCAAGATCATAGCTTGCTTTCTCAGTCAGTGTCTTCCTGTCTACAAAATACAAGCTGTGAACATTTTATCTTTTAAATAGGTTGCTAATTAGGATGTTCAGTAGAGACAGTTTTTGCCAAGTTTGCATAATATCCTAGAACTTGGCTGATTTTTCATAACACATGTATGTACTCAAATTGTCTCTATAATTAGTGAGAATTTTATGAGAACTACAAGGATTAAGTGTTTAGTATACGCTCTTCACTTTATCTGGGATAGCTAAATTTGAACTTGCCACCGGAAGTGGTTTTGCACATTAGCATAAAGAAATGGCTGCCTTGGCAGGGCCTATACAGGTGCCGGTATCTCACTTTGTGAGGGTCTGACAGCTGGGTCTGCCTGTCAGCTTGTACAGCTTGGTGTCCGGACACCTCTGCACAGTTTACACGCCTCTCTTCCACTTCCTTCACTTTGTTCCCTTGCCTCTCCCCCTGTGCTTCCTCAGCCTCTTAGTTTACGAATGATATTTATCACGTCTTTAGTTATTCTTCATGTCAGAAGAAGCAACAAACCACTGTAAAAGATTGACAACCAAGTTTGTGTTCTACAAAAACACTGTGAAGTGGCACCCAAAGCGTAGGCCTGTTCTAAGTGTCGTGACTTCTGACGTTTCACAAATGTAAACCACTTCCTTAATGTCTTTTCAACCTCAGTACTTAGGGCAAAATATCAGATTCTAAATACAGGAGTGGGTTTAAGTGTTCGTACCTGTAAACTAGTATGGCCAAGCCTGGCTGGAGCTGGGAGAGATCCTGAACACCTAATCCCAAATACCACGGTTTAATTTACCATACGACAGTCTAGAAAAGTTGACCTGATACCGGTTTGAAGAACCTAACTGCCTTTTTTTCACACTTCAGTCACACCAAGTTTCCTTTTACACAATCTGGTTTATGCCTCTCTCTTTTACTGTAATTCACGTAAGGTGGAGTTGATCCGTTCAAAGCAACGTTTGGTTTTGCTGGTTTAGACTCTGGAAGAGAAGTACGCTACGGCAAATAGCGCCTGTTGCATCGCAACCAACCAAACGCAACGCTATTGCTCCTGTTAAATCTGTAACGTGTAACAATTCACTTCTTGCAGTTGAACTGGCAATGATTATGGACCGTTTGTATGGAGGTGTCTGCTATGCTGGCATCGATACGGACCCGGAGTTGAAGTATCCAAAAGGTGCTGGCAGAGTGGCTTTCTCCAATCAGCAGAGCTATATTGCTGCTATCAGCGCTCGCTTTGTCCAGCTCCAACATAATGACATTGATAAACGGGTAAGTCAAAGAGCATGGAACAGAACGGTTGTTACGCACAAAAACCGAGCCGTGAAAAGGTCCTGATGTTAATATTGTGTTGGAGAACTCTGTAACCTCTGTTCTTCAGATGACATTTGTTGATTATAGAAAAGCTTATTCAAGCAGTTAGGGCAAAGTGAAAAAATACCTTAAGTATCTTAAATACCTGTTTAGCACTAAACCCAGGAAATAGGCTTGTTCTTGGGTTTTTTTTGAATTCTGTAGAATCTCACTGTGCATCAACAGCTCTTAGTTTGTGGCTACTTACATAGCTTCTGGCACTTCTGCTGTCCTTGGGCAACACTCTCTCTCTGCAATGTACGTCTAGACTGGAGGTTCCTAAAACACAGGTTTATCATAAACAGAGTAGGTAATGCTGACCTCAAAAGTCAGCATTATTTAACCCAAACCAAATACCAATAGGTGCTTGATAGGCAAAGGGTGGAAAATGAGATGGGTTTGTTCAGTCCATATGAAATCCTGGTTTCTAAAGGGCTTTTCAAGCACCGAGTGAAGGTAAGGCATTTCTGACATCAGAGCTGAAGATGCTGAAAGAAAGCATTACTTAATTTCCAAGATACTTCCCTTTCCTTTCCGCCTTCTGTCTCACCTCTTGATCATGTGAACAACTAACACCTATGTTTTTGGGGACCCAGCATTTAGAATTATTCAAAAGAGCACACAGCATACACTGCTGATATGTATTTTTACGATAGGGATGGCTTGTTTCCTACTTCATCTAATATGAACTGTTTCTCCAGTCAGCTGGACGAGTATTGGGTGTGCCTACTATGTGCAGTACACATGCAAAACAGCTGCCAAGTCGGAGCTATTCTTACTTTTTCTTGAAAACTCTGATCTTTTTGTCAGATTAGATGAGGTCACGGAGTTATACATCCTCAAACTACTTTTCGATGATGCTACTGTACCTCAAGCTTTTAACTAAGACAAGGCTGTTCCTAAGTATTTCTTGTGCACTGAATTCTGAAAAACTTTAGAGAGAGACTAAGAAGATTAATTTTAGAGTCTTAATCACAGTCTTAAATCCTTTGAGATTTACATATCAGCCATGCTGAAAAACCTTGCTTTTTTTCCTAAGCTTTAGAAATTATGCTAGCTGCTAGTTTTTTCTATCAATCGGTCCTTTTCCCAGTTGGTTGATGGATAATTTAAGTTTAATTATCTTTTACCTGTTTTCAAAATAGTTTTATCTGTGAGCTTGAAGAAGTATGAAGTCTCTTAATCAGTCCTTATATATTAGTTTTTAAATCAAATAACTGGAAATCCCTGAATTGTGCAGCATACGTTCTTAAAATTATTTCACTAGTAACCAAAGCAAGAAAAGGAGTGAGAATCTATTTCAGACCTTCACAATTCAGGCCTTGGAAATGTGAGTAGGTGGGGGGTCTAGAGATGTGTTGGACATTGGACCTGCTTTCTTCTAATTTCATTGAGGCACTGCTGTTTTGTTTTACGTGATGCTGCTAATTTTGGCGGTAGGGCATCTGACACGCAGAATGGCAGTTATTCAGACTTGTTCCATGCGATACTAGTAGTACAGCGTAATTAAAAACCAAAATAAATAAGCAGTTCTAGCTGTTCCATCGGCAAGAAATATAATTCACTATATAAGCTTTACTTCAAATGAGAAACATTGGTTGAAATGTGATCAGGATGAGCTGAAGTAAAATTCTACCTAAAGCTTTTTCATATAATACGTTCCTTGTTTTTCAACTCAGTATCTCATTCCGTGTTTCATTAATACTGTATGTATTCACGCCTAGTTACTGGAGTCAGGCTTTCCTTGCAACACGCAAGTATACTGCTAGCACTTGTGCAGTTACAACAAAGATACACTAAAAGCACGTGTATTTCAATTTTTTCTCTCTTTTAATGTAGTTGACTGTACTTAAGCCACTTTACAAATCGCGTCATAGAGCCATAAGAAACCAATGATTTCCCCAGAATGACTAAACCCGCGGTCTAAACGTGTGGGCTTGAATCTTAGGAACAGACACGCAGGCGGGAACTCGCGCGTTGTCACCTTCTGTAATGGCATTGTTGCGGGCGGCTAGTCACGCATCAAAATACCGCTGCGTTTGGCACCAGTGCTCTGGAAGGGAAAGGAACTCCAGCCCCACGACGCTTTCCGTGGCATGTAGGACAAAAGTCAGCAGCTCTCGGGTCTGCTTGCCATTGGCAGTGCCGCAGTTGGAACAGCTGTGACATTCTTCTGTGTTTCTAGAGCTAAAAGTCTTCAGACAGTGGTGTTTGCCGGCACGAGGCAGAGTATGTAATACAAGTGCATTTAATGTTGTTTAACTTGTATCTTCTCTTCATTTTCTAGTCTGGCCCTGCATCTTGCAGTTCACAAAACCCCCACTCTCTGAAACTCCCCAAACCTCTGAAGTTTACAAATATGTTTGTGCTTTAGCATTTTTCTTCCCCAGTGCTGCTCTCACATGCCCTGCTTCCATAACAACTGTATTCACGTTCCTGGAGGTTTCTTAGCAGCACAATCCTTGGAAATGCTGTCTTTACTGTGCTTGCACCTTAGTACCTCCGCATACCTAACCGATCCACGAAATGCTGAAGTCACCGAAGCACACCCTTCTTTCCTCCGACTCTGGGACAGCGAAGTGGGTGGCATGGAAATGTAACCTCTTTGGGTGAATCCAGCATGGGTTGAACACCTTCAGCAGGTTGTCAACAGTCAAGAATTAGTGTTGTGCCTTCTGTTCGTACTTGGCAAAACCCTGTCGTCTCCTTACAGTTCCTCTTCTTCTTCCTGGTGCAGGTGGAAGTGAAGCCATACGTGCTGGATGATCAGATGTGTGACGAATGCCAGGGCACTCGCTGTGGTGGAAAATTCGCTCCGTTCTTTTGTGCCAACGTTACCTGTTTGCAGTATTACTGTGAATACTGCTGGGCAAGCATACACTCTCGTGCTGGGCGAGAGTTCCACAAACCACTGGTAAAGGAGGGAGGTGACCGGCCCCGCCACGTCCCGTTCCGCTGGAGCTGAACCCCAGGCCTCACCCAGCAACAAGTACTGGAGTAGATAAAATCGAGTAAAAAGAGAGCGCTGCCTCAGGGCTTAGTGTTCTGGAAATCTGTGCATTCGTCCTCGACTTTAATGAAGATATGGGTCTTTTTATTACTATTATTATTATTTCCCGTCACGTTACTGAACTCAGTGTCCAGTATAATACAAACCGGCAGAGTGTAACTGTACTGATTTTGCACTTTGATTCACACAAACATCTGCTTGGTACCTTAATTTCCTACACAAGACTTGTCACTAGTGACATTACGTAGACTGCCATTCTCATCAGCCTTCACTGGGTTGATGTGTATGTGATGAAGATTTTTTATTATAATTATAGTTATTTTTATTTTTAAACTGGAGCATGCACTTATTTTCAGAAATTTAGACTTGCCCCTAGCAGATGACTTACCAAAGGTAATATTCACAAGTAGGTGGCAGATGTAGCAAAAACTTAAACAGATATTCAGCAATCATTAGTTTGGGTCATTTAGAGTAGTAATAACCCTTAAAGAAAATAAGCCTTTAGTTGCTCTCCATTTTGACTTGTAAGGATGATACCTCATAAGCTGGATCAGACTTTTTTCTTTTGTTTTGCTGAGGTTTTGTTTTTGTTTTGTTGGGTTGGTTTTTTTGGGGGTTTTTTTTGTTCTTTTTTTTTTTTTTAGGTCTTTTAGTGTTATGTAAATGTATGCTGCAATAGCTTTTGCTGCTATTAAAATGGTATTACTAATACCATAATACTCTATTCAGGCTAGGGTATCAATTAAAAAATGAATATGTGATTAAAATAGTGATGGCTGCTGAAAGGAGATCAGTATAGCATACAGAAAAGCTTCCAAGGAAGGTCAATATTTTTGACTGCATGTTTACTTAATCAGGTTGCTGCATGCAATAAATTTTATATATGTCTAATATAAAACCTGCCCACGATGCACAAATTATGAATCTACGTAGGCTACAAACTAATCAGTAACAAACGAAATTGATTACTGACTGGAGGAAGGCATGCCTCAGTAAATGTAATGCTTCTGAAATTAGGATCAGCCCATTACAGAATGACCTATACTACAACAAATATAAAAACTAGCTGTAGGATATTCTTAAAACAAATTTGTGGATGGTAGATGAAGTACTTTGCGGTGCTCTGTTATATATCGTGCAATTTATTTTATATAGTCAAGTGATTATGTCTAGTACTGTGATCAAACTTAACTGTTAAAGCCTCTGTATCCAACATTAACACATTTTTGACAGTTCGTAACAGGTACATAAGCAGAAATGAGCTCTTAGTTACAATCTCTCTCCTAATGCTTGCATCATTTACGTAGCTGCAGACCTTGTCCGGAAAACCAAAGAGCTCATACTAGCGTACATACACTACCGATTAGATAGGCTGTCAAACTAACAAACTAGGCACACTGACGAAAGGTAAGAAAAGAGTGGTGCTAAAGAAATGTCTGCATATACAAGTAACACGAGATGTCTGCTCTGTGGGTGTGGCGTTCTCTCTCTAACCCCTGGATGTATCCTGTGAAGCTTGAATACGATTAAGACCTGCTAACACAGTGGACATTTTTTTAGCATGAACTATGGGGCTGCAGATAGCATATAAACACAAACACACTTGGTATACTAATGGTCGTGAGAATGTGTACACTAGGTTTTTTCTTTTCCCTCCTTTGTTTTTGCAGTTCTGGGGACAATCTGACTGGATATGACACCGCATCGTAGATTTAAATGTTCTGGGTTTTGTTCGTTGTGATGTCCTTGTTTGTGTCTGATTTAGTACCTTGTTTTTTCCCAACGTTTAGTTGCGAGTATTGGCTTTGAAAGGAGTTTTTCTGTTTTTGGAAAAAAAAAAAAAAAGAAAAATAGTTTTTTACTGGTTTAAAATGCTTATTATAATTATCCCTTTTGAAGTTCTTCTGGGCGTTTTTGTGATATTGCTTTTCCCGGCCCAGGTGTCTTTTCTGTTTTTTTCATCTGTACAAGACATTTTGTTATGCACTACTTTTTGTATCTAGACGGTTTTCAACAGTTGGCTGATGATTTTTTTTAAAGAAAAAGGCATGCTTTCTGACTGACATGATCTTTTGCAATACCTCAATTTTGAAATATAGGAAAGAAAATGATATTTTCTAAGTAAGTTTATTCAGAAAAATATATATTAATTTAATTCTGCAAGAAAAATGATTTAACAGATGGGTAACTTTATTTTTTTCATGCTTATTTGAGTTTTTTTGAAAATGAAGAAGTTAGAGCTTTATAACTGTAATATTAAAGATCATAGCTAACCTACAGAAATCTACCTAATTATGTGAAAAGTAAACCTTTTTGAAGAAATACCCCTCTTTCGTGTAGAAAAATACCCCCCAGAGAGAAAGAGAGAGAGAGAGAGAAGCTGGAAAAATGTACAATATAGCATAATGTTGGATTAAATCTAAAGCAAAATCATCATAAAGAACAGGTGTAAACACAAACTCCATTTGGTGCTGAAAGTTGTGAATAGAAGGTGAAAAAATATTTTCCCTTAATTTGTATATTTATAATCAAGTGTGATTATGCACGACTGACCAGAATTGTGAGAGTTCTTCTGTTTGTATTTTTTTAAAGAGAACTTTTTTTAGTTTATTAAATTATGACATGCTCCCTTTTGTTTTGTAAATGAATGTGCCCCTGAGTTGTTAATATGTTATATTAAAAGAGGGTCCTTCAAAAAAAGTTATTTTTTAAAATATGGAGTTCTGAACTGCAACTTGACTAAGAAGCCCCTGGGTACAACAGGTCCTATTGTGGCCTTTTCTGATGTGAGACTTGAACTAGTCGATTTTTTTGAAGGCTAACCTAACCTCGACTATTTGTTGTTATGTGCAATACTGTTTGTACTGTTTGTATAAAAAAAAGAAAAATGAAAAGAAAAAAGGCATAAATCTTTATTGCAGATTTATTTTCATTGCAGACTTTAGACATTGTGATTCACTAAAATCATTTTTCTACTGTCAAATATGTACCTTTTCTTCATGCTGGTATTTTTTCAATAGTAATGTAGCCTTTGTACTGAGACAAATTTTCATTGTTATTTTTAGAAAGATTTTTTGCTAAGAAAAAAATTAAACATATTTACATATTTTTCATTTTTATTTCGTATTTTCTTTAAGGAGTGCTTTCTCAACCATTAATATAGTTGTTTCTGGGAGAGACTTTCATATCTGGTCAATGTCATTAATATTATTTTGTATTTTTACTTGGAATAAATTAATTTTATGATGCTAATTCTTTAAAAGTTTATTTTTTTCATTTTCGGTTATTTTTGAAGCTAAAATCTTTGTAATATTGTTACTAAAGTGTCTAGTTTTTTGAAATGCAAAGCTTTATGTATTAACTTGCTGATGTGGTTTACAATAGTGTGGCAATGATGAAAATGGTTGGTTATGTAAAGTGATTGGAAAATTGTAACGAAGAATTGGGCAATAAAATGACAGAATGAAGCAGAAAAAAATGTGATATTTTGAAAAGCCTTTTCCTTTATCAAAATGATTTAGGGAGATAATAGGGATGTCACAGTACCAGTTCGCTGTCTAGATTTATACACCACCAGTGTTGATGAAATACTATTGCCGTTATAAGGAACTAAATCTGTTGAAACAATGGGGTTTTGACCCTGCCCATTCAGCATAATGCTCCATTCCTTTTCTTGTCGTGAACTCAAACTCTTTTTAATAGTCTTCGATTGAACCTCCTAAAATCTATATTTTTCATTCTATTTTGCCACCGTGTTATTTTATTTAATTAAATTGACCCTTTCCTGCACAACTTCCTTCCTGCATACGTTTCTCAGTGGCAGCATGGAGCAGGCTGGCGGTACCCACATCATTTTCTAACCAAGTGACCACACAGTGCTGGTAGCTGCCTCGTTAACGCAGAGTAATGCATGTCCATTTTCTGGTAGCAATGCAGTAACCCATATTGCCACCGTGTCCGAACGTCTGTTCGGCTTCTTTGTCTTTCTCCGTTCTTCTCTGCCTCTCTTGTGTCGTTGTTCTCGTGTTCTGTTGTATTGGCGATACCAAGTGCCAGTATCAAAACACCTTCCGCTTCACCTCCATTCGCATCACTTCTGTTTCCCTATGCAGCCAGAAGAGACCCCTTCCTGAAGCCAGTGACTCTGTTCTGGCACCTAAACCAATCCAGACTAAAACTGGTGTTGCGTAAAGAGGGCGTACAATGACTTTCTCTAGACAAACAGTTCCTTCAACAAGCTACGGATGACCTTTTAGGCTACCTTACGCTAGCGTGTTAGAGCGGCTCATCTGGAACTTGCTGAAAGAAACGTGTCCAGAGGCGGTCCATTGTGTAGCCTCTGTGTGTTTAGTTCTGTAAGTAATGTATAGACTAGATCAAATAGTGAAGTAAAATTTAGACTCAAATTAGGTACTACTGGTTGGAATGTACACAAATTGCAAATAAAGGAGATTAAGGAATGAAGAGGGAATAAAAAAATTCCTGCTAAGTGGTACAAAGTTTATGCTTATATTTCTGCCTACATGCTTGTATTTTATAGCCTGCTAGCAAGGCATGGGCTAAAACAAATTGTATTGCAAATATGCAGTTAGCAAATAACTTTGCTGATTTCACTATCTGTTAGAGTAGTAAAAAAAAGAAAAAAAAAAAGAAAAAAAGCGCTTAACTGGGAAAAGCTCCCATGTTAATATTTCAGTATTGTGACATCTCTACTTGCAAGGTATGAGTGAAAGATTAGTCACAGATTTGTAGAAATGTCTCTTTTGTTTAATCTGGCTTGTATGTAGTTGCTTTTATGCTAGTTTGTATGATGTCAGCTAAACCTTTCTTTTCCTTCCTTCCTTCCTTTCTTTCTTTTAAACCAGACAAGCTTCTTAATCTCTGCTGCTGTAGTGATCTATCATACCACAGAGTATTTTATATTCATGTTAGTGACTACTCTATACCCCAAATGGGTAGCGGGTGAGAAATCACATTGGTCACACAATTCTGAGACACTCAAATTTACATGAGAAAAAGTTTAGCAGTAAGTAGAAAACCAGGGTGCTAATAAGAGATAATTTTGGCTCTTTTTCTTTTTTTTTTTTTTTTTCTTCCCTGGACGTAGTTCTGTTGGGGTATAAAGTATTAGATATTTGTAATTTTACTGTCAAAATAATGGACATGACTTTTAGAGCATTCACAGCTAAGATCTCTGTACTTGTTTTTCAACTAATTTTAAATGTACTGTATCTTTTATTACATGTTCTCTTAGATTGTTTTTGCTAGTAATTCTAACAAGGCTTCTTCCTTTTTGGCTTGGACTAATGCTTGTATGGAACTGCAGTACTGTGACTAAACATGGAGCTCAATGCTGCTATTGCTTACAACTGCTTAAACTTTGTAGTTTGGACTTTATTTTTTTCTGTAATAACTTATTAAATATAGTTGTATGAAGTACTGATATTTGTCATCCTTTGCTCATGCCAAGGAAATCCTGGGATATGCCTAATGGGAACGTAAACTAGCTACACAACCCCTAAATCTTGTCTTAGAAAATGCTTTACACTAGGTAAGGTTAATCAAATACACACCTTACAACACGCACGTAATCTTTTCTAGTTATTTTCTAATACAAGTATACGGTACACTTACGTTTTTGCTCTAAAATGGAAAGGCCGCCCTTGGTAAGGCATTTATTGTGCTACGCCGAAGAGAAATACAAAAATATAGACTGTGGAAATATTTCTGAGAATGTAGTTTTCCCCACCAAGTGCAGTACCAAGCACCCTGAAAAAAGGAACCGTTGAAATACCTTCTCTGAATTTAACAAAACTTGCTGGCTACATAGTGCACTTTCTTACTAGCAGTTTAACAATCGCTGCAGGCTAAAGATCAGACTGAGCGGTTAAAGAAGAAAAACACGCCGCAACCTTCATTCCCAGTAGTTTCTGGTGTAAGAATAGGCGACAGTTCAGGGTCAGCAATACAGCTGTTTGGAACTCTGCACAATACTTCCTTGAAAAAAACAGGAATTCTGCTTTGTCAGGGCAAGTCAAGAGCAGTGCGTGCTCTGTGTCAGTGCTTTCCCTCAGTGTCCACATAAATGCAGCCCCGTCACTCTGCTGGAATACCAGCATTAGGAACTACAGGCTGGAGTTCTACTTAAAATCTGTCCTACTTAAACAGGAACTGCCTAGGAATACCCCAGGAGTTAAACGCCCCTTGGGAACTACAAGAAAAGCCGATGAGGTTATGCATGCCGACTAACTACTGTGCATGCTCCCTACGGGTGCAGAGCCCTGTGACTTGTGTTACGCACTTCTACCCCGACGTTACCATCTGCAACAGCCCTTACTCATGAAAGAAGAAAGCTTGGATGCCAGAAAACAAACAGAATGCTCAGGCAAGGACTTGTTTTCAAACTGGTAGTGAATAACCATAACTCTCGGGAGAACAGTCAGTGGACTCCCACGAGAAGTAATTGTACTAGGAATTCTGGTAACAAACAAACAAATGTATGAGCACTTGCAGCTTCTGCTTTCTTTGGAGTTAAATACGAGAAAGGAGTTCTTATAACCACCTTCCACTCAACGAGTGTCAAACTGCTTGTTGTAGCCTCTCTCCGTACAATGTTCCCGGTCCATCTGGACAAAATCAGTCTGGGTTTACCCCATCCTCTATTGCAGAGAACAATCGTGGGAGGAAGCACAGCCTCGCTGGAACTCCTAATCCCCAATCCCTCCAGGACTGCGTTACTGATAAAACGTAAGCCATGCCAACGGTAAGGTACCGATACTGACAGCTGCCCGTCTCCAGCTGATAGTAGCATTTGGCATTTAACTCGGCCATCGCTTGCATTAAAAAAACCATTGCGCTAATTAAATCCAAACTGATGCACTCAAGTAAATACAAAAGGCTGCACGGCCTCTTTTGCTTCTGGCTAATAGGTATTACTTTTGCTAGGCTTAACCTGAACTCAAATAGCTACCTACCTGACTACTGAAGCTCCTGTATGAAACCTATTTAGGCACGCTTCTAAGCGAAACATTTCTGTACTCAAGGCACCAAAGCAACATGTCACCCCTCACACAGACCTGCAGGAAAGCCAAAGCTTAGCTATTACCAGCCATACTCTGCTTTCCTCGTGTTTAGGAAAAGCTGGACAGCATGAGCACACGGGGAGAGTTGCTGCGCTCGCTCTCCTGGGGCTCAGCCGGAGAATGGGTTTGACAACAACCAACCTATTTCACTTGTTTCCATAAAAACGTTACTAGCTGCTAGCAAAAGCCTTATACTGCGCAATTCCATTATGAACACAGGACAACAGCCGCATGCACCAGATGCACGTACAAACTATGCCGCTCGAAATGAATCCTCTCTCCAGTGGCAAGCGAGGTTTTGCGAGGTTTATCGTAGGATGACGAACTGTTTCTAGAGCAATTTGAGAAGGAAACATGATAAAAGTCCAGAAATCTCCCCCTTGTCCTGTTTTGGAAGGAGAAATAAAATAGTAGCAGCCATAAAGTCACACAGCAGGCCCTTGGCCATAGCTAGGACAGCTGCCCCACTGTGGGGCAGCTTTCCCATGTGGCCCCGCCTACCATTGCTTGACTAGCACCGTAGGTTCTTGGGGCTAAACCAGTAGAACCGGGTATCCACTTGCTGCTTTTAGGTGCCTGACTGACATTTATTTGCCACCAACTTCCTAAAATCCCTTCTGAGCTGCAGCCTGGCATGGCTTGTGCCTCTGCCTGTGAACAGGAATATGTAAAACTGCCTATGTATTAGCACTTCTGAATTGTTCAGTAACCCAAGACCTACCTAGTCTCAAGGAATTTCCCTGTATTTTTTTACCTGCAGGCCTAAACACAGAAAGCACTCGCAAACGAATTTACAGGACCAAGTTTCACATAAAGGAGAACAGAGGTGTGCTTCTCCTTCTCTATCCAATAACCTGAGCGCTTAAAACACTTGGGGATTTTTTTTCTTTTCCCAAATTTCCTGCACCATGCAGCAAGGACTAAACCTTTTTGCTCATGGTTGCAGCAACTACTCTACCTATTTTGTGACACATACTTCGGTCTCTACCAATTGCAGAGAAGCGTTCTCTAAAACAGCACAAGTACCACCACTAAGGTAAATGAAAAATATCAAAATGGTTGTTCATAAAATTACATGCAACACAATAGTGCCCTCTGATACACCTTCTTGACTTCTTTGACATCTTCAAATTGCACTACAGACACACTGAAATAAAGTTTTGAAAGAGAGGTAAAACTGGGACAATTCATACGCAAAATATTTCTGCAAAATGCTGCCAAAAATCATGGCACAAATACAACTCATGGTCTCACCTCATCTTTCCTCCAAGATCTTTGCCTTTCAAAAAGGCCTCTAATCTCATTGTTAGACTACAGAGCATGGTCTGAGTCAAATAAAATACACACCAAATTCTAAGAGATGGGCCAAATCTTGTTCATAATGTAACGAATCCCTCCAACTCTGTCTCGTGCATATTGCTGCAGCCAGAGTCCGCATCACAGAACCACAGCATACGCATGTGCCAGAAATGTCTTGCTGCGCATTCTGCCTCTACTTTTCTTACTTCTTACTAGACTTGCATCCTATCATTTGGGCTTTCCTCCAGCTTCATGAACTGTCACAGTTTAGGAACGGATGAAAAGCAATGGGAACGTTTCTTTGCTCCATTTCCACAAGGCTTACCATGTCACAGGGCACCGAGGAATACTGGAATATTAGTAGGATGACGTTATGCAACGGGGAGGATTCTGCCTAAAGCAATCATTTGTAAAGGGTAAAACTCAGGGTAGTTATAACTAATTCTAGGAAGCAACCAGATTCTCACTTAAAGGACAGGGCTAACATGACACCTATTCTAGGCTGTGGGTTGTTGTTTGTTGGGGTTTTTTCCCCTGATCACACCCTGTTGTGCAGTTTGTCACAGCTCAGAACTGGACAGTTGTACTGCTGAAAACAAAGCATCCCTTCATCGGCTGCTTGCAATGACAAAAGGAAAATATCAGCTACGCCTGAACATAAACGAAAGCACTCCCCCGCCCCGCTGTACGAACTTGCTACGTAGTTGCAAAATGTAAATACCTTTACACAACACACAACCAACATGTTACCTCTATGTAACCGGCTCCTCAGATGCTGAACACATCAAGAATCACTTGCTAATCAAAACGGTATGCAATACCAAAGGCCAAAAGAATGCACGAACGATAAGGGATAGTATATTGTTGCCACTGATTCAAAGACAGAATGCAGGCTTACAGAGCTCGGTGAGATAGCACTTCACCAGAAAATGTTTCAACCTTCACCCAGTTCTCTTGGGCTCCAGCTTTAGAGAAAACATTAACGTTACTCTGGTTACTTCCTTATGTTACAGATATCTAAACATGTTCCAGCCTAGGAAACGCCTAATCATTGCTTTCTACCCACTGACAAACTTAATTGCACCTAATGACCTACAAGTGCACACTAGCCTTTAAAGGTGAGGTGAGGAGGAATGGGGAAAGGTTAAGCAGTCCATTTTATCTCCGTTTCAATGAATGTTTTATCTAGAAACATTTCAGTCACTCTGGCAGACATAAGTAGGAGCATTTGATACCGATTATCACATAAACTCAGAAATAGGGCAGAAACCAGAACCAAGAGCTCCTCCTTCCCAAGTGGGTGTCCAAGCCTTTCAACTTTAAGTCATGCCTTTGCTCTCACTATCTTAGCCTGGAGAGTCTTAATTTGTTTTATATCAAGTGAGACGACAGAAAGCAAAAGCCTTCCTCCAGCTTCAGGCAGCATAACACAAGCTAACTCTACTGTCGTGAGCATGAAATGCTCTGTGTGGTTAACCGCCCCGAAAAGCAGCTAAATTAGCCAACGCCGAAGCCTCTTGGGTATCTCTACACCACATTTACTGTACAGGTGCCTAACCCAAGGCATGGATTATGCTCTGGCCACCACGAACTAAACTACTAGACAGTGATGCCCACAACACACCACTTACCGAACTATCTGGATTTGGCTTTGTGACCTTGACCCTTTCATCTGCTCAGCTGAAGAGATTTGTTTATCTGCCAAAATGTTTACATTTGGTGCTTATGTTTTTCTATTCAAAGATGATAAATATTGATGTTTGACCACAGCAGAAACAATATACTCCAACAAGCAATGAAAAAACAGACCTGCCACACAGGGGAAAATGACAGTAAAGCCTCAAAGTGCTGAAGAACCTGTGTCCTGTGAGGTAAAACGTGGAACCGCGATAACGCAAACCACACACACAACCCTAAACAGCACAAAAAAGCAAATCCAGAGCCAAAACGTTCTAAAACTTTGCTGTCAAGACAGTTTAGAAGCAGAGAATTACCATTACATTATGGCCATGTAATGAAAGCACTACCCCCACAACACAGCGGATAGAAACATGACAAACTGTAACAGTCTCTGCCTCTGGTTAAAACAAAGTAAAAGTGCACAGTTGTGATTCTGGAACACATTTTCCCAGTGATCAGCCAGCAATTTGGTAATGTTTTGTACAGGAAAAATCTCTGAGGTACCAGGAAATTTCAGTGCTAAAACTCCTTCAGTAACACTACTTCAATCACTGCCCTGAAAAAAGTTTAATATAGACTATATAGCCGAAAGGCCAGAAAAATACCCTAGTCATGAGGAGACAGGACTTGCGGAGTCTGCAAATCCTTACACCATTATGTAACTCCTCACTGCTGCGTAATGGCTGTTGATAGCTAAACCTCAGTGAAGCTAGGTGTCGTATGAGGCAAAGAAAAAGGAAAACAAATGCTGAGATACGTGGAATCCTCTGCATTTGTCAGACTATTCACTCAGAACATAGATTTTAAAAAATATTAAGTTCACATCCATCCTACGAGTCTGTGCCCCACTGTACAGAGTGTAGAGTACGTGTATAAAGTAAGAGGAAAAGCAGCAAATTGTGGGGGAGGAGGAATCTCTCCTGCAGTTCAGCCTTTTGTTAACACCACATCTAAGACATAAAGGACTGTTCACAGAAAACAGTTCAGTATGCCTTTGACAGAGCCACCGCAGCCCTGAGCTGAAGATGCGTGCCACTGCTCTAGAGTAGGACAAGGATTTGTGTTTGGAAAAGGATTTTAAGGAACACCATTTCTGTCTTGTTCTTGATTTCTTGTTTCTGAATGACATGAGGCCAGATGGGTGACAATAGCCTTTCCACTGAGGAGGGATGCCAGAAAAAGGACAACACTACCTGACATCCTCCTTTTGCTCTTTTAAATACTATTCAAATTCATGCTCTCCTAACCTAATTTGAGCAGAATTTAGAACTATATTTATAGCAGCTTTTCCGCTCTGGAAACTGCCTTCACTTGCAGAAATGACGTTCTCTAGTAATTAAGTTGTATATTATAAGCCGCAGTATTGCCTCTGAGCAAAACAGTTTGGGTTAAGCCTGACTGCTTTTGATCCCAATTTCCTAATAATTATGGATCAACCTCTTCACTTGTGTTGCTGTCGAGTGTGAAGAGTTCATGGGGATTGATTGTGTCAGTACTTTTCACTGGGGAATTAAGCTGCATTCAAAATGCTGCAGCAGCTATCGCAGAGTCAGCACATGGCAGTGCCTTTCTATCCGAGTCCTCTTAAATCATGCTCTGAAGGAGGGATGTAACAGAAATAGCACTAGCCAGAAGTGAACTCTTCATATCAAATACTCAAACTGAATCTTTGCCCAATTCCTGAGCCAATTCCAAACACACTGTCCAATTAGAAAATTGGGGGGAGGAGGTGTTTGTCCCCCATTCTGTGATCCTTGCACAAACAAGGATGTGAGAACAACCCATTGGCCTCAGGAAAGGGAGTCACTGTGCCGCAGTCACTCAGCTGCAATATGCAAACTTTGCCCTCTCAGCTTCCTAAAGCACAGCCTGTAGAGCTGAGCCAAGGCCCATGTGACCGTGAGTCTGCCCAGCTCCTGCTAAAACGAGTTCTCCCTGGCTATCTCCAGCACACATACTGTTCCCACAGACTGAGCCTGTCATCACCAGCTGTACCACCTGCTTGGACTCCAGGGGCCCTTCTGCAACTCCTCCTATTACCAAGCCATTTACTTGTTAAAGCCTCATCCTGGCAGTGGCACAAGGCAATCAGTGAAGATGCTACTTGTCTCTGGATCTGAAGAACATGATATGCCTTCTGAGGCATCGGGAGGTGACTGCTACCACCCTCAGCCAGTTCTGCCTCTCCCCATGAGCACAGTCCCAGCCATGCTCTAGACCCTTACACACAGCTCTGCTCAGATCATCCTCACTCATAAGTATGAAGAGAAGCCTTACTGCAGGACTGCACAGCTGAGGAAAGCAGAGAGCAGTATCAGGCTGTGCTGTGTAATGCAACTCACTGAGCTACACGCTCCCATTTATTCTATGAAAGCCATGAAACCTGTCATAAACTGCAGACATTTGTGTTGCGTGTGGGAACAGCTGTGGATTTGCTAACAGAGGAGACACTACCTACAGCTGACAGAACTCCCCAGCTTTTCCCACTGCCTGGAGGAAGAGCTGAAGATGTGCAAGTCAGATGGGCTGTAGTGGGGAGGGTGGTGCCCAAGGCTACAAGCTGCTCATCTAGCCAGACAACCTCCGATGTGAAGTTGCCTTCTGTAGTTACAGAGAACTGAAAGGCCCAGGCAGTACTGCAGGAGCTTAGGAGCTGCCTCTACTCATCAGCCAATGACCCTTGTAATTCCACATGCTGTCTCAGAGGATTGCCAGTCTCAAATGCTTAAGCAGGAGGCAAAAGAAATCTTATTTTGGCAACAGTGGAACAACTTGTGCCATAGGAGAATTATGCTGGAATATGTCAGAAGTCCAGGAGATGAGAAAGGGTTTGATGCATGTGTACAGCAGTGGCATGTATGGTCCATGGTTGGGAAAAGCTAGCACTGAACAAGACTCCTGTAACAAGGACTCGTGTTCCAAAACCTCAGTGGTATAGGCAATGCCAGATTTGAAAACAGGAAAGGGTTAAATACATATTTAATGAAATAAAAATTACGTTTACCTGACACACTTGGCTGGTAAACAGCAAAAGTGCAACCTCACAGGAAAAGCAACCCTGTTGTTGCTTTTGCCATTTTCTCATTTTGACCTAGGCCAGGCTGCACAGTCTGCTCTTCAGGGGACGCATGTGGTTAAAATGGGAGGGACTGGCTGCACTGTGAGGCAGTACTCTCTCCCTATTATAGGTTGGCTTTTCCACAGCCAGGGTCGAAGTGGCAGGTGGCCTGGAGACATTTCCTAGTACAAGTGAGTACAAAAAAAATCTGATGTCCTTACCACTGCCCAGAGGTAAGGACAAACTCCCCCAGTCATCTAGGTTAAGGCGCTGTAAAGTGAAGGATCTGTTTCTTAAAAAAATCAGGACAAGGATCAATAGCACTGTAGATTTAAATACATTTCCCTTACCTACACATGTCCCAAACAGTCCTTCCTCTCCCCAAAGAGTTAAACTGCTATATCTTCTCCTGTACAGCCCTGAACAATGTATCTCATGTGTAGCATGGAGCTGCTGTAGCTTCTAGTTCAACTAGTTCAAAGGAGCTCACCCATTTCTTTCCCAATCCCAGCGCAAAAGCAATTCCATTTCTAACACGTCCCCTGGTTCTTATTCTGTACTGCCCTATCTAGGCTCTGCAAACTTCTGAACTTTGTGGAATAAGCGTCCAACTTTATAAAAGCATGTGTACAATTTTGGCCAATTAGCGAGTATCGGCTTTAGAAGTACATATTGCTTAGCCCCTCAAAGTTAAGCATAGGATGTTTACTCCCATCAGGTTATGTCCGATGCATAAACGACAGATCCTCACAGAATGGTAGCTAAAGCAGATTTGCTGCCTGTGCTGACAGAGCAAAGCAGGTTACCACTTTTCTACCACAACAAAGTAAAGCAGAAATGCTGTTAAATTTAGAGGAAGGCTCCTGGGAGCTAAGATCTGAACAGCTATAAGAGCCAGAAATTCCCCAGTCAGCAAGGCACTTAAATACAAGCCTGACTGACTGGAATTACTTATGTGCTTAAAATTAGATACACACTTCAGTAATTGCCAAACTGGGGCCAACAGCTGTATCTGCCACACTGAGCCAAAATATTCCCTACTCCAGAACGTACCCGTGTTTCTGCTGTTGAACGTGTGCAGAGAGCTGTACCATTAATACACAACCGAAGCCCTTGGCTGAAAGGCTGTGAAGGTCCTAGTGCTACACGTTAGACTTTTGCTGACCTTGACATAGATCATACAGGTGTATTTGCAGCACATCAAAGCCAGATGTAACCTGTTGAAAAAAGGGGGAGCTGGCCAGCAATCCTTTCAGATTTTCTGGACAGCTGTGTCCACACTTTCAAAACATACTCTGATGGCACCCAGGACAAGCAGGTTCCAAATCTAACTCCTGATTGAGGACACAAACCTCAGACTGAAAGGAATTCCTCTGTTTTGTTACCTGTTGAGCCTTTCATCTGCATTTTCTCCTGGCTGATGTAGTGACACCCCCATCAAAATGGTTTCTATGACTATCACGTGCATCATTTAGAGCTCCTGCCACATAATTCAGGGCTGAGCAGCACAGCACAGGAAATCAGCCCTCCATTTCCATCTGCAGCCCTTAGAAGAGAGAGTTGTTAATTCAGTAGTTCGTTTTGGAGAAAAATCTAATGTCTGCCCCTTTTCAAATCAGGTGGGTAGGTGAGAATTCAGGGTTGGCAGATCAAGCAGACAGACTACGGGCAGAGAGACTGCACACAGAGTCAGGATGTTCTCTGGCACGATCCTATTTATGAACCGCAAACGGGAATTCCTCCGGCCGTCAGCAGAGGAGAAATAAGTGAAACACAGACAGTCTGAGGTCACAGCCGCAAATGCCTTTGAAGGTGAAAATGTTGGTGCGGAAAACTTTTAGTATTGCCTTAATCACATTTCACTGTAGGGCCAAACTGAAAAGATAAAAAAGAGTGTAATTAAAAATTTAAGTCCAAAACTGTTCCTGGAAACTCTTACTCAGCTGCTGCATAACCCCGAAGCTGTCTGAACTCTCTGGCTGACTAAAGCTGCCTAAAGCTGCCTCTGCACAGAGCCAGGATTGCCCTTCCTGGCAAAGCAGAGTAGGTCAGCATACCTGCCTGAACAGTATAAAAATGCAAAGAGCAAGCGCTCTTGTAGACCTCCATTGTCCACTTCCATTTCATACAACCAAGCCAGAAGCTGCATCCACCACCACTTCTCACAATTCATCAGAAGTTTTGGTTACATTCACGTTGCCCATGGCAGGGGGGTTGGAACCAGATGACCTATAAGGTCCCTTCCAACCCAAACCGTTCTATGACACTGTGATTCTATGGCATGTTTAGGAAGAAAAAAAAAAAAAAAAAATTCAATGACCGCAAGGACACATAGGTGTGAATTCCAAATGACATTCCCACGCACTACAGAAGGGCAAGATCTCAGATGGGCTTACTGTCTACACCACTTCCTGTTAGCTAGCCGTAGTGCAGTTTCATCACAAGTACAAAAGCATCTAACTGCCCGTGACACCACGCAGGTTCAGGATTCTCCAACTACCGAACACGTATGTTACAGCCTGTACAGACGCACCTAACCTACTGGATTTCTGAGATACTGCCTGCATCTGTACACACTGTAGGCAAGTGAACAAAGAGCCTGCCTTGAGGGTCAGGAGCTCTAATGACCTCGTACTATTTCTCAAGTAATTACAATGACTAGGAATGCACGTCAGTGAACGAGAAGGTGAATTGGAACAGTCCACCGCAGTGATACCAACAGACTATCTAACCCTGGGTCACTCTTATGATAGAAATATTTTCTCTGATTACTGATGACATTTTGGCAGTCACAAACCTTCTGAGTGAAAACACACACCCCGCAACTTCCGTGTTGCATCTGTGGAATAGTGACACTACCTAAAAGCTCCTTGTACAGCAGAAGTGGGGTGAAGCAAACTATATATACTCTGCCTGTACTTAAATATGCCCTTCTGTCATTACATCAGTCATTCTCTTAATTAAAATCATTTTGTGGGACTTCCTTGAGCTTTTAAAACAAAGAAATTAAAGGCCAGAGTAATTTCAGCAGAGACCATCTTTACAGGTGCTCCTCACCACAACCTGGCACCAAATCAGCCAGAAGGAATTTCTGACTGCACTTCTCTCCACACCTGTGAGGTCAGGGCTGACTTACATCAGTGCACGTTCACTTGCTGTGTCTTCTGCTGCTGGCCATGGTTAAGAGGTTTCCACTCCCTGGATACTTAACCCTACGTCTTTGCCAGAGTTCCACCCACCTTAGCCCTTCATCTAATTAATACAGAATGCAGCCTGACTCTGTAAACCTCCCCCTAATTTAAAAATAAAATAGGTTGATTGGCAGAACTGACATAACAGGAACTTCTGGAGAGAAAAAGAATATAAAACATAGTCAGAGCTGAGACTATCTACTCTTTGGGGGACAGCTGCCTTTTTGTGGCGGGGTTTGTACACTGCCGTGCTCTTTATACTGACTGGGGCTCTCAGGTGCTATTGTGATAAAATAATACAACACAAAACAGAGGGAATGGAAAATTTATGTTGTTCTTCCAAGTAAAGCCTTTTTGATTTGTTTGTTTGTTTTATAGCCTAAATATTACCACATTGCTCACATTACTCAAGCTCCTCTCCCTCAAGGCATTTGATGGCTAAATTTTATAAGTAAACATGAGCATCTGTTAGGGCAGAGTGTTCTTTAATTTTAACTAAACCTCTGCTGTGCTATTGAGGCATAAAGGTATCAATAAAGCTAATTTGATTTTCAGCCAAATGCAATCTAAGCACTCACAACTCACCTCCTTCAGAGTCTGCCACAACGGCGCAAGTATTCTGAACATCTGTAATGTCTGTGAAAACTCCCCGCCTCCTCCTTTCCAAGACAATATTAATCAGAAGATAGGGAACAGCATTAAAAATTCCTCCTTCTCAGGCTAGGCTATGCCTTCCCATTCAAAGCCAGTGTTGTTACTTGTCGTTTCATCAGTGTCTAAAGGCCTCAAAGTAAAGCAGAGCTTTGTTGGACCTGGCATTACATAAAGCAGAGAGACAGATTCTGTCCTGAAGTCCTTTCAGTCTACCAAGCAGCACATAAAAAGAACAGAAGGATCAAAGATAAGTGACTTGTCCGAGACCATACGGCAAGTCAGGAATGCATTGGTCTCACTTAACATAATCAATAAACTCAGCCCTTCTTTTGAAAAGAAAAAAACAAATCACCGTGATGACGTGTTTCTGCCTCTGTCTCCACTGTAGAAAACACATATTAGTGCCTATTAATTCTGACACTTGACAAATACAAGCACTTAAGAAGCTTTAATTGCTGTTTCTTTCCCACCGTGTAAAGAACTGAGGTTGAAAGGCTGATCTCTGTTTGGAGGGACTGTATTGGGTAGAGAATTTGTGCTTGTTTCACATTTAGCATGCTTTCGACCCCCTGCTCTAGATTTTATTAGGTCAATGCTTCAAAGACATGGCTATGATGCCCAGAAAGACTACGGCAGCATTCAAACAAACCTTGTACTCAGAAGAGCACAATACAAGAGGCTTCTTCTCAGAAATATCCCATTACATACACAGTCATTTTCAACTGAGACTGAATTAGTCAAAACCTATTATGTTATGTACTTATGTTAACACTACACACCCCTTTGGATTGCCAGACTGGCAGAAGCAGCAAGAAAAGGCTCACTCAGACATTAGGAACAATTCAGGCATCCAGGCTCACAACAGTTATGACTCTATCTGGTTTCATTTCTGGTAGGCAGATTTAAAATGCATTGTTTGTACCAAATAAAGCATGAATAATAGTATGGCCTTTGTCTGCCTCTTGCCCTGCTCTGCTGCTAGAGCTACAGCAGACAATCCCCCCTCCTGGTGATGCTCACAAGAGATGTTACCTTCAGCTTCCCGGTCATAAGGGACTTTACGGTGGGGCAAGGCTGGGTTCAGCGATGTGGAAGACTCCAAGTAGCTCTCAGCTTCTCTTTATCTTGCCAAGTCCTAGGGTCAGTATGGTGAGGTCACTGCTGGATTGTTCCTATTCTTCAAGTTGCTCTGATCCAACCACTCTATTTAAGAAATGATAACAAAGCGTTCTTATTAGCACATTTGATGAATGACATTCTAAAGGATGCAACTCTGACCCCTGCATTAACTTTTTTTGTTTTCTTTATTCTTACAAGATGAGCTAACAAGGCAGATTTCCTCCCTGTAGGCCAAATGGCTGTAATAGTGCATTTTCCTTTCTCTGGCCCACTGGGCAGGATGCTGTCATCTTTTAGAAACAACAGGGATATTTTTAATTTACACTGAAAAGAAGCTTAACAGCAGTTCAAGTGATGTAATTTGGGGGAAACAAATTCCGTTCTGTTTGGTTTGTTGCTGTATACACTAGACAGTCAGGAGGAGACATGTGAAGTAACTGTAGGTAAGTAGCAGTTACGTTACCAGGAATTCTGCATTTTAGCCAAAGGAAGTTTTGCTTAACGTGCATAAACTGAACAGTCCATGATGCAGAGGCACAAGTATTGTCTCTCCCATAGAGAAGCACATAAAATGCCAGACTACAGAGAGCACTCTCACACACTCACACTCTCTGCTTCTTATGATACTTCGATTTGTTCTGCGTTGTGGCACAGTTTCAAGGTAGAAAGCACTCCCACACAGATCCACTCCTAGCCTAGCAGGTTGCACGTCTTTATGCTAACATTGCTGAACAAGCACTGTAGTCAGTAAAAAGAAAAATAGGACTGGCACTGCCATTTCCCCACCCAGCTGTGCTCTAAAACAAAAGGACAGCAGCTGTGACCAGCTATTCCTGCCCTGTTATGTAACCGGAAGAGGAGCACTTATTTCTGAATCCAGCTTTGGTTCAGGTGAGACAGAAGTACCAAACCACTCAGAAAGGAAAAGTTACAGGCATACGAGAAAGCAGCAATTAAATGCCTAGAAACGCCAAAGTTGGAGTAATGAGGGACCTCTGCCAGCATTTCCTAGCTGAGGTTAGCTCACAGGTTCGGATCTCTGTCCTGCTCTCTAGCCAAAGGATAAGACGCAGGCTTCTGAGTATCACTGTTCCTGACTATCTGTTCTATCACACTTTGTCTAGCTGTATCTTGAGTCAGAATGGAGCAGCTTGGTTACCCACTTTAACTCCCAATGAACTCCACAAAGTCCCACTTGCAAGTTTTCTACCATTTTCATTTTCATGAGCTGTGGACTACATATACCAAGGTGCTAGCTACTGCATCGTGGGATGTAAGAAACTGCCCATTTGTTCTGGGACCGAACTAGGTAACTGAACTGTTGCTGTATTCGTCATTGTAGAGACCTGCTTTTCCCTGGCCTTGGATCGCTCTGCCCCCCATTCCCCCTCAGTCCAGGAAACTGACAATTGTACCATCTATCACCACATCAACTACATCGCCTCACCACACCTCTTCCTGGGACATAAAGTCTTAGACTTCCTGGCTTCCAAAGTTTTATTTTAACAGGACCCACATACTGCTTTTTCCTACTTATGTTTCAGAAACGCAGGCAGCAAGAACACATCATCAGGCAATTCATAATGACTCCAGCAGTAACGCAGCCCAAATGGACTACTTTGGAAAACATAATTACTGGGTTGGAGTTTTCAATACATTTCTGAAAACATAATCTCTTATAATTTGAGTCCTGACTATGCTGCCACCTACTAACACATAGAAAAAGTCACGGAAGTGGAACTGCTCTTTAGTCTCACCATGATTAACACCTGCCACAGGAGATGTACATTGCTAGCAGCTGTGGGCTAGCATTAGAGCAAGGTCCAGGATTTTCGTGGGCTTGGTTTTGTTTTTGTTTTTTCCTTCCAGTGATGAGGAAAAATAAAAAGCCATAGGAGGCATGGGAAGCAATATTTTTTCTACTTTTCCTCTTTTCCTATTTCTCAAACACAAGAGATGTTCTTTCTTTCAGAATTTGCTTTTTAAATGTCAAACGTTGACAGGGAAATTTGTTGCAACAATTGCACTTCACACGCTCTATCAAATGCGTACTACCTTAACTGCAAACTCTACCTGCATCACCAGGTACTTCCCAAAATAGAATTCACAGTTCATGAAACGCTGTAGGTCTGCAGAGAACTGGCTGATTACATGATCCCAACACCTTTTTGTAACTCAGGAACTAACCTGGATAAATATATGAAAATACTTTCTTTCTTGATATCACGTTTCCAAGCAGGCAATGGCAGTTCCACATAAATTTTTATCAGTCATTCATGGAAAGGAATGAGGTAGGACTCAGCATTGCCAACTCCTGAATGTCAGGGAAATGTTCCTTGCTCCCCTTCCCCAGTAAAGCTCTCTGCTAAGCAGAGTCAAGATCTTTGAATTTCTAATTCTAGTCCACATATGGCCAGAAAAAAGTTCGAACATATGATGCCTAACATTTCTATTATTGTGTGAACAGCTTTAGTTTAACACCTGGTTCTGGTGGAGGTATGGGTTGGGATATGTAGAAACAACAAAACTTCTCGTCCACACTGTAAAACACCTTGTCCCCATGCCACAAAACTTTATTCCAGTGGACACTTTAAGGTATTGAGTTGTTCTAGTGACAGACAGATCTTGACGCTTTTCAGCTGCTTTGAATTTCTGTAGTGCTGATACACAGAAAGCGTATTTATACAAAAATATATAAATAGATATACAAACCAAGTATGCATCTGAAATATTTCAGTATGCAAGATCTACTTATTGTGTCCTCAGCTTCAAATACTCCTTAATTAGCAGCTGCCTTCAATCTCAATGAGTCTGTAACATGATTTAGCTCTGAAGACACACTGTTCAGGCTGCCCTTCCGATTTCAATGTGAGTTAAATTGGGGTTTAACTTTCACTCATCTCCCAAGTTTCTCAGCTGTGAATAACCCTCGCAGCTCGGTGTGGCACTTGTTGCCTGTGCCACACTGCTGAACTGCTACTACCTGTCCTAACAAGCTCTCTGACTGGGCCAGCTGACAACTGCCTAAAAGTGAAAGGGAAAACAGCAACACACTTTTCTAAGCCTCATCGGGTAGTGTGAAAAACAGGTTACCTCATCAGCCTTTGTAATTTTCACGGATTAATTAAAGGATAATGTTTGCTGCAGAGGAGTTTATGAGGCAATAAATAGCTTTTGTGGCTGATTAAATGCCAAAGCAAAGCTGATAAAGGCATCTAATAATTGCAAAAGCCACTTAGTGCGTTGAATATGCTCTGCCGCAGCTGCAAGCCTTGCTCTGTGACGGATCAGCAGCAGAGTAACCCAAGTCTCCTCGCCTCTGGAGACCTGGGGTGGGTACATAGGTAAATTCATAAGGCCCCAAATCCAGGTTGAACCCCACTTGTCAAGAGACACACAAAACGCTGACGAACACCACGATTTTGCAGCTCTACAAACACGCCAGCAGCACACAAGCCACCTCCATGTGCCACACACCGTCACTGTACCCGCAACCCCCTAACAAACCCACCGGCGGCCCCTCCAGCAGCAGCAGCCGAGCAGCCCAGCCCGCCTGCCCTCGGCTGTGGGGTGGGTACTGTTCTGGGGGTACGCAACGGCAAACGCGGGGGGCGGGGGTTGGCGACCGGCTCGCCCCGTGCGGCAGCAGCCGTCGGTGCCTCAGGGGGAGGCGGGGAGCGGCCGCTGTCCCTAAGGCTCGCTACGTTACCTGGGCAGGCGGCCGGGCCGGGGCTGGGGTCGGCGAGCACCCGCCGGCTTCTAGAAAGCTCGACGGGCGGGGCGGGCTCCGCGTGCTGCCAACGGAAACCAGCGGCCGCGCCGGTGCCGCGCGCTCCCCGCTGAGGGCTGAGAGGTGCGCAGCAGCGCGCGCTGCGGGCGCGGGGCGGCACTGGGCCGTGCGGAGGCCGCTCGTGGTGCTGCTGTTCCTTTGAGCCTGAGGGTGCAGGAGTGACGGTGGCGCTGGCCGCTGCACCCTCACAGCCAGCCTCGGGCCTTGCGGTCCATGTGCAAGGGTTGTGTTTCCCGAGGATTCCGTGCAGGTGTGAGAAGCTGCAGGGTCTTTCCAGCCACTTGGGCTCATTTGGACCGAGGCCGGCTGGTTTGTTCCCTGCGCTGGTGCTGGCACAGCCCGCTCCTGCCTTGGCGGTTGGAGCTGCTCTTCCTGCTCAAGGGAAGAGGGCGAAGCGGCACACTGGGCTCCCAGGGGTAAGGGAGCCTGCTCTGCTGTGGGGGCTCTGGGAGCTGTGACCACATCCGTACTGGAGCCAGAAATACTGCACAGTGGGAACTTGGAGAAATAAACCAAGCAGCCACGGAAAATGGGCTCATCGCAAGTGCGTCTCACGTCCCTTCATCCTCCCTTGCCCTGATGCCACACAAGGCCAAGTAACCTGCCGTGGTGTTCCTGCGCACTCTTCCTGCTTTGTCTGCTGCCTTGCTCTTCGGCTGATAGGCAATAGGCACAGCTGAAGAGTGACGCAACCGCGAGAACACACGGTTCTGCGTTTTATAAGCCATCACTAACTGCTGCCGAGTGTGCCAGCCACGGGAAGCCTGAAACGCTGATCACATCTTGGAGCGCTTACAGGAGCAGCAAAGAAAGCAGAAGTATTAACTTCGGATTTGCCATGTTGTCCTTTCCAACTTGCTAATGAATGGATAATTTAACCAATATGATGCTTAAGTGGGTGGGCACTAAGTAAACAAACACTGGTGGGCTGGCACTGACTGTTGGTTAGTGTGCATGAGGCTTTTCTCCAGTGTCTTGAAAATACGTTCTCTTGCGTATGAGTATGGGCAGTATTTTGACTGTGCATAGACATGAGCTTTGTCCATGTTTATATAGGTATCCAAACTTCCAAATGAACAGGAAATAGCACCTCAGTACTTCTAGTTTGGTTGACAACATCGTTGTGTAGTGTGAGTGATGCTATTTGCAAGATAGAGGCACCCGGGGGGAACGGTTGCAAGTGTCCCAGAAGTGTTTTATAATTTGGGCTGAGTGGAGATGTGGGCAGTGTGGGGAAACAGATCAAAATGCAGTGCGGCTTTCACCTAAAGCCACGCTTGTCTTGGTAGCACAGAGTCAAAAGTCAATTTTGCTCCCAAGTGAAGTAGCTCCGATTCAGAGAGAGCAATTCAGAATCAGAGTGCGTTGCTTTCTGGGGGTTGATGTCTTTTTAATGTCTTCTTCCTTTGGCTGTGGCAGAGATCACCTACAATTAACTGTTTTCAAGCTCTGTTTACTAACTTGCAGAAGCAGTCAGATTTGAACATCTGCATTAGCTCTTCCCTTGGCTTATCGTTACAGATTAGTACTTGAAGTCTCTATTTCTAGGATGCTAGGCTGTGATTGATAATTAAATCGCTGTAAGTGCAGCATGAGTCACACGTAACAGGGTCAGAATACATAAACGTGTATCTGGAGAGAAAAATATTTATTCAAAAAGAAGTAACACAGAAACAGTAGCAAAAAGCTTACCACAGCTAACCACTTGCTGCCGTATACTGATAAGTATTCCTGTTTTGATGGAGTATCTAAGCAGCCAGCCCGCAAAAACTATGAAATGCAATTACTCTGACACATGGGAAATCTCTGGCCGGCACAGACTTGGCATGGACAGCGCAACATCACCCTGCACAGGCCCCTGGAACCGGAGTGTATTGGAGACGTGGCCAGCATGTTCCGATAGCTCAGCTATTTCTAAGGCTCTGAACTGCACATTGGTTCAATTTACCACGTTCCCGGAACAGCCCTTTGGCAGGATGCAGCGTATTACTCTTTCTTTCTCCCCATTTCTGTACTTCACCATTCCCTACTTTTCCTGCAGGTCTTGTACGTGTGGTTGTTGATTACTTGCTGAATTAACGACAGACACCCAACACTGAGCTACCTATCCACTTGTGCTGAGAAAACAGCACAAGTTTTGAGCATGTGACTTTTTTAAGGTTTGGCGGAGGGAAAGGGAAAGATAACAACAAAGTTCCTAAATCCGTGTTTGAGTTTCCTAGTGTTATCTGGTGTTAAGCACCTTGTTTCCTCAGCTATTTTCTTCCATTTAGAGCGGTCAAGATTTGGCAGAGTTCAGCATTAGAATTTGTGTAGACTTTCACATATTTATATACTAAAATGGGTGTAAGGGGCAACTCTGTAGTCAATGTAAATTCAGCCTTAGCGCTGTTGGTGTTAGCAGATCTGCTGATTTTTTCTTAGAATCTCAGACTGTTCATCTGCACGGAAATCTTGGATTCTGAAAACCAGCCTCTCATCCCTTTAAGCTGAGGGTAGTTCTGTCAGCCTCACAGCGATGGAGACTTCCCTTTGTTGGGCAGAATCCCAATCTCAGCTAGGGGCTGACTCTGGTTTTGGCTGCCAGAGCAGCAACTAAAGCTTCATTTCTGAACAGCAAGGCAGCCTTAAAATAAAGTGGAACTGAGCAGATAATTCCAAACCTGCTGTTGAGGAGAATATTGAAGAACTAGTGAAGCCACCAGAAGGTAAGGAGCCAGCTAATATAGTTTCTGACACAAATTCAAAGGTCATGTCTTTTACAAGACACGAATTCAGATGAATCACCTCTCTAAGAATGCTTACACGCAGAGCTACCCTTGAAGTAGCTGGCTTAAATGTGATTTAGAAGGCGAAATAATTTTTACTATAAAGCATCTCTCAACCTGGCTTAAAGAAAAAAATGCAACTTCCAAGCTTTTGATTACAAAGCAACCTATCACCAGCCGCTAGTCAGCCATTGCTGTAGTCCTTAAACGGTGTAAAGCTTGCCCTATGCCAGAGCTCTAACACTGCATGCCTAGCTGTGTTAAACACTGCACTATTTGCCTTTCATAAGCAAGGTAATCAAATCTTATATATGTGAATATGTTCTCCACAATTCCCAACATGGCTTCAGTTGCCCTACTTCTGCTTGAATCAAGATGGGATTAGAAATACTCATTGCCTTAGTAACCTATAGAACCACGGGGTGGTAGTAAAGTCAGGGGTACCACTAGTGGGAAGCGTAACATTACCAGATTTAAAGACAAATGCTTAAGGTATAACACAAGCTTTCTAGAGATAATGAGCACCTAGTATGAAGGACTACAGCAAAATACTGAACTTGAACTACTTTGAGTTAAACTAAGCCATGAGTATGCATACTGCGGATCTTCAGTGTAATTTTGATTTCAGCAAGCTGGGAAAAAACATTTCCAAAAGCACTCAAGGGCAGGATTAAACCAACCAACCCACCCACCCAAACCCCATATAACTAGATATGCAGAAAGCAAGCAGCTTCCTGCAAGTGGACTTGAAAGATGACATGCATGGAGAAAGACAGATTTGTCAGGTGGGATTCTTAGACTGACAGACATTTCAGGAAGCACGCTTCTGCAGCGTCGGTGCACGTTTGCGGAAGGTGGTTCCCCATGTCATGTTTTCGGAGGCCTACAATGACTGACCATGCAGTCACGTCAAGGTTTAGGCTATGTCTTCATTAACAAGTCATACACTGCAAGAGGGGCAGAGCCACAGAGCAAAACAGTTGGTGCCGAGAACCTGACATCACATACTCTCTCAAGTTTTTGTTTCAGCCTAGCTCAGGTCTAGTCCAGCTGAAGAGCCACTAAACAGATCAGATGCGGTTAGAGGCATTCCAAGAACATTTCTTGTGAGGCCAGTTTGTGCACCGAGAACACAGTACTAACAAGCCAGATAATGGTCAATGGTCTGCTACTTTGGAAAGCATAGAAAAACCCTTGGTTAAGTATTAATGTAACTAAACATATTGTGGGGTTTTTAATATATGCTTATTGCGGTGTTCCTGCTGGTTTCCGTTTTTAAAGTGTTAATTCCCAGAACACTTAAGAGCAGTCAGTACATATAATAATCTTGAAACAATCTAGGTTCTGCTTCCCCCCATTTTCCAGGTACAGGAGTATTTTTTGATGTCATATCCAAGAGAGCCATCACTAAGAGTATTATGGTTGCATAGCAACCTCAATGTGCTAAATAACCAGTTTAAAGCAGTCCTCTGCTGTGTCTTTTCTTACCACTGCAACTAATAAAACTCTTGAAGAAAAACATGAGGTGTTTTATGACTAAAAAAAGAGATTTCTTCATTCAAATGTCTTATGTCTGGGCACTATCACCTGATTACTGCACCAAGTTATCTTGAAGCACCTAGTATTCTAGCAACATAATTTCTCTGCAGACAGAACACCAAGCCCCATCTTGCCTCTCCCCCCGCTTTGATTATCAGTTGAAAGCACAACAGAAATAGTCTATGACTATTTCTATACAGACTAATATAAAATACTAGTAATTCAGCTGTGATTGCCAAAGCATTAGTTTTTTACCTAGTTGGGTACTGTGCAAGTCTTCTCTAGAGGAAAAAAAACCCTATATGTGGACATACACAACATACAAAGTTATATATTCCCAGTTTTGTTTATTTTCATGGAATGCTAATTTAGTTACAGTATGGCAGTTCATAACTACTGAAATGTGACATTAATCAATCTCCAATGCTGCAGAACAGTCTTGTTTTATATAGTTTTAAAACAATCTTATTTTATATAGTTGAGGTCTCTGGTGGTTTTTAAGCTCTGATGCTTAAGCACACAGCAAGCTACAAACCTTAGGTTTTATATTTATACATATATTCTATGTATTCAGACAACTGCTGTAAGTTATCTATAATTTAATATTTATAAAAAGTGCATATACTGGTACATATGCACATCTAGAAACACACTTTTACTACTGCCTCCCTTTTATAAAAGGCTGAGTAACATACAGCCATATTATTCTCACTCACTGCTACTGAAATCCTTTACTATCTTTGTTACACAATTTCAGCTATTCAATTCCCTCAAACTGAACGTGGATATTTCTATGTATACTTTCTCCTAAAGAAAAAAAGTCCTCCCTATTCCTTTAAGAAGCTTTAAATCATGCATCAGTTTAGTAAACAGTCACTTTATTTAGCACGGATTTTAGAATCCTAGGACAGTGTAAAATCTACTTCTGGAAAATGTCTGTCTGTATATTTAGTTTCTTCTTTTAGTTACAAAAAAATATATAGGATTGAAACATACTGAATACATGCATCTCTCAAAGTGGCTATATTCTAGCCTTATAGATAAATTAAAAAAGTACACCCCTGCTAACAGGATGCAAACATGGCCTCAAATAGGCCATTACCTGTATTTAATATAGCTCATTACATTAAAAAGTTCAAGTCAGCTGTCCTCTCAAGATGGTGTCGAAAGACTGAAGAGCATAATATATTTATACTCAGCGTACAAAGGTGGGTGCACATACCTAGTGCCATTTCATTATTCAATACTTCCAAGGCTTCTAGGCTTTGCCTCGGGCGATACAAGTCCTGAAATGATCTGAATGGAAGTTTAATTCAAAAATTGTTTTTTAATACACCATAAAAGTAAGTTGTGTTTAAAAGAAAAGTGTGCACTGAACAACCTGAAGTACTCACTGAAACAACTGTACAAAACTATTATAGATACAGAAAGAAATAATGGTGGACTTAACTTCAAACAGAAGTAACACTTGTTAACATATGTAAAAACTTGCTTTGTTTTATTCTTCTACCAAGTAAGAATTTGCAGCCGTTCAGAACAAGTAGAATTCAATCCACCTCACAATGTTTACATTTAAAGTTCTTTTATACAGTGCAAACGTTTAAGACAGAGTAACTCCCCAGTGAAACAGGTGACACTACTCAGTGCCAGTCTTTTGAAGATTCTTCTTTCAGTAAGTCTATTTACACATTACGCTAAAGGTTCACTATATATGCTTTGAAGTTTGCTGAATATCAGCAGAAAAATACGTGAACTAGCAGCAGCTGTATTACGAATATATGATGGTTACTTTAATGAATGCATAAAGTTTTCAAGACTGTATTCAGTGTCATACTGCTCTTGATCCCATAGTTCTCCAAGGTTTTCGAGTACTGATTTCATTGATGCTTTCCCAGAAGAGGTAGAGGTATCTGCTTTCTCAGTTTTGCCATCCTGCACAAAAAGAAAAAACCAAAATCAATTAACATACAGAATAATGTTTTTCAGGAATATACTAAGTTCTTCAAGTCTTAATTATTCTTTTGGGGAAACATCACTTCCTCCTGTTTTTCAGACTTCAAATGTTTGTCCAATTAAATTTTATACTTGAAAGCAAAGCTTTTCTCTAAGCTTACTCCATTTTTGGTAGGCATTTAGTAAAAATGGTTCTTCACCTTGTCAAGAGTGAACAGATCAAGAAGCTGTTCTGTTCCCATGCTCTGTAGGCTTGTGTTTTCTTGGCTGATCACCGTATTTGCAATATTCATTTTGAACTTTTGAAGACCCATGATCTTCTCCTCCAGAGTTCCCCTGGTTATCAGGCGATACACATTAACAACACGTTTCTGAAAGACAGGAAAAAAGCACACTTAGCTAAAAAATATCATCTTAGGTATTCAAGACAGCATAATCTTCTAGTTCTATTTCTAATCTTCTAGCATCATCTAGCAGTTCGGCTTGGAGTTCCCCTTCAGTGACTGTACTCGGTGAGTCTGACTGATGTCAGACAAGAAGAACAAGGTTATGCCAGCATATAGCACCTGCAACGGCACCTGTACTCAAGAAGTTCAGAATTCATTGCTTTTTACAGCCGCAGAGGCAGACCAACAGCAGTCGCTCTTTCCCTGTCCAGGGATCAGAGCAGGACAGCCCTGTGGGGCTTCCCGTCAGTTCCCTGTCTCAGCTCTATCTCTTCTTCCACCAAAGGGCGATTCTTCCCTGACCTCTCCTGAGCAGCTCAGGAAGTACAGAAGAGAAGGCATTCCAAGCTGGGGACAGGGTAAATACACACTTCAGCATCTGGCATACTTGCAAGAAAGCAGTATGAATGAAAGCTTGGTGGAAGCCTCCGGACATCACTTTTGTTACACGCTACCACCTTACTCAAGTTAGAAGAACAGGAGCTCAGCAAGGGAAAAAACTTATAGGAGATGAAAAGGTTTTCACCTGCCCGATGCGATGTGCCCGATCCATGGCTTGCAGGTCTCTCATTGGGTTCCAGTCATGTTCCACAAATACTACTGTATCAGCCCCTGTTAAATTAAGTCCCAACCCACCAACATGGGTGGTAAGCAAAAGAACATCTATGGATGGGTCATTATTAAACCTGCATACAAAAAGAGTGAAGCACGGTAAATTTCATTTAAATAGTGAATTTATGATCCTCAGTTGCTCTGAGGCAGACAAAAGAACAAGTCTGTACCATATAAATAATATAGTGCATTACACTTGGCCTCATATTGGTTATGAAGGGACACGCTTACCGTGAAACAATGGAATGCCTCTGGCCAGCAGGTATGCTGCCATCTAGCCGCAAGTAAGTAACTGAAGGTAGCTGAGGTCTGAGAAGGTCATGCTCCACTATATCCAGCATGCTTTTAAGCTGACAGAAGATGAGTACTCTGTGCTGGGCTACGACAGCTTCTGTACCACTTTCTGAAGATCCACCATTCCCCAAGCCACAGTCTAGCAGCAGCTTCAAGTAAAAGAGCGTTAAAGCGTATCATCAACGTGACAGTAGATTTAAATATTGACATTGATGGACTATCAGAAGTAGAAATAAAAAACGTTACAGAAGGAAGTCTAAAGGAGTCACTTAAATGACATAATGCAAAGTTCAGTTTCACTATCAAACGATGAAAAATTTAAGAGTTGACAGCATAGTAATTTTCTTCATTTGGATTTACTTACTGTAGAATTTAATTATGTAACGCAATCTAACTTTATCAAGCTAATAGTCTCTTGTACAATATAGAGGAGAAAAGTCTTTCTGTAGTGAGAGGGACAGGAGTAAGAAACAGAATAAAAGATATTTTAAGTTCAGTTTTCATAGTGATGAAGTCTTACACAAAACCCTCTAAACCGTAACATCAGTAGAGACATTTAGGAAACGAAAGGCACAACATGCAAGTCTACTTACTTGTTTTAAAGCAGACAGCTTAGGTGCATGTTGGATATCTCGGAGGGATGAATTATGAGCTGCAAGTTGCTCTGTAATTCTTTTATATTCTGGATGTTGGGTTGTCAACACTAATGCCGGGTGGTTGCATAGCTTCCGTAAGTATTGCAATGCCTTTAATTATTTAGGGAATGAAATTCAAAGAAATGGTTATCAACAACATAGTCACAGAAAAAGGATGAACAAAATCGGTTTAAAGTACTGGGGCCACCCAGCCATGTTCCACAATTTGGACTTTAGGGTATATTTTAATTAAAATAAAGCTACACATTTATATTAAGAAAACCTGTATTTCAAACTGTATCCAATAACTGTTAGGAGCATAGGGATCTTGGCTCCTGTTGCAGGAACAGTGCAAAGAGCGCCATTTCCCACACCTTCATGCGAGTGTGGGATATCCTAGATGGGTTTGGGAGCTGTGCAGAGCCTTGGAGAGTTACTGTCTGCAAGTACCCAAAACGTAATCTGCAAGTCTGTAAGATCATGAACCTTCCAATTTCAGATCTAACCTTAAGGAAACTTTCTGGTTCATGTCATTTTTTAGTGTAAGAACTAATGAGATCAAAATTAGCTCCCTCTTGTTTTGAGGTTTTGCACTTTTGGTAACCAGTTTTTAATTGAGAGTAGCATGCAAGATCCATGAAATAGCTGAACACCAGTTGATCTGAACACATTAAAAATGTTCAGACAGTTTTATATGACTTAAGACAAACCTATAAACATAATAGCTATACATCACATTCCAGGTAGTCTGATCCAAAATCTAAGTATTTTACTTAACTTACACATTTGTGGCCACATGATCTATTTTTAATTAAACCCAGAAATACAGTTACAGAAATAAATGAACTAGGTAGTACAAGTTACTGAAGAAATCTGTACCTGAAATACATGACCTGTAGCTTTAAGCTTTGGTTTTTCAGTTTCTTCGTTCAGTGAAATTGAAGAAACTGTTTCATCAATATCACATTTGGCACGAGACTTGGCAAAATCTTCATAAAGCTGAACCTGTAGACCAGGCCCCATACAAGAGAATGAGTGTGCTTCCCCCAACAGAAGACAGACAAACAGTAATTTTTAGAATTTAGTTTCAAACTAAAGTTCTGAATTACCATAAATCAAGAAAGCTATTTTATATGTAGCACAAGATCAGCATTAACAATGCATCTCTTGTAATCTATTTTCTTTCAGCTCGGAAAGTATTCTTTCAAAAATCTGCAGATGCCTGGATGTTGTTCTTGTAGAACAATGACACAAGTTAAGCTGAAGAAATACTCTCTTGCAACTGGACTGAAATTAGTTTTTAAACACATACTAGGAGAACTTGTTGTTAGTCCTGTTGGTCCCAGAGAATGTCAGAGGTGGTGACACTGGGTTGACCCAGAAATACACAAGTTGCTCCTTTGTGGTCTTAATTGTGCTGAAAAAGCTAAGTGTCCAGCCACTTTTTTAAGCATACCTGTAGAGGACTGAGAATACAGTAATAATCTTGAATAATTTTGGGTGGAAGATCTTGCAGTACATCCTCTTTCATTCTCCTTAGCAGGAATGGCAGAACTTGGCGGTGCAGCGCTTCCATTGCAAGAACCCCTAGTGAAGACAATGGAAAGAGTATTTGAGGGGGAAAAAATTTTAAAAACATTCAGCCTCCCCAGCCTCTTACGTTGGAACTGACTGTACTTTCTCTTTTCCTTAGCAGTTCTCATTTAAAGGAAGAAAACACGAAAATCAAGATTTAACATTTGATCCCTACCAGCCTCTTGTTCTCGACTGGAGCTTCGGGCATCTCTGCTTGCCAATATTGGTTTGCCATAACGAGCTGCAAATTGGCGTTCAGTACCCAAAAAGCCTGGCATAAGGAAGTCGAACAACGACCACAACTCTAAGACGTTGTTCTGAACAGAAAAGAAGTGTTAAATTATTTCCAAAAGTAATAAATTGTCACAAGTTATCAAAAACATTTCCATACATATTTAACACTGCCTGTATAACACTACAAGCAACACTTCAATGTACTTCTGAGCTCCTGGAACTTGGTGGCTCTTTCATCAACCCAAGGTACAGGAAGACCTGTACATGCACTTTACCATATAAACAGACTTTCTACTGTGTCTGATGCCTTAAGACACACCCTGAGTTCTTCTGGACAACAAAACACAGGCGATGTCAGTGGTCTTAGTCCTGGATGAGCCAGAGACTCCACAGACAAGTCATTAGGACAAAGCGCCAGGTCTGGAGTTCTCAGAGTTTTTTGCTAGTTTCACCAGAGGCAGAGGAAGTACTCTCTTTCCTGCCTGCTACTTAAAGAACAAGTGCTAGAGAAAGTCTTGTTGCCAGCTTTTGAGCCCCATTAGTACCACAGATCCTGCACCCATTCCCCTATACATGGGGGGATACTGAGAAAGGAAAGAGATGTAGTTTCAAGCATTTAGCAAGGCTTTTTTTTTTTTTTTTTTTTTACAATGTATACTTTCAACAAGACCACTCTGATAAAAAGCACAATAAAATGGACTACAAAAAAAAAGAGACGTCTCTTGCTTGTTTTCTACTACACACCCAACTACTTAGGAAAAAAAGAAACACAGTTACCTGGATTGGTGTCCCAGAAAGAATTATCCTGTAGTTGGCAGTCAGCTGTTTTACTGCTTTTGACAGCTTTGTTTTACCATTCTTTATTACGTGGCCTTCATCAAGAATGCAGTAATTAAACTTAATATTTCTAGAAAAGAACAACATAGACTTAAGTAGCATTTAAAATTCTGAGCTATTAGAAAACTCAGAAAACAAAGTAATCCTTACCTGAAGAAGTCAATGTCATTTCTCACAACATCATATGAAGCCACTATGAGATTGTGTCTTTTCACCTGGTGTTGTAATCTTAAGAAAAAATATAGGAGATCATAACTAAAGCATTCCTTGCATGTTATTTCAGCCTTTAGAGGTACCATCACGAGTTTTATCATGCCCACAAACTACACTTCAGCAGTAGTAGTAGTAAAGTGAATTGCAAAATTCTGTGTGTGATATTTTACTCTACCCATGTCATAAATGCAAAATGCGTCACCTTGCTCTCTCAGTAGGAGGGCCTGTATAGTGCAAAGGATTAAGATATTCCTTGGAGCAAAACTTGCCCACTTCATCCACCCAGTGTCCTGTGAGTGTGGGAGGGCACACCACCAAGGAGGGAAGAGGAACACTGTCCACCAGTTTTGTTCTTGCATACTCCTGAGCCCTTTAAAAAAAATATCAAAACAAGTTTGAAAAAAAATGTATTTTCACAGAATAGCTGAGGTTGGAAGGGACCTGTAGAGGCCATCCAGTCCAACCCCACAGCTGCTCAAGCACAGCCACCTACCACCGGTCACCCAGGACTATGTCCAGAGTCATCACCATAGATGAAGCCTATCAGTAAAGTCTTTAAGATAGAACATTATTTGTTTCAACTTACCTGAGGCAATGATCACCTGCAAGAATGCAAATGGATTGTAAAGTTTTTCCCAAGCCCATGTCATCACAAAGAATTCCATGAAGCTTGTATTTATTGAGAAACGCCAGCCAGTTTACTCCATCCTGAAATCAGAAAATAAAGCGTAACACCTCAGAAGTAAGAACAGGCTTTTGGCTAGTTACGCTTCAGTTCAAACACCTGTACGTTCTGTCATCAGTCACTGCCAAACTACGAGCTTGTTTCCCACCATAAATGCATCCACTACAGCCCTTTGATGCAAAGCAGAGGGGAGAAAAGGCTGAGATATGAGAAACACGCAGCCAAGCAGTATGAGGCCTGGCTCTGCAGTGGTGAGCTGCCAGTCAGCTTAAACAAGGCACAGCCCATTGGCCATTCCCTGAGAAAAATTACAGAATCCAGAAAAGGGCAGAACACTTATTGTCAAGAGAAAAAAGTGGTATAAGTGGCATGCATTACTTCATTTGTTCTTTTGTATCCAGGAGTCCAAGATACACACTGCACAGCTAAAAACAAATCAAAATGCACAGCTAAAAACAAAACAAAAAAACCCCAAAATCCCACAAGCAAAAAAACCCAGCACCTGAACAACTCCTACTCTTCCATAAAAATCCCATCAGGCTGGAACTTACTGCTCTTTTGAAGTATAAGATGTTACCTGCTGGTATTTTCTGAGCTCTGCTTTGATTGGTACTGGAATTTTATAGTTTTCCAGTTTTTTTCCATCCAGTAATTGTTCCAGAAAGTGACGTTCTTTAGCTTTCATTCGGATTAGTTCTTCAGACATGTTCGGTGGATCTGGTATACCAGCCTAGGATAGTATTTTTATAGCAGTAATGTAAAGGCTACAGTACTTAATTCTCACATGACAGAAATAAAACCTCATAGTAGCTTAGACATTTTAAACAGATGGCAAAGATCTGCAATCTTCTCAATTGTGTAAATCCAAACTCAGGGCTATACTCATTTGGTTCCCTGCAGATCAACTCATCTGGGATTGTAGGAAGCAAAAGAAATTCTGCCATAAAGACGACACTGAAAAGCTTGATACAATCACACAAAAAAGGGGAAGTCCTGGTCACACTTGTAAGATTTTACAAAGACTGAGCTATTATACCCCTAATCAGAGTTTATCCACTACGGGCTAGAGAATCCTTTGATATCTGTTTCTCCTTAACCTAACTTCAGATGGTAGACTGTGGCTTTTTTTCCCTACAGATTTTAGTAGAATTAGATCTCAAGTGATACTGAAATCTGTAGGTTGAATTCAAGCAGTTGGAAAATACTGGGAAAAAGAAAAACCTAAACCTCTCCAGGTTTGTAGCAGCAGACCTTGGCTTCCCAGGTACTTCTCATACCGGGCCAGAAGCTTCAAGCTGTATCTGGGGACCAAATATGCTCAGACATTCTTGCTTGCTGATAATATACAGCAGCAAAAGAGACACTGATATTTTCCATCATCACATCTGTCATCCCAGTTTTCTGGGCCACCTCCATCTTTAGTTAGAGTTACTAAGGGAAGGCTCCTGGCTGAGAAGGAACTATCAAATAATTCCACTATATACATGTTTAATAAGAAAGGGGGAAACTAACCCAGATTTCAGGTGTTAGAAGTGCTCCAATAACGTATGTAAATACACGCATACACCGACAACTTGCTCCACTGCTCTTCCTACCCTCCTTTTTAAAGAAGCATGTCTGAAGTAAAATTAACTGTCCTGGTATTTACAAGTACACTGTCAACCTGCAACACGACTGCTTATCGATAAAACAGGACAAATTAAGTTGAACCATCTATCTTACAATCCTTCTCTCAGTCACAGTTTCATTTTTATGTTTGAATAAATAATGAAATTGAGCATAAAGATGCTGGAAGCTGAGCACAGCTAGGTTCTCCCAACTCATTTATTGCTATTGTTTCCAATTCCTCACAATTAGAATCTAACAGAAAAACACAGGTTAGAAACTTCGAGCTTATTCAGACCTCTATCACTGTTACTTATCCTGCAGCTGAATGCAGGTCTTGCATGTCAGGCAGTATATGAAATGCCAGCAATAAACACAAGACTAAATAGCATCTGTGTTTCATTACAGAACTCATGCTTCAGGCACATGAAATCGAAAGAGCAGAAAGGTTGTTCTTTTGTTTTAGTAATACCACTGTAACTACTGAAAACTGTGAGACTAAAATACCTGAAGGACTACCCTAAAAAGTCTTCCCATTTAAAAAAGTAAAGCTGTATCCATAAAACACCACTCTAAGGTTTTTTTCCCACATAAACAATGTATGAAATTTGGCTTAGGGAAAACTTGATAATAAATTTATTTTGTTTCAAAAAAGGGTTCCTTAATAAAGGATTTCCCCACGAATCATCTATTTCCCTAGGCTCTACCAATTTACTACCCCTACTCTTTCCACTGAGATGTCTCCAACCCCTCTGTAGTTATCATTTTAAATCCTGTTTAGCCTAACATTTAAAACTGCTGGCATTCAAAAGACTGTCACACACCACCACTAGTATTTTCTCTCACTAACAGTCTACTTCAGTCTAAGCTTGCATATTTCTAAGTCTGCATATTTAATACAGTTCAACATCTGATACTGAAGTTCTGTAACTGGAAATGGAAGCCTTCAGGGAGATCTTCAGTAACTATGGCAGTGTGAACTGATCATGCAATTAAAACAAGTAATCTACATTTTTCAGAAATGCTCACTAAATTTTATTAAAATACCTTTAAAACCCCAAATCTAAGCTCCATGTATCCCATAAGACTGTATTTAGATGCACAGGAAGGGCACAGGTGCAAACAGCACTGGAATGAACAGTAGCGTGCCAGAAATCAATTTCAACTTTGCTCACTTTCAACTTTCTGAATATTTCAGTGTAAGCATTCAGCAAGGGCAGGCTCCATTTAAGGCAGGTTGCTACTGATCAGATTCTAAAGGTCTATTAGGCTGTTAGAAATTGAGATGGTCAAAGATACTAAGCCCATTCAACTAACTTTTCTTCCCTCCATTAGAAGCATGCAAACACATTCTGAACTGTCTTCTATTACCATCTGGTGGTGAAAATCAGTTCCTTAGAAGCCTTGTATTCCTTGAAGTGCAATATTAGAAAGTGTCTGAGGTATGCAAGTCACAGGAGTGAAAACCTGAAGCAAATCTGTACTGACTAAACACTGCTGCGTCGTAACACAAGCAATATTTTGCCCACAGCTGTGGAGTGGGGCTTTTTGATTTCAAGAGCTAGGAATAAGTAACTGTACTTGTCTCCACACTATCTGCATTACAGAAATTTCATTTATTCCCTTTTAAATCAGTACTGCTTTGAGATGTATTTCTCCTGACCACATACACACCACCACACATACTAGGGAGAGTGCATACGTAACTCCCAATGCTTCTGGGCCAAAACTAGCAAAAGTAGCACCACACACAAAATCAATGAATATATACTTTTCAGGATGTACACAGTTGAAAAGAATTTCTTATAAAGAAATATTTTATTGTAATTTAGGAAGTTACTAACAGAGAATCTAATTTACTCATTATAAAGGACACAGCATCAGCTACCTGATAATGGACTCAACTTCTATATAAAGTTACTTATTCAGCATTTAGTACACTTGGATTTTGTGGCTGCTGAGAAAGTGGATGCACACGTACTTGGTATACTTACAACTCGAGCTTACCTCAAGAGGCATTAGTCTAATGAGCGTTGCAAAGCACTGAGTAGCCATAAAACGTACACTGTCTGTCTGATCACTCATTCTACCCAGAACTGGAACCACTAGAAGAACAATGTATGGAACAATACCAACATCCAGCTGCTCCATTACACCTGGATCACTTATTAAGGAAATAGTTTTCAGCAGTTCAGGATAGTCTGACATCACTATATACCTGGCAGATTTCACAATCAATAGGGAAAAGCCATTGATACATTACATTCAAGCGAGCAAGATTTATAATAACAAAGCGATGGAGAAGAAAGAAAAGGCTGATCTACCCGGTTACATTCAGCCCAGTGAACTCCATGGTTTGAGAAACAAATACCTCCACCAAGCTTCATTAGATAGATAAAGGCAACGGGAATGAAAGTTCCTTCTATTTGTTATCTACAGAAGGACAATAGCTTAACATTTTATTTCACTCCTCCTCCCGTTTTTTCAGGCAAGAGTTTTTGTTCCCCAAATTATACAACTGCAAAGAGGTTTCTGTGGTTTTGACTGCTCAAGCAAGGATACATGCAAGGGCTTCAATTGCACCTTCTTGTTTGGTGTTGTCATCTATTGCTCCCAACCATGGTAGAACTTTCTCCAGGAAGATATTCATTGTTTCCATAGTAGCTATTTTGCTCATAACACCGACACAGCGAGCAGCCATGTGTCTCACTGCAGTGCTGGGATGTTGAAGGCACATATAAAGATGAGGCAAATGCTGTATTAACTGAAGAAGGTGGTGGAGGAAAAGAAGGTTAACATGAATTATAAACAAATTACTGAATTATTTTTCATATAAACAATCTTTTAAAGCTGCTGTTGCCTCCCAAAAAATGCTGGAAATGGCTTCCTAACAAGATCTGATTGTTCAGAACTGAAAAATTGTTTCAGAAGAAAAAGACAATTGAACTTTGAACAAGTATTTCTCCCCAGTACAGTTAAAATTCAGAGAGAAACAAAATGATTAGGGTTTTAGGCAAAATGCAAATTAAAGCCCTTGATACTTATGGAAGTGTTTCACACTGGAAAAATACAGTACTAAGCACTCAGAACTTTTTCTAAAAAGAATTATTGCTTAAATACAGACACATAGATTAAAAAATTCCCTCCAGCTAGCAAATTTGTCCTAGACTCATCCCATTTATGCTTAGGCAGACAAATTATTCATGCTGGGAGTCTTACTAACGCTGTGTGACAAGACAGACACCCAGAAGGAAATGCGCGTCTTCAAGGGGTATGTGTGTACATAAATCTCTCATCAGCACAAATACATTTTTATGTCAGACACCTTAAACGGATGGTCATGTTTTCCCTAGTGTGGAAGTCCCTAAGTACTAGCTTTGATAAACCAATTTCACCCCTTCAACTTGCTGCAATTTTTTTTGAAGCCTGTATACAGTATTAGCACTCCCAAAAGCAATCTACACATTAACTACACACCATATAGATATATAAACTACTTTATATATATATATAAAAATCTTTCCATGTCATATGCTAAATACATTCAAAATCACTTCAGTATTTTATTAAAATAGGTAAGAAACAATTCCATATGTTCCATATGAATTTTCTCCATCTGCTCAGATTTCTACAGCCATTCCTTATGCTCATCCTTTCTCATCATATCCTTTCCAGACAGAGTTCTGGCCTACTTACTCCTTGCATGGGAGCCTTTTCATGTATTTTTATCATCCTGTTGCCCTTCTTTAAGCCTCTTCTATTTACTCTGAAATGTAGTACTGCAGGTAGGCTAGTATTGAAAACTGTATTCAGATGCAGACATAACAGTGACTTTTGTGTTCTGTTTCTTTCTTAACTTCCTATTTTTTTTTTTTTTTACCCAGCGTTTTACATTCAGCTGATACTTTCACAGAACAATCCCAACTCCAGGATCTCTCTCCTAAGTAGAAATAGTCAGTTCAGCAGCTACTACTGCATAGAAGATGTTAAGTCTTTTACACTGAGTGGTGGGTAAAAAGAAATAATTTTTTTAAATTCAATCAAATCCAGTCTACTTGGGATAACTGAAGTCTCCCATAGTTTTTGCATTCCCTGCACAGGGATCCTGTCTGTTCTCCACGTTTAGGAAATACAGAATTGAAATAAAGCAGAGTTGAGACGCTGATTTCAGGGTAACACAACAGCGTAAATATTAGCATAACTTAAAATTTGGACACAATCTTGCTCAGGCATCTCATCCAGAAGAGGGTAGGCCAAGTCTAATTGTAGGTAGGTGTTTGCTTTTGTGGTTTATTCTACAACCTGCACAAACAAATGTGGAATTTAGTGTCTTGAAGACACAGGGAAAAAATAGCTTTGAAGCATAACAGCTTAACTGCTGAAGATAGCCTTCTATGTCTTCAGTGTATCAAGAATAGGATACAGGACTGGAGAACAGGCAGGCTAGCAAATGCAATAAACACACTACTTGAGCTAAATTACAAAAACATCTGAAGAAGCCTCACAAAACAAAAGATTTAAAACAGTGGCAATGAACAGCTTTAATTGCTTCATACAAAAACTGTTTTGGAATGTGATTACCAGAGGATGTAGCTGAGTATCCATTGAAGCTGCTGTTGTTTCAAAAACCTGTAAGGAATTTACTAACTCCTGGGCAGGAGCATCTCCTTTTTCCAGTAAGGACTTCCGGTCTGTTAAAAACAGAAAAGGTGTTCAGTTTAAGACTGCCATACTGCACGCAGCCTACCAGCCCCCTCAGCTTAAATCAGAAGTGTAATTACCAAAGTTATTTATGTGAATGTTGTTCCTTAATGAACCAACCATAGCATCCCAGAGATGTGGCAATCCTGTTGCCATTTCAGCACCAAAATATTTAGCTATAGTAGATAAGGCAAATTCAGCTCCTCTCCTCTGTACAACGTAAGGTTTCTGAGCCTAGAATTAAACAATTTCATAAGGCAGTGAGGATAGATACAATTAAGAATAACCACTATTTCCAAAGAGACTCCCATTGTTATATAAGCTATAAACAAATCAGAACTGAATGCTACCTACAGCACATTTGCTGGTCAATTTTTTCTTTGAGTTATTTATTTCTTGTACACGTAAAAAAGAAAACAATCTGCTATAAAAGATTTTCAAAGTCATAAATTTTGGGATATGGCTTTTGCTGAACACAAGCTCATTTCATCAAGAGGTTTACCAACTGGTTCCAGTTCCAGAACCTCAGGTATTGCTGATACAGAGAACACCAAGAACAGTAGCATGCTAGCAAAACTTCCCCAAAACAATACTGGATTTGTTACTAAGCCCTTTCTCTTGCTCCAACCCTCTTCAGAAAGTGGAATTAATAAAAATCACTTCAACAATTAAGAACAAAATCTACACCAGGATTTCAGAATCAGAGTCCTGACTAGGATCTTATTAAAACATGCTGAAGTTTTATATGAATAAAACAGTAACAAAAACATTTAGCATATCAAGCGTGGAAGCCACACATACATCCTAAAGCCAGTCATATTTCAGATACTGGTTGTAATGCTTCAGAGCTTCCATTGTGCATCAAGATGACCAACACTAACATGGGTAGTGGGACACAATCACAGCACAGTTTGTGGAAATCCATTTGCATAGATTGATACTGAGATATTCATATCCTGTCCTGAATGTAAAACATTTCAGGAGTACTCATTTTCTTAATGACACACTAAAGACTTAAAACATCATCATCATCAATTAAACACATGCTGCTTGTATCACAAAATTTTACGTCAATTCGGTTCTTTCCTGAACAGATCCTGAAACCCCTACTATAATGCCATCAACTCCAGTGAATTCAAACTTACAGAAGGGAGTGGTGGATATCAAGCTGTAAAAGCAAGTTTTTGAAATGTACCTCATCAAGTTCTGTAGGAATGCTTCCAGTACTGCCAGTGGGGAGATCTGCAATTGGGGCTTTGGGAGCTTTTGGAGTAGGACCTCGCCGACTTGTGATGGCAAAAGCAGCTTTCTGATGTCTGTACAGTGTAATTATTCCCCTGTGCTTAGTAACTGTATGATGCATCCCATCTTTGTCAGAGTTGGGCCCTAAAGGAAAAGAGAGAATGGCTGCCTTTTAAAATGTAGGTGGAAGTGATAATACCTGCAAGTCATCTGCAGATCATAATGTAGGTACTTCTTAAAAATTCAAAAACACAAAAAACCCCATATCATCCTCAAGGATGGAAAAATTTAACTTGACAGTTAACTCTGGTAAGAGCACATTTCAGACTTGGCAAGAAAAGGGAAGTGTGCAAACTGCCACATAAATTCTTACGCAGCAAGAACCATAGGTAACAAGACTTCAGTCAAATAAAAACTTTCCATAAGTTTTTCTTGCATAAAAGAACACATTATGTTCTAAAGATTCAGACTTATGTTGTGTGTTCTTTGCAAACAGTTCAAGACTTCTATCACGATACAATAGCAGATGCCGTCAGTATCTTCAGATTTGTTCATGTTTCTGTTTATGCTAATCAGCTTAATTTTCAGTCAGATAGGAATGTTATTGTGCTCTGAGGTGAAGGAGGACACATTCATTACGAAAAAGTGAAAAGTATAATGGTCAAACCTTAAAGCAAGTTAGAATCTTTGAGAGTATTAAGGTCTTAATCTGTGCTGTTCATTCCATTCATATATTTATAGCAAGGGACAGTGATTTAAAGAAAATCCATGCCCACAGTATGCACAGGATTGTTCCTTTTGAACACTGTCCTCATATTCTGTCATCTTACTATTAGCCTAGGGAACATAACACAAGTCAGACCTTTTTCCTTAACAGACTACTCTGATTTCCATACTGATTCTGTCTCAATGAAAGGCTTCGTAACACATGTAAATGAAATGTGATCACAAGTGGATAATAATTGAAGAACAGTAAATAACTGAAAACTGGAACAAAGGTCTCTTATGCAATGTTTCTGAAAATTATATACATAATTAGTTGCACACAGCGTGTAGTTTAAGATACGTAAAATGAAATAAATACTGATAAATGAAGACTCAGCTGCTGGCACTTCAAAGACACTGAAAACAAGACTCACTTGTTGAACAGTTTTGAACAGTTTGAACAGTTCAGAGACATGCAGGCATATTTTAAGAATTCTGGCAGTCTTAGATATCATACCTTTAGAGTTTTCATGGCTGCTCTGAGGCTGGGCAGGACATGCTGCTAGCGGTGTAAGATGTGGATCCACACAGAGGGAGTTGCAGAGATTTTTTATAATCTTTGAGTTGGGACAAGGAGACCTTGTTGTACACTGCTGAAGTAGCTTTGCTATACATGAAGCCACGTAGTTTTGTACAAGTGTATTCTCCTCCTTTTTGATAGCTTCCATTAAGGGTTTTATAACAGGATTTAGTTTTTCGGGAAGTTGCTGCAGGTTCACAACTGCACACGCAGCAAATGTATGGACTCGCAGGTGCAACACTTGCCACTCTTGATTTGTTTCTGTAACAGTCATTTGGACTTGCTGTCGTTTGCTGTCCAACTGTTGTAGAATTTTAGGATTCAAAGTAAAGGATGATGTCACTTCATTGAAAACAGAAGTAACCTAATAAAAAGAAGAGTTACAAATCTGTTTCATTTACTGTAAAATGGGATATTCTCAGAAAAAACGCTGTTTTCATGGCAGAACATGAGTCACTTCACCAGGTACTATCTCCATGTTTCCAGAAGAAGGGAGAAAATGCTCCAAAAGGTAGTTTCTGGAATCTTGAACTATAGCTCAAAAGGAAAACCAGACATAATGAACATTTCAAGTCTAGATTTCCAAAGCTAAAAGAGGAGTTTACGTACTCCTCCAAATTTAGATCGTCCTATATCTGCCAGCTATATCCAGATATTCTGGCAATACGTAAGCACATAACAGATAAGCAAAGGAGAATATGCTATGAATACAAGAGGCCAGAAAGGATGTGCCAGGTCCCATGCACAAAGTTGTTTCTAAGCTGATTTTCTTTTGAGGAACGGGACAGGGATAAAAATCTAAGGAAAAAGTCAGCATAACACAGTAGATGCAGGACTTGCCATATCCTCCCCCACTCACAATTAGCTGACTGCTGTTGCTTAAATCTTTCACGGGAAACAGATTAAAAGTAACATGGAATCATGGAAATGCTGAACTTATTCTACTGACAGTTGTGCTCCTAAGTACAGGAAAGGTGATAGATGTTGACAGGGTTACTCTGAGGGGGGAGGGCTGTTCCTCTTTGGGTTTTGCCTTGTACTTTTAAATGTTCAGGTCAAGTCTTTCAACTAACAGACTTGTAATGCTTCACTCTCTAGATACATCAAGTTCTACTCCACATGACCTTGATGACTGCAATGACGAAAAGATGCAAAAAATACAAGTAGGAAGGAGGGGCACAGGGTTTTTACATCTAATGCATGAAGACCCATACTACAGTGCAGTGTAGGTTTGGTGTCTGTATTTCTACAAAACTTGAAGAGGTGAAAAGGGTGCAGAAAACAGCCACAGAAAATAGTAAATAGTTATGGAATGAGTCTTCTAATCCATGGATACCTCTTTGAAAAACATGTATTGGTCAAGCAGCCCTATTACAAGACTCAAGAGTAAACAGTTGAAGTAGATGAAAACTCCCATACATCACAGACTACAAGCTCACATGATTCTGTCTGGCTTTACCTTGGGAATTTAATCATTTTAGATGGTAGCCATAACCAGACTGGCTGCCAAAATCCCCTCCACCCATATACACAATTATCTATCGCTTATCTAAAGATATGTTGAGACTTCCAAGTTAAGCTACTGTGTATTATTACATAAACACCATGTGAGAATTTCAGGATTCATCATGCCAGTTGTCGTGGCCATAATCGTACAAACTTAAACCTTCCCTTAGTCTCAACCCTTATCCTCAGCATCCCAGTCACATCCAGGATCTTAACTCCCCTCCTCCCCTGCCCCATGCTGCACCACATCCATCACCATTCCTTCATTCTGCCAAGTCTACACACCCCTCACACCCCAGTTCCCTTTTATTTTGCAGGCTCTCAAAATCCACAAGCTCTTTATTTACATCCCACCACATCTGTCCATACTTATCTTTCTCTCTGCCTAAGAAGGGAGAGTTTGGGGTTGGAAGAACCACATTTTAATTTATTGCCCCAAAATAATCAGCTCTATTTTTGCTTACAGAGCTTTTCATGGCAAGAGCTACCTTTCACTATCACATTTAACTCTGATGTTTTCAGATTTAAAAAGACAAAACAATTGAACAGACAGGTAAAAAACATTTTAAAACACATGCTTTGAGGATGAGAGGGAAGGTGAAGTTCTAGAAATGACACAGCTTATTTACTAGTCTTTTGACAGTGGTTTTGAAGGAGTTCCAGTCTGTTTTGTTTTCTTCTGTGGAGACTTCAACAGTGAATCCACAACTGGAATCAGAATACTTTAAATGTTTTCTCCTATTTAACTATCTTCCCTGCATTCTACTCCATTTCTGGCATAGTCTGTAAAAATTGCAGGGGAAGCATGAATATCTCTTATGTACCATGCCAAAGGATGTGTAAAGTTACCACATTATTTCTGAAAGTTACTGTCTGTGTTACAATTATGCTGATATGTATTTCAAGACAAGAACAGATTGGAAGGAAGGGCAGGCATGCCTCTACTTACCAGCTCATTAGCTTGATCTATTGTAAATACACTGCAGTTTACTCTGTTTCCAATGTCAATGTGTGCATCAGCAAACAATGAGATGAGTTGTTTACATTCATTCTGCATTCGTGTAAAAGGAACAGCAATTTCATCATAATAGAGATGTTCAGAAAGGACCCCAAGTAAACGAGGTTGCACACAAATGGCCACAGTTCTACACTCCTATAACAGGAAAAAACATGGTTTGTATTTGAGTAATCACAATTTCTTTTGTTCAGTTTTGGGTACTAAACACCGCAATCTAGCTACAGAAAAAATCCAGGTTCCAGAGGTACCATTAACATTTATAACTCAGAATAGTAAAGATGATGAACAAAACTGTCAGTCTGCCACTAGAACAGAAGAAGTGATAGCAAATACAGGAAGACAGTCACATTAACAGGAAGCATCAACCTCAAACAACACGTATCTTGAGAACACTTATTTGTAGAAGAAGTGTGAACATATTTACTGATTCATAATTCTGACAGTTGGCTTTTAGCTACCGAGTATGTATTCCTCCATTGTCTAACAATCACAGATTTTAGTATTTAGATGTATAAATACCATTTTAGCTTATCAACTGAAATTTAATTTCAAGCTAAGTAGCAGATGACAAGCTGTGGATTAAGATAGCAAGTAAAATTTATTTTTGCTGCAGAAACATCCTACCTTTTGCAAAGCTGCCCACTCACAGATTACTAATGCAACACTAATCCTCTGCAAGGCAGATTTAGAATTCAAGTGGAAGAGCAGTAGCTGAGCTAATGATTCAGCTGGCTTTATTTCTTGAGTAACAGTATTTACACCTGGGTCACAAATGCAGCAACAAAGTGCTCCCAGCAACCTGACAAAAGGAGAAACAACAATAATTTCCATGTTAGGATTACTCTGCAATTAATGATTCAAAGATTCAAAATGAAAAAAAATTGGCAAAAACTCTATATGATGAAAAAGATAAATTGCTTTTAAATATTTTTCCAGATTTCCAGTAAACTCACTTTGCTGCCATCATCCGAGCTCGCATGACAACATAATCCCTGGTTGCTGGATCTTCTGCAATGCTGTCAGCCCCAGCAATATATTCCTGTATCACTTCCTTATTCTGGGTTTGACCTTGACGCAGCTTAGCACCTGCCTTTTCCTACAAAATAAAGTTGGGAGAGGTTAAAAGTAAATGTGTTTGTAATAGCAAAGATGAATTCATATCCCATAAAATTTCCAATAATCGTCATACCCTGCAAAAGCTGGACTAAGCCAGAAGATTCCTTGGGTAACAGGCTATGTAACATAGTCCATCATTGTAAATCACCTCTCCACTAAGAGTATTCTATTAAATGTATGATATGGCTCCTTCACTGTAACATTAAAACTAATACTCAAAATACAGCTGATAAACCGAGTTCTCAGAGGAAACAGAAATAATACAATGCTTTTTAGCCTTAACTCAGTCCTGCAAACGCAGCTTTGCAGGTATTCACAAAGAGCATGACAGAACTCTGAATTCTCATGGATAACCTGACAAGAACTATTTTGCTCTGCAGACTTGATGTTTGTAAGATAGGTTACATTTAGAGTTGTAAAAAGGCACACCACTCCTCTCTAACAGCTTTAGAACATCTCTTTATATACAGCTAATCCATTTCCTCCTTTCCCCAGAAGAGGTAGTGAGGTCACATCACTTACCTTTGATCTGGTTTTCACTTCCAGCAACATGTTTAAGTCAATGGGCAAATGAGAGGGCTGCATCATTAAGCAGAGCCAGGCTCCCATCCATGGACAAGCAGCTGCAACCACATACTGCACAGATGCCTTGTTTAACAGTTCCAGCCATACCTTGGGAAAGAACCATCGTGGAAGTCATGACAAATTTATATGTGGTCTATATAAGATCACAGATGTGCTGATAAACTGCAGGAACCACCCTGTTCTCCCTCAGTCTATAGTGAAGAATCAAATAGGCTAACTACAAAATAATTAACATGAACACACTATTCTTCGTCTGCACAAAAGTGCAGAGGATATGGTAGAGCAGGATACACAAACACTATGTATCTAGGTCATAAGTCATGCAAATACCTTGTGAATAAGATCCAGAATTTCTTGGTTGCTTTCTAAGATACAAAATTGAAATATGTGCCTCAACATGTCTTGCAGAATGGGAGTCAGCCATGTTGAAGAGCTCTGAAACAAGGAAACTGTATCATTAAACAGATTCTAATATATCTTAGTAAAACACTAATAACAACTCTAATTCTTACCTGGTCTTGGGTAGACAGCAATGTGAATAATGTTTCCAGTGCTGCTTTTCGCACCGAAGATATAGTATGATGCAGGAACGGCCACACACGTGGGACCAAAACTGTAAGTGATTGCTGAATACTAGTATGAAGGGGAGATGTTGAGGCAGTGACAGGGGAGAAAGACAGACAAGTTAGTTCTGTTTATCCTGAGTTATTTGTCCAAAGACAGCTTTTTTAAAAAGAAAAGTATTATTGCATATGCTTGATGATTTTAAGTGCAGGATCAAGTTACTACAGGTCAAACATTTGAAATAATTTGAGTCAGTTCTTTTTCCAGGAAAATACCGGTTTTTCTTACTGGTATAAAGAACTAGTTGATTTAGGCATGTATGTTTACTGTGTTGTTTCCCAGATTATGTTCTGGGCTTTGTTCAACTATTCAGAAAACCTATTTTTGTTTTCTTTGGAATTTGTTAAGCATTTATGAGTTTAGCAATAACTAAAACCAAGCTTGGATCTTTTGTGTGTGAACTTGCACATCAACTGATGCAGGTAGTAAATGCTGAATTAAACATTCTTCATTTTGGGTTTGTGCAAAAGACAGCCTCAGCAGTGACAATCATATAGGATGGGAAAGGTAAGGTGTGTAAAGCATCTATCTACCTTAAGTGCAGATGCTGCAAGGTTACCACGTGTATTATGAAAATGTTACCATACCAACATGCGATTCCTTTAACTTGACAGAGCCCCAGACACAGAGGAACTAGGCATTGTGTTCAACCAGTCACAGAATTACCGGTTGTACTATTGATGTGAATTTTGAAGTCTGTAGCTTTCTTTAGAACTGCTACAATAGTAAGCTTCTATAGGTACATGCATTCGTGTTAATTTACAGAGTTTGCTCTCTTGTGTGGAGTTTGTCTACAAGGAGCAGACAAATAAGAAGCTTGTGGGCAGGACGACCATGTGAGCGGAGCCGAGACCCTTTACTAAAATACCCAGCATGAAGGTTTGGGAAGTCACATATAAACAGCATCTGGTACCTTTTTGTTGTTTTGTTGCCTTTTGCTACTGTAATGAAAACAGAAGCACTGTCCTAACCTTCACTTTAAGGAAAAGCATGAGTAAAATTCAAACACCGATTTCAATCAAGCATCTCCTTGACACATGACTTGAAAGTAACGTTGATTATTCCAATCTGAAAATAACTGGACAGTCGAACCTGCAATGCAGAAGCAATACTAATTAAAGAGTTACCTGCATTTGCGGACCTGAGGATAAGTCAGAAGGGAAGAAAGAAGGATCATGATACTGTTTGTGGAAGCTGTCAAGTCATCCAATTCCAGAAGTGCATCCCACAAGGTATTAAGAATAAAAGGCACCTACACAAATAAGCAGAAGAGGTTATAAAAAAACCAGGAAAATCCAAATGCTGTGTCATTTTCTTCATTCAGACCAAAAGCAAACTTTCCAATCAAAACTGATAGAAAACAATTCAGTCACCTTCTGAGACTGAAGTTGGACCAGGCTTTCCACTACTGGAACTAAAGATGCTGCAGCAACAGCTCGGACATCGTCATCCAGATCTTGGAGACCTTCAATTATCGCAGGCAACACCTTAGGCAATAGAGTGTCAATCATGTCCTGCCAAAAAGATCCAAAGTATTCTTAAACTTAAAAAGCATATAATGTCCCAACAACTAAGATGTGCTCTGAGCATGTGAACAAACCTGTTTGTTACGCAGAACAGAAGCTGCCGGTCCAAGACTACAGCCTAAATATTGTAAGTTACCATTCATGAAGTGACTCCTAGGTTATGTGTTTGAATGAACTCAACTCAGTTCTGGTATGAACAGAGCTCAGTGTTTGCAGAATACCATGAATACACTAAACCACTTGCAGCACTCAGCTCTGTTAACCTCACACAGGAAAGTATAAGCAAAACAGTCAACCATAGCCTCCATTTGTATTGTTTTGTGCAAGTAACTTACTAAGTTACAACAGTACAACTTGGCCATATGCCTGCACATTTCTGCAGCTGGAAATAAAAATGCAGTTATAGTGTCTTATAACCCACATGAGGCTGCAGTAGAAGCAAGCTTGCTTTATCATACCTATCTACCTTTCAGCCACATCCTCAACTTGGAGCAGAGCTTTTCATTCCAAAGCTCTGCAATTTGTCATGAGGGTTATTACCTGACGTACTGCCAAAGCGTACTTTATTCCTAGGAGACCACCATGTCTCACTTCCCACTGTTCCTGTGTAAGCAGCTTCAGGAGAACATCCACGGTTTTATGAACTCCGGTCTCATTCATGTGTTTCAATACTACGCCCAAAGTCTGAGCGCAAGTCTCACGCACTGGTGCTACTACCTAGGATGAAGAAAATGATAACACAGACATTTCATACAGAAATTTGACTTAGAAAGAAACCAATATGAGTCAGATGACCACAACTGCTATACAAACAGGGTGAAATTTATGTATGGGCTACTGGGCAATAAGCACTTGTGAGCAGTTACAACAGGCACATGCAGTAGCACTGGAAAAAGCATAGCTCATCTGCTTCAATATTACCTCCCGCAGAAGCCTGCTGATATACCTGTTCACTAAGACAACTTACTTCATCTGAAACAAAGTCTCCAAATCTGTCTAATGCAAACACACAAAGAAGTCTAATAACCAAGTCTTCTAGCCACTCCTGATGCTGTTGAATCATCTGCAAAAAGAGAAACATTGAGCACCTTGACTATATTCATGAAGGATTTCTGATATGCCTGCTTTAGCTAAAATTTTTATGAAGATCTGACCAACGTTTTAATTGACTGAATAGTCATCTTGCACAGTCAAGACAAAATGGCACTAATTCAGCTCACCTAGCTTACTTAAAACATAATTGACAAAAAAACCTCATAGTAACTATCAAAAGGTTAGAGAGCACCTTCTAAGGTAGACATATAATTTTATCCCTACAGAGTACAAAGGGAAGGTCACTCAGATAATCTATACTGACTAATAACACATCATAGGCAAATCAATTAATAGGTGTTCAAAGAATATTTACAAATAAACTATGAAGTAATACTTCACTGGGGGGGACCCAGTGAAAGGAACTTGCTCTTCAGCCATGTCTCCTCCAGATTTATCAATGCAATTTAGACCAAGCTTGTCTTGAAGTTCTGGTCTCCGTTAGAGACTAAATAGCTCTGTAACTCTGAATCTCAGAGCAGAAGCCCCATAAAAGCAACTGCTGAGGCATCATCTCTCTCGTCTCCGCTGTTCACTTACTAGATCACCATGAAACCCCCACCCCGTTCATTGTATGATGTATTTCATATTCCTATACATGTCAAAGAACTATAGCCAGCATACACAGCAGTCTTTGAAACCAGCCTGGATACACACACTCTTTCCATAAATAGTCAAGAAACTGTTCAAAGTATCTTATCACTGCAGCATGTGTTATTATTACCCTGCAATCTCCATGACAAATACTGCTCTGCATGGAAGCAAGGAAAGACAGCAGCTTTTGCTTTCCCTATATACAAAGTACACTGAAGTAGCTTGATTTACATTTAATAAATGTATATCCTCATTCTTCAACACTCTAAATCACAAGCTCTACCAGCTGCTTTTACAGCAGGGAAGGCAGTAAGAATCTGCATGAGATTCACTATTAGTAAACAAGTCATTACTGTCACGGTATTTTTTAAAATTGTTTTCCTTTTAAACAGACTATTTAACTGCTTTTCCTCCTCACAAAGCAGGCAGATCAATAGAGTGCCCTTACTATTTAAGTGAATAGAATCAGATTGTCTGAGACACTTTACTAGTATTACATCCTCAACTCATCACTTGTTTCAGCACACCCTTACCATGACCTGAAAACAGTATTTTCTAGTATGGAAACTAGTATTTAATAACTTCACACCCAGTCTACATATTAATGGCTGCTTATACAGTAGTTTTGGTTTTTTGCACAGGCCTTTTAAAAAGAATGTCAACATTTCATCAGTGCATACAGTGACGTCATTGAGACTCTTTTGGGCAGACAAATCTCATGGTTTATTTTCACCCAGATCACCCACTTCCTCCAAAGCTAAAGTACTTTAAGAAGTCTGTTTCCTAAACTTCATTTAAGTAATGTGTTAAGTCCACATGACTGGAAACTTACCTCTTCTAAAGAGCTATCTCCCATTTTACCACCACTTTTACCATGAGCTTTGAGTATCTCTCTCAGTCCAGTACCTGCACCATGTCGAACCTAGGAAAGTGAAATAAAAAGCCAATTTTTAAACATTTAGGAACAAAAGATAAAAACCACACTGGGTAACTGAAACAATTCTTCTTTATTCTTAACAGAGACTTTTCAAGTGCTGCAGTTAGTGTACTTAGACTTGCGGGAAAGGGTAGTATTTTATTATTTGTCATACACTTAATCTGTCCAAACCCAACCTGTTTTGTCCTAAGTTTTTGCCAGCTTATGGACCGAAGCAATTACAAATTGCTTCTGTTTTCTAAAGGTACTGTTATCATATTTGCAGTAATGTAGCCAACAGTTTTCATTTAGATTTACCTCATTACGTTGTAAGACATTAGTTTTCAGATAAAGAACACCCAAAAAGATATTACTGGCTTTAATATGTTTATAAGCTAAAAAGCAATATCCTGATATTTCTTAAATACTTTATATCCTATATTTATTTAAATTTCTCTACAACTGTTTCTTAAATAGTTTGGATCCCCACTGAACATTTAGGGGTCTGCAAAACAAATTTCTGAGAATTACTATTCTGCATAGCATCCAAACCTACCCTGCTTAGCTGCACATTAAAAAAAAAAAGAAACAACATCAGTAGAAAGATGTCCTACAGACACACTTGTTCCTGCTGGTTTTGATACTTAACTGGACTATTCATTGGCTAATCAAGAAAAGCCCACTCAATAGATACACAGAAAGTTGCAAAACTGAAGTTTTGAACTGTGTTTTCATTGACAGGCCTTCATATAGGTTAGAGCAGAGCTTACTCTTTTTTGGAGAGGCAGCGCACTTCATAAACATGCTTGTTGCCAACGGAAAGTTATTGCATTTTACTTCATGATAGTAACAAGTAGAACCGAGTAGTTGGATAGATCCTCCCTTAATCAAAATATCTTGGATGAAATGGAAGCATACACATCCCCGTTTGTACAGCTCAGTGGCTGTTGGTCAAAGCTCTAAGCAAGCCAATAAAAACCACACAGAGTGACTAGTCTTAAAATCCTAATTTTTTGTAATACATCAATCACTTGTTTGTTTGGTCCAAGATTGCTTATGAGCTAGATTTTACAAGCCAAAAGAGAAATCCCTTGCTAGTTAACTTTGCAGCTTCTGCAAACACAAAACAGCAAGACAGACAAGGGTACAAAGGAAATACCAGTAGTAGGACTCATCTTGCCTGACTTCAGCTGCCTATTGGCTAGGCAAGCAGTCTGAACTAGTTATCCAGGCTGCCCCTAGGCACTGCAAGAAGATGCCAGGGGGCCATTTTATAAACGTCTATTCTGAGGTAGTTTAACCTGTTTTTCACCCAGAACATACCATAGTAATGATTCTGTATCGATCTACTTCCTTAATTATGATGTGTGCACCCTGTATCAAATGTGCTAAGAAAGCTGTGACAAAGTCTACACGCCAGAAGACAAGTGGACTTGGGCTTCAACCGCAAACAGCCTGCTTTCAAATAAGGTGAGGATTATTAGCTCAGATGCAGTGATGTGAGACACAAATACAATTAACCTTTTTCTGGGCCCAAAGTAATTGTGCTGGCTGCATATGAACTCTGTGTTTCCATGTTTGAGGTCAGTATGTTCAGAGCCAACTTACTATCACTGAAACTGTGCTACAGATATAACCACGTATGTTATAGCTGGTGTTAACATTTAATCTTTCGAAAGACCAATGTTTTTATTAAAAAAAAAAAAGTTAGTTGACAACCATTATGTCCATCTTTGCTCAAGGAAGAGAGACCATTGTCAGATACTTCATATCTGGTATCAGTGTTTGTAGAAAATAGTATGAGGACTGAATAAAAGGGTGCGCAGAACAGGTTTTGATTCTTTAAAATAAGTTGTCTGGACAACCAAATACATAATTTACATAGTTGGTAATTACTAGCATTCTAAAAAAAGTTAAGTTGCTTTTTTTATAAATGAAGTGAACAACTAATAATTTGTAGCCTACTCCTTGTTACTGAAGGGTTGATTTCACCCTCCCTTTTCTACTAGCTTAGCAAACATCTCACTACTGTCCGCAACCGACAAAGTATTTCTCAAACTCGTGATGAATCCAAGCCTGTTTTAATTTTTTAATCTTTATCACCATAGATTCATTTGCTTTTATTTCACCTAAATTTCAATGCTTCCAGAATTTTCATTTATTATCACTGCTTTCCATATCCCTCCCACTCTACACTGGAGTCTACATTCACATCTGCTTTTATTTCCACTTTCAGTCTTAAAACAACGTTTCTAAAAGTAGATTGTCCTGGCTATGTAATCTGTATTTAGATACCAAAATTACATCAATTGTAAGTCCTATGCATACAATTCTTGTGCTTCTGCTGAAGCTTTTTACATCTAAAGTTACACCTTACACGCTGCATGTCTTACCTCCCAAGAAGGGTTAAAGAGATCATTGCACACCTCTTCACAAAAGCTTTCCAGAGGCCATTCGTTTCCCTAAATTTTAAAAATATATTAAGCATGAGATTAAAAGAGAAAGGGATCAGGCAAACACTTACATTGTATGTCACCTAGATACATGAAGATAACAAAGACCTCCAACAGCCTAAGTCATTTTGTTACTGGACAGCACTCTAAAAACAACCAACCTTCTTCAACACTTGAGAAACTGCTGATTGGCACCAGATCTTTTAAAAAGCTTATGAAGTTTGTGTGTTAGTAGTGTAACCTCCTCTCTATGGCAATTGATTTTGATGTTCTGGAATTCTGCCTCCCTTCAGGAGCCAGGCAAAGGCAGAAAATTATCTCCCTCCAGTGATCCTTTACATTTAATAACTTTGCCTTTAAAGAACGTAACAGGCAAGTCTACATGACATGATCAAATTGGGCCAATTAAGCCAGTAATAAATACCACCCTTTTCAAATCACATTCTGCATTTTTGAAAACCAGAAGCATATCCACTATCCCAAAATTTCCTACAAGGAAACAGACATGACAGTGGAAAGGCAATTATGACATGTGAACACAAAGCATCTGTAAGACTAGCAACCAGCAGCTATTCAGCCTGCAGTTATCATTAATCTCGCAAATTTATTTTCCAATCATTACTTTGCAAAAAAGAATTTCATTACTAAGCTATGTTTGGAACAATCTTTTTGTAGAACAGAGTCTAATCAAGATAAAGTCTCTTCAAATAAACTAGCTACCATTTGTATTCTGATACAGCAATTCTTACAGTTCTTCAGCTTTTCAATCTATTGAAACAAATGCAAATTTTTCTAAGACTAAGGCAATTGTTTAAATCTTCAACTACTAAAGATGGAACTTACTTTAATTGGGCTTAATTTAGAATTAAGGCAAAGATTAAATAAAGTGTACATGAACATTTAGAACGAATTATTTATGGCTCAGTGTAATCTTATCATCTAAATGTTTAGCACAGTTTTACAGTTTAACATCCAGGTCTGATGCCTGTAATCCACATACTCTCCCATGAAGAAAGGCTAAGAGTTGAGATTGTTCAGCCTGTCGAAGAGAAGGCTCTGGGGAGACCTTATAGCACCTTCCAGTACCTGAAGGGGCTACAAGAAAGCTGGGGGGGACTTTTTAAAAGGGCCTGTAGTTGTAGGACAAGGGGTAATGGGTTTAAATTGAAAGTGGGTAGATTTAGATATCAGGAAGAAGTTCTTCACAGAGAGGGCAGTGAGGCACTGGAACAGGTTGCCCAGAGAAGCTGTGGGTGCCCCATCCCTGGCTGTCTTCAAGGCCAGGCTGGATGAGGCTTTGAGCAACCTGGTCTAGTGGACGGTGTCCCTGCCCATGGCAGGGGGTAGGAACTAGATCATGTTTAAGATCCCTTCCAACCCAAACCATTCAGTTACTTGGGTCACAAACTGCTACCAATGGATTAAATGTTTTTCTTCCTCAATACTATACACAGTTTGAAGCCCATTTGCTTCATTACATATAAAAGTAAGCTGGCAATGGCATTCATTACTTCATTTCTCTTAATGCTAAGGCAACTAAAGAAATTGGAAGCATAAAGGAATTTTGTTTTACATTACTCTGCTAAAAAATCCCCAAAAAACTAAATGAGCATTCCTGTTAACAGCAGAGCAATACATCATACCTCTTCCGGAGCATTTTCTACCAACGTTTTTGAGTCTGTGGCAGGCTGGTTGATCACAACATTTGCAACTTTTCTTCTCTTTTCTTCTGGTTCTCCATCAGTGCTATCATTGCTGAGAAGGACCAAGTTTAAGTTTATGAACTGAAAGCATGCTTTATGAGAAGTAATTACTTCTACAACTTCAGTCTCAGATACAATAAAATGTGGCAAGAATAGAAGTTTAAGACTGTGAAATACGCAAAAGGTAAGTTTACATGTAAAAAAAACTCAGAGCAGAATGCTGTCACAAACTGGCAATCCTTCTCAGCCCTTCCCAAGAAATACAGAAATTCTAAAATAAAAATCAAGGAAAGAATTTTGTTTACTGCTTGTTATAAACGCAGTAGGTACAGCAATATGTCACTATAAATTAGAGGGGAACACAGCATGCATCAGAAAGTTATACCTTAAATGCTTAGTTATTGTTTATCTTCCTAAATCATGTATTTTCATGCACTATTCTCAGGTCATATTTAATAACAGGGACAAACCACGAATTTTAACTGTCGTATCCCATTATGTGAAGTTCCCTCTGAAGCTAGGTCCTTAATAAAGCTCTACTGGGAATAAGCACAGCACGCAAGTGTTTTTACCATCAGCACATGAAAGATTAAGATGCAAAGACTGTAGGAAGTTTTCAACACATAAATCACAATCCCAGCTTAACTGAAATAAAACCAAACCAGTTCACTATTATACCTCTTCTCATTAGCTTCCACTGCATCTCTGGATCTTTGCTTTGCAAACAGCTTAGCCATTCTTTTGGCCTTATTCTTTTGTCTACTGCTCATACCAGCTCGAAATTCTGAGTCAATTAACTCAGCAGCCTGAAGAGTCTGAAAGAGAAGTCATTCATTGTCAATTCTTACAATGAAGGTCCTGAAAAATCCTCAAACCCACGTTCCTCTCAACTTCCCCAACCCTCCATCACTTCAAACTCAGAGCAGCAGTTTGACATCAAACAACAATAACATGCAACTATGGGGCATAAGAATTCTGGAAGCCAAAAGCATACAATATTCAATGTTGATCATCATACTTAAAATATAAAGATTAACACAGCAGAAGCACAAATTTGATGGACTTGGCAGTGTTAGGTTCAAGCTGGACTCTATGACCTTAGAGGTCTTTTCCAACCTAAATCGTTCTATGAAATAAAGCAAACCCACACTATTATTCCTTGCAGTCAAACAGCCCAAGGTTTTACCTACAGGTTGTTTGTTTACTAGTGAAACTGAAGAAGGCGAATAATCCAGATCTTCATCATTGAACAGATCTTCAGTATTCATCCCAATTGCAGCACCCATATCTAAGCCAAGTTTCTTTTGTAGCAGTTTCCGCTGTCGTGCTATCCTCTCTTTTGGATCAATTTCACCTAAAAAAAGGTTTTAAAAGAGAGAAGATGTGTCAGATTTCCAGCCAGGTGTATTATTGAAGATCTGCTCAATGAAATAACATGAAAGCCAAAAGTTACAGAATTAAATTGCACTTGGCTAATACATGAATACGATCTTTTAAATCAAATCACTCTGATACCTAGGAAGACCTTTTCTGCTGCTGAAGCTATTCTAGCACTTAAAATGTCATTGAATTTTAGACAGAAAGTACTCCCATAAAATTCATCAAATTAAACTTGGTCTACAGAAGTAAAAGTTTTCTCTGAATTTTCAGGAAAGGGCACTCTGAAAGGAGCAAATTAACACACTAAAAAAATAAATCCAACAACTGATTCAAGAACTAGTGCTTTTTTTATTGAGCACATGCATCCTTGTGGCATCTGTTGATTTTGGCAGTTTTTTTTTTTAAGTTTTTGTTTGCTTTTTTTAAAAAACATTTTTCTCCTAAACTTAATCTTCTGTTGGGAAACACAGACCTAAGAATTAATGACCACCAGTAAAACCCCTGAAATTATATCCAGTCTATTATCTTGTATTAAGCTTGGTTGAATCCGAACCAGTTTTCTTCAGAAACCTACTTCTTTGTAAAATGCACCAGACTTCCAACTTTAAGAGTTTTACCACAGTATATTCGTGCAATCTTCCTATATTTGAAGCTTTCAAGCTTTTAAATAAGCCACATCCTACTACTATATTTGGGAATACTGTTTTAATGAAGAAAAAGTGGTGATAGCTCCTGCATGACTTAAAATAGTCTATAGAAATTCTACAGAGGCCTTTAATATTGCATTTTCACATTTCCACTCTCCTCTACCCCTTGTACACAGACTAATTCTGATAAGAGAAAAAACAAACAATATGCACCCCCTAAAAATTAATTTAACTTGAGAAAGATAATACAAACTAGTTATGTCAGGGAATATTTTCCTCCATTATTTCCTAGCATCCTGAGAAATGATGGATATGTAGAGATATACCTGATTTATCGTCTTGGACTTCAAACTCTGCACCAGCAGATCCAAGAAGAGATGCTCCATGTTTTAACAGCCGACATATATCAAATCTGTCAAAACGCAACCGATCTGTTGAAGGTGGATCTTCCATAGGACTTTCTGAGCCTGGTTCTAGATAGGACATTGAAAATAGTATTAAGGACAATGTGATGAAACTTTTGCTTAATCTTCTGCTAGATCTTTGAACTAAAGAAAGAGGCAGGAATAATTTCTCTCCTCCACAGGAACAATCAGTTTTGAGTCACAAAGTATAAAGACTCCACCAAGACAGACTGAAAAAAACCTCACTTAATATACTTAATAGAAAAAAAAAGTAACCTTTTTCCCCGTGATAAACTTAGCTATTTTACATTTTGGACGCTAACATACCACTAGGTTTTCTCTGTACACACATGGCCAACTTGCAGTTTGACCTGCATACGGCTCACAATAGTTCAAGCAAGTGTCACATGATACAACATTGGCATGATAAACAGCAAAGCATCCCTGCTGGAGAGGAGGAACAGGTACGGGAGAAAGTTGGCTACCAAGGGCTGCTGAACACTAGTTACCAGCTTTTCTCAAATCCAGCTGCAGGTACAGGGCAGTTCAATACTGATACAGGTTTCCTGGTTATGAATTCACTTCCAAAGTACTCTCTCCCCTCAGCACTCCAAGATTAATGTGCTTTGTGGCTCCTGGTCATGTGCAGCTTAGGATCCAAAAAGATCGACCATTCCTAAATAATCCAGCACGCTCACATCCTGAATTACACCTAGCAATATGAATACAACTGTTGCCTACAAGAAATAGAGCATTTAGTTCTGTGTTCCATCCACACTCATAATTATTTATGAAAACTTGTCCATTTACAGTAGAACAAGTCCAGTGCACACAGAACACAAAATAAACACCACCTACATTTCTTCAGACCTGAAGAAAAAGCTAGCATTTCATTACATATATACAAAAAGAGAAGTGATTTATAGCAAGCCTAAGAACTTAAATGCAACCAAACCACTGTAAAATGTGTATTTGACTACTACATCACTAACTGAAATATAAGACAAGTATCTGCACAGCCAGTTAGCCCTGTTAAATAAAGGGTACCTTTTCTCAAACACACAACTACCTTTTCAGTTTCATATCTGACAGGCAGATATGCAGAAACTGGACAATGCATGTAACCCATCATTCAAAACAGTTGCTGTACTCGAAGACTGACAGGTTGACCAATTTCCATGTACAAAAGGAGTGCTGTAAGTAATTCTTAGAACAAGACTGGTGAAATTAACTTCTATCCTTGGTAAGATAGTAGAGTCTGTAACTTAATTAAATATGTGAATAAACATGAATTACTGGGAGAGTCAGAATGACTCCTGAAAAAAACCCTCTCACTAACCTCATTATCAATGTCCTTCAAGAGTTCCAAAAAGTGGATAGAGGGAATCCAGTAGACAGAATAAATTCAAGAGCTTTTGGCAAGCTTACATATAAGAAATTGAAGGAACTAAGTTACCACATAATTGGTCGCCTTTTTACTAACTGAAAGCTGGTTAAAAACAGAAAAAAGTTAGCTTTGGAGTCCTTCAGGGATCAGTGTTGCAATCAATAGTATCAGTCTAATAATGGGATGGAGATTTCACTATGCACTCTTCTCCAAGCATGTAGATGACACTAAGCTCTTATGAGTAACCAAGAGTCACAATGGCACTAAGGAATCCAAGAAGGACTCTCAGAACAAACTAACAGGCAAAGAGGCAGATAAGGTGCAAAATTAATAACCTACACCATGCTTACACAACACTGAATTCAGAAGTGGCAGTTCACATTCAATAACACTCTTGGAGGCACTTCTGACAGTTTTCTGTATTCACCAGCTTATTGGGCAGTGACAGCCAAAACAGCCACCCAAGTACTGGGCATCATCAGGAGGACACTAAAACCATGACAATGTACTCTAGAGATGTAGGTACATCGTGTGCAGTTCTGTGCATCTCAAGGATGACACGAGTAAGAAAAAACAGAGAAGGACAAAGTTATCTAAAAGACAAAGCAGCTGTCTTGTGAGGAAATACTAAAGAGACTGCAACTCTTCAATCTGGATAGATTAAACTTGTTGGAGGAAAGCAGTATGATGGTTTACAGAAGTTGTAAGGGCAGTGGATAAGCAAATGCAGAACTTGCTTGTCAAATTCTACAGCAACAGTACCAGGAGGCATTCGATGAAACAAATGAGAGGTCACCTCAAAACACTGGAGTTTTGTTGTTGTTCTGTGGGGTTTTTTTAAACAGTTAGTGAATTTCTGGAACCTGTCACATCAGGTTGTGAACGTAGACAGTGCCAACAGGTTTACACAAAATCACTGTCAACAGGTCCATAAATTGACAATAAAAGCAACTCTAACATCCCTAACATGACAATTTCAGATGCCAAGTCAGTACAAACAGACTAGACTTCAGCAAGCTGCCCTTTCACCTCCCTCAGAAAGGTACTTAGAGCAAGCGAACAGAGAAGAAAAAGTGTCTGCAAAATATCATGACAAAGCTGATTGGTTAAAACTTTTGCCATTTTACTAGTTATTATTCCTTTTATTCATAAAAGTAAAGCTTTACAAGGGTACAGAGCACAAGCATGGGAATCTTAGAAGAAACAAAGGTCAGGCACATGATTATAACTGAATATGAACATCTAAAGGCAAAGTCCATGCATATAAAAAAGTCTATGCTCATTAAAAAAAAAAAAACAGAATTACACAGTTGCCTTGAAAAGTCTCACATCACAGTCAGTTTGCACCAAATAAACAACAAATTCTACATAATTCATTTAAGCAGCACCTTGTTTTGATCTTGGAGTTGGATTCCACTCAGGAACATTTTTCACTATTGCTTCAACAGCCTGGCCAGCTGCAATACGAGTATCCCAATTCGTACTTCTTAAATACACTAACACCTTGAAGGAGAGATTAGTAAGTAAATGTTTACTTAAAATGTGCTTTCAGAAAATCCAATAGCTGTTATGCTCTGTTAAAACACACTCTTCATGCTATGGATTAAGACAGCATTCAAAACAACAAACACAAACGACAAGAAACCAAAAGAAACGTGAGCAGCCTTCTCTGTATTGCTCACTGCTTAGCACAACTCTTGCCATTGCCAGACATTAAGAATTTGTAAGTTATATTTAGTCACATCAGTCAAACTCAACCTTGATTTCTTCCACACACTGAACACAAGGACTGACACTTAGGTTTTTTTGCTATCTAAAAGGAAGTGTTCAAAAGGAATTAATAGACCTTAAAGCTTTGAAATCATTTAACCCAAGAAGTGGGGCAGCATGGGTCACCTGAAGCAACATATACTCTTCTAAACTGATTTACCACTATATCTTAAATCTGGAAACACTATTTCTTTCTCTGAAAGTCGCTTCATATTCATGATTCCTTGGCCACTATGCTGATACCCATCAATTGTGGTAGGAGCACCTGTTCAGTAAGAGAAGAATTGAGGTCACTCAGCCATTTCCAGCTGTCAGATACAGACTATTTTGGGTGTTTTTACTGGACTTGGCCAGATTGAAGTCTCAAACGAATGGAAGTCTCTTTCCATTTTCCAGCCCTTTTAAAGACATGCAGCCTCCTATATTTTTAATGCTGTATCACACCACTAACAATCCTTAAAGGCAGAAGCAGGAATTTCTACAAGGCAGTAGAGCCTCTCTTTATAGAGGAAGATCTGAACTTACAGCAAACACTGATTATTGACACTGAACGCAAAGTGAAACCTGACTTACGTAACCCTTTCAGAGGCTGACAAAACAGCAGGCCTAACAGAAGTCATATCCTAATTTTCTTCAACACAAGATTACAATGCTGCTTCTTCCCCCAGAACTCACACTCCTTTTAAACTAGTTTTATTCTCAGCATTAAAGTACTGAAAGCAAGCAAAAAAAAAAAAAAGCTTACTTTAGATAAGAGATTATTCAGTTCATGAGGATGCAGTTTCACTACTTCCCCAAGTTGCTGTGCAGCTGCTTTTCTTGTTACTGGTGTTGTACCGGTGTCCAGTAAAATGAAGAGACGATCAAGCCTAAATATGATTGACAAAAAACAAAAATGTTATGCTATTCATAGTTCAGCTGCCCATTTCTATTATTATTCCCCCACATTTTTCAGTTTATCAATGCAAACAGAAGTTTTTGCCTGAAGACTGTCAATTGGCAGAGTGACAAATGAACCTTTTTCTAATAGTAGGCACAGTTGTTCTAAAAGCACATTTAGTTTGGTAAGCATAAAAACCAAAAACCAGTTTCTCTGATAAGAAACATTAACTTTTTCTTGTAACTGCAGAATCTTTTAAAACTAATTTGTTCGCTTCTTTGTTCTGCAATGGAACATTTTCATTCTTGAATAAACATCATGAAGTTGCAAATGATCTTCATCGAATTGTGTCTGATAGAGAAAGCAAAGGATTCAACTGCTTGTATTGCACATTATCTTTTCTGGTGAAGAGACAGCCTGTGATCTATGATATCAAACTCCGCTTTTCCAGGATACTACAAATTTTTTACTTTTCACATATTTTAACCTTAATTATCTGGATTCATCTAATGACATAAGGATACAGGTACACTGAACAACTCTTCTTTCCCATAAACACATACCCTACATTTAAGTAAATACAGGAAAAGGACAGATGTTTTGCCTATTAGTCAGTTGCTATTAATTACATTTCACCAAAACTGCCTTTGACATTAGTTTCTATAATTTAAAAAAAGGCAAAAACTCCCTCTTCCCAACATTACTGATCTTGCACTTTGACATGCTTAAACCTCATTTACTCCTGAGAATATCTTATGTGTCACAATGCATTAAAACTAGCAGTGCTTCAGAGCCAAGGTAGTAATGTCACAGAAATACAGTTCCAAAACCCAAATGCTCTAACAACTGGAGATACTGGATTAAATAGCCATTAGATTAAAAAAAACCAAACAAACCCGAAAGTATTTCAAATCATTCCAGTATTTTAGACACATTTCTGATATTTGCCAGCTTTGAAATAATTCTTTTCCTACTGCTGAAATAGGTAAGCCCATTTCAGTTCATGTAAATAAAACCAGAGTTTCAGTTGCTATGATTTACTAGTTCGTAAATTTAAATTACATAAAAATGAAAACCCAAACACATCCAAACTAGCAGTTTTGTGTGATCAGACAGTTAAGGAAGGAAACTAAAGCTTTATAGATACAACTCTTCCAACCCACAGAGAGGACTAGTCAGGAGGAACATACCAGATACTTATTTTACCAGTATTTTTCCTTTAGTACACTTGACAGTAATACCCCAACCTGATTTGCAGCACTCTCTATTATTCAGTTCAAAACATGATAGCTTGAAGAGCAACCACACTTGCTCTAACTTGCTTGTTCTCTCATTCTTAAACTCACCCCTTTCAGTCTTCATCTCCACGAAACTTCAGTGTTCCATACTCACGAAGTTTGCCATTTAGCACCACCCATTCCTTTAACTATCAAAGTATCTTTTTTGTTTAATCTCTAAAGTCAAGCAGAACATGCAACTCAGACCACTTCCTCAGCTAGAACTCTTCATGTGTCAAAACAGGAGGAAACCACTGTGATGGCCTACCCTCAAAAAACCTCAAGTTTAATTCCAGTCTCAGTTACAACACTAGATATTCGCTCCTAACACCCACAACTTTGTGGGGCTGTGTTCAGCCCCAGCAACATAAATAGAACCAGCATCAGCAAAAGCAACTCACTGACTGTAGACTCACAGTACTCCTGGTCACATTAATCATTCTTCTTCTCCCTTCCCTAGACTTCCCCAACGTACAACTCACAAACAGTTCCTGTTTTGGAGGTATTAAGATTCTTAAAAGTTTTGATGTTGCTGCAGCACTGTATGGCAGTGCCCGAATTCTACTGCTCTAGTTGGAAGGGTAGCACTGAGAAAACTGCCACTGATGAGCAGCACTAGTGGATTTTTTTAAATTACAAGTTTTCATTCTTAGTTTCATTAAGAATGGAAAAACACTAAAAGGTTCTAAACAAATTTATTTTGAGGCCCTGCAGTTTGGAAAGAAGTTTCCTAAGTTAAGGTAAGGTTTTTATTCTCAGAATGAGCTAACAGTCTGTAAACTCGTTCTTAAAGCCAAAAAGAACTAAGAGTTCTCTAATGGCATGTGTTTCTGCCTCTCATGTTAGACAGTGCTGTACGCAGAGCACTGTGTGGCTTACACCATTCCCAAACGCAACACAAGTCTGAATCAGTGTGGTAGAGTGAAATGCTGTACAACGCAGACAAAATTTTAGATTTTTATGGAAGAGTTCAACACAGGCTGTCAGAAAGTTGTCCTAAGAATACAGAAGACAAGCCAACAAGAGAAATACAGGGAGTACTTACATGAAGGAAAAAAAAAAGTTGATGGATTGTTACAAAAAATCTAAATACCAACAAATGCTAAAACCAAACATATCTCAAACTTCCCCTGCATATTAACTTCTGTAATAACAGCTTCAAAATACAAAGTCCTTCACTTTTAACTCAAACAATGGTTTAGATAATCCTTCTGTCACTCTCCAATCCTGCATCAACTACATCCCATTGATAGGACAGCAACCACACACCACCTCTATGTGAACTCCTGCTATGAGCTCATTACAAAGCATTAACTTGTTCAAAGAGGTAGATAGCTTTTCCCTCTCACTTGAGAAATTTAAAATTTTCTAATTGCCAACGAAGTGTATCAGCAAGACAGAACTTGGAGCAGCAATTCAAGGTTCTTACAAACAGCACTACATTCAAATTCAGTATTTTTTTCTTCTAAGAAATACCACATGAGCTCCTACACTGACACAGAGTTCATTAGAAGTGTTTGACACAAAAACATCAATTCAGGTGCAAAAGAACAGGTGTCTAGTAGCACCTGAGACATCAGAATGAGTCATGCACATGGGGACAGCAGCCATGACACAGGAAGCAGAACCTTGTCATTCTGAAGTAGCAAGGACACATTATACCATCTAAACTGGCACCAGAGACAGATTAGGCAAGTGAATCCTCCCCACATAAATATTCCAAATCATCAAACCCAGAGCATTTCATCAAAGCACACTAGGTTTGAAAAGACTAAAGCCTGAAGTCTTACTTTCAGAACAGAACCACCTGACAGATACTCAAGAATAATCAATAACTCTGTGATCAGGATATCAACAGCCATCCCCAGCTGGACCAGGCTCGCCCACCACCAGACTACTACCACTCAAACAATTTTATCTAACAGCCCTAAAGAAAAAAAATAATTATCTCTTGGAGAAAGACTGCAGGCAAGAAGGATTCTAACAGTAAACTATTTCATTTGCATTGCTGTTCATCAGAACATCAAGGTTGGTGGTCATCGGGGGAACCTCATCTCTCTGATCAACTGTTACACAGAAGGATTACACAGACAGGCTTAGTTCAGTTAACTAAAGGAGGTTTTGTGAATAAAAGTACACAAAAACTATTCTTGACCCTCAGTCACTAAAAGAAGCCTTTTGTTCTTTCAGTGCATTACCAAAGCAGACTCCAAATAAATACATGACAAAGGACAAACATGAGAGCAAGTATTTTCAAAAGAGCCATTACAACCAACTCAGTGACACTCTCTAGGTAAAATGGTCAGTCCCTGTTTTGGTCACAGTTTTCCAATCGGTTTTACATATTCAGCATTAAACTAAGTTGAACACGACTGCACCCGGGCACACTAGGCAAATGTTGCAACAAATGACCTGTTATTCACTCTAATCTTCAGTTCTTTGCTGCCTAAAGGTACGTCTCCAAACAGAGGGACATTTAAAGGGACAGTTATCATAATAGTTAAAGTGAACCTTAGAGCACTCCTGGGGAAACTGGATCATTGGGATTTGAAAGCCCTTCAGCTATAGAGGCATTAGAAAGCTAGTAGCAGGACAGCTAATGACCAGGTCAAGATACAAAGGTTATCAACAGTATCTCCAAAATGTTTCCAAAAGAAGACATACGCAGTTGAATTGGATAAGGATCCTGATCATCCCAGTACAAGCATTCGGACTGGATTGGGTACCCCACAAGACTTCAGATGGGGAAGCTTCCAATGTGTTGATTTCAGTGAGCTGAGGCTTGAAAGGGACATTGCACTCATCACTGCTGCCAATGAAGCGATCCGTTTGGACGCTATGTCTCTGTGTGCACCAGTATGTTTAACAGCCTCTGTGCACACCAGTGTGTTTAACCAGCCAAGAAACAGTCTCTGATAGTAAAGGCCAACTGGTACAGAACAACTAACTATCCTAGCATATTCTCCAATCCATTAAAATTGTGTGATGAGGCAAAAAACCCTTAGCAGCACAGTGCTGGGAACACTCTAATGTCAAACTCTGCCTAGAGCTCTTTGGAAAACAGCTAGCTGGCACCCATCAGAAGGCAAGGGAATACACTTCGGAGTTTACAGTATAAATCGTATTTCAACACCCAGGAGCTTCCAGAAATAGCCCAGAAACTTAGAACACATCACTAAATTAAAATTTAGACTTGACAGGGGTTGACACTCCCTGTGAAATTCAACCTAAGTTCTAACAGAGATGCCTTAGCTTTTCCTGTTGACCTGGTAATCCTTTGTTCAGGGTGGTATTTCATCATTTGGCTAAATCCCAGCTTGGTCAGCTTCACAGCTCAGAAAACTCAAGCCCCCACTAAAGCACATATAAATTGTTAAATAAACAAGTAAACAACTTTCCAATATACAATCAGCAAGCAAGAGAAAAACCACTGAACAGAATTTAGAACAAAAGTGTGATGATACATAAAGAATGGATTGTGGGTTTACTTTTCACAGGTGGGAGACTGGAGTAAATAGTTATGAAGGTGATGCTGTGGGCAACAGAAATCTTGTTTCCTGCAGAGCAGCGGAATGGATACCTGGAATGACACTAGAGCTCCATCCCCACACTGGGCACAGTATTATATAGAGCATTTGGAAGCCAACCAAATGCTACAGTTAGTATAATTAATTCCATGTGGAATGTATACTTCATATGATCCACAGCATTAGGCTGTGAAAGTTTTATTTGTAAACTATTACATATGTATCTACACCCAACAATGCAGCCCAAATACATATGACCAATTACATTACAAAAACTGTAAGAAAAGGAAATTAAAACAGCTGTAAAGATGTACTAATACAAGTGTATCAACACGTGATATAGGGAACGCCTTGGGGAGAATTCCAGTTCTAGCTGCTGGAGCAGCTTAGAATTCTTATCCAAATGCAATCCTGCATTTCAACTTTCATTTCAGTCTGTTAGGTGTCTGAGAAATTTTACAGCTGTATCTCATTCGGCAGTAGTGCACATGCTACTTCTGCTTCCCCCTCCCTGTGATTGTGTGGGCACTCCCTCCCACAAACACCAACAGGGAAGGCACCCCAGTGTTCTGGTCTTCAAGTTAATCTCCATCAACCAGAGAAGAGTTGCACCATTATTCCCCTTTTTGAGACAGAACTCCTGTAACCGCATTGATTAGATTGCCTGCGCATACTGATGGTACAAGCCTTTAAGTGCTAGTGAAAACATACTTGGTCAGTTTAACTCTTGCCTTTCATGCAAGAGCAGCCATGAGGTAACAGCTTCCAAACAAGCTAAAAACTGAACTCTTTATTCAGAAAGTTTGCAATAATCCCAAAAGAACATTTCTAAAAGATACATAGGGCCCATAAAAGATTTTTGATAATTTTGGTATCTTGCAAGAACTTCAACCTCCCAGTGATGCAGTATTAAACTTGCGGTGTTACGTGAATAACGATGCCAGCCAGCGCAGCCATTTGCTCTTGGGAAGTCACAGCCCTACACTTCAAAAGTCAAGAACACCACAAGGCCTGCTTGTATTCCAGAAACTTTACTATCATAGCCCTCTGTCATTATTATTTATTTTGAAATAAAAACTATGTTCCTGATCTACGTATTACCAGTTACACACAAATTCAAGTAAATGAAAACACTGCAAAATCTAGAAACTAGTATTAAACTTAGGTGGACCAAATCAAGAATGGCTTGCAACAGTAAGCTGCTATGATCTACATACTTGCTTAAGGAAGTGCCTTGAAATTACCCTGAAGAAGTTGTCTTTAAGAAGGTATTCCAGGGTGAATTTAAAGATACACTTAGTAAAATCAAATTTTCTATACTTAATGCATTTTACCAGCCTCATGCATTTAATCACATTTTAATAGCATATTTATTCTCCTTTGTACAGTGAAGGCTCTCAAAAATAAGAGAAAGCCATGAACAGCCTTGATGTTGGCATAATAATACATGAGGTACCTTTGAACACATTAAAGAAACTGGAAAAAAGTTTTATTAGATATTGAAAGGGACTGTCAACACTATTATCTACTGAAACTCAATCACCCTGGGCAATCTAGGAACACTGTAATTTTCCATAAATTGGCAGAATTACTTTTCCATTTAAAGTATCTCAGAAGATCACTAGTGAGTTGTTGTATTTATTCACTTGGAACATATACTTCGTAGGAATGAAGCTGAAGCAAGACTTTTCACTTCCGTTTTTCCTTCTCAGTTCCACTATCAAGAATTATTTTTATTAGCTATGCAAACATGGTACTACTTCATGTGTACTTTTTAGACCAGAGATAAAGCCTACCAAATTCGCTTGTGCATTCACAGAAAGAACATCAACCTTCCCACCCACCTATACATACTTCTGGAGGGTGGTGTTCATTAGTTAGTCTTTTCAGCATAAAACTACCCGAGAGATGAGCATATACGAAGCAACTATTCTGCAGCATTTTTTGGTATGAGGTATCTACTGCTCTGCTTTTAGGTCTATTTTCTAGTGTATTAAGATTAACTTGAAGCAACTTCTCCCTCCCTCTCCACACTTGCACAATCAGAATCATTCAACAGTGTTGGTCCATCAAAAATACAGACTGGAGCTGTAAACTACCTGAAGTGCAGATACCTGCAATTACATGGAGCTGGTGCAGAAGCTGGACAAACACACCCCCTACAGAGACATAGTTACATCGTACATAAGCATACAAACCAACTATTTGTAATATGGCTGAAAGGACCTTAGAAACTCAAGTGTTCGGACGTAAAAGCTGAAGATTTCTTTTCTTTACTAAAGAAACACTACATATTTTATCCCCAGTGTTCCTGTAGTCCAGCAGCTGAAAGGTTTGTTTGTCAAAAGTTGCTGTGTAACTTCCAAGGGACAGGGACAGGTTTAGCTGTATCTATTAAAAACCCGATGCCAAGTTTACACAGTATCACTTCTGGCAACTATAGAAACACCGGAAGTTTCTGGGAATAACTAAGATGCTACAGCATTACAAAATGTGTTAATTCTTTAACCTAATTTACATGTGGAATTGCAACAATTCTATACCAATTCACACGTATAACAGCGCCTTTATTTAAGTTCTGTACCTCACGTTCAACTTGCGTACCATTTGGTCTTAAAGCTGTGCTCTGAAGAAAAGTAGCACGAGTCATTATTAACACACCAACCTTTTTACTGCTCTGTGCTGAATTTTAAGAATGAACCTTACCTAAACCAGATTTTTTTTTTTCCTATCAGCAGCCCAAACTAGATGTTGGCATAAAGCACTACTGCTTTTCACTAAAGCCACGTGGTTTTACAAAAGTACAGGAACATTGTTACCCAAATTTGACACCAGTCTTTACTGTAGACACAACCTCAGCATACAGTTTAAAAGCTGTATCATGATATTCCAGTTAGCTCCCATATCACACGTACCTTAGCACAGTTATTTAAGCAGACTGCCCCAGATCTGATGTAATTAGAATACTACTCTATTTTACATGATGGCTTACAGTAGTATTTTAATGTACATAGTGCATAGTTACAGCAATCCTTACTACTTCCAGATTCATATGGACAGCTTTGGAAAAATAAACTAAACCCTAATGTATAACAGGTTGATTAAAAAATCAGAAGAGAATAAGATAAAGGGATGCTTTGTAAAAACTACAAAGCTCAAACTAAAACACCTGTTACTAGAAGTCTTAAAAGGTGTATTACTGCTGTAAATTTTGATTAATAATGGATTTCCATTATACATGTGCATACCTTTACTTTGCTACATCGGATTGTAAACTGATTCACACACAGCTTCAGAAACAGAATTTACTTTTGTTATAGCACTTCGGAAGTACAGATACCAACACGTGACTTGAGGCTAATCTATCACAAGGTTAATTTGGATTTATGGTTTCATTTAAACTATCCTGTTAGGAAGCTTAACATGCCCATTTCACACACACAAAAAAGATGGCAGGAATGCGTGTCAGCGTTTTTTATAAGACAGCTCTATTAGGACATACCTCTGTATCTGTGAATACTTTAAACGCTGGCACACCCCTGTGCACATGTGTGTAAGCAGATACTACCCAACATCTTGAGGCAGAGCCAGAACACACTAATCACTTTTCTCCATAGCCTGTTTTATTTCAGTTACTTTATAACCAAGGAGTCTGAAAAGAAAAACGGTTTCTTGCCGGTTTTTGAGCCTTGATATCATTATTCCTTAGCAGTTTAACCCGAGGAAGGACTGGCTAACAAAACTAATGTGTCGAACTCAGGAGGAAACACCAATCGCCCCAGGCAGAGCCCCTGCGGCCTGAGGAAGGGAGGGGGCTTCCCTGTGCGCCAGGCACGGGAGTTACCCCAGGCCAGGAAGCAAAGCCAGACGCCGGAGCACGCAGCCTGCCCCAAACCCCACCGAGGCGACCCGTACCGCCGAGGAGCGGAGAGACCCCGGCGAGGCCTCCGCGGGCTCCTGAGACGCGAGGAGGTGGCAACCGGGCACCCCTCTTCACCCCCTCCCTCCCTCCCCGAGGCCAGGCCACACGGAAGGCCGAGGACTCGGGGCCGCCGCTGCCGGCACTCCTACCCCCACCCTTCCCGGCTCCTACCGACCTGGAGACGGCCATGGCCGCCCGGAGCTGGGCCTAGCTCGAGGCCTGCGGCGGGACAGCAGGCGGGGGCACCGGCACCGCTCTGACAGAGAGGAGGGCGCAAGGCCTAGCTCGGGCCTCTGGGGCGCCGCACCCGGCCTCGGCCCCGCCGGCGATCCGCGAGGAGCGGTTGGGCGCAGCTGTGGCCGGCAACGATCAGAGTCTCGCTCCCCCCAGGGGGGAAGCAGCAGCGCGGGCAGGAGCAGTGCACAACCCTCGGAACGCGACTTAAAGCCTCTATTCCCCCATCGTCGGAGCGAAGCCCAATGCCTGGCTTTATATGAGCAGCCATCTTGTATTTATTCCCTTCCTCCATGATAGCCGCTTCCTGATTGGCAAGAGCGCCCGGCCGCAGCCAATGGCAAGAGCGTTTCTAAGAGCACGGAGGGCGGGTGCACGCAGCGTCCGGACTGAGCAGGACCGGCCATGGCGCTTGCCGAGCCGGCGGGAGGGGGGGGAGGGGGCACCGGCCTCCGGCAGGACGTACCATCTGAACGCGCGGGGGGGGGGGGGGGGAGGCTCAAAAGACAGCGCCCCAGTCCCTCACCCCGAGAAGAGAGACACCACGACGCGAAGTACATGCGTCTTTTGGCCACTTAGCCGTGTGGCGAGGCTTCTCTCCAGCCGTGCTTGGCGGGAGAGAGCGGCCAGGGGCCGGGCGAGCCCACGCCGCACTCCCCACGCGCCGAGGTGCGCTGCCCCTCGCCTTTGAGCCGGTGCTGCGGCGCGGCCGCCCGGCCCGCGGAGACTACGGCTCCCGGCGTGCAGCGCGCTCAGCGCCGCGGCGCCTGCGGGGTGGGGCGCTCCGAGCGGGCGGCCGCCCCCGTCCCTCCCGCCGCCGTGCTGCCTCGGAGCCCCAGCAGGGAGTTGTGCTTGGGGCTGGTGAGGGCCGCCGGATGGTTCGCTTCGGCCCCTCACAAGGGTTATGTGACCGAGCACCACCCACCCTCCCCAGGCAGTAAGGCGGCATCAGCATCTCCCCGAGGCGGCTCCGGAACGGGCCGCGGATCCTTCCGCTTCCTGCTGTCCCCTTCGCCGAGGCAGCAACCCTGTCCCCCCGCCCGGCCGGGCTCCGGGTGGCCTCTAGAGCCGAACGGGGCTTAAAGAGCCCCCGGATCCCGCCCGGCGGTCGCCGCCGCCATACGTGTACGCTGGCAGCCGGCCGCAGCTGCCCTCAGCTCTCGGGAAAGGAGACTCAGCTCTCCAGGTGCGTGTTACCAGCTCCGATCAGACCCGGAGAAATGCCCATCAACAAACTAGCCTTCAACTAATCATTGAAATTAATGATCCCGAACAGGGAAGTAAATTTAGCTGACGTACGTAGCCCTTCATGTGATAAGCTGAAAGCACAATAATAGATTTTTCTTTCCTGTAAGTGATGCATTAACTTGCATAAATACATGAATTTGCATAATGCTGTATGATAAAGTTTCCCTCTAAAGCCCATCGTGGTGCATATTTCATACCAAACCTTTCTGTAGGGATTTCTGCTCTCCCCCAGCCTTCCTACTGGATGGCTTCCCTTTCCCTGCAGCAGTTAACGCTTCACGTATGGGTTTGCTCATTCGCGCCCCATGAACACATGCATATTCCAAATACACTAATGCTGTCCGCGTGTTCTCTGACCTATAATAGTTCTGAAAACAAGACACTCGTGCATACACCTCAATCTGTTCTTACCCAGGTGGGTCCAGCCTAGACGAGTCTTCTAGAAAGGTTTGCCCTAGGTGCCTCTTCCCTGTCTGCACTCCTTCCGTGGGAGCTGTGTGGTGACCATGAGCTGGCCTTAAAGTGGCAACCAAGCACCAGCAATGCGAGCCAGCCCAAGGCCTCTGCATGACAGAACATAGCCAGAGCAAACCACAGACTTCGTTGTCAGTGGTAGAGATGGTTTTTGTCTCAGTGACACTCAATGACCCATATAATGCCTTTTCTCTTTCCTCTTACGGCTCCAATGTAGTAACTGCCTCCAGATACCTCAATATGCCTCCTGTAGCAGAATACACAAAAAATACTGTGGGTTTAGTTGGAGGCCAAGAGCCTCTCGCTGAAGTACTCCCAAGCTATGTTCTTCCTTTCTGCCATCATCTGCCATCACGTGTTGCAGGTGCATCTGCCTGGCCCCTGACCCATGATGCGAGTCACACGTCTGCTCCTGTGCTGTGTGCGTACATGTTTTTACACAATAGGGTGCTTGCTATTCAGCCATGTGATGGGGAGGAACAGCAGGGAGTTGGGGCGGGGAGCAGCAAGGAACCGGCTGAGAGTGGATCTATTTTTCTTGCATGGTAGGTGCTGTTGACAGGGGTGTACAGCAAACATCCTTGGGAATGTTTCCACATTTGTTTAGCTAGGAATCAGCAGCCATCCTTTCCTGCTGTGGGCGTTACTGAAATGACCCTCAGGTGCTATTTCCAGTTCTAACACCCCATTTCCTCTTAGGTTCCTTTAAAACATTTTGTGCATTGTTTTAATAGGAGTGAAGGCAGAGCACACATCACGCATGCAGTAAAATGTGTTTTGAACAACTCCATAGTGGTTATCCTACCTGATAAAAATAAGTGCAGGGAAAATATTGGTGGCAGGTCTTCAGCACCGAGTACTTGCTGAAACGATGATAAACTGCAATCCAAGCAAAACAATCTGCGAAAGACAAAGAATGATCTGTTATTTATCTAATAGCAGGCATCCTGGACTGAAACACAATTCATCCAAGTTTCACACCATATATTTTTGTATTTTGATGTGATGTTTATGTAAAGCACCTCCTTACTTGTCTGGTCACCTGAACCTTTTGCTCAATCCTTTTCCTGCACCCTATGAAAACTAATTCTTCTTTGTCCATGCATCTGTTCACCTGCCCCATAAGTCATACCAACCCTTTTTGCACAATTATTTTCTTTTAACCCCTTTTTTCAAGGAGTAGCCATACATTTTCTCCTGTTCCTTTTTGCATATGTCGAAAGAATTCCCCCTGCAAATCTGCTGTGTGCCAGTATCTTCTCTCAAACCTGTTCCTAAATTAGATAAAATGCAATAATTTCCAGTTAGTTGGTATGTTATGACCATTACTTCCTGATTGATCTCAAATATTTATGTTTTGTTTTCTTCCTCCTGCCAACTGTGTCCACCTGTGAACTCTTATCGCTTAGTCTGCAGATTCACAGCGATTGCAGCTTTCTTATTTTCTATGTATGCCTACAGAGCCTAGGGAAAAATGGTGCAGTCTCCAAGTGCTACAGCTGTGCAAATAGTAGATGACAGAGGCACAGTTTTCCTGGCAGAATCCTTCCTGATTCGACCTGACATACCACAACCTTCTACATGTTCTAGTCTTTTAGTTTTATTTTTTCCAGTTAGTTTTTCCTGGCCTGAAGGTTTGTGGATTTGTATTGCTTAGGGTCACACCAGCCCCTCTCTACCTGTAGGTAGAACATTTGATACCCACTAGTCTGGTAAAAGAATTATTTTTTTAATAGTTTGCATGTATGCTAGTGGCTGTCTTATCTGATTTCTAAATTCCCTTGGAAATGTTGTCTGAAGAGAAGCTAGTCTTAAAGCTTGTCCCTGCTTAGCTGTTTGTTCAGACATCTTCTTTATTGTTATCTCGTAGGTTATTTCTAACATACTTTAATATAATTTATTTTTATATGTTTAACTGTTTTTCTTCAAGTATTATTTAATCTTCCTAGTTTTTATTTTACATTTTATCTCTCTAAGGCTGCTTTTTACTGGTGTCACTAAAATCAGATTTATGATTGCTGAATGATATTTTTTTCTTGAATAATCTATTGCTTCTTGATAATGAATACTTTTTATTGCTATTCTGCTTATTTTTTATTTAAAGGTGTATTTAGTTTTTATAATCTAAGCTTTGTTAGTTTCCATGCCAACTCTCATGCTTTTAATTGTCTCATTTTTACTCCAAGAAAATTTTTTACTAGCTGCATAACCTTCTTGAAAGCCTCCTTAAAAAGTGGCAACCAGTACATTCTCTTCCATTTAAGTTCTTCACCATAAGCAATGGTGGCTGGTGGCTGGATGCTGATTGGTAGCTCTCGTAGTCCAAAAAGCACCTCAGAGATACCAATGAAATGCTGCATTCTGAGGGACACACCAGGGCGAAGTCACTGTCACCCACAACACACATCAGCAACATTTGTGAAAAAAAGTTTGATGTGGCCCAATTTCTCAACATCAAACAGGATTATAATAACAATCAGTTACTGAAAATCACCAACATCTAAAAGGTTCAAAATGTCACCAGAGCTGTATAATTATCTCATTAAATGTCATTACCTCTGATCATATTTAACACGCTACATTCAAGACAATTTTCCCGAATGAGAGGCTCGTGATGTGACAAAAAGAGAAAACTTGTGATTCCCTTTTGTGATCCCTTTTTGTGATCTTCTGTTCCCAAGGATTTTATCTCATGATTGCAGACTCGTTCAGAAGTGGTGCTCCTTGCCCATCTCCATGACCTCCATTCTGTACAACTGATCAACCTTATTGTACAAGGTTGTACAACAACCTTGGTTTTGTTAACCATGGTCTGTAATTCCTCCAGCATTAAATTCCATTATTTCAAACTTCTCATTTTCTAACTCAGCTGCACTTTCCACACTATTTTGTAACAGATGAAGATTTAAATTACTGATAGACACACTTCATGTACAAAAAATGGAAGTTTCCTATTGTCAAGACAGTGATTAAAGTGTATCTGCATTCACTAAATCTAGCTAATGAAATATTAAGTATTAGGAGATTAAGAGTAGTAACTCCCACGGACAATGCATCTTTATACCTGATCTCTCACTGACTTACAGGAGAGCAGAGATCTCCATTTATACAGAGAAATATATATATCTGTTTATAATGCACATATACATCAGGTATGAAAATGAATTTAGTATTTAATGTACAGAAAGAAGACTGAAGTGGAGAAAAGCTCCTGTCAAGTATCTGAGTGGGTTTTTTTGGATGAAGGTAACAGGCAAAAATGAGCCACAGTTAGAGACAAATTGAAATGGAAATAATGAGGTCAAACTCTTCCTATAAATCTTGCAGGTCTTTCTACATTGGCCTGTGGAAAAACACAACATGAAAATAACATGAGAAAGTAGTGAACTTTCATTAAGTTCTTCCATTATTTAAGTTTGTGTGGCTGTAAGTTTTTTCTTCATTTAATTTCAGTAGTCATAGTGTCCTTTTTTTCATGAGCTAAGGCAAGAGGAACATAGCCTGCACAGTTAAAAAAAAGTGCCTATAATTCCAGTGTGCACAAACTGAATACAAAGAGCATAAATAGAAAAGCACCTCTGTCATCAGGGACATAAGGATTCAGAAACACACTATAATGCTGAATAAACAGGGCCAGAGGTTTCACATCCAGTCCAGCTCTTTCCAAAAGCTCTTGCTTTTCAAAGATAGAAAAGAAGGCTAATCTGTGGCCGTCATCACAAGTTCTGCTACAGTTAATGAGTTTAAAATAGATTTAAAAACAAGTTGAGTGAACATATCCTTTTGCTCTCTATAGATTTTATGATAACTAGTATATTAAATGATAAAAACCAATTAATGTTTTTCTTTTAATTTGCAAAATGTGTTTCTCAGAATCTATTTTAGGCCTATTAAAGATTTCTGGTGTGTAACTTTTGAAAATCAGAATCTACCATTCACCATATACCAGAATTGCTATTAGTAGATCGAACATGGTGTAAATACTAGGACATGGTGGTCCCACTTTTCATCTGGGGTGTGCAGACAAGGATGAATCAGCTGTAGCATTCACTTTGCAATGCCAGTTTATACTTGCTTTCTTCCATTTACTGTGTGCATCCCTGAACATCTGAGTACAGCCCAAAGATGGACTGAGATGTGATTAACAGATATCAACAATAGCTTGTACTCTCTTCATTAAAGGGTTAATTTTGCTGTGCAATTTTGTTTGGTAGTATAACTTGCAAAGTGAAAACTTCTGTTTATGTTAGAGGAGGTCCTTTTGAGAACTTCATGAGGATCATCCTCATCTGTGTCAACTTCTAAGTTTATCTATTGTGGGGCCTCTTTCATCTTCCTTTGTGGAACATTTAGTCCTGAATGTTCCTCATAAAGGAAGAAAACGCCTCCTGCTTTCAGTGCGACTGCGTTGACTTGCTTGTTGTACTTTCTGAGAGGCAGTTGATTCAGATCTGTTTGTTGCACTTTAACTAATTCATAACTAAGTTTTGTGTGATGGCTACAGTAATAGCAACATTCTAGTGTGTTTTGATACTGTCCTGAAAGTGTGCAATAAGACAGGGATGTATTTGTAATAAACAAATTGGATTTGATTCTCAGATTCCTCAAATGATAGGATTCCTGATACCTAGTAAAAACCTAACTTGTTTTCAATGTTAGAAACAGATTTGTGGAGTAGTTTCTTACTTGATTGTCTGAAATTCCCATTGGATTCTGGAGGGCATATCTTCAGGATATTATGCTACACATAGACTAGATTTAAAGCTTAAAGAGAAGCCTTAATTAGTTTTAAGCTCCCACATGACTATTGCAGGATTAGAAGTCTGAGTGTTCCTGTATATTTTTGATAACTGCTATTTACATCAGCACAGTGATCACACAGAGCCACAGGCACAGCGTACAAGACTCAGATAAGAAGTTGCCAGGAGCTCCTCCTCCTCCAGCATGCACCCTCTTTTTATACACAGTCATCTTTCACCAGCTTTTTACACGTGCATCTTTTGCACATTTCTTCCCTCACATTGACAACTGACATTTTAATTTTCCCTCCTCATTTTTCTATTTTTTTCCCCTCTGTCCTGCTCCTCCCATTGCCCTGGTGTCATCTCACCTCAGGAGGAGAATCAAGTTGCTTTCTCACGCGGTTCCTTTTTGTGACCTGTTTTTTTGACTCCCCACAACAAGAAGCAAGGGATCACAAGTTTGGTAATTGCTGTCCATTGGAACCAGTAAAGAGTGCTCTGCTGGCAACTGGAGCAAATAAGAGTCAGCCTGAAGAGGAAGCAAACACTGTTGGTTGATAACAGCATGGAAGCTATTGCTTTTTGTTTGCACACATTTTAAATAAATTGCTGTTCACAGCGGCCAGGGATTCATATCCCCTTGCGCTTCTGGGCTCCTCAGTTCCGGAAGGACAAGGAGCTACTGGAGAGGGTCCAGTGTAGGGCCACTGAGATGATGAAGGGCCTGGAGCACCTTCCATCTGAGGAAAGGCTGAGAGAGCTGGGGCTGTTTAGCTTGGAGAAGAGGAGGCTGAGGGGGGATCTCATCAATGCTTATCAATATCTAAAGGGTGGGTGTCAGGAGGATGGGGCCAGGCTCTTCTCAGTGGTGTCCAGGGACAGGACTAGGGGCGATGGCAATAAACTGGAAAACAGAAGGTTCAACCTGAACGTGAGCAAACCCTTCTTCCCAGTGAGGGTGACAGAGCACGGGAACAGGCTACCCAGAGAGTGGGGGGAGTCTCCTTCCCTGGAGACTTTCCAAAGCCGCCTGGACTTGTTCCTGTGTGATCTGCTCTGGGTGATCCTGCTCTGGCAGGGGGGTTGGACTCGATGACCTCTAGAGGTCCCTTCCAGCCCCTAACACTCTGTGAATCTGTGTGAATCCAGTCTGTAAACCCCAGACAGGGAATACATTCCTTCTTCCTTCAGCACTGAGCAGATTCTAAACGACAAATGATCTTGGGTATCTGCATCCTTGGATGCCTCATGTGAGACATCTTAAGAAGGAACTGATCTTCAGAAGCTAGTGCTCAGGTCATTTAGGCTCTGCTCCTGGCACACTGGTGTAGTAATGCACCCCAAATTTGAATTGTAACACATCACTGATCACCTTTACACATGAAAAAAAGCCTACAGCTTGCTAGCAGTTACTTTAGATGTAAATAAACCAGAAAAGATCCTAATTGCACTTGCAGCTCCTTGTAGGTCATTTACCTTTTGCCCCAGCTGGGAGGGAAAAACCCAAAATTTAAAAAAAAAATATATGCAAACCTTTCTGGCCCTTTTTAAGCAAATTCCTTATTCTTCACACACAAAAATAAGTTAGATGTATGTGTAATGCAGGTTTCTACATACAAACTTAGCCAGTGTTTTGCTGGAGCTAACCCTCCTTTTCCCCAAACCCTTCTTGGGAGTCAGCCTTCTGCATAGAGTTTGTCCGAAATTTCTCCCAGCACTTCCCAGGAACCATCTGAACATTTCCTAACTCAGTATGATCATACCTTAGGGCGAGATGGCCCCATGGCTGCACCACCCAATAAAAATCAGGCCTCTAATTAAATCATGACTTCAGGACAGCAACAGAAAAAGATGTTTTCTGAGTTCAGAGCTCAATAGTTATATATATTTGAACTCTTACAATTCCTTCAAATAATTCTGTGCTGCTTCTGTATTTTCTGTATCCTTGTGTTTTTCTTCAAGATTTCACACTCAGGACAGTGGGAAACCAGCATTGTCCATCCAAGTCTTGGTTTTTATTGCTCTGGGATAGAATGACAGCTATTTCTAGATTTGCCAAGAACATAAAGAAAACAGGCCAGCAAGATTTTATGACATTAAGCAAAAAAGTGTTGGGATTTTTTTTGTGTGTGTGCTTTTTTAAAAATGAGTCCCACTGTAATACAATATTCAGTTAAAAACCAAGAAAATTTTACTTCATTTAATTTCATTCTCCACCATGTAGATCAATTGGTAATTGAATGCTACAGATGCAAATATGCAGTAATGACTCAGCTGTGGAATTTGAGATAAATGTCAGTAACAGCTTGTAATGTATTATGTGGGCTTAGCTCTGCCTAATTCTATTAGGAAAGACAGACTGGAACCCCCTATCCTAAATTCTAAAAAAACCCCCCAAACAAACAAACAAACAAAACCCCCACCCCAAACCCAACTTTGGCTGTTTTCATACACTCCCCTCAAAGCCATTTGTGGAAATATCATATGTATTAATTTTGCTTGAAAGGAAAAATCCAACATAGTTACATGAGAGATGTTTATTTTGTCGGATAACAGGAATTATACACCTCACTAACTGTATCTAAACCCTCCAAGGGTCCTGCAGGAACTGACCAAGGACTGGTAACAACTAGTGTTGACCCAAACTCCTTATGCCACATTCCCCTTTGCACTGAGCTTTCCAGTGCACCAGCTTTTCAGCTACCCAGGGAGTCCTAGCAGCCCCAGGCTGAAGTAACAAAGGATTGACTGTAGGGTCACTTCAATCCTAAAAAACAATTCAAACCCCAAAACAAAAATATGAAGGGCAAATGCTTGCTCTTTAATAATTTTATGAATACGGCTTACATAGTATGAAAAAAAGCTCAAATGCTTGTAATACCAGTCCCTAATTCTTAGCTCCCTGCTGAAGAATACTAGGAAGAGGTTTTTTATTGTTGTTTTTTTAAAGAATCTGGCAATATAGTACCCCAAGTCGCAGATCTTCCTCCAAATAAAGAAGCCTAGATAAATATCTTCAGCTTACCTCTCATTAAAAAGAAAAAGAAAAGGGGGGGGGGGAGGGGAGGGGAAGGGAAGGAACAAATGCTTTTTCTTAACATTTAGTGCTCAGCTCCACAACTGGATTATATAGAGCGAGCTTCATTTCTGAGGCCAGATGAATGAAGCTCACGTTCAGAGATTTAATGGGAAATACAATTGACTAGCTGCTGTGAAAACCAGAAAGGTATTTACTTTGTACAATAAACAAAGCCAAAGTTGTTCTACCAGTTGCAAAGGCAATGAAGCATTTGCAATTTGACTTTACATCTACAGAATCCTTTGATTTTGGGAACATTTTGCATGTGTTATGAAACAACAGGAGTTGTGAGATGTTCTACACTTCTCAAATCTAGTCCTTATTTAGTAGCCATAGAACTATGAATTCAGAAACCTGGGTTTTATGCTGCTAGTTAAAAGACAAAAAGCTCTGTGGGTTCTAGCTAGCAACACTTCCCCCCACCCCAGTTTTCTGGTGTATACCTACAGCCTCTTGATATGCTGTACAGCTATGCTGATTTTGAGGCATGATTTGGGTATCTAGCATTCATTTTAATTCTTTAATACCATGGTCTAGCTTTATCCTTATTCACTATGATGCCTTTAAAAATATTAATTTGTTAGAATGTAATTATAATGAAAAATGTATTTTTTTTAATTCACCCAGGTATTACAGTAATACTGTTTATCCACAGTAGGAGCTGTTGCTGCTACTGTGCAGTTACTGGCCTGAATTTGGTGCCCGTTTGTTGCACTACCATCATGAGTCCCAGTGAAGTGGCAGTTCAGAGGAGACCAGCCAGTACATGGCTTAAAAGCAACTTCCTGAGGATGTTATTCTTCTCTTCTGGCTACATGACTCTGCTGTGCTGTAAAAACAAACTAGTCAAAAAAAGAACTGGAGATTAAGACAGATATGACTGACCAACAAGGAGGTGTAAGTACATAGTCACCAGCAATCTTGGCCAGTTGAGGCAGGTAAGCTGATGACACATGAGCTACCTCGTTTGGATGTGACGCTGAGAACATTGTGAAACATACCTGCACTGGGCTGTTCTGGAACATATGTAACATGTGGGCTCAGGAAAAAATACACACACAGGGTGGGATATCCAGAGTACTGAAAGCCAGTTTGACATTCAAACTCCATTTGCTTCTGCGTTCTTAGCAATCTCGGAAAAATTCTGCTATGAAGAAAGAGCGCAAATAGGTCAGTTCAGCTGATGGTTTGTCCTGGTTTTGGCTGGGATAGAGTTAATTTTTTTCACAGTAGCTAGCATGAGGCTATGGTTTGGATTTGTGCTCAGAACTTGACAACACACATTTTTAGCAGTGAAGTTATGTTTTGAATGTGTGCTGAGAAGAATGCCAGCAACATACTGATGCTTTTTAGTTGTTGTCAAGCAATGCTTGTATTAAGCCAAGGACACTTTCAGTTTCTCACACTGCACCTGTCACAGCCTGGACAGCTGTCCAAAGGGAAATTTCATGCCATCAAAGATCATGCTTGCTATACAAAAATTGGGGGAGATGGTTAGGAGGGGCAATCACTGCTCGGGGACTGGCTGGGCATTGCTCAGCCAGCAGTGAGCAGTTGTATAATTTTCTTCCCTTTTTTTTTCACATGTTTTCATGACACACAATTACCATTATTATTATTATTAGAAGTAGCATTAATATTTTATTTCTTAATTTTTAATTATTAAACTGTTCTTATCTCAACCCATACATTTTCTTACCCTTTTCCTCAGTTTCTCTCCCCCATCCCACTGGGGGAGAGGGGGAGGTGTGCGAGCGGTTGTGTGGTGCTTAGTTGCTGACCAGGGCAAAACCGTAACAATGGTACAGAAAATCTGGAATTAAACTGCAGTGCTGTAGAGACAATTCAAACTGCTACTTTCAAATTAAAGGATGAAGTGGACATAACTTTGCTTCATTGATTTAATAGTATTTTTTTTATAATCTCAGTGATAGCCTGATAGTGCAGTATTTTATTATGACTTTTGCATCCGGAAATTACATACATTTTAAAGAAGTGTAAAACAAAAGATACAACCACCATCACTCAGAAAGTTGCTTGTTTATAAGACACAGACTTCCCATTTCACTAAAAGGAAGGACTACCTTAATTACAAGCTAATTTTACAAGAGACCAGTTCTTTACTACTGATACTTGCATTTTCCTTATTTGTTTAAAAAAAAAAAAAATTGGTCCACATACAAAGTAAAACGGTAAGGTAAATCTAAGCTGAGCAAACACTGTCCTTTTTATTCAGTTCCAGTTATAGCGGTCTCTTGGAGGTAAATCATAATGTGTTCTCTCTTCCTCTTCAGGTCCATAATCTAATGGCAGACCATAATTGTAATCAACTGTTACAACTGCTAATCTTTTACTTTGTTCTCTCTGTCTGGTAGTTTCACCTTGAAAAGGTTTTCTTTCATAGTCTTTTGAACTATCTTCTTGGTGTACAGATGAAGATGGATGCATCGTTCGTGAGGAATATGGTGCAAATCTGTTTTTTCCTCTATTAAATTCATCAGAGGGATGCATTCTCCTATTGTCTTCCGGACAATTTGGTCGATTACTGTAAGAACAAATATGAACAGGGAAACCCTTAGAAATAAAATAGTTGATTTATTGCTGGTGGCCACCATTAGAAATTAAACTTGTGTAACGTTGAAAGAACAATTCAGATGCTCATTCTTGTTTTCACCCCCTAAAATTAAAATTCTCTCTACTGCATGTTGCTAACTTGTTTATATTAATTTTTCAATTCTAGTAATTAAAATAACAGCTCTTTATAGTAAATCATTCTACTAGAAGATATTTCGTTTCAAGTGCTGTTTTTAATTAAAATTCCCTGTTTACAAAGAGTTTCTTTACCTAGGGGCCATTTTGGTCTCTACGCCCATGCTTTAATTTTTGTGAATAATACGTAACAGTAGCTCCCTAGTACACAGTCTCAACAGGCAATAACATACTTTGGATTTATACCTCCAGATATTTTAATTATTAATACTTCTGCAATAAAAGAATCACTCTCCTACAAAATACATACAGAAGAATAATAAAAAAAAGCCTATGTTATATATACTTTTTGCTTTGGATTCTCTTTACTCTGAAGTACCTTACTTTGTAAAATATGAGGCCTATGAAGCCAATTCCATCAATTAATTTAGACTGGAAAGGATCTCTAGAAGTACCTAGGTCCACTTGCTCAAAGTAGGTCTAATTAGCTGAGTTTGTGCAGGGGCCATGTCCACCTGAGTTCTGAGTATCTCAAAGGATCAGGATTTCACCGCTGCTCTGGGTAACCTGTTTCAGTGTCTGACCATCCCTCATAGTAAAACTTATTAGCTTGTTGTAGACAGCAGTTAAAGAGTTAAATATAGCTCTGTATTTTGCTTTTTTGCTTACTGACGATAGTTTTCCATATTTTGTGGTATGTTAGCTTGAACTGTGCTTGTCATGTCAATGACTTAACGTCAAGAATTCTCAAACCTTTTAATAATCACACTCAAACTCAATATAGATGAACCACAAATTAGTCACATTATTTGCTCGGTGTGCAGATCCAATGGTTTAAACTGCATTTAAGCAAAAATATTAACATAAATTTTTACACTGTGCAGTTCATTTGTATTTTTAGCTAGGAAACTGGAGGGGTAAAAGTATAAAGATAAGTCAGAGAACAACATATGAAATCTGATATTTACCTATAACTTCTGTTAAAGTCATCATTGTCAGACCCATAATCTCTGTGAAGTGAAGGAGATGAGGAGAAATGAGGTTCTGGTACATTTTCATAGGAAGAAAAAGATTGACTTCTGGAAATAACCAAAAGAATCGCATTTTAAGAAAAGTACAAACGGTTGTAAGCTTCTGAAAAATATGCGTTTATCAAATGAGATAACAATATTTTTGCTTTTAATTAAAATTTACATAAAATTTTAATAAAAACTACATAAATTGTATTAATTTAACATCTAATAATGGCATGCTTCATTGTGATATAATCACATCATGATATAACATCTTCAGTTTCAGCTGTACAACGGAACAGATTAAAAAAGGTAGCCCAACAAATACCTGAAATATGTTCTGAAATATTAAAAATATTTTGAAATATTATGTCAGAGTCCATTAGGTTTACTAATAAGTGATATATGTATTTGGGGAAATATGATGCAAGTTCAGAAGCAAAGGGATTTCTAACAAATTATTAACTCATGGAATAAGCAAACGCAAGTCAGACTTCCTTCTAGCATCACTGTTTATCTCTGGCTGAGGGCACACATAAAATTTCAGATCCTCTTCTGTCTTGAGGATTGCTTTTTAAATGTAAGTTTCCATACAAAACCAAGTGGGACAAAGAGTTTTGTTTCAAGCTGACTCTAAAAGGGCAAAGGAAACATAAGCTTTAATTTAAAGAAGCACAACTTTCTAATTTAGGAAATGCTGGCTTTCAAAACTGCAACATCAGCTTATACCAAACCCTTCCATAAGTCAAAATAAAAAGAATTAATTAACCGAACATTTATACATGATTTTAAAAGGATGATGAATTGATTTCAAATTATTTTATTAATTATTTCAAAACCTAGTTGAAAAGTGTTGAGGTTTACACTTTCATTCTCTAATCCTGGTCTTACAGCTCAAGGATGCTTTCTTTACCTGTCTGAACACCACTCTCGTGCCAAGTCATCGTGACCTGGATGATCATGAAAAGGTCTTGGTTTTTGTCCATGCCCTTTATTGACATAATCAAAATCTTTTAACTGAGTCTGTTCCTGTAAGTCATCATAAGGCTGATGGTTATGAAGATGTCTGTGCCTTTGTCCAGAACTTTTATTATCATAATCTTTTAGTTGCATCTCTGTTTGTAAGTCATTGAGAGGCTGGTGATCGTTGAAAGGTCTCAACCTCTGCCCACGACCCCTCTTAACAAATTCAGTATCTCCCAATTGCACCTGTGGCTCTAAGTCATCATGTGACTGATAGTCATGGAAAGATCTCAGTCTTTGGCCAGGGCCTTTGTTGACACAATCTAACTCTTTCAACTGCATCTGAGTCTGAAATTCTTCACGAGATTGGTGGTTATGGAATGGTCTTCGTCTCTGGCCACGACCCCTGCTACCAAAATCAAAATCCTTTGACTGCCTGTCTTCCCGCAAATCACCGTGACACAGACGGTCAGGAAAAGATCTCTGCCTTTGTCCACGGCCTCTGTTAAATTCCATATCCCTCGATTGCCTCTCTGTATGTAAATCATCATGAAACTGGTGTTCATGAAAAGGTCTCAACCTTTGTCGAGGTCCCTTGTTACTGAAGTCTAGGTCCTTCAGCTGCATGTCTTCTTGATAATCGTCATAAAACTGATGATCAGGAAAGGGTCTTCGCCTCTGTCCTGGTCCCCTATTGTAGTCCCAATTTCTCATCTGCATTGGTGCTCTTAATTCATCCTGAGTCTGATGGTCATGAAATGGTCTTCGTCTTTGTCCAGGTCCCTTATTAATGAAATCAAAATCTCTCAACTGGATCTGTCCTTGCAAATCGTTGTGAGAGTGGTCATCAGAAATCCTTAATCTTTTCCCAGACCTGTAAAGAAGCTTTTGTCTTAAAGAGAACATCATACAAGTGTTACAAGTCATTAATGAAAACAAGGTTTTTTTAACTAGGAATTGATATGAAAGACCTTGCAAATCTATAGATATCAAAGCTACTAAGAATCCAAATTGTAAATAAGATTATAAAACTTGCAATGTCAGAGGAGAAGCTGTGACAAATGTTCCATTGTAATTCTACAGTGCTTGTTAAACAGGCGAAAGCAGTGATTCCAAATTAAAAATATTTGCAGATTACTGTAGAATAATAAAGAAGGACAGGCAAAGTAAAACTAAATTTTTCCAAGTGAACTAAGTACTTAGGGACACGTAATAGCACACATTCCCTTTCCTGTCCTCATCTTTTCACTGTGTTGTCAAATTCTGTAAATAAATTTTGCGTAAGTAGGCTATAATCATAAAATCTCTTTTAAATTAGAGTATCTATAGTATTTTCTATAAGAAGCAATTATCTTTCCCATGGTGTGGGGTTTTTTTGGCTTTTAATTCTATGTTTCAGCCTATTACCCCTGAAAATCTTCATCTGGGAACCGTTCTACAGGTCCTTCCATTGCATGTGGTGGGGGAATAATGTCTTCATCTGAATCCCATACATCCATTCCAAGGTTACTAAGAATAATAAAAACAACTCACATAAGCTTCCTTTTTTAAAACATACTATTGAGAAAAAAAAAAATAAAATTTTTCAGTTTAGAATGATGGAAATTTTTATATGTTAAGTTAAATATATAGACATTCCTAACAGCAAATTTTTATCTTGTAAATTTATTCAGGGAAGAGCTGCAGGGAAAGCAAAGAGAACAACTGAACTTTATAAGCTTGGAACAACAATCTAAAGGGCGGGAGACAAGCGCCATACCTATTCAAAAATCTGACACAGGACTAACTTAATCATGCACAGACTATAAAACAAGGACAGCAGTAAAAGAAAGGGCGCTCAATTAAACTAAAAAGATGCAAATCAGTTATTATTTTAAAATCAATTTACTGCTACAAGATATCACTGGCACAAATAACTCAGGAAGATGCAAAGGTTAGCTATTCTTAGGTGAATATGATAGCATAAAATTCTTTTATGCTATCCCTGTTTTACACCAGGGATACAACTACTACGAGCAGAGAACTTCAGAGCAATCTTCCACTTTCCCATACTTTTAAATTCCTAAAACAGTTGTACTTTTTTTTTTTTCCAAAATATCTGGTTCTACCATGTCAACAACGGCAGGCAGGTCACAGAGCTTATAAAGAAATCTTTGCAGTGGCTCTTTTCAGCTTATAATGAGAGAATACAGACTCAATACACTTGTTCTAGTATGATAAAACCACACCAGTGTTCAACAGTATTTGTCAGATTAAAAAAAAAAAAAAAATCTTTTGAACCATATAAATTCAAAAGATGAACGAAGGACATACACTGCACTTCATGTTATACATATCAGAAGTCTTGCATATTAAAAGGTTTAAGATGGGTTAATTTTGGCTTATGACTGGAAGTGAACTTTTCAAAATACCAGTGGGCATACTGGAAAGTCTTAAGCATGCAACTGAAAGCTTTTGTTTACCTTCTCATTGGTTGTGTTCTGAGATCTGTGAGATACACAAGACCATCCATGCGATGACCTCTAGCATCACCAAAAGCTAAAGAATAAAAAGATACAAGCCTAATGAAATGTGCTCAAACTGATCAACAAAAATATGAAAGGGAAGTTTCCGTTCATCATGAGATGCTGAATGTGAAACAATTCTAATTTGATATTAAAGACTTCAGCAAGCTGGCAATATTGCAGCATATTCTTTTAAACAACCGAAACTAATAGTGGTAACATCCCATGACAGAAAACCCTTCAAAACAAATGGAAAAAAAGAAAAGATTTCAAGCATCTGAAACATACTCCTACCATGCTGTCAATTTGCTAATGCTCAAGTCTTGTCTGTGATAAAATCAGCAGTCAGAGAAAAACTCCCATGGAAGCCAGCACATGAAATAACTCTAAGGATACTAAAACAGAATTACAGTATTTGTGAATGTAATTGTAGTACTTGTCAACTACAACGTGACAGGTGCCTTAGTTCAAACTGTATAAATACCTTGGATTGCTGCCTCTGGATCCCAGCCTTCAACATCTATAAGATATCTGAGGAAAAATATGATTACATTATTGTCCCAAAAGGATTACAGATTAATACAAGGATGTTATCTTTTGTGAACAATGATTTCTGGTTTTATACAACCCTTACCTACATATAAGGTAGCCAGTTCTATTAATTCCATTAGTACAGTGAACGCCAATGAGTTTCTCTATCAAAAAGAAAAACAGTCTTTAATAGTTCCGAAAGTGAAATTACTAAAAAAATAGTGCAAGACAAAAGAAAAAAAAGCTGTACTTTTCTAGCAAAGTAATGATAAATAATGCTTGCTATTCACAAAATGTTACTGTCATGCCTGTAAAAGAACAAGCACATCCACACTTTTTCCTCTTCATGCTGGATCTCCAGCAGCAGCTAGCTCTTTGCTTCCAAACCTGTGAAGACTGAGTTTAACTCTGCAGAATGTAGGAAAAAAGGAGCGATGACAGGCAAAGCGGCTGGCCTCAGCCAGAACTACAACAAGAGAAAAAATAAAATATCCTTTTGAAAGCAAATCTAAACAAGCAAATGTAAAATTAAGGAAATTAGCTTACCAATTCTTGTAAAACTTACCAAAAAGGAGAAAATACACATAATGCCCCTAACATCTAGGCATACAAGATGCATTACTAGAAGAATTCATTTAATTGGACTAAAATTTTGGATCAACACTGGCATGAACCATAGAGATGAGGAATTTAGGTTCATGCACAGAGAAAGAACCAATCTAGTGGGAGTTTGAAATGGAACTTCGGTGAATTTCTAAATGAGATAATACATAACTGTTGGCCACAGAACAGGACAGTCACATTACCATATAAGTTTGGTATAAGTTGGCATCCTAACAATTTGGACACTAAAAAACCCAACTTCTCAAAAATTATTTGTAAGAAGAATCCTGAGAAATTTTAGGGGTAATCTAAAACAGAGGGCAAGTTACAATAAGTAAGTTAACATAAAAATGACAGTTCTTCCAACTATCAAGTTACGTAAACCCTGCAAAAACAGTCTTACTAGCTGGAGCTGCAGGCCTTCATCCAGTAACAAATTAGGAAACAATTATCTCAGTTCTGAGAATCAGAAATAATTACATTCAAATACAGACTATTTATCATATGAAAAAACACTAGATCAAAACCCTAAGAAACAAACAATTTCCAAGTAGTTTCCCTAAGCCAAAAAAGTGCAAAGGAAGAACTTACACACTAACTTCCTGAGCAAGGACTTCATCTTATACCTTTTATTTATCCCAGCACCTCTAATTCAGGCTCTCATACCTGACATTTAGGTCAGAGCTCTTTCATGAAACAGAGTTGATCACCCACAGCAAAACCACAATTATGCTCTGGAGCAAAAACTATACACTTGGGCAGTTAATATCCCTACTTTGTCACAGAAAATGGCAAAGTAACCACAGCAAATAGCCTGAAAAAGCTTGAAAAAATGGTCCTCCAATACTGGATAGACAAACAGTTTAAATCTGCCTATGACGAATCACTAGAACAAAAGGTGAGAACGTAAAAGCTGCAAACAGGCTGTGGCAAAATACACGCAAATTTATTTTTGCAAAAAGCACCTTATCTCAGCAAGAACTGCACTACTGCAAACCTACTAAAACAGCAGCAGATCCACACTGTGGAAATACTGACACTGTGTCTGTAATACGATTTTTAAGAATTGCTAGGAATTGAGGGCAATAACGATCTCATAAATCAAGAAACTACTACGTCAGACTAAACAGACTTAGGTTGCTCACACGTATCAGTGCCCAGTGCCACCAGAGAAACTGTGCTATCTAGAACTTCCATAATGGGCTGGCATCTACAACACTAAGCTGATGGTAGACAGCTTGGGTCAGACAGATGAAAGCCTTGTTGCAGTTGCTTTCACACATAATGCAAATGTAAGTATAATACGATTAAGAAGGGCATTTAAGTTACCAGTCATTTTTGAAAAAGACATCTTTTAAATGCAAATAAGATATGTCGTGGTTCACAATGTATCTTATTCTGGTAATAAAGTGGAAAGTGCTATGGAAAGTCTGAGATCCATGGTGTCTTAAATATCCATTGAAATTAATAGATGAGAAATGAAATAAAGAAATAAAATTAAATAATAAAATAAACAAAATGAAATTAATAAATAATAAATGAAATTAAAATTGTCTTTTACAGTATAAAATGCTAATATTTACCATTTCCTGCATTTTCCCACAGGAATTTTCTGACCCATTTTTTGAACTGTAGGATAGTAGCATTATCGGGGACTTCAAGTCCAACAGTATAAAGTTTCTTATACTGCACGCTTTTAGGTAAATCCTAGCAACAAGAAGAAAAAAAAAATTATTGAAGTCTGGCATCAATGAAAAACCTTCTCAGTATCTAACCTAATGTCAATGTAAAACAGTAGTTCAAATCCTGAGCAGAAACTGAAAACAACCTTGACACAATTCTGTGGAGACACACTCTCAGAAACTACCATTTAGATTTCCACTTTAAAGACCTGATCTCAAACAAGGAACAGTTTCTACCCAAGACTTATTTATCCTGCCATTAAGGCAGCACATGAACTAAGGAGAGCAGATTCTTGTAATTCGATTTTAACCCATTTTACAATTATTAGCAATATTTCTTACTCCCACCCACAATCATGCATATAACTCACATATTCACCCCTTTAATGCGTACAGCCCATGTACATTCAAAGATTAACGTTCAGTTATAATACCGCTATTTATTCTCCTTTTCAATAGGACGCTGATTAATCACAATTGTTAGGAACACACCGGTAGACAAGTTGAAAGTGTTACAAAGCAGTTTAAAATTCCACTGAAGATCAGTAAAAAAAGACCCTAGGAATAAATGAGAATTTGTCCAGGGGAAGTCACCTGCGTCTTTTCTGCGGAGCCTGGCACTGAAGTCTTTATCCATTACTCCGATGTACAATGAGACAAATAACCCACAAGTGCAACTAGCTGGGAGGAGGAGTTATTTCCTCTCTGATAAAGCAGTTAGTTTCTACTGTAGATGCAAAATAAGTCTAGATAGCTCACTTGTCTCTTCCAGTTCAAGGTAACCAAATGTGTAAATGCTTTAAAACAAAGGTTGCAGTAACTATTTTATTTTGTTCTTATGTTTATATTACCTTAACTTCATAGTATCGTGTAGTATATGTTAAATCAATAATTAATCCCAGCTCCACATTTAGGGCTTTCATTGCAGCAATTAAGTCTTTTGGTGTAAATTTCTGGGTTGGGGTTAGCCTCTGGTTAATTGCCTACAATGAAAATGGAAAAGAAAGATTTTTAAGTTCTAATAACAGGACATTTGTAATATTCTGCTGGTTTAATGAGAACTAGGAAACAACATTATTCAAAAGGGAATGTTTACAGTATCAGAACCATATCCATGTATTATATGGATAAAAAATGAAAAGGAACAAAATAAAAAGAAAGCAAAAATTTGCTGTGTATTCCTATTCAGATGAACATGCAAAAAGATGTGTGAAAATTTCCACTTGTACAATGTTAACAGGCATTATTAAAATAAGCACTAATTTGATAGACACAAAAATCCTGCAAAATACAGCATGTATATACTGATTTTTAAGTAACTAAACATCAGCAAAAAGCAAAACACCACGATCCGTTTTCCCTCAAACATACTTTATCCTGCACAGTAACATAAAATTAACAGCGTATTTCACATAAAACATTGTAAGTTGTGATGCAAGAGTTAGTTTCTTCTAAGGACTTTAACTTTCTCCCCACAAATGATGTGCAGACATTTTTTTCCCCTGCTTCATCTCTTAGTACAGTGTATTTGTATGTCATTTAGCACTTGGAAACATTAAACAAGACTAAAATAAGGTGACAAAGAAAACTGCATGTTGGTGGGTAAAGAATAATTAATTTCATTTCACAGAAACAGTGGGGAAAAATGTTTACTCACCCTATCGTAGCTGTGTTTTTAGAAATGTGTTCTTCACTCTAGGTATGAAAATGCCTCATACGCAAGACAGGGTTTTCTCTGAATAGCGCGCTTGTCCGTTCTGAGAGCCTTTTGACACAGGCTCAGCCACAAGCAATAAAAGACAGTGGCAAAAGATGCAGCAGCCTCAACCACCTCTCAGTTCCTTTGTCAACAAGAAATTCAAGCAGACTGGACTCAGAACTAATGGAAGGGAAGGAGCCACAGACCTCCTAGAAGCACAGATACTATAGAGTAACTAACCATTCCTTCTTTTTGACTGTTTGGATTATAATCTAAGGTGCTAACAAGCACTTATCTTGAGTCTGGAAACAGAGACAGCAAAGCAAATTAAAGAATAAACAGGACAGTCCTATCAAAGCTGGTACGTGATTAGGAAGCTTCAGCTAAAAGTAGGGTAGAAAGCATATAGAAGTATTCAGTCCTATATATTTCAGACACTGGCGCACTGCTAAAAAAAATAGTGGAGGTTGTTGAGGTTGTTCAAACAAAATGAACACGAGTCAGTTCTCTCACCACTATTCAGCAGTGATTTTTAGTAAAATCTGAAACTGAACTTACTAACTCTGCAAAAGGTCTATGGTAGAATGTTAAAGAGCGTTTTCTGGAGCTGCTTCCAGACTATCACAGGAGATACAGGGAAAGAGTAAAGTTAGCAACAAAGTGAAATCTGAAGTGCAGGGACAGGGAACTGGAAATAGATGCACTGAACAAAACCTGCATCTATGCAAAAATATGTGGAATTACAGGAGCTGATGATGCAAAAATCCTCTTTCAAATACCTCAATAGCAAAGAAGCTAATTATAAATCTATTGAATTTTATATTCACTGCTAGAATCAGCCCACTGGCAGTCTGTGGTACAAAGACACATGGCTACTGTCATCTCCACCGGTGATACGGAGAACATGACCAATGTCAAGTATGAGATCCTTGGTGCCAAAGGAACCAACCCATCTTTCCAAAGTTGTAAAGCAGCTGCAGGAAGCAAATCCTGCAAGCATTCCACTTAATCACTGCTGATGAAAGTGAACTGAATGGTGACTGAAAACATAACGGACGCTAATACACTGGAAGAACCAAATTTTCTGTACGTGAATACTAGAGTGCAATCTGTAGACAGCAGCTCAGACACAACACATAGTCTTCACTGCTAAGATTACGTCTAGCCACTGAACTTTATATGAGCTTAGAAACTTTTATTACCTATGTATCTGAAGCAAGGACTTGTAGGAGTTAATGCATACAGCACTTGTGTTAATTTATACAGAAAGGCAAATTTGCCTAATTTGCCCTATGCCTCAATCCACCAAAAAAATGAAGAGCCTAAAAAAGACAACCTCCACATTTTGTATTGTCGCAAAGAATTTAAATATCTGTCTCAGTGTATTTAATAGGTTACAATGGCACTCCATTGTAGTAAGGATCTACAGGAAATACTACCACATTAATAAAATAAATCTGTGAAGGCTTCTTATTTTAAATTTACTGCATTCTTCCAGATCACTGAGGTTTTTTGCTTTTGAAATTGATAATCTGCACCTATAATTTTAAAAGTACTGCACTGGCTGATATCCTTTAATGAGTGCTTGATTTCCATAAAATTATACTTTGCTTTACACTGCCTAGATTGTTATTCGTATCATAAGCACTTCCATATGATTTTCTCGCAACAATCATGAAAGGATGTTAAACCAGACAATGATTTTAGGCCACTTAATAGTGATCAAATGAATTGTGCAAATTTGTTAGAGATTTTATGATTTTATAAAGATAAATAAAAAGAATAACACCAAATAAAAATTTATGAGAAAAAATATAGAATATTATGTAAAAAGCAACGAGTAGATGACTGGAAGGGCAAACTCTGCATAAATTATTTTTTCGTAAAACTTTGAAGTTTGCATGAATATTCATACTATTCTTCATTACTTTTGCACTGTTATCTAATACGACCAATCTGTAGATACTTTTTATACATACCCCTTTTAAAGGTACTTTGAATGCAATAAATCTAGTTCCTGGTATAGGCTGGCCAACTGGTGTCAAACTCCGCCATCTGTAATGAAACAAATATCTATTTTTAAATATTTTCAAATGACATGATTCAACTGAAGACACCCGCAGCTTGATATAAAATTTCTTAAATAATAATTAAAAGAAGATATTTCCTCTTAGGATTAAAACTTTTTTAAAACAAAGCACATAAAAACTACGCTTCTTTGAAATTATAGCAACAGTTATTTCAAACTGTGTGAAGTACCTTTCAAATATCAGGCAAATCTGGTGCCATATTTCAGACAGTTTGAATACAATAGTTATTTCAAACTTATCCAAGAAGAAAGGTAATTATCTTTTTTCTTCTGTGATGGGCCATGCAACTACTAGCATAATACATTTAGATTTCCAAACAGCAAAATCCAATAGTTCCTAAAATTCCTTGACCATGTATGCAAGCAATCAAAACTGAGGTGCACGAGTTTGAAAAAAGGACGAATTAAATCCTGGTATGTACGTAAAATCTTTTTTAAAATCCATTTTCTGCAATAACCTGCCTGTTTCACCAAGAAACTAAGATCTTTTCAGAATAACTGTAAAATTTGTTATTATATACTTGAATAAAATTAACAGATTAGCACTATTCAGAGATAAAGAAATGGAGACTTGCCTAAAAGAAGCTGGAAGAGTATCAATAGAATATGGCTACAGCACTGATCAGGACAGAAGCTTATTTAGCACACTACACAGCTTAAATAAAGACATTTTTATTGTTTGCAAGTCTACAGACAGAAGCCATAATAAAATCAGTCTTTATTCTCCACAGAGCACCATCACAAAGAAAATACTTCTTAGAGATAATGTGCATGATTGCTGTTGTCATACAGTAGATCTATGTCCTGAAATCAGCAATTATTCCATAAAGTGGTTTCAAGGTATCGTCAGGACATTTGAAAACAGTCTTTCTCCTTCCACCTTCTTCAACTTCCAAAAAATTCCTCCCCTCAAAATGGCAGGTCAGCATTTATAAACAACTAGCACCAATATAAAGCAAAGCAGATGGGTAAGGTTCAACAGGTAAATAAGTATTGTTATATTATAGTTGGTGGAAATTTTTCAACTCAGCTGAATCAAACAGCTTTAACAAGTTATCATATGCTTGCATCCATCATTTGATTGACAATGAAGCGCAAAGGGTACGTTCACAAAAAACACAAACCTTCCAGATTTTGTAAATGTGTTTACTTTGTAATATGCTGCTTTTTCAAAGAAACGTTCCGGACTGCACTTTCTCTTGGTACTTTGAAAAATACAGAGAATATTCCATCACACCATAACTTAGCAGAAATCATGTAGTAATACGAAGACTTGTTACAACACTCAAAATAATAGCAATTCCAAAATCACGAAGAACTGGTATTCACAAATTCTACATTGTACTGAAAACAAAACCTCTTGATGTATCACATATAAGAAATTTCAAGGTTTTTAATAAGTATGGAAAGCTTAACCGGAAGAAGAAAACAACTTAATCGACAGATCAGTTCTACCTTCAAAGAGGTAACTTACTAAATTTAGGACTTTTATTTCTTCTCAAATTATGACCTCAGAATATGCAGCTGTATAACCTAAAATCCACCTTCTTTTCTGTATTTTTAGCTTGTACCTGAACTATTAAAATGAACATTTTCATAAGATTCTTTAATACTGGTGCCCATTCAATTTTACTTTTCTGAATTAATATTTAAATTAAACACTCCCATTAAAGGGACAATCCAAAAGCTTCTAGATTCCTTTCTGATTTCAATAAACCCACATTATTTTTTAAATAAACTGAATACTCTATTTTTAAATATTCTAACCACTGAGTATTTTGCTTTGTTCACAATTCCCATATGGGACCATAACAAAAACTAGACATTGGCTGGCAAAACTCTCCATAATTATACTTGCCATAGTATATAAATAACAACATCACCATTCATAGATGCTCAGGTAACAAAGGAAACACTTATAGCAGGGTGACAGGAAGCATAACAGAAACTAACAAATCATGTAACAACCTACTACATCAGTGTCTTTAGCACTGACTTATCTTTTTCATCTTCATCATGAGCTGAAGACCAGACTGAGGCTCACAATGTAGCTACACAGGTGCTTAGTTTAATGGATAATAAATGAAGTAACAGAAGAGTAACAATAACTCATCATTAGGAAGGCTGTTGTAAACGGCTGCCATGTAGAAGACAGATAAAAGGTGAGAAGGTGACAAGCTAGAGAAGTTTGCAGTAAACCCTTTTTCCAAATTCTAAATTCTTGCAGGAACTGTGTACCTCTTCACTGCAATGAGGCAACAAAAACAGTCTCCTACTTCATATATTCCCTTAGCTTAGGACGGTTGCATACAGAGGAATAAAAAAAAGCACATTTGCAATCATCGTAGCTTGAAAAACATTGCTCAAAAAATTATGTATCGTATATTATAGAAGAAAAATTATCTGTCTTGAAAAATCTTCCCAAGTGAATTTTCAAGCTTGTAAACTTTGGAGTCTGGTAGTCGTACACAAGTTGTAAAACATGAAAACAAATATCTGAAACTATGTTTATTTATCCTATGTTAAGATACATAAGTTATATATGAATCTCTTAAGATCACAAACAGCACAAATGGACTGAAAATATTACCAAACCTAACAAAACCCGCAACATAATGAAATAACTTAGTTGCAAAAAGAGCTCAGTTTAAAAAAACCCCATAAAATCTACAGAAAAACTGTGAAATCCACTCTGTACAGTTTAATTTTATCTCATCCACTTCATCTTAGAAAGGTACTAAATGCTGTGAACCTTATTTAGGTGTATACTTAATCTGAACTACTCTTAAAATTAATGACCAAGTCAGGTTTAATACAAGCCCCCGCCTCTTGCTAATTTTCACAAATCTGGAAATGATTTGTCTTTATTTAAAACAAGGAAATAACTCTTCCTGCTTTTGCTCTTACTTACAAACAGAATTAGAAGAAGGGCTGTACCTAGAAATAGAGCAACCACTGCAGCAAATGCTGCCATAGAGATAAAACAAAAAAGAATACAGGTGGTTTTTTTCTTCAACCTAATTCAACCACTCTTTGGTGTTACTGCAGAAAAATGCCCCAAATGCTTTACAAAAGAAGGATTTAATCTGACACCCAGCCATATTCACATACACACGTTCAGTAACATTTTGAAGGAAGAAGTAAAAAACCCCAACCACAAAAGACCAATTACCTTATGTAGTAAGACAATTTAAAAGATGCCATAACTTAGAAATTCAGAACTTTTTAAACCTGCTTTCTCTTGGAAAACTGTGAGTGGAAATCTACCATAATTATGATAAATATGAGCAATTAGGAGCCAATAATAAATTATTTTTAAAAAGTTTAAAAATATTTTTTTTCTTTAATTAGCAATGTAACAAAGACTTTGTAAAAATTCTGAACTTTTCAAATTAAGGGATTGATGGAACAATGCATCAGGATTACACAGTTTGTTGTCAGACCCTAATAAACTTGGGGGTTTATTCTCTTGTTTTTAAAGCTGTTTAAATCCTCACAGAAAAAAAATCTGCAAAATCTGCAAGAAACTCAAAAGCTGCTGACAGCTCTGTGGTAGAAAATGAGCAGAAGGCACTCTCCATCAAAAAAAAAAAAAAAAAAGGGTATGTGTTCCATGTTATCTTTAAAATATTTCAAAAGGGAATTTCAGCATACTGCTACACAACTAAAAATTATCTCAAATTAAAATCAGCAGATTGAAATTAAGCAAAGATTGGCTTATTAAATAAATTCAAATTTGTTCTGTTTTCAACAAAGGAAGATGGTTGGGAAGTCGAGGTGACCAGGACTAAAGAATGTAAAACTCTTCCAGAAGTTGTCCAGAGAAAGGCAGACAGGGCCAAAGACAAGTGAGCTGCAGATGGCCACATGAACAGGAGTTACAGGAGCAAAGACATAAATATGCACTTTAACAAGCATGAATGAGAACTGTGACACACAGTTTGTGTCCTGCTTGAACTTAATTGGAAGGAAGAAAACCAGGAGTAAAAGGTGTTATCACAAGATGTGGCACCATCATCATTCCTGTACCAATGACTAAAAGGTAATAGAGTGAAAAACAAGCTGGGCATGAAGTAGATGAAAAGACAGCACGAAGAGTTTTCTGAAAGAAGCAGTGGTATCTTACTGAGACACAGATATGACATTTATTTCTATGCCTAGAAATAAATCTAGTCATTTTTATCAAGAGGTAATAACTCTGGCCTTAAGACTGATGGCATTCACATTAGAAAGATGTGATAAGAATCAGAAATGGAGTCATGTAAATTCAAAGAAATACTGCAGTTTCCCAACAAAAATAATAGTCAGAAGGGGACATATCCAGGAAGAAACTGAAGTCTGAGAACTTCTGTACAAAATACCATGGCTGTCCAAATGCAGACAATCTAGGTCAGCATACATTAAAGCAAACTACCATCTTAATATGTGACATGTCTGGTCCTTCCACAAAATAAGCAGACAGACCAAACCTCCTTCAGAATCCTGACAAATGTGTAAAAAGAACTGCAGTCAAACTCTTAAACTTGCACCAAAATAGCTATGATAGGCTTTTATGGGCCTGCTTTGGTAATTAATTTTTTCTGAACTATCCAAAGCAATATAAAACCAGAATTTGCATGTTCAAATAGAAAAGTATTTAAGAGAGAATAGCACTTAAATAAAAAGTGACGCTTTGCGCACACATGATACATTTTCAATTACAGCTTTATTTTTCTACCTGCAATAGGATTTTGGATGCTGATGCACAAACATGTGTAAATCTGTTAAAACATCATACTCTTTTATGATTGTTATCTAGCTTGACCTCCTTTTACTGGCTGGTTCTCCACTGAAATCTAGTATACAACTACGAAAGGACAATAGCGTTTCAGGCCCTGTGAAGAACCAGAACTTGCCTACATGGTGGAAACTGCAATACAAGGGGTCACTTGAATCCCTCTTACACTGATGTCTCGTTCTGTTACAAAATTACTTCTCCAGCACTACTTTCTGAGACTGCAATGGACACTGTACACCATAATTCTGCTCCAAGACATTGACTGAAGCCAGCACAATTGGGAAAATGGGAGAAAACCTTTTTGCTCTGAAGGAATGCAGAAAGTCTTACTTCCAGTGCACCTCCTCCTCTCACTGCTAGAGCAAACCTTGTGCCAACAGCATCAGATCAAACACTCAGGGCTAGGGCTGGGTGGCAGAGACACAAAAACAAGAGTGGGCCAACAACAAGGTAAAAGACTGACAGTGCAGATCCGGTCACAACACTGGCAATTAATACCCCTTTAATATTACTTGAGGTGCCGAGTACACTTGAAGTGCTGATATCTAGCAAGGTTGTGCAGTGCTACAGCACAACCTTCACGTAAAGGTAACTTCAATTATACTTCAGACACAGTACTGTAAAAGGTGATAGTAATTAGCTGAACAGCTTAAATAAAAATCACCATTTCTTGTTTATTTGCACTATACCTAGCTGCTTATAACTTAACTGAAACTTAAAGTTTATTGTAGTGCTTTAATTAGCATAATGGAATTTGGATTAAAACTGTTAATGATTCAGTTCTTTACACAGTTCTTAACAGAAAGACAGTCTTAAAAAACGTGTGTATGTAGTATGACTTTGGTTTATCTACTACAGCATTCCTCCTGCGGTATCATTAAAAACAAAAGTGACTTAAATTTGTTGCTATTACAATACTGTGACATAACTGAGGTTGTACTTCCATAGCAGGCTACACTCTGGACTGGTCCTTGTGCTGCAGTGTACCACAACCTCAAATCTGGCAACAACTCTTTCTGGGGACAATAAATTGCACATGCAGGATCACCTAGGCTGTTTCCTCAAGTCCTCTTCCAGGGTTCACTGCGTGTTTTTTTTCCCGTTGTACTACACTAATTCACAGTGAAGAACTACCACATGCTGTGCTAGCACAAGGATGACACCAATATACTGCTTCATGAGACTGGGAGACTGACAATTCTTTAAATTCCTTTACTGCCAAAACCCCAATACTGTGGAAGTGTAATCTGATTTGTTAATAGTATCAAAAAGTAACTAACTGGAGCACCTGACAGCACTTCAGTATCGTGAGCTTTGTCAGATGGTAACACTGAATTTAAAGCCAATTACTCCACAGGAGATGTTTCTCTCCTTGGAAACTAACACCTGTGTGAAGTACAGCCCACTGCTTCTGCCATACTTAAGAAAAAGAAACGAATGTAGCCTGAAAGTTGTTCCAGTTCAAATGCATGGGAGGAAAAGAAAGGAGAAATTAGCACCCGATTCTCTAAATTTTATCAATAATTTCCAAGTATGGAAAACACAAGAACAGTTATTCTTTCAGACTTTCTGCATTATTGCTTGCCAACCCAACCCACTTTACTCAGTTTTTTCCAACTTTTAATTGAAATTACACAGAAACTTTCAAAGAAATACATGCTTAAATAGCTTTTCTTAAATTTTATTCTAATTTTAATCCCTGAGTTTGGCAGCTATGAAAAAACCTCGAAAAATTATTGAAATTTTAAAAATTTTCTTCATCTTTCATTTCTATTTCTTGCTTTTAGGCCAACACATTTTGTGGGAAATCATGCTGTTTGTATTTTATTATTCCCCCTAAGGATTTCTTAATAAACTTTTTTAGCACTTCCCCCAAAACCTGTTAACTTTTCCTCAAATAACGTATAAACTGCAAGGTATTGTCCCATTACAGTGTACCTTATATCTCAGCACACCCTCCTATCCAAGAAGTTTGTACTGATGTCAGCAGGAACACACAGGTTCAACTTTTAAACTTGGACTTCCTCTTTTTTTTTTCCTCCCCAGGTGAACTGGGGAATAGAACTAAGTTTTAAATGAGATCATTCTGTGGCCTCCATATGCACTCCCAAACACATCATAAAAAAGTCTGTATAATGCATTTGGGGTGGTTTTTTCATTATTACTTTTACTGATAAAAATTTTTGTTGTCCTCTTGTTAAAAACAAAAATGCAGGATGCTTCTGGACCTGAAGCCATGAAAATATTCCTTGATCACATGCATACAACCACCTGCTCCCACCTTAACAGCTCTTCTCCCACTCCTCGCAGCAAACATCTGAGTAGCCCGGAGGGATTACTCTCCCACTTCCCCAGTAAGTATACACCTGGGCATAAGAAGGTTAGGAAGAAGGGACTGTGCTTGGCTGATGAAGTGTTCACAGTCAGCTTGGAGCATTATACTCACCTGAAGGACGAAGGACTGGGTTGTTCCTGTCTTGGAGAAGATACCTACCTTACTGTCTGTAGGTGGTGAAGATGCCTGTGGCAAGAAAGCGCCTGGGGTAATCTGTGCCCCTTCTCTGTGGGCAGGATTGTGCCTGCTCCTGCCTCTTGCTTAGCGTGAGGAATACTTACCCATCGGGGATAGTATTCTTCTTTACCATGCTGAAAGTAGGAGCAGGCAGAGCAGGAGACAGCGGTGAAAGTGGGCACTGCAGCAAAGGAGAGAGAACCGCGCAGTTAACACGGTGCTCTTTCTCCATCAGTGGGCCTTTTCACAGGGCTGATTTTCAAGTAAAATAAACCAAGCAGTCAGCTGGGGCTTGAAGCCATCCTGAACGGGTTCTGCAGCTTGCAAGCTAGCCTACTTTCTCCACTGCTATAGTATGACAAGAGGGAAAGACAACTCACCTCTCCTCTCCAGGAGATGAAAAAAAGAGAGGAGAGGCAGCAAGTTCCTAACTCTAGCAGCAGCGCTATAGGGTTGAAGATCTTCCTTGCAGTCCCTTCCGTCCCTCTCCTGTAGCTTTGAGCAGTTTGCTCTGCTCCCACTGCTAGAACTCGTCTCAACGAGAAGAAACTCCAGGCAGCTGCAAGAGGCGAGGCCAGCAGCTCAGCAAGGGAAGGACCGTCACCTGCCCCGCTCTAACCTAGACGGGTCCGATCCCGCTAGATCCTGGGCACCGGGAGCGCCCACCGATCTCAGTGCGACCCGGGCAGGGCGGAGAGGGGTGAGGGGAGCTGCCCGCCTCGGCGGGGGGCCCATGCCCGCCGCTCCAGAGAAGGCTGCTGAACTGGCGTGAGGCCCCTCCTCACCGCCCCGAGACCCCGCGAGCGCAGGGAGCGCCGGGCAGGGCCGGCTCCGCGCTCTCTTGGCGGGAGGCGGCGGAGCTCCGGGGGAGAAAAAAGAGACCGGGGCGGGGGAGGGGGGAAGGTCGCGGCCCGACTGCGGGGGGGCGGGCAGTCGGCTGTCGGAGAGGGGATGGGCGGTGCGGAGAAGGGCGCAGGCTGCAGCAGGAGTCGGTAACGGGGAAAAGCCCGGGCGCCGGCGGGGCGGGGAGGAGCGGGGCTGCGGGCGGCCCGTACCCTGACAGGATTTCCCTTGCGGAGGAAGGTTGTGGCGAGACAGAACGTTCCCGAAAGGGTCTCAGGTGCGCCTGCGCGGCAGCCAGCCGGCTCGCCGGGAGCCGGGCATTGCGCCTGCTCCTCTAGAGCCGGGACGGCGAGCACCCAAAGCGCATGCGCGGCGGCCTCTCCTAAGTGTGTTGTGAGCTGCCGACCAATCAGAGACGGGGGTGTCTCTGCGCATGCGCGCCGGGCCCGTGGGTGAAGGGGCAAGCCTCGAGGCGCATGCGTACTCACTGGGGCACTAGGGGCGCATGCGTGGTAGCCGGTGGCGCGAAGTGCTTTCGGGCGGAGAGGTTGTCCGGGTTCGGCTGCTGCGGTCATTGGTGAGGGGTCCTTCGGCTCCTGGGCTTCGCGCTGGCTGGGTGGAGGGAGACGGGTATGCCTTTTGTCGGCGGGAGGGTTTGTGTCAGGCGCAGCCCTGGAGTTGGGGATCGGCGGCCCGGTCGAGTTGTTGTGTGAGCCGGTACCGGAGGCTCAGCGGAGCTGTGGAGCCGGCGGGTCGGATACATTGGCCTCGTCTTACGTCAAGAGATGCGCTACATCCCCGTCTGCACCTTTCCTGTCGGAAGAGATGCCAGCTCCTGCGCTTGGGACCACTTTCGGCTCATTCTCCCATTGTTTTCTTTGCTTTCTTCTGACCCGGCCTGCCTGCAGATTGCTGTCGCGGCTGTGCCCGCTGTCTCTGGCTTGTAGCGGCATCACGGCTTGCTGCTCCGAAGGTGCACAGATGAAAGACACTCTATCAGAGAGCCAGTGCTGGATCACTTATTTTAATCTGCAGTCTGCGGTATTAGCTTTCATTTTCAGCCTGGCATTTAAGTCGTTTCTGAAGCTCCTCCAAGTGTTTGCCATTTAAAAAAAAAAAGTAGTTGACAATTTACAGTGTACAAATGTTGTAAAATGATAACAACATTCTTGCATTTCCTATTCACTTATTTGTATGTGACAGAAGTGTTAAGTTTAAGAGTAGAAGTTACTTACCACGTAATTGACAAGCCTGCTTATTAATTACAGAGCTGTGATTTAGTCTGAAATTACTGTGGTGGTATTAGAGAAACAGAACAACTTTATTTCTGTTTGTCAAGACAGTAAACTTTAAGATTATAAGACTAGAGAATTAGATTCCAGTAGTTGTGTGTGTAGGATTTTTTTGTTTTAATCCACTGGAGGAAAAAAAACCCCAGCTGTAACTCCTGAATATATATATGAATGTCTTTTTCATTCCTTTATTGCCCACTTTAAAGCAATGTTTATATAACTCTTGGTTTGCTGAATTTAAGGTAGTCTGAAGCAGTGTGCCTTATTTTCAGTGTACATGTTAAAACTTCTTGTAATGCAGACACTTCAAACAAATCAGTTGTGATCAAAACCAAAACAAAAAGTTGTCAAGCAAAACAATTAAGGAAAATAATTTTTTGAAATGCTAGATTTCATATTTTTGCCCGCATTACTGTAAAGTAAGAACTAGAAAAGTACGTAGCAAATGTGTGAGTTCCATAAGTGTTCTGCTTCACCAGACAACTTCACTTTATGCCTTTTTTCAACATCCATCTAAGAAATGTTTTATGACTGATCTTAATAAATCCGTGGAATGAGAGCAGAAAGTCTCCAGTTAATGCTTTAGAGCTGAGAGTTCAGGTTAGAAAGAGGATAGCTGTAATTTCAATAGCTTGATGTTCTTTCAAACAAAAAACAATGCCCAAGGTACTGTGACACTGTTCCATGTATAAAGGCCAGTCTAAACTAAATCATTTGATGTGTGCAGGACAAAAATATCTGATCATGCCTTCAATGAGGCATTATGAGCTTAACCGAGCAACTATGCATACAGTGGCTTTTCTGTGAGAGCAGTCGTGTTCATTCTCTTTGCTGAAGTGCTGCCTGAACTTGTGCAGTTTATTCTGGGAGAATGGGGCAGCTATTCTGTGGTATTTGATCACTTGGCTTTCTGCACCACTATTTTGTGATATTGTAGCAATTGGCTCCCAGCCAAGCACCCAGAAACATTCAGTATAGAGTGGAGTGGGCCACAGTGCCCTCTCTGCCTTTAGGGGAAAGTGTGATGTAGGAAGATGGCTTGAACTGCTGCTATGAGGATGTTTGTGTTGTAACTGCACTGTAAAAAATAAATGTACCAAAGAGGTTATTGAACTTGTATCTGCTGAGAGTAAAATAGCACTTTTTAGAAAATTAAATTGGCATTGTGTCTTTTAATGACTTGAATAGTTGGTTGTATAAAGCATTTGTTTCTTAGAGATAACTGTGATGATTTGCATGCTTACCGCAACACTGTGCAAAAGTTTATTGCTGTGAAATGTAATCAATAGGAGTACCAGAGGTTTTCTGATTTTTTAAAATAATTTTACTTGTGAGTATAAAACTTATTTACAGTCTGAGAATAGTAAAATGCAGGCTTTATTTTGGGTTTTCTTCAGGTTCTTGAGTGAGCGATGTGAAAACTACTCCTATTTTACCCATCAAGTATAACATAGCCATCGGTGTTTCATAGACATTATGCAAGTGCCATAAATTATTGAAATTATTGTAACACTTAATTGTTGAAGAATAGTTGAATTTAATTTTCATACACTTCAGTATAAAGTATTCCTCCTGAAACCTAATACTCTGAATGATAACTTATGTCAGTTGTGTAGTGTCCTGTTTATTTTGCTAGAAAACGTATGCTCATCAGTAAGGCCCTTCTAAGCAGGGTGTGAGGCGGTGAATGCAACCGCTTAATTGCCTAATAAGTTACAAAGCCAACATCGGAGGAAAAAGTTTTAGAACCTACAGCAAGTTTTACGTAAAATTGTCTTCATAGCCCTAGAGTAAGAAGCTGATATATTTGGTTGGGTATGTATCTTTTAATGAAGAAAATGTCTGATTACTGTCTCTTCTGAATGTTTTGCGTAGGTTGCTTCCAGAGGTTGCCACAGCAAGTTAGTGAAAGTACAGCAGGCAAACAGGTAATTAGCAGCCATTGGGGCAGGTAGTGCGAACAAGGAAAAGCAGATTGTAATCAGAACTCCTCAGCTCCACAGTTTAAGTAGAATGTCAGACACTGATTGATTTCAGGGACTTCTGAGCTGTTACTTGTGTGTTACAGCAATTTATTATCAACTTTATTGTAGTCTTCTACTAGTGATGTGTAGTCTATAAACAGTAAGTGTGTAATCTCTAAACCCACTATTTTTAATTAGCTGGAAAGCATAACGAGTCTTGGGGCATGGGGGGGAGTGTTTAAGTACAGATTAAAAAAAAATCTTTGTTGATGTTACCTTTTAATATAGTATAACCAAATGTTGCTATATTGAAAGGCAAAAATACTTCATCATTGTAATTTCTCACGTAATTAAGATACTGTGATTCCTCTGTGTTGTTTTGGATTGCCTTACGCTGTGTTAGTATGAACGACAGCAGTTACATAATCAGTACAAAAAACCAGTGATGCTCTTCTCTAGTAGTTACGCAGTTTTGACACATCTGGAGGAAAAAAAATTATCTATTAGTGGTCTTGGAATTTAAAATTTTCTTGAAGTATAATTTACTGAAACAATTCATAATATTGCTATCACCTCAACAAAGTGTATATGTTGCTGTCAGCAGAACTTTCCTCTAAGGAACTGGAGTTTTTAAAATTGTATTTTGTAAGAAAATACTTTTGGACCATTTAAAAAGAACTTTTTCTTCAAAGCAAAGGTCATAGGATTCTTGTTTTAAACAAGGTTTGTTTAATTATTAATACTAAATTTTGTTTCTTTTGAATTTAAGCCATATTTGGATTATAATAATTTTTTTTTTTGTTTGGAAATATGTAAAATGGTATCATTTTAGACAACAAGAGTATTTTTAGTCTGAACTTTGAACAGCTTAGATTACTGTCTGACCCTGGAGAAATGGTTGCTAAATTCTGTTGCGTTGAATTATTTTTAGGTTTGTTTCATAGATGCCTGGAGTGATGAGGGGGGGATAAAGCATGTTATTTTTCCGTATGAGTCCCTTTATATCTCAGGTTGCGCAACTGAATTGATTTACATATATATTAAAAGTTATAACACAAATAAGCATCCTGCCCTATTTGTATGTCTCGGGAGCTGGAGAATCTACTTCCTCCTCTTAGTTTATACCCATATTTACTCTCTAACATACTTTAGTTACAGTTTGTGTACAGTTTCTTGGCTCATATTTCACTATCTTTACAAGAGTAGTCATTGTGGACATGCTAAGTTGTTCTTTTGGTGTGCTTAAGAAGATTGAAAGACGATTTGAGTACTACATAATTATTAGAAGGCTAAAAAAGTTTCTTACAGAAGAATCTGAGAATTGTAATAAATTATTTTACAGGTTTTTGCTGTATTATTTGTTGTTTTCTTCTGTTGTGTTTTGAAACGTGGACCGCTAAGTTGTGTTAGTGTTCGCTAGGTCAGTACTATATAGATGTACAATTCCTCTGTACTCTTACATTGTTACTGTTTCTACAACCAAAGCTTATACCTGCTCTTTTCCTTTACATTTATATGGAGTGTTATCTGCTGTTTGATTTTTTTAAAATAAAATCCAGTTAATTTTTTTACAGTGACTGCTTTTTTCAGGATTTTTCAGGATTTTAATTTCTTGCATAGTGCGGCTTTGTTATAAAAAAGTATCTCATATGAGTGTACATGGCTTGAAGAGTATGTATTGCTTTAGTTTTGTCAGAATTTACTGTTCTTTCATCAGTTTTGTTCTGTCACCTGTACAGTTTTCTCTGAGATTTTATATTTTCTTTATTTGATTGAAAAAGAGTAAAAGGTGTTTGTCTGTGCACTAAGCCTTTTCATCTGTAGGTCACAACGGACTCTCCAAGTTCACGTCAGGTTCTCATCATAACTCAACCCTACTTAGGTGCAGTTTTCTGGTAATAGCACTGAATGTGCTTTGAAATGATGGCGCATTCCCAAAGCTTGTGCTTTTCTTCGCTGTCACTTGAGTGTAGTGTCAGATACGATAGCAGCATGGATTAAATAGAGTATCTCCTTCACAGCTGGCGCTAATGCCAAATACTTTTCTAACTAGATGTTTCAAAATAGACCATCTCCTTAGTCAAGGATGTGAGAGTAATGCAGATTTAAAAAACAGCTAATCATCTGCCTTGCTTAAGCCAATTTATTTTTGGTTTTAGTGTCCTTGAAGCTTCATCGGGTGGTGCTGTTTGGTTTACTTAATTCCCATGTACTCCCACAAACTACTTTGAGTTGTCATCAGTGGATGACAGCCAGAAGGGTTGTCAGTACTAGAAGCACATTGTAAAAACTTAAACCATGATTTACAGTGAAACAGCTGTCATAATGTTGGTCGTCATAATTTGTTTATTAATGTGTTTTGACATCTACTGTATCATTTAACATGGATCATGGAGCATGTACATTAAATATTGTAAACAAATATTTTGAGTTTGTTTCTCGTTGCTCCCTTATATCTTATTTCCTCAATGACTGCACTCTTGTCCTAGAGAAAGTGCCTTCGTAAAGCTGTTTTGAGATGGTTCATTTATGAAATTTACTAGTATACTTCTAATGCTTTTCATATTGGATTATTCCTCTTGTCTTTCAATACAAACTAATAATTCATACCTGTTCATTTTATTTTGCATATTTCTTTCAGTGTAACTTCACTTTTGATCTCCTGTATAGTTACTAAACATCAGATGGGCACTTAAATTTTTAATTGAGTCATTCTTTGAAGTTGTGGAGTCTTTATTTTGTTTAATCAAAGAAGAGTCTTTGTGATGTAAATCAGAATTGAAAAGTACAAAATACAAAATTCTGTTAATAGCAATGCTGGTATAAATCTGTAACAGCTCTTGTTTGTGAATATAGTGTGGATTTGCATGAGCATAGCTAATGAGAGCAGAGTCCTTTTTCAAAAGGGAAAACTTGCATCCAGTGATTTGGCTTGGAGTTTTTCACAGGGGTATTTGTGCGTTTTTGAGGGGTGTTTTGTATGCAGGGTGATTATGTTGTTGAATTGAAGCAAGATCAAGTACTCAGAGCTGACCTGTGCTGTAACCCAAATAGCTTCAAAAGGTAGCTTTGACATTTGGAAAAAAATTAAAACGGCCCTCTGAACTATGCTGCGTTCTCCTTTTAATGGTACAGTGTGATACTCACTAATATTCCCGATTAATGTTAATTGTTGGTTTGAATGGGTTAGGTTCTTTACAGCAGTTTACTGATTATTAATCTCTCTTTCTGTGTTGTGAACTAAAGAAACCTGCACTTCATGATTTTTTTTTAAAGAATATAATAATAAATCAGAAACCATGCATATCCAAACAAAATTAATTTTCGTTGTTTAAAGTGCTAGTCTCAATTCGGAAACACCCTACCCCCTTCCTCCGAGAAACAGGTGTTGCAATCTGCGCTGAAACACCAATTTGAGCTGTAACCAGCAGAGGGAGCAAATGGCACGGTCGGGACTCTTCCCTAAACATGTCTTGAGTTGTCAAGAATCGTGGGCTGGGAACTAGCACATGGCTACTTCATGCTTCTGATTTTTGAGTCAGAAAATAATCCGTTTTGAAATTAACAGTAACTGTTAAATCTCAAACATCAGAAGCATTGGGCATTTTAGTTTATTAATTATTCACTGATAAAAATGTGACAGCAGTTGGTCAAACAGTTAACATGTAGGAAAAAATTATATGGGATTTACATCTTATTTAAAACATTGAAAGCTTTTCCTGACTTGTTTTTCATAGTTTGCTGAAGACATTGTGTATGTTGGTAGATGACAAAAAGAAGAACTTGTAAATCAGAACCTACAGGAAGGTAGTACAATCAAAATACTTATTTACATATTTCCTGCTATTGTGCACATAACCAGTCAACTAGCAGTCTATTAATTTTTTACGTGCTTACATTGAATAGTCCCATTGAACTCTGTGGTAATTCCCATGGTTTAAGGTAGAGGTTTCTGAATTAATTTCCTCGTATTCACTCATCAGCAGAAATACTAGCTCTGGATGTTGTACAAAGCCTTATTTCTGAGGAGGGATGCCCTCAAAACTCTGTTAATTCTTTTCTCTCCCTTAAATGAGAAACCCATGCTGCTTGCTTTCCCATGCACATCACCTCAGCTACCTGAACAGCGTTAGTACAGTGGCTGGAAAATAGCAGGTGGACGCAAGGTCCGTTACTATGTACCTGGAAGCTGCCAGGAAGCATGATGAACATGATGTTCTTAGTCATATGATTTAGTTTTAGGTAGTCGTGTGAGGAACAGGGACTTAGACTCGGACTCAGTGATCCTTACGGGTCCTTTCCAACCTGAGGTAATCTGTGAACAGCAGTGGCTGATGCAGAGATACTTACTCTTTGGGTTGTTGTATCATCATACAAGCAGGGTTAGGAGCTGCACAGGCATACCACCTTGAAGTGGTTTGTATGTCACACATGCAACTGTGGCCGACTAAAGACGTTTTATTTCTGTGCCCTGTTTCCAGCAGCCCTGAGTATATGTGCTCAGAGGCCTGTAGGTCTTGCTTGGAGACAATGTAAAACCAGGTGCCATTTTAAGGATGCTTTGATTTAGTATACATTATTGTTTAAAAAGGGCTCGTAATTTGGCATTTCTGAGTGTACTTCTGTGTTTCAAGAATTCTTGAGATAGAGCATTGACCAGAGGGAACTGGAAAAAACTCTGGGGGGGGGGAGGGGGAAGGGGTGTATTTATATACACTGCAGATATTTTATTCTGTGCTTTGACAGTGAATATGCTGGTTTAATTGAAAAATTTGAGATACATCAGTGTTTTCTCATCTCAATTCATCTAGCATCAGTTCTGTGAATATAATAGGTCTGAGGATGTGTATTCTACTTAAATCTTGCTTCAGTATGAAGTTATTTGAGAAGTGTAGTCTCAGTATCTGTGGCTGTTCAACACTAGCTTTTATGAAAAGTAGTTAAATCTTGTCAAAGCTGAATTTCAAAACTCTGTTGGAGATACGCTTGCAATGCTTGTTAGACATTTATAAGTTGTTAACTGAATTTATCATTCAAATCTGAAGTTCACACTACAGAATCTCACCTGCAGGGGTGTTTCAGTGGTATCCATCCTGCTTTCTTTTAAGTGAATGGTTCTTTCAGATGCACGAAAATCGTATTTAGTCACTTTAAATAGTCACTTCTATACATAGCTGTATACTTAATGATACACTCTGTAACATCTGGAAGAACAAGTTTTCCTTAGGATATATAAAATATTTTACTGAGATCAGTAAGGAAACTTGTATATGGATTTAGGTGTAATACCAAAAACATAATGAAAAAATCTGTGTGAATGGTTGCTCACTTGTGTTGTGCCAGTACTTGAAGTAAGTTTGTGGAACTTAATAGCAACAACTAGGTGTTCTGGTCCTGCTGTAGCTGCACTGTGACCCCATTTTAGTTTCTCTGAGGGCATGTTCACACTCAATCCCCATCTCCACAATCTACTCTTAGAGCAAATCAAGGATTACAGTGCCCCCTGCAGCACCTGTGCTTTTTTTAACCAGGTCAAACGAGGTACTTGCCAAGTATGCTACCTGAAAGCTGAGACCAGTAATAAAGAGTGGTTCAGAAACACTTTTAAAAATCTTTCTGACTTCTTATTTACTTCTGGGCTTTTAGGTAGGCCTACTTGTAAATTCCATCTTCAAAAATTTGTAGTTGACTTTCAAAATCTCCATCAGAGGGAACTTCTCAGATGCTTTGATGAAAAGTAGACAGCTTCTCTTTCTGTGATGCTCAGCTAAGATTGAGAGCTGGTGAAACGAGAGTGTGTTCACAACACTGTGAGAACCCTTCCTCTGATAACTTACGCTCTACTGCAACTATAATTTGAAATAGTTATTTTGCTGTTCTGTGGGTTTTTTTTTCCAGAAGTCGTTTTTGTGTCAGTTTGAAAAGGTGACCGCTGAGCTTGGGACTGTTGAGTCTTTGATCTGTACAGTATCCTCTTGCATCCAGCAGCGCTTATTAGTTCAAAGCGTAGTGCAGTATGAAAATGATGTATCTGACTTCCATGGGCTTTGGAAATTATGTGACTGCATCAACAGTATGCTGCATCTTGAGCTAAGATCCAAGCTAGCATATGTGGAACCGGTTCTGCTATCTGTACCTGCAGCACTGTTAGTTGTTACTTGTTTAATCTGCTAACAAATAGTTTTAGCTTTACGTTCTGGAGTGTCATTTTTGCATGTTGTGAGTGTTGCAGTGGCCGCTCATATGAGAAAGAAAGCTATCACAAAACTCCATAGGAGATTTGTTTGTTATGAAAGCAAGGTGGTAAGATTTTTAAGTTTTCAGAGAGGTTGTATTCTACGGTGCCAAAAGTACATATTGTAACAACTGCAGTGGGTATTATTGTCTGTGAATACTCTTTGTGTTGCTGTACATTGTAGAACTGATGTGAAGACAGTCCCCCACTTTCTACCATGCTTCCGAAATAGTCTGTTCCCAAAACCTTTTAAGGAAGCACTTCTTTTGTCTGATTTCTGACTACAGTGAAAGGTGGGGGCATGTTTGCATCATGATAAGGAGAGCATGAAGGCCTGAAGGAGGAACTGAAATGAGGTTTCGCTGAGCAACACAAAGAGTTCAGAGAAGAAGAGAAAGTTCAGTTGTAATGTCTGGGTTCTTCCGTTCAAGCTCAGACTCTGAATTCAGCCACAGCTGATGCCTATAATGAGAACATACACACTAGGTAGTTTGGGAGAAAAGAGTGAATTAAGGAGTATTTAGAATATCTGTGTTCACAGTAGAATTTTTAATTGGCTATTTTACAGATTCCTTTAAGTTACTTTTAATTTGAGTAGGATCATGGTAAGTGAATTGCACAATACTGGAGGTTTTAACATCATAAAACAGAATCATTTATGTTGGAGAAGACCCTTAAGACCTAACACTGCCAAGTCAGTTTCATTTTACAAGTTCCTTAGACTTTAAGTGTTTCATTCCAAGGTTTCTCTTCCACTTCTCTGAGACCAGAAGACTAGCAAAAGACTGTTTCCCAAGAGAATTTGCAACAGGATGTGTCCTCCTGGGAAAAGTCCACTGTTATTGTTCTTTTTAGATGTTGGTGTCCTTTTCCAGAACTTAGTAGAATCCTTTGAGGAAGATATAAACAATTATTATTTCCTTTTATGTAATATTGAATTTGAATCAAATGGATTTAATACCTTAAATACCATCTCTTATACTGTATTAAAGTGATTTTTATGTAATACAGATCTGTGAGCAAGCATGCATAGTTGTGCATTTTGTGTGACTATACCACGAGTTTTCCTTGGATACACCTTGAATAAGACATTTATTTCCCCCCAAAGTGTGTGATCTACAGAATTTTAAAGGTAATACAATTTTTAACCATTATTGCAACAAGCAAAGCTTAACTATCATTTACTGAAAATAGTTGAAAGTAATTTGAGTATCAGTTTAGTAGGTATGTTTATTCATTAGGAATTGTGAAATAGGATGGATTAATGCCTTGGAGCACTCAATATTGTTTACCTACATGATTCTTCTCTGTAGTCAGGCTTTGAAGTTACAAATCAAAGTAATTTGTATGTCCTAATTTATAGGACACTAAAAAGAAACAGCTCTTCAAAGAGCACGTATTTTTAAAACAAATGTAAAGCACAGTTTTCAAACAGAAGAAAGAATAACTTGCGGTTTTAAGAACGAAGGAAGAAGAGTTTTAGTAATGAACTGTGTTAAAGGTGCTGAATCTGCCACAAGAGCTATTGGATGTTTGTACTAACTTATATGAGTCTATTTTTTTGGCATCCAGTAAAGGAAAACAGCACCTGTGAAATAGCCTTTGACTCACAATTTAACACTCTAATTGTTAACTTGCTGGTAGTGGCTCTGGAATCTAATATAGTAGAGTGTAATATTTATCATAATTCCTATAGATGTTTTTAAAACAATGTGGATTGTGGTTCATTCACTACTGGTTTACATGTATTCTCTATTTACATATGCTTTAATTTTCTTAGTGCTTTTTTCCTTGACTTGTATCTTTATGGATCAAAAACACTGGATGAAAATATTGATATTTGGAGCACATCGAAGTAAAAAGTGTATAATAAATAATAAATGTAAATGAGATGGGAGATTACGGAAACAATCAGTTTTAAGTTCATTTAAATTCTTGCAGAATAATTATTTGCTTTACAGAGAGGAAAAAAGTGAAATCTTTAATTGCTAGCTAAATACAGACTGTATGGTTTGCTGTGGTAGTCAAACCTGTGTATGGAAATAACTGTGTAATGATAGATGCAGGAGAGTTTTCTAGCTGAATTATGCAAACCCTGGAAACTCTTTCCTCAAAGAGCTGTAGAGGAAGTGTGGGGGGCAGAGGAAGAAAGGGATTCTCTTAAAAACACACTTTTTTTTTTTGCATCTAGGAGAAGAACAGTATTGCAGAAAGGGGAAACGGTTTCTGGTAAAGTTTATTCTTTATACTTTTGCACATAGTATTGCATTAGTTTGGCTGTGCAGTACTCTTTTGTGTAAACATTTTCTGTATTTTTGGGAAAAAACATGGGTACTTTTAGGAATGCCTGTTTCAGAAGAAATTCAGTAAATGTTTTCACATTTTTACTTCAGTGCCTAAGAAAAGCAGGCAGTGTATGAGGTGCTTAGCAGAATCAACTATAAATCTATTATAATACAAAAATATATTGAAGTTACTTCTTACTGTATCATGTCTAGGAAAGTCCTCTGCTTTCTGCATTTAGTCAGGTCTGCTAAGTGGAAGGTGCAAGAAATCCTGTCATAGACACTTACTGACTAATTTGCGTTAAGAGATATTTCTTCTTTACCTCCATTAGTATTTGGCTTAAATCCTGCATGATTTCATTAGCTACGTAAATGCTTAATCTCTTGAAAATCCTGCTAAGCTCTTGCCCTTATTGAAAGCTGTGATAATTTGTTCTATTTTATTTTGTATTTAAATACATTCTTTCAGTTCCACTAAATGTTCCTTGGTTTTTTTGGGTTTTTTTTTTAAAATAACGGAGAGATTAATAAAACCACCAATTTTACCCAGTCTGTCCTATTATTTTGCACCCCTCTCCTGTTGGAGATTACTAGAATCTTACTAGATTCTTCTTTAAGTAATACCAGTTTTTTCAATTTGTCAGTGAAGTCACTGCAATTGTATGTGAGGTAAAATTAAATACTTAGAAGTGTTGATGCCTTTAATCCTGTTTTTTTAATGTACACTAGTATTTGAGACAGCTGTAATTTGTGCTGTAATTATCTTTTGACATGTGAAACACTTTGATCTCTTCATAGTTGTCCTGCACCTTTTTCAAAGGAAAGAGGACAATTGGTAAAAAGTTGCAGAAGAAAGCACTGTTTTAAATCTGTATTTTGTAGTCTTACTGCAAGTATTTAAGAAAGCTAAATAACCTTTTTACTCACTTTTCCACTGGATCATCATTGCTGATCCCTATTTTGTGTTGATAGAGGGGAAAAAAAACCCAAGCCATTTGTACTACCTCTGTAAAAATTATTTTGAAATCCCTTAATGGGGCTGTGTTGCAAGGGGATATGTTATGAATGGTTTAATACTACTTTTTTTTTTAATCCCCTCCAGAACGTTGACTGCTTGGTCAATGGGGAGAACGTAAGAATGTGGAGTTAAATGAGCAGCGCGATAGAATGGTTTCCTGTTAAATATAAACCAGTGCATGTACTAACATAAGCATAAGCAGGAACATATAAACAAGGAATGGGTTATGGAAACAAACAAAACAGGCAGCATTCTCTAAGAGAAAGTGGTGATAGAAGTGCTTCCAAGCTACATTTGTGTTCTCACGGTCTAGTTGATCGAGGAATTGGAAAACAAATTCTTGATACGTCTTAGTCTTTTTGGTCACTCCTAGATGCGGTGCTGTGTGCCTGCTACCTTTTTACCAACTAGTTCCCTGAAGTCTTAGGAGCCTTTACAAGAAATTCTCAGAACATACAGCCATCTCTGTGTTTAACTATTGTATTATTTGGTTTATTATTGTATTAACCTGGGTAGAGTAGCCTGATAGGGACTTTTCTACTAGTGAAGAACCTCTTTCCCAGTAGGATCTTCTATTTTCACATCTGTTGTTCAGCAGGCTTTTGGATGCATGGCTACACACCCACTCTATCTTCACTGACAGATGTCTTCTAGGTATTCATAATCTCTGCTAGAACAGCATGGAATATCCAAGTCTTTAGAGATTGTCCTTACTGTACCATGCTGAACAAGCACTAAGATAAGACATGAGCACTGAGATATGATGCAAGGCCAGAAGCACAGAACCACTCTCCAACGTACAGTCACTTTCCCTGGAAACACAGTCTCTGTGACATTTCTGAAGAATTTCTCCACTGCTGGAGATGTGCGGCAATGCCGTGTGGAGTACTGCTTCCCCTCCTGTGAAATCTGTGCATCCCAACATCTTGCAACACTTAGCAAAACATGACCGTTGTCAGTGTTCTAAAAACAAACAAAACAACTAGAGAACTTTAATGTAGTTGCTAGGTGGTTGGAATGCAAATGTGCATATAGCTGACCTCTAGAAAGGGGTAAAGCACAGCACCGTTTGGCAAAGTCTTTCACAATGTTGTGCTGACAACAGGCAGATTCACAATTTGCCCTTTGTCTTGTGCTGTGGAGTCCTACTGATACATCTGTAGGTCAAACTGAAAGGAGGGTAAGTCTTGGAAGGTGCACACTCTTATGGGCTGAGTATTGGAACATCTAAAGGGGAACTATGCCAATGTCTCAATACACTTACTTACAACAATTTTTGGTTAGTTCTATTCATTATCTTTTAATTTTCTGAAAATTTCTAAGCAATGCTTTACATATCTTTCTTTGTTTTCTTCAATGACACCTATGTACCCGAAGATGCATAGAAAAAGGTGCTTAAGGACAAAATAATGCATGACAAGTAGGAGATTGGTTACCAGATAAACTGCTTGAGTCCATAAAAAGTAATTGTAAAATGCTTCATTTAAACTACAAGCATTGCACACATAGTAAAGCATCTCGTATATTAGACGGATTTAACTAGAGAGTGGTTATTGATCAAGATATGTAACATTTTTCTTAAATAATCCAAGTTGCAGTTACAGTTGTAGTATCTTTTCCCAGTTATCAGATACCATATCCAGATGTCATACATGCTTTTGCAGTTAGTAATTGAAGCTGTATATCAAAACAGCACTCATTTTTTCCAAAATTCTCAATAAAGAATATTCTCTTGAGCGCTGTATTTTCATCCACATCCAAATAATATATTTGGGTTTGTGGATTTATTAGTTTCTCTGCTCAATCATGAATTGGTGTCCTTTAGTTAAATTATGACGTTTAAAACCAAAGTTACTGTTGCTTACCTCTCATAGAATAAGACAGACAAGAATATTTCAGTTGAAAGACACCTACAACAATCATCTATATAAGGAGTGAAAACTAGGAAATGAATATTTTTGGTTGCAATACGTAGCAAGATCATTACACATTTCTTCATTACCACAAGAGATAAGCCAGTGTGTTAGGTTGTTATAAGAAGATTCTGTTATCTGTGTAATAAACTATAAATCGTCATTCTACTGGCTGGCAATCTCCTAGTAATTAATGACTGATTAGCGTGAAAAAATTCCTACAGAATATATAGCCTTAGAGTGGTCTCTTAAATGATTTGTAGAACATGGCCAGTTTGAGAGCTTTGATGGGTTGTTCTATAGAAGTGTTCTTCTATCTTCCTGTTTCAGGACAGTAAACGCAAATGTTCAAAGAAAAACAAGTAGTATTTCTAAACAGTTTTAGAGTATGTACACCAGCTGATAGGTGTGATAACAATCTAAGTGACTTGCAGTGGTGAGTATGAACATTATATACTGAATCTCAGCTTTGCAGTTTTAACACCTGTAAGTCTTCCTGAAGTCTCATTCTCCTGGTGTTGGACTGGTAGCAGAAGCCCATGTCCTTGCTTGCACTGAGAGTATTTGAAACCTGGAGCTACTTCCGGTATAGTTACTTTTTAATCATTCAGTTACAAGGTGGCTTTTTTTTTTTTTTTAAATTTTTAGTAGCAAATGCTTTCCTTTGGCAGAATGCATGTCTTGTTTACTGAAGATATAGAAATGTATTACGTAACATTTAATTACAGGGAAAGAGCAAAGTGTGTAACGTAAACTTCACAAGTTACGTGCTTGTGCCATAACTTCTAAAATATCACTGTAATGGGAACTAAAAATAACAATATGTGGGTTTTTTTTTATTGCTGCTTTACTTGATGTTTTAAAAAATTGCTGTTGACAAGCTTGTAATAAAATAAGGCTAAACTGGGCACTTGCGTTCAGTCAGATAAGGCCTTACCTACTAATGAGTTTTCTGTTCCTGTGGACATTCAGAATGTAGAGCTAATATATTATTAAAGGAGAATGCTGCGTTGGTTTCTGACTTATATATGCTTAACAGCAGTATTACAGTTGCAAAAGTGTCACCACAATGTTAACTTTACATTTCTTTTTTTGAGCTAAAGTTGCAGTGCTGGAAGAATATAAATATCCTCATTTTTAATGCAGATAATGAACATGGGTCATGGGAAGCAGAGATAAAGCTTTTCTTATGTACAGACACAAAAAGCCTTAGACTTGCAATTTAAAATCTGAAGTTGAGGCTTCTACTGATAGATTGAAAAAGTAGCTGGCAGTCCTTTTAGTTGTCAGACTCCTAAAGGTCATGGGTAGTTTCTGGTTTTTAATTACAATTTAAAAAAAACAACTTGAGATTTCAAGGAGACAGTCTGGACAGACTTGACTCTTGCTGTCCTAAGAGTGAGGAGAAAACTTGCAGATGAAAGCATCCATGTAACATGCATGCCAGCACCATACTGGAGTGTTGCCCTTGTTCCTTAGTGGAACAGAGTAGAGCTTGCTCTGGCTCTAGGCCCTCTAGAATGGTTTTCACAATCAGAGTTTATTCCTGAGTGGATGGGTGCAAGCTAATGGAGACCTCACAGTTTCATTTTCTAAGTAGGCTGCATCGAATTCCTCTAAACTTAATTTTTGGAGCTCTAGCTGTAATCACATAGCCTTGTTACCAGTGTGAAATGTACACATTATTAGGAAGAACTGGAATCCAAAAATACTTCTGCTAGGAAGCATCACATGATTTTATGCTGCCTTCAGCATACTTGAGCCTTCACAGCTATTGTAAATAACCTAAGTGCTTGTAGCTCTTAATAAAAGGCTATTCCTACATCAACTCGTGCTTTCTACTATTAGAAGGACAAGATTGCCACTATCACTTTTTTTTTTTTGAAGTAAAATGAATTCAGGCCCCTGCTCTTGAACTACCACACTTCTTTTGTTCTTGATTTGTTACAGCCATGCACTAGACCCACTGTTGAAGTGTACAGTGTTAACATGTGCTGAGTACAATTAGTTTTAAAGTCCCTTCCTGCATGATTTCCTTCCTTTTTTTTTTTTCCAATTTTAAAGTCAGAGTGTGTTCCTGAAGCTTATTACAGTGTCACAGAAAGGGTGGGGAGAAGGAAGAAAGTCCTTACATCTTCAGCACACACAAAGGGATGATGCAAGACAGATTAGGGTCAGTTTGCATATTTAAATAAAACCACACACACAAAAGCATAATACACACTGTAGCCTTCTTACTCAAAACTAGTTTTATTATTTTTAAAAATAAGTTGAATGCATAGCACTCACAAAGATTCCATTGTTTTGGACTTTTTGCATTTAGGAGCACCATTCTTATTTATGCCATAAAAAACACATTTTGGTTCTAATAGTAAGAACATTGTATTTTTAATGTACACTGGTAAAGCCCTTTTAAATAATATATTGAAACTGTTCAGTGTACATTTTCTGTAGTCATTATGCAGCTGTAGTGTCAGAAAAAACTCAGACTAAGTAATAAATTAAAAAAAACAAAACAAAACAAAAACAACCCAGCATGTAGTGGAACTTTTTACAGTTGACCTAATGTCTTAAAATAGTAAAAAATACCCCATTATAAGTGTAAATTTGCAGTATTAACTAACCAAATAAGCCCCCCACCCATTATAATTCCAGTGTTAAGTATTAGTTAAATTTTTACATATCAAATGCCTATGGGATGGATTTACTAATACCCTCAAAAAGAAGAGCCTATACTGCTGTGTCACAAATAAAGATGACAGGTTAGCTGATTTAAACATTTTACAGAAAAAACTGCTACAGGCATCTGCTGTTATTTCAAGTCATGGTCTCTTACAAGACTGTACATTCATAGCATCAGAGGTAGTTAGAGAATTGAGGACATGGATATCGCATTGCAACAAAATGAAACCAGCAGAAGGAAGTCCATTCCCCTCTTAAATGGGTAACAATGCTGAAAAAAGCATGGCATCTTATGAGGTGGAAAGTCTCTGCTTAACACTACTCTCAGACACGGGGAAGTACACATTGAGAGGCTAAGAGAGGAGGGGGAAAAAAATCCCCAAACCAAACAAACTTACACTTTAATTAAGAATTGACCATATTAAGCCTATTTCAAAGTTGATTCTTTCACATAGAGCAGAGAAGGTCATCTCTTTCATCCACTCTCCTATCCTTCAAGTTGCACATATATGCTACAAAAGCCCACCAAAAAAAAAAAATTAAAAAAACCAATAATCAGGATTTATGGAAAAAAAAAACCCCAGAAAACCAACCAACCCGAAACAAGAGAAACAGGATTTTTTCTCCTCAACAATACATAGGTTTTTGTAGCAAGTTATCAGTCAGCCCCAGAAAGAATGAACACAGCCACCCTCCCTCCATTCTAAGCATTATGGTAAGGCCCCCTCTCCTGTGATAAAGCCTTCATCTTAATATTGATAATGTATCCAAATTGCCCCTACTTTCAAAACCGTCTCTGTAAGATTCACAATACTTCAGTGTCATTAGATGGTGCATGATTTTAAGTGCTGCCACTAAGACAAGGCAGAAGGTGGTAGAAGAACAAACAAACAAAAAGCCTTAAGCCCACATACTATAAAGGTATTTTAAAGTAATAAGAATCCTGTCATCCATATCTCCTCCTATATTCTTCCACAGGAGAAAGTCAGGATCTTCTTGTATTAAAAAAAAAAAAAAAAAAATCCTCCATTAATCTCTTTACCACCCTTTTCATCCAAGAGTTGGACGAGTAAAGCTTTCTACCCTCAGCCTATCCACTCCACAGGAGATAGTAGTGTATATCCATAAAGTTACGTAATTAGCACCTTAATTGTGATAATGAGGTTCACTCCACAATATATTTGTGATGCACCTGATTAGAAGAGTAAATCTCTGCATTTTCTTCTGGAACTCTCGAAGAAGCAGAAGTTGTCCCACTGTTACCTGAGAATTTCCCTCCACTACAAGCCTGACAGAACCAGATTTCTATAAGCATTTAACTGTACTTTTCTGTACGAGTGATACTGTCAGTACAATTGGAGGATGCTTTCTGTTGGTTAATAATACGTGTGTGTGTACACAGAGGAATCACAGCCACTGTAGTAGTTCTGATACAGTACAAGTTCAGCTGAAACCTTCTCTTTTCTTCAATTTACTCAATACCACGCTGCTGGGCACTAGTTCACATCTACACTCTGTGAACAGTAACATATCCCTTTGGTACTCCACATAGAGATGCCCTGAAGAAAAGCCACTCCACTTGCTAGAGTCTCTTCTCTCTCTACCTTCCTCCCTCAAGTTACACCCAATTAAGTGTACAAACCAGCAGCATAGAGTAATGAGTAGAAAATTCCCTGAGTTAGTATGAAAGAGTTACTTTAAACATAAAAAGGATAAGGAGGAGAAAAGAAGCAAACCATAGTGTCTATCCTGTGAGGTACAACACTTAAAAACTAGACAAAACATCAGTTAACTAAAATGCATTAGCCTAAAGCAAATATCCAACACAAGTGCCAAAAAAGGGACAAGAGTATGGAGTTAGCCAGATGAGATTTGTTTCTTCCTGTGGTCCTCGCGTATCTGGAGAAATCTGGCATTCAATGGATTCTTATGTTTCCGTAAATTTAAAGTAAGCATTAATACTGTATGGCGGTATTACATAAATGTCTTCAAAATAATACTGCATATCTCCTTCATTAAAAGGTAAGCCTGTAGTTAGTCCACAGTTATTCTTCTTTTAACTACTATTTCAAAGATGTGCATTAGAAGCACAGAGTATTCCGAGTGCCAGAGTAAGAACTTACTACCCCCAGTTATACACATTGTTTTTAGAGGGTGTTCTGTGTGCTTATCTTTCACGGTCTGTATTTGAGCTATGGCACTGGTTGCCAATCCAGTTGCTTTTTTTCTTATTTGAGGTTTAGCAGGAAAACCCAAACAATTCCCCTCAACACAACCTCCCACCCCAAACAAACAAGCACAAAACCATTTTGTACTTATCACCTCTCAAAGCAGGGAGTGATACAGGAATATCGTCCATTCACTTGGTAACTCCGGTTGTAGGAGACGCTTACACATGGCTTCACTTCTAGCGGAACAGCTAATGACATGGCAGCACCAGTCTGTACATGACCTCGAGCCTGAGCGCTAGACTGTAAGGCAGCGGGGCAAGTCTGAAGCTGATAAGATGCTGTATGATTAGATGACAGTATCTGTTGACAGTTTTGCTGCTGTGATGTCTGATGGGGATATTGTAATGAAGACTGATGAGCTTGGAGATACTGTGGTGTGTGCTGTTGAGCACTAGCTTGCTGGGGAGTTGGAGCTGGGGTTTGAAATACAGTATGTTGGGCAGAGTGAGCATGTTGTCCTTTTTGCTTGTTTGCTTCCTTCACATCGTTATCATGCGCACTGAAACAAATTGAGAAGACAGAATACGTGAAAATAGATATTAAAATAATTAGAACTCTTACGCGTTAACTTTTAAGAGCGCTCTAACACATGGTGCAATTATCTGAAAGCTTTTGGTTTTTTGTTAGGATTTTGTTTCTTTAGGATACCACTTCTTTTCAGCATTTCACTTCATTTCACAGCAATCAAAATGCAGATGGAAGTCAAGTAAATACAAATAATGCAGCAGCATCTAAAATTACCAGTGCAATAAGGTCTGCTAGCATACAGCAATAAAATCCCTAATTACTAGAACCTGAAATTAAAATTTAACTTGCTGCTTCTACCTTATTTCAATTAGGTAACAGAGTACAGGGTTTTCAAAGACATGGTATCAGAGGGTTTTCAACAAGATCTACTTTACAGTACTTAAAGATCGTATGTGTATTTATCTTGGATCCTGCTTTGGGGAGTGGAAATGCATGGGGTTTTTTTCCTTCCTCTCACCTTTTTTCTAGCCTACCCAATAATTAAATTAGGCAGTTTAGCTCACCTGAAAGCCCCTTCATTTTACACAAACCTGTTTACACCTACTCTTTCTCTTGCTCTTATGCTAAGGTTAAGGAGGTGCCACTTACACACTTCAGTCAGGCCTAAAAAAATCATTTAAGTTTTTTGGTACTGCCTATACAGGGCAGATCTCTTCAAGACAGTTGGGATCCATTAGGATACTAATAATATTCCCTAAGTATTTTTACAATAGCAAAATTGAAATTCAAAAAGAAATTTACTTTCAGGGCTAACAGCCATTAAGTATACCAACAGATGCAGAAATGGGCTGAAAAAGTGCTGCGTTGACTCACATTAACAGTCGCTCAATACATGGCACTAGGAAATCCCAGGAGTATGCAGTAAGGTGATGCAGTCGGGTAGGCCACGTTGGTGAGAGACGCAAGATAATCCTTGAAGAAGCTACACATGCAGTTGCAACTAAAGAAGGGGCATAATTTAAAAATGCATGATCTAGAAAGAAGGAATAAGAAAAAGATTCATTTAAGTTGGACATTGTCTGTCAAGGCGACAAAGGGGTCGTTACCTGAAATACGTAACTCACCTTGCAGTGATACTTCCAGAAAGTAATCAGCATATTTTGCCATATATAACTTAGTCTTCTCCAAGCAAACCATTGGCCAGCCATCATGAAGATCAGTCTCATGGACAGCAATGGAGAGATAATAGTCGATGAAATGAGCAGCAGTTGGGAGGCACAAATTCCACTGAAATGTTTCTAGCAACAACAACTCCATATGAAGCAAATTCTGTTTTGTTAGTACCAAATTCATGTTAGTCATACAACCCAAACTGTTCAGCTGCTCAAGTTTGGGAACACTGTCTTCCTTTTCTTCAAATTTACCTACAGGTGAACAGAAAGAGGAGGGTGAAAAAATAAGGTTCAGCATGAGTGAGCGACGAAACAGATTGTATCTAATGTCTGTGATAGTCATATTTCAATTCTGCTATGACAAACGAGCTTGAGACTTTCCTGCAGATGCAAAGCTCAAATGGAAAATGTCATCAGAGACAAAAAGGTGTATGTACTATAAAGGGCTAAATTTCAGCAGATAATGTCACACACTCTGTACAATATTGTGCAGTGCCACATTTCCTGTTGGTTTTCCGACCCGGCACACGGAGGCCAGTTGCCAAGAGCAGAAGTAAGCTGTATTAGGACATCAATAGCACTGCACATGCAAGTTTTTGCCACAAAATTATTGTATAATGTGTCCCCATCATCAATGAAATACCACTGATGTGACTCAGCATACACAACACCACAGCATTTGGCTTTAATCACCCTCCTGCCCCCACACACCCTTTCTGTTTCTAGAACTCCGTTAGAGTATAGCTAGAGCTCTAGCCAACGTGGCTGCTTTCAATGCCTGTTATGGTAGGTACATTTTTAGATTTGATAGCTGATAAACTGCTCCAGCATTTCCAACAAGTGGATTTCAGCCATATGTATCTGAAAACCCATACTGCCATATATACTGTTTCAACTTTAACACTGCTAGTAGCTTCAGCCTTCCTTGGACTTTAACTTGTCAGGGCTGTATGTTTTTAGCCTGAAGCAAAACTGTGTATGTAGAAAACCCATTAATAAGAGAAAAAAGTATCACATTTCCATAGCTTGCCATATGGTTGTGCTATTTCAATTTCATTGCAAATTCTTTCCATCTTACACTCTCTATTCAGTACTACACGTTATGTTGTAAATGCACTTTTTAGAGAATTCTGTAGGACTGAACATACTCAACATTTGCCTTTTTTCAACAGTGGAGGTACTTATATAGGACTTAATCCAACACCAGTCCCAGTCTGTTGGTTTTTGGTTCCCATACTCTAGTAATTACAGAAATAAAAGCTTCAGGAGTCACATAATAATTTCCCTTATTACTTCCATAACCTTATCTGATACCAGTGTGATTTGTCCAGCTTATTGCACTGCTGATTAAACTGCTTGTTTAAGCCACATAGGGCAAAAGTTTAAAATAGCATTCTGGTTTATGCTTTCTGAACCACTTCATACACAGCTTCTGAGAAGAGTGAGTAGTCCAGGCTTTCAGAGCTCTGCTTGCAGCTTGTTATGAAAGATGGCAGAGGTGATTTAAAAAAATAAAAATTCTCTTCAGAACATCACTTTCAATTGAAACTCTGGCATTAGTTTAAAGCAAATCCATTTTCCTAAATGGATTACACTGGTTTCTGAGGCAAGGTTTTCATACTCAGCGCGTTGTCCTTTGCCAAGTGAGGACTGCTGGCTGGTGGCATCCTGTCAAAGTTTACCCCCAGAAGAATCCAAAATAACCCTTTTCTTGCTTAACTGTTCTGCTGAATAGCTGTATTGGTAGAGACAGGGAATGCAGTGAAAGGAAGCAGTATACCAAAAATAGCCAACACCTCAGTGCTCTGGTTTTCTAGCAAAGAGGGCCTGCAGCTATAATGCAATATATCTTGTCTGAGAGAATAAAAACAGATTCAGAGAAACAGAACCAACAGTTCGTCCTGCTGCCAGGACCCATTTCTCTGAATGTATTGGTTGAATTTATGAAATCTGAAGTATTCCAGAACCCCACAGCACCATCAGCAGGGTGCAGTCTACATAAGGTTTATTTAATTTCTTCCTTTATCATAGGTATGCAAGTTTCTCATTTGAAGCACTGGATCTACCTATTTTGAGATGTCCTTAGAAAGAGAGTCTTTCTATTCCTACAGTACAGCTCTGAAAGTTCACCTCAGAACATTCGTTTCCAAGCATAAACACTGGGGTTTAATCCCAGTTTGTTTTTTCTCTCCTCAGTTTCATCAGGTGGAAGTCAAAACAAGACTCTAAATAAAGGCTCTACCAATTGGGCCAAACTGATATACTCTAATCTGCCTTTGTTTCCCCTACCTGCTGTATCCCACCAAGACACACCTTGTATTTGGCAGTAGAACCTGTATTTCCTTAGTTATAAGTTTGGTGCTACATACTTACTTGCTAAAAGTAAACAGGAAAGAGCAACCACGTGCAGCTGCTGTATAGATATGTCATAACGATCCATAAAGAGGTCCAACAAATACACAGCTAGATGTCGTGCAGCAGGACAGAGTCTGAACCGATTGCTCACAATGGCAATCAGGTCTGCAAAGTATCTTCTCAGATGTAACTGGGGAGATTGGCCTTTGTAGGAGGGCAGCTTCAGCTCCTAGATGGACACATAATGTAATTTTATTAAAACCATCATTTCATGGAAATTAGTATCAGATTAATATAGCTGATATTCTCAAATTTATCATGGAATTTTCAAAGGATTTCTCCCCTCTTGCTTCTGTTCCCATTGTTTCAGCATTCCTTTTCCCAGAACACAATCCAGTTGTATTATAGAAAAGCTAAGAAATAATTTGGCTCTGCACAACACCAGCATAATAATTTTAAGTTTCATATCTTTTCCTTGGGCAATCAGCTAGGGCAACTTCAGCATTCACCACTTCGGTTGTTATTACCTCTACTCCAAAGACTATACCTCCCAGCTGAGACACAGCAAGGGCATACGAGTACTCCTCAGCTGCTTCAATGCAAAACCCAACAGCTTAACTCAAGCCCCTCCTGCTACAGCTCAGTCTGAGCAATCAGACTTTGTACTGAAGTGTTTGCATGTTCCAATGCTGCCAGTTTTCCTGCTGGTGCCTCCAGAAGGGCACTAACAGCTGGTGGAAGGCAGCAAAGCTGGGAGGAGGAATGGGGTGTGCATGTGCCAGTGTTTGCTGCGCGCACACGCTTAAACCCTGACTTAGTCTGAGCTGATGTTGCACTGACACAGATTACAGTGTGCTCTCGGGCATTTAGTTAAGCATACATAAACCTCACGTGGTCTCAGACATGGGGAAACCCCACAAAACAAAAGCCCTACCAACACCACAGATGAGAAATCCGTGGCATGACCTATTTTGAATACAAAATTTGGACTGGTAGAAAGAGCATTCCCCAGGCTCCTGACTAGTACACATCTCCTCTCGTACAGAGCGGAGCAGCAGTGCCGTCTTCTGTTACGAATAAAGTTGTAAATCAGATTAAGCCCCGATTAAGTAGGATTTTGAGTACAATTAAATTTCCAGTGGGACAGTCCGATGACATCAAGATGGAAGGGAGTTGCCCAAAATTTTTGTTTTAAGGACAATTCAGAGTTCTGAAACACGTTGTTGAAGTGGAAAAGAAAACAAACAAACCGACAAACCCCCCACCGGTACCTACTAAGCTTTAGAATCACCTATCACAAGACTAACTTAGTTTCAGTAACGTGAGCTTTGGTAGCAAATAGGCTATCCTGCAAACAAACAAAGTTGCTTTAGCAGTCACGCCTTCAAGAACGATAATCCACTCATCAAGTGCCATCAGGCAGCAAAAGCCCGTTTTTAGCGGGTTCAGTCACTCGCTGTAAACTGATTCTCAGTTCTGGCCGCAAGATGTACTTTCTTATGAAAGTGGCCCCAAAGAGCAACTTCAGAGCAGTATTGCCTAAACTCCCCGCTATTCTCGCCGCACCGCGTGCTTGGTTGGTTGGGTTCGTTTGGGGGTTTCAGTTAGAACGGCATCACCGTGCCCTCCGCAAAGTTGGACCCGCTCGCCCATCCCAACACCAGAGCCCAGCGCACCCCTTCGCCTTTTTCAGGTGCAGGGAGAGAACAGCCCGGCCAGCCGGGCGAGCTGTCAGGACCGAGGCCAGCCCGAGCGTTACCCGAGGGGAGAGCACCCTATTCCTCGGGGCTGAGAGAAGCGAACCCCACCGGGACCCGGGCGGGCCGAGCGGCGGCCGCCTCCCCGCAACGCCGCCCCAAGCCGCCGCGCCGGCTCCCCCCGGCGGCCCGGCCCCGATTGTTGCAGCCGCACAAAGGCGCCGGGGCCGCCAGCCCCCCGCTTCCCCCGCGGCCTCCACCACACCACCCCGCCCCCCCCGCCGCCCCCCGCACACTACCTTGTAGCGAAGCGCTTGGTGGATGTCGGCAGCCAGCTGTCCTGTCCACCACTGCGCCTCCAGCTCCATCGGCGGGGCGGCGCGGCAGCCGGGGCCTGAGCGGAGGGGAGGAAGCGGCGCTATCTGAGCGCGGGCGGGACGAGACGGGCAGCGCCACCCTCGCCCCTTCCTCGCTCGCCCCCAGTTAAACACGATCAGCTGCCGCCCGCGCCGCGGGGCCCCCCCAGCCCCCCGGCCCAGCTGGCCGCCATACTGAGCGCAAGTGAGGCTCGTTAAGCCGCCCCCTCCCGCCGCGGGGCACGGCCGGGCGTGGGGGGGTGGGGGAGGATGCGGAGAAGCCGGCGGTCTCGGGGGAGGGCGATCGCGCCCCGACCAAGGCCAGCAGCGCTTCCCCCGCCGGAGCCGTCACTCACCCTACGCAGCGGCGCGGCTGGCGGGCGCGGCGGGACCTGGCCCGGGGCACCTGAGCGCGGCGCGGCGTCCCGAGGGCTCCCCCGCCATCACGCGGCGCCGCTCGCCTCGCCCATTGTTAAAGGGCCGAGCGGGGCGGCGTGTGTACAAAGCCGGGCAGCGCCCGCCCACCCGCCAATCGCCTGCTGCCTTACAGCTCGGCCTGACCGCCGGCCACCAATCAGAGCGCGGCGCTCACAGGGCACGCTGCTTTCCGCGGCCACGCGCGGGAAGGCTTTGGGCCCGCGGAGCTGCCGTAGCCGTCCCGGTAAAGGCGCCGGTGGAGGGGCTGGGCTGGCGGCCACCTCGCCCAGAGGCTGCCTGGAAGCAGCCCCGCACACCCAGAGCGGGCTGGGGGCCTTCTCTCCACCCTCTCGCAGAGATCCCAGGTGGGGTGTAACTTGCCGGGCAGAGGCCTCCCCGCCGGGTGCCTCGGGAGAGCCGGGTCAGGGGAGCTGCCCCGGCCGGAGCGCGGCGGCTCGCAGCCCCCGAGCACCCGATGGCACCTTCAGCCTTTCTTTTTTCCCTTTTCCCCTGGTTCTTTACTCAGCAGCGGGGTTTTGACACGTGCAGTGACTGTGTCAGGAGCTGCGTCTCATTCACCCGTTTTACACTCGGGGCACGTTTTCCCTGGAGCGGTAGCGGACGTGCACCTCGTGGGCCGCAAAAGGCCGTGAGACTCCGGTGTTATTTGTGGGTGAGCTCTTGTTCACTGCCAGCTAAATACCAGCGAGAAGGTTTCTTCTCATCGTATGCATCCTCCTTTTAAGTAGTTTAGCCTGTGTTACTCACCTGAGCGAAGGGGTCTCCGTCCTGAGGATGATTACCAAAAAGAGCTCCCACTTGTGCTTTGGGTTTAGCAGTAGGTGCTGTGCACCTGTTTTGTATTCAGAAGGTGGTCTTTTTCTAGCTACCCTCGTTGGTAACCCCTACTAGAGAGAGCTCACAAAATAATACTTGGTGCTTTATAGTGGTTTATGTCTTTGAATTCCCAAATACCCAAACAAGTAGCTAATGACAATGTAAAACCTAGTACAATGAGCAATACAAAACGATGGAGAAGAGATGATTTAGATGCAGTTTATGCTGATGGAGTGTATTTAATGTTAAATTTCTACCCATGCTCAGTCAAGGGGTTTTTTTTTTTAATTAAGAAAATGGAAACCAACTTTTTGACTTAACCAGTTTAATGACTCTGTAGCCAGGGCTGTAAGAGCCTACTCCTTTAAACATGCATGTCTTACCTTTAATGGGTAGTCCTATGGACTGTAGTGCTGCATTCATCTGTGGAGGTGTGCTCGTAGGTAGAAGCCCTTGTTTTTCAGGATACATTTCTTGGGCAGTTTCCAATTGTAACATTTCATTATAGGTTGCTACTTAGTTTTCTGAAGAAAAAAATAAGCAGAAAAATGTTAGTGTTTTTTGTGCGTGCATACATAATTGAGAAAACCCTTCAGGTATTTAGATTAGCTATCTGAAATCTATGGACAACCGACAAAGCAACATTTTGCGGTTCTGATGGCTGTTTGTCTCATTTCTATACATTGTTTTATAGGCAAGTGCATGCTCAAGCTAATTTTGATATTTGTAGATATCCTGTTTTAAAATTATTTATTCTTGAAGAAAGATAATACCAAAATTTATATTTCAAGGGTAAGTTAAATCTCAAAAGCAGATTCTTAATGGAGGCATTGTCATTCACAACACTTTTATGACCTTCACAAATGTGTTGCCTGCCAGTAGAGAAGAAAGCTAATAAACACCAACATGCTAGAAGCCTGTTACAGTGGGCCCAAACAGCAAAGTGATGTTTTTACTCTTATGTATTAGGAGAAATTACTGTTAAGACTGCTGCCTCCCCCTTTGTTGCTGAACTGTTAAGTGTGTGTGTGGGAAAGAGTAGGTACTTGGTGACTTATTTCTCAGATGTGCTTGTCTGACTCAGATAGGAAACATCATCTCTATCCTGGATATTCCTGGATAGGAAACATCCCATATTTGGGGAAACATCATCATATTTGAGAAGTTTTAGTAGTCTGGTGAAGTTCCCGCTGACTGGAAAAGGGGAAACATAACCCCCATCTTTAAAAAGGGATCCATAGAACTATAGGCCAGTCAGTCTCACCTCTGTGCTTGGCAAGATCATGGAGCAGATCCTCCTGGAAACCATGCTAAGGCACATAGAAAACAAGGAGGTGATTGGTGACAGCCAACGTGGCTTCACCAAGGGCAGGTTGTGCCTGATGAATATGGTGGCCTTCTACGATGGCGTCACGACCTTGGTGGATAAAAGATGGGCAACCAATATTATTTACCTGGACCTTGTGCAAAGCATTTGACACCATCCTGCACGACATCCTTGTCTCTAAATTGGAGAGACATGGGTTTGACGGATGGACCGCTCAATGGATAAAGAACTGGCTGGATGGCTGCACTCTGAGAGTTGTGGTCAACGGCTCGATGTCTGAGTGGAGACCAGTGACGAGCAGCTGGTTATTCAGGGGTCGGTGTTGGGGCCGATACTGTTTAACATCCTTGTCAGCAACATGGAGGGTGGGATCGAGTGCACCCTTAGCAAGTTTGCTGATGACACCCAGCTGTGTGGTGCGGTCAACACGCTGGAGGGAAGGGATGCCATCCAGAGGGGCCTGGACAGGCTGGAGAGCTGGGCCTGTGCCAACCTCATGGAGTTCAACAAGGCCAAGTGCAAGGTCCTGCACCTGGGTCGGGGCAATCCCAAATACAGGTACAGGCTGGGCAGAGAATGGATCGAGAGCAGCCCTGAGGAGAAGGACTTGGGGGTACTGGTCAGTGAAGAGCTGAACGTGAGCCAGCAGTGTGCGCTGGCAGCCCAGAAAGCCAACTGTATCCTGGGCTGTATCAGGAGAAGCGTGACCAGCAAGTCAAGGGAGGTGATTCTCCTCTGCCCTCCTGAGACCCCCACCTGGAGTTCTGGATCCAGCTCTGGGGACCCCAATGTAAGAAGGATATAGACTGGTTGGAATGAGTCCAGAGGAGGCCACAAAGATGCTCAGAGTGCTGGAGCACCTCTGCTATCGGAACAGGCTGAGAGAGTTGGGCTTGTTCAGCCTGGAGAAGAGAAGGCTCCGGGGAGACGTTATAGCACCTTCCAGTGCCTGCAGGGGGCCTACAAGGAAGCTGGGGGGGACTTTTTAAAAGGACCCGTAGTGACAGGACAAGGGGTAACGGGTTTAAATTGAAAGTGGGTAGATTTAGATTGGATATCAGGAAGGAATTCTTCCTGGAGAGGGTGGTGAGGAACAGGAACAGGTTGCCCAGAGAAGCTGGCTTCCAGGATGCCCCATCCCTGGCTGTCTTCAAGGCCAGGCTGGATGAGATTTTGAGCAACTTGGTCTAGTGAAGGGTGTCCCTGCCCATGGCAGGGGGGTTGGAACTAGATGATCTTTAAGGTCCCTTCCAGCCCAAAGCATGCTATGATTCTGTCATAAAGCTATGTACTCTGAGATCTATTTCATTTAGATATAATAAGAAAAGCAATGATGCCATAGTTACTTGCTACACTACAAAGATGACTGATTACAACCTATTTTGAGCTGTTGATCTTGTGAACAGTTACATGCATGCTTGGAGACATCCAGAAAATCATCCTATTGAAAAAGCCAAAGCACTTCTGTACAGCCACATTGTTATCTGCAGGAAACATACATCTCAGCTTATGCCTTTTCCCCAGCTGGAAGAATTAAGAGCAGTCTTGGAGCCTCCACAGTGGGGCTGATTGCTTTCAGAGTACAGAATTTCCAATCTGAGTTTAGGGGTTTAAATGGGAGTGTGAGTAGTGTGACTGTAATAAGAATAGGTTAATACAGCTTCTTTGCATGTCTTATCAGTCCTAAATGTAATAACTGGTGGTATTTTTTTAACTGGTGCAGATTTTATCTACTTTTGATGGTCAGGGCTGCATACAGCGCTATAAGTTTTGTCACTTTAGTCTCCTGTGTGTAAGTCAGGATAGAATCAAAACAAACTAAGTCCTTAGAATAAACAGAGGATATTAAAGATTACTTTCAGTGGCCTTCGTTAGGTTTTCTTTAGTAAGAAACTGGAAGTGTGAAGCTTTCCACTTACGTGTAGTATATGGAACCTGAGAGAATAGAAAGCAAAACTAAATGTTATGAAACCATTTTGAAATGGGTATCCTCTTTCTGTGAACGGCTGTGGATCACCAAACCAAATATGTGTGTCTCAGAGGGTAAATGAGATTGGCTGTGAAAACTGCTGTCTGTGCTTTGAGAAGGTGCCAGATAGCAAGAAGCACCATTATTTTTGGAACTCCCCAAGAAAAATTATGACCCTGAACTACATCCAAAAGAGGCTAGAAGGTAACCTGTGAAATCTAGGCTAAAATGCTTGTAACATTTTTGTGAAATCTAGAGAGGATGCTGCTGAAGTCTTACAATTTATGGGCCTGTAACTCACAGTTTATAGTCCTAACAATTTCAGACATGGTGGGTGAGCTGACTTCCCTTTGTAGTTACTGGGTGGTTAGATCTGTATCTAAGAAGTTGATGCGTGTATTTATGTGTTTAAGCTGCTTTTTCCTTCCCTAATTTTTTGGTGGTTCTTCTTGGCCTGTAAAAAAAGAAATGTGGCTTTTAAAATACAAGTGAGGAACTTGCAGGTAATTGCCAAGTACAGCAATTCCTCTGATCTTGAGAACCACCATCTCTCTACACTGGAAACCTTTTCCTTCTCCTATACCATTTCTGGTATATTGTTTTAGTGTTAATGGTACATCGACCACAGAGTTCAACAGTTCCTGGAGACTGACACGTTATTTTACCTCTGTGCCTATTGTCGTAAGAGACATCTTGGAAGTTTGGATTTGTGTTGACTGGCAGAACTAGATCAATTGCTCACTTCAGCTACGTAAGCAGACTCCAGGATAGAAACTGAATTCTGGGGTGACATATAATTGAAAAAAGTATTTAAATAATGACACAGTCACTATGTTAATTGCTGTTTTGTTTATTGGCTTTTGTTTCGATGCTCCTTTGTCATTCTCATCTGAATAAAGATATGGCAATTTCGTAAAAGGCATTTTTGAAGGACAGCATTTTTGGAGTTACAATGTGAGAGAATCTGAGTTTTGTAGAACTGAGCATTATTAAAACAAAAAATAATTCCGACTTAGTTCCTGGGTTTCTTAGGGCTGAGAAAGTTAGCTCTGCTTTTGTTACTGTACCTGTTGATCTTATTTTCAAACATCTGATGACATTCGTAGAAGTAATATTTCAAGGGCATTTAATTAAAGGAAATGAATCACTCTAAAGACAGGACTGTAACTGCCCACAGAGCTCTTTTGCAGTGTGGTGGTAGATGAAATGTGGCATGTTGGTAAGAAGAGTTGTAACACTTCAGAAGCATTAGTGAGGGTGGTCTCTTACTGAACATACTCCTGGTAGTATTTGTAAATGCCTTGTTGAAAGTTGAAGGTACTCTGAGGGTAAGATTTTCAGAGTTGTCTGGGCATTAGGATTCCCAGAATAGCTACTGGAGTGTGTTATTAGATTTGAATTTAGCTGGTAAGTATCCTTTGGAACTGTTGACTTTGCTTGTTAATATGACTACTAAGAGAGAAAGCATCTGAGAATGCTCTGGCCTTGAATGATACATGTTTTTCATGAAGCATTTTAATAAACAATTTGGCTTTAAATGTTTTCCCATCCTCTGGGAAGCTATTATAAAAATGTGTGCCCATGAATGTTTTATTTGGCATTAGGATAAATGTATATGTTTTTGATATGTGTTGAAAGTCCATATAAGCGGAAGGGTGTTGATGGATATAATTTGTGCTGAGGGGTTCTTCTCTTCTGTAAGTCACACTGTCGGTTTAGGAAATAACTTTGTCAGTAACTAAAAAGACCGTAGGAATTTTGCATCTAAAGCATATATACTTCCTGCTTGGAAGGCTTCAGCTCATTTGACTGGAATTTAAGAAAGGTTACTTGTTGTGTAGTTAGTTCAGAGATGGAGGAGTAGAGCAGTTAGTGATATGTTGTTGTTCCTGTCAAACATGTTTTGATTTTAGTTATATCCACAGAATTTAAGTGAGGCAAAGTGGCCTATTCCTTTTCCTTTCAATCTGATGGTCCAACAAAGATTTTTTTTTTTTTTTAATAATATTCAGGGCTGCCAAATTAGAAGCCAGCTCAGGCAGAGTACCACAGTTAATGCCTTGTCAGGTAGTGGTTGCCATGAAGGAGAGCTGCATGCAGACATGGGCTCACATCCACAGGGGGGCTTATGTGGTGCTTCTCGTTGAAGTCCTTGACTAGTAGTTTCTCAGCTCTGTAGCCAGGCAAAATGGAAAACCTCATGCTTCCAGTTTCTTCTTAATGAAAACCCAACTGGTACTACTGCAAGTAACCATTAATATCCTCTGTTTGTTCTAAGGACTTACTGAGCTTGTTTCGAGTCTGTCTTGATTTACATGCACAAGGGCAAGGCAGGGATGCGTATAGCACTGTACTTCCTTTTAGGTAAGGGAAGGCTGCTATTAGGTCCTTCTGGAGCTGTCTCATCTCTGGGCTGAACAAGCCCCGATCACTCAGCCTGTCTTTGAAGGGCAAGTACTCCAGTCCACAACCATCTTGTTGGCCATCTGATGAGTTTGCTCCAGATAGTCAATGTCTTTGTTATACTGGGGGAAGGAGAGGGCCCCAAAGCTGGATGCAGTATTCTAGACGTGGTCCAATGAGTGCAAAGTAGAGGGTAACAATCACTTCTTTTGATGCTTTTGCTATGGTCCTGTTAATGCAGGCTGGATGCTGTTAGCCTTCTTCAGTGTTGGTGCACAGTGTTGGTTTATGTTCACCTTGCTACTGCGGGAGTCTTCAGCTTCCCTGTAACACTGGCTGGGGGAACTCTCCCAGCACTCTCTTCCAGAATGTTTGCCAGGGTCACAGCATGGTTTACTCTATGTCCATGAGGCAAAAATACCCAAAATGGAGCATGATAAATTGCAGCAGAGTTGGAGCTGGGCTAAATCCTGCCAAAATGCCACAGGTTTTAGGTATGTTTTAAGTATTGTGGTCCTTGATCTGTTATTTAGAAGTGCTGCACCTTGATCGGTTGTGTTGGTAGTGATGAACTTGTGGTTTGGTGTTGCAGTATGTAGGAACATCCTACTCTGATCCTAGATCACAATGAGGTCTGGGACCTGGTTTTGTGACACTGTCTGATGTATGTGGCCAGTTCTGCATCTGACAGAGTGCAAAGGCTCCTGACGTGATCTTTGGGTCTCACTATGCTGAAAGAATTTTTGATTTTTAAATATTTGGAGTACATCTTATGCCAGGCACATGGTCATGTGTTCAAGTTGATTACCAATATCTTATCTGATTAGTGTGTGGGTGTACCTCAAGCTTCATGGACAAATAGACCCTTCACTTCTGCTTCCTAATATCTTCTTATGCTATTCAGTGCATAATTATGTAGTCATAACATACCTAGTTGGGACATGTTTTAATAGACATGAGTCAGTACTCTTTATGTTCACTCCTTGCATTGTGACTCATTACACCCACTGCATTATTAAAAATGCAGAAACATACCTCCATTTGGATATTGTTAAAAGCACTGTGATGACAAGTTTAGAAAGTATGCTAAAGGAACAATCCAGTGGAAAGGATATCTGGATGGAAGGGTAAAACGAACCCAAGCTGTTTGGTTTCACAGTTCATTGCCAGTGGTACTCCCACCTGAAACAGTGGCCCCTGTTTTGTATTAGCAACTCCATTTGGGACTGTTTGATGAATACATACTCAGACTTATATAAAAGCTGTGCCCTGAACAGGTAGTTAACACCTCGTGGGAGGAATTGTTCAGTAGTATTTTTTTTTGTTTGTTTAAACTAATCAGCACTGACTGTTTCTCTAAAAATAAGGAAAGAAACAGGATTAAGATAGGTTCTGCTGTAGGAAGAACAGAGCAATCTCCAACACCCTGTGTAAGAGACAGAGGAGCTGGTGAGACATTGCTCATTTTGCAGCTTAACCAACCTCAGACTTGGAGGAAAAGTGTTGTAGAGTCAGTGTGCATCTGCGAGCAGGCCCTATTCGGTGGCTTTGCATGTTGTATTGGCTGGGATCGTGTGCACAATTTCTAATAAAGGCATGTGTTCATTTTTCTGTCCCATTTGGGATTACTTCGAGAACATTGTCCAAGAACCATCTCTTGTGCTTTTGGAAAGATGGAGTCACATTTGCTCAGCATTTTGAGTGAGAAACATGGCATGTGAAAACACAAGATATAAATCTCATCTGAAATGAGAGATATCAATGTGGTAAATAAACAGTATCCACGAAACACTCATTTGTTACCATATTTTGAATTTGTCCAGGATTCTTTTTGGCAAGAAAGCAAACTAGCACTTCATGTTTCTCCTCTCACTAATGGCCTCAGTCTCAAGAAATGCCAGCTTGTGTTTTTTCTTTAAGTGGTGGTCCAACAATTTCAAAACCAGATGGTAAGAGTCAATCTTTGTGGTTGAGTCATCGCTTTGCTTAGTATGTGTCTGTGATTAGAGTAGTTATTGCTAGTAAGAAATAATTCGATTGATATGCTGGATGTTTGTTTTGTGGAAGTTTGTAACATTTCGTAATTTATTCTTTGCTTGAAAATGCTTGTAGAATTCTTCTGAGTTTACCATCTGCTGTTAGCAATTTACTGTGTTACTTAGCTATAAAAGCCAAGTGGTATTATTGTTGGTTCCTTCTTGTTTTTTGTAAATAACCGCAGAATTAAATTGAAGCGAGTTCTGATCCTCTTTTAAAAGTTTAATGAACATAAACAGTCCCATTTAAAGTTACCCTGTTGCATGTGTCAGTGTGTTTACATGCTCAACATGGGCTTTTTGTGTCTACATGGTGCTGTAGGGGAGCAAGAGCTCTGGATTGCAGAAGGTGAATGGAAATACATCTCAGTACTGTTGGGGTGAATGCGTGGCTGCAGGTGATTGATCAGAGAGGGAGGCATATGGTGGGGTGGAGTTGAAGAGCTGAAGTGGGTGATAAATAGGAGTCACCATGGTAAGACCTCAGAGGCTGGTGCTCAGAGCAGTGCTCAAACACTGATATGCTTGGTTGGGGTCGCCATGGAAAAGTTCTCAAACATCAGATGTTCATTGGTAGATCAACATGTGTGTTAGATCAACATGTCTGTTAGATCACAGGAGCTAAATATGTCCTAAATAGGACACGCTAAAAAGCATGTCAGATTAGACTGACTTTTCCAACGGTTAGGTTTTACTGCCTGGCCGTGTTCGAAAAGATCGCAGATACGCATTTCCATGGTGATGATATAGAAGTGAAATGAAAAAAAGCCCCACATTTTTACTTAGATTTAAATTATTAATTTTGTTATGAAAATCAGAGGTGTAATGCTGCAGACAGAGAGCCACTGATGCTGTGTGCCAGTTTCAGGCATGAACGAGCTCCTCTCCTGCACAGAGCTGGCCCACAGCTGCCGAGGGATTAGTTTCATTCCTCCGGCTCAGTGGTCGGGCTGCGGGGACATGAGCCATTTCGAAGGTGTGAAGCTGGCCTGGGGGTTGAGGATCCTTAAGGCTTTTGGGCTAGCTGGTAGTTAGCTCCTTTTGTTAGCTCTTGGCACAGTTGTTAGCTGAGAAGCAGGCTCTTTTGTTAGTGGGTTGTGGGGTTGGTGGTTTTTTTCCCTGCTCTGGGGTTCTCCAGCTCAGGGGGTTTTTCTCCCCTGCTCTTGGAATTGTTTGCTGCTTTTGGGATCTGGCTGCGTGTCGGTTGGCATGTGGAGAGTTACTGTATCATATGTTCTATTTTCTACTGTTTTAATTAGTAGTATTGTTAGTATCACTGTAAGTTTCATTTATATTATTAAATAGTTCTTATCTCAACTTTTATCAGCATCCCTTGGTTTTTTTTTCCTCTGACCCTTCTCCACTTGGGGGGGGGGAGGGGTGGAGTAGGAGGTGATGGAGTGACTGAGTGCTACTTAATTGCCAGATAAGGCTAAACCATGACATGCTGGGACTGATTTGGGTTGTGGTTTAACAAAAAACAAAGTTAAACTTCAGCACTCCTGCAAGTTGTTTAAAAATGTGTTGCTGCTTGACCCAAAGCTTTGATCTGGCATAAAGTTTTTCTGATAGTTCAGCTTTGTTTAAAACATTTAATTGGGTTATGCTTGTACTGGTTATATCAAGAGTTGCTTGTTAGTGCTAAGTTTATACGAAAAGAAGAATCACCCATCCTCACAGTGAAAATAAAGCTCAGATATGATTATAAAGCCAGTATAAACTCTGTAGTTTATATCTTACTATTTTAATCACATCAAAATGTGATCTGTGTAGATCCTGATACAGATCAAGTTGCTGCTGCTGACCGATCCAACAGTGCATAGAGCTGGTATTAGTGTGTATGAAGCCTGGTCTTACCTATGGATAAGAACATTTACATCCTTTATGTTTGAGTTTCACTTCCTTGTTCTGTGAAGAAGTTAGCTGTGGGCCAAGTAACCAAGTGACAGTCATGCCATGTAATCCACTGGATGCAAATAATCCTGCAAATCTAACTCACCTAAATTCTTCCACTGAAATCAAGTGAGTAACCTGAGATGAGGTGGCAAACTTTTGTGTTAAAGAGTACATAAGATGGAGCAACTGTCATTGTAGTTACTGGAAACAAAAAGACAATGAAGGCTTTGATTTTTTTACCATCCATGGAAGAGACTGAAAGCTGAAATTATTTTTAAAAGATAGAATGATGTCCTTCTTGCTCAACTTCATGAAACTGTAATACAGATTGACTGAATTTAGAGGGGAAAAAAAAAACCCACAGGAGAAATAATAAAAGAATCTACTGTATTTGCTTCTGAGTTCAGATTAGGTCATACTGAATATTATTTCATGGCCTTTCTCTAGTGGTTTGTGAGTACTTCCCAAAGCCAAAATACATGTTTTTGGCTGATTGATGGTCTGCAGTTAGATGATGGGAAGCAGTGAAATATTCTTAGGTTGTATAACAGAAAGTGAATTGACAGAGTTCTCCAGCACAGCTACAACACCCTCCTCACAACAGGAGAAACATTATTTTACTGTTCCCATCCCCTTTGACTGGGATTTTGCATTTACCATGAGGCTACTTCATTCATGATGTAAAATTTAATAATAGCAGTGTACATTTCAGTACTTAAGATGTACTTAGGTAGAGAGAATGAGACAGCAAGCCAGCAACATATGATCAGAGACATCTCCATGACATCTCCATCTCTGTAATATTCTATGGATCATGGAGCAGCAAAGTCAATGCAAGGATGTAGGGAAAGTTATCTGTAGTGCATGCATCCGTTTTTGGCTATAGTCAAATTTGGGTTATTTGTAACATAAATCTATATAAGTGTATTGAGATTACTTTTATAGTGACATGGAATCATCACTGTTTTATTTAACTGTATCATGAGGAGCAGCTAAATGAGCTGAAAAGTGTTGCAGAAGACCACAGTGTTTGTCCTGCTTTCCTATTTTTAGCTACTTCCTGAAATAGAGGAATAAATGGCATAATTCCAGCCAGGATTTTCTTGTGAACACCTAAGCTACTTAAAAAAGAGTCTGATGTGGAGAGAAAATGTCAGTTTGGAAATGCAATGCAACATGGGTTATTTTTCAAGTAATTTAGAGAGTTCTCAGGAGTAAGATTCCAGGGTAATTACTCATGTCTGTCAGTGGCCCGCCCTGGAAGCATTGCCTAACTTTGACCGGCTTCCAACCAGCTGGGAAACAGCCATGTTGCTCAGTGGAGTTAATAAAACATTCAAAGGCTGTATTAGCATAATTTAAACATTTCATAAGCATATCATCACCGAAGTTTAATTGAGAGTTCCCAATAATCCAGATTTTTAAATCTGGTGCTAGTTACTGCAACAACTTGGTTCATTTCCCACTGAAGTCAGTTGGAGTTTTGATATTGAGAAATTATTGTTCTTAAGTTGTCAGAATCTGTACAGTCTTTACTGAATAATTTATTACTTTCAGTGCTGCATGCACCAGAAACAGTTCTGGTATCATTCCTGTTCCCAGCTGTAGGAATAGCCATAATGTGTGTGAGCTCTCTTACCTCACAGAACCTATCTACCTGGGATATTGGTGATATACTTGAGGAAAATAAATTCCTTCAGAAGCTGAAAACTGAATGGTTATGCATACATGCTATTTTGAGGGCATAGACTATATTAATTGCCTGAGTATTCACTGAGCCTGCCCCACCTGACGCAGGAATAGAAGCTGTCTTTGAAAGCCCAAAGGGTGCTGCTTGCCTCAGTGTGGCTTATGGCTTAGCATGGCTTCAGTGCATCTTACATTCTTGGTATGTTCCCAGCCACCATCACTAAATGTCTGCAGGCTGCTTGCAACATGCAGCAAATGGATTTAAGCTTCTGGCAACTTTGAGGACCAGTATTTGGGAAGAGCGCAGATATGGCCTGCTGCGGGAACTGTTGTGATTTCTACTTGTGAAAACCTGGCCAAGAATGATGGAGGCACTGGGCTGAAACTTGCTGAACTTGCCATGGCCCTTTTCCTGATAAATAAAATATTTCTGTTTATAAAGCTGTCAGATCTTGTACTGCCCCTTGCCTTCTAATTCTCCAGTAGTATCTAGGGATGTTGCTCTTTCAGCAGTATTCACAGAGGGTTTAAACAGAAGAATGGAACAATCTAATAAAAAACAACACACAAAACCCAAGCTCCCTTCCTAACTCTTTCTATCCTTTACTGCGGATTTATTCCTCCTAATGGGACCTTTCAAGGTGTATATCTAGAATTATATTCTATCTCAAAGTTTAGCCATGTTCACATGGCTAAGGAGGCATTAAATATTGTTAGCAAAAATATCTGGGTAAATGAGTATGCGCATGTAATAGTTTCAAATAAATGACAGTGTTATATTCATAAACCTAAGTCACGCAGCCTTCAAGTAATTTTATAATGAGAATACAGAGAGAGCAACAAAAGCAGGCAGATTTAACTTACAGCAACTTGATGTTAACTGCCACATGCTCACAAATTGACGACAAAATTTTGGTATGATTCTTAGGGATTTAAGTTCCAACGCTCAGCTTGGAGTTGCTGAAGTGGAAGCTGTGACAGATAAGAGGTCATTTGCAATAACAGTCTGTGCAGGCTCTTGATAATACAAAATACAACGTGGTTTGAAAATTCTTGCCGCAGTATAAAAGAAAAGCCATGTGCCTTCTATATGCTGTGGACAAAAACCATAGTGGGGTGGTTGCTGTGAGGAAGCCTGCCAGGTTTGCTTGTGTGCGAAGTATTTTGAAGTACCTCACTTGAAACACTTAAACACAGTGCTATTTTAAAAGAAATGGAAGTGATTAAGTATTCCCAAGTTGAAAGTAATTTCAACTCAGAATGCATGGGAGTACCTTAGATTCAGGATCATCTTCAATATATGAGTGAATTGGTAGATTCTTGAATCTCGTGTCATTCTAGCTACAAAACCTTACAGACTTTCGTAGACATCGACTGTGCCATTGTGGTTAGTCTCTTCAGCTAAAGAATGATGGAGAATTTTCTATTTTTTATGAATTTGTCTAGTAGATGTATTAGCCATCTGTAATGTTGATACTCCTTTGCCTGTGATGAAGTTGTATTCTGTGTGTATCTCAAACTGTGGAAGCCAGGAATATTTTGTCAAAGATAACTTTCACAAGTTGTCAGGATTATTTTAATGTCTTCTTTGGGTTTCTTCAAAGCAAATTGAAGGCAGGCAAGAATATACATTTATTGCTATTATTCTAATATCCAATACTAGTCAGAATACTCAGAGCAGTTTTCATCTTGAAGCACTTTAAAGACATCTTTTTTACTTATTGACAAATTATCTTCTTCAGTTCTTAGATAAATTAAACCAAAGCAGACAGTTGAGGCAGCTGCCTGAGATCAAGGAGAACTGGTACCACAGTCAGTGTTAGGACTTAGAAATGTCAGGTTTGGTCTTTTTTTTTTTTTTTTTTAATGATGTGTGACTCAGATACCTACTAAACTAAAAATTGCTGACTCTTGGTCTCAGTGGTTTGGTCTCTTCCCAAGGAATTGCATGGGCTGGATGAGGATCACTGAATCATGTCTAGTCTGACAGGAATGACTGTGTAAGAACTGCCAGCATGTAAGTGGTTGTGGGATGCTCTGGAGACTAACAACTCGGTCACATTAAAGCTTTTAATGGTTGCTGGTCAGGGAGACTCCTTTGGGGTTGGATGAGCCCATTATTAGACCTGAGGCCATGGGGCTGCCACTGAAAACTTGCATCTGGACTCCAGGCAAAGTGTAGGGAGCCACCATACTGAGCCAGGGAATGCTGGCAGGCTAGGTAAAGAGGCACGTTTTTAAACACTTAAGCTATGTGCACAAATATGTGATTTTGCTTGGCTTGAGAAGGCTGGTATTGCTGTAAACCTCTGTTGGCTCTGGAACACTTATCCTGGAAAGTCTCCTGTGATGCCCGGATTGATTGGGATCTAGTGAAGGGCTATGCTGAGAAACTAGTGTTGATGCCAATGACTCAGGTTTGGGATGATGCAGCCTGTGACTAAGTAGCTGCACGCCAGATAGGCTGCCACAACCTCAGGAAGCACAGCGCAAGGCACTGCTCTCAGGCTTGCGTCAGCTCTGGCTTCCAGGTTTGTACACGTACCCTTTTTTTCTGTGCTCTTCACCAAGAATCCAGCTCCATTCTCCTGAAATGCAATGGCAGAACCCTTTGCAGCTCTCCAGGGTGCCCTGCCGATTTGAACCGCACGGTTCATGTGGTAACAGTAGCTGACAAGCTGGTGGCTTAGAGCTCCATTGACTGTGCGCGTCTGCAGAGCAGAAGGCATATGTATTTGTGTGTGTATGCGTGTGTGAAATTGGGTATGCATACTGTGAAATGCTGCCAGTTGGCGGCAGAGCAATCGGACAAAGAGCTTTTGTTGCTATCTCTTCTCTCGAGGATCTTGTGATCAATATGTAATCACCGTGAGAAAGAAGCTGAAGATCCAATGCTCCTAGAATATAGATATATATTTCATTAGTAACAGAGCTGGATATCTTTCCTGAGTGTGATTAAACTGAAGTTGGATGATATAAAAAAATAATTCAATAAACATTGATAATGTCAATTTTGTTTATTCAGATAATAGTACTTATTTAAGTGGTATTAGTTTTCCCTTCGGTGCCTGAAAATGAAGACATGAATGCTGGGGGAGAAAGGGATGAATGTATGGAAAAAGAAACCTGTCAAATATAAACATTCTTAGCATTTTGAGGTCTTCAGCCTTGGGGTTTAAGGAGCTGGAAACTAGTCAGAGCTGAGTGCAGCACCAGAGCCTGGGCTCAGCTGATGGGTATGTTACGTTGGTACAGCTCGATGCATGCTGCAACTTGGTAATTTGTAGTAGGTGAATCTCAGCCTGAAACCTGCTTGGATATGTGCCAGTGTCTCAGAACTCACTCTTCTATCCTAGCTTGCCAACTTGGCAGGGATGGCTAGGACTAGATTTGGAAACAGCACTGCTTTTTTACCTCTAGAGGGACCACCAGGACCAGAGATGAAGCCTGCCGCAAGCTGGCATTCAGCTCAGCACACTCCTTGCTCTTCCTTACCTGCACTGCCCTAAGACAGAGGGCTCCAGGCTTTATCAGATCAATAATAATGAGACAGTGAAAGAAGAGGAATTGCGGGAAGTTGTTTTGTCAGGAATTGCACTGGCAGAGTGCTGCCTGCGAGTGCTGGGCTGTGTTCGGGGCGGTGAGAAATCCCTCCCCACAGTGCTTGGATGTCCCCTGCACTGTCCTGTCGTCTTCCTCCCTCTGAAAGTGTAGGCAGAGGATTGTATTCATGCGTTAGAATTATTCCTCTCGGTGATTTGTAGTTGCAGATCAAACCGCTTTGAACCACTGTTCCTCCCCAGTCTGACCTCTTCCACCACAGTCAGGCCAGAACGAGCCTTCAGAAAATTGTGGGTTGTGTGATTCTGTGATTCTATGTCTGGACATCCCTGTGGCATTTTTCCTTCTGTGACTCTGCATTAAGCAGCTGCGCTGTGAAATTTCTGCTGTGACCAGGTAGGGTAGTAAACAGCGCTTTCACTACAAATGAGAAATCACTCACTGGCTTCTTGTTCGGAGTAAATCAAAGTGAACGTGGTCTCCCTAGTTTTCGTATCTCCAAACTAGTCTGAACTTGCTCTTCAGCATGACTACACTCTTTCAAGCAAAATTCTGCATGGTTTCCTCCCACTTATTCCCAAATGTGTCTCTGTGAGCTGATTTATTTACTTTTGATAAATACTTACAGTGAAATGCTTTGACTACATTTTCAGCTTTTTGATCTTAAACATCCATAAATGGGGAAAAAAAGCTTTTGGTATGCAAATATAGTTACATAGATACATAGAAAATATCCATATGAAAACTCTGTGTAGCCAGTTAAAAGATTAATTTGAATGAAATTTGTGATAAGCAGAGTCCTTCCTCTTCAGCTCAGTGCTCAGGGTAATGGTTGGATGACCCCACAATGCACATTTTTCTTAATTATGTTGCTGTGTCTTGACTGTTGGCATAGCTGCGTTCTGTCAAGACGACTTAGTGTTGTAGTTACTGATATTTGGAGAGCTGAAACTTCCGTTTTCTCTTCATATAGAAAGCCTGGACTAGGTATCTTGAAGTTTACACTGAAATATATATCTGTGAGCCCTCATGGTAGTCTGTTGACTGTAGCCTCTCTGCAGCAGACTGGAAAAGAGTGAGGAACAGTCAGGGAAAAAATGGAAGAAAGCTTTTACTGTTGTTCTACACGATCTCTAAAGGACAAACTCTTGAAAGAACTGAAGAATGGCATTGTTATTAAGGCATTAGACTGGTAAATTGATGATTTGGATTTATGTGTTAGCTTTGCAAGATACCAGTTATCTGGCCATAGGCAGATCATTTAATCTCTGAGGTTTACCATCGCTGCAATGAAAATAACAATACTTATTTTCTGCTGTCTACTTAGGCAGGTGTTGAGGGTACTGCTTCTCTTGCTCTGCAGAGCTCTGAGCACTGCTGCTGTGTGTGTGATGCCATGGGCACTGCTGCACTCACTGGCCAGCCCTGGTCTGCTTTATGTTCTTCTGCTATGCCTCTGGAGGAGAATGGAGAGACAGGAGGGAAGGTCCCATCTCTCCTCGCTGGGTATCTAAGTTTGTGGAGCAATAGCCTAAGGTAGCAAGGGAGCGGCTGCCTGTAGGGGACCGAATACCACTTGGTGGTTGCAAAGTGGATGATCAGAAACAAATCAACTGCAAAATATGCCAGACCCATATTACATTCAGGACACTTCCCAGGCATAGATTTTGTTGTGTAAGTAACAAAGACCAACAGGTGCTCCAACATCTGTGTGTTTACATAGTGATGTTCATGTGCTTTCACCTCCTTGGCTCACATCCCTGGGAAAATAATTTCTTGGGAATCTTTTAAGGGAATGGGCTATGTCTACCTGGGGCTTGACTGGACACTGCTCAGCTATTCTCCAGTGGAAAGTGGGAAAGAGGGGGGACAGTTACATGAACTATGGGGTTGGCTGTGGTTGCAGGGGAGAGCTGGCATCCCCACTGGTTTGCCTACTTTGAGGTTTCTATCTGAGCAATAAAGTGAATCTTGGAAGAGAGAACTGAATCCAGACTGGCCACAGTGACAGTCCTTTGAGCAGAGAACTGGGCAAGCACTTTACAGGTACCGAAGACCTTTTTTTTCAGAGTGCTAAGAATAGTTATTCTGTGTTCAGGAATATCAGGCTAATAGTTCATTCCTTCCTTCTCCAATCACCTCATTTACAGCCATTTTGTTTTTCTATGGGTCTTAGTAACAAGGCAGTTTTGTCACTTGTGTTCCTTCTGTTGGGAGCTCTTTTTGCAGTGGCTAGCATGATCATGAAGCACCTGCTTTTCTTCAAGGCAGAGGTTGGAGATTGAAAATCCTGCTTAATGATTATTTGGCAGTGGTGGGAGGATTTTATGCAATCCTCTCAGAACTGGAGGCTAATCTGCAAACAACATCCTACCAAGAATTAAAATATTGCACTTAGATCTCTGTGTGATTATCATAATTCACTACAAGATTTTAAAAGTTTCGCTTAAATAAAGACACAGGGAGAACTGAAGAAGTTAGTCTGTGTCAGAAGTACAGAAAAGTAGTTGTTTTGCAACAATAAACCAGTTTCAATCAATAGGGATTATTTAGCACAATTTTCTGTGTTCAGCAAACAGGAAATAAAAGGCTATGATGTTTAAGGAAAATGTAGTAGGTGCATAGATGATCGAAGAGCAGTTAAGACTTTATTCTGATTGTGAACTCATATTGTAAGATGAAATATAAGGACTCTGGGGAGGCAAGTGCAAAGCTTCCTTTCACTTCAGAAAATCTTGGTATTGAAAGCTCCATTTGTAGCCCATTTCATGGGGCTTTTTATTTTTTTATATTGCTTTTCACAAAAGGGTATTAATGTTGCCATATTTATTTAATTCCAATGATTGGCTTTCAACTCCTTGAATGCTGGCTGCTTTCAAGTCATAGTTCCAATGCAAGGTATTCATGGCAAAATATTTTGTTTAAATGTTACAGTCTCTGTTAATCTGCAAAACCAAGCCCTATGTGCAGCAATTAATTGGTCTGTTGCTAGTTAATCTTTAGTATCTCTACTGAATCTGCACAGGGTAAAAGCTTGTTTGTCCCCTGCCAGTTTGGAGAGAGCCTGTTCTTTCCCACTCCCACCTTGGCTCACTCAGACAGACAGATGCCTTTAAAAAGGATCTGGGGAACAGTCCTCACTTCTGGCAACAAGTTTTGCAGCACTAACAAGGAACAGGAGTTTTAACAAAAGAATCTCTCCTATTTCATCTCTCTCCAAAACCGTTCATTTGGACTGTAGTATTGAATTCCTTGAAACAGTCTTGCAAGGCAACTTAAAGAAAAGGAATTGCACTTAACGGGCTCTTGTGTCATTGACCCTCATGCTCTTGACCCTCTGGGTATCTGTGCGTTACACATGGAACAGAGAAATGCTGAACTCCTGATTTTTTCTGGTTGGTATAGCTGTCTATCCAGTTAGTGGAGAATGGCTAGCAAGTTTTAAGCTAGCCAAAACTTTTTTTTTTACTTTCCTTTTTTAATAGAAGTTCTTCCACACAACACAGTTTGATTATTGGCCACCTTGCTGGTCTGTCTCCCTGTTTCCAACAGTGAGTGATGCAACTCAGCTTTTCTGCGTGGCTGAGTCATTGCAGTTGCTTTCCAGCGAGCACTGCCATCATGGAATGAGATTTGTTTTCCAGGAAACCTTTGAAATTGGTTAATTCCTTCTGTGAAGTATTAAGCTCTCACTTTAATTTCTTCAGATCACAGTCCACAAAGGGACTTATTTTTGCAAGCATCTGTAGTCTTCCCCCTGCTAATTCATAAGAACAGCTCAGGGTTCTCTTTCTTGAAAACTTCCTCATCCCTTCCCCACGCTACCTTTTTATGTTCCTACAGCTGACTTATAGGCAGGGTATTGCAGGTTGTCACTCTTCAGAGAAGGCAGTGGTGATGAAGGTTGCTGTTTCGGTTTTGTTTGTTTGGTTTTGGTTTTTTTTTTTTATTTTTTTTTTTCCTGGTGCCATCCTATTCTTGCATCCTGTAGATATAGAGTAACCAAAGAGCAGGAAGCAGTTTCATGGCAACTGTGCTCTTTTTCTGTCTGTTTTTGAAGATTATGCAAAAAGAAGGTAGCAAAGAAATTGCAGAGACAGCCCTTCGTAATGGCTTTGCTGTTCTCTTGGAGTAGTCCTTGGGTATTTCTCCTGTTTTTCTCTCTCAGTCATATCCTGCTATATAATCCAGACTTTTCCCTCTCCCACCTTTTTAAGACCCTTGGAAAATCCCACAGTGTTGCTGTCCATTTTCCCCATGACCTCTTCTGGGCCAGTGCTTTTCCATTGTTTCAACTATTTTTAACAGAGCAATTTTATGCTCATTTAGCTGAGAGCAGAGAGGGTATCACAACCAGCAGCTTCAGGAAGGTGTAGGGATGGTCATTGGCAACACGTTAAAATAGAATGGGTTTTAGTGATGCCAAAATAACCTGTTCTCCTGCCCAGCTGGGTTGAAGTCTTCATTTTCATACACCAAATTTGTTACCTGCATTGCTGAACATGCAGCTCATGCAAGCTTTGACTTGTGTGAGTCAGCTTCTGCACTCTTGGAATGTTCGGCAGAATTATGTTCTAAATCAGTTATATGCTCACAAGATGTGATTTCTCATTGCTGCTGCGAAGGAAAAACATGCAGGCACATTTGATTGCTTTGAATTTTATTTGCTCTCATATTTAATGTTACAGTCTTGTAATCTTTCAGGGAGCATGCCAAGCCAATTTTTTTTTAATCTCCTTGTTACAGAACACTGCGTAGAGGTTAATTTTCCTGTAGTGGCTTCTGAACTCTAAAATCCCCAAATCACTGCTCACTAGAACTGCCTATTTTATATTGATCTTCCATCTTTAGTGCTTCTGCTGCTTTGCTCTGGACACACAAAACTCTAGAGGGGTTAGGGAATCCTTAATACATGCAATATTTTTGCTGTATCTCATTTTTTTTAATGGCTCACTTAATTTTCCTGTACATTGAAGGGCTTCTGTGGGGTTTTTTGTGTTTTGTTTTTGTTGTGGGTTTTTTTAAGTTTTTAAGTTAGAGTACATATACAAAGATATTTGAAAATTTGGTTCCCCCATCCAAGTTAAGAAAACCTGTTACTGGTGTGGAGAAGTCCCTCCTTGTTACATGGGATGAGGTCCCGCACAATCTCTAAGGTTGACTTTAACTTCTTGGATAAGGAACGTGATGAAGGTTCTACACACAGGTTATGTTGTAGCTACTTTTTTAGTCTTCCAAAAGGATCCTTACTCCCTCTGCCTCTCAAACTGGAAGCAACTTCGATCTGACTGTCCCGTATGTCACGTCACCATCCTCAGACCCCTTTTTCTTCTTCCTCTGCAGAGATGTTACAAGAATTAACACACTTACCTCAACTGTTCCTTGGCTTCTGCTTAGAGAAATGTCCATCAGATGTTTGAGCTTATCTGACACTTGCAAGTCTCAAGCACCAGAAATGTCTGTTGCTGTTCCATCAAACTTCGAGAAGGAAGCAAGACTGATTTCTAGAGGATTTAGATGGCAGATTGAGAAATGCTGCACAGACTGCTCCGGAGTGAAGGGAAAATGGTTCTCACAGTTTTGAAACAGGCTAAGAGGAATGGTAAATATCAGTATCAGCCAACCTGCAGAGGTGCAGTGGCTTGTCTCAGGATTTGTAGGGCTGACAGCTATCTGTTTGAGACTCCGAATCACACTTGTAACTCATAAAAATCCACTGTTATGAGCAACCTTTTGTCTGTGGTAAATACATTTTTGTAATTATGAGTTTTCGCTGCCTTTCATCTTCTACAGTCATTAACACTGGTAATAAAAATGCATGCATCTACATCAACACCTGTAAATTACTTTATACTCTTTGTACTTGCTCTGGGATGAATTTAATCCAGTATGTCTGTGATCCTGTAAAGCAAATTTCTGCCTCATATTACATTATGGTTTTCTGGTTTTCCTTTTCACAAAAAGGAAAGAATTTAGGGGAAGTTACTGTAATTTCATGTCCTTTTTTGTCCAGTATGCAAAGGCAGACTGGGACTTAAAACTAGGCCCAGTGACCGTAGCACTGAGATCTATAGGTGTCAAAGGTATGCAAATGCTTTATTGCCAGTAAAATTAATGTGTCACCGTCTAAAGCACTCTGATAATACTTAATAACCAGACTTCAGGCCTAGACACACCTTCACTTACTGCTGTTAACCCCTGGTTAGTGCTTCTTTCCTGGAGGGTTTCACCTCCAGAACGGAGGTGCCAGAATGCACTGACACAAATGAGTGTCAGTTACTGTGAACAATGGCACACTGAAGAGCAGGGGATGGACGAGATGGACTAAAGCTTGCTTTATTTGCTTGGATAAACTCCCAAGCTGGGAAGTTCCACAACATCGCAGAAATGTGAATTTTTCCCATGTTCCTGCAGAGATCCTGTGTTTGGAGCTGTTCCCCACATCTCTCAGGAAGCAGTGGGAATATGCCAGCACATCTTCCAACTAAGAAGTTGTGGTGCTGGGTGCCAAACTTTCAGATGATACCTGCTTTCCTGCATATCTGATCTTTGCAAAATTTACCAGCAGTGTGACCTGAGTGGTCCTGACACAGAGTGAAAATCGGTAAGGCATGAGCTGTACCAACTCCAGAAAAAATTGTATTGGACAGTGGACACCTGGACATAATTTCTTCCCTACTTTCCCTTTGCTAGTGTAGTATTATATCTGCAGCATATTTAGACAACTCACGTGTTGGCTAAGGTGACCGACGTAACAGGGGGACTCAAATGGTCCTACATGACCCCTTACAGAGAGGACTTAAAAGAGGTTATATAAGTATATTTAGCTTTTTGTTTAGCAGCCAAATAAGCACTACCAACAAGGCTACCCTCCAGGTTGTGTGAGTGTTTCTTCATGGCTCTGCTGGAAAATAAATTGGTTGTAAAATAATAGAACAATAAATAATAGATGGAGAAGTTTGCACCAAATTAGCAGTTATCCGACAAAAATCTGTACTGGCCCTCCCCCACAAGGCTAAGTGAGGCATGGATTGTCACACAGGAGTTTCAAAGAAATTTTTGAAACTATGTATTTATGCAACTATGTATGTAGGTACTGCATGTTTCTTTTGGAAAGTATAGCTCCATACCTTAGTGAATAAATAAACAAACATACTGATTAAGGATCACAATACAAGCAAAGTAACGGACATTTTACAGCTTCTTCCCAACCTGATAATTCTGAAATATCGCCTTAGTAGTTATACTGTGTCCTATTAGCTACTGTTGTAATTATTTACTGAGAACTATTTTCTCTTGTAGGAAATATGGAAGACTTCATATGATAATACGGTGCTGTTTTATTATCAGGTTTTTCAAATTACTTCTATGGTGGTGTTTTAGGTATTTAATGTTCTTCTACTGATACCTACATGAAACCATGTCTGAACTATCTATAATGGCAATCATATGTGGGCACACCTTTCTTCTCACTCTCCTTCCTTCAGTGAAGCATGAGGTCTATGGATTATGTTGGATTGTATCATTTTATTGCCAAAGTGACTAAAGGCCGAACCTTTCTTCACTGTGCCCTGTGTTCTTGCTTCTTTTTTAAAATTATTTTTATTTTATTTTTTAAATAAATAATACAAAAAATGTTGACAGAAGAAAATTTAGGCTCAGTTCAGGAAAATCTCCTAGTTCCATGAAAGGACTTTGGGATACAGTTGACGTGAGGAATTTCGTTGATGATATAAAGTTATTGTCATAGAATCATTGCCAGGTGTATTTGGGCTGAACGTGGCCAGAATGATACTTCACCTTAGGCATTACCAACTCTTGGACTTGCCTTTTCCAGTTGCGTAGAACTGAGTCCATATCAAAGTACTGCAGCTAGTTCATCATGGATGCAGCTGAGAGTCTGGCCTTATAAATCTAATCTTTCTAATCAGATAATCTGACAAATGTCCTTGCTGGAAGTGCAGGAGAACGCTCGGTGGAAGTGAACAGCTGGAATCCTTTTAAAGTCTAATTGCCTCGTGCACCGTTATTTTCGGTTATGATACAGCCAACAGTTGGACAGGACGTGCAGTGCATAGGCCACCTTTTAACATCAGTTTAGCCTTACCAGGAAGGGGAAGGAGCATCATTAATCCCTAACTGTATTTATGTGCATGGAACCCCACAATCATAATGCAAGCCTGCTCACCATTATGCTAACATTGCTAATTGAGGGGAGTTCAGCAGACGTGTCTGGTATTCTCCGAGGTCCAGCTGGTATCCAATTTCCAGCAGAGTTTACTGAGAAACATGAAGGTCAAGTAACTTCCCCAAGGTTACATCATAAGTGGCTCAACTGGGATTAGGACTCAGATTGTCCTTGCTCCTAATCTTTTGCCTTATTAGTCACTGCAGTCTCTTTCTACAAATACCTAACGTTCGTATTTGTGGATTTACAAGCACAACGCTATGGCCAAACTCACTTAATTTGGGGGAAAAGATTTAATGAGAAGGTAGATAATGAAATGGCATTAGCAAAGCTAACTCATAACTGAAATGGAAAATCATTAAGACTGGATGTTGCTTATGGGAGCTATTATTTTAATGGCAATGTTGTACTTCTCTTCTTGATCTCTTATTTCTCAAAACTGCGCATCTGGCCACTCTCCCTTATCAACTTTAAATACGTATACTATTGAGGAGCGTGACATTTCCTGAACTTTTTGGAGTCTGTGTTTACCTTTATTGTAACTCAAAGAAATTGGCTGCCTGGCAATGCAGAAATAGTAACAAGGTGGCTGTCGCATGTTTTATTTCTCCTTTTGTAAAACTCTGTGATGCAAATACTGCAGCCTTTAGGATTATAAAATTGTCATTATTGTACTCATCTAAAAATGTAGTTGTTGTACTCATCTCTTGTGTGGGATGGGGCACTCCATCTTTAAGAGAAAAAACAGCAACAGGGGTTTTAGTTAGGATGAGGAACCCCCCTGCTTTTCCATCTCTCTAACTGGAAACCATGGTCTGTGTTACGGAGCATGAAACAGTTTATAATGTCAGCTGGTTTTAATTAAAGGCTTAGTTTCCCCATTACAAAGACACCTCATTACAAACCAACAAACATGTTCACACCAGTCTGCTCAGTTTCTGTAAACAGGGACGGGTACAACACCAATGTCTGGAGAACTGTTTGGAAAGCCTCGTGGGGCACAGAACTAAAATAATAACTAACACATCTCACATGGATTAAGGAGCCAGAAAAACAAAACTGTCTTTATTTAGCCTGTTGTTAAAATATGTCAACATAGTGTAACTGATCTCCTGCCATTAGGCAATGAAATCTAAAGCCACGGGGCACAATTAAAAGGCAACCTGGCACCTGCTGTCTCCAATATACCTTTTGAAATGGCTAGAAAGAGAGTATGAGACTTACCAAGGGATTGAGGATGGTATATGAAGGGTTTTCTATTGTAGGTTCCTACTTCAAATTTAGCCCAGTGCTATATAGTCTAGACTCCCGTATAAAGGGGAGTTTGATCTCTATCTCCAGTCTTCGAAAGTTACCACTTCATATTAATAATCTCAGCAAAAGTGTGAAGGATGAATGAATATGGAAGTGGGACTAATTTGCAGAGTGATTATAGATGATTAAATGCAATTACATAGTTGTGGGGCTACGCAGAGAAACTTCTGTTGTGCTGCTGCCTTTTGCCAGACCTGGAGTGCCGTAGAGGATCTGCTAGCTAAATATTCAAAATGCAAGACAACTGAACATTTAAGAATTGTTGACTACATCATTAAACCAATAGATTATTAGATTTTAGTCTAAGAATAATGCTTTAAAATCCATTTGAAACCTCATAGGGAGCTAATGAAACATTCAAGGCTGGTAGGGATTAATTAGGAGAGGTTTATCAGCAGTGGCTGGAATGGAAGTTAGCACTGTTCAAGCAGCAGGGAGGAAACAAGTCGTGTCCAATTCTGCAGAGATATTTCTACAACTTTGACAGAATTCAACAGGAAGCAAACACTCATACCTGAACGTTGTTTACTTCTCCCAGTAGATTTTGACTTGAAGTGTATGTACGTATCTAAGGTTAACATGTAGGGTCACATTGATATTAATGAGAAAAACATGATATATTGGAAATGTCACTCAGTTCTTGAAGAAGAAACTCGAGAATTTCCTAATAGATGTCAAAGAAGGTACAAAGATGTTAATCTGTGGAGTAAGACAAATAAATACTTCAAGCTAATCTAATGGCATTTATTGCTGAACAAATTATTCTTACAAAGAACTAATTCTTTTAGGACTCTCATGAGTGTAGACCTTCACTCCAACCGATGGATAAACGAAGGCAGAGAGGTTAAATGACCTGACCTGAAGTGTGCAGGTATGGACATGTGCACCTAGGTGGTAAAAACATACGAGAGGACTCTGCGGACAGATACTCATAACTATTAGAAGCAGAAAATTGGACAGACATTATGGTGTTATAGAATATATAATGCCATGTCTCATGGTGTATTGGGTTTGCATGCCAAGGTTTTGGTAGTGGGTGGGCTACAGGGGTGGCTTCTGTGAGAAGCTGCTAGAAGCTTCCCCTGTGTCCAATAGAGCCAATGCCAGCCGGCTCCAAGACGGACCCGCTGCTGGCCAAGGCCGAGGCCATCAGTGACGGTGGTAGCGCCTCTGGGATAACATGTTTAAGAAGTAAAAAAGTTGCTGGGCAACAGCAATAGCAGCCAGAGAGAAGAGTGAGAATATGTGAGAGGAACAGCTCTGCAGACACCAAGGTCAGTGGAAAAGGAGAGGGAGGAGGTACTCCAGGTGCCAGAGCAGAGATTCTCTGGCAGCCCATGGCAAGGCCAGCTGTGCCCTGCAACCATGGAGGGTCATGGTGGAGCAGAGACCCGCCTACAGCCCAGGGAGGACCCCACGCAGGAGCAGGGGGATACCTGAGGGAGGTTGTGACCCTGTGGGAAGCCCATGCTGGAGCAGGGGAAGAGGGTGAGGAATCCTCCTCTGTGGAGGAAGGAGCAGCAGAAACAACGTGTGATGAACTGGTTGCAGCCCACATTTGCCCTACTCCTGCACTGCTCGGGGGGGAGGAGGTAGAGAAAATCAGGAGTAAAGTTAAGCCCAGGAAGAAGGGAGGGGTGAGGGAAAGGTGTTTTTAAGATTTGGTTTTATTTCTCATTATCCTAGTCTGATTTGGTTGTTAAAAATTAAACTAATTTCCCCAAGGCAAGTCTGTTTTGCCTGTGATGGTAACTGGTGAATGATCCCTCCCTGTCCTTATCTCCACCCATGAACCTTCCGTTACATTTTCCCTCCCCTGCCCAGCTGAGAAGGGGAGTGACAGAGCAGTGTTGGTGGTCACCTGGCCTCCAGCCAGGGTCAACCCACCACATACAGCATAGAAGAACTCAGTGGTATTTCAGTTTGTGTATCTGTACCTTCTGAAGGGGAAAATAGCGCTCGCCTTGCTAAGGAAAACAAGACCAGTATGCAGGATGTATTTTGTAATGTTGCATCAGAAAGACAGTATGTGCAATGGTGTGTGGTTTCTAGTTTGTTTGTTACCAAGAGTAAAGTCTTCCCCATTTTGAGAAAGGCTTGAGGATTCTCTTGTTTTCTCATCACCACTGTGCATTAACAGATTATTGCAATTTGCTTTGATTCAAACTTTTCTGGGTTTGCCAGTCCCTCTTGTTTCATCTGGGCAACTGAGTTCCAGCTCACTGCTCACATCCAGCTTCACCACTGATGAAAAGGGTGTTGGGGTCCTCCATTGCTATCTGCTGATGAGGAAGACGTTTGTGTCACCCAACACATCCTGCTAGCTCAGCTGTCACAGCTGCAAAGTCAAGATGTCTCCCACAGTCAGTTCAGGCATCTCTCTTAGTCATCTGGCCATAACTAGTTTTCCAAAGGATAATGGCCTCACCTTCAAGACAACTGGCTGGTCTAACCTGTCTTGATGTACGGGAACTGGGACAGGATGTTCTGGATGGCTTAATGCCTTTTAGTTGTAATTGTGCTCTAGATTCCTGCTCTTGAGTGTTGGTTCCTGCCTAAAATCCTGATCCATTTTTCTGCTTTCTAGACCCTGTCCTAGTTCATCTTCCTACTCAGTGCTAGTTCCTAATTCTGCCCTTCATCTGTTCAGTCTTGGTTCCTAGCTCTTGCCTCTTTCTTTTCCAGCCCTAGTTTCTACTTTAAGTTAGCCTGCTGACCTTCTTTCAGTTATGACTGCTCCTGATGCTGAAGATACTTGCATACATTGAGATCAAAATTACGAGTCAAATCTGATCTTCACTTCACCATGCAAACTTTAGTTGTCATGAGACTAAAACTTACTCTGACAGTGGCTTTAGTATTGTCTAATCAAGAAATAGATATGTAGAAATTCTAGTCCTGTTACCAAGGCAAGGTGCTTATGAAGGTGAATCTCATCTTTGAGCGGATTATTACTGATTGAGTTACAGGTAGTAGAGCCGTAAATACAATGATAAGCTTTAAAAAAATTTTGTTTACAAATTTCTAAGAATGTCTCTTCCATCTGCTGTCTAGCAACACTCCCCCACACCCAAATGATAATAATAGAAAGTCTCTTACTCATTTCACATAATGGGAAAGCAGAGAGGTGCTTTCCCCACAAGTTTCAAAAAAGAGTAATATAAGAATGTTCCCTCCCTTGTACTACAGGCTCTTTGTATACAAGTAATCAGAAATTGTATTTCAAAAAGCTCAGCTAAGAGTAAGTGTATGGAGGATATGCAATTATAGCAGGGCCTCTTAACTGGATGTGTCCATCTGGTGAGTGTATTAAAATAATTAACAGTGGGAACTGATGTGTGGAGTCTATTTGGCAGAGCCTTATCTGGCCAAAAGCAGATTCCAACAGAGCTGTAGAAGAGGAGGGCAAATGCTGCTATTTTCCCAGCTTGCTCTCCCAGTGCACAGCAATCTGAGGCTCAGGGTCATCTTGATTTAGACATCGTACCTTTAATTTTAATAATCTGTGTCTTTTCTTCTGTGAATTTGTCTTCTAGCTTTTCAAACTCATGTAAATTCTTGGTATCCTTCACTTCCTGTGAGAGTATGTTCCCTGATTTAACCCTTAATTGCACATAGCGCCCAATTTATTTGTTTTGAACTGGCCTCTTGATAACTTAATTTTATGCCCTCTAATTCCTTTACTATAAGAAATGGTGAGCAGTCATCCTTTGTTCACCTCCTTCATATCTCTTCTATCATGTTGGCTCTTAAGTTATCCCTTCTCATGGCTGAGATGCCTGAGTTTCTCCCTTTGTATACTAAGGTCATTCCATGCATTTTGGTTCCTTCTTTGTAACCCTCCTGGTTTTGTGGCATCCAGATTAAGGAAGGGAAGCCAGAGCTGCATATAGTGTGGAGAATTCATCCATAGCAAGGATTTATGTAGTGGCACTGTGATGTTTACTGCTTTGTTCTCTACTCCTTTTCTACTGGGTTTTAACATTCTATTTGCTGTTGCCATTATTAGTGAGCATACAGACACTGTTTCCATATCAATGCCTATCATATCATGAATATACTTTTTCTGGGTGGCATTAGCCATTTTGGGGCCCATCATTTTCTATACAAAATTACTATTGTTTTTCTTGATGTTATACTGGATTTCATCCCCCAGTGTATTGCCCAGTTCTTCAGCACCATGAACACTGTCCACAGCTCTTTGCACAAAATCATGTCTTGAAAACCGTATTGTCATCATCAAGCCTTGGCATGGTGCTATTTCATCCTTCTGCTCCAGGAATGTACTGAGCAGCACAGGCCCTAACAGAGAATTTTGTGGGACTTTCTGGTAACTTCCAAGAAAGTCAACTTGAAATTCCAAAATACTATAAAACAAATCCATATATTCATGTAGTCCATGCTTGCTTCAGAGTTTCTATCAGTTTGCTCTGTACAGACATAGACTTACTGGTTAATAGCTCCTTGGTTCATCTCATAAATCCTGTAAAAAAATGTAGGTCCCTTTTATCATCTTCTATTCTTTTGGCACCTCATGAGTTTTAAGTGCAAAGTTACACCTCAGACATAACCGTGCAGCCATTTCATTCTTTATTCCATCGGAACTCCTGGCTCTGGTCTTACTGACTTTGCTACCGTTCATTTTGTTGATCTATAACCTTTTCTACTGACACCTTGAGACAATTTGATAGTCTTTCACACATATCCCACAAAGAAGAGTTTTAATGCAGAATCTTCACAAGTCTGTTCTTGCAGATACAAATAATGAATTTTGGTTTTCTCCTGTAGTTTGATCTTCTGTGTGCTTGTTTTATAGCTTGCTCCTCTACTGGCTGCACAAATTTTCTGAAAGAGTTCTTGTCTCTGATATTTTTATTATGATGTGGGCTAAATCATTGTTTATTTAAGCAGATAAAATTCTGAATCACTTTGTGGCTTTTAGTTACAGTAAGTAGAACTTAATCTCATGCATTTGTCTATTTCAGTATGTAATATATTTATTAAATATATAATTTATAAAATGTAATTAATTGATATTTCTTTCCTATCTTGTCTGTAATGAGATAATAAACCATATTTTTATGCACTGCTTGGCAGCTACAGCTACTACTTAGTATTGTCTGAACAGCTCAAAGGATTATATGTTTTTTCCAGGGGAGAGCAAGTTCTGAATATGTTCATGAAAAGTATAGCAAAAAATACGTCTGTCTTCATGGTACAACTGGGTGGGCAATATCACAGATAGCAGAGACAGGAAATCCATGGAGGAAGGAACCATGGACTAAACATGTGAAGGAAAATTATGATTAGGAACTGACAGACTTAGCCTTGGTAGGCAAACTGCCTCGGCGGACAGTCTTTGAACTAAAAGCAAAAAGGAATTGAGATGACTCTGCTAGTTCTTTTAAGAATATCTGTTTCACTGGAGTTAGAAAAGACCTGTTCTGACACCAATAAAAAGCCTGAGCTGAAGTAATCTTACTGCTAGATGGTTGTTTCAAATTCTTGTAATGCCCTGTAAATAGAAGGTGTAATCTTACAGATAAACAACATAGGATAAATGGAGGTTCACAGACAATACCTCGTCTGTTCTGTTCCATAGCATTTCATGGGTTAAAGGTGCCAACTTGACTTGCCTGTATTATTCTTTTTTACTGATGTTTCCTTAAATACAAGCTTTCTGGTGGGGCCTTATGAGTTCATTCTTCCAATCTATTATTTCCATACTGATCCTCTTACATAAAGCTCCAAACTGTGCTTGTCACTAAAATAAATAATACACTGGCTAGGCAGAGTTCTTTTTTTTCATAAAGTACAGTGTACTTGAAATAATGCTTATATGAATGAGCTGCTTCATGACTGTGAGGGAAGGTCCATATTTCTTTTTCTGAGATAAAACATCAGCATACCATGGAACTAAGAAAATTGTGGTTTTATGAGGAAGTGCTTTCTGATTTGCTGGATTATTGCCTTTGATGATCAAATATTTTGCCATGTACAGTTGCCCATAGATAACTGTCAGTGAGACAAAATAAAGATCTTAAGTTTGCCTCTGTATTTTTTTATGATAAATAGCCTGGTTTGGTTTCATTGGTTAAAACAGTAGGAAAGCATTATGGTAAGGCTACCTACCTTTTCATGACACTTAATCTTATAAATAGCAGTATCAATGCTGACGCTTAATGGTATCGTTATTAATATCGGAACATCACTGAACTCTCATCATGGATTTACCTGCACATCTACAGTGAGACCGCAATAGTGGGTTTCATGGTGCTAATCAGTCTTAGAGCTATCTAAACCATAATTGTTAAAATCACGCGAATACAAGTTCAAATGAAAACAACCATGGCATTGGTAACATTGTAGAAAGAGAAGCCAACGTAAATTCATGTTAGATTGAACAAAAAAATAGAGAGAGAACCAAGATTAAAAATTATCATGGATCAAAAAAACGTTTTGGGATTTGGCTGTTTTCCTACCCATACCAACAAATGTGAAAATCTGAATGAAATAATTTCACTTTTAGCCAGGTATTTCCACTTTTGTAATTGAAATATGGACCACCCTTCATTACAGTAACACTTCACTATTGTTCACTTTCACATTTGTGACAAAATTCAGCAACTTCAGGCAAATGCAGGAACAACTGCACATTTAAAAAGTGGTTTTCTTTAAAAAATGAAGAGTTCTTCGGCTTTATTCTGTAATCTGTGCTTGGTAGTGTCTCAGCACTGACTTTTGAAAATGGATTTTTTTTTTCCAGAGTATTTCTGAGGAAATCCTTAAGTCAGTCCCAATTATTTTGTGTGGATTCATTTCTAATATAAGTAACTTCTGATAGTCCAGCTGATTATGCAATAAATTCATCCAATCCATCCCACTATCCATGAATAAGATGGGTATCTAATTGAAACCAGAGATGCAGTACTCACGTTGTTTATGAGAAACCCATATATTTGAGGAAAACATTGAGTTTGGAATTAAAAAAAAATACATATAAAGAACTAGTAGCAACAATAATGAAAATCACATTATGAAGGCTACTTATTTGTACTCGATTGACCTACCAGTTTGTAACAACACTAATGGCACATGCATGGGAAGTCCTGTAATTGTTTGCTATTTCAGATGCACAAAATATTTGTGATGTAATGCACAGTGGGACAGTACAAGTATCTTCAAACTTTGCAAAATACTACACAACTTACATGTTTCTGGAGACAATAGCCAATACTCAGAAAGAAAACTGATTACAGATGTCAGAGCAATTTTTTGGGGTGAAAAGTAAAAACTGCTGTGGGATATTTCATGTTTCATAGAACGTAGATTGCCTTGTGGTTGGACATCTTTTTCACAGGATCTCACATTGTAAAGTGGACCAAAATCAATTTATCGTCTGAAAAAGAATGGAGGAGTGTAGTAGTTTTGCATGGATTCAGTGCTTGGTTTTTAAGAACTTGGGAATTTAGCAGTGATACATATCACGCCTATCCAGATGCAGTATGTGTGATCTGTCTTCAGGAATAAGAATACAGAGATATTCTAGTCCTCATGCAGCATTCATTGATCCTTCAAATAGAACACTACGGGATGCTACTTTAAAGAAACTATATTCTAAGGATAACATAAAAGTACCTTAAAACATCTAAGTTTGCATTCAAGCACTCTGTCACAATTCATGCTGGATGCCAGGAGGTTCAACTGCCAGCGGCAGGGTACTCAGAAAATGTGCGTGCTCTCCAGTTTTGTGCATTTGCTTCTGAAACACTTGAGAAGACCGGTCTCACCTGGATTTCCTTGATGGCTTTCAGTTCAGTTTTGACTCTGAGCGTGGTAGGATGGCAGTAGTTGCACTCATTGGTCATCCCTTCAGCGGTGAGCGCATGGACTCAAAAAGATCCGTAAATAAGCCTCTTATGTCAGAGTTGATAAAGGGTTCCTAGTACTCTCGCAGAATGGGAAACTTAGGAATTTTGTGGAGCATCTTTGCGGATGCTGACTCTCATGACTAAAGAGCTCTTTCATTAATTTTTGGAGCAGCTACTATACATTGTCAGCCTTTTCGGTGGGTTTGCCATTGTTGTCATTTTTCAACAGATTGCCACCTTCCTGTTTTCCATATATTCCTATACAAATCTTAATCCCAATATAAATTTATTGTGTTTTGATGTCATCTTTTTGGATTCCTCCTGTACTGCAAGGAATCTCAATGTATATGATAAATTAGCTGTTAGCCTTTCTTCTTTTTTTCTCATCTTGTTATTATCTCACAGGTTTTCTTTTTCTCTCTTGTGCTTGACCTCCATACATGTTCTCAGTTTGAATTATGAAGTGATGTGCTACAGATAAAATACTTGTTTATATCTTTATATGTGAATTTGTTGGGATAAATAGTTGACGATACGATGTAGATTTCAATTTTAGATGAGGAATACTAGCATTCTAACACAAACGCGATACTGTAGCTACTTGTTAGACTGATGATTTTTATGGATAATTCTTTTCCATTATCTTTTCTGACTTCAGGGCTGCAGCTGGAACTATGCTGTTTCTCATTTTTTTCATCAGTTGTAGTTAGTTTTCAGATCCTCCAAAGCACTGTGGGCACTTGTTTGCAAACTCCATTTCTGACCAGTTAAAGAAATGTAATGAATCAAGAGGCCAGAAGAATGTGAAGATTTTCATGCAAATCACCAGTGTATTTCTTTGCTTGCTTTTGGCACAGATGATGATTGTTTCAGTTGGGTGTAGTAGAACCATCAATGATATAATCCTATTCCTGAAGAAACTCTTTAGGGCCAAAAATCCCACCCCAAAATGATTTCTATTCATTTTCTCTTCCAGTCCAGGACACAAGGGAAATAAGTGATGTCAGTTTGAACAAGGAATTAAAAATATGTTCATGTTAAATGGATCCTATTACACACACACACGCACTCAAGGACAGCAACATTCCCCCTTGTTCTCAGATTTAACCATAAGTAAAAAGTGTATTTCTTAAACTGTGTTGCAACTAGGAAGATATGACAACGCATCTGGAGAAAAATGCAGCTGAATTGCTGTTGTGGTTTAACCCCAGCTCGCAACTAAGCACCACACAGCTGCTCGCTCACCCCCCCACCCCAGTGGAATGGGGGAGAGAATTGTAAAAGTGAGAAAATCTGTGGGTTGAGACAGAGATAATTTAATAGGTAAAGAAAAAGCCACTCACACAAGCAAAGCAAAACAAAGAATTCATTCACCACTTCCCATGGGCAGGCAGGTGTTCAGCCATCTCCAGGAAAGCAGGGCTGCATCACGTGTAACAGTGACTTGGGAAGACAAACGCCGTAAACTCTGAATGCCACCCCACTTCCTCCTTCTTCTCCCAGCTTTATATGCTGGGTGTGACATCATACGGTACGGAATATCCCTTGGCCAGTTGGGGTCAGCTGTCCCAGTTGTGCCCCCTCTCAACTTCTTGCGCTCCCCCCGCTTCCTCACTGGTGGGGTGGTGTGAGGAACAGAAAAGGCTTTGACTCTGTGTAAGCACTGCTCAGCAACAATGAAAATATCTGTGTTATCAACACTGTTTCCAGCAAAATCCAAACCATAGCCCCATACCAGCTACTGTGAAGAAAATTAACTTTATCCCAGCCAAATCCAGCTTCGTTGCTCAGTTAAACTGCTCATGAGTTGGTTTAAACTTTTTCCTTTGGGAACCTCAACTTTATCCTCTTTGATTTTGATTTTTGAATGCTATTTCAGTAGAAAGGCTTTCCTTTTCAAAGACCTCTTCACTCACAACTTGTCTTTACAATCTATTTTGCCACGGTTGCTTGCCACTTTTTGGCCATGGCACATCTGAATTTCTTGCTCCACGTGTGCCTTCACGCTCATTGGTGATTTACTTTCGTGATCTTCCACGTGCATTAAAACTTAGCACAAACGAGCACACCGCTGCTTATGAGCGTAGTTTATCCCCCTTCCAAGCAGTAATGGTATTGGGTCTCTAAGAACGCAAACACTTATTTTGTAGTGATTTTCAGCTTCGAGTTTTGTGTTATTTTGAGCATATGAAGACGTATCAACTCATCCAATCCACGCGTGACGTTCTGAACGCTTTCACTGCTGCCATCTTCCATCGGCACCTCCTGCAGAGTGCCCCTACGCCACCCTGGAGTCCTTGGCTAGGGCGGCCCACCAACAGCCTAGGCTGGACCTTTCTTTACGGGTGTGTCACGGTGGCGCATCAGCCCAGTGCCGTTACGGCCACTGGCCCGGACACACCCTTGAGCAGAGGGGAGCTCGAACCCACCGACGGGAACGATGGGCCGCGCGGCCAGGCGGCACCTACGGCCGTGCCATGTGGCCAAGGCCCAGCGCGGCGGGCGGGGCTGCCGGTAGGAAGGGGTGCGGGAGGCCTGGGCCCTCCCGCCCGGCGGCACGGCGTTGTACCTCCCTTCCGCCCCAAGCCCCCTCGGCCACGTCCCAGAAGGAAGAGGAAGGCAGCGGGGGCTGCCGGTGCCACCGCCTCGCCCACCCCGGAAGCCGGCCCCGCGGGCAGCCGCCCGTCCCATCGGGGGGCGGTGGCGCCCCACCCCGCGCACGCCCCCGCCGTGGGCCTCGTCGGCCGCCGTCCCTCTCCTCAGGTGAACGCGTATCCCTCCGCCGCGGCCGCCTCCACCGCCGGGCTCGCAGCCCCGGAGTCCCCGGATGGAAAACGTGATGGCCGCCGGGAGTGCCTCGCCGGGCTATGGGGACGGCCAGGGTAACCCCGCGAGGGGCGCCGGGCGGGGAACGGGCTCCCCGCGCTCTGCGGGAGGGTGCGGGCCGGCGCGGGCCCAGGCGGAGGGGAGCGGGCAGGAGGAGCGAACAGCGGCGGTAGCAGGAAGCCGTCCGGCAGCAGGGCTGCGCTGTCAAATAGTCCAGCGCCCCCCGCCCGCTCTGGCCGCGGGAAGTTCGCGGGGCGGCCGGTGCTGGCGGCGGGGCGCCCGGGGACCGCAGCCAGTGGCCGGCCGGGGCGGGGAGCGGCAGAGAACACCTTACGGCCAGCGGCAGAGTCGCCTGTGCTGCTGTATCCCTCCGCCGGGCTACGCAGAGCCAAGCGGGGCGTCGCGGGTACCGCGGAGCCCGCAGGGGACGTGTGGGCGTCCCGCGGCAGGCGGCCCGGCGGGGAGAAGGCAGCGCTGCCCGCCGGGGCCGCCCGGGCAGCCGGGTGGCTCCCAAGGAGGAACCGGAGGAGGGAGACGGCCTCACTCGTCCCCCATCCCAATTTCGGGGAGCGCCCGGCGCTGCCGCCGCGGCCGGGTGGAGCCGGCGGCGCGGCCCTGAGGCGGTGGTAGCCTCGGCGGCCACCCCGATCCCTGAGGGGCCACTGTCACCTACCGCCTCCTTGTCTTACCCTTTCTCATCCCTGCCTCCTCGTCCCGAGGACGGGGGCGCCCTGGCCCAGCTCCTCGGTGAGCCCCGCAGCACCTGTGGGACCGCTGCTCCTCAGCGGCGGGGCCGGCAGCCTCGTGAGGGGGACGGGGAGCGCGGCCCCCGCATCGCCCGTGTGGGATGGGAAGGTGGGTGGCTGCAGCGGGTGGCCCTGTCACTGGGGCGGTGAGCTGCTCTCCTCGTAAGTGGCAAGTTTGCGGCGTGGCGTGGGGCTGTGTCTGTGTTGGTTAGCTTGGAGAGGCATTTGGTAGTTTATTTTGATCTTCCATTGAATTTTTTTACGAAAGTACCGTTTTGTGGTGGCAGATGGACTGTGTCTGGCCGCCAGAACCTCTGGCTCTGTGGGCTTCTGAAGATGTCCTTCTGTAAGCTCCTGCATGTGTCCCGATCTCCATAGAGATGAAGGCAGGACGCTCAGTTAGCAGACACATGTAGGATGGGGCCAAGCACGGAAAACACTTTAGCATAGTTTTTTCTTTTAGTAGAATTTAAATTAGTATAACAATTTTTTTACAGGAATCTTGAAAGTACTACCTGTGTGGAAATGTATTTTGAATTTCTGGGTTTTTTTTTTTATTCTAAATGGAAAAACTGTAAAGGTATCAAACTTAGGAGTCTTACTCCTATTCCTTTCTCAGTAGGTTAACGTACATAGCTAAAACTTTTTCTTGTTGTGTACTTTTAAAAATCAAAATACTGACATGTTAGAGCATTTTTGGGGGAAGAAAATTGAGGTTTAGGGTCTCAAGCGGTTACTTATGCTTGTGCTTAGTGGGGTTTTTTTTGTTTTGTTTGTTTTTATGAGAGTTAACTGTGGCACGTGTTTGTGTATTTTCAGGGTTTGTATTCATTAGATGTACTTTATAATCTGCTTACACTCACAATATTTGAAACAAGTAATACTCGACTTTCCCCCCAGGCTTTTGAAAAAACTTTCTAGAAAATTATAATTAGGTCTTTGCTGTAGAACTTATTGCATATTTTTTACTTAAGAAAATATTTTCTTTAAAAAAGTCTTTTGAGTTCAAGTTAAAATTTGAACTGAGATACCAGTTACTGCTTTCTGTCTTGTTTGTAAGTTACCAGATGTTTATGTTTACCAGTTATGGATATCTGAGAAGTGACAAAGCTAAGGTTAAAATAGGCCTTCTTAGGAGGAATTTGCTAGTGGTTTTTAACCTCATTAATTTAGAAACTGTATTGTATTTGATGGTGTTCTTTGGGAGAGAACATAGTGTGAATTTACAGTTTTCCCGTCTTCAGTATATTAAAAATGCGCATGATCTAAAGTAGTGAGGGATATGTGCTTTTCAGCTTATTCTCTCAGTTATGCTTGTATTTACACCTTTTAAAGTACCTTTCCTCTTGTTTCCAGACTTTTCCAGTACTCCTCCTGACTGTGGCCTTTTCTAAGTCTTACCTATTTACCTCTTCAGTGTGTGTGTGGAAGGATGTTAAAAAGGCTGTTGAAGAATTGAAGTCTTTCATTAATGTGTAAGTCTGGCTTATTTGATAACGTACATTTAAAGATCCCTGGGATTTATTTTTTATTTTTACTAGCTGGTTGTTTCTGATGCTTGTCGATAGTTGCATGCTACCCAATAATAACAAGGTTAAATTGTAATTTGTGTGGTTAATTAGTTAAGGGAGATCTCAAATCAGGTTTGAATATACCCACTTGAGACTCTTTGCCAAACATAAATGTTTTATCCAGTTAGTGCAGTGTTGCCCACTTGAGGACCATGCGGGTCCCCTGTTAACAGCCTGATGTATGTTCTCTGCAGCATACCACATCCACTTCTGATGTTAGTGTTAAATGCATAGATATTTCAGATGTCAGTATTTGACAGTAACATTTTAATCTGAATGATAGGCAGCTGCCATCAGGATGATGTATTGCATCATGCAACCTGTATTACTCACGTACTGTATTTGTGTATTTAAAAAATTCTTCAGCAAACAAGTCCAAGTCATTTTTAGTAACTTACTCTTTATGTGGGAGTTCAGCTTGATCCTGTTCAAAGACAGGATTTACCGTTGGTAAGAGAAAGCATTTTACACTGCACTGTTTTGGTGAAAATGGAGTGTAACGTAGATGAGTTGTTCTCTAAGTAGACTAATATCCCATGTGTAGATCTCCTGTGTGGAAACTGGGAAATGCATCACTGAGTTGAAAAAAAAAATTCCTGTACCTAAAGTGCTCTAGTTTAGAAAGACTCCCAAAGAGGGAGTGTGTGTGAATGTCTGTGGTTTGTGGGGTTCTTCTTTTTGAATGTCAAATGTGTAGTTGAAATCTTGAGGGTCTCATAGCTGAAAAACACTGTTCAGTGAATTTATTTGATATTGGAGTCTGTATGAAATGTCAAAGCCTGTTTTGCTTATTATTTTCAAGAATTGTCCATAAATGCTAGTGTCTTTTCCAAAGGAATGCAGTAAAGCATATGCTTGAAAAATAAAAGTGGTTTGCTTTTCTTGCTACAAACATGCCCTTGTATTTTGTTCATTCTCCGTTTTCTTTGTCAAGTATTTACATGTTCAATGCTAGATGCTTCCTTCTTACGGGACTAGGGGAAAATATTTGAAAGACCTTAGTGGTGTTGCTTATGATGGCCTGGAGCTCTAGAAGCAGCTCTTGTGCTTTATCACAATGAGGGAGAGGATGTGATCATTCTTTCAGTTTGAGCGTGAATAAACAGAATAATCTAATGAATTCCAAGTCTCTGTTGCTTCAGGGTGGCCAGGGGAATAGTGGAGAAGTAGCTGCTAATCAGATTTCAGCCAACACTTCACTGACTTTGCTAGTAAAGAAGAAAGTGATGCTATGACTTCTGCTATGGAAAAAGGTTTTAGTAAAAAGTATTATATTCTGGTGAAGAAGCAGTTCTTCCTTTTCAGTTTCACTTTTCAAAGTCCAAATGATTTTCACTGTTATTCCATCTCTCCTGATTTTATGCTGACACGTGGGAGTGTTGTTGGAGCCTAGATTTGATCTGGCAGTGGAAACACTGACATTAAGTCTGTAGTGAGACAGTGATGCTGACCATACCTACTGGAGCCTCTTAATCCCCAGAGGAGTAGTGTTGTCAGTGCTGCTCTTGTTCTGAAAAGGTTAACCTATAGCCAGGAACATATGGTGAGAAACGGAAGTTAACTTTTGTCTGTTGAGTACTTCAGACTTGTGCGATACAAAAGGTAGGCTGGCAAAAAAGTAATTGTAGATGAGTGTGGTGGGTTTTTTGGTGTTAGTAAAGGTAATGACTCCCTTAGTGAAGTAGGTCTGTTGGCAGGTTTTGATTCTTTTTTTTTCTGTTTCTGCACAGTAGTTAGCTACTAGTAGAGTAACAGACTTGGGTAATAAAGATCAACTTCTGCTGAATTTGACTTGGTTTTTGTACTTCAGGTAGGTTCGGTTAGTGAACTGATTTGCTTGAAATCCTGAATAATTAATAAATGCTAGCTTCATTTTAAAAAAGCAGCGCTTGGGATTTGTCATGCTTCTGGACTGTCTGGTGGGAGAAAATAAAAATTTGATTGCATGGAATTTCAATGGTTTATCTTCCAGTAGATGATGTCCTTTAAAGCTTATTTTTTCAAGATTTATCTATATTTTATGGAGGAAAAAAACCCCAAACAACAAAACAAGAAAGATCTCCTCCCTCTCTCCCCCTTGCCCGCTCCCCCCTCCCCCCCCAACCCAAACAAAAAGGTTACCGTATAATAATTCTCTTTTTGTCTGATCCTTTTCCACTCAGATGCTATTGCAAAAATCATCGGCATGTATATATTAATAAATAAAGTGTTCTAATTGCATGAGTTTTACAAGTAACATTTGCTTTGTTTGTTTTCTACTTTCAGGAGGATAACATGGGGAAGCACTAGAACTTTGAGAATAACTCGGTGCAGTAGTCTTGTTTGTCACAGGAACTAAGACTAATCTCAAGAACTCAAAGAAAAGGAAACCCTAAAATCATGACATCTGAAAAGGAACACGTTTTTTGTGATAAAAAGAAAATTAATTTGTTAAAACCCAATGCTGCAAAGAATTTTTCTACATATACTACCTTGGAAAAAGCACTGGTGAATGATTCTTTAAGTGTGATGACTCAACCAGCAATTTTAGATGTCAGTCTCTCTTACAAACTAAAAAATGTGAAAATTGATTTACCCAAAGTGAACATTCCAAATGAAGTATTAATGAAACATGAAGTTGATAGATTCAGAAAGCTCTTCCAGTGTAAACAGCAAACTGCAAGGAAGTCCTTAACTCTAGAGAAAACAGACGAAAGCAATCCCAATTGTTCAGAGGAAAGCCGCTTGCAAAAGAATCCAGACGTGCAGTTGGAAGAAGGGCTGAAAACTACAGCAAAGATACTGAATTTCACTTGTACTAAGTGCAAGGATAACGTTAGATACAGCCCAAATGACCTACAGAAACATTTTCAGCTGTTACACTATGGCGAGTTGCCTTTGTATCCTTGTGAGATGTGTAACTTCTCGGCTAATGATTTTCAGTCATTTAAACAGCATAGACGCACCCATCGTAGCACTTTAGTAAAATGTGAGCTCTGTAACGATGAGCATGTGTACACTTTGTTGGATCTGACAAAACACTTCACATCAACGCATTGTGTAAATGGACACTTTCAGTGTGAAAAATGTGGCTTTTCTACCCAGGATGTGGGCACGTTTGTTCAGCACATTCACAGACATAATGAGATTCCATACAGTGGTGGAAAATGCCATCACGTAAGCTTTACGAAAGACGAGTGTCAGAAACATCATCTTGTTCATACCAGTGTGTTTCCTTTTGGTTGTCAATACTGCAGTTACAGCGCTCCACGGAAAGATTATCTTTTAAAACACATCATAGCTTTGCATAAAGACCACTTGTATGCAAAAGAAAAACTGGAAAAGGATAACTGTGAAAAAAGAATAGTGAAGACTCCAGCAGGACTAAAGCTTGTGTTAAGAAGGTATAAAATGGGAGCATCGAAAAAAGCACTCTGGAGACGGAAAAAAATAATCAGTGAAAGTGACAAAACTGGAGAGAAAAATGCACAAGTGGTAGGAAGTGTGAGTAAAATAGAAACAAAATCTGAGGAGCTGAACCAGCGCATGGGAGATGTGGAAGCACATGAAGAAAAAGGTCAAAGTCTGCATACAGACAAGCGTAATGCCGTGAGTGGAATGCTTTCTGCTACTGCTGCACAGTACAGTAAAGCAGAGGATGGTACAAGTTACGGCCTGGGATTGTTGAAAAACGCTGTTCATGGGCCAACGGTATTGATGGTCAAAAACAATAAAATATCTGTTCCAGCAAATTACAGTGCTATATTTATGGGATTTAAAATGGTAGATGGAAAACAACATATAGTTATAAAATTATTACCAACAAGTAAGCAAAACTTACATTTGTTGGGTCAGAAAGCCGATCCTGTTAAAGATGGTTCTACACCTCCTTTGCTACAAACTGCTGATCCTTGTGGCTTGTCTCCGGGTGCTATACCACGTATAACTGGTCAGTCAACCTTAAAGAACAATTCTGTTCACCCATTAACCTCCCCTCCTTTTTTTTGTTCTGCTCTTCGTTCAGGAAAAACAAAAGTGGAAAAACAGAATAGCTCCTTGTTGTGTGGTAGGAGTGTTTCTCAAACTGTAGCACCTTCTCATGTAGCTCTAAGAAAAAGTTCTAATTATTTGCCAATGAAGTTTTGCTCAACTGTACCTCCGTGTGATGAGGTGACAAAAGTTGGAACTCGAAGTAATATCTCGTGGGGAAGCTATAGTCCTCCAAGTCATCCTCAGGTATTGCCACCCGCTATTACAAATACGCTACACTATGACCCCATGAAAATGCCCTTCTTTCCTGAACTGAAAATGCAAAATGGTGACCTGCATAATAGTAATGGAACTAATAATCTCTATTATTCGACCTCAGTGGATTCTTCCAATGAAGGGTTGCTGTCTTTTCATAACTATTCCAAAATGGACACTTCAGATAATCCATGTAGCATTTGGACATCCACAGATGACAGATATAAAGAATTTTTATCTAGCAAAACAGTTTCTTTTCACAACAGTAGAACTGAACCTGCATCTTCATATTTGGAGTCGATGAAAGGCTTAAAGCCAGAGAAAGTTGTATCAGCCCAATCCAATATCAGTAAAACTTACGGACACACAAACACTAAGAATAACTCTCTGTATTCTAAAAGCCAGTCCAAATGTGTTGTCGACAGCGACTGTTTTGTGGAGGACCGGTATAATGGCCAGCAGTATTTGGACGCTAACGTACATCAAGGCTTTGAGAGCGTAGCTGACAACTTCCAAGAAAATGCCTCTGATTGTGTTAACTCGGTCTTAATGCCTAAAATCACATCTGTTTTCTCATTGCAGAGTGAACAGGCAGCTAATTATTTATCTCCAGAAATAAACCAGTTACTGCAAGATGTGTTAAAAGTGAAAGCAACTACTCGGCAAGAATCCCACGGCAAGTCAAATAACTGTGTAAAACTTCATTCTGACATGCTGCTTTCTGGTCACGAGATGGGGAATAAAGCCTTCACGCGTTTAAAAAGCTCGACAACTGCATGTGGTTTTCAGAGGCCACCTGCTAACATCGGCTTTCATTTCTGTAAGAGGGAGTTGAACACAAGATGTAGCACAAATGAAGGTACACACTGTGGGAGAGACAGACAGACACCCACAATGCCATTTGATTCACAGGGAATGGATGCGTTATCCAGAACTCCAGGTGTTGGTACGTTGCTAAAATCCCATACAGATGCAATCATAACACAGCAGTTAGTAAAAGATAAAATACTGTCTACAGCCCAAAATCCTAGTACCTTTTCCCCAGTTCTTCAGGAACAGAAGAAACCCTTTTTAGTTCAGCCCCCTCCATCGGGATTTTTTGTTCCTTTGCACCTTGCTAACCAACCCGGACTACAGGTGGTTTCAGGAAAACCTCTTCCATCAACCAGTTCATCAGATGGGAATGTGACTAAAGGGGTACCTGCATCCTTTGTTTTAAATAAACGACCTGGAATGATTTTGACTTTCAATGGGGCAATTGGAACAGTTGCAAATGCCCCTCGTGATAGTTCTCAGGTTTTAGGGAGTGTTGCATACAGAGAACATGGTAAAATAACCATACCAGCTTCAAAAGTGGAGGGGAAAAATGACAGTTTCAGAAGTGTAAGAAGTTCCTGTAGTAGGAGAGCATGTAGCACAGCAAATGACTCGTTGAGTAGCATGCCATTCAAAGGACCTCTAGTAGTTACAAATGCATCAGAGTCATCTGTGAAAGGAATTTCTTCTGTGAAGGTGTTACCAGAGCATCAGGATGCTGTCTTTAGTTCCTTGGAGTTGGGAAACCAACGGGAAACTAAGCAGAAACAACATATGTATGCACTTTTGCCTGACGGACAGCAGGCAGTTTTTCTGAAATGTATGACGCCAAACAAGCCTGTAGTTCATAATCATCGTGTTTTTCAGGATAATGCTCATTATCAAAATTGTCAACCAAAGAAAACTGGAGCCATGCAACAAAAGCTTTTGCTTAAAATTAAGACTTCTACTCCAGACACACTGGCTGATACCACTCAGTCAGTGAGCAACTCAGTGCCCTCACTACAGCTGGAGAATTTGCAGTCCCTTACTCCTGCACTAGCACAGAAACAAACTAATCTTACTTCTAATGATGCCTTAATCTTACCAGGTAGGTTAATGCCAGCAAATGCCTCTTTGGCAAGCTCTAATCCAGCATGTTGTGTTCCTCCTGTAGAACCTGTTTATTCTACTAAGTCTGCAGGGACACAGTTGCAAAAAAGTTCTGTTGAGAGTATGCAAGTAGTAACTGCTAACAGCAGGAATAAGTTCGGTCGTCAGAAGTCCACATGGAGCACTCGCAAACGAGCAGCAAACGTAAAGCCTCGTTTAAAACAAACTGGGTCTAAAAGTTCAGAAACAGTGGGTGTGCAAACAAAGAAGAATTTCAAACGGAAAAGTAGGGATAATTGCCCAGAACCTCCAAGAAAGAAGGTAACGTTGCACAGGAAATGTAAGGAAAAGAATCAAGCTGAAGCTGTTAGTCAGTCAGGTGGCCCTTACAAACTGAGGGCATCAAAAGAAACTGTGAGAACTTTGAAATTACTTCCTTTTAATTCTAAACAGCTTGTAAAATGCCCTCGGAGAAATCAACCAGTTGTTGTGCTTAATCATCCTGATGCAGATGTTCCAGAAGTTGTAAATGTAATGAAAACCATTGCTAAATTTAAGGGACATGTTCTTAAGGTTTCATTGTCAAAAAGAACTATTGAAGCACTTCTGCAGCCAGCCTTCTGCAATCCTTTGGACTTAACTACTGATGATCTTTATCAGAAGAGGCACAGGACAATAAAACCTATTAGCCCTGTAAAAGAAAGATTTGTCTTAAAATTGACACTGAAAAAGACTAGCAAAAACAATTACCAGATTGTGAAAACTACCTCTGATAATACCTTGAAAGCTAAGTTTAGCTGTTGGTTTTGCGGTAGAATATTTGACAATCAGGATAATTGGGTAGGACATGGACAGAGACATCTGATGGAGGCTACTCGAGATTGGAATTCATTAATGTAATGATGACCAGTGAAGAAAGTAAAACTTCAGTAGAGAATCAGTTGAATTAGGATACACAAGTAATTTTGTTTTGTATTTCAGTATTGTAACTGAAGGTTAAAAATGATGCAAAGTGCTTGTATTTTAAAAGGAGAAGCAGATTCTCTACTGCCATCAAGCTTTGAGATAGATCAAAGAACTTTGTGGTTTAGATAACTTGTAACTAACTGCAAATACAATTCCATAAAATATATATTATTTTTTGTTACTACTATCATGTTCTATATTTTTATTCTATAGAATGAGTCTTCAGGGCTTTTGTTCTGTACATATTTAAAAAAACCTAAACATGTAAATATTTTTATACTTTCCAGTTATTTGATACAATTCTTGCACAGAAATTGCGCCCCTCCTGCCCCCATTTTTCAGTTCTGTGCATGCACTACTAAAACCAATTTTTAAAATTTTTCAGCTGCACACAGCTGTTATCCTGGGATTTGTGTTATTTTCACTTGTTAGCTCTTGAGTTTGTTTTTCAGGGATTGAACACTATTGTTAGCAAGTGCCTAAAAGATGTGAAGCAGTTTACATTATGTCAACTGTGTAACCATAGGTCCATATAGGGCCGTTTCCCCAATAGTTTCATTTAAACAAAGCCATATGTGAATGCTTTAAGCTATATTGCTATGCACATGACACTTGTACTATTTCTGTGCAGTTTGTCTACTTTTCTTAGTGAAGTATTTTTCATATAAATTAATAAACCACGTTACGATTGTGTTAATACGGTGAGCCTGAGGATGGAATCAGTTGAGAATACACAGTATATATATTCATAATGTATATGGTGTTTAAGAATGGTGAACATTCCTAATGTGTAATGACTCTGTCACTATTAAATTTGCTATAACTTGTGTTTACAGAATATGACTGTGAGCATTTATAGAAGATGTTTCTGTTGTGTTTAATACTGTGTCTGCCACAAACCCTGTAAGAAGGCTGGGATGTGGTGAAGTGCAAAGCACCATTTCAGGCCTGTAACTGCACTGGAACTCTGTTCCAGGTGGATGTAATTTGTCCCCATAGAGACTAAATAGTATTTTCTACTGTTGTGTATTCAGATGAACTTGCCTTTTAGGGTACCAGGAGTTTGCAAAAATCAAGCCTTGAGTTATTCCTGCTTCATTTTACTGGCCAGCAGGCTAACATTCCTAGTTCCTTCCTACTTACAGGTTAGGGATAATGATGAAGGGAGAATATGTTTCTTATTTCTTAATCATGAGGCTTTGTCCTTCAGATTCTTAATGAACTCAGGAGGAGGCTAGATCCAGTCTTCAGTGAGTGTGCCCTTATCATATGGCACCTTTTTTTTCCCCTTCAGCTTGTTTTCGTATGAATTGGGTGACCTTAAACAACACTGTGATTGAAGAAGATTGTAAAGCTAGGAGATGTTGAAATAAGATGGTTTTATACAGTCTGAGTTCGTTGTCATGGGTCACTGTCCATGGATATCCATCTTATTCAGTGCAGAGAATTGTTGCTCCCTCTTCCCCACCCTCAATTATGTCCTTGTATTACTTAGCGCACATTGCTCATGTACTGTTCTGAATATGTAATTATTTTTTTTGTACAAGCTTGTCCAGAATGTTTTGTTTGAGCTCCTCAGAGTTTGGCACTTCTGCAGATCAGATTTCAAGGAATCTCAAGTGAGACTTTAATGATCATCAGGAGAAAGTTTGGCTTAAGCAATCTGACCAGCATCACAGTGGATGGTGCAGTAGAAGGCTTAGTGGCAATATACAGTTCTTCAATGAGATGTTTAACTGCTGTAATAATATGAGGCTTCCTTTGTACTGTCTGACTCCTGCAATGTTTGCGCATTTCTCAGCACCCTCAGCAAATGGGAAAGGTATCTTACAAATAGCCTACAAACAACAGTCTGTCATTAGACAGCTACTGTTTATCCCCGAAGTATTGTGAACTAAGTGAAATACATAAACCAATGTGGAAAAATAGTCAGTGGTCATATGTTTAATGCTTGTGTTGTAATGGGTACATCTGATGTAACAAATTAGGTTGCACCTGTAACCTGATTTGAAGAGTGTCTTGGAATATTTTAAGATAGCTGGTAACATTATGCACATAGAAAGATAAGAAAACCTTAACTTGGTTATAGTGTTTTGAGACGTACAGAAATAGCTGCAAGTGCAGGGTCAACAAGTGTTTTTCCTCTGAGAAAACGTTTTGTAAACATATAGTTGGCCTAAGCCTATTTGTGCAGTGTTTGTGTAAAGTGGCCTTAAAGAGGCCTAAAATCCAGCCCATTTTATATTCTTTGAAAGATATGTCTTCATCAGTAAATCATGGTTTGTCTTCTTCAGTAATTCCAATGTTTTAACAAAAAACTTGTGTTCAATATTTGTTCCAGGGCTGTTGTCATGTGAGACATGTTTTTTTTTACACCACTTCCTAAGAACATCTGCCTGCTGCTGGTGATTTAGATTGAAGGAGGAATGTAGTTTTGTAACTTGCATGTCTGAACACTTGGATTTTTGAGAATGCAAGTTCTTACTCCTTTCAAGGAGCAACATTGTCAGGAATGATTTGCAGTACTCATTGTACGCTCTGTATCAGGTAGGCAGACAACGCTTCAGCTCTTTTATACCTTAGTAAATACAATACTTTGCCCTGAGTAAAGTAACTTTACTTGTTCTGTTTTGACTTCATTTTAAAGCCAATTTTTTTAGTTCTGGTTTTAGTTTTAGGTCTTGCTTTCCCCCCCTCCCCTCCCCCCCCAGCTGTTCAGTTAATGACAATTATATGGATGAGAAATTAGCCAACAGCATCAAAGAAATACAGGGGGAAAGGTGTGTTGAAATGTCAGAAGTCAGACTTAACATACCTGCTACCTGGTGGAAACTCCTAGCAACATTCACTGGTGGCAGCTGCTTGGCACTGCAAGTGTTAGTTGTAAGGGTTAGTTTCAGGTCTAGGATTGCACAAAGTTACCATGGGCTGCTGAGTCAGTAGCATCAGGATTTCTAACACAGCATGCTCCATCCTCAGTCACAGTTTATTTTGTATCCTTGCAAAATGAAAGCTTGTGTTTTCCCTTCCTTAAATCTTCCTCTTCTTCAGCTAAAATTATGTTTCAATGTATATCTACCCAAGCTATGAAAGATCTAGCTTGGGTATGGAAAGCAGAATACCTTGTCTGCTTCCTTTCTTCCTGTATAAAACTGAGTACAGTAAAACAGGCAGTCACATAGTGGTGGGTTTCGTTTGTTCTGGTGGTGTGGTTTCCCCCCATGGAGCTTTATTTTGTGCCTAGGACATTCTTATCTCAGGATGAATATTTTGTGGTGTTGCCTATCAAATCCCTGCATTTGTTGTCAAAACCATAAGGTACTGCTCTAGTGACGCAGAACATGGCAGAAAAGGGTTTGAGGATGAAAGTAGTTGAATGTTTACCTAGAGCAGATTTATTATTTGTAGATCAGCCACAAAGTTACATGTAGTGCGGAGCACTTAGAGTGGAGGGGCAGGAGCAGCAGTGCTTTGAGTATGGAAATTGCCTTAAAAACTGATTCTTGGTCTCACCTGGAAGTCTGTAGGTACCCTTGAGTTTCACCTTTTCATGCCTTTTTTTTCCCCCCAGTTCTGGAATGATGGTGATACACATTTAACTTAGAAAGCAATGTTTGAAGAACCTAGACACTTGTGAGGAGCAAAACGTAAAGGTTAGCAAGAAACAGACAATTTTGTTCTTAACAAAGGTGAAATACTGTGCAGTACATGAGCAAATACAACAAGGACTCGTAACTGAATGCAAAGTTAAATAGTGGCTGCTTTGTCATGCAGTATTTTGCACTGTGAGTATTGCTTGAAATAGTATCCTTCTAAAGTGGTGTTTCATGTAACTAGATACCAGAGTACACATATAGGAGGAGTAAATTAAGCTTGCAGAGACTAAGAACTTGTTAATTTTGAGGTCTTGACTTGGCAAACTTAATGTTTTAAATATTACACTAGTAGTACTACGTGTAGTATAACACTCATTAATACCAAACTGAACAATATACTAAACTTAGCATTTATGTAGTACTGTGAACAGTCTGTCATAGGCGGGTGTGGGTACAGTCTCTATACGTTGTTTCTTTTCAGTGTCTCGTTTGCCTCACATCTATGGTAAGTATTTGTGTTGCAGAGGGAAGAAACTGAGACACAGCAAGGTAGGTAGCCATGAGCTGAAGACCTATGTCAGTAAGCAGTTTTTTCTAGAAGATAGGTGTGTAACTTGTAGAAGTAACTGATCAAAACCACAAGGAATTATTGCAGACTACAGCTACAACATAGCTCTAAGTGCGTTGCTGAGACTGCAGGTCCTGGCTCAGCCTTGTCTTAAATGCCTAGCAGATAATTTTAGAGACACTGCCTAGCCTGGAAGAAAAAGAACAAAGATGTGTATGAAGTGTCAGTTTTGGAAAATACCTTTGAAGATGGATGAGTTTTCAGGTCCAGTGAAATCAAACACCTCTAGAACTAATTAACAGCTGTTGCTACAAGTTTTTCGTACATTCATCCATTTAATTTTGACCACTTTAACCTTTGTGGAAGTTACTTTGTTCGCAATAATACACTGTCATAGAACATGCTTGAAAAAGTGTTTTTTGTGTATCTGTAAATAGTAGTTCTGCAAGACTTGGTTTAACAGTGAAGCAATGTGCATGGATCACCAAACAGTAGGCAGTTTGAAGACAGATTTGCAAGCTATTGAGCCTAATTATGTGCTGAATCTTCACAAGGAAACTTGTGAAGGAGCACATACAAAAACATTCATTGAAATGTCAATGATTGATAGTTAATTGACGCTTTCTTGCCGGAAGGATGCTAAGAAAAGTCATGTATGGAAACATTGCTAGAGCACAGACTTTACAATATTTTCAATTTTATTTGCACATTTGAAAATACAAATAACAATATTAATGAACCAGAGTAAAGACAAGGAAAAGGACAACACATGTCCATTAATCTAAAACATTCCGACAGCTTTATTGCCACTAATCACATGAAGTGCAGTCCTATTTTCACCTTCTACACAACATTAGGTTGAGTTGCTCGAACGTCTGGGGCTGTGCACTTTACAAAGAAATTGCTGAAAGCCGTGATCTGTGGTAAACTGAACAAGTGGAAGTAGGTCACTGTAGGTTTCTCATTTTTAAAGTAAAAATGTCCTACAGGAAGTGTATTTTTAAGTAGCAGTCAAAGACCAGGCTATGGCATGCAGTTGCTCTTCACGTGACATTAAATAGCTGTATTGTCACAGATGAAAGTCAGATGAGAGTGTATCTGCTTTGGCTTCTTGTGTATAATACACGTGGTTTTCTCATAAGCGACGTGGGGTTGGTCTTTATGAACCACAGCTCTTACTACTCAGTAGGTGCTCTTTATTTTCCATCATTTTGGATTTTCTTCTTTTAATACTTGATCCACATGTTTCAGGATGTTGAAAGAAATGTTTAAAAAGTGTCTTCATTTTAGCAGTTTGGTTCAGTTAAGAAACTCTTACAATGTGTTTCAGTTTTGTCGAGTCTTTTGTGTTGTTTTGGCTGTCAATTAGAACCAGGGAGGTGTGCTGATGATTCTCTACTATTTCAGCAACACTGTCAAAGCGCTAGATAGAGAAAAAAAAATTAATACTGGCTTCCTTTAATGCCCTAATATTGATAGTAATTGCTGCATCAACTTTTTCTCTTGCTTCTCTCACCATTGAAGAGAGTGGAGCTATGACTGTTACCAAGTGAGATGATCTGCCTTTTAGTAAAAGCACTGATACTGTTCTTAATCCTGATTTTAGTCATACACAGATGAAATCTAGACAATGGAAGATACTATGGCCGCTAGCATCTCATGCTCCTCTCTTTGTGATGGTCATCTGCACAAACCGAACCACAGAGCTTGTTACATATGAAATGGACACTGCTTCCAGTTTAAAGTATACCAGGTTGCAGCAGTTTGGAAGCTGCTTCACTTGTGGTTCAGCCACCTCAGTTAGAGGTAAGGCTGTCTCCAGGAGTAACATGCTACAGATGGACATTAATGGGAACTGTTACTTATGCAATTTTAATGTCTGTCACTGTAAATTAATATCCAGAATCTGCTAGGCCTGTTACTTTTCCTTTTGGTCTTTGGACAAATACAGATTTTGGACTATCTTTCTCTTTTTCTCCTAAGGTCATTTTTGACCCTTTGTTGAGGGCCAAGTGAGTTCCAGGCTATTGTTTATTCTGTAACCTCAAAACCATTGCCTGGGAGGCAGATAATTAGGCTAAGGCAAGCCTACTTTCACAACCCTGGAAAGCCTACTCTGTGCAGCAGTAGCAAACAGTTTTTATTGGTATTTGAGTTCCAAGTTTCTGTTTTGCTGTCAGAGCAATTGTCTGTGTGGTATAATAGCCAACCAGTGATATTTGCACTCTAGAACTAGAGTTTAACGTTTTCTTTATGTATTGTCACTTTTTATTTTTTGTGGCTGTTTTTCCTTTACAATTTTCTAAGAAACTTAGAGTCTTGTGTATAAGGTGAATAGAGGACTATAAACAGCTGGAGAATTTATCTATCCAGCAGCTGCAGCTCTGATCCTGATACTCACAGAACTTTCAATAAGTTATGTTTTAAACTTGATCTGTGGTTTTAATTACAGTATACAGGAGCTGATGTGACACTGATTTCTTCAGCTTGATAGATCACTCATATAGGATATACTTTTATCTTGATACATGAAGGATCCTTTTAGTCATAGTGCAATATATCTTAATCCCCCCCCCCCGCCCCTGCCATCTCACCTCTTCACCAGTTTTTTCTCTGCCCAGTGCATATTGCCTTGTTGATTCAATAAATCGTATGGGAATGTTGTATACTCTTCTGTTGTAAAACACAACCAGTGTGTATGGTTGTCGTGAATCCTGTCCAGAACTCTTTCTTACTAGAAAAGATCCATCCTAAAGAGAGAAAAATAGTAAGTGTATTCAGCTTACTTTTTCCAACAACTTAGTTTAGTTTTAGCTTAATAAAATGCTTATTAGAATAAACTCTCTTCTCCCATTAGAAAAACTACAGCAGGAGATGAGAAGTAACATGTATTCCTGCTGTCCAACACTCACTTACAGAGGTGCCATTTAAGAGTCACCTTTGCTGCTGCCTGTTCTCTCTTGGCTAGAAAAAGAAGCAATAAGCACATGGTGGTAGCAGTCTGTTGGGGTCCACAGATTATTAAGAAGTGAAGTTACTATCAGTGGCAGTAGGTAGGTGAGAAAGCAGTGAGAGGTGGATCCTGCTTCTGCAGAGCTGTAAGAAGCCCTCTGATAAAGACCAGCACCTAGAGCTACCAACACTATAGCCCAGTGCTCACTAGACAGCAGTAGCTGAACTCCAGTGCTCTGCCCCTTTATCCTGCTTCGTGGAGTTAGGCAAGAGTGGAAATGTACCTGATGCTGAGGATGCAATTCTGCATTACTATTCCATTCTGTGATTCTAGCTTTGGTACAAAGAATAGTTGAGAGAACTCAAATTCCTCAAACACCTAAATGCCTAGTGTTGCTATTTCAAAATGCATAGCAGCATCAGCCTTTCCAAATAGCAGCTGTTTTACATGAGCCAGTGGACAGTGGTGGAGATCACTGTAAGTCACGGGGCTTTGCCTTCCGTTTTAATGGATGCATGTGAGATATCACATCTTCCTCAGCTCTCATCTGCAATAGCGTTCTCCACAGTGTACCTACCAGTCTTTGAGTTACACTAATGCAACTGTGTTTGGATGGAAGCCATAGGTAGTTTCACCACGGTAATTTCACATTTGGCAGTATTTGCATGGCACAGCATTCTGACCTGTTCAGAATCCAACTGATGTTCTTAGAATATTTCTGGTTATCTTTTGATTTTTTTTTCATATGAAGTTTTTGTAAAAAAGACATTCCTTAAAAGTGACCTACCTTGTTTGATCGGTACAATGCATCTTCTGCTGTTTTCCTGTCACAGGCAGCAGCATACCATGCTTTACTATGAACACCAGCATCCTGGGAAGAGAGAAACAGTGTTTCACCTGTAAAATACTAATGATGATGATAAAGAAATATGACCTGTAGGGGAGTTACTACTATATAATCACAGCTGTGAAGAACTCAAATGCAAAATGCTTTGCAAAACACAGAATTTAGAAAATTCTTTGCCAGGAGCTCACTGTTTTTGTTGGATAGAGGTAGGACAAATAAAAACTGATGTGTCAAAACACTGGTAAGGGATGTGTGATAGGAGGCTGATATATGATGAGAGAAGGATACCTTGAAAAAAGCAGTCCAGTTCAACTGGAGGATAGTTTGGTGTTTTTAAAGCAGGAAGCTATTCTAGTTGAGTTTAAAGAGGGTATACAGGAAATACTGAGGAATAAATTGTCCACTAGCAGTTTAAATGCTGCTCAGCTATGGGCTAGCCAATGAAATGTCCAGATTTGATAGGTATGTAAGGTTTGGGACCTAGACCTGAAGATACAAGGTAGAACGACTGGCACCCTAAAGATAGAGGGGTTCTGTTTTAGAAGATAAAAGCTTTTATCGCAAAGGAAGTGCAAAGATAAATAATATGAGGAGGTTATGGCAGTTGGGAGTGAGTAGTATGAGACTATAATTTGTGTAAGAAGTGGTAGAAAACAGGGTAGCAAGATGATGTAGGATTAAGTGTACATTTGGGAACAGGAGTGGAGTTCAGGGGAAAGGTATGGGAGATTTTAGAGAAGCATGGAAAGAATTGATGGCCAAGGGAAGGACAGGATGAGAGATTAGAAACAACATGAGACCTATGAATTACCAAACTTCAATAGCTAGGTTAACTGCAGGTTCTTAGATTTGCTCAAACCATAACTTCACCTCCAAAGTTCTTGCGTGTATTTCTGAAGTCACACTATTCATTAGATAAAGATGGGATGAGAGGAATTGCAAGTGTGCAAGATACTCAGCCACTTGGAGAATGAGTCCAGTAAACCAGTCTTTGTTCAAAAGAACAAGGAACTGCCCCCAGACCTTTCTTTGAGCAATATCTGTGGCCTGTCATCTGGAAGCAGAGAGCTGCTGCCACAGTCTGGATGGGAACCAAACAAATAATGAACCTTATGGGCATGAATCATGTCTGCAAGCACCTGTATTGTGCAGGATGCTACAGCAAGTTATACCACTGTATGTAACTGCTGGGAAAATAACACTAGCTAACTTTTTTTTTTTAATTTGGATATTTTATTAAGCTCTGGTTTTGCCCATGGCTGTTACATGAAAGCTGCAAATACAATTGCTACAAGCAGTTTGTTTAGTGTCTGCTAGATTGTTTATTTGAAAGCAATTTTTATAATAAATATCCAGTATGACATACTGTTAAAGTTTTCCCAAAACTTTGAGTCCTTTATGTTCTTCTCTGTTGTATTATCTTTGTCATATCAGCCTTTAGAACATTTAATGTTATTGGCTCTGCACAACACAGCCTTTGTTTTGCACTCAACAGAGCTATTTTTACCTTGTTTGTGACTGCTAGGCTAATAAGAATGGCTTCCTGCATTTTGTAGTCTCCATCCAAAATGAGAGTGAGGGGAATAGCAACAAAATGAAAATAACTTTGCATTTGCTTAGATTATTCAAATCTTAATGTTGCAGTGAAACACAGGAAAAAATTGATCGTAAAACTGACAGCATTAATTGTAATGAGAAGAGGTCTGTTTAAAGGAACAGAAAGGAGTAGGACTTGGGAGGGACTACTCCTTGGGAGGACACACGTAGCGGGAGGCATCGCAGCATCGACTTTCTTCTCTGTTGATACCTCAAACCGCAATACACAGGGCAGTGTTCATAAAAGTGATTCTACCCTCTGCATCCTGCTGTGTTGGGCCAGGCAGCAGAGCATCCCTATTTCCTCTTACGAGTTTCTGGGATTTCTTAGCCCACCTCATCAATGCAGGCTAATGCTAATAGCTGCAGATGGCTTCATGGTATCTGTTTGGTGCACGTTTGGGGTTTTTTTTTGTTTTGTTGTTGGGTTTTTGTTTTTTTTTTTTTTTTCCAGGACACAGTATGTACAGCTGTAAGTTAGGAAGAAGTAGGCAATTAGTAACTCTATAGCCATCTATATCAAAGACTAAAGTACATCATGAGAGATTTCATTGTTTCAAATGATGTTGAGGTAGTATGAACTGGGGAGTCAGGAAGACCTGAAACTAAGAAGCTTGTTTGGGTTTCATTTAAAGTGACTGGTGGAGTGCCAGAGTTTATTATAATGCTATTTATGTGTTTTTTCCAGTTTGTTAAAGCTCTCCTGTGCTCTATGTTCTCAGATCATTCGTGCTAAAGAAAATCCTCACTGCAAAAAGGGACATGGATGCCCTCCACAAAAGGAGTATGATTTTTATTTAGAAAGGGGATAGGGGTGGAAATACTACTTCAAAGTAAAGGATAAGAAGATTTCTGTAATGTGAATTTAGCCAATGTTATACCTGGTCTGCAGAACTTGAAGTAGATGAAATGCTGCTGTGAGAGGAAGTACCCAGAGAACGGTTTGCAGCTTCTGGCACTTCTAGAAAAGAGAAAGAACAACATGCATAAGTTTTCAAAGTATGTTTGTTATGCTGTACGAAATTGATTTGTTATAAGGACTTTGGAAGATCTGGAAACGCTTGACCTTTGGTATCACTCAGGAAAGCTAACTATTGTAAAAGCATGGGTCCTATATAAGTGCCTGGGCCCCTTGCCTGCTCAAAAGAGGAGCCTTGCCTATAAGACAAACAGTTTGGTTAACAACTTGGTTGATAGCCAGAGCTAGACTCAAAATACACAAAAAACCCACCTGCCACCACCTAGGTGAATCAGTGTACCAATAGAAAACGACAATGCAGGAACACAAAAAGCAGAAAGCACTCAGTCCAGTGTGACAAGTAGTCATGTAGATGAGGGAGTCAGGAGAACAAATGCAGCTCAGAGATAATCTTTTGCTAGTTTATTCCAACTGAAGTGTTTGTCTGTGTGTGCAAGGAGTCTAGACAGCTAAATACAGAAGCAGAACTACTAGGAAAGATGATGAAGCTTAATTATAATTGTAATAACAAAGTATAGCAGAAAATAGTTATTAGGGCTGAAATATATGTCAGTTGAAGAAATTAGAAGGGAAATGGTTGAGTGGTGTTGCATAATAATACGATAGAAATATGGGAAATAAGTGGAGATAATTGTTTTCTGGTAAGACAGAATCCTGTTCAGAGATAGTATAAGTGTCTGCTATAGGTGCTTGTGATCAGAGTTTGGTACAGATCAATATAATAATAGAGAATACAATTATACAAAGTTGAGTGTTACTTATTCTGTTTTTATGGGAGGTTTTATTTCCTGTTGGTTGTATTTATTGGGGTAAAAATGCTCCTAGGTTTGTTAGCACACACCTATTCCTGGGCATGATACTTTACAGACTGCATTATCAGATCTTATCTCATTCTGATTTAGATTTTGGTTTCATAAACTGGCAAGATTGTTATAGAGGTAGTCATAGAGGCAGTCATACAGTCACTCAGTTAAAAAAATTCAGTTGGACTGGAGAGCTCAAAGACACCTGCATGAAGTAGGTTTAGAACTTGTTTTGTGGTAAAGATGCAACTGTCTGAAAGCTGCATTCCAAGTACAGGGGAGACATTGAAAGAGCAGTTCCAGCTCTCAAAGAATGAATGATCAATCACCTGAGGAAGACTATTGAATTTAAGAATTTTGGGATTTTTAAATCAAATTTTGACTGACCAATTGCAAAAGCTACAGCTGAAAGGTGGTATGAATAAAGTAAGAATTGCTAGAAGTCAGGGTGAATTACAGTTTACAAGAGGAAATTAGAGTAGTAAGAGATGCCTTAGCTGTGTAAAAAGGAAAGGTACTAAAGCGATAGCAGTTCTGGTACAGAAATGGAAGTTTCCACAACCAAAGTAGAAGCAAAACTCAAATAGCTTGGTACAATTGAGTTGGTGGGCCCAGATAATCTTTACGCCAGAAATTTTAAAAACTGGTTCATAAAATTACAGTGCTGGTAACAATTATTTTAAATAAATTTCCAGACAGGGTGGTACTATATGATGAAAGAACACCAAGCATAATTGCTATACTTGAAGGAGAAAAAGTGACCTGAGCAACTACAGGTCTTTTTGTCTGACTCCACAGAATAAGAGGCCCTAGAAGAGAATTTGAAGGAAAGAACGTTAAGATTTGAAAGTAAAGGCACAGCCAGCAAGAGAAAATCTGAAGTTTACCCAAGTAGATAAAATGTTATAGCACTTTCATAAAACTACAGAGTTCTACAAAGAGGCAATATGGTACTGTACTTACTGTGGACTTCAGCAGAGCATTTGATACTGCGCCATACAGGAAATTAGTACTTTTTGAGAAGATGAAAGTTAGTACTAGGCTTGTATGGTGACAAGGAAGAGATGGCAGGTTATGCTGAAGGGACATTAGTGATTGGGACCAATTGTATCTGTGATTAGGTTGTTATTGGACCTGGCACAGAATAAGAGTGTGTTAAAGAAAGTTTACTAATCAGAGCACCATTTAGCACTAGATGACCTCAAAGAATAGTTACACTTGAGGAATTAGTAAGAATTTATGTTAAAAGTTGAAGCACATCAGTTGTGTGACAGGAGCAGGCAAACTTGAGAGCATCAGTCAATTAACATGAATATGAACCATTATTACACTTTCACAGAATAGGAGATGTGATTGCCACATACATCAAGCACACATTCCCAGGAAATAGAGGAAAGTACTTATAACAGCACTTAAGTTTAAGGTACACTACATGCAGTTTTCTGTGTGCAATTCTCATTGTCCAGTTACAGCGTGAGATGTGTTCAGACTGAAATATATGCAGAGAAGGGCTTGTGGGAAGGTCAGACAAATGTCTGCTAACAAGAGACTAGAAAAATGTTTGCACAGAAATGTAAACTAGAGCTAAGAGTTTATATACATAATACCCAAATTGTTTTGAGCTGTAAATGGAAATCTCTCTTTCAAAGTATTAAAGAAGAGCTTTAGCATTTGCCATTATGAAAATACCTTCTTTCCCCCCTCCCTGTAGAGAAAGAGTAACTTGCTGGATGCAATAATAATCTGTCTGGCTTCTAGGCAACAGAAGCCTGGAACAACCCAGAGTTGTCATATTTAGGGCTCTGTGGCAAAGGAGATTGACAGAATCTTTATTATGATGGGAACTGACCCTAACTACCTTTGGTAGAAGTTTTCAGTAGTCAAATGGGAATGAAGCACCCAATTTCCATCGATTCACACAGTAATCCTTACGTACTCCCTTAATTTTACTAGCAGAGCTAAGCCCCTGGATACCTCTCTCCTCTTTGTATGCATTACAGACAAATACTCATTCCAAACTAATGAATACGCATAGCATCTTGAAATAATCTTAAATATGAATTTGAAATTACAAGTTAAACAATTGTAATTCAAAATGTGTATTATACTTACTTGGCAGAATTGTGGACTTTTGGAGCAAAGGCCTGAAATAAATATGAAGAGATTACAGAAAGGTCTGAGATCACCTACCCAGTTCTGAAAATATTAAAATTGTGTATCTGAAGAATGGAGTGGTAGAATGTGATCCATCTCACCCATTTGAGAAATAAGGGCCACACATAGATATTAAAAAAAAAAATCATATTCCTCTAGTATTGGCAATTAGGAATTTAAACATCTGGTTTAAATCTCTGTCACCTAATTAGGGATTATATCCTCTCATGCTTTTTGGTGGTGGTTATAGTATTTAGATGCATTTTCATATTTTTTGATACTGTGGGGCTTCAAGAAACATGGTTTTCAAAAGGTAAAAAAAACACAACAGTGCTCCCCTTTGAACTTCTCCCAGCTGTGCTCAGACCAAGCAGTAGGAACTGGTGCATTGAAATATCAAAAGATGATGAAAAAGGATTTTACTTTTGGGAACCACTTGGAAGGGGTGGAAGCAGAAGCTCTTGGCTGGAACCTCGCCGTCTTTCTGCTGCTGTAGGTTTTTCTGTAGTTTGGGAAAACAAATTGTAGAGTCAAGTTTTCTTTAAAAATACAGTGTCCCAGATAAGAATGTCCCAGAAGTTGAAGGAGGGGTTCTTTTATTGTCATAACTTTTGGGGGTTTTCCTTACATGGCAGCTTGCCATCCCACAGCTTGCTTTACTGACTAGTGGCATAGCACCACATTTCTAGGCGAACGGCTGCGCTGTGAGTGCCTGCAGGAGCTCAGTGGGAGACTTGCCTTGAGTGGGAGGTCAGGGGGCAAGCTGCCTGCAAGAGCTCAGCCAGAGGAGGTGCAGCTGGCTGGCTGCATCCGACCTGTGTGTCGGACAACAGCCCCTGCTGGGCTTTTGCCTGGCAGAGAGGTGAGATGCATTTTCTGCCTGTGCGAGGGGGCTGGCTCTTGCCAGGAGTCAGCTCCGTACAAGGTGGTTCTTGCTAAGTTCAGAATGATGCACTCACGCTTTGCCTCCTTTCCCCCTTCTCCACTTTGAGGACTATACGGCACATTGCTGGTCCGTGACGTCGTATGTTACCCTGCCTGTAACCTCAGTAGTTTCACTGTGACTGCTTTTAGAGAACAATGATAGTTTAACTAAGGCTCGCCAGATCCAGTGCAAAACTGCTAAAACCATCCCCCTCAAAGATCTAGAATAAATTGAATGTGGTGGTGTTTGTTTCCTGTTTTTAATAAAAAGAAAATTAAATTCTGATACATATCAACTTTCTCACAGTAGTGGAGATAGTTTACCTTCATTTGCAGTTAAGGTCTCTCTGGAAGGTAAACATGGTTTCTGCAATAAAACGGAAGCCAAATATTAAATGGCATGTCACTTGCACAGCAAATGCTCATCTTTTCCTACTTTTTGTGGAACAGTTTACATTTACAATTGACAGCATCCTGGAGGGATTAGGAGGTAGGGACACGGCCATTCTGTGAAGAGCCTCTAGTTGTATGACCTTGAAGCTTGGGATTTTGCAAAGTAGATTTGGAAAGAATCCCAGTTTGTGTGTCTAAATAGGTGGACAAAAGTAAAATCTAGGGATTCGTGTCTTTTTTTTTTTACCTCCTATCGGTAGGTTTATGCTGTAACAAACACTTCGTTCTTAAGTCCAAAAACGAAGAGTCCATCCCTAACACTTGAGAAACAAAATTTGAGTATTTTCATCTTTGTCAAGCTAGGCTCACAAATGTCTGAATGCATTTTTTTTTTCCCTGAAAGTTAAATTGTCAGTTTAGCTCACAGTAAAAACTTGCTAACCTTCCAGTTTCGCTTTTTTGGTTTTCATTTTGAAACAATAATATAAGCTGTCAGTTTCAAAACAATCTTCACATCAATTTCTTTGAAAATTTCAATCAGTTCTTACTTTCTCATACAAAAGGTTTTGGGATATTTTTCTAACGATGAAACACTTGAAAACCCTCTTGACAAGTACAGTAAAATCCCACATCTTTCTTGAGCTATCCCCTCAAAATAAATCCATGTTCCCCATATGCAGCTCTGTGTATGTAAGGGAACACTTCTGAATGGACTGTGTTTCCATTTATTTCTCATTTTACTCAGTTCTTGCACTGTTTGTTGTCACATCCTAAAGTATTGAATCCAAACATCTCTTTAATCCAATGTTTTTCTGCTTGAGCTTTCTCACTGCTGGTTAGTTCATGTAACAGTACTCAAATACGTATTTTCCTTATAACTCCCTCTTTCCCCTATTCTTTTGATGCATCATCAGTTGTATGCAGACTCATGATAAAATTAAGTTTTATAATAAATTAAAAATCACCTATAAAATAGTTTGGTTATGCAATTACAAGTCAACTTACTGGTGAATTTACTGCGTTAGAAGTTTTCTTTCTGCAGATTGGAGGAAAAAAAAAAACATACTATGTTTACTTAACAGACTCATGAATTCATTTAGGAACTAAACATCAGGTTCATTGATCCCCAAAAAATTTCTGGCCGAGGTGGGATGCATCTGCTTATTGGACAGCTGTAGCAGTTAGGGTGAGGGTGGGAAGAAAGAAGAACAAGGACATCGGATGTAATATGTGTTTTCAGGAAAGATACTTATGATATGGAAGGAAGCTGCACTGTCCAATACTTAAGGTGACAGCTTGGGTGGGGCAGAAGAGTTTCAATAAAACCAAAACTTTCTGCATCTACAGGCATGCATGTGCTGTTGCTGCAGTCTGACTAAATTAGACAAGCCAGCCAGCCAGCATCTGCCATCAGTGGCAGGCGGTGAAGGGCAATGCCACTGACATATGAACAGTATTCCTCCAGAAACAACAAAATAAATACCTTGCCTTTACCTAGTCAGGGTATCTTTCATGAACAGCAATAAAATTACTCCTGAATTCTGATTGCCATAGGCAAGGATAGGAGTTAGCACCTAATAGGCCTATTAACTCCATCACCATCAAAGAAGTAGTTTTATTTTTTACTCACAGGCCCCTTGGTAATGGAGATGGAGCTGCTCCAGTGGGAAATCTGGATTTTTGCACGTTATTGAAGCTGTGATCTAGAGAAGCAAATGACATACTTAGTATGCAATATTAGCTGTATCTGAACGGTGGATTTTCCTCACTGCCATTTCAGTGTTAATGTAATAGCAGTAAAAAATATCCATTGGATTAATTTGTCTTAATATGTTTTCACTCTGGTTATACTAGAAAACAGTTCAGTAACATTTCTCACTTATTGCTGACTTTTACAGATAAAATTTACACTGACATAACCTACTACATGCTATATTACGGTCACCAGTGACACACCAACAACTAATCCCACTCATATTGCCATGTTTTCAGTACAAAATACTCACTTTCATCATTATTGTTTGCTTCATGGTCCTGTAATGGAACGACACATTAGATTTGATAAGAAACAATTAAAAAAGGAATTAGTATTAAATGGGAAGTGCATAAATAAATAATCCAGGTTTGGTAATCTGTAGTAATTTTTAAAGAAATATTTTTACACAATACATATAATATAGAATACTTTTCATCGGCTTTTATGACAGTGTTTGAAAAGTTTTAGCAAACATCAATCTAATTTTTTAACCATTCTAATAACCTTGAGATTGCCTGTAGTATTGAGAAAATTGGCCCTGAATTTTGTAGTGACACCTTTTGGTTCAGGTTTCATTTCTGAGCTAGAAAGCAGAAATTTTGCAGCAGATTTGATCATACCAAGAACACATCTTCCACTGAACAGAGGATACTGAGGAGACTGTCTTTTCACCATGCTAGACTTGAAGTGATCCAACTTATTTCCTGGCCTCTTTTGGGTCCCACTTCCTGTCTTTTAGGGAATCAAACTCCCATATGAGAAGTACATTATGAGATATGAGTACCTTCTCCATATGTCAAGAGTTATGGTGCAGAACAATTTATGGAACTCATCTGGCTGACCTTTTATGCATTTGCTTTTGCCTGTTTGTTGCACTTAGACAAGTTTCCAAGTTGTTTGCTGCAGAAAACCTTTGTTCCAGCAGTGGAAGGGACAGACCGGGGACAAGAGTAATGGAAAAAGATGAATGACTTAAAACACAAACTTTGGAACACAAAGCTTGTAATGACTACTTCATGGACTGCATTTTCTAGTGATACTGGTTACTCAGACTACTCAGTCTGACATTTTAGAAGGATTCTATTTTCAGAAAGTATTAATGATTAAGTCGTCTCAGAGGAACGAGGCTTCAGGAAGGTGCTTCAGATTGGGCAGTATCACCCATTGCTACTGAAAGTAAAGTTCCTGGAGTCCTGGTATTTTTAGTACAAGAAATTATTTTTATAGACTGAGACATTTACCCCTTAAAGCATTTAAAGTTTTGCTTGGATCAATACAGATGTCCAATGAACCTCTTTTGCCCAAAAGATTAATAGCCACAATTACAATATTTGATCAATCTGACATTCAGTCATCTGTTTCTGTTATTTAATCCAGATAGTAAAAAGCATCCATCTATTATATATATAAAACACAGAATAGCCTAAGTTTAGCACATTCTTTTATAGTGACACATTAATTACTCACTGCTTTTGTATGAAGACGATTTCTGGGAAGAGGCAAAATACTTCTGGAAGACATACACAATATGTTAGATGAGTAGGGTTTACTTACGTAACTGCTTGGCTCAGGTATGTGTTTCAAGATGTAGAGAGGAGCAGGTCTGCAGTAAATGGATTTAATTGCAGCTATGCACCGCTGCAGTGGCTATAGTGATGCTGTGCCCTTAGTGTGAAACTACTTTAGAAGAGCTTCTGTCCTGGACCTTGGGTCTCCTGCAGCTGTGCACAGAACCTCACCAAACACCGTATAAGTGTTGAGGATGCCACCTGCTCTTCCTGGGGTGTACGGCCTATTTTGTAGAGCAATGTCATGGAGATGAGACAGTGGTTATGAAGCAGCATCCTGCACTTTTAGGGACACAGGGGTGAAATAGGCTGCATACTCAAGTTTCCTTTGCCTTTTTTCCTCCAGAGACTTGAAATATAAATAATGGATTTACTGTGTCCAGTTTCTTTATAAGAAATCCTGTGCCTCATCCCCAGAAAAACATCTCATTTGTAAGGGTGCAGAGATGGGTAATAGGACTTGAAACTGGCTTGCAGAAATGTTTTACCCCTGCACAGGATCCCTAGAGGGGTATTCAAGAAAATAGTACCCATTTGGCAAACTGAATATGGAAGTTCACAAGGAAATAAGAACTTTCAATTCTTACCATGCCCCAACATCCATAACTATTTGTGTGACAATTGCTTATTGTCTGAAGGCTACACAACAGAGAGGAAAAAATTTTGTCTTTGTTAGTATTTCCTATGGATATAAACTGCTGTTGACTTACCTCGAAGTATCCAGCTTAGGTGATTCCCTGGTCATGCTGTGCATGTGGGAGTGCTCTGTATTCTGAGCAGGCATAGATGGAAGTGGCTTAGTGAACCTAGTAATCAACCATGAATTAAGAAATTTGTATTTAACAACAGTGAATACAAAGGCAACCTTTCTTCTCTCCTACTCCTTCAAAATTCTTGTAAGTACCCTTAGGTGGTATTTCTTTTTAATATGTATTATGTTTGGGTTATTGAAATTAACATAGAAATGGATGACAGTCTTCATGTAGATAATCAGAGAGAATTACCATATGTATCTTTTAGAGAATTATCAAACATACAGTATCTAGATGAGAAAATACAAGTTTTAAATAACGCACAAACATTTGTAGCAATGGGTTACCTGGTTACTGGTGGTGGTGATGGTTTTTCCTGTAAGAGAAAAAGCACTGAATTATTTGGTCCTGTATTGATTTCACAAAATACACTTGTATGATGGTATTTGTCTTATCACAGCAATATCTTATTTTTATGTTGTGCTACTGAGTTCTAGTAGAACTCTTGCCTGGTAATCTGCACTAGGATTAGAGAGGCAAGGAGTCACCACCAGTAAAACTGTGAAGCCCTGAGCTCACTGCTTTAACCATATGTCATGTCAGTATGAGCAAGTGGGAAGAAAATTACTGTGTCAGAACTGTCATTGCTCTTTTGCTTCAGTTCTGCTTCTGGAAAGCATTCCCTTAGGCTGCTGCTTCCCAGGCCAGATCACTATCACACAGGACTGGGAAACGTCAGCTCCGTCCCATTTACTCTGTTCTGCAAACGTTTTGTATTGGTTTGCCAGATTTTCTGTAAAGGAAGTGTCAGGAAGTTTTAAGTGCAGAGATTTGTTCCCATTTTTCCCCTTTGAAAGGCTGCTGATCTTTTTTTTTTTTTTACAATCACATTTGTGCCCTGTCTGAGGGTAGTGCAAGTCAAACTGGAGAAAGGCCTTACCTCTTCTTCAGGAACCTCATAGACTTCTGCGGGACAGGGACAAAAGAAGTGTTCTTTGGTTAGCAAGAAACATGTACTGCGTGTAACTGGAAAAACTGTTCACAACTTGGGTCAATTGTACTTCTGCCTCTGGAAAAATAACTTGGAGATTCTGGTCAGAGCTTGATTCTGCCTCCAAACCCCTGGGGTAGCTACACTCCTGGTCTTCTAGCAGGAACATAGGAATAAGTCCCAGGAAGTCTGATAAACAGTCACTGTATTAATGAATCTTCCCCCCACCCAGCAACCCTTTTTTGTTTTTCTTTCCTCCCCTCCCAAAGCAAGATGAATGCTTGTGTCACACAAACCTGGGACAGTTTGGAAAAAGATGTGTTCTCACACCAGTGGTAGCATTTAGCCTTTCCTCAACTCTCAGGGAGGAAGAGATCAGGTGAATCAAATACAAGCGGGCTCATTTACATGGCCAGCATCCATCCCTGAGCTCTGTCCCACTGGTTTATTTTAATTCACAGACACTGAAAGCCAGAACTACTAGTATCCTTATCTATGTCCAGTTTCTTCAATGAAAACTGAATCGTTTCAAGAACTTTGTCAGGCTTCATCGCTTCACTGCGCTGAGAAGTGAGAGTTCCCACCAGGGGGAGATGGTTTGTTTTTCAGTAACGCCTGTCAGGAGCTGGCTGTTGCTCCACGCTGATTTACAGAAAGGCTAAGATTGAAAAGGGCACTTTGAAATGTCTGAAAAGTAACTCACAATTTTGTAGTTTACGACGTGAAAGCTAAACAGTTGCTAATGAATATGCAAAGACTTTTAAAGAACTGTATGATCAGTCTGTAAAGGTTACATTCCAAGCAATTAATGAGATGACAAGGATGCAAAACAACTCTGGAGTTAGCACAGCTAAGGAAGATTAAGCAAGTATATCTGCATTTACAAAAGCAAATATTATTCCTCGTATTTGTTTCTGCTTTTGTATCTTCTTCCAAATACAGAATGTCTTTAATGTTTAATGTATTGAGTCTTGATTCCTATAGTGAAATGGGATTACAAACATAGTGTATCCTATAATTAGTTTTGCTGTATTGATCCATTTGCATTCCTCTGCTAGAGCAAAAGACTAAAAATAAATTAGTTTTGGGCAAATGACTTGTTCTAGTTTTATTCATACTTAAAACAGATTTATTATTCAAGCTAGGCAAAACAACTGCTACAACATAGGAAACCCTAAAGGGGAACATATTTTTGTTTTACTGAAGTATGTCGTATGGTTTGTGTTGTGAATACATCAAGTGTAATTTAATATTCCTCAGCCTTAAATTATTTTACCAGTTAAAAAAACTCCACATACCTTGCATATCAGAAGCAAGAGAAGGCTTTGGAGAAGTTGTCTTCATAAATCTGTTTGCAGGAGCTAAAAACATGTTTTATTCATATACCTGTATACTTGTGCATGTGTGTATATACACATTTTATATATACACACACGTATTAAGAAAACTAACAGTGTAATACTTATTCTTATTGCATAATTGTTAAGCAGGTTCAAGTGGTAGGCTTTTTGTGTGACCTTGAACAAATCAACTGAGGCAGACAGCAGCTCATTTTAAAAGGGAAACATTATTCAGTGTTCATGCCTTGCTGAATAGGTTTGATACTGTCAGTAATGTCAGAGAGCAGAACTGCATACTCTTCTCTTTTTACTTTTCACATTTGGACCGTAGTAGTTTCACTCTCCAGCTAAATATACCTCAAATAGTGAGGTAAAAAAAAATAAAGAATCAAAGTCTGTCTTTATCTACTGAAAATCTAAAAAGGCTTGTTCTTATCCTGAGGCACTTCAGCAAACAGAGAATTTTAATGCTGTGGCTCCCTTGGATGGGAAGGGAGATCACATACCATGAAAAGCTTCCTGGTTATAGGGGGGCTAGACTTTGAAACAGCTGAGTGAAAGAGGCAGGGATCAAACATGGCTTCCAATAAAGTTAAAAATAATTTTCCTTGGCCTTGTCACGGGCCAAAGGAGCCAACTGCCTTTTTGCAGGCCACATTCTCTTTAATAGCTGCACCTCTACTCTTTGAACACTAGAAATGTAAGTGAATTTGATGCATTTTTCCACTGTTGTGGATATCAAGGCAATAATTATTAGCTTAAATGACTAAAACTCACATCTTGTAGGTAGTGACGTACTGCTTTCTGTGGGTTCAATATAGTTATCGTCATTATCCACTGGCACAATGTAGTTATCCTATGAGAAATGCAGAACAACAACAAAATAATCTACCACTTAAACCTCCATTCTATCAACAAACTGTTGGGATTGAAGCCCTGGCAGCATTTTACAATAGTTGCCATTTCACAGCGACTGCTGTTTCAGACATTTATCATCCTATGTGAGTGGGATTCCCTAACACTAAAAACCCCTTATCAAATTACTTCGTTCTATACAGGAGGATGAAAGCCCACCCTTCCCTTTGTCCTGGGTTAGCCTTTGAGGTTGCTCTCGCCTCATTGCCTGCAGCTTGTTATGGATGAGCAGAAACTATTCTGTGGTCTAAAGAGCCTCCTTGATACTTGAAGTAGGCAGATACACCCTGGGAATCAGCACGGTACTTACATGTCACTGCTTATGATGTACAAAATGATTCGTACCACAGAGACTAAGAAACAGCCCAGGCCATGGCACTGCTGTGTAGTCTGCCTTATCATTGGTACAGGACATCAGTTTAAACTGTCAAAACAAGTGTATCTATAAACATTACCTCATCATCACTACACTCCTTAGGCTTCGGTGGTACTTTGGGTTTTGCAGCAGGACATGGAAATGGCAGAGATGGCACAGATAGTTTCTTTGGTCTGGACACAGCTGGACTGGGCGTACTTGGGAGAGGTTTATTGATGGGAGGAAGCGGTTGGTGACTGGTGCGATTGTCTTTTAATATGGAAGAAAACAACAATTTTAGTCAAAATTACACAGCTTCTGGACCATCTTCTACTATCTGAGCAAATAAGTCTTCAGTGTGGCTGCAGCTCAGGTCAAAAGGCAGACCTGAGTGTATGCTGGTCCTGATGGTGAGACCTGTGTGTGAACTGGTCCTATTTCATTGCTCAAGGTAGCAATCTAGTCCTCTGTATCAGGCTGCAGAGGGTGCTTAGCCACTGACTGTTGTACAAACAGCTGTTTAACTCCTTGGGGAAAAGGTGGTGACTGGGTGCTGTAGTCCATTAGTTGGTATGTCCTGTGCCAGTGTGAACTTTGCCTTTCTTACATAGGAAGTGAGAAAGAACGTACCTGACCTATGAGAAAACACTGTTACACAGCATAAAGGGTGGGGCTGAAACACCAGGTCATCTGGGTGTCACTTTAAAAATTCCTCTCCTTTTCAAAGAACATGTAGGTGAAGTGCTGATAGACTTCTATGACTACATATGTGGCATTTTAGATCTCTGATGATTATTCTATAACCTGCAACAGTCTTATATCATACAAAACTGAAAGCAGGCATGATGCCAGTGTTTTTCTCGTGGGTCAAATCTTCATCTAACTGAAGCTAACTTTCATTCACTTCAGTGTGATACGTCCATGGTTGAAAAGAATCAAAACAGGAAGAAAAAGCACCGTTATGCCGGACTGATGTAAATAAAATCATGAACCTGTCCTGTTTTGCAGGATACTTATCCTCCTCATTACCAGTCTTGAAGGACAGTATGGAGTGAATGTTTGGGTGGCTTGTCCTCCATTTTTCTGCTTTTAGAATAATGATTTAAGATACCAGAAAGATTAAGAAGGGACCTGTGTAATCTTACGTGTTTCAATGAATTCCATGCAGATGAATCTGGACCGAATTTAATGATATCTCCCATACCTTTGCTTGACACTTGTACTTAGTAGATGTCTCTAGGACACATTACATTAAAATTCTAAACATTACTACCAACAGTGCTAACATGTTCCTTGCTGTAATAACAAGTCATATCCCTGAAAGCTGAAGACTAATTGTCAGAATTAAAAGCAAACTCTTGAAGAAAAGATAGGTTAGCCGGTTAGAGGCCACTTCTCTTCTGGTACTGATAAATAAGCAATTAACAAGTTGAGTGTGTCAACTACTCTGTAACTACCTGCATATTCACCCCTAGAAATAGGGAATGCAGAGGGAATCTTCTTTTTCTCCTTCTCACTTGGAGGCGGCTCATAGCTGTCATCAGGATTCTCTTCACTTGGGACCACATACATCTCTGAGTCAGAGTGGTCATCTGGATTTTCATAGTCACTGTCCTAGGAAGACAGAGTTTCTTATGTCTCATCTCATAACATATTTATGGCTTCACAGCAGTGTGTGACACAAATATCCTTGCAGGAGTACAGTTAACTAAATTATGGGAATGTATGCTTGACATGTTATGCTCCCTTTTAGTGCTCCTTCTCCAAACCAACAGACACTCCTGCCTGCCTCTCCTTCTGCTCCTTGCAGGAGCTGCCTGCTCTCTGTCTCATCTCCAAGGAGTCTTTTCACATTAAGTGCTCAGTCTTCAAATTATGAACCAACAGCTTGGTTCCCTTCACAGGACAGTTCCTCCCTTGTTCAGTTGTGACTCCTTATGTGTCCTGCCACTGCCTCTCCATTTCTTATTAAAAGGGTACACGGGAGCTACCTCCTGAAGGACACTAGTCCCTTTGGGCTGATGGTTGTACAGCGTGGCAATTACCTTACACGGCCAATGACCATGACTTGCTTCATCTTAATGTTCTCCAGAATCTTCCTAGAAATATTTAATTCTTAGGAAGAAATGGCTTTTCCTTCCTCATCCTCCCACCCCCAAATAGAAAATCTTACTAGTTTTTGAAATTACTGTTCATTTTGAGAAGTCACTCAAATTGATGCCGTGCACTTACTTATCCAAAAAGGTAAAAATTGAGGTAGCTAAAAATCAGTGGCTACTTGTAAATAATGCTGATGTAACAAATAAGATAACATTTCAGTAGATAATTCAAAAATAAAACTCTTACTGCTTGTGCCGAAATTACTGCCACATTAGCCTTCTCCTAACCCAAAATATGTACTTACAAAATCATCTGACCATTGGTCCTCTTCATTGTCTGCATGTTCTAAACCAAACATCAGCGTTATTTAAGGAAATGTAATAGTGAACATAAATGTTTTTCTTAATTATACATCAAGGAAAAAAAAAATCTATCATATTCAGTAAAAGAAAAAGTGGACATTTCCTAAACAGTTCAGAGCAACACATTTGGTTTGGAATGAATAGTAAATTAAATGCCTGCTTGCTTGTTTCTCATAAATTGTTTCAGAGCTGTTGGGAAAGCATTAGAAAATGGCAAACTGCACGCGGTCTGAACAGCAGAGCATGCCCTTTACCAAAAATGAGATGCATTAGCAGGACATTCTGAAGTACGAGTCACAATTTCTACATAACGGGTCTGGCACTGGCCTCTGGGCCTTGCACTTTGTTGTTTCTCAGTTAAATCTCCAAGACAGCGTACTAATTACAAGTGTTTACGTTAAATGTGGAACAGTTACCTGATAACTTCCAAACTCTGTCCTGTTTCTTCAGGTTTCATATCATTGTTTCCTTAACAAGATAGCTGTTAACTTGTATAAATGGGCATGAGCTAGTTTGTGGGCAGTCCTATATGATAAGCAAATACAGTTCTACTGCTAAGATAATCCATAATGTCATCATTGCCTCATTAAGATTGACTTCTGTGATGATGCATTTGTTCAATTTTTTCCCTATTTACTGTTACATCACAATTTCTGGCAGATAAATTCTCCTCTATCTTTAGAACAGCCTACACACAGAACCCTGGTAAATACTGATTTTGAAAGAATAGCTGCTTTTTCTTCATAGTGGAAGAACTTGCCATACTTTGCTAGCCTCTCATTTCAGAGGTGTGAACTACCTTCAAAGCTGTTGATAATGGTATATTCTTCTCTCATTAAGAAGAAATTACGAGGAAACGTATAGCTGAAATACTGTTAGGTGTATGTATAAAATATATGCAGACATGCAGTTTGAATTTCCATTAATAGAGCCTTACCTGAAGCATAATCCCTTTGTGGTAGACTTGGTGGAGGTTTTTTTTTTAGCCTGTAAACAATAATTATTACATTTATGATCTAGTAACATTCCCTAGAAGGGAGCATTAGTCAGACACATAATAAAGCTGATAACAAAAGATACCTGCAGCTGAAGAAATACAGATTACTGTCACAGATGCTTAGCAAATAGCTGCAGGAGAATGCTTTGAAAAGCTCGAAACAGATAAGAATTAGATTCTAGCCTAAGATTTTTTTTTTTTCTTAAGAACATATTTTGAAAGAACAGCTTCCTTGCCCGATCACCCTCCTCTGCATTTCCAATGCAGAAACAGGTAACATAGGGGTCAGATAAATACACATTTATCTGAAAATGAAAAACCTGTTCAGGCTCACAGAGACTTTGGTAAGACTATAGCATAAGAAAGTGGTGCTGCGCTCTCCAGTTGCATTTTTATAACTATCATTTTGCATGAACTTTATGTTCTGATTAATGTTTAAATGTATATCAGGTCCCTCAGACCCAGATTCTGTTTCTGTTTACTATTATTTTGTGGCATCATGCCCCTTTTTTGGTAAATACTGTTATAATGGCGTTTGTAATACCAAATGAATCGAAAGATGACCTGTAGAAATACTGAAAGGATCTTTAGGGCTATACATATGTATGTGTAAGCATATATATACTTAGCAAACTCCTGTTTGCTAAATTGCAGCTGTTCAGAGAAGACACTGAATCACAGTCATTTGGTGTATCAATTATTTCATTACCCTTTAAAAAAGAGAAGAATTTGGGTTTAAAAATCAAAATGACTGATGCATGTGTGACAGAGGTCAGACTGACGCATCTCAAAAAGAAAAAACCCACACCTTTTTTTTTGGAGCCGTACAGAACATTAAGACATTTACATTAAAATGGCTCTTTAAGACTTTTGAACATTGTCTGACAGCTTTCCTGTCGCACTGATGAGACCTCACCATTGACCTGAACTTTTGTCCACGGAACTGATGGCTTCACTCATTCTTCAGCCAGGTCTTGACAAATTCACTTACAAAAATAAGCAAATTATTTGCAAAGAAAATTGTCCACAAAGAATTTAAAATGCTTTCTTGTGATCTCTGAGAAATATTGATGCCTACAAATTTTGCTTTACCACGAGAATTTGACATTCAGTACTTAGGTGCTGATCATGCTGCTCAGGTATCATTGTTCAGGTACCAACTCCAGGTGGTGGCACGCTGGCACAAGCACATCAGTTTACAAACTTTTCCCCATCTGATTTGATACATGCTTTGGCTACTTTTGAGTTGAATTCAGGGAATTCTGTTGTTCAGATAGTCACAAAAAAAAAAAAAAAAAAGCACATGCATGAATCAGTGAATGAATGGTGCAGGCAGCTAAAAAAAATAATCTAGGCACATTATTTTGAAGAATTAACCTTAGTTCATTATGAACAGCATTAACGATGGATAGCTGACCCCTCTGAATCTTTAACTGCCCACAGCATGAAGATAACTCACTTTTTAAAAACTACATTAAAAAGCATTCTCAACAGCCCTGCTGTTATCTTCTGTCCAGGTTAGCACAGGCATGTTAGAAGGAAAATCCCAGGGCCACTGCCAGGGCAAATCTCACGTTTCGGGGAGGGTAGACCAAAATCTGTTAATGTACTTTGCAACATGTCTATCTATCATGAGCTTTTCAGAGACAGTGGAGACTTGGAAAACCGTGGAACTGAGACAATACTAAGAGGTTGTCTGGGTCACAGTGTGAAATACGTGGCCTAAGCCACATGACACGTTTCTGAACTGCTAAGTAGTAGGCTTCAACACTTTGTCCCAGGCCTTGTAAATCCTGGCAGTAGCCCTGGCAGAAAATGTAAATATATTACAATGAAAGCATACGAAGCACAGAACAGAGGTCTGTGTCTAAGCAGGCTATCATGCCATGGTGCAGCTCTGAAATAGCATACCGATCCCAAGTATCTTTCCCAGTTTTGCAAATTAAGGCCACTTGTTCATTTTGGAACCTGAATATCAATAGAAGAAAAGAAATCATGTTTCTGTCACAGAACTGAAAGGGTTCATGGCCACATCTACATTTATCAGAATCTCTTCAAATATGTTTTTTATTCTAAAATTCAAATCAACTTAAAAAAAATAATCATCTCTGTACTGGTATGATTTACTGAGTGTCAGAACTGAAATCCAGGCTCTTTTGAAGTCAACGGGAGCTTCGCTTTGCAAGGGCCAGAATTTACCCAACGTACAAACCACAATACAAGCTCAAAAGACATAACCCCTATGCCAAGGAGTGGTTACCTAGGTGTTTCGGACCTTGATGTTATACACAGGTGCTTGCAGAGCGACAACTGACTCCATCCCATTCCCCTGAAGTTAATGGCAAGGGACTGAAAGATTAAAATGTCACCCAACTGTGCATACATATTTAAGTGGAAGACAACGATCTCCTAACAGATCTTTTAACAGAGTTCTATGAAATTGCATCAAATGCAATTTCCAAGAGAAACATTATAGTGCTGCTCCACTTTGGACTTAAGTTACAGGTAGTGAAGTGTCTCTGTGTTAGCTGAGATAGAACAGAGTTAAATAATTTGTTTCCATTTACTTTAATGGGACTTTTCCTAAAGTTTAATAGAAAATAAGTTACTTTCTGGAGAATTTGAAATATCTCTGAGGAATTTCAGTTCTGAAGGACTCAATAAAATCCAAGTACATTTTTGAGAGTGTGTTTACAGTTTTTTTAAAAGCAATGTACACATCTTACTATATACATTTTAGCTTCAACAAATAACCACATATCATGAGACATTTCACATAATGACATAATGGGGTCTAGATGCTGTTCACACAAGAACAGACTGCAATGTACAGAAATTCACAATACTTAAAGGTAATGGCCCAATTTTGTGTTTTCCTGTACCATATGGAGAAATTTTAAAAATAAACTGCAGCAGAGGTCTGGATTTTCTGCTCTAGCAACACTTCTGTTTTTCCCCTCCAGGCTGCCTCCAGAAAAGTAACCAAACATACACAGTAGTAGCCCTTTACATGTAGCACTTAATTCTTACAGGTGCATTTCCTCACTGGTGTTTCTGCTCACTCCCCCAGCATTTAAGATGAGCCTAAAAGCTGTTTGTTTTCAAGAGTCCCTTACTTTCTCTGTTGTTAGCTCTGTACACAGCCCACTCTCTTCTTAGGAACCATTTTGGCTTAATAGGTTTAACAAAAATTATATTGACATCTTTATTGAGTATTTATAGTCTGTATTAGTCCTAAATGCGCTAGTTCATCACACTTGTGATTAAAAGTTCAATTAATTTAACTTTGCCAAAACCTTTTTCAGAATTCCTAACAGGTGCAATCCAGCTGACATAACTTTTCCTGAGCTGCACTCTCATGACCTAGTGGAATAGTCTGTTATAGCTTTGGAAATATCTGATGATGGTACAAAATAAAATTAATTTTTTCTTTTTTAAAGTGTTATTTGTACTCTGTCACACATTTTCTTTACAATGTGCTGTGGCAGTGAAACGTCATATAGCTGCAATTTATTTATCTTCACTTTGATGAAATACTGTTACATTAATAAAAATCCTGGCAGTCATAATACCCTATTCGGCTACACTTTGAAATTCATGCTTCTTCAGAATACAGTTAAAATTAGGTGTTAAGGTTTCTCTGATTTCTTTCTAAGTGTACTATAGCTCAATTTTAGTACTTTTATCTCATTGTTTAGTCCATAAAATACCACTTTTTCCTCTGCCAAGGGTTTGATCATTGTTGTCTTATAGTTGCAGCTATGCAGGTTGAAGAGACATGTAGTGACTCAATTCCATTTTTCTGCCTGCAGTTACTGCCTAACTTATAAATGGTATAGAAAAATGGACCAGGCAAATCTGAAGTAAAAAGCTTGCCCAACTAAAAATCTGGGTAAAGCAGATAAGATGAACACGCATCGTCTTTCCATTTTTCAGGTCACGTGGTAAATGTGATTTCAAGAAGTGGACATACTGGATTGTTTGCAGTTAGTAACTACAAGTGCATGATTTCTGATGGCTTTGCAGCAGAAGTTTTCAGAGGATGTGATAATGCAACAAAGCAAGTAATCTGAACTTCTAAGTTTCTTATTCAGTACAGTAGGTCAACATGTACCAAAACTTTAAGGTGAAATTCTTGCTGTATATGGGTATGACTTAGCATTGACTACAGTGGAGCTAGGATGCCACTGAACAAAGCCTAGAGGCATAAAGCTCATGACTTACAGATGAGTGCTGTGTCTTTACAGTGCATTTCAAGCATAGGCAACCATCCTGCAGCATGAAACCTGTGATTTCTCTCCTACTTCCCTGTTCTGTAACACCAAGGATGTGAATATGAAAAAGTGCCCCTAGCTCTCATTGTTTATACAACTTCAGCTGTACCTATTGCTTCTACACCTGAGGACATAATCCTCTTTGGCATTGTGGTGCGCACAGCAGCTGGGACTCCAGTATTATAAACAGTTTTGCATATTTTTAAGGGGAAAGCAGGTGGGCAATTGCAAATAGGCAGTATTTTTACTGTCAGAAAATTTTGATTCAGGATGGGGAATACACAACAGAACCTTTTAAGCAATGAAGAAACAATCTGTAGTTTTCTTTACTGCTACCACCACTGTCAGACTGCTCTCTGCAAACCCTTAAGGCACACATGCATGGTAGACATACCCCACCCCACCTGCACCACCCAGATGAACTAGGTTGGAGAGCAGGACACTTGATGCAAGAACTTCTTGTACTTTTCTGCATAATCAAGAGCCAATCCAAATTTTAAAAGTGTCTTAACAAATACTGCTAATAAGTCAAATGTATTTCATGAGTATTTCATCATTCCTTCAATTCTGGTAGCAGAGGCTTACAGTACATGTGTGAAAAACTTCAGGCTTGGGATAAACAAGTGCACTATGACTTCTCTAAAATTATTTCTACTTATAATGTGTATAAATTTGAGCCAAAATAATGTTTCTTCCAGCATACAAATTCCAAATCTGTGCTACATAAAGCAATTTAATACTTTTTTCCTTCTTCAGTCATGTTTAGATCCTTGACATTTAATTAAATACTCCTATAACTGAAATGGAGGACGTAATCAACTGGATAACCACATTTTTTAGAAAAAGCATCTACTAAAAATCAAATGAAAAGCCCCCAAAGGGTACATTCAGAGACATACAGTGAGTTCTAATTCTTCAAAGCTTGGCATCTCTTGTACATACCCTTATCAGTGTTGTCAACTCACGCTTTTACTGCAAGCCTCATTATGCACTAGGTTCAAGATTTGAGTTCTGAAGTTGTGCAAATTTGAGATTTTTTTTTTCAATTAAAAAACACCAACCAGTAAATTTCTGATCTTCATAACTGCAGAAGCGATCAATAGTACTCAGAACCACCATAGAAATATCAGAAAGGTTTGGTGGTTTTTTTTTTTTTTTTTTACATCTCCATTTGTATTCTTATAGCTAGGGGAGGGGATATGCCAGCTTTGTGCTGCAGTCATACATTAAGAGAGTTTTTATGAGCCTGCTCTTTTTTGTGGATTTTTTATATCTTGAGATAATCAAAGAATTGCAGCATTACAGCAGCAATCTTGTATCTGACATTTAATGATGGCATCTTTGACCTTCCTGGCTTCAGCTACATTTAGTTCTTTTATTTTTCCCTTGTCTATCCTTCCCCTCTTACTCTCAGGGAAGGACACACAGTCAGAGCAATACTGTTTAACAGCAGAATTCATGTCCAGACAAATATGGGAAACAATTTGTTGCCTTGAATTATAAACTTGAGATGCTTCTATTGTTTCTGCCATCTGCTTTCCTCAGCGGCATTTGAACTAGACCCACTGCAACATTACTAACTACACAACCTAATACTGAGAAGTAGGAAGCCACCCTTTATTAAAAGGCAACAAAAAACCCCATCTCCCTCAGTCCCTCCCCTCCAAAAGCCTTGACAGCCTGGATGATCTTCCCTCTGAGCAGGTCCCAGGTGAAACTGAGGTTTTTTAGGAGTCAGATCTCTGAACACAGCGGTCTGTTTACATAAACCATGTGAAAAACAAACATGCACTTAGATGAAAGATCCAAGTAATAGAAAGAGGGCCATTTTAAGGAAAATGCTTGTGTGTAAATAACACTACATCTACCATGTGAATGATTTACTGCCAGTTGCAGCAGTGCTAGAGTGAAAAAGGATAAATAAAGGAAAAAGTGAGCTTAGGAATCTCTACTATATCAGCTGTTGCTGTTAGAGCCTGCTCAAGGTTGGGGGACAGAAACACAGCTGTGATGAAGAGACCACAAAGGAGGGCTTGCAACCTAAGGTTACTCCTGCCCAGGGAACAAGTGAGCCAGGTGGTCACTGATGCTCCTAGAGGTTTATCCCATTCCTCTGCCAGGGATAGCGGCTGCCCCACAAGCACCAGCCCTGCCTGGGCTGGCAGCAGTGGCAGTAGCTATAGCCAGCTTGGCTTTCTGGAGCTCCTGCATAGCCAAACCAGGCAGAGTCCTACTGCTTCTCCCACCAGCCTACTGACCACTTTGTATATACCTAAAATTAGCTCCTGTTAAAACTATACTTTTTCTTTTCCTTGATCTGAGCCATCATGATCACAAGAACAATTTTAAGCAATGTTTATATGTACCTTTTGAGAGCTGTATTTCTAGAATTTAATATGGTCATCCTGGAAACACTGCAGATACCCTGTGCTAATTAACTTCTTTTACAAGTACTTTGTATTTTTGATGCCAGTGACCCATGTAATGAAAGACATCTGCATGAGAAAATTGCATCCAAATGGAAGTTCAATGCAAATGAGCTATTGCATTAAAGAAAAAGAAAGTGTGCTAAATAGCTAATTGGTTTAAATAGATGTTTGGCTAGAAACACTGAACGGTGTATTCATTTGACAAGGATGCAGAGTTACTGGAATTTCTTTCCATGTATAAATACACATGAATTTTTTATGATACTTATATGCAGGTGACATCAATATGCATGCTCTTTAGTACTTCTTACTGGAATAAGGATGTTAGGTAATGCTGGAGTTTGTTTTATGGGACTGAAACACTGCAGGACTTCATAGTTAGAATTGCCATAAAAATGCAATGTCTGACCAGTTGGTTCAAGGTGGAGCTCAAATTAAAACTGAATTGCATCAGGTAGCCTAAACAGTGGCCTGAGGAGAAAGGCACATACTTGAACAAGCAGCAGTGATCATTCCCAAAGAATATGCAAGAAAAATGCATTTTACCCAAATACAGTTTTTCAGGGCTACAAACACAAGCATCCGTTGGAGGCCAGTTCTGCAATTACTTTGTGATACTCTTAATACTGATGCCAATTCTGCATGCCGCTGTCTGGACTGAAGCTCTGTACATACACTCAAGTACGTCCCTCTAGAATAACATGGTCCCATCATTAAAGTACTGTGCTAGCAGTCTGAATTTCCCCAGATTGAGAAGAATAGGATTGGCATTTCAAACTTACTTTTTGAACTTGTTTATTATCCCACTTTCATTTTTCTTGATGTCATGCACCATCTTTTGAAGCTTCCTGTAAGATATTAAACAAAGCCAGCATTAGTATTACCATGTGATTGACCATCCATTTATATAAATTAAGAAAAATACAGGAAATGCATTTCCAGTAATATTTCACGTACCAAAACTGCTTAATGTACATACAATTAGTAGTACAGTTGATAAATCATTTGTGTATGAAGTTTCCCTACTTTAACCGAACTCTTCAGCACGATTTGTGTTATCCTTCTCTTTATTACAACAAAGTGTGATTTAAACGATTTATGACTAAGTCCATCAGGAAAGAACATAATTGACTAATAGTTTAGTATATTGCAGTGTTAACATTTTGTTCAGAAGTGACTTTACAACACTCCACAGCTATAATACCCTCTGATTTCTGATCTTACACAAGTCATTTTATTAGTGGACAGTTTACCTCATTCCCATAGTGTTTGCAGTTATAATGGGGGCAGGGAGGAAATTATACATTCCTGGGCCCAGGCCATCTGAGAAACGATTAGATTATCTGTGACTCTGAGTCTAGTTTTTCACTCAGCAAGTATCACTCAGAATTTTAGTTTTAAAAATCTTTATTAACTGAACAGAAATATCTGATCCTTTCATTACGTCAGCTGGAACTAAAGAATTTTCAGCAGCCTTGCAATGCAACAACATGGAGTATCCTGCTGACAGGCTGGGTCACGGGTCTAATACTCGAGTATTCCTAGAACCTGAATTTTTGCCCATTTTTACATAAACAATTCAACCTATTCTTTTTAGGTTCTGAACTCAGAAAAAAAAACAACCAAAAAGAATCATGAGAATAACTGACAAATAATTCACAAGTAAATCTTTAACTTTTGCTCAAAAGTCATGCTATTAATTTAATGCAAAAGGATAGTGCTACCTACCAATATATTAAAAAAACCCCACAAAAACAAAGGAAAAACATAGATGTGAGAAAGACACACAGCAAAACGTTTTGAGATTTCCTGCAACAATGCACTACATCTGTGAGAATAGCTTGGATTATTTTCTAAACTAACCAGATACCGATCCCAGATTTGCAGATTTAAAGTATCTCAGAAGTTCTGCTTTTCTGTGGAGTTGGTGTTCCCCCCCCCCCCCCAGTAGATTCAGCTTCTGGTTATGCTTGAAGCATCACAAATAGCCATCTTCGGCAGTTTACTGTTTCTTTCATGTGCCCAGCTGGCACCTGGCAGTGTCTATAAATGAAAAGTAATGAGGAATGAAAAGAATAAGAGAAGATTTAAATGGTTTAGTTCTAGTTTGGGGAGAATGCTTGCTTGCAAGTGGTCTGTGTCCTTTTCAAAAATTCTTGCCAACCTTTAATTAGAAATGAATGTGAGCATCAGTTATTTTTCTTCCCATATTTATTGAGATAGGACCCAAACAAGTAAAATCTAACTGTAGATTTAGATCTGAATATTGCTTATTGCTCATCTCTGACATTAATATATCTTTACAATAGCAAAATTATGATTTTATTTTGAAAAAAGGTGTTCAATTTTTCACATTACTTATTTGTGACTTTGGTCTCAAAAAAACCCCACCCAAACAAGTAAAACCCACCCCACAAATTATAACTACAGGTATCCAAACCAGTTTGCTTTTCATTTGATCATATTTAGGTGAATTGATTAGACTATCACTGTTGTTCCATGAGCACTGATAAGGCTATTGTTTAAAAGAGCATTTAAATACATATTTCCATTAAAAAAGCAGAGCATTTAATTTAGAGACAATCGCATGTTCTGCTACTGGTGTGATCAGTTATTCTCCCCATGCAGGTGGACTAAAATAAAAACTTCCATTTTTGCATAGTCAGATTTCCTAAATATCTGTGCCTCTCATTCCTCATTCTTTTTCTGGAGCCATTTCATTTTCTAATTACAAATTGTGGTAAATTAGGGAGTATCTAATACATATTTGTGTGAGTTTTTCAAGTTTCAGAGTTATGTAGCTGTTGTAGGAGTTGCTAGAATACTTAGGTTTGTTGCCTCTGGACAACTTAACTTGTATCAAGCCAGTGAGTAAGCGAATAACCAGCGCACTGTATAGGGGTAAGCGTAGGAAGCCATGCAGCGTGGATGATTGCCAGTTCAGGTCGAATCCCTTTAACCCATGAAGTTGAACAAGCTGCAAATACTGGTCTGTTTGGTTAGCTAGAGGCTGATGTCTTCAAGTCCAGCTGAAATAATTGTAAAACTTGTCAGTTGTAACCTAAGTGCTGTGTCTGATGCGATTTTTGAGAGACAGTAGCAAAGATGAGAGGCCTGGAGAAGCCTATAGCAAGAAGTTATAGGCCCAAGCCCAAAGGCCATTCCAGAGCGATGAGGAAAGTGAGGCACAGAAGGGCATTTATGGACTTAACATGCATCTGACTAGCTCTCAAATACTTTTTGTCTGACTCGCAAATACTTTTCTTTACTTAAAACAATACTCCAAGAGGTTCATTGTGGGAGGAACTTATCAGAGCAGCAGCCCTGACAGTATCTAGGAAACAGACGCTACAGTGTTGACAGCCCTTGCCCTTGCTTCAGGTACATAACTACAACTTCCTTTTCACAACACATCTTGCGTCAGGACCTCGCTGCCAACTAATGTTTATTCTCTAATTGTTCCCTTGGGATGAACAGATATTTGAAATATTCAAGGACCTCAATCAGTTAATACTTTAAATTGAAATAATAAGTAATGCTACTTTTACCTTGCATTGCAGATAAGAAACAACTCAAGTTTGACCTCTTAGCTATAAGCACAGACTCTTCGTTCAACTTGATTGAGAGCTTTTATGTAAAATCAGGCTTTCAGAGAAAGGTGCAGTCTGTGTCACTGTTAATCTTTGAAAACACTTTTCAGCAACACACTGATATTTTGAGATCCAGTTTAATCGTAACAGTATAGACTGGGTAGGACCCTTTGATCAGGAACTCACTGCACACAGAATAGGTTTTCAAACTTCAGCAGATGGGAATTTTTTAATACTTGTCTATAGGTGCTTCTGAAAAGTTTTAGGTGTCCAACAAACACACTACAAGTTCTACATGTTGGAGAGAATAACAAAAAAGACTGTTCAATGAATCCTAAAAGAAAACACTTTGTAGCACTGTGCTACTATTGTTCATATCTTATCAATTTTGACCTCTAGCAATTCAGGATTATCAGATGTATTGACAAAGGGATCACTAGCTGGGATACATACATAAAGGAAGACAAAGATTTACATTGCAAACACAATATATGCTGAAACAAGGAGTTGCTGTGTCACAAATACCTAGCTATGCTCAAGGACTAGCAGAGCTGCCTTGAGAGAAAACAAAGTGAAACAAACCCGCCCTCTCCTTGATATGGTCACAGCTCAGCATATGAGGAATGTATGTCAAGTGAAGGGCCATGGGAGGGCCTGGCCTGTAACACACACTCAAACATCAGCTAGAAGCTTTTGGCTCTTTTACATACAAGCTGTCCCACAAAAGCTTTCCAAAGTTAAAACAATTAAAAGAGAGAAAAATATAAATAACATGAAGAATAGAGCATGTAATAAGCTTTCAACTCAGATGTGGGATGAGGTGCAGAGTCCTCAGACTTGAGAAAGAGGAGTGTCTTAATTTCTGACCGATTTGCCTAATAGGGAATTCTCCCACCATTTAGACTAGCTTGAGAAATGGCATTTGTCAGTATTATAAATTTGTGAGGCCATTTACAAACGTATATATGTATATTATGGCTCAGAGCAGTCAACGTGAACGGCTCTTCAGTTGCCATGGCCTCCCCCTGCTCCTGGGAACAGGGAGGCATCCCCTGGGTGCACACACAGCATGGTTCACTGACTTGTGCACAGTGAATCCAGGACTTGGGATCTTCAGCACTGGTTGTCAGTATTTTAGTTGTACAGCTGCCTCCATCACATGGCAAGGGACAGCCCATAGCAAGTGACACCCCTCTGCTGCCAGAACATACTGCATGGTCTCCAGGGTGGGAAGTCTGGGCACAGTTGCTTCCGTGCATCTGGCTGTGAGCACAGATGTGTGTACTCGCTGTTGGGAGTGGTGCTGGTAGTGATTTTGGAAACAGGGCTGACTGCATCATCAGTAGGGAGTGGTGGCTAAACAAAAACCAGTTATAAATGAATCACAGGAAGTATCCTATATTGCAAGCATGCTCATTTCTGTTTATCTGGAGGACTAGAATTACACCTCCCCAAATTTCTGGTGCTTACAGGACTGCCTGAATTATCTCTTGTGCTTCCTGAGAAATACCCATCTACACTCATGGACCAGTTTATTTAAAAAAGGGCAAAATGTTGAACAGGATGTATTCAGACAGGTCTGCAAAGGAAGCTTTCTAATAAATATTGACACATTCAATACTGAAGTGACCTGCATATTTCTTTTCCTCCTCCTAATGCCAGTCAGATCTTTAACTGATAAAGTTGAACTGGTTTCAAAAGAGTAATAATAATTAAAAAAAATCAGACTGTAAATCAGTCAGTTTGCACCTCAGTATCAGTTCTTGTACATCTGTTTCTGACAGGGCATCCTATAGTTCTGTGTCTAGAAAGTCCCATTTTCTGAAAGTCATTACTGCTTCCATTCACTTAAAGTAAGACTGTAGGTAGGTGTAGCCATCATTTTTGTCTTGAGAAAGGTAGCATAACAGATCACAAAAAGCAAAGTAGCTACTTTTTGGTTTTTTTTCAGGCAAATTGAAATGCTAAACATTGGAAACCTAGAATGGGATTTAGTAAGTACAAGTTTAGACTTAAAACAAAAACATCCCCCCAAAATCCCACCTGGTTCACCTACAAAGTTTTACAGAAAAGAACCACAAAAAAGAAAAAGAATAATGGAATTTGGAGAAAAAAAGCTAAGTTATTAGAAGATAAAACCCCCCAAAATTAAAAATTACTACAGCTACCTCTTATTTAAAAGCCAACACATTATATTACAAAACTAAAGAAGGACCAGCATGCCCAGCCACCTCCTTTACTGCTTCTCACAGCACAATTACTGCACCACCTTCTCTCCAGCTGGTCTGCATTTTGTGTTTCAATTAGCTTTTAGTTTTATAAACAGGTGTGCAGGTGACCAAATCAAGAAAGACAGTTATTGTTTCCGGACAAAGGAGAAGACTCCTGCTTGCTGGGGAGTAAACCTGCTCACCTAGAATGGGATTTGCAAAAGTGACACTTGAGAGTTTGAAAAGCTTGAAGCCCTTCTCTTGGACTGTCTTCTCAAACTAAATTAATGAACAAGAGAAGTACCACCTTTCTTACAATGGACTTCCATTAACACAGTGGAAAAAGCAGGCTGGCAGCTGGCTGGGTGGGAGCTGGTGTTTTCGGTTGATGTTATATATATATGATGCATAAAGACATAGCTGAACTCTTGGGGTGCAATCAGACAAACTGCTTCAGCTGCTGCTGGTTTAGGACAGAGTTACTGCCTCTCACCCACTCCAGGGGCTTATTGCAGCCCACCCCCTGCAATGCCTTTCAGGAATGGAGAGGAGGAAGTTTGGAGCTGGAGGTGGTAACCTGTGACAAAACCACCAGTTCAAGACATTGAGCCTTTGATCTTTATCTGTAAAGCTATCTCAAAGCATGAAAGGAGCTTGCTTATGGGCAGAAGTCAATTACGACACCTAAGTGAGAGGAAGCAGAAACAATGAATTGTCTTCTGCTGTGTTCACGAAACGTACAAGAGGAAATGACTATAAATAGTTTAGTTTTGTCAAGTGTTTTTTGTTTGGTTGGTGTGTTTTTTTAAAGTCTGAATAACATCCTATTCTGCTCACTTTTCAATCATCCATTATTTTGTCTAAAGGCAAACCCCGTAATTAGAGCAGGTGTGTGCTTACAGGGTACACACAGCAGCACAGAAAGGCCAAATATTGATTATACTTTTAATCTTCATATGCCCTCTACATAACCTTCACAAAGAAGCTGTCAGTCTCTCTTACAAGTACTAACACAGAGTATATGAACATAGGTAGCATGTAAAGGCATACTACATCTTTCACACAAATCAGTCCTAACATGAAATTAAATAGTGTGATCACTTTGAGGTGACTGGGAATTCTGCACATTGAAAGAATGTGCACAGATTTGTCGGTGGGGCTGAGACAACTAAAGCCCTGTCAATGACATCAGCTGCTTGGTGCAACTGCTTTCTCATTTTAGATCAAGGTGGAGGTTTGTTCTGAGTATGTATGGATAGTATATTAACATCAAAGATTTCATGCGTTTACTTTGTACCCATTTTTTGAAATTACTTTTTTTTTTTAGCAGAGAATCATAGTAAACCTGGTTGCTGTTATCTTTCTTTACTGCTTGTGGGGGTTTCACAGGTTATTTTTGGATTACCAGAAAGCAGTGATGGCCAGGCACCTTTTAGTATACCTTTTAAATTATAAACACTTAATAAAAGCTGAAAGCAGTTCAGATTTGGACATATCTTGTGTCCTATACAGCTTGCTCTCCCCTTTATCCCAACTGAATAATAGTGATACTGAATAATTAGCTATCATGATACACCGAGTATTGCACATCGCTTCTTGACACACCTGTTCTGTAACTGACCTGCTCTGTTCTGAGTCTTTTTGGTTAACTCTTCTGTTTTATGCACCAGCTGTCCGGATATGAGCTGATGCATAAGGAAACGGAAACCCACACAGAAGCTACATTCACAAGGCTCACTCCATTTTTCTGCAAGGTTTGCAAGCAGCAGAAGGAAACTAAATGCATTAGGTTACTCTAAAATACAGTTCCAGTTAAAACTAACTGAGCTCTCTACCTCCCTGAAGGGCTAGTACCCTACAGCCTGGTAGGTGAAAGAGAGCAATTTAAGAGAGTAAATTGTTTTTTATATGTCACCAAAATTGGAAGCAGAAAGTCATTGCAGAGAAGTGAATAAAGATAGGACTTGGTATGGACCCAGAAAATTACCACCTGTCAGTGGTAACATCATTTTTAGCCACAATTCTACAAGCATTTTTTGAAAGGCGAGATAATATTTCTGTCATTGCTGCAGGCATATAGATTGAAAGACTACTACAGGCACAGAAAGACATTAAAGTAAATGAAAAAGTAAGAAGACTGAGTGAATTTATAGTATGGTTAGGGTTGGAAGGGACCATTGGAATTCAACACGGAAAGATGAAGGCTTAATTTTGATTTGGTGTTCCAGAGTGAGTTCTTCTGTTTCTCCTCCTCTTTACCTCTTTCACAAATTTGAAATCTGCCATTTTAGTTTTGGTCACCTATTGAAGGACGTGGAAAAAGTCTATCTGATGGGTTTGACCAAAAGTTAGCCAAATGTTTAAACTTACATCTAACTTCAACTACCTTGAAGTTAAGTAAGTACTTAAATTTTGCGTTAAGGTCTTGCTAACGTGGGCACACGAGCACTGACATGAAACGAACAAATTTACTTTGTGATCTGAGTGCAATCTTCACCAGTGTCTGTGTCATTTAAGATTGCTACTGAAGTGCGTTTCCAATGTAGAGATTTTAATCCAGTAAGTTCTGGTGCTGTATGCACTAGAAAAAAAGGAAGACTCTTCTAAACAGCCTCTTTTCCTTAAACCAAAAGTGTATTTGTATGCATAATGGTCTGCATTTGCTCTACCAAATAGTGCTCTGACAGCCAAATAAAACAGGCCAGAGCTTCTAGATATGGCATTAAACTTTAAACACTTCCATTAGCCTACTCCTAGAGACAAAATAACCCCAGATATCTTAATGCTGCCCAATATTCACAAGTCACTAAGACTGCTTCCAAGATAGTAGCTTTTATGTATATACGTTCTAGACACACCGAGTATATGTAAGACATTAAAAGAATCACTAAAATTATGGGGTTTATAAAATCTGCATTGCTTTTTGTAGACCCATTTTTTTTTTTTTTTTTTTAAAGAAAATTACTGCATTATTGGTTCTGTTCATACTTGCTCAGCATGAATAAGAGTCAAGGAAAAGGCCCCATAGCTGGACCTCAGGCATGTTTTTTAAACCATCCTTTATGGCCCAGTACTTCCTTTTCCATTCTCTGAGATTTTTACCCCTCTCAGGCAGTTTCTCTACAGGCGTGCCAAAGTTAGGAGACAGGAACTCTTTCTTGTTCCTCTAAAACCTAATTTTTTTTTTCTTCACTTTCAGTTTTTTCTTACCCCTTAGCAACTGAAGTGTAGAAACTAATTTCCTCTTTGTATTTTGGTTCAAGACATGTACAACTTATAGCAAAAATTGCAGATGTTTTATTTTATGCCTTTAGCATAAAATTATTATAAATTTTTTAAACTGAATGCTGTTGGCATTAAATTCCCTTTAGCTGAAGTGATTTTACCACCTATTTAGAATCAAAATGACAGGGATAGAAGATCATAGAATTGTTCTGGTTGGAAAAGACCTTTAAGATCATTGAGTCCAACTGTCAACCCAGCACTGCCAAGTCTACCCTAACCAGGTCCCTAAGCACCACATCATCTCTTAAATCCCTCCCAGGAGGATGACTCCACTACCTCCCTGGGCAGCCCAATGGATAATGGGCACATTTTTGACACATCTGATGAAGACTAACAAACACTACTGTACTTGGGCTCAAAGTGGTTTTGCTTAAGCTATTAAGCATTATAACCACCACAGATGTGGGACAGTACTGGCAGGGATCCAACAGACGCTACTCATGGATCTGTTTTGTGTATTTGGTACTAAAGTCTATCAAGTTTTGTTAGAACTTTGGAGAAGTATTTTGGTCCATAGAGTTATACAGCCACTTTAATGGAGCATACACGGGCTGTCATTGAACGGGGAAATTCTGTTCTTTGCTCTCAGTGCTTACCCAGCTGTGATGAACCATGAAACTTCTAACTAGAAGACTAATGTCTTCATTCTTTTGCCAATGTAGATATAAGCAGGATCAGATCCAGCTTCATCACATGGTCCTGGGAACCCTAGTACCAGTGAGAGGGCAGAGGCAAGCAGCAGGGTGAGCGAGGGCATTGGGAGGGTGGAAGAAAGGGACTTACTCTTTTGTCAGCAGCTCATACCTAGCTCAATTCAATTGGGCATGAGTTACAGCGTCTGTAGGACTTAGCTGCTTTTGTGCTTCTTGCACAGAGGTGTATAGTGTCCATATTTTAAGACATGAAGGAATCATCTAGCCTTATAGTATAGCCATTTGTATTGATAGGCTACTTCACCCAGTTACCTTTGCATTAAGCGTGAAAAAAATTATATGCTTATGTTTTTCATGTTGTTGCCTCAGGATGCATTATTTTAATTCTTTCTAAAAATATTTACTATGTAGTATATCTTATGTTGAGGTCATAATCCCTGTAGCATTGTACATCTGGCTTTGCTTACATCTGGAAAATGAACTTGCCCAAAACATACTAACAGATTAGGATAAAGATGCTAACAATTTCCAAGCTTCTTTTACCCCTCAGTCATTTACGATAGCTGTCACAAACCAAACTTATTTACAGTTTGTAAAGTCCTTTCACAGTCTACCAAAAATCTAAGATGGTTCCCTACAGGCAAATGAGAAAATACTGTCACTTTCAGCCACTGTTTTTCATCAGATTTCTCATCTGCTGAGCACATAAAGCCAGTGGTATTTGCTCTCTAAAATAAATATTTACTTATCTAGCATACTGTAACATGCTTTAGGGTACTTAGACTATAAAAGATTTTATATGAAACTAAAATCAGTCCTCTAATGCAGCAATCATTTAAAAAAAACACATAAAATGTGTAAGGAAAAAACCCCAACAACTATGTATGAATAGATAAGTTCTTTCTTTTCTAATGATCGGGGACTTATAAATCATCTGCACAAGTGAAGATGGCTAAAAATGACTTTTAACTGATTCTTGCTGTCATATGCTTACCTAGATAAAGTAGTTTTATGGCATTTCCATTAAATGCATCAAATAGAGTGGGTCACAAATTTCCCTTGTTGCAGTGTGCGTACAGTAATGTGCTACAGGGGAGAAGCACAGTTTAATCCTGAACCGTAGTTGTTCAACAAACTAAAAGGAAACATTCAAATGTTTCAGTTAGGCCTTGTCCTGTCTGTTAACAGCCCTGAATATGGCTAGTCAGGGCTTTTGATCATGTTAAATGGTTTTCAAAAACTGAATTCACCAAGCAGAGCTAAAACTTGATTCCAATGCTCTTGATTAACTTTTTCAACTGTTGACTTACAAGTCTGCTTCTCTAGACAGTACTGAGAGAGAATCAAAGAGCAGAGCAGACCAAAGAGGCATTTTCCAAAGCAAGAAAGAAAACCACCAAAACCAGTACTTGAAAATAGAGAACTATTTCTAGAAATTTCTCCCAGTGTGGGAACTCTTTTTCCCTCCTCTTAAACATCCAGTGTTTTCCATATGCTGCTATAAGCCATAACAGAGTGGAGGGCTTTTTTGCAACAGTTTATAATGCGATAGATACTTTTCTTTTGGAAAGCAAACAAGCCAATCATAACACAGTGTGCAGTATGTAAGTTTTGGATGATTCTGTAAAACACAAAACTTTTGTTCTGGAATCAACATATCGCTGGATACCTGCCATATCATATTATGATTTAATATCTAGCACTCTGCAGAGCTGTATGGGGTATACTCTGAAAAAATGCTGAAAAAATGCTGAAAAATGGTTATGCCAAGTTTTCTGGAATCACTATTTTTTCCATGGCTAAGAAAGTGAATTCATTGGGTTGTTTGGTTGGCTACTGGTCATTTATTATTTGACTTAACAAACAAAACAAAAAAAAAAAAGGCAAATCTTTAGATCCAATCTATATTACTAGTTTTTGCTGAGTAACAGTCACAGGCCTAAGATGATGTCATTTGTGATTGCTATAGTTGGCAAATGCTCCTACTGTGGGCAGCTATTTTGGAAAACTACAATGTCACCTAATTTATTATTTTGTGCACATGAGGCAGTGGTAGAATAAGCTGTGCCAGCGACTAAACAATTTTGCCAGCGTAAGTAGAATGAAACCATACGTACTATACAAGCATGGCTGCTCATTGCAGGGGGTGTGGACTAGATGACCTTTAAAGGGCCCTTCCAACCCCAACCCAACTCAGAACTATGATTCTGACTGCAGTTCTTGTGAACAGACTATACTCCTGCACTGCTACCTACATACAGAGATTAAACCAGGGCTCTTCACCATAGTTTCAGTATTTACACATCAGTTTGTCCACGTTGCCATATTTTCATTTAAAACACAGGTAAATCACAGTCACACTTAAACACACTTTCCTACAAACAGCATCATAGACAGGAAATTCTGTATGAGAGTAATTTACTATGTGTTGATTTAGGTTAAGAAAATAGGGTGTGGGTTTTCTTTTCTTATTTAAGAAGAGGGTAGCTTGGACATTAGTCCAGGCAGGATGACATAGCTGGAAAGAAGGATGATAAACAAACAAACAGAATACTCAAACACAAAATTTGAAAGGCATCATTAGCATGAAATGCTTGTGTAGAGAGAGGGGAAGAACTGAGGACAAATACAGATGGGGTAGAGGCTATGCTATGCTGAAGTAATGGCAGAGAGAGAAGAAACACAAGGATTTGACTGGCGAAGTCATACTGGGGTGAAAGAGGGATTTTTACAGTGGTATCTGGGGAAGTTTGCATTTCGTATCTCATTCCAAAGTCCAGAGGTGAGAGAGATTCGTGAACTCTTGAAACTGACAGAAAGCTAGAGGAAATAGAGATTTTACAGCTTCATAATTTAATCAGTCCCATGCTTTGTATGGTAAACTGGACCTAACAATCCTACAGAAAGAACTTTTGTTTGTACTCATCAGCACGGCAAATGTGGCTGGTGCCCTACTTTCCCCTGTGCTTGGGAAATTCAGCTTTAAAGACCACATACAGTCAGCCCTGTGATTTCACAGACTCTTCAGTCTACATTTCGTTGGATAAAAACATGGGCGCGCCACAAAAGCTGCTCTTGTGACAATGTTTTACAGCACAGTGGACAGTTGTCTGGAGCAACTGGAAGCTGAGACTGCTGGAAGTGGCAATGGGTGGTGTCCCAGAAGACCTTCACAGCCATTAGGGCCTGAGGGTGGAGGCAGATGAGGTTTTCGCTAGAAAGAGAAGGACAGAGGAGGTAGAAGATGAGAAGCGAGGGGGCCAGATCTGTGAAGGGGAGATAGCAATGAGCAACTAGAAGGGGTTGGCCTGGAAAAGTCTCATGTGGCACAGCTGATTTGGGCCTCTAGACCTCCAAGCAGTGCATAAGTAACTAGGCATTTGGCTAGCCTTTCCGTGGAAGGCTGTATAACTAAAAGGAAGAACAGAAGTTCAAGTTGGATGTGGACTTTGGTGCCCAGTTCTGTCATGGGGAGCATTCTCTAGCTTACCTTGAGACTCCAGTTTCTTTGTTCTTTTTGTCTTGTTCAAGTCCATTGATGCAATAAACTATGTTAAACTTTGACTTGAAAAAACAGATTAAGCTTCTATGTCTGTTTGCTACAATTCACTATTAACAGGAATTAGTAGAAGTACTCTAATAAAATATTTTCTTACATTGCAAAACTAATGTTTAGTTATTCCCCATTCATTTTCTCAAAAACTAAATATTCCCCATGATAAAACATTCTATACATAGAAAAGTACCAGTTTACAGTTAAATATCATTTCACTCCCAAATGAATGAATGTTCTATTTATACACTTTGAAGAGGAAACTACTAGAAAAATCCTCTAGTAAAGACCTAACAGTTACAATCAGGCTATAAGAAGAGAGTTATTCTACTTATTCTCTGTGAGTAGAAAATTAGTGAAGACCATAAATGTCTGCTATATTTGATAGACAACAAACAGACATTCAGGCCTTAAGGAAACTCCTATTGATTTTAATAGAATTAGGACTTAAATCCCCCTGTTTAGAAAGGGATATTAAAATAAGATATCACAATTAAATTGACATACTTGTACAACTGTAGAAAAAAATTCACTTTTTTTCCACTTGCTTTTCATTTGGCAGTTATGGTTAAGATAGTAATTTTAAGGGTTTTGTTTGGGGGGTGTGTGGGGGGAGAACTGCTGCAAAAATTAAGTAATTAAGTTGTCTGAAATGAACATGAAACTGTGCTCTTGGAAAAGTCTGTTTGCAATCTGGAAGCTGGTGGCTGCATTACCAGGGCAAGTGAAAGCATGTGTTACGCTTCCGTTCGTGCCATGGTTTGCCGGTCACTGCAGTGGTGATGGTAATGGTGCCTTTGAAAAGGACTTTGTGATACACAGCTAAAGGCAGCTATGAGCAGAGGGTCATAATTAAGGTTTGTGGTCATAATACAAAAATGCAGTGAGTCTGAAGAGGTGCTATAACAGTCTCATATATAGCAGCTACAAATTATTTAAAGACCAGGAATCATAGGCCCTCATAGTCTAACCAAGTTGAACCACAAAAGTCTGTGAGTTTGTTGCTGTATCTCTTGAGTTGCTAACTTCCTGTTACCTTTGCCACCTACCATCTCTGATTATGAGTGCATCTATTTATGTATACATTTGTCTGCAGCACCTGAAGTGCAGGCTGAAATCAAGACACGCTCGAGCCAGCCACAGCGGCATGGCTATTGCTCACGTATTCGCTCCACACTTCAGAAAACCATTCAAAGTACCAAATTATTTGCACGCAGCACATTAATTAGTTCATATCATGATAAATAATCAAGCCTTGAAATTAATTTTTTCCTGACTACATGGAAGCAATTAGATCACACAGTGTTCTCTGAGGGAATACTTGTGTAATACTGTGCGTACATTATGGCAAACTACATATAAAAATAATACTAGAACGAAATTTCATGAAGTTCCAGCATCCCTATCCAACTGATATCAATATTAATTGTGTGACAACTGCAAACAACATCCATACCACAACATGGTAGGTAAAGAGGCACATAAGGACACTTGAAGTTCTTATTGTTGCAATAAACAAATAGAATATGTTAAGAATTCAGATCTGACAAAAGACTTGCCAATGCAGCAAAAACCTAGGTCTGGTAGTTTTCTCAAATATACCCATGGAGAATACATGATCTAGGCAAAACCACATAATATCTAGGTTTTCAGGTCTACACTTAAAAGATCAAAAGCTCTACTCTCAGACACTGACTCAACAGCAGTGCTACTTCAGTTTTCGCTCCTACAAAGCAGAAATTTTAAGACAGCTCTCTTTAGAAAAATGTGAACTATAATTACATGAATTGAAACTATGTTTGGTAGGAATATTTCTCCACATTGCATCTTGGCGTATGGAGGAATGTAGGTTTTGTAATGTAACCATTTCATTCATGTAACATTCAGTACAAACTCTGAACCACCAATGTGTCTTCCATGCAGATAGGAGACTATATTACCGAGTCAAATGCACCATCAACAAGTCACGTAGTGCAAGGGGGCATCCAGCTGCTGCCACATTATGCTGATCCCTTCCTATATTTGCACATCTCTGCTAAATTTATTCTACACGCATGCACTCCTGGAAAGTTCTTCCGTAAGTTTTTAAGATCCTGATACTGTAGTAAGAACATGTAGCCAAGCACCCAGGTTTGTGTCTAAGTAGGTATTTTGACACGCTCAGCTCAAAGCACACACACACTTCCACCGTGTGCAGTGGGAACACTCACACATTTGAGAAACGTGCGCTCCCATGTTCCTCACACAACTAGGGTGAACTCGCCATAAGGAGTATGCAACTCCTTAGGGAGAAAGGAGCTTTCAAGTCTAAAAGATAATACAGGAAAGCAGAGCAACTTTGTCTTCTTCCTTATTTTACAACATTATTAAAACTTTGGACAAGGTGAAGCATGTCAGCCAATGTAAAGATGCAGGGGCGGTGTGATGGCTGCCTTTCTGGTTTAGGGCTTTTGAACCAGTTCACAAACAAGATGTGGACCATTATAACCCTCACATGTAGATCCCCTCTGTATACTTGAAAGTAATCCTGCTTTGGTAGTTCACAGAGGTGCAGAAGATGCATCTCAGCTGCAATTTTATCACAGCAGAGTGTGTGTTTAATTTTTTTTATGTACCAGTAACTATACTGATGGCATCAAGCTTTCCATCATGTCATTCAGCGTATCTTGCAATATATAGTTCGGACCAACATTAAGCCCTAACACCATTTAGACCATTTTAGACTATGTAAGGTGATCAATTGCAGACAACGATGTCCCCTGTCCTTTGCGCCTTCCACATAGTCTTGCCTGGGCTGCAGGATGCAGTCTGCTAGGCTTTTATTAGGTGTGCCCTGGCTGAGGAATATAAAGGTTGTTGCAGCTCTTCGATTACACACACAATATTTCAACAGTATGAAAAGAGTAGATATCAAGAAATGTCTTTCCACCAAAATCAGTTTTACCAGGGATTATTCCGATTTGCATGAGGCTTCTGGGGAAAGGGAGACTTGAGAATGGTTTATAAATTAATATGGAGTGCTTAAGTGTGAGTTATTTTAGGAAAGAATATTTTTCAGTATTTCATTCTTATTTTAGAGAGGAAGAAAAAGTTTCTATGGTTCTTTAATCTGAAACAGGACTTCTTTTAACTATGCAGGAAAAAAAGAAAGATCACAATGAGAGAGCTTTGAGTTGCCAACTCCACCAGCACACCAATTGAGTCACACTAAAATACTTCAGTAATGGTCAGCTTCTGCTTTTTTCCTCTCAAACCCTGTATTTACCATCGTTCTCCTTCACTTAGGAACGTTTGTAATTTTCCAGTTCCCTCTATTCTACCAGTTCTTTTCAAGATTAGGAAATATTTCAGAACTTCGCTGCAAAAGCCATCTTCATAGGACACTGATTAAACCATCAAGCTATTAATTATTCTTTTCTAATTTGCATAAGACTCACACATCTTGGTCAAAGTCTGTTTTCTTACGGCTTTGAAAACAGACACTTTAAAAACACGCTGTTTCTCACTGCGAAAGCAGCAGAGACACATTTTGCTTTGAAATCTGTGTCCGACTGATCGCTCCAGACCTGTATTTACCTCCCGCACTTCCCTGTACCGCCCTACCGACCAGGAATAACTTCGTTTTACTCTAGAACTTCTGCCAACTTCCTTGTGCCTCGGAGTTTCCCAATCCCCCCCTGACTCCCCTCCCGCCGGGCCCCGCCGCGCTCCGTGCCCGCCCGAGCCCCGCTCCCCGCTCGCGGCGGAGACCGGGAGCGGAGCAGCCCCTACCTGAGCTTCTCCCCGGCCGGCACGGTCAGCTTGTTCAGCTTGTCCATGCTCCGCGCTGCGCCGGCGGACACGCTGCGCTCCTCCCGACCCGGCACCTGCCGGGCACGGCCCCCACGGCACGGCCCCCTCCTGGGACCGTGCTCGGAGCGCGGCGGAAACCTGGCTGCCAGCAAAGGCTCCGCTGCGCCGGATCGCTGCCGTGTCGGGCTCTTGGAGCCTCTCGCCGTCCCACCCGCAGGCACTAACAGAGGAGGGACCCGGTGCCCGGGGCACCCGGGCCAGGCCGGCCCCTCCCGACCTCGCCGCCCGCCCCCGCCCCGTCCGGCGGCGCGCACAGGTGGCTGCGGAACCGGGAGCCGAGGAGGAGCCTTTGCAACCGGAGACAGGAGGCCTCGCTAATCCGCTCCTCCCTTTAGACGTTTCGGAATGCCTTAGGGAAGCACGGGATTGGCCTTGGAGGAAGGTGACCCGGCAGGTCGGACCCCCGGTTTTATAGCGGGTGGGCTGTGGCGGGGCCCGGACGCCCGAGTGTCCAGCCCCGGGTGGCTCAGCGGGCACCGAAGCAGGCGCTTGGCTCCCTTCTCCCTGCTCTTCTGCACTTCCCAGAGAAGGTGTGCCAGGTAGCACGGGCTGCCGTGGGAGCTTCTCCATTCCCAGAGGTCCTCCAGCAAAACCAGAGAAAACCGCTCAGTTACCTTAGAAAATCATCCTTTGGCATACCGCTGTCAGGGGATGAAAATATTTCCTCACCCCGTTTTTTAAACTAAGGCAGGAGCGAACCCAGATCCTTCGAGGGACACAGGGCAAAGCTGTTCCCACCCAAGATGTAGGCAGCTGATCTGTGTTTAATAGCTCTGCTACCTCTCAGCCTGAGATTTTTTTGCTTAGTCTTGGGCTAGGCAGCTGGTTGTTTCTCCAGGGCAATGTAAGCAGATATTCATGTTCCTTCTTTACCCTGAAGTGCTGATTAATTTGAATTCTGCACCTTTGAAGTATGACTCTTATTGCTCTCTATCTTTGGCCTGTCTGCAGCTTAGTTAATAAACTACGTCTGCTCTGGGCAGGAAACCTGCTCTTTCTTTAAAAAAAAGGTACATCTGCATCCCGTTAATATGTTTCAATAAGTGCAATGTTTTGAGGACTCCCAAAGTTATTTCTTGGGGTGATTCTCATGCCATTTAGGCTACATTTTCACATGGACATGTCTCCTCCTTGGACTGTATTGACTATAGATTTTGTTGTGAAAACAGAGTGTCAAAACAAACCCTCTTGGTTAGTGCAGATGACTGTGGGGAAACAACCTGCCATGAGATTTGTGTCTTAGGTAACAGTATTGCTCTGATCTTGGCATGGCTGACGTTCTTGTTTTCTGAGCATTCAGCATGAAAAGTGCTGGATATTTGCATACAGTATTTCTCTAGGGAGGGCCCATAGTGAACAAACTGCCCTTTTTGGGGTATCTTATGAAGTTTATAGAATGTAAGGAGTACCATAATAATGTTGAATGTCGTTTACTACGCAAGTCGCTGGAATTCCACCCTGCAGTGTATCTGATTGTGAACTGGGCACCTTTGCAAGTTTACTCCCTGAAAGTTATGTTGAAAATTAATTTTGAATTAGTTAAAATTAACACTCTGGCAATATGAAGAAGTAGATGTAAATACACTGTGGTGTGACTTCACTTTCTGCTTATGTAATCTTCCTGCTATGTCTACACATATGTCAGAATACAGGATTTGCTCTGTAGGCTCAGGTAGTCATTTCTCCTAGACAAAAACTGCCTCTTGCCTGACTGTCGCAGAAATCCCAGACCGTTTCCCTTTGAGATCTTTGGTGGCAGTCTGTCATTTGCACTGCCGTACTGGTTTCGCCTTGTTTCTTCCTGACTCAACCGTCTATGAGTTCAGTTTTGATGCTCTGCAGTGTCCAGTGCACAGGGCTTTCACGCCTGTCCTCGCAGCGCTGTCACCTCGCTGCTCCAGGGAAGGGGCGGCTGCTGATGCCTCGTGCTCAGGGCTCAGTGACAGTGCTGCTCACACGGGAGTTCTCATCCTGGTGATTTGCTGGCCCATGTGTTTGTGTAGCTGTGCAGTGAAATGGACCAGGGAAGGAATTCACTACAAACGATCTAGCAGAAAGTAACAAAAAAGAGGGTTTTAACTGCATGAGTTTCTTGGGTTTGTTCTGTGCACGGATGTTTGTGAGGGTCAGGATGGGGTAGGAGAAATAGGGTGTGTGACTGCTGTCAAGAAGTTATTTCTAAGTAAATCTCCATTGCACAAGGTTTGTTCATGAGATTTTGTGGCATCAGCTGTGGGGCCTGTCCACTGGTCATAGCTCAGCCTGCCTGCTTTTTCCACGCACACACGTGGCCCAACATGCAGTCCTGCTTCACTATAATATCCACCTGCAGTCTGTAGCCGAAAAAACCCCAAACCCTTTTCTGCTACTCCAGCAGGGCTTGTTTTCACCTGTTTGGATAGCAGTACAGGGAAAGAAGGTGAATGCTTGTCTTCACAGACCCGGCCCTCTGAATGCTTACACGGGGCATACCTTACTTCCCTTTATATCCACTCCTACCAAGACCCACTGTTGCTGGGAATTTTTCTTGGGCAGACAAGAGTCCTCGCCTAGAATTAGCAGAGGTCACTAGTACTAGGGGATGAGGCCTAGGCTGGCTGTCTTTGCTCATGCAAAACATAGACAAAGATTAAATTAGCCCCTTCCTCCCCCAAAAGCACATACAGGACCCAGTATCCCACAGTTATTTTAAACCCAAGGCATCTGAGAGAGTGGTTTTCCTGTCCACCTTGGAATAGGTTGTTCCTGGGAAACCAATGGAGAGTCAAGAGCAGGCAAAGTCCTGAAATTAGGAGAAGGAAGTCACCCTCCCTCAGAAGGCAAAGCCTTCCTAGTTACAGTGGAATTCCTTCTCATTTACATTTTAAATGCTTGTGTGCATCAAAAATAACTGGATCTAAACAGTGTAGCCTCAGCAGAAAACGACTACAGGCCACTTTGCTTTTTCTGGTCTGCCTCCGAATCAGCCTATCTGGACATCTACCCTGGTGTTGGGAAGGCTTGGTGGGATACAAGATAGGACAACCACTAGAGAAAAACCTAAAATAAAGAACAACATGCCCCAGTCCCTCCAAACAGCCCTAGGCATCTTCTTTTGCCCAGCAGGTGATTTCAAAGTCAAAACTTCTGGGCCATTTTGGGATTTATCCTGCCTGTGGTCAAGAAGGTTTTTGTATAATCCATACAGAAAGGAGGGGCCTGCAGACTTGCACCAGGGACGGGGCAGGTGAGCGGCAGCAGTTCCTCCATCCCTCCAGCGTTACTCATCACCCCAAAGCAGTGTCTTGGGGGCCCTGGCAGGAAGGGTGTCAGGGTCTCAGTAATGTCCATTCCAGGAACCACCCCGCCTTCCTCTTCAGTATCCCCGAGGGCCTGGAGGCGGTGCGGCAGGTTTGAGCCATGCAATGAAGAAAATGTCATGCTATTTTTGTATCTGTAACCCCAGCAACTGTCCCTCTTTGTCCTAATATGCTCATTTGGAGAATGCCAAAGAGGAACTGGGATTTCTTTTACCACGTGGGTGGCATCTTGACCATAGTGATGGTTAATGTAAAACCCTCCTCCCCAGCCACGAGTGCTGTTCTTGGCAGGGAGGAATTTGTTTTGAGGGATGCTCAAAATCCATGCTATCTGGCACATTTGAGGCCAATGGGGTCAGTGGGAGAGGCATAGCCACCTGCCTGCAGATGTTGCTGCCTGCTGAGACATGGCCTGGCAGACTGTACCAGCCAGCGCTGCCTGGCTGAGGTGAAGGATGGGTCCCAGGGGTATAGGATATAATGGGGTCGCAGGAGAATATATCTCAGTGTCTTGGACTAAGCTTTTTGCAGAGATGTCCCTGCAGTCCTGGTTTTCTGGAGCATCATCATTCAATCTCTTTACCTAAATGGTGTTTTCTTATCTAATGTTATAAGAACCCACATTCACTTGGACTCTGCCATTTATGTGATTACGTAGGTAGCCATTAACTTTATTTTCCTGTGTATGGCTACAAAGGGTACAGGATAAATTCTTGGCACTGTTACTTAACACAGGTAATGCAGGATTTGCCAGTAAATTCCCTTGGCAGGATGGTTCACAGAATGCATGTTTTTTTATTTTTATTTCTGATGCTCAAAATGCCATTGAAATTTTGGAAACGACCTTCTAAATGCTTGGACAGATTTTCTAAATGCCACTGACTGTTGCAACATCATTTCCTCATCACTGCAAGTGTTGTGGCTTAGTCTGGGTTTGTCTCTCTGATCCTCTCCTAGTACAACTGTGTAATTCTCCATTTATGCTCATAAATAAAAAAAAAAAAAAGCAACTTCTTTATCTTGTATGTGCAGAAACGAAAATTATTTTTATCAGCTGTTTTCTGCAGTTTATGTCCCGCTGGCTCATTCCTTGTACATGCTGCCTCACTCTGGTGGCATGCTCTCTTTTCTATTTACGAGCTGTGAGGTCATCGAAGCATGGTCAAAACTAGACTTGGTTGAACAAACTCTGTCTGAGACTGAGTATCCTACCTTCATTTGGTCAAAAATTGCTGTGAATTACCAGATATTTCCTGTTTGCTCAGGGCTCCAGTTTTCTATACCCTATTGTTAAGGTCATTTATGGTGTGACTTTGCTTCCCTGAGTAGATAGAAAACTCCTGTAGCACAGAAACAAGGGATTGGGACACTGTCTGAAGGATTTTAGTCCTTGCTAAGTGGTGTTCCAAGATCAGAACAAGCATCTTCATACAGAGCTAATTGTTTTAGAGAAACCATTAGGCAAAATCCAGAGTTTGACTGCTATCCCTGACAAGACAGATGGTTTTTCTTGGCTAAAGGTTTCTCTCTGACTCCTTTGATGACTACTTTTTCTGATTTCCACTGAAATTAATGCTCTCTAGTTTAATACCTTCCAGCACATGGTTTGTATGATGATCTTGGTTTTGCCAGCGATTACCGCTGAAGCTACTAATATCACTAATATTCATATTACAGTGTTAAATAGTATATAAAACATCAGCTGCACATATCTTCATTTTAAATTCATAAGCCTTTTATGGAGAACATTAATGCCATTGTCTTCATGTGGATTACAGATTATGACTGTGTCTAGTCTGGGGGACCTAGGGGCCTGTTTGAGTTCCTGATCTGAGTTGGCAGCCGAAGTCACATCCTGACTGCCTAACAGGGTGAGACTCAGTGATGGACCAGCATCTGCCCATAGCCTCCTCTGTATGACACTAGGAATGTGTCCTAGGCAGGAGCTTGTGGCACAGAGGAGAGATGGACAATCAAGACGTAAGGGAGAGTGTGAAAAGTCCAAGCGAGTGCGTAGGTACAGCACTCTAAGCTACCATTTCTGGACTTCTAGGATTTCACATGGTTGAAATAAAAAGCAGAGAATTGTAAACTGTATCATGTAGCAGAAAAATTTAACAATGAAATGAATAAAAAAACCTGGAAATAGATTAGTTTAAAATGTCAATTTACAGTAAACCTTTCTAATGTTTATTTTCATTTTTAATGCTTTGAGGAGACAGTGCTGCACCAGAGGATCTCAATGAACTATGCATGACTATTTCAAGAGGAAGCTATTTTTTACAGATGACATTAATGCTCATAGATACAGTCTAGTGCCCTCAATGTTTATAAAACGGCTGAGAAAGCTGACTTGAAGTAAGCAATCGGTTTGATAACTACGTTTCAATTTTATTCATAACATGACCATATAAGACTTTTTCTCTCAGTCATGCTAGAAAACTGATTTCTTAACCCATTCTCAATTACTAAAATTTTGTCTCCAACATTAATACAGAAGATAGTGCCAAATTTTTTTCTTCGAAGTACTGAGGAATCGAGAATGCAATGGTTCTTTATAGGAAATAATTCTTCAAACGTATTTCATGTACAGCTTCTCTTTACAAGTAGCTAGTATATTTGCTCATTTTGACTTCCCCACTTCTGGACAATGTGGGGAACCACAAGATGGTGCACATTTTACTCTTTAAAAGACAGCTTTTTGAGCTTTTGCTTGACTTTTTCTTCAGGAAGTCCTGACAAAAGAGCAGCAACCTAAGCTCTCCTGAGCAATGTGTAAAGTGTTTGAAAATTCACTTCAAAATACCTGATTTTATTGTCTTGAGGTCATAGTATTTCACCTTAGAGGTACTTCTCCCTGCCTGTATCTATATGCTGTCTGAGATCTCTCTCAGCCTCTGATAATTGTTTTAAAAGAGTATTTGTTCATATCTAAAGGTCTCTATTTAAGATTTGAATCTACTGCTTGAGCTCTGACTTCCAGGTACTGCTGGGCTAGCACTAAAGCTGAAAGCTCCAATCATGGAAGAGGTGTAATGAGAATGTAAATGTAGCCAGTCACTAGCAGGAGTTTGGCTTGATCAGTCTGTCTTCACGTGAAAGTCAGTAAATGATTGTTACAGTTCTGTTTTTCAAGGCTGTGGAAGTTCAGTGAAAATAGCCCAAATTGATACCACCTACACCTGAACTGGAAAACAGCCCAGATTCTTACCACCTCAGTCTGAACTGGAATCTGTAGCCAAAGTTGCAGGCTTAATTTTTTCCTAAAGACCTGCTATTTTAAACTATTTTCTATACATTTGATCTCTTCTGCTTTCAGAATGTCTGTAGGAAGATGTGCCAGCAGTACACTGTGGGGATGAACCACGGAGGGGAAATGGGGGCTTAGCACTAGACTGTCACATGCTGCCTGGGAAGGTTTTGTGCTTGATCATGTGGGTCTGAATGCAAATTTGTGGGTACTTGGTACCAGGCCAAAAGAGCACTCAAACTCTATTGTTTAAAACTATGACAATTTAGACGTAAGGTTTTCCCCTTCCCCCAATTTCTATTTTGGCTGATACACTGCCTGCTTAACTTACCATTCAGTGTCCCATAGCTAGTATTTGGAAACCTTGAGTTTATGGAACATGATTTCTCACGGCATTCTCTATATTTACTCCTTACTGATTGCTACAAACAGGTGAAATGCTGTCACTTCATGTTTAAAATAGTACATTGCTATATTCTAAGCGCCATTCTCAGACTCTCATTAACTAGTCTATTTGAATGGATTTTTTCCATTTCCAGGGTGCATAGAAGCTGTTTTAAACTAGAAAACGCTGCTTATTATACAGGAAAAGTTACATGTGGGCATTTATTTGTATCTTAGCAGATGAGAGGAAGATACTCCTCTGTCCCATGTACTTTTAAATTTTCAGAAGTTTCAGTCTCTTCACTGTGGGTCAAATGGCTCAATGCCACAGTGTTAATTTTGGAAGACTCCCAGAAACTGGCCCAGAAATCTTACATCTTTAATCTGATGTCACTTTGCATACCAAATGGCGTATTCAAAGGTGTTCATAATAGTAGCAGGAGATGCATTTGAAAATGGAACTCTAATTAATTTAATGGGATTTGGGTTTGTCTTTAGGCTCCCTGGAGGAAACAGGTCATATATGTAGGCATGTACTGTGGGGTAGGCAAAGATGTGAAAACAGTAAATTCAGTAGGATTTTCTCATGAAGGGGCCTCTGAGCAAACTCATTTTAGCACCTGCGGAGAAAATGTGTTTTGTTTCTCTGGGGACAAACAGAATGTGTAAAAAGCTGCACTTCTGCTTTTCAGTTTTACTGTCATCTGTTCCACATGCACACAGAAACACAAAATCTGCTCCTTCAGACAGACTAAGTATTTGATGTTAAACTGAAAGCGTTTGAGGTCAGATTGCCTTGGAGGCAGTGACCTGTGTTGGAGCCAACCGACAGCTACAGCGACTGAAAAATAGTGACGCTGCTTGGTCTGCAAATCTTATCCCCTTCCAGCAGTTAGGAGTGACTGCAATGGAGATGCTCATAACTGGCCAGCTTTAATCTAGCTCTGATCCTAACCGGGGAAGGGAGGGCGAGGGGGCATGTGCCTCTTTGCAGGCTGGCAAGCCACTCTTGTTTCTGACTACTCTCCTTCTTCCTCATCTCATGCTGCAACTGCATTAAATCTTGGACAAATTTGCTCCCCTGCCCATCCTCCTGGACGTGCATTTACCCTGGAGGGAAGTCAAGAGGCCATAGTGGGAATACTTGGCAGAGTGGGTAATTTGGCCCTGGCACTGGGAATGAGAATTGCACAGGGCAGAGGAGGAGAAGCGTTTTGTGTCCTTCCTTTCTGTGTGTGCCTGCTGACCATCAGCCAGAATTCAGACACAGGTAGTGAATGGTCTCAGTATGTTTGCGTCCCTGCTGACAAAATCGCTGAGTACACTACTCACACAGGGAAAAGGTTGCAAAAGTTTTCAAATTTCAAAATGAAAGAGATGTCGTAAAATGAGGCTATTTTTGTATGGTACTGCTGATACTGTTTACGCATATCACGATGCCTTCTGTACCTGGAAAATGCTGAAAAGCCACTTCTTTCCTACATTGGCCTGTAATCTACAGCCAAGGAAAATGGTTGGTGTATCTTTGGCACAATTTGTCAATCTGCACTGCTTCACTGACCGTAATAATTGCTGTCTGAGCATTTTCTTGTTCCTGCTTAGGAACAGGAAAAATACTTTTGTCTGTAGTCTTCTTTGTTTTCGTATGTTCCATCCTCTTAAGATTGCTTTCTTCTGTTTCTTGGATAACTGGAATTGCCTAACACTCTGTTCTGGGAGCAGAAATGTCACCAAACAGAAAAAGCTCCAGAAGTCCTCATCCAAAAGTATAGTGGATTTGAAATACTGCCTTCAAAAAAAGACAGAGAAGTGATCAAGGAGATGGGAGAATTTCTAAAGAAAGAAATTATCTTATTAATTAAAAAAGTAGCAAACTGCCATTTGAAATAATAACATGGTAACATTTTATGACCAGAGGTGCTATATGGCTGTGAGATGACATAAAGGGTTTAATGGAATACTCTGTTCTGTGCAGACAAATTGCTCAGACTTGTAACTATAGCCATGAAATTTTTCTGTTGTCTAAGACTGCAAATTTTATGAATTGTTGCGAAGAATATGTTTACACAGTTGGTAACTTTAATTGCATTAAGACTACAAAAGTGTAGCAGATGAATAGAAGTGCCACAATATATCAGAGAGGGTTATTATTTTTTATGTATCCTATTTTGAAGCATTTATTGCTGTAGTACAGCATTTAAAAGAGTTATTTCGTCAGTCTGTGGTCATAAGAGCCTGCAGTTTTCTACTCTCAAAGTATATTGGGAGAAAAAAGTCTCTGCATTTAGTAGCAAGCACTGGGTTTCAGAATAACTGTTTCTACTTTTTTTGTCACCCCTTCAGATTTAAAATATAAAGGGAACTTAGTGAGAAGTGAAAGAAGAAAGAAAATTTCATAGAAGTCTATATGTAAAGAAATGCATCTATGCAAATTTTAATATTTATTTTATTGCAGTAGCACATAGAAGTCTTATTCTTAAACAATTAACCCTTTCCATTATATGTTTTTCTGATAGAGAACAGGAAGGTTGCTGCATTGAAGAAAATGAAATTTTTTTGGGATTAAAGAAAGTTTCTGACTGGTAGTTTAGAAACTGTATATGTATATGATAGTCTTACAAAATTTTTAATTTCTGGACACTAGTGGATTTTACCAACATCTGCAGCATGGATTTGGGTACTTAAAACTTCTCTGTGTTGTAGACATCTGCCTGGAGTTATGTTATACATTTGAAATTGTCCTGTTTGTTATTGCCACAATAATGTTGAGCTAGGAATGTGTTTATAAACAGATTGATGAGTGAAAACTAGATTGCTGTGTACTGTTTCTAATTTGGAACTGGTGACAAGGTATATATTATTTGTATAACTTTTTCTATAAAGTGTTTGTATTAGTTACCAAATAGGAAGACATAGTGATACAGTAGAGTTTTTCAGGGAGAAATTATTGTTTTTTAATGTATCTCTTCCTTAAGGGTTATGATTTCTTTCAAGCTTAAGCCTTCCTTGAGGTTGGTCAACTTTCACCTTTCTGTTCACAGGAGAATTTCCCCTTTCATGGAAAAGACTTCTCAAAGTATCCTGAGCTTTTAAAGAAATTACTGATTTCTATTATTATTCTTATTCCTGGTGGAACTGATACCAACAACACTTTCCTGAATCAAAGTTCACTGTGTAAATGTATTTGTTCCAGCACGGTCCATTGTGGTGTTATACCAGCTCAGTGAGTGTCATACTGTTCATACGCACGCAGACAGAGGCACCCACCCACCCACAACTCTTTGCCCATTCCTGTCTTCTTTAGGCACCTGGTTCAGGTTAATGTCGCAAGTATCATAAGAATTAGACCTTTGATATGACCCAGGACTGCTTTACTTTAAGTTAGCCAGTACTCAAGAATATTAGTGTAGAAAGAAATGCCATAATAAAGGAGCAAAACTTTGAACTTGGTGATAAGATAAATGCTAAGCCTGCCCACGTATCTGCTGGAGCTACGCCATGGGGCTATGTTTCAAAATGTTCATGGTGCACTGGTTGTGAATGGTCAACACTTCAGATCTGTACAGAAAGTGAGGCTTTCTCAGAAACTGGTGTTCCATCCTGCGGACTCTGCAAGGTACGTGATAGGTATAGATATACAGTGATGTGCTGGTTTTGACTTAGGCTGGTTCCATAATGTTTACATCTTTAATCCTGAAGAATTTATTCCCATTATTCACTGCGGTTAACAGGGGATCTGATACTATATTCATCTTGATGATGGTAGAGAAGTGTTGTTGGAAAGACATCATCTGCAAGGGCTCTGGTCTGTGATCTGAAATTAGCTACATTTGTTTTGTTATTCTTCAGTGTTTCCTTAGAGCTGTTTTTTTAAAGCTAAAACCCGATAAAGTACCAATGTCATGGAGGTGTATCATACATGTTAAGTACATCTTTTGGGTAAAAGCTGCAATTGTTGAAATTTTGGTTTTATCTGTAATTTTCAATAAATAGCTTGAAAGTCATTAGCTAGTAGAGAATACCTGTTAGGCAGTACATGCAAATCTCTTTTCTATTGCTTTAAAAAGGCAAAATAATGACAGGAAATATTTGACTTAGGATTTCTTTTTCCAGTATAATAAAATCTCTATTTGTGGACAAACCCCATCTAGTTATGAACAATTTCTTAATCGTTTTTTGTACCAGTAACCTAAATGGATTATAGCTGATAGTTCATGCTGACATTTCAAGCAACACAAACAATCATTTTACTTCTGTGATATTTAACTGTATTATCTGTTCATTAAAGCAACAGCATGGATATGTCTTACATTCCCTTGTATTTTTTCAGAATATTATTTCTTGAAGCCAGTGGAATGAGATAAGGAAGATATATAAAGGTAATTAATTATATCAGCCAGATCGGGGATTTAGAAGAGAATCTGATTACATTTATGAAATGCATGGTAAGGCAAATTAACTGAAATGGTAAGATATTTTTAGGTTATTGTCTGTATTCTGAGAGCTTTGTAACATAATAAAAAGCCATGAAACTGGGCAGTGAGGAACTAAATAGGAGAAATGACAGAGCTGTGGTAGCAGGTGTCTGGGGAAACTGAAGTGCCAGAATTGTGAAGAAGAAACTGAGACTTAATGCTCTGTCAAGGATATCATTGGAGAGTACCTAAAATGTGCAATGGCAGTGGGTGAAAGAGAAGGGAAACCAGGAAAGCTAGTCTAAGAAATGTAAAATATGTAAAATCTCTTCCCCCTCCCCTCAAAACTCTTGACTGTTAGGAACAGAAAGAGATTGTCGGACTGAAAAATCAGGCATGGCTTGTGGAAGACTAAAATAAAATATTTTTAAAAGAAGACCATTAACATTTTTAACAGCAATCTCAGCCCAGATTGAGTCAGTTTTGGGCAGGGAGATTGAACTGCCTCCCTACTCAGGAAAATGTCCCTTCATCCCTCTGTCATCCAGAAGGTTGATAAAATAACCTGCAAGAGGTGATCTGAGTAGTCCTAAGCTGTAACGTGCTGCAGGGAAGCTGCATATGCTGCTGTTATCGTGGCAAGAGATTGGCTGTTGTCTGGCCCTGAAAACACTTCATCTCTTCAATAATGCAGGACATATCTGAATTTTACTTCTAAGAATGGTAAACAAACATCAAGATTGTAAAATCAAAGTGTGTTTATGCTGTGTGGTGGAGCATGGGGCCAGAACTGGTGACACTGAGCAATCTCTGGAACAATACGTAGAGGAGCTGCACCTTGAGACAAGGCATTTCAGATCATGTGCAGCATTCGGTAGTGCAGCTTTCCTGCTTCTGGCAGCTGGGCAGCTCCTGTGCTTGGTGCTGGCTCGTCAGCCCCTATGCTGCACCCACTGCAAGTGTACAGATGCTCTGAAGCACTGAAAATTACCGAAAGCTAGCATGAGGTTGCCTGTGAATCTTAATTTCATAAATAAATATGTGCATTATGATACTGCCTGTGTTCAGGTGGTTACAGATGATTTATCCAGAGAGGCTCTCTGATGCTCTGAATCGTGTGCTGATGAGTGTTAATACCATCTGTCATGTAGATATGCACAAGTGCCATTGTGCCAGTGTCCATGGTGCTATGAAGGTAGTTCTACATTCCTCACATTGGTGTTGCTCTTGGAAAGGGAATTTATGAGAAAGGTGTTCGTAAAGAACTATTTATTTACATGCTAAATGCGTTTTCTGCATTTGTTTGGGACAAGTCTTTAAAATATATTTTTTTGGCAAATGTATTGGTTGTATAGGTTACCACCTGTAGCTCTGGTGGCTGCTGAGTTTCAGGTCTTGAATTCTGTTGAACAGAAGGCTGCTGTGGCATTCCTACCAACTGCACTTCATCTTTTGCCAGGCCAGCTGCGCTGAACAGCCTCTCCTGAAGCTGTTTCAAGCGACTGGTTGCTACAGCACCAACTGTCCGGTTTGCAGGTGCAACAGGCCCTCCTGCTACAGTCCCTTAACTCCTCGTGCAGCTCATCTTGTAACTTCTCTACCCTGCTTGCCTAGCTGACCGCATTTTTAAGCATTGCCATTTTCATGGCTTAGTATCTTATCTCAACCGTTTACCTGTTCCCATTTCTGAATTCAAGAAAGTCTGAATGAAAAGGCTTAATACTTCCCTTCATTATGTTAGAAGTACTCCACAGACCACCTGCCATCGCAGCATGAACACATGAACCAATGAATGAAGCACTGCATGCTTCTACAAAAGCAAAAAGTGGTTACATTTTCACTCTTCCACAGAGGCTAGTCTAAAGTGAGAAGAATGAAAAGTCTCTCCCGCAGAGAGCATAAATATGTGTTGATAACATGCTGTAAATTAAATATTGTATTTCTTTCAAAAACTGAGAGGACTCCAGTTTGGAGACTTGGAGCAAAATCAACCAAGACGTCTGCTGTTTGCTGCCCAGTGTGTACTTGAGCTGGGACACATGTGGAATTCTGCTAAAATGAAATTATAAATTAATGGTCCTTCACATTTCATTGCTTGAATGAGCCAGAAGTTATTTTGTTCTGAATTTTGAGTCCCAGGTGCAGTACTTTCTGACTACCAAATATGATTTTTTAAAAGGGAAGAAAGACCAGTGAATCGAAACTTCAACAATCTCTTCTCTGTGGCCTGAGTACAGCCACGTAATAGAGAAAAGGAAAGCATATCGACAGACAAGGTGGAGTAAGAAGATCCCGTCCAGACATATGATGACAGTGAAGAACCAGTTTGTTATTTGGACAACAGCTTCCATTTCTGGTTCTGCTTCCGGGTTTGTGTACAAACGTAAGCGGGTCGTTTGGGTCTGTGTCTTATAAAGGTGACCTCTCACTTGTTTCTTTGATTTTTGGTACCCAACTTGAGTTGCTCCGTGACTGATATTGTATTGCTATTTAGGCTGGTCTAGAGTACTAACAAAGATAAATATTTTCACTTTCACTAAAATTTCATGAGATTAAGCTGACTGTTACAGACCTGGCTCTCCCTACATGTGGACCAGCATATGCTTTTTTCTCAGAGGCTGATCCACTCTTGCTCTTCAAAGAGGGTTAATAGACACCTAGTATTATTTAGCATTAGTCTGTCACACCATTATCAAAAGGAGTCTGTGGTTTAGCTTGCTTAATGTCCTTAAAAGTGAGCAGTGTTTCCAATATTGAAAAAACGCTTCTATAATTCACTGTTAACCCCCTGCCCCCGAGTGGCATTCCAACGATATTGAGCATGGTAAGGTGCCATGAAAGGGGATTGGCCAAAGTTGACTAGTTTTAAAATTTTCTAAGTTAGAAGTTCTCCAGAAAAGGCTCCAGAACAGAGAGTAATGGAAAGTCATGGGGCTGAAGAAGAGGAGGAGCCTCTGGAGACAGTTCTAGGCTTGTACTGATTTATATATTATCTGTACAGACATAAACCAGATAAGACTGCAACTCCAGTGACTCTCTCTATATTTTCCTAGCTGGGATAAGGAGGATGAAATGTGCTGTGGTAGTCATGATTAGGACAGTTATTTTTTTTCACAGTAGCTAGTATGAGGCTATGGTTTGTATTTGTGCTGAGAAGATACTCTGGCAGTTTGTAGCTGGTTTCTATCTCAGGCATCCAGGGTGTTGGGAAGAAAAATTGGGATTTCCTTTGTTACCTTCATATCCGATCAATTCTTTGGTGACCTCCAGATAATATCAACTGGTATTTCAAGTATTTGGGAATGGGATTATTTTCAGTAACAAAGGATGGGGAAAAGGAGAAAATTCTTTTGCTTCATTGGAATTTCTGGATGCAGTTTTCATTACAAGGGGAAAAAACCCTCCAACTCTGACAATATACCTGTAACCCTGAGATATTCCTTATCATTGCAATAGTGATAATTCAGTCTAACCGTAGTATGTGCTTAAAGAAAGCCTTTAGCTCTATATTATTTCTACTCATCCTGGGGCAGGAATATGGTTCACAGAACCACAAGAACTAAAGCACTGCCAAGTCAGTTTCCACTCTAACCACAGCCGCAGTACTGCAGCATGATAGCATCTGAACTGCTGCCATTGCTGTTTGGAAAGTAGTAAGACCCCAACAAATATCTGGGTATCGGGACTTGATCAGAAAATATAAACTTGTATATTTTGTATACTTTTTTATATTTTCAACTTTGGAGAGAAATGTATTGCTACTATTTGTAGTGTCTTTTTCAAAGATTGAATTGATGTTTTATTTACAGTCTCTTGTGACTTCCAATGATTGTTGTATACAGGTGTCTGTTTTCTCTCTATAAGCTCTGCCAAATGTATTTTCTGTCTACATCTTTATTTTTGGTTACAAAGACAGGCTTGTAGTAATGGTTATTTCCTGTCAACTTTATTTAGTAACTTTATACAACTGCACTTGAAAAAATCATTTAGTGAGAAAGGCCACTGAAGTAGGGACTTTTTAGACTTGTGTTTGCTTAAAATAACCTTCATGTAAATTTTAAAGGATGCTGCAAGACAGGTAAGGCTGTTGCCTAAGTACTGCATTGCTGAGTTTGTCTTAAACATGAACTGGATTCAAGATAGCACGGTGAACAGCCTAGGCACAAGATCTTTTTAGAAGAGCATGAAACACAATATACTCCTGAGCTGTGAGGGCGTATCTTCCTTTTTAAGTAACTGGTGTCATTGCAAAAGTTTCAGTTGCTCATGGCAGGATGGAAGAGAAACTGCTGTAATGCAAGTGTCTGTTGCCCCCTTTCTGCTGAAGGAGTCTAATTCTCTGTTGCTGTAAAAGGAGCCAAGGTGGTGTTGCTTTGCTGAGCAAATATTTTCTAGATCCTCCTGTGAACAGCAGAATATCCAGAATCAAGTCTGATCAGCAGGCAATGGCTGGCTCTGTAAATATTTGTTGCCCGAGTAGACTTATCATAACCTTTCTGTGCTAAAAATAAGTAAATAATATAGAAAAATGTGATTTAAAGTAAAATTTAGAGACTTTTTTTTTTTTTTTAGGTGTATATAGCTATCAAGGAAGTGCCCTGTAGTGTGTAGTGTGTTTCACAGAATCACAGAATGGTCAGGGTTGGAAGGGACCTCTGGAGATCATCTAGTCCAACGCCCCTGCCAAGGCAGGTTCATCTAGAGCAGATTACATAGGAACGCATCAAGGTGGGTTTTTAATATCTCCAGAGGAGGCTCCACCACCTCTCTGGGCAGCCTGTTCCAGTGCTCTGTCACCCCCCAGAGTAAACATTTTTCCTCAAGTACAGGTGGAACTTTCTGTGCTCCTGTTTGTGTCCATTGCCCCTTGTCCTGTTGCTGGGCACCACTGAAAAGAGTCCGGCCCCATCCTCTTGACACCCGCCCTTCAGGTATTTATGAGCATTGATGAGATCCCCTCTCCGTCTTCTCTTCTCCAGGCTAAACAGACCCAGCTCTCAACCTTTCCTCATAAGGGAGATATTCCAGTCCTCTAATCATCTTCATAGCCCCCTCTGGACTCTCCAGTAGTTCCCTGTCTTTCTTGAACTGGGGAGCCCAGAACTGGACACAGTACTCCAGATGCGGCCTCACCAGGGCACAGGAGAGAAGGAGGATGACCTCCCTCGACCTGCTGGCCATGCATTTCATAGTGCAACCCAGGATGCCATTGGCCTTCCTGGCCACGGGTACACATTGCTGGCTCATGGTTAGCTTGCTGTCCACCAGCACTCCCAGGAGCGCTGGTTCTGTATGCTTCTGTAACACTAGAGTGTAACACTGCTCTGTAACACTGTTTCTGTAACACTAGCATGGTTATGTACTTGAAACCTCTTTTGGTCTCTTTCAGGTATCATTTTTATTGGGAGGTACTTTATGAAGAGGGATCTTCTGAATTTGTAGCCCTAGCCTTTTCTGGTTTTGGGAGTGAGTAGAGATTTTAAAGTGGCATTTAAGCCACATCAAAAACTGAGGAAAGCAAAGAACTAAATCTATATATTTAGACATAAAACATTCAACCTGAGTCAGCACTGGTATTTAAAGGATATAGGGTAATTAAAAATACATTATGGTATATCCCAAGGAGAGAGGAAAACCTTTCCTGCTTACTAAGTATTGGGACAGAAGTCATCTACCACCTTTGCTTTTTCAGCTTGGAGATTTCTCGAGGGGGTGGGGAGGTGGGGGAAAGTCCAAATGCAGATTATTGCAAGATTTCTGTACTGTTGCATCTCACATAAAGAGACATCAAAAGCTCTTTGTCTTTATTCTTAAGGAATTTGCCTATTCTTATAGAAATCTAACTGATTTTATTAGTACTTTTATTAGGATTTGTCTTTGGTTATGCAAAAGAATCCAAAGAAGTAAAAATATAGGAGCAAGAAATCAAATATTTCAAAGTGAATCTGAAAGTATCATGTTGCACATCCTACATTTCTTAACTAAGAATAAATATAGTAATAATGCCTATGTAATCCCTCCCTCCAAACAGGATTAGCAAATTCTCTACATGTGAAATCTGAATGCCCTGTGGCACCACAGCAGGTGAAGGGGACCTTGGGAAGCAACTTGAGCTTTCACCTGTGGTGCAGTTGTACAGTTTTCCTTACTATTTCAAGTAAGGACCTCACAATTCCTGATGCTTTTCCATTATAACATCCCTGTGAGATAGAAGAGATGCTATTATTTCCACTCTGCATGTGGGAAAGGAAACCAGGAATACTGAAATAATTTGGCCAAGTTTACTTAGGAAGTCCGTGACAAAACAAGGTCTCAAATCCATGTTTATCAAATCCAGACTTAGTGGTTATTGAACACCATCACTCCATGAGGTTTTGCCTTACAAACTCGCTCCTGACCTGGCTACAAAGGGGCTAAGTGGGGGTCCAAGGCCTTTGCACCTGGTCTATAGAGAACTTGTCCATGGATTTAAATGTTGATAGCTGTGAGAAAGCTGAAAAGTGGGTTTTACACATGAGATTGTTTGCCTTCCTTAATGAAGAAATAAGAGAAAAAAAGGCAGGTGGAAGAGGGAGGACAAAAAAGGAGTTAATGTGTAATGTTTCTGCTTCTTGCAGTTTGAATTATGCAAGTGCAAACATTTCAAGTGGAAGATCTCAGCATTACAAAGGTATCCTGCTATGTAATGCCTTTTACAACTGAGAATTTATTCATATGTCTCAGGAAATGAGATCTTTGTTTGGAAGGTAAGGATGAAAAATTTCAGACTGCTGTTATTAAAAAGTATGAACAAATGAAAAATAGATGTTAGAAAGTAATCTAGAAATCTCTCTTGACTACAGAACATTTAATTTAGGAAGAGCAAATTTTTCTGCATAGACTATAAATTCCTGGTAAAATAAACTAGTAACTTTTTTCACAGCAGTGAAAAATTGGTAGATGTTTGTTTCAACAAAAGGAGTTCAAATGTTGCCTGCACCATAATTAAACAAACCTTGTAATTATGTATCCCTTTTCACAGCTTGCTCATTATCCAGGATCTTCCTGTATATAGCTTGTTGCTATATACAATGGTAAACTCAAGACTTGACATCTTATACCTCATTTGAGGGTGAAGATTTCTCATTTACCTAGCAATCTGGCACAACCAGAACAGGCTTCTGAATTTGCATGTGATAGAGAGCACTGATTTTGTGATGAAAGATTCCAATCCTGATTTTGGAAAAGAATCCGCAAGAGCACATGAGAGCAGAATTTATTTTGAGTTTGGTTTGGGATAAATTTCTAATCACATTAGCTGTAAAGAAGGCCTTTTAATTTCACGGTCCCTGGGAAAGTGTAACTTGAGTAACCTGAAAGCATTGTGAAACAACTTCTGCAGAAACATCTGATACTGTAAGTCTTGGACTACCCACACCGAGGTAATTGAGCTATAATTACATTCCATTCTCAAGATGTGCTTCCAAATTATGGATGTATATCATTCAGTTACAGCTTACATGCCAGTTTTGCTGAATACAGTTATAAATACCAATCTTATTTGCACTGCTTACTAAAATATTAAGTAAAGACAGCAAGACAGGATGTCTGGAAAGCACTTGAGTTCCAGTAGTCTGAAATATCTGTGGTATGAGGTTGATTTTGATATCTGCTCTGTCTTAAAGACTGCTCCTGAATGTAGTGTAATATTCTAGATAACATTCTTCCTGACATAAATTTTAACACTGAGGAAATGAGGCCATGAGCCTAATCCGTGGGATGTTTGGGACTTCTCTGGTGGGAAGTATCTGGAAAGTGCTCTGAAGAGTGAACTCCTTCAGTGTTTTACGTGACCCCAGGCTTTCAGCGTGAAACTGTATCAACTGAGCCTGCTGCGTGGAGTGAAAAACACTATGGTGCTTCTGCAGCAGGAAGGGCTTTCAGCAAAGCTCGAGATTTCAACATGATGGCAGGGCTGTTGAAAATGTACAAACCTGTGAAAGCAGTTTGTTGCACAACCCTGGCAGGAGCTCCAGAGCAGGTTTGGACTAGTGACTCAGTACTCTGCTGTCCTAATGTTTGAAAGCAGCACCTCTCTTCTGTTACTGTTTTGGGAAGTGTGGGAGGAATCTTTCATTATTGCATTTCATGGGTAGGATAGGACGCTGGTAGAGACTGCACCTTGATAATTTCACTACTATACTCAGTAGTTGCTCAGAAGAGATCTAGGTAGACCTGTGGCTTGAAGTGCTGATGAGAACTAGTTTACATCAGGCTGTCCTTAGGCTGTCAAAGCCAATGCTAATTGAAGTAACAGAATATAATGAGTCTTCATGAAGAGCATAGTGCAAAAGAAGTTTATTTCAGAGTATCAAAATGTAATTACTATGATAAACGCTTCCCAGAGAAAATATTTTGTCTTTTTTTCCCCTATTATCTTTGTTTTCTGTAGAGAACAGCTACAGTATTGACTAGAGGGGAAAGAGCCTTCCATTGAGTTAGTGGAAGTATTTAGTGCAGAAGTGCTGGAATTATAGCCATGCATGGCTGCAGATTGTTCCTGGTACATCTGTGATGAGATTTCCAAGGAGAATGTAGAATAACTGTGTGGTTTAGATCACAGAGCATTTGTAGCCTTCTAGACTCAGTCTTCCATATGGAAAAGAAGAACACAAGGTGTTGCACTAGGAACAATTAGAATGGGAAAGACAAAGAGCTTTTGGTGGTGGCACATCAGGGGACCTATCTTCTGTCTAATGAAACTGTATGAAGAAACTTTAATGACAAGCAGAGACATGAAGCACTGGCCACTGCCAGGAGAAACACAGGATTTTGGTCTCACCTTGTCTGTCAATTAATATTTTTCTGTTTAACTATTCTTAGTGTTTTGGTCCATTGGGGATCACCTGCTGTATGAACAAGCCTGAAGAAGCCTTTTCACCTGGTTTAGCTGGATCAATGTAGAACTTTCCCACATAAAATGTTCAAACTGCTTGAGTGCTATAAACATGGGCAATTTTTGCAGTATCAATTAGTAAGATGCAAGAGCAACAGATTTTACAGTGAAGGTTGGTTCTAGGGATCTGACATCCATACTGTGCATTTCAGGAGTTTTATTACTTTGTACTTGACCTATTCTGGTCTTTTGCTTTGCACTTGATAACAGAATTCATGTTGCAAAGCACCTTTGTTATTCCAATTTACAATCTGAGAATCCAAAGCTTGAATGCCCCCAGCAGTAGTAATGTAACTCTTGGTGTCACTTCAGTAGATTTCTGTTTGTCCCAGTATTGTAGTAGATCAGATTCGTGTGTGTCACAGAAGCAGAGATAGCACCTTTGGTTAACTTTGTATTCCTTCTCTCCACATTTTCTCTCAAAATGATGTCCCATTACACTTAATTAATTTGCAAAAAAGTCCTTTGATATTTTCCTTACTCATCAAGTTAATTACTAAAACAAACCCCAGAAGAATATTAGCTTACGCTCTCATCAATTTCTTATCAATAGGAATAGGATTTTAATGGGTAAAAATGCCTCCAAATTACTCCAGTTCTTTACCAACAGAGTGGGATTTAAAAAAAATGTTTTCCCAGATAGGGAAAAAAAAGCTACATGGAATAATAACAACCATTAGTTGAAGCAGAACAATTCAGTCCATATTATACTGAACTCTTCTGGGGTTCATTGGCTCACAGCGAAAACTCCCCAATACTGTTTCTCTGCAGTAGTACGAGAGACATAGTATAGTTGAATATTCAGGATATCCTTCTAAATAAACTTTATTTGTCACGAACTACATGAAGGCATTTCTTAACTGTTATAGCTGCATTCGCTTATTCAGTACTCTATTTAAATGACTTTCAACATAGCACTTTATTAATCTGATCACTGGAATTAATCTCTAAGCAGCAGATGAACCAGTTCTGAAAATTTGACCTCATACACTGTGCAAGTAAAGAGCTTTCTCCTTCCAGAAGAAGCTGAACTTGTACTTTTCCTAATATTAAGGCTGTCCCTGTCTGTTCTGAGGAAGAGTGTCACCCAGCAGCTGGTGCAGAAGTGACTTTTTTTTTTTTGTCAGCTGATCTGAACCACAGTTCTTGTAAACCTTCCAGAGTCCTCATCCTGAGGAAGTTCCATCCCCCTTTGATGAATGCCCTTCACATGAGCTGGAGTTTTCAATTCTCATTTTTCCTTATTTATTAACAGCGATGTCAGAGTACAACAGAGTATTAGTCATTTAATGGAGAGGCAGAACATAATGAGAAACTTACGGCTGGTGCATTATTTTGAATCGGCTCAGCTCATAATCTGATATATTCTGAAAAGAGAAAACACAGCTTTTGTAATTTAAATAAAGATCAATTTACTCAAGAATAATCCATTAAGTAAGTTGAATGACTTTTTAATAGTGAACTAAGCAAAGACCTAAAAAATAGTTTTTAGTTTTGTAGCTACGTGGTTGTCTCATTTTGGTTAATGCTTAACTTTTTAAGTTGTAACATTTCTGGAAAGCTGGTAGCACACACTACATTGTTAAACTGGAATTTAACCGGGCGTGTGGCAGATTAAATTAAGCTGGTTAATGAATCATTGCAAAAAGTGATAAGCAAACCATTTTATGTGGCCTATTTCCAGCTCCACCACAGAATTTCTTTGAGGTTTTTTAACCGAAATCAGCAGATTAGTATAACAATGGCTGAATGGTGATAACTTTAACAATGGTTGGGACACTGTTAAGTCCCAGTTTGGTCTGTTCTTAGGCTAGATTTCTGCATGACTCCTCAACACTTGAAAAACAGGGAAGGAGTGAAAAAGGAATAGAATTTTTAGTGTGCCACCTTGGCACAATCTAGTGCTGCACAAGTTAATTTGGGTACTGGAAACAGTTTAGCCAAATAGTTTTAATGGTTTGTGTAGCTTCATACACCTTCCACCTCAATGTGCCAAAGAGCCCATGCACTGCGCTGAAGCAGCAGAAGTACTTTTGATGTTCAAGCTAGTGCACACTTGCAAGCACAAGTCTTAAGTCAGAGCTTTAAGATAGTCTAAATTAAATCTTCTTTATCTATTGTTTTTCCTTCAGTGCAAAATTTCCAGTAAAATCTCTGGATTGTACCCAGACCATGTGTGTGATTGCGTGGTTTCATCTAGAAACCTGCTAATGATAAAATGCCCTCTTTCTCAGCATGGATTTCAGGTCAGGCTGAAAACATGTCTATTTTATAGATGCAGTTCTAACTCTCCTTCTATTTTTGTGTCAGGAAGAGGAAATTAATTTGCTTGTTTCCTGAGACTTCCTGGGCATAACTGTAATGGATGTGAAATCTCTGAAATGGATATTTTCCAGTGACTTCAGTGATACTGATTTCATTGTAATATGATTGATGTTTGCCCATCTCTGTCTGTTTTCCTGAATAACCTCCCAGCCATCAGTCCCATTCCAAACTGTTTCGCCTTTTCTCTCATGACGGCATCATGGTACATGAGTTTGTGTCAGGCATACAAAATGAGACACTAATAACAAGTGTGTGAGATGAGGAGATCAAGTGGAGAACATATAAGATCTCAGAGAAAACATTTCTTCAGTCTGTATTTAAATTCAAGCAAATGTCTCCATTTCTTTAAGTTAATACATTTGTCTTGAAAATATGCCATTTCAGACACTAGAGAGCCCCCTACATTTAATACATAGCCTGTAATTAGACTGTAACAAAAGCAGCTGTCTATCTACGTGTAGTGTGTATGGTAATTAGCAGATGATCTAGCAGATCTAGAAATCACTAAGTTCCTGAGGAAATCTGAAACCATGTTGAGCTGCCTGATTGACATACAGACCCACCTGGGCTTGTTCAGTGTTCATCAGCTGTATTGATGACTCACCAAATTGCCTCTGCAGATCAATGACCAGCACTATTAGGGCTATTTCCTTCCCTGTTGATGCCCTTTCTAAGTAAGATGAGGAAGTGGTTGTGTTTTTTTGTTGTAAGGGTTTGATTTTTGTTTATCTCTTGAATGTGTTAAGATTGCTGAGGTATAATTGCTTGGTGATTGCAGCCAAGTACCTTGAGTAATGCTCACTGCCCTTCCCAGCTGATGTTTGCTGTAATCTGCTGCTTAAGCAGTACTCTGCTGTAGGCAGCTCTTCCCACACGGGCAAGTGCTGTGTGTATGATCAGATCAAGCACTTTTTTAACTAGCAATTGAGCTTGGTAGAGGAGAAAGCTATGGATCTGATGTAAGCACTTCCTGTAGTGGTGAATGTTTTCTATAGAGGGTTTTAACCTGGTGTGGTGTTGGTTTTTTGTTTTTTTTTGAGATAGTGTTTAATAAGAGGATAAAGCTATGAGCCTCACTGAAGTTTGATGAGATTGACATCTATGGGTGCAGCTGAAAGCTGCATCTTCTTATTTTGTATGTTTGTTTTATTTTTTTCTTTCCACTAAATTGTACTGCTGATTGTAACTAAGAGTTGCTGCTGTATTTTAGCAACAAAATTCTGGTCTTAGGAATTATCAGAAATATCTTGCAAACTCAACAGTTTTAAAATTACATGGTAGCTTCTGTAAGAAGATGACTATTTCTTCCAGGTTTTAATCATCCATTGATTCTGTTGTTGCTTATGATATACATTGTTAGTGATACATGTTGGCAAGAATAGAATATATAGCAAATGAATATGTGTGATAAAGAAGGAGTGAAAGTAGTTTCTTTCCTGGAGGGATATGAGTTGCCAAATACACAATGAGAAGCTAGGACAGATTGGTGTGTTTGATTTTTCTGTATTTACAGTCTTATATTAGAGTTCAGTTTACAAAGCATATAAAAAATTATGTTCTCCTCAAATCCGCTATCGATTTCCTCTTTTCTACTGGCTGCTTCATTCACCTGACATCAACTTTCTCCGCAGCTTGCTTGCTTAGCTCAGTAGCTAAGAGTAACCAAAACTCTCAGCTTGCGCATCAAGCCAGCCAGCTTTGTTCTCCAGATAGCATCAGGGAAGGGGAGAAAAGCTGCAGTGGTACAAATGTCTGAAGTGTCTCTCGCTGCTTTACTTGCAGAGACAAGTCTTGGACCTGAGCCTATCCTGTTGTAGCTGCTTGCCAGCATGAGTGCTGATGAAGGGCAAGCCTTACATCAAAAGCAAAGAGAAGCCAAATTACAATCTGGAGCTGCAGACCTGTAAGTAGGTTTTATGCATATTGTCTGGAAAATTTTAGATCGACTCATGTACGTGGACTGTGCAGTGCACACATCCCTGAGGTGCTCTGGTTCTGCGCGTGTGCTTTGCAAATGGCCAGCGTGTGTGGCTTATGCCTTGGCTGGGTGGGATTTATGGCATTTTGCAGACATGTAGAAGATGACTGGTAGGTGGATAAGGGGTAGGTAGCATGCAAATGGAGTCCCGGATGGAGAAAACCGAGTAAGGGTAGTAGGAAGGTAAAGGGAGTGGGGGCTCATACATTGGATAAGATGTTACACAGTGTGTAGCATATATGGCACCTTCACCTACCCCACGTTTAGCACTTTGCCAAGGAAGGCTTCCAAGTCGTAAATGTGGCTATCAGAAATCACAGGACCTGACACGTTTGGGCCTCCAGGTTTGCTTTGGAGATTTTTTTAGTCATTCTTTCACAGTTCCCAGCTGACATTATGCTAAGGGATAATAGAGTTATTGCCTCAAAAATCTTTAGATGTCTTTGAAGGAGGTTGTTGATACAGTTGATTGTATGATGCAACCTTTTCAACTACATTTTGAAGTTCATATAAGCACATATCTTCCCTTTTCCTTACGCTCCTTGTAGATAAGCACCTGTGTAAGATAGTTATGGCTGTAGGTGCAAATAGTCCCTTTAGAAATCCAGGAGAGTCCTGAAGGATCAGCAGGACTCTGAAAAGGCCAAATTTTTATGTGAATGAGGACGAGGGGGTTCCCTTGACTTTATGATAAACAAACATACTGTGTTGCTGGATAAGCCATCAATAGCTGGGTAAACTGAATGTAAAGTGACAGTTTTGTCATTAACTTACAACAGTAGTGAGTTACGTTCTGTAACGTTACAAGTTCTGACCGTAGACTGGTTTGGAGAAGTTGACTGTGAAATTAGTTGGTTGCTTTGTGTGCGTGTCTGTCTGTCTTTCTATCTATATTTGAATATGATATGGTATAATGAGTTTGAATTCCTCCTGATTTTCCTCATTTTTTTTGAAGGAAATAAAGCAATTTAAAGTTGTTATGGCAAAGTAAATGCATAGTATGTTATAAAAGCTCAGTGTTCAGTATGATCAGCTTTATGTTAAGACTTATTTACATTTATGGAATCTGTTTTGTGTTGACAAAAAGACTTGCAAGAAGCCTGGATTAGGAAGAATCTATGGCTACATTTTTCACTTCTGAGAGACAGAAATTTGGAGTGTAAATAAAAATTATCTACATCCAGGTATTCACTACAAGGAAAAATCTGAAAAGTCTTAGAATGGTAATAAGCCATGTTACTGATACTCCCTATTAAGTCGCATAACAGACTATCTGTGATTGGTCAAAGAAGAGATGGTGTTTCTTCATAAAAATGTCCTTATGGCATATAAAAATATATTTATGGAATAAGAAGTCAGTGCTGTCCTCTAGAAATACAACCTGAGCTACAGACTTTTTCCAGGGATTCCTAACAAAAACTGTCAAGAGTGTCTCTGACTGAACAAATCATGGAATAAATGCATAGTGGAATTTTTTTTTTTTTTTCCCATGTTAGATAAAGGAGAGCTGTGCCCCATGGGGTGGGGGGGCGGGGGGAAGCAGAAGAGAAGAAGGTAAATGAAAGGTGAAAACCTTGACATTAAAAGGTCGGTCCAGAAAGAATAGCACAATATAAAAAAAGTTTCTATTGCAAACAGAGAATTACTATTTTTAAGGTATTTATCCATTTTAAAGTGTGTAAAACTGACATCTAGTGGTAGTAAGAGCACTTTGTGTGCAAAGTGGCTTTATAGTGAGACCAGTTTGAATAGCAGATTAACAGGCTGTAGCTACATTACATACTGAAAATGCAATTATCTGTGCTTTAGCCTAATTCAAATCCTGTTTCTTTGTGTTACAGGGCTTTTCAAATTAAATCTTGCTCCTTTTAGTAACATCTCACACAGTGCAAGGTGGTGGTGTCTGTTCATCTTTGTGAATACATGGACTCCTAATACAGGAGTGTCCTCCTGATGAACAATGTCATTGGAGAGGAAAATATTGAAAGGTGTGTTAGGATTAAAATCTTCCCATACAAAAAGCTCAAGATAAGTGTTAAAGAATCTCAGCAAGGTCACTGAGAAAATTGCTGGGCAGCTACCAATGTTATGAATAAACAGGAGAAGTCAGGCTTCAGAGCTGTGATGCATGCCTAAGGTGCGGCATTACTCCCAAGTCTAAGTTGCTCTGGGAGTGGAAGTGGGGCTTTATGGCCAAGACTTGGATCTCACATGACTTCAGGCAAGATGTGTGGGGTCTGAATCGTTAGTGCATATAGGCATGTGCTGAAATCATCCTCATTGAAGATGAGAGGATGTGTTCACTTCCTGGGTCCTCTGCGTAAGCGTTTTGCTGTGTCATAGTTGGTGTCCTCATTTCTCATTCATAATTCCATACAAATAACGTTTAAAAATTTTTTTTCTGTTTCCTTCCACATTTTGCGTAGCTTATTTAGATTTTAGTGCCTTTGGCTAAAAAACACTTGCTAAAACTTAGTGCGATACCTACCCCAATGAGGCTTTAATTTAGCTTTGCCTCCAGTGTTATTATATACATAATGGATAAATTACTAATAAAGAGAGGAAAAAAAGAGGAAAGTTATGCAAAAATTAAATATTAATTATTTTAAAAATTATTTAAAAATATGGCTCAGGGGTGCCATATCTATATTTAAAGGATGCGATTTAGAATGAACATAGAAAAATTTAAAAGCACCATTCAAGTCTATCTTCTAGATAATAAAATGAAAGAGATCAGAAGGCTGGATGCAGGCAGATACAAATATGAAGGAGGAGGGAAATGTGCTTCACTGAAAGTGTAATTAGAAGTAGGTAAAAGTAAGAATTTAAAAGAAAAACAAACCAGTTTATTTTCTCAGGGTTGGCATTTTGTGGAAAGCATTATGAAAACATATTTGATACTTTTTGTTATAAATATTTATTCTACAGTCTTCCCAGTTCATAATAACTGCTGCAAATATCTTGGAGGTAAAAAGATGTTGGTAGCATAATTCTAGTGAAACGGCTCAGTGCAGTTTTGAGGCTGAGGTGAATCATGCTGTGTTGCCTCTATCGTTCCATCTCTGCTACTTTGAAAACACAGTGAATCATATTTGTTGAACACAAATGTTGATATTCTGCAATGAAACTAAAGTCCCAGTTATAGAAGTTGTATAAGAAACAGCTGCTGTCATTTCAGATAGGCGAGCCTACTGCTTTAACATGAAAGGAGAGATGAGCAGCTATCCTGTTTGTTGCAGAGCTGCTCTGCAAGGGCAAGATTAGTGTTTAATAGTTGTGCCAGCCAGAGCAAGATGCAGTCTTATCTGTCCCGAGCTGGTAATCTAGTGGGAGCGCTTAACAGTTCTAATATACTTTTGACCTTTTGGGTCTGAGTGTGGGAGTGGTGCAATGACATGAGGCCAATTGCTATGTGCAAAGTCAGTCTGGCTTTGTCTGTACTCACTGGGGCTTCTCCTTACTGCTTGGACACTGATGCTTTTCTAAAGCAGTGAAAGTGTAAGGATAAATCATGCTAGTAGCACCAGAGTTGTTGATATACATGATATCTCTCAGATTTCACAGCAGCCATCTCTGCTTTTGGCTTATATCAAGACCTCACATGGTACAAATGAAGTTGTGTTGGTAGCAGTATCAGTGTCAAGGGAATATATTCAGGAAATGAAATGCTTCGTGTAAATAGGGCTGTTGGGGATGGGTTTCTTGGTCCACTCTGGATTTGTCTATCGTCAGAATGTGCTGCTGGTATTTTGTCCTCAGGCATAGTTTTAGTTAAACTGCTCATCTAATGTAGTATTACTAGGAGCTGTGTTCAGCATGTCATGAGAGTTTGAGGTCTAGATGTCTATCATGCTGGAAGGAACAGTAGTGTATTTTACAGGACAACCAGGATAACTTTAGCACTTTTGAAGAGTTGTATTGCAGCTCTATCACTTCAAGTGAGCAGAACTCCAAGGCTGAGGAGTCTTTACTGTATACCCTGCCACACTTACTTAACTGTCGAGATGTTAGAAACTTGTTTTTACTTTGAGAGAAAGATACCTTTGTGCAATGGTGGCTCAGTAAATCCCTGTGGTTTACATTGTTTTGAGAAAACTGCCTTTTTCAATAGTACCTAGAGGGCTCACATTTAAGTTAACCATTTTTGCTTTGAAGGAGCTTCAATGAAAGATTAAACTTTATTCTCACACATGGAATGTGTGGGTTTGCTACAATTTGTTTGTGGCCTAGGGTTTCCTCACCATTCTACACCCCTGGAGCTGCTTGCTCACACTTGGCTGTCCAAGACTTTGTTTGAACCTGTCGTGTTCTATCTCACGTGCTGAATGAATGGTCTCCTCTCAAAGCCGGCTGGGAGAAATAGCCTTGGTCTAAGACAAGGCTATTGTTGCTTGATCTGCAACATGAATCTGTCTTTTTAGTGCATGCAATGGTAAAGTTAATGTTATTTTTCCTAGGACATGGGTGTGCCCATTAGTCTTTGGCTGACCTGATGTAGAAGTGAGATGTTTCCAAGGTTCTTTCAAAGATTACACTGTCTTCCTCACTGACAGTGTAATACTCTGCGGGCTGAGCTGTATATTTGCATGTCCTTATTGAAAGGACACTTACTGGAACACAGAAAATAAAACCACTTCCCTATCTTTATAGTAATGCACTGCTGTATGCTTAAGCAAATTAGCAAATTAAAACGGGTTTTAGTGTTGGAAAACGGAAGCAAGTCACCACGTACAGAAATAACAACTATGACCACTAGAAATTTTGCTTCAGCAAAAGCCATCAGAATCTGATGCTCATGTGGGCTGCAAGATTAGGAAGTCTATGGTGTGGTTATTTTTTTTTTTTTAAATTTGTTTGTTTGTTTTTGGGGTGGTGTCAGAGAAAGAAAATTCAGAAGAGCCAGCTGAAAGTCTTCTAGCAGAACCATCTATGTAAAAATAAATAAATAAATAAATGCTTCATCAATTAAAACAAATTGCCAAATTTTTTTATATATTTTTAATCATTGAAGGAGTGAAAGGAGTCCTGTAAAGCCAAGTTGAATCAATTTATTTTGGTGTTTTTAATATAAGGTAAAAGGCTCAAATGAGGCATGTCAGTGTTACTGCATTAGTGGTTCCAAAGCATTTTATTTTAACGTTTATGGGAAACTTGCAACTATTCATTCTGATTCAGAACAAAGGGAAAGTTTGAAGTGTCCTAAGTTTCATTTTTAGTCACATTTAAGAATTAATGGCCTGGAAAATATTTCTAGTCTATAGTCAAGATACCAGTGACCTGAGATCTCTACGAACAAGGACATGTAGCAGAAATGTTCTCAGCACACGGCTCTGCTGGAAACAGAACTGGTGTTTTAGGAACTGAACTTTCCCCAGGACTCGGCCCAAGCTGGGAATGCACTATGGTATTGACCAGTTCTGGACACCGTTTAATAGTGGCATTTAACAGGATTTACACAGTTAGCTTCTTTTAACAATCTTGCCCTTTGACAGGGCTGAACCACATCCGAGGCCAGCTGCTGCTTCCGGCTGCCTAAATCCTCTTCCAATAGCTGCATGCAGGTGATCTGAGTCAAGTGGTCCCCTTCTGTGTCTAGCTTATTAAAACAACATTGTTGTGAAACAAACTTCTCAGAGTCTCTTTCCCCTAGATAGCCTGAGCAAGTTTCATTTTCATAACCTCATATCCTATTTCTGAGGGGGGTGTTGGATAAAACTTTGATGCCCTGCCTTTGTGGCCAAGTGAGAGCTAGTGCTAGCAAAAGTGTATGTGTGTGGGGAATGGGAACACGTGGCAAAGGTGGAAGGGTGAGCATTTCCCCTTCAACCAGATATGAAACTGTCCGTATAGTTAATCTAATTTGCTTACTGAGGAAGTTGAGGGAGGCTTGAGCTAAAATGTGTGTGGTGGTGGCATTTTCAGTATTTGAATATTGACTTAGTAGGAACAGTACTGTCTTGGAACAGCGGCAGAGGCTGTCTTAGTGGAAGATGCTCAGTACACTAGATGGAGAACCAAAAGTGATCTCTATTTTCTTTGTAGTAAGACTTTCCATCCTGCTCTCATGAGGGAGGCTGAAAATGACAACAGGAAATATCACAGCAGGAATCAATTATCAGGTCACTGATAGGTGAGACTGGCAAAGGATCCTGGTTATTTGGGGAAAGTTAAGTCATAATCCTACTTAAATGCTGCTATACAGGACAAATAATTGAATACAGAGACTCTGCAGGTGTCTCAGGCTGTTGGGAGCAATGGGATCAAACTTGGAGAACCCCAGAAAGCGGGGGACTTGAGGCCATTAGCTTCCCCCCTGCTGGCCAAGGGCCTGGGAACTGTGCAGAAGCATTCCCTGCTGACACTGCCTGTACGAGCAGCTGCCTTCCGCTTTTGTGCATCTGGACAAACCCAATAATTATAACAAGAAGCGCAGGGAAATAGCTGAGTCTGAAAAGGCTGTACAAAACGGGTGTGAGAATTGTCTCACCTCTCAGAGCAAATAACATGGTAGAACTTGTCAGCAATCTTAAAACTGCAACAGCAGTCTGAAGAGCAAAACCTATACGTGAGGGTTTTCTTGAAAGAATAAAAAAGATAATATGTATAATTGTAAACGTATTACATTTCATCAAGGGAACTAGAGGTAGCTAATCTTAATGATAAGAATAAATGCCCTGGCTGAATCAGAAACCAAATGTGACTTCGTACATGTCTGGCAGCTCCGAGCACTGCCATGACTGGCCACCTTCTGTTTCGGAGTAAACCACATCATCGCCCCCTTGGACATTTACTTTGAAGTAACAGTACTCTATGCCCACCCAGAAATAATCTAAGCTATTTAGCTTTGAAAGTACTCCCTGGATAATGGGATAATTTGCTATACTTTCTTTGATACTGTTGGTTTATACTCTTGATGCAGTGCTTTAGTTGCACTGTTTAGCTTCACTTTAACAATAACAGTGGCTATAGCTGTCTGGTGTAAAGGCACATGTAACTGTTTTTCAGTAGATGTCTTCATTCAAAGTGTGAACCTAATCTGTTTAGAGGCACAGCATGGAAAGTGTGGTTGAGGACTTCTAAGATGAGGTGGAAGACCTGTATAGCATGGAGCAGTGAACCCTCCTGCTCCATGATGCTGTGCTGAGTGCTGCTTAGTGGGTGATGGCCAGGGCAGCCCCGATGTTGAGAGCTACCTCTTAAAGGGCAAAGCCAAAGATGACTAGTACAGAATTAATCAGTGCTTACCAGCGAGACAAAGGGCTTTAACCAAGTAATTCCCAAGAAAATGTCTATGAAGAAGTTAAAGACATTTAGTTTAAGTATCCCCTTTATTTTTCCCAATTTGAAAATTTTAAAGGCAGCCTGTAAATATAACCCTCCCTCCCCCACAGCCACGCTACCTTTCTGGGATGTCATAAGATTTGTTAGTGTGCTTAAATGGTTTAATTAAAATCTTTTCTGGTCCAACGCAATAAGCAATGTCTTCTGTCAGTGCAAGATGTCTGATGCTAATGATGCTTCTGGATGATAGATTGTTGTGGGGACAGCTACAAAGCTAGAGAGTAACTTAATCTGAAAGGTTTGATTTCCTTTTACTTTAGCTTTCATGAGCTGAACAGATAATGTCAGTTAGAAAGAAGCGAAGGAAAAGGAGTTTTGAATGTTTCTCATCTCCTCTGTTCTAACATGGAAATGTAACAGTATAATGACCTATTTGTCAGTGATTTATATTTATCTGTTACATGCTAAACTACTAGTTACGTTTCAGTAGGAAAAGGAGGTAATGTTTTTGATATGGGACTCAATATATTAAATTAAACAAAGTTCCCAGTGTTCATGTGTGTATTTCTCCACAGAACATCGATACATAAATGATATATCACCTGTGTCTTTTCTACTTCTGTATTGCTGCTTGGTCTTTTTACACACAAACGTTTATTTGCATTTCATGCTGAATCTGAGTATTTATTCAAGGTCCTGGGGTACTCACTGTGTATCTCATCCCCTGCCTTCTCAGCACTATGAATCTTCAAAAATGTAAATATCAGTCTTTGGCTAACATCAGGTGTCAAAGAGAAAAGTGGTCCATATCTAGTTCTGAAGTTCTCAAAGCTTTCAAGTATTCAGGCTATATAATCCTGCTCTTAGTATGTTCTGCGTTGATTTTATAGCATTAGATACTGGTTTGGAATGGATATGAAACAGACTTTTTGTTCTTTCTTGAAGTGACCCAAGTTATTTGTGAACAAGGCATTTAAAAAGTGGGTTATAAAAATGATGCCAAATGTCACTGAAATTACTGTTCCACTATATGTAAGCACACATGAATATCTTTAAAAAAATTACTAGAAACAGGTTTTTTTTTTTTTCTAAGTTTACAGTAGTTAGAAACTGTGGTTCTTGAAGTACAAGAAATAGTAGGATACATATTTAAAATGTCTAAAAATTTATGTCTTTGTTTCAAGGTTTTACAAGTCAGTGACCCAATATGTCATTGATAACTAAGATTAAATGCTTACAAGAAATCCCAAAGTTCCACTGAGTTACAGACACTGTTTCCTTTCCTGGCAGTCCATGAAACATTTACAACTGAATTCATGTGGTACCATCTGATCCTTTTGGAGCAGTGTATCTTTAAATCTATGAGCAAGCTTTTGCAGAGTTTAGAGTGGGAGAGGAAAGGAAAGCAGCCTGTTTTCTTTGAGAAAAGTTGAGTGTTGAAAGCTACTGAAAGTTTTGAAATTTTAATGTTTCTCAGCTGATTTGTCTTTTAATGGGCAAAGAGCAAGAGAATAGGTCAAAACTGCACATGCAAATGCCCTTTCACATCCTAGTAACTTCTGAAGATTCACATGGCTTCAAAAATAAGGTCATTCCAATGATACAATACACATATTTGCAGCCAGTCCTAATATTAGTCTGTTGTTATGATGGTATCTGAAAGCCAGTGATATTTATGCTAGCACAAAAGAGACTAATACGATAATTTTAATTTAGACTCCCAACCCCAGTTGCCTTGTGTGTGGGAGTAGTTTCTTTGTAGGAAAAAGTCACTGCTGGTTGACTTTACTTTCTTTCCCTTTATCGCACCCAACCATTGACTAATACTGAAATTTAACGTACAGTGAAATATTTCCATTTTTGCTTACATGCCATTTAAAACACTTTAATCAAGGTTTCAAACCAATGTATAGTGGAGAGTAAATGTCGTACTATTGTCTACATGCAGAAATTGAATGAATATTAAGCACTAAAATAAAAATCATATGCTGCTCTCTGAATGATTTGATGGGTTTGCAAAAGTCAAGAGGCAATAGTGGACAATGATCACATATATAACAGCCATCCTTAGACTGGGCACATACTTGTAAAACAGGAAAAGAACACAAAAAGAGAAAAACACTTGAATGTCATTATGGGTCTGTTAATTAAGTATCAAATGTTGACAAATTTTACTTGTATGTTAGAAGTTAATCCACTACTGTGTTAAAAGATTTGTAATGAATCCCGTATCAGTGTGAATCCAGACCTTTTTTAAGTGATCACAACCAAAATTCAGTAACTTTGTTGGATAAAACCAGTCAATTTTGATTACGTTTCCTTCATATGTCAATAAATTTTGTCAGCATGGCTTTCCAAATTCACTTTAGTGATTAAGCTACTAGCAATGATCATATGACTTCAATTATAAAATACAACTACTTGTCGCTATTGCTGGTGTAATTAATATGTAAGAATATAAAAAAACCATCTCCTTAATAAAATAAGATGGTCACAGAATGGGTGTTTTTGCTAAATTAATATTTTATCTTCCCATGTTTTGATCAGTATTGAAGGGAAAGGAAGAACAGTTTTTACATTTCAGACATGCAGACTTAGATAACCAAAATCCATTTAGAAATTTCTCCTTATAAAATAATGAAATAATCCATAATGATGTGTACCTCCTACAAAACCTACCTTCTACACCAGAAAAATAAAGCATTAGTAAAGAAAGAAGTCCAAAACTCTCGTGCAGTGTTACCTCTACTTCTTTTTACATGTGACTGTAATTACGCAGCCATGTAACATACCTGTATAGTATGACCAGGTGCCATCTAAAGTAGTTGAAAGTAGTATTTGTTTTTCCTCATTTTCTTGTACTGCATCACCTGCCAAGTAAAAGAACCTGGCATTTCCCATTCCAAGATGTTTGTAAAATGAATACTGCTTCCCACTGTTATCTGTATGTGAGAGAGTGGATCTGCAGCTCATTCAGATGTGTATGTGAGCATGCACACATTCACATGGTGGATGTTGGGGTAGTTGTTGACCTTCTGGTTGATGGCAATGCTTACATGGAGTGTCTGTGGATCTGGGTACCATTTAGCATGACAAAAGTGGCTCTATTCGGCTTTAGCAGATTAAAATGTATATCCAGTATTTCATAAGTATGGGTTACTTCAAACTTAAGCTCAACAAAGGCAAAGTCATATTCAACAAACTCTTCGTCTTGGAACTGTATTTCATGTTACATTGTGGAAATCCAGCTATTGTCTGCAAATGTCAGATTATACCTGTTTTATCTATGCTGCCCAAATGGATATTTCTCCTGTTTGGAACCAATGTGGTGCTTTGGGTTATGATGGAAAAATATAGGAAAACATTAAAAAAAAAAATCTCCTATGACCTAATTGTTGAGTTCCTCAGTCTCTTGCATTCCTGAATTTATTCATGAGCACAGTCACAAAATCCTTCAAGACCCAACAGAAAATGTAGTGCTGTGCTGTAAAGTTCAAGAATACTTAATTGGACAGGGAAAAGGAAGAAATCATAATACCATAAATAATGCATGGCACAGTTCTAAAAAAGACTGAAAATTTGTCGGTAGAAGACTTTGCTGGGGGAATGTATATGCTGTGACCAAATATAACCCAAAGCTTTGGGGATGATACCCACATTCTTACAGATTTTATTTCTTTTTCTTCCTGTTGCCTCTTTAAAATTCAGTGCGGTGCTTGTACAGACACATTTCAGATCCTCTGTGAACCACCTGAATCGAATACATTCAAGTAAGAGGTTAGGTTTTTGATTTTGCTTTGGGTTTTTTTTGTTTGTTTCAGTGACGAGTCTCCTTCACTTGCAGTGTGATGCTGGTACATATAGACATTTCTCTAATCTGCTTTTGTCTGGGTCCTGTAGTATATAAATCTAATGCACAAATGAAGTGTTGCATTTCACCCTTCACAGGAAACTGGGGATTCAGGGTAAATGTCAACATTTTCCTTGGGTACTTATGAGCGAGTAGAATGGGTTGTCAGCTATGTGTATGAAATACAGAGACACTAGATTGCAAATGTATATTTTCTTTAACAAAGTAATTGTACAACCTGTATGGTTATTCAGTTCTGTCTATCCTACATTCAGATGCTTAGGCATCCTGCCTACTTGTATTATGGTGATCAGATCTTGTTTTATTATACTGGCACTTTTAAGTAAGTTCAGTGGAAAATCAAGTTGTTACTCTATCAGGGTCATACCATGGCAAATCAACTCATGGCATTTGTAAGGTTCCAGGTCTTTTTATAGTTCTCAGTCTTTCCCTTTTCAAGGACTATGTTTCAATAGATACAGGCAATAATGCCTTTTAAAAATGTAGATTGCATTCAAGTAGCAAAGATCAAAATAGTTAAACTCTTAAGACAAAAAGCCAGGCTACACAGGAACAGTAGAGGAAATTATTAACAAATACAATAGAAGTACAGAAAAATGTAAAAGTATTCTACAGCAGTTCTCAAAAACTTGAATTAGCAATTTAAAATATCTTAGATGGAATTTTATGCCTATTTGTTTACTAATGCAAACTCAAATAGTACAGGTAATAGTACCTACAGAAAACCAAGTAGGAGCTGTGCTTCTGGATTTGATACAGTAATGTGAATTTTGCATAGATTTTGCCCTTAAGTATTCCACAGGCCTTAAATATGTGAAATGATTGAAATTCTTATTCTTCTAAGTACTGATTTTATGGGACATCTGGGAATTCTAATTTCTTTCCAGCATGCCTCTTTCTGAGCGCCAGCCTGTGATGTGGCTTTCCAGCAATACAACCCAAACTTCAAGCCCAATTCCCTAATGGTCAAGTCTGTGCTTATGCACAGAATTGGCACTGGGAAAACTCACTAATGAAAGCTTTCTGTGATTGTATTTGTATGGTTCTTTTTTTAATGTGGGCAAATTCCATGAGTTTTTAGGTATGGAAAGATTGATAAATATTTTAATAATGTCCTCTGAGCCATTCTGCAAGCTTTGTTGCTCTTAACAGTATGTTGATAACTGGCAGGTTGTGCGAGCCATCTGCTGATCATTTTAAATTAAAGACAATATTACACTGAAATTTAGGAGTCACTACATCTGTAGCAATCTACAGGTTTGCTGTTCCTGTTTTGTTTGCCCTTTTTATTGTTTTTTTTTTTCTTCCTCCTAGCATCACGCTTATTCAGAGCAGATGGCATGATGTAAAAAAAAAAAAAACCCAGGATGGCTTCATTTTACTAAAGGAAAACCCCTGACACTTGGTAACTTGGTCTTTATCTGCCTCTGTTTCTTGTTTCTATAAATCTGCATTGCAGACTTCATGGATTTTCATTTTAGCTGTGTTAGGCCTTTTCATACAGCCATAACATGTTGCTTAGTCAGCATTAGCAAAATGTGCTCAGGTTATTGTGGGTTACATCTAGCTCTTAGTCTACAAGTGTGTCTACATGAGAAATTATGCCAGGACAGCTCTGCTGGTAAATCATCCTCATGTAGCACCCCTGTGGATGTCTTGTTGGGAATAAGAGTGTACTTCTTGGCTTTAGTTTGTGTCACTTTACATTTAGTGGCTTTACAGTAGCAGACAGTATCCAGACAGGGTTAGTATGTGTTTCAATGAAAGTGTACTTCTTTCTCTGCTCTTTGGGGATATTTGAGTTGGTTTAATTTATTTATGTTTGGTAAGAATTATTTCTTCTTTCATTTCTACAATCAGGACTCCAATTAATTCTGCTTTAATTCAATAAGAATAGCAGTCAAAATATATTTCCTTGGAAATTTATCTCATTTTGCCACGTGTCACCGGCTCAAGTAACATGTTAGTATTTGGGGCTTTTCCAGGGTCCTTCTGTCTGGAATCAAAATTTATGCTAAAACCAGCTATTTTGTTTGATGCAATACTGTATTTACACTGAAAATTGATGAAGTTCTCCCTTCCTGAACCCAGTTGAAACAAACAATTTCTATCTTCAGACTTGCTCTGGTCTGTTCCCAAGAAGGCCTTTTTCCCTGCTATATTGTCTGGTTCTCACAGGATTTCCTTCTTTTCAGAGGAATTGTACATATTCACCTTTCCAAAGCAACAGAGCTCTCAGAGTTGTCCATTTCTTAGAAAAACTTCTTTATAACATCGATTTTTAACCGTGTTCGTGCTTTCTCATGAGAATCAATAATATTCAGCTGGCGTTAGTCTTTGCTGCAGAAAGAAGTATTTTCCCAGAAACCTTCAGAAACATATTCCAGACTAAGAGCACTGTGGATCCCCTCATCCAGAAGACAGTTAAATCAGTGCAAGTGCATTATCCTCAGGAACTCCTGTTTTCATTAGATTGAGATTAATTAGAATTTATTGTCAACTTCTTTTCATTTTCATAATGTTGTTCATTTTCATAACGAGGTACGATAAAGTTGTGAGTTTAGTCTGGTCAGTGAGGTCCAGACATGTATAACCTGTTGTCCTCACTACTGTATTTCTGTTACATAATTAATAGTTTTCCTGTATTTCTTTTTACTCTTAAAAAAGACTAGCTAGGATAACTATACGGCCATTAAAATTGATATTGTAAGAGTAAATTTTCTTACAAACAGAAATTTGTAATAATAAAAAAGAATCCTGAGAAAGAAATTGGACTCAAAAATGAAGGTAAATTTTTTACTGTATCCTTTATTGCCTTAAAGATGTATGTGAGAGACAGACATGAGACCAGTAAAATCAAATGGGCTTAGGCTTTCACTTCCTGTGGACAGTGTTACCTCCTGAATAATTTTCATCTTTGCTGTCATGTCTCTGCAATTTTTAATGTAACATACCTTTTCACAGAACCAGCATAGGCTGTTGTTGGTAAAATGGCTCGTACCCAGAACTGCTTTTGAACTATAGTAGGAGTAAAAGAGTTTTTTTTTTTCTTTTTTTAATTCTCTAATCTCTTTCAGTCATTTCGGGTACATAAGAAACAATATTTACAGAAGGAAATGCTACTTTCAAGTTGATTTGCGTTCCCACCAGTTAGTTCAGGTCTTTCTCATTCTTCTGTGAGAAGTCCTTTAATTTTTAAAAGCCAAATGCTCCTGCAAAGCTTGCATCCCTGAGCTTTATTTAATTCCACTTGGCCAGAAGGGTAAAGTACCCATCCTATAAATGTGGCCTTGTTGAAATCTCTCTCTCTGGGAAATTCTCACAGATTATTCCAGTTTAGTTCTTTGTTAACAGAAAAGCATGAAGTATAACTTCCTCAAATGCTTCTACTACCCACAGACAGCTAATGCTTTCCAACTGCTCTCTGTCTTGAGTGACGTTCAGACAAACATAGACAAAACCATCTATCATTGTCTAGTTTGTTAGCTTTACATTTCGGGAACTGCAGCTAGCAGTATGTAATAGCAAATAATTTTGTCCGCTCTTACATATGCACATATATGTACAAGTACTTTTTAATAAGAAAAGTATGTGTTGGGAGAAGAGAAAACTGGTTGTCTTCTCTGCTTGAGATGTTTTACTAACTTCCTGTAGGACTTGCTTACCGAAACTTACAATTGCTTCATTAATTAATCTTTATGTAACTTGTAATATGCCCTTGCCAACTGATGATTTTGCTGTCTTTTTATTGTTTGGTTTTGGTAAGATCTGTCCTGTACAGAAGATAAACAATGAAAGAATGAACTTGGCACTTCAATATCAGTTTCCCACATTCACCTGCCTTTTCAAGGGTGAAATAAAGAGTGGAGAATTAGGAATTTATAGCCCTGTATTAGAAACAGCTAGTATGAAAGCAGGACTAGATTGTGACATTTTAGGGACATTAGAAGATTTCTGAAATGGTTAGCAGCTGCTATTTAACAATGGGATAGTGATTATAGTTTCTGGCTAGATTTTTAAAAATGAATAATGATTTTAGGCATTAGTGTTGTGAAGTTTCAACTTGCACACATTGTAACAGCTCCTGATTTTTCAGGCAGCAAAGAGTACAAAAGCACCCAAAATGAAGATTGTTCAAATCACTGATTGTCTCTAAAGACAATTTCCTAAAATGATCTCAGAGGGGGTGCATTTATATAATGGGGGTGTTTTAATAAAGCAGAACTAGGAGGAAGTTCAAAATTGGAAAGCCTGAGATTGTGTGGAATTTCCCTATTTTTTATGCTCAGGGCTTTCAAAGTCAATGTGGGAAACTATGGCACAATAGCTTAAAAATTTCCACAACTTCTCATATTCTTTTTCATGTTCCTTGAATCTGAAAGGTCCACAACACTTGAAGGATATTTTGAATAACACTTAAAATTATCAGTAAACTTTAAGAACAAAGAATTCTGCATCAAAAGATATTCCTTTAATCCATATTTAATGTAATTATGAATAATTTGACATTTAGAATTTGATTGGATTGTTGTGTGCCAGAACTTAAAGACTGGAAAGCAGACAAGCATGTCCCATCACTCTAACTACTGCATAAAACAAATCTATGTTCGAATAATTTCTGGCAGCAGCATTTGAATATGAATTGAAATAGTCTTCTGTCACAGAAAAAAATAAGGGACCATTCCTACAATGAATACTTTTGCACTGGCTCAGGATTTCTTACTAGAGGATTACATTACTAGATCATGGCATTAGACAGTTTTATTAAATTGCTTTTGTGGTATGTGAAAACACTTAGCAGGAAAATAATTCAATATGATTGGATACAAATTCAGTTTCAAAGCTAACATTCATGGGAATCTGGAGATAATAATGTTTGACTTTGTATCTTAGTCTAGTATTTTCTTTTGAGTGTTTTCTTTACTAATATTAATATATTTTGAATTAAGAAATTGATAGCTAATATCACTTCTGTTCCTATATGTCAGATAATAATGCATAACTTCGTAATGCCCTAGATTTCGGAAATTGTATCTACACTCAGTAACCTATCTTCATATTTATCCTTTTTTTTTAAGAATAAAGATAAATATACAATTCTTGATTTTACTTACAGATGTCTTATGCTTTGTTGAAGATACATGAATACGTAATACCCTTGTACCTTACTACTTAATTGAAGATGATAGATAAGGAGCAGACGCACTAGGCTGTAAAATAGCTCCCTTTTTAGCTCTGGTCTCTTTAAGGTCACTCTTTGATTCTTGGTACTTTATGAGTTTAACAACACTTGCCTTTTTTCAATGGTGTGTTCTTATGCTTTTTCTTACTTTTTCTCTTCTTAAATGACTGTAAGTACCTGTGATTCTGCTTTTAGAAACAGTTTCCTATTTGGTTAGAAGCAAGAAATGGAACCAACCCCCTCCCTACCTGACAGCTGATGATGTTCAGGGCGATGTGGGAAGCTGTACGAACTGTCCTTTCGCTGTCAGCCCCCCTGCGTCACTCTGCAAGAACTGCTAAAGGGCAAAGATTGCACTTCTCTGCTCTTTGTTACATTCTCTGCCCTCAATTTAGTGCTTTGCATCCATCTTCCCTGAGGAGAAACCATTTTCAGCTTCCATGTGCCCTAAGAAACATTCATTTTAAACAACTCTATTTTAACAGTGTTTTCCTAGTCTGTAATGCACTTGCGATAAGGATAGATGCCAAGATTGCTTGTCTTTGCCCCAAAGAGTTCACGCTGTTAAGGTGCCTAGCTCTTACCACTATCTAGACTCTTCAGTGGGAAAGCGAGCCCAGAGCCTGTAGAAATACCTGGAAATGAAGGTGTTTCTGAAAAAATACTTTTCATACCTGAGGCAGCACCAGCTGCCTCTCCTGGACAACCACAGCTGAGAAGGGTGGAAATGAGGAAAATGCACAGGACTGCAAATCAGTGACAAATGTCACCAGGAGAAATTTTCTTTAAGGAACAATAGGATGTAATTGAGGAGAAAAGGGAAAGAGGAGCCTGGCTAGAAGCCAAGCAAAAGCAAAACACTAGGTGCTGGAAGGCTCCTCAGGCAAGGATGTGTAAGGGAGGGGAAACAGGGGCTCAACCCTTGCAAAATGTATTGAGGAAAGGAGGAGGTGTGTGTGTGTCAGAGGGTAGATGAATGTGAATAGGAGAAAGGAATGTCAGAAGAACAGGAGTTGTGCAAAAGGGCAATTAAATTAATGCAATTACATGGCCTAACCATGTTTTGCAACTGAAAACATGTATTTTTGTAGCATCACTTTTCTGTGGTGAACAATTATTGGCTTTTGCCATGGGGACCTTGTGTGCTTGCCAAAGGCAGGACAAACAATACCTACATCAATTCTACTCACAAAAAACACTCAGGTACTTGGGTACCATTTTTAAAATGGCTTTCTGAGATAAGTGGTATAGTATTAAATGCTGTCTATGGAGTTGTGGCACTTAGCTGTCAACAGCCAGCTTGAAAGTGTGACTCGACAGTACCTAGAGCTTGCATCCTTCTCTGGATGTCACCCGTATGCCAGCTTTCTGTCCTTGCTTGATACCCGGGAAAAAACTGCAAGAGCATTTTATGCCTTTCGCAGAGAAATTAGGTTATAAAGTAGTACCTAGCAAGGTTCTTATTTCTGTTGTTTAGGTAGGACCTAGAAAACATTTGTTTTCCCTCTGGAATCTCAAGGCATTCATAGTCCAAATTTCACTTGCAAAACTAGGTATACAGGGATGGATGTCAGATCCAATTGAACATAACCTGATGCTGGTTAGCTCCTTCTTAACAGATGCCCAAGCAGCCAAAACCCATTTTAATCTGTCCTTCCACCTATTCCCCTGCCCCATGCTGCTAAAATACCTTTCACAGTATTGGGAAACACTCTTAGCTGAAAATGGGGAAGTGATTAGGTCTTGTGAGACTCTGCAGCATTCATATAGCAACAGAGGAGCTCTTGGTGTGGTGCGTTCGGTTGTTGTGGTCACTAGAGAAAGCAGACGTCGTTCCTGTGCTTTCCTGTCTGCTGCTTCTGCATTGCAGGGATGGGAAGGAGCATCCAAGTGAGACGATAGTTGCTTTTTCTCAGTAGCAGTGCTGACATAAATGGATGTGAAAGTACAGCCTTGGTGAGTTGAACCTGGCAAGCTCTGGCAGTGTTTTTTGTGCTGGCAGGGAGGCATGAATCTCCCACAGGAAGACACAGGTTCCATTCTCTAAATATTACTAAAATATACCCCACTAGAGTATTGGTGAAGAAAATGGGACTGGTTTTCTCCAAGGCACTCATATTTCAGCCATGTGATTCAAAATGTATTTTGAAATGGCAAGAAAGAGGAGGAATACATGAAAGTTGTTTAGAATTAATGTCTGACCAATTTGCTGTGGTCAAAATTTCTTTTAGTAGATTTCTGTATACAAAACCAGTAAGAAAGTCTACCTTTTTTCAGTTCTGAAGTTCAAGTCAAAATTCACTGTTTTTTATATCTTTTCAAGCTATCACTGGGAATTCGAAACAGAATTTAGGAAAAAAACCCGTGGAACAAGAAACCTATTCTGAGAGAACTGAAAAGCAGAGTACAATGTAGCAAGTTCAGACATTAAGAAGCAAGAGAGAATATAATATGCTCAGTGCAGCGCAGCTGTGGATAAATGCTGATTTGCACGTTAGGACTAGATTAGCATCATTCAGATGTGACCTGCATATTGAATAACTATCACAAATATAGTACTATTGATAAAAAATGAAACTGCATGGTACACCTCACATCTAATATGCCACCCTTTTGCCTTCTTAGATTCCACAGAAGTGTAAAGGAAGAGCTATTACTTCTAATTTTTTATAAAATGCATGTAATTTTGTTTCCTATAAAAGATCAGTTTGATACTTGGTGTGTTTATAAAACAGAATATAATAGTGCTATAAAAGTGATTCTCTTGTAGCCACTCAAAGACAAGAACTTTTCAAAGAAACATACATATACAAATGTTGATTACTCTATTTCTATTCTGAAACCAGTCAAAATTGATTTAAGGTGTTGTGGCCAACTTACACGTATTATGTGGCTATGGTGCCAGCATGAATTGACTTTGAGTATTTTAAACTTCAAAAAGACTTTATTATTGATAAATCCATCTGACTCACTTTCAGATAAAATGTGATTTTGATTTGACATTAAGGATGCATTGTGCAGGGAGGCCCTCTGAGAAGTTTTGTGTTAGTCAAGTGGTGGGCTTTAGGATAAGAATTTTCTGCAGCATTTCCCTAACTTTTGACAACATTCATTCTTTGGAAAAATTAAAAGGACACATCTGGTGTGTTGGTGGTTATATGCTGTGATAAATGTGCAGCCAGTTTGCTGCACATGCTGCTTTCCAGGAAATGTACCTGCCAGCAAGCCCAGCAGCGGCCCAGCACGCTGCCCACCCCCGAGGGGTGTTACCACTCCCAGTTTTAGCATATCTCACTAATACAAAATCCTGTGCTGCATATGCTTAAAGTGTCAGTGCCAGGGCAGGGAAGCAGACTTTTGGGAAGGCTGGAGGAATTTTATGGTGAGGAGGAAGACGACAGACCTGCATTTAAATACCCATCTAACATTGGGTAGACATAGAAACGCTGCACATACATCATTAGAGCTACACGTGTGCCTAAGTGTGTCTGTGCACACATGCATAGTGTTAAACTTGTGTTTGCTTTTTAGAAATTATTAACATATGATGGTAAACCCGCCACTCTAGTAGAAGGCATCAGGCTTGCTCAAGTGTTTTCTGGTTTTGGCGCAGTTGGGTTTTTTTTTTTGGGTGGTTTTTTATTTTTTTTTTCTTCACTGCTGTGTAGTGGCCAGCTTGTGCCTAGTGACTTTTAGCTCCATGTCTAAAGGTGATATTGAACTTCTGTTAAGACTTGGCAGAGTGTAGTGAAGTAAATCATATGCCCCTTACATCTGAATGATAAAATGAGGTAAAAACCTGAGATTCTTGCCAAAGGTAATAGAGACACAATGAGAAAAACAGGATTTTTGAATTTTGGATTTCTAGACACCTCCAAATGAACCAATAGATCCAGTTAGGGAATCATGCTTTAAGTGATGTAGGCAGAAGCTCAGATTTTCTGAGTGGAAGTGTGCACTTAGCCATCTCGTTGCACCATCATACATTCTTAAAGTGGATCTACTAAGAGTGTGCTTCTAAACCAGACACCTTGTAACAGAGAAGGAACTCTTCATTCCTAGAATAGTATAGATTTCTTCTATACTAGGCTAGGAGCTTGGCATAAAAAAGTGGGCTATGATTTAATTACTTACAAGTTAATATACATATTAGCTTGTACATAGAAGAGCATCTCATAGTTACTCAAATATTCGTATTAATGATAGCAAAATACAGGTTCTCGAATAATTATTTTTTCAGTATTGTCATAATTAATTCTATTTCAAGCATACCTTATTACAGGTCTATCATTTTGACAATGCTACTGAACAATTCAACTATGAACACATGAAAGCTGTAGGAAGGTTACTACCAGTGTGTGAGACCTGTCTCATTTTCTCTACGTTGCCATCAAAAATGGATGTTGCTCTTTGTATCACACACATACTGCCATGTTTTCTGCAGTGCAAAATAATCTTTAAAGATGTGTTAAATAGGATACATAGTTTGGAGAACGTACTAGCAAATGCTTTTGGTTTTAATCATATTGCTTTTTTAAAATATTGTATTGCAGACCATCACCAAAGGTCATCCATTGTTCCCCTTGCTTTTTTCACTTGTGTTTTGATTAGGTTACCACTAATGTCTGAAAATATTTCTCATATTCTTTTCCACTTCTGCTGTACGTTTTTTCTTGGAACAGGCACAGGAAACCAACACATCTACCCTTAGCTTTAACTTCGCACTCTCTCATCCATCAGTGGAGATTGCAGCGCCATCAGTGATTCAGTTTATAATGCATGAATGGGATAGGAATCAGTCTGTATTTGAGGGCTTTGTTAGCCCTACTATACTAGCATGAATTGTTAGTAAAACCTAATTTTATTCTCTGGCCATGCAGTTTTAAGAAAGTGAAACTGTGTGTACCTAAGTAGCTGTGACCAAATGAATCCCTTTGCAGGACTGGAGCCCTTGTTCACATAAACAGCAGATATAACTCCTGATGCATCCAGGAAACAGCTTTGTTAAGCAATTAAGTGCTAAGCAAACATGACTTGTTTGCAGTGTATAAATAATTTTTTAAAATACATCTTAATTGTCTTTTACTTCAATAGCTGTAAAAAGGAAATTAGTGGTAGAGGAATCATCCCAGTACAAGGAGTTATTCTATTCCTCTGTTCTAATTAGTTGCAATCAATTAACCACACTCTTATGCAAAAAATTCTGCAGAGGTCAGTGAAGGAAGTTATCAGAATTTTTGAGACGTGAGGAACACCAGTCATCGCTGGTCTCCACTTAGACATTGGACTGTTGACCGCAACTATCCAGCCAATTCCTTATCCATGGAGTGGTCCACCTGTCACATCTGTGTGTCTCCTATTTAGAGACAAGGATGCTGTGTGGGACATGGTAGATGATGTCAGTTGCTCTAACCCACCAGTGCTGTAACTGTGTTGTGGAAGGCCACCAACTCTGTCAGGTGCAATTTGCCTTTAGTGAAGCCATGTTGGCTGTCACCAATTACCTCCTTATTTTTCATGTGCTTTAGCATGGTTTCCAGGAGGATTTTTTCCATGATCTTGCTGGGCATAGAGGTGAGACTGACTGGCCTGTAGTTCCTCGAGACCTTTCCTGCCACATTTGTGTGCTAATGGCTGATTCTATGTAATCTACATGTTCTTTAGAAGGGGAGAAAGGCTGGCTGGGATTTATATTGTGTAGGGGTGTTCCTTGAGTCAGACATGTAAACCAACCCACTGAAATGGGAAATCAGGGCAATTGATGACCTGTGTACAAAAAAGGAAAATGTCAGATCATTTCCTGACACTGTAAGGAATACAAGCCTTATGCTGAAAGATGCTTCAATGAAATATTTGCTCTTATGAAATGTTTGCTTACCAAGAAATGAGATCCATTCATGCCCAGTTTTTCTACAACCACAGCAGATTCAGGCATTCCAAACTGAGGTGAGAAAAAAAAAAAACGTTTTTACAATAGTATGAAATTGACATTTGTAAGTAAACTAATTGATATTTCCATGCTCAAATAAAGGGGTTGTGAAAATCTTTATACTATTTGACATGGACAATTAGAAAAAGAATATTGAACAGAATAACGGTAATGCTTAGAAATAGGTAGTGACTTGCACATGAGAGGTAAGACCAATATTACCTCTCTTTTTAGGAAGAAAGATTACAGGAGATAAGGAACAGGTTGCCCAGAGAAGCTGTGGATGCCCCATCCCTGGAAGTGTTCAAGGCCAGGCTGGATGAGGCTTGGAGCAACCTGGTCTAGTGGAAGGTGTCCCTGCCCATGGCAGGGGGGTTGGAACTAGATGGTCATTAAGGTCACTTCCAACCCAAACCATTCTGTGATTCTATGATTTTCTAAGACCACCCTGTGAGGTGAAAACTGTTAGTAAAAGGAGTTGAGGTGCATGGGAAATAAAACTCATGCAGTATCCAGGGGGGTTGGATGCTTAACTGGAGTGATTTATGATCTGTGAGATACACATGTGTAGTTGCATAATCAATATTTTGGCATTTTTACCTGTGGAGCAAAGCTTCCACTGAGTGTACAGCTCTCACCTCTCACCACTCCTGCAAATCAGAGCCTGGAATTTCAAATCAAGCACTCAGGAAATATATTTTTTTTTTTTTCTGGGTGACTTTCATGGCTTCAAGCAAAAATGTTGAGGTGGGTCAGTGACACAATCTGATATTTCAAGGCAGAATTGAATCGACATTACCATGAATTCATTCTGTCTCTTTCAGTGAGCCCTGACATTGTGTACCTTACAATTTCTGTAATGGCCCAGAGTAGGGCTCATAACATGCAGGTTTCTCTGCAGTGAAATAAGCTTTTTTTTTCTTTTTTTGGTGAATGGAAATGGCAGCACACAAAGAAGTAATTACAGACTACTGTAATGTGTATGTAAAGGAGGGAAAATCCAGATTACAGAGGCAATCCCACTTCTGGCACTTTTAACATGGAGCACTTGTTTCTGCAGCCTTAACAGCATTATTTTAGGGTTCATGTACCTGCATGCCCAGTCTCTGGTGGGGAGAGATCCAGCACTGCCCCTCTTCCTGTTGGCTGACTGTGGAAAGGGTGGCACTACCTGGTGCTCAGGCCCTGGCAGCAGGAGCTGAACAGCTCGGTGCATGGTGGCCACAGGCAAATGGCTGCTACTCCCCACGGCTAGTCTTTGATATCAGAGTGGCCAAGCACTTAATGCTGGCTATACTGTAATAATTAGATCACTTACACTCATATCACTGATTAAAGCAGCTAAGCATAGGCATTAGCAGCTTTTAATGAAGTTGGAAGAGCCTCTCTTAACAAGTATGAAGCCAGTAGTTATAGCGTGCCTGCTGAAATTTCCCTGGAAGCCTCTGAGTTGTTGAACAATTGTTTCTGTCTTGTATTCTGCTGTAGAATTACAGGGTACTTTAAAATCATTATATCTTCTATTAATTAGTCTGATTTCCTTTAAGCTGAGGGGCTTTGAGCTAATTAATCCTCTGAGTAGCTGTTCACAGTAATAAATTTGCTGTTTAGCTGATACATTATCTTTATGGTGTGCGTGAATTCCAAGGAACAGGTTAGTTTTCTCAGCATGGTGACAATGGTCTGCCTGTGATACATCCACATTGTAAACCTGTTGAGTGTTTTTTTAATTGTACATGCATGAGCATATGCATTCATGCACAAGGCAAAATAATAATTAAAACCAGTCATTTTAAACTTTGGCCTACTTTTTATGTGGCTACAAATGGAACTTTTGTTCCTTTTGTAACACTGTATTATCTTCCTTGAAAAATATATGCTCCTTTAGCTGACAAGGATGAGAACCTTAACGACAGTAAATTCTCACTGTTGGTGTAAAGCAGGTACCAGAAAAGATTGTTGCTTCTACAGTTAGAAGTAGGATGAATGCAAGATAAAAAAATTCTATATACAATTATATAGATGAACTTGCATTTAAAAAAAAAAAAAAGGAATGTAAAATAAGACTATATATCAAAATGCAGTGAATGGACTTTATTGTGTGAATTACAGTAGAAGGCTAAAACCTGAGTCATAGTATTCAGTAAGTTACACAGAAACATCCAATATCAAAAAAAGGATGTATAATGGAGGATATATTTCACATGTCTTGTAGGAGATTATTGAAGTAGTGAAAGGATGATTGAAGACAAACTTGGAATATTTTGTGCAATTCGAGTTATTTTACATATACTAGAAATGACATTGCAGAACTAGGAAAGATACAAGCAGACAAAGGAATGATTAAAACCCACTCAAACTCAAGTACCTTAAACTTGAGCAACATTTAGCAACTATTGAGGGTATATATGCATTACTAAGAAAAGGTTAACAGTAGATGGTTATTGACAATCTGTAAAGTTTAAAGTGGTATTCAAATATAAATTCTAGACCCACTTTCAGTTAAATGGTTGTTTCTTCCCAGCAGGAAATAAACTGGGGCATGAAATACCTTTTCTATTATAAGAAGTATCCCTGTAAGCAAACATTTTTATATGATTTACCATGTAGGAGGTCTTAGCTAGCAGTTTATACTATGAATTAAATTTCTATAAAACAGGAGTGCACCAAGAAACTCACGTAATATTAATAAGTCCTTGAGGGTGACAATTGCTGACTAATCTATTATCAATACTTTTTAATATCTGTTCTAGATCTAGGATACCTGTCTTTCGAAGGTAAATCCAGTAAGAATTTCTGCTAGCTGAATATAGACTGGACTGCATGAAGTGTTACATATACATTCAGTACCTGTCTTAGGAGATCTGCAACTTGAAAAGCTGTCCAGTTCTCAAATTCCTCTTGAGTTGGTAGTTTTGTGGCCATGTTTCTCTCCAGTCAGAAAGACTTGATGTATGTGAGTAACACTGAACTGTTGCTTCACTGTTTTTTACTGAGCTGCTGTAGAAATCATAGGAGGAAGTCCTTTTTGCAACTTTTTTCCTGTTTGCTCACTTAAAGTGAACGCCTATAAAGGGTGATTTAGGAACTGCTAATATTCTTCTGAGTGACCCTTTCCAGTATAGGGGAACTGTAAGTTCTTGTATCAACATATGCAAAAATCTGTAATTACTGAAATCAGTCAAACGAATTCTGCTGAAATTCAGTGTATACAATAGTTCTGAGTCATCAGAAGTTTAAATGTGGAAACTATGTTTTTGTATCTATTACAAAAAATAATTAGTAATAGCTGTCTCTTGCCTATCTTGAACTCCTTGATCTAGCTGTTTGGATCTGCCTTCAGATTGCATTTAACTTGATAGTGGGTTTTGACATATTTTATTGTGTTGTTTAGACAGGAAAATATAAGGCTTGGTTGCAGAAATTTGACTTTCATATCGTCACATCACAGAATATCATTCTTTATGTCAAGTCTGGTCATCATACTTTTGAGCTTAAATAAATAACACAATTACTCTAAGGTGGCATATGATCTAAAGTTTTGGGGTTTTTTTTAAATCTTGGATTTGCTTCCTCCCCCGCCGGCCCCGGTCATTATTATTACTGCGAAAGAACAAATTGTCAGTAAATTTGTGCCAATGCTACGTTATCTTTTCAGAAGATAGAGCTAACATAAAATGCTTGTATTGAGTCAGACCATAAGCTCACCCAGCCCAGCATCTTCTTTTCTGACTGTAGTCATAGGTGAGCTACCTAGGAAAGTGTACAGAAACAGGGTCACCATGTAAGACTCCCATGGTACTCTTCCAGTCTCCAACCATTTCGAACTCAGACTTACAGGTCCCGATATGGTTTCTACCTATGCCGCATGCATATATATCACACATGTTACACTGATCAGACTCAAATTTGGAGCCATGACAGTTATCTTTTAAGGAGGGAGATGTGCAGTGGACTGGACAGGCACAGCCAGGAATCACTCCTAGGCTGCAGGAGGAAGAATGGTGGAGCTCAGATGGAGTTGAGAGGGAGCAGAGCCGAGGAGGCTCAGGGTGTGTATTTCTGCCCCTTCCCACCCCTGTCCCTGTCCAGCCATCCCCTCTGAGCTGCCTCCCTGCCCTACTCGCAGCCCGTGTCTGCCTCTTCACCTCTAACACAGAATACTCTTCCCGTTTGAGAGGAGTGGCATATGTAATTCTTAAACTGAGAGAGGGGCGGGGTGCATATTCTAAAATGGAGCAGGGGGGAAGAGTTTGAGACATTGCTTTGCAGAATGGGCAATAAAATTGCAAAGATGCAGCTGCAGCTGCTGAAACAAATCCAGATTATTTTGCTCAGCAGTTCTGAGTCACCACCACAGGAGAAATATGAAAGCTTCCATAAAAGGCCAGAGACCAAGGAATGTTCTATTCTGCTTTCCAATTACTCTTCCTGTTTTATTTCCCAGTGTAAAATGGATTTGGGGCACATGTTCAAAGATTAAAATGGATTTCAGCTAAGTTGAAATGTCTCATCTGCTCTCCTTCTTCAAACTTTGCTGCGTGTATTCTTGCTGTTAGAGTGACTGGCAGGACAGTTGTTGCCAGTGAATATTCTTAACTCTTTGCTAGCTTGTGACTTTGCAGCACATTGAATCTGGCAAAACTCAACTCCTGGAATTTGAGAAGTGCAGAACTGCGATAGAAGTCCTTGCAACTTAAGCTTTGCAATGTCAGAATAGTCTCCAAATGCCTGACACATCATAAAAATGATGTTGAATTTTGTAGCGTTTCACAGTGTTCAGTGTTTCATAGCATTGGCTGTGGGTTGTTCCAATGGAGGCAATGTCTCCCTGGGTAACGGGAGGGAGCAATACTCTCTTCCATGGTGTACAGGACCAGAAGAGAGGTGCATGTATTCCTTAGGAAATTTTGCTTGCCTGGTTGGAGTGGAGGAGTGATTGTGTCACAAGTAGGGTCTTCATGTTTGGTGGAGGTAGGGAGCAGCTGGGTGGGAGATGTGCACGTGTTACGGATTTAATGGTTGCTTAGAGCAAAGAGCAAAATAACAGATGGCATCAGGTGTGAAACATGAATGAAGTGAAGAGCAGCAATGGTGTTATTTCTGCAGCATAGGCTGAGTTTGGCTACTGAGTAGGTGTAAACAGTTCTAGTTCAGAACATCTCAAAGGCAGACTAAAAATATTGGTTTAGGGATTTTGTAATATGGTGCATGCTGCCAGCAGTACCTGCTCCTCTTCCTACGATTGCCCATTAGGCCACTCGCATTTTCAGAAATGCTGGTGTGCAGGGAGTTGCTCCTTGCTGCCCTCCACTGTTAATGCTCCCACACTACCTGGTAGTCTGCAGTGAGCTGAAGCTCTGCCAGCTCACCCCCCTTGTGGTGCCCAGGCCTCCCTCTTCCCCCACCCGGCTTCTCTCTGCTCTTCTTCAACACTAAATTCCAGGTAATTCTCCTACCATTGCCCGTGTTGGCAAGGAATTGCCCTTGCCTTAATTTGTATTCTGGGTTCTCAGGAGGGTTCCAATGGTTCAAGAAGCCAAGGTTTATGAAGTTTACCTCTCTCCACTGAGTGACACATCTATTTGGGAAGCTCATGCTCTGTTCTGTGTTCCCAAAGGGGCTGTAGCAGAGGTGGCGGAACCATGTGACTGTAGCTTGCAAGGAATATTTTTGCCATTTGTTTTAGTCAGATGAGAAGTGATGATGAGAACAAAAAAATTAAAAACCAGGGATGGGGGAAGGCTCATCTGCGATCCTGCAGCTGGTCTCTTGATGCTGATATTGATGTTGGCTTGATCCATGCTGTAGTTTTCTTTCCTCAAGTGTGTGCAACAAAAATGGGGAATATTGTCATGCACTTCCACTACCCTCAAGGGGATTACTTCAAGAACTGTTGGCTAGGAGGAAGCTATGCTTTTGTTACCGGTTCTACTTAGTACTCTCATACTTCTGGTTACTCTATGCCTTTCGTGGCAATCCAAGTAAATATGTGCACTTGAACACATGTTGGTTGTGCGAGCTGCAGCAAGGGCAGCCTTGAGCAGAATATTGAGGCTTCCAGAGTCCACCACTTCAAGACTGACCACAGACACTGTTGCTTCCTAATGTCCAGCTGCCTACATGTAACTTTCAAGCAGACTGTAGGACCTTGGATGAGACACAGCACTAGCCCTGGGCAGGTCAGGCTTACTTGCTACTGAATATTCCCTGGAGCCTCTTGGTCTGGCGTAGAAACCGGCAGGCTTAAAAATGTATTTGGGTACATGTGCAAAGTGTAATCTGTTATTTTAAACTTGTATCTAACTGGAGACGTTAGCACTTTTCATCTGTGCTCTTTACAATTTCACTGCTCAAAAAAAAGGCAGAAATCTGTTTCTGTATATTAAAGAAATTTCATTTTTCTGGAGCCTTCAGCAAAAATGGTATCTAATACTTGAGAACTACAAAATTTCAGAGGAATCTTAGTTAATGTGTGCCTTTTATATACCAGGTAGTTTCACCTCTAAACAGAAATTCATCCTCACACATAACTTGCACATAAAGCAGAGTTAACACATCATTACAGTATATATTTGAATGATTCTTTTTTTGCTACAGTCTCAAATGTGCAAGCCATATAAAAGGCACATTTTTACAAGCTACAGCTCCTTGGAGTTTCATAAAGTAAGTTCTCTATTTGCAATTTCATAGAAATCATTAATAAGCAGCATAAAAACTAGTTCCTAGATCATACCACTGGCATTTCTTACTGAATACAGCTATATATTTTCATGAGCACAGACACTAAATGTGTTAAACTTATTTTAAAACTCTGAGTCAAGTTCTGCTTTGCAAAAACCTGTAGAAGCTGCAAACAACTTATTTTACTGGACATAACACTGGAATACTGCTTTCGGGAAAATTTCCTTGAGCAAAATATCTCAATGAAGTATTACTGTACATAAAATATGAACCGTTGTTGCTGTTTTTTTCCTATTTTATACAAAAATAATGAAAGGAACATGACTTACCATATACTCATTTTTCTTCTCCCAGGCACACATGTTGCAGTTGATTCCAAATAAGTTAAAGGAGCAGTTTCTCATGTCTGCTCTTCCTCCTTAAACTGTCCCATATGTATTTTGTTTTTGTTAGTGTGATTGACAGGCTTGGCATTCAGAGTGGGTGGGACAAAAACATTCTTAAAATAAAAAGCTAGAATAATCTCATAGTCTGAAAAAGTCTACAGAGAATGTCATAAAATGAAGGCCTACTTTAGAGCTCTCTCTCTAGAAGTTTGACAAAATTTTGCCTTTTTAAAAAAAAAAATTTATTTATCAGGAAATAAAGATAACAACAGAATCAACAGAAATCGTAGTGTCTGGAAGGGACCTCAGGAGATCTAGGCAGGATCAAACACAACTAGAGCAAATTGGCTCAGTCTTGGAAATCAGTTTGGTAACCTATTTTTCTAACTGTGAGTTCTTGGGGAAGCATCAGTTTCACCACATCACTGGGTGACACAGCTGGAGGAAGAATAATAAATTTCGTGCTATACTGCTGGAAGGGTGCAAGAGAAAGTGCCTGTTCGTAAGGATAATTGCTGTCTTAGCACCAGATGGGCTGGACCTGGACATCCTCTGTTTCCTGAAGAAGCAAACTTGGTTTCATTAGCATTTGTTCATAAGTAGTGATTTAGGAAACTCTTGTTTAGACTTTTCATTCTTGGCACACTCTTCAATATGACTCCATCTCAACTGAAAAAAAGGGTGGCCAAACTGGTCCCAATATAGTATTCTTTATCCTGTCGTAACTGCTTCTATCTCAGTGATGTCCTGATGTACTTTAGAAGTATGCTTGTTATTCATCACCTTCATTTGTTATTAGCAAAATACTGAATGCAATTAAGGCCAGAACAAATTCAACACCCTACTTGAAATACTCACTGAGTTTGAAAGTGATTTGCAGGTACCTTCTCAGTGCGAATCAGATGAGCACTTACAATATGCAGTACTTTTGCCATGTTTCTCTAGTTTGCGTGTCACGATTTTTATGTGACCATATCAAAAGCCTCAGTGATAATATGTACTTTGTGCCCCTTACCTACTAGGTAGTTGTTATATCGAGGAAGGAAATGAGATGGGTTTGACACAGTTTGTTCCTGACAGGTCAATTTTTACTGCAGTATGAAAGAAACAATTTATGAGTATATTGAAGCCCAACTTTTTCTTCAGTGTATTTGTGGGAATTGAAGTTGGCCTGACCATTCTGTAGTGCTCTGTCTTCCTTCTCCCCTCATCTTAAAGGATGAATGTTTGCCCTTCTTTAGCTACTGTTGTTTTACTGACTACATTATGTGCTAAGCTCAAGGATAGTTCCGAGTTCAAGGATAATGCTTCAGCTAGTTCTTTACATAATCTGTATTGAGAATTTCATTATGCCATTCATTTAAATTTCTAATCCACCTTAATATCTGTAAGAAATACTCTGATCATGCTGTGGCTGCTATCAAAATTAAGTATGTGGTCACAGTCTTTGCTGTGAAAACTAATTAAATGCTTCAGTTTTCTCTCATGTTTGTTATTTATTCTCTTTTTTTTCCTATAAGGTGTGGACCTGTAAATCCCTGTTTTTCATACTAATATTTCAGGAGCCACAGTTGCTTGAGTGGACTTCGGATCAACCTGTGAGTGGGGGAAGTGACACAGGCTTTTCCAATGTTGCTGCAGGTAAGTACCAAGGGAAGCAGTGTCTTCCAAAAATGTTTCTGCGTAAAGTAGTTGTGTACCTAGGGTGGTTTAGCTTAATTGCGTTCTGGCATAAGCCTTTATCATTAAATCACTTTTTGGTCTGTAACGTTCGGTTTTTGGAAGTTCATGCTGAAATTCTAAAAATCCTTCAATGAGAAGGTATTAAAAATCACTTCTTATACAGCAATGCTATATTGCTTAAAACTAACATCTGTTCTTACAACAATAAAACTGTAACACCAAATTTCTAACAAGTTTTGTAATGATGTGACCTATTTAAGAGCTTGATTATCGCTTAGAACATGGCAGACTCAACAAAATTTTCCTGGTTTTCCAGGAGAAGGGGTTAAATACTCTGTTTCCATATGACAACATATACTCCAACAGTGGTAACATATACTATCATTTTTTGACTTGTACCTGCTTTTTTTTTGTTTTGTGTACTATGCTAGCCAATTATATAAGGCATGAAAATGGAGTTCAGGAGTTGGATCCCCTTTGTGATTGAAGTAGATTAATTTTTATGATTTAGATAAGTCAATTAGGGAGTTTTTTTAGAGACCAAAGGGAACTCTGCCTGCATAAATACTTTATGGATCTTTGCAAATCTGGTTATTTTCTGTTCTGGTGTTTTCCTCCATGTTTCTGTGAGAGGATTTAGTGCTGTAGCAGGGAGAACCATAGGAAACCTTAATATATCAGTGGTTGCCCAAATGTAATGAGAGCTTTCATGTTATAAAATGAGCATGTGAGTTTGTAGATGTCTGTTCTTCTGGTTTTAGTGAGGGTTCATTTGCAGTAGAGTATCTTTCCAGTTCTAATGACTGCATGTTGTATTCATTATTTTTGTGTACTGGTTGTTTTAAGTTGTAGTAAAGAGTGATAATCTGTAGAAATTCTTTGAGCAGTAGTCTTGCAAGTAAACGTAAAATTTATTGGAGGATTCTGGCATCTAGAATATTTTACTGAAAAATAATTAACTGTTCATGGTAAAGAACAAAAAGTCTCTCTTTGCAGTACTTAACTGAAGTCTCTCTCTGTGCAGCCCTAAGTGTCTAAAATACATTTCCTTCTTGCGACCACAAAAGACCCAGACCCAAAGAAACCTCAAATGAAAGAGAACAAAAACCGCATGAGAAACCCAAAAGACCCAAACCACCTTGCTGAGAATGGTCAGCACCATTGCTATACCAAGGAGACAGTGGTGTACACAGGTGTTTGAAACCTGTCACCTTTAGATCACTTCCACTGTATCCAGTCTATATCCAGTTTGTTGCATAAATATGCCCTATTTCTCTATTTCACTTGTTCACAGCTGAATTTTAATTAATGCCAAATGATAGATTGTTTTTGTTCTCTTATTTTGTCACAGAGGCTGGACACATGGCATAAACCCCATTTTCTTAAGGACAGTTGCTCCGTGTTATTACTCAGCCTTCTAAAATCTTTTTATATGGCTCTTGATTGTTAGTTTGACCTTCTCTTTGAATCTAGCAACTGATTCAACCATTATTATAGAGATTTTCCCCCATCTAACCATGCATTAAAAATGTACTTATTCTCATAGGTATTTGTTTGTAACCTGAATTTTGCACCTAGTTTTCTCTGTCTTTTAAAAAATTAATGTTTTTTACTAGTAAAATAAAATATAACTAATAAAACCCCAACCTGATACAAAAGTGACATTTGTTCATTAGAAATTCTCTTTGATTTTTCTGAAGGCTGGAATTGGCGCCGTAGTGCTTGGTTGTGATATCCTTCGCAAGTACTCGTTATTATTTGGAGTTTAACTGAGACACTTCTTTTGATTTTTATTCTTTTGAACACCTTGGCAGAACTTGCTGTCTATTCCTCTAGGTTCATATGCTGGCTTATATAGTTTGCACTTACATTTTATATCGTTTCTTTATAGAACCTCTCCTTCTTTGAAATTTACCTGTGTTGACAATTCTGATAAAATATAGGAAAATGTGTACAGATTTCTGTCTGGCAACATTTATATGCATTAAAATTTAGTGAGCTAATGATTAAATTTCAAAACAGAATAACAATATTATTTCAGTGTCTTGCCTTATCATTTAAATAGCATTCCTAGGCAGCTTAGATTTGAAAAGCTATGGCTGATGCTTATTTTAAATTATGTTGTTTATGTTCTTTTGATGGATTTTGTTAGTGTAATGAATTCTTAGTTAAACACTATTGATTTCTTTGAGTCTTGTACATTGATATGTGTAGGAGGTCTCTCACCGTGCACATGACTCTTGATATGAGATAAATGGAAAAATGTCAAATTAATACTGCAAGTCCCAGTGAGCATACTAATGTATCAGTGCATAGTATTTGACAGTGGAAGATCTCAACAAAAGTTGACCCTGTAGGTGCTGAGGACTTCCATGAAGTTAGGGTAAGAACCGGAGTGGTGGGCATTTTTTGCTGCATCTTCTTCTCAGATCCAGAGTTCTCTGTCATTGCAATGGACTTGGCCAACCCCAGATAATTGTAGTTAGGGAAAATTCCAAATGATGTTTCTGACAAACTGCCCCAGTGTGACTCCCAAAAGAGCATTAGATTTAATTAAAATAAAGTTTGTGCATTTGTTTCGTGTGTTATGGATACCACTCATTTCTTTGAGGTATAGGCACAGAAGTACGTCTCCATTCCCCACTTGCCCCGTACTTCCACTGTACTTACAGCCCTTTCAATCTTTGGAACAGCCTTTGATATTTCAGTACATCCAGTTACCAAGCAGTAGTTATGTTGATTTCCACAGTGAACTGGTATTACTCGAGTTCACTGAATTGTTAGTGGCTTGAACCAGAAAAACTTCAGTCACAGTAGAATTTGGAGTAATTGAAGTATTTGTTGTTAGGTTGCATTGTTAACAGGAAATGTAAGGTATGTAATGGAAGAGAGTTCCTTCTGTTTTGAAGAGGTATTTCTTCAGACTTAACACACAGGTTTGGAGAGGAAGAATGGCATTTCTCCCATTTCTTTCCATTCTCTCCCCATGAGGTGGGAAACAGAGAGAAGCATCAAAAGAATAGTGAAGCTTAGTGTACCATTGTTATAGTTATCATCAGTGCTATAGTGTACACACAGTGTACAGTATATATAGTGTACTACTATAGCATAACATTATAACATCGTAGTATAATATTATGATGCAGTGTTTCTGTGCTACTGACATAGCAGAAAACATGTACCAGGTGAATTCACAAAGCTCTCATAAATTTAGTTCTATTTACTTAAAACAACTGAGATCAAACTGGACAGAGAAAATAACTGGTGGGGAAACAGGACACTGCACAATCTAGGCCCTTTCTGTAGGACAGCAGAAGGTCTGAGGGAAACTGCAGTCAGTTGTATGAAGGAGGGAAGGTCTGGGAGCAGAATCTGAGATAGTTGTTTGGACATGGTGTTTATTGTTCAGTGTCACAAAGAGTGCATGTGGGAGGGAGGGAGGAAGGCAGGAAGGCAGGAAGGAAGGAAGGAAGTTGGTTTGGGGGAGCTCAGATTGTGTAGGGAAGCATGTTATTCACTTTTGTGGATAAGAGGAATTGGGTGGAGCATAAATGTATCAGCTGGCCAGCATCCAGATGTTGTTTGGCCCAAAAACCAGCAGAGCTCTTCCCTACCTCCAGTCAACAGAGCCCTGACAATGAAGTTAGAAAAATGAGCTTGAGACTGTTAAAAGACAGAAGAAAGGAAAGAATTGGAAAGGGAAAGGGGAAGGAAGATTGACAGAGAAGAAGAGATTGACAAAGGGAAGGGGTGTAGAAGTGGAAGGGTACAAAAGGTAAAGAAAATAAGGAAGAAGGTGATGAAGAGATAAGCTGTACAAATAAAGAATGTTTATCAAGGTTTTTGTACTCATAAATAGAACTTTAACGTGTCTTGTGTCCTTAGCCTGCTGACACAGATAAAATTTTACGAGCAGAGTTTATTTGACAGTCAACAGAGAGAGAATATGATAAAATCTCAATAAATAAGAAAGACCTTAAGAGCTGAGAGATCTATAGGTTTGGTGGGTTTTTTTTTTTAAATTTTTTTTTTTTTATTCTGACTGCAGTATTTGGGGAGATCTCAAAGGTATTTCAACAGATATTATTTTTATGATAATAAACTTTAAATGAAAGAACTATCAAGAAAAAAATTACAAAAAGTACTTTTTAATTTCTCATTTGATTCACACAGATTAAACTTAATAATTACATAATCTTTTATTGTAACTCCTTTTTTGTTTTTATTATTTAGCTAATGGTTATGTCATGATTTCATAACTTTTTATTTTAACTTATTTTTATTTGGTTTTGTTTATCATTTAAGTAATGATAATGTCATCAAACCTATCAACACAATACTAAGTGAAATTAAATCTAGGTATGATGAGCTTATAATAGCACGAAAGCTATGGAAGGAACACCCATTCTGTGTCAGATTCATCCCTACACTAGACACGTAGTAGTCTTCTATTGTTATATGCTGAATACAGTCAGAATTTAATATGGTTATGTCCAATCTCTCTATTTTTCTTGTGAATTGCATTTTGCTTTTGTCAACCTTCCTTCCATAGCTTTATAATCTCCGGTTTAATTGGCATAGAGATACTCAAGAAAAGCCTCATTATTAATGTTCTTACAGGTATTTTCTGCACGCAGTGCCAAAGTTGCTTGTTGCAGTATGAATTTATGACAATACAGAGTTGTTTCATTTTATTCTTTTCTCCTGTCTTCCAAAGGCAGAAGCCATGTTAATTTATTTCACATATTGGAAAAATGCTGGGGCTTCTGAATACAATTAGGTAGAGAGTGAATAATGACATGGGATGTACCAAAAGGCCGTTTTGTGGTACCAGTTGGAATTAGTCCGAATTGAGGGTAGTATCTGTCTGCTGCTTGTTTGTTGTGCATGACATTAAAGTATACTTCAAGATTTTTGCTGTTACTAGGGAATGCTGGACTCCATGCATACTGTAACCTAATGGAGAAAAGTGCAGTAATAGCTCCTCTTGTGTGTTTTAAACATTCCTCTGATAAACATTTTAAGGTTCTAGATCCGAGGTGTTCAGTATGCATCCATCCACTGACAGTGTTATAAATATTGTATTTCTGACCTTCAGATTCTCCCTCTTGATCTGTGGTTAAATGATATATCTGCCAGTTTGGCACTGCTGACATTCTGTCTGCCTGGTCCAACACTGTTATAGCGTGATTTCTTGTGATCCCATTGTCATGGGAATAATATATCTTGAATGATGAATATACTTTGAAGCAACATGGGAAATAAACACACTGCCTAAACTTCATTTACAGCAAGACTTTTTGTTGGAAAATGCCTTCTTCAGTGTCCAGTGTAACTGATTTATGTAATGCCAATGTATTTAAGAACAATCCTGTTTTATCAGACAATGTGAAGAAAGATGAGCTACCGTTCAGGTCAATTATTATTGAGAGCAGATTTTTCCCTTGTTTTGTTTCCCATGCATATGGGACTGCATTGCTGGGCTTTGCAACACCGTAAACTGAACAGCAGTGGAAACAGAAGTTTCCTTCAGTGGTGAATGCTTCACTACTAGAGAAGGGAAGTGAAACTTCCCGAGTTCTAGAGACGTGAACCGTAAACCATATGAGGTGAGAGAAAGGAAAAAAGAACACATGAAAAAAATTATACCAGAGTGCCAAGTTTTTATAAGCTTGTTTTATGTTTTTGAACACACCTCAAAAGCAGCCCTACCTTCGAATTCCACACGTTTTTGAAAGCTGATTAGATGTATGGTGTGAATGAGACCTTCATAATTCTATCTACATTCCTGATAAATTGAAGTCTGACTATCTTTATTCAGGTCTTTTATGAAAAGTCAGTGGGAGTTGTTTATGCATAACCTTCATGTCCTCATTCCTTTGTTGTTAAAAAGAAATGAAATGGAAATTTAAACATAAAAAAAGGGAAAAGTTGACAATAAATGTCAGGCTGATAAAACCCTCACCATTGACCTTCAGAACAGCAAGATTTGACTGTGATGTGATTATCCTCTGAGGTCAGAAGTTACAAATCAGATGAAGCAGTGATGACTTCAGTCTGCTGCAACCTACACATTCTGCATAACATCCCATGCCTCATTTGCCGCACCTTTTCCGCTGTCCAGAGCGTGATCTGTTATTTCAGTTTGCAATTTTGCATCTCTCCATTGTTGGCAGACAACAGCAGACAATTGAATTCTCTGGCAATTCTCACCTCTTGGTAAGCTGTGCCCCAGTTCATAAGGAAAGCACTTCATGTGGTGTATATGTGAGTGGCACACGTAAGTGCAAAATGTATGGGAGCGTGCACTGTCCCTGATGTACGTGTATCAGCAAAATCAAATGGAATGTCCCATACCTTACAACTGATGACAGATTATTTAAAGTCATTGTGAAATTGCTCGTAACTGAGGTTCATCTCTCCTCTTTCATGTTGACTTGGGTGGCTGACCTTAGTTTAGTTTGATTTACAGGCACACGTGCTGGTTTCAGGCAGGAAGGAGTTCCTTTTCTTCACAGTGCTGACGGCTGGCCCAGGGTGGCCGAGGGAGTGTTTCATTCCATGGTACATCAGTAGCTACATCTGGCCAGTGTGTAAGTCTGATGGAGAATGGAGACTAACAGTGGACTACCATGGCCTGAATGAAGTCACACCATCACTGACTGCTGCCGTTGAAATGTAGCATTTCATACAAAACATCTCAGCGGTATTTGATAGCTTCATAACAGTAGAAGAATTTAGGGGAAGTAGACAGGAATAACCTTCCCTGCTTCAGAAGGCAGCCACCTTTGTTAAGACCTAGCTGTAAAATTTTTACCCAATAGAAGAATTTGTTTTGCAGTTATGACTTTGTTTGGAAACTTGGAAAGCAAAATCTTGTGAGCTTCTTGAATGAGCTGATTCCCCCACTGTTGAATTATTGTGCATCCTTTAATGCACTGGTAGAGAATGGATCTTTAGATTCTCTTATGCTCCCAGAGGAGATTAAAATAGTACTGGGAACTATTTATCAAATGTTATATGAGAACGTCAGTATTGAGGCCTGATTTTTGGTGAGAGGATTTGAGTATGCTTTGGCCTAATTCCCCGTTGGGAATACCATTGGGCTGTTCACACACTCCGAGTTTTTCTAATAAATGTTCTAAAACTTGTCTTTACATTCACTCTCACAAAATATACTGCCAAAAATTGTTAATCTGATTATTTTGTTTAGAGATCTAAATTGCAAATCCATCACAGATAAAGCCACTCATTTTCATAAACTGAGTAAGCAAAGATAAAAGCAGTATCAGAAAGGACGCCTTGCAGCAAACTGTTTTATCAAAATGACCCCAGAACTGTTCAGTTAAAGTTCAGGGAGAAGAACATGAATCAAATGAATTGCTGTTTATTTCCAGAGAGAATCTTAATCCTTAATGGGCTTTTCTTAACATTACAGGCTCTTCTGGGAGAAGTTAGTCCTTGCCTTTCTTTGCAGCTACCAACGGAATTCTGAAGATTGTAAGAGAGCAGAGCACTTTGCTGGACTGGCACAGCACAAAGGTGGTGAAATCACATCACTGATAATGGATGTTTTCCAGTTCATTTTGAGAAGATGAGGTGGAGCTAAAAGAAATGGAGGGGATTGATGGTAACTATGCGTTTCACTGAATAATGTTTCAGGGAAGGTTATCAGCATACTTCCCCCTGCCTCCCTTTCCTGACACGTGATGAAGACATCGTAGAACAGGGAATGTACAGTAGCACAAACTGCAGTGAGGAACAAGGTATTACAGTTGGTTATAGCAGGTGAGGTACCCTGTGTGTTTTCTGTCAGCACTGGGGCAAAGATGGGAACAACAGACGACTTTTTGAATGGTGAAATGCATTTTATGTCAAACAGTTTTTAATCTAGTGCAACTAATCTTACACAATGTCTAACTAGTAAAGCTTTCTTCTGCAACAGTAGTAAAGTGAACTTGCAAATCCATTCTGTACCTTATGAAATGAGTATTTTGAAATAGGCTGCTTGATTTGAAGAAACAGTAGTGAACTCAGAGTTGGAAATTATTCTTATCAAATATAGTCTTTTGTGCAACAGAGTGAAAGTGACAGTGGCCACATATGGATACTGGGCAGTTTTTTCACATCTTCAGGAAAAATTACTGAATACTATTTGAACTGTATTTAATTTCACTGTGCTACAAGATTAACAAATGCAATTGCAAATAATTCACTTCAGTAGCAACTCTCCTATCAACAATGCAGAGATGTATTTATAATCTAGAATAAATCCTAGTAAGAGCAAGACACTGGTCAGTCAACCCTGATTTAATAAATTATTTTCCTATATATTTGTTTTATGTATTTCTTCTGAAATTCAATAATGGTGATCAAAAACACCTTTCAAAGCAAAACAGTGGTCATCCGTATTTGCAGAAAAGCTGTAATCGTAAATATGTTATCACAGATTTGTTCAATGGAACATTTTCTTCAATGCCATAGGCCTTGCTTAACGATGGTGATATATGTACAGTACGTATATGAGATGCTACCATTTAGTCAAGAGAAATAAAAAGCATTATAATGCCATGTTGTAACAGACCATAAGGGGGAGTACTTAACAACTACATCGAATCCTTAGAGTCTGGGGGAACGGAGACTGAAAGCAGGGCCTTTAATGCCAGGCAGCTGAACATAGGTAATCTCTTCAAGTCTTGTTGACATTGAAAATCAATTTCCTAACAACTGACTTCTTCAGACCTTTAGACTCAAAATAATTAAGTCACTCCGTCTATATGTAAAACCAAATAGTAAATGCCTTACCGAACCAGAGCCATTATAATTAGTTTCCAGAAATTGAGTGGTGTTTCTTGGTCACTTGGAAAGGAGTTTGAAGGTTTCTTCATTTATTTGACTGGAAGGTTAGTTTATTAAGTTTTAAATTGGGAATAGTTACATATGCAAAATTACTGTTTCATTTTCTTTCCCATATTAATGCACTAAACACAGGCTCTATGTGTAATTTTACCATAGATAGTTGATGTGCTTTTGTTATATTGGTGGTGTTTACTAAGACACCTTGCATTGTTACTGTTGTGAGATAGGAATCTAGCCCACAGTATATTCATGCAGGAGACTTTCGCAGCTGTCAGATAGTTGGCAGCTCATTGGCTTGTTCTGAGATCTGTGGATAAAAAAACAGTGCAGATTAAAGACAAGATATAGGATTGTATTTTTTTTTTTCCTAACTGACACTTGGTATCAAGGGGGCTTAACATGATAGTTGACTGTTAGTTTATCCTGGCAAATTCTATGTGGAAGACAACAGTAGAGTAATTTCACACCATTGAAAGAAAATTGTATACTTTGCCTTTTACTTGGGAATCTTCATGTTCTTCTTAAATGCTATTCACACAATTTAAACAAGTCATAATTACCAAAGTTGGGCAGAATTCTTAATGTTCCCCAAATTGTCAGCAGTGGAAATACAACAAATAGCGTATCAGAGCTTTGCTCTCTATAGGTGTGCAATAGCCTCTCGCTGTACCTTCATAAGCAAAATATTGTGGTAATTCTAGAAGATATTTTCAAAATCTGCTCTTTATTGCAGCCAGCATATTGAAGGAGAGCAGTATTAAAGGACTCAGTTTCACCTTCTCATTTGTCTGCCAGGGCTAATATTCCCTATGTGCCTATATCACCTTGTAAATAGAAACTATATTATGATATGACAAATTCTGGCTTTGATACACTTTCTGGTGAATAGATGTTTGCTGATGATAACATTTCAGGACTTAATGTTTGTTCAATTTGAAATGAGGTCTTAAATGAAGGTTTTATTTGAAGATGATATACAGCAATTGATTGGAAGCCTAATGGATTCTTTCTCTGCTTTCAGATTGATTAAACAGTGATTTCTGAATTAGAGAATTGGGAATAAGTGATACTGAACACAGACATTCCATGTACATTTTCATGCTTCGGTAAGTCAAGTTCAAAGAAGTGTGTCAACAGTATTATATTGGAAACGATACATTAATCTCTGTCAAACTATGTCTGAAAATGACCAAAGCCTTGGAAGAAATTTATTCCATCCCTTTCCCACCAAAACCAGTGATCACAAAAATGTGGGAGGTTAGCTGAGTTGTTCTAAGCACATAATTGTCCTTATGTAGGAACATCATCCTATTGTATTGAAGTAATTGATCCAAACCATTCACTGAAAAATTCTTCCTCCATTTCAGTTTACTGTTCAAACGCTTGCTGAGTAAAGTATTGTTAGATTTAACACTGTAATCTGTCTTAAAGTCTTATTTCCATTTTATGGAAAGCCAACATAGCACTTTAATCTCGGAATCCTCCAGGAAGAAGTTGCTGTCCTGAATCTTTGACAATATAGGACTGCTATCTCCAATGAAGTGGTACTGACTGAATCAGAAATGTTTTCAACTTCTAGCATTTGACCTGCCCAATACAGGCAAAATGTTTTTAACATTCATAGAAATGAAATGTGCGTGCACACGTGTACACACCAGTTTGCTGGTACAAAGCACATTTGTTCTGCACCACTTGCAGAGTAAAGGGCACCACTCTTTCCTAGCTCTTACTGAACTGATGTTTGCTTGTTTAGGCTTCTGAAAATCTTAAATGAATCCTTTATTGAAACACAAGGGTTTTTGCCATCTATTCAAGTTATAGTTATACTAGCTGAAGCAGAAATAATCCAGAAGCTGGCCTTAAACCAGGAATGGAAATGGAAACTACTCAGTGTAGAAATCACAATACTCATCTTAGTCTTCCTTTCACAAAGTCTTCAAATAGAGATTCATAGGTGTGAAGGTTACAAGTGACTAACAGTCATTATAAAGTGTGACCTTTTGCATAACAGAAATTTTGATTTATGTAAATAAATTCTTGCTTTATATCCTGTGACTGAGTTTGAACTAAAGCACATAGTTCATAAAAAATATCCAGCTTCGATAAAAAGAGTTTTCAGTGTTTGAAAATTTGCCACAATCCAGCTGCACAGAAATTGATGAAGGTGAATGGATTGTATCTGCCATGTGTTTCTGGTGAGAGCTTGAATTTATCAAGATAGCTACATATTAGAGCATATTGGCCAAAGTACATCTAAGTCTAAGTATATGCCATGATGGCTAGTCTGTTAAAAATCAAGGTCATAGTTAAAAAAATGGTTGCAACTTCTTTAAACAATAGCATATGTTAAAAACCAACCAAACAAAACCTAAGCCACAAACAACTCCCACTCCAAACACTGTTCAGTGATGTAAATCTAACAAAAGCCAGAAATTCAACATATATTATATATGGATGTCTGATTTCTTCCCCAACTTGTTAGTGTTTCTTTCTGTCTCACTGATTGTTTCGAGGTTCATGTTGCTTATGCCCATTTGGAACTCAGAATTTACAAAACTTTGATAAACCAGTTAACATCACCAGCGGAATGAGGTGAAATAAAGCGGTGGGTTCGTGTCATTATTGGAATTGCATCTAGCTAATGTTTCTCCCACAGTGCTACTGTTCTGATAAATTTAGCAGCGTTGCCTCCAAGATGTTTATTTAAGGCAGGGACTTCTATGTTGACTTAAGTCTTTTAGTCACCCTTTGGAGAATGGTGACGTTTCTTTTTAGTGAATTCTAACTATATAATAACACCTGCATCTGCAGAGAAGATCAACCAGTGCTGTATTACAGAAAAATCTGGTATAAGGTTCTGGGATAGGAAAAAACCAGAAATAGATTAAATGTTTTGTTTAAGATTTGTGATTTTTTTTACGTCTCAATTAAAAATGGTATTTTAAAATAAATAACTCTAAATTTAAAAGTAAAATAAGGAACTAGTAAACAAGTATTCTGAAATTGTCTTGGGTTGCCTGGTTTCGCATCATATGAAGCACTTTTTCAACCTAACTGAATATGGATATTTTTGAATAATTGATACAAGAGGTTTCATTTTTGGTTGAATGGACACTTTCAATCGTAGGGAAACATTTTGTTTTCATTTCATGGAAAACATCCTGCCTTTTCCAATCAAACAAATGCTTCTTTCAACAATTGTTCAGCAAATGAATTGAAAACATTTTCTTTACCTTCTTGCATTCCAACACCACATGTGCTCCTCTGCATTCAGTATAAAGCAGTTGCCAACATGAATGCACTAATTTGCCCAAGAAATATATTTACTCTGGGGCCTAATAGGGTCACTTCACAAGATGAAGAAAAGAGGTGGTGTTAGTTTAAGTAAAGAAGAGGTGCAAAAGCTGAGCTACAAGTTCTGAAGAGGGAAATTATTGCTTGTATAACGACAAAACCAGGCCAGGTGGCTTTTTGAGTCAGGTCTGACTGTCTGTCAGACACTGTTAGCCCAAACACAGCTGTTATGTCCCCACACCTAACACCCAAAACTAGAAAATATCCTTTATTTGCATAGGAATTAATTAGCCATATATGCATTTGGTGATGTGGATAAATGATGCCAGCAATGCTGACTCCTGCTACCCTAATATTGTCCACATACCCAGAATTACTAGCCCAGTAATCCTTTTAGACGTAGGCTATGGGATCCTACTGAATTAAACTCTAACTCTACTGAACTCTGAACCCTGAAGGTGTAACCTGTCCATTAATATAAAAAATTACTCCTTTTAGCCAAAATCCAAGCACATCTTTGCGATCCTTGCTTGCATCAGCACTAAATCAATTTGCTCATTTCTAGACTGAGTCTAAAACACAGTCAAAGGATCTCTATTTTTGCAAAACCTAGTAATTATCCTAATCTGATTGTTAATATTGACGTATTGTATCTCTCTACCCATAATAGATGGAAGCTAGTGGCCCAGACTAAATCTGGTCTGGTGGCTCTTTTGATACTGTTATCTAAGTGTATGTTAGCTGGCGTTGTTGTTCTGGGCCCTAGCTGTTATCCTAAATTTAGGCTTTCTTATTTTAGCTACCCTAAGTCCAAGGTTATTCTTATTACCCTTGTTTGTAACCCTATTGGACAACTCTTCTGGGTAAGTGCAAACCACCCTTTAACCCTGAATCTATGTCAAGACCTTTCTTATTCTCTCTTGTGTCTTTCAGCTATAGCCTGTATCCCAAACATTATCTTATCCTTCTTACACGCAAACCAATATCATATCCAAAATATGATTTTTACCTCCTAGATTCTGATGTTAAGAGCACTAAAGTTAGCCTAAGTACAGTCCTAACCTTACCTTATCAGTTCCTGCAGAAGTCATTGCCCTTGATTTCAGGTTAACATTGCTTTGGACATTCCCCTGTATTTAGAGTGGGAATAAAAGTGATTTCTCACTTCAGGGTTTGTATATGGATAAGCTGAGGTTTACGTTTCAGGCACAGAATTATGACAGTATCTTCAAAAGATTGTAAGGCCAGACATTTATATCTAGGGATCACAGGATTGCTGCTTAGTAATTTGCAACGTAGACTTTCTTAAATATATAAAGATTAAACGTGTATTTGAGTCAGAGGACTGTGCTGGGAAACTGTTGTGTGTTCTCACAGCTTAAAAATATTGAGAAACAGTGATATAAATGGAAGGTGAATGAGTCTGGAGCTTCAGTCACTTGTGAAAATAAAAAAAAAGAAAAAAATGCTGAGTATGCCACTTAAATTTACATATATGCCTATTTTGAAATGTGAGGAATAGGGAAAACATCGACTAATTTTCAAGTATATTCAGATTGAATTAGTTTGAGAAGAGATATATAACTCTGGTGTATCCAGTCTATTCATAGTACTAAGTAGTCTGAAGTTTGAGTGTTTTTAATATATCTATTTAAATGGATACCTGTAAGATGTGCCTGGCTTGGTAAGGAAGAGAGAGGAAATCTGTCTTGAGTCATTACTGATACAGTCATTGCTGAAAAATAAACAGCAAAATAATGGTATTAATTTTAAACTTAGTACAACCTTATTGTTCTCATGTATTAATGATGGACAAAACCAACAGAGAGCTGGACACTGATATATGAACCCTGTCACAACCGTGGAAACAGTATACATGAAGCTGGCACTTTGATTCTGGGGTTTAAAATGAAACAGATGTAATACCAGCTGGGTGGACTAAGATGGATTCTCAAGAAAGCAAGCAACAGGGCAGGCCTTCAGTCATTGCTGTAAAGAGAAAGTATTCTCAAATTTAACAAGATAAGAAAACGTGAGTAATCACTGTTTTAATGTATTGCTAAAATCTTTCTTGCCTGCTATGAAGATGATTGAGGAGGCTCTATAGCCTTTTCTAAAAAGTCACTTATAAAGCAACTGACTCTACCATCATTTGAAGTGCCTTCTCAACTGATTATTCTAACTTCAGGTTGCTCAGGCACTGCAAGAGCGAGTTTTTTCAAGTTTTCCATGGTGGTGTATAGAGTCAGGTGCAGCAGTTGACTTCTTTTGGCTCAGACGTTTTACAGAGAGCCTGAGTTCTAAGTTTTCATGTCAAATGTACAGTATTGGGTGGTGAGTGACAAGGTGGTAACAAATTGTAACTCCGTCCAACATATGTACTACAAATTTAGGGTGGTTTTATGTTAGGAGTTTAATGTTCCATTATTTTCATAATAATTTTTACTCAATGAATCTTTTAAATTGCTGTGTCAAGCCACGTAACATAGTCTTGAGAACAACTTATGAATCCAAACCCATATTATAGGACTGAGTAAGACTGAAGAAGTCCTGTAATTTATTTATTTCTCACTTAATCATTTAAAACAAGCAGTTATCCTCAATTTCTGGCCCTCACGTCCTCCCTTCTATGTTGCACTGCAGTTTGTTTATACTGGTGTTTGTGCTGTAGCACGCTTGTGGGTAGCACAGCTGTGGAGGTAGCATGAGGTGATCCTGCGGTGGCTTTCTGTCAAGCGGCAGGGAGTGCGCACCACAACTTGCTATGTCGCCACAAAGACTGGTGGGGTTTGTGTTTTGTTGTCTGTTGGTTCTGACCAGGGATTAGTGAAGAGAACATGTATACATGGCTGCTAAAGTTAGTGTTTGTGCCAACAATTACTGCATCTAGCTGTTAGAATTCTAACTTTAGTACTTCGGCAAAACAATTTTATCTAGAACTGAGATACGAAATTGTCTGTATGTATATGTATACATACGTAATTTACAGGTCAGTGCAGATGCTCTATAGATATTTTTGATACCTTTAGACTTCTGCTTGACAATGTTTATCAAAGAATAGCTATATAGAATATTTGTTAATGGCCTGTAACATATGCCCTTGATGTATGTCTATGTCCCTGCCATCATCAGGTCCTTCCTACTCAGAAACCTTTCTCTCGGACAGAGCCATATTTGTCCACTCACTGCAGCAAAGTGAAGAATATTATTTTCTCTAAAATTTTCTCCCTCAAATGGGAGTATTTTTATTCCCTCTCGGAAACATCCACTAATACAGTCTGATTTGGATAGTTCCTTTAACCTCCCTCTATCAGTATTCATTAAGAGATATTTACATTTCGTTTCCTTTCATGATGCTCTAGGCAGCTGGAACAATAAGGGCTGTTTCAAAGTTGGTCTGAACCTTTTCTTCCAGCCCTCTTAAGTTGAGCTCTAACCCCCACAGTCATCCTCCCCTCTCCCTTCCCCCCCATGTAAGTTTTCAACACCTGCATGATGTGGAGGAAAGGCTCAAGATGACAGCTTAACTCACATAACCTACATAACAGTGGAATAAGTAACCAGGAAGCCATTGAACCCACATAAAGGGGAAGATATACACTACATATAATTACATCTGACAATTTTCTGGATTTACTGATGCATGAAAAAATACATGGATTTTCCTTCTGCAGGTTGTGCAATATGGTGTATTTTGTACCTTATTAGATGCCTACACAAGGTAATTGACTGAATTTTCTGTAGATAGAAACCATACTGTTAAGAAATTATAATTTTATAGGAGTTACCTGCCCGGTTCAGTGATCATGACATTTATATATGCAACTTAGAGTTCTTTAGTCAAATCTGTATATATGGTTTCTTTATCATGTCCCATTTTACTTATATAAGTAATATTTTACTTACTCACAACTTATGAGACATCTGGGACTACTTTCCCATACATTTTAAAGCATTACTACATCCAGCGTCATTATTTTCACCTTAGTAGTGGTTCACTACCAATGAAATATCTTCCTCTACAGACCTTTTATTCTTGACACGATTTTGATATGCATTCACTTACAGCTGTCAAAGTTGTAATCTGTGTACCCATGGCTTCCTTATTCTTTGAAGGCCATTGTGTCATTGCCATGCATGTTATGTTGAGGTATTCAGGTGTTCTGTGCAGAGTTTGAACAGCACAGCCCAGTGGGTAAGACTACAAGAGAGGAAAAAATACTATTTTCCTCAGTGCCTCATGTAAGTGAATCAGTGGCCTGGCCTAACTACCAAAATCTACAGGAGACTTTTCTCTAAACCCTCCTACTTGACTTTTTGGATAACAAAAGCTGGTGATAGACTGATACCAATTCCATAGTGCTTGAATCAGCCTTGTAGAAGAGCAGCCTAGAATAGCTAAAAATGAGCTGGCTGGGTTATGAAATCAGGTGAAGTAGTAATAGTGTCAAAATAATTGTGCTTGACTATATGATAATTTTGGGATCTACTGGTACCTGCTCTCCATAACCATTAGAACTGTCTCAGGATTTCTCTCTAATTTGGCCTGATATTTCTTTGTAATTCCACACATTTCAACACAGTTAAATAGAACAGAGGTTAAATTTGTCTATCATGCTTGTATTCGTGATATTTTGAATTCCAGGCATTGAGCCTCATAATAATCTCCCAACAGCAAAAGAAAACTAGGATGCTGAATTCTGTTCTTAATAACATCATAAAATGCAAAGTGACTAAGTTAAAATGTTTATAAATTATAAACAGCATTGTTTTAGTAAAATTTGGAGTAAGCTGTTGTAACAAAACAACATTCACAAATAGATTTTCCTGCTTTATATCATTCCTGCTGTCATGCTTCATAATACATGATAATAATTAGTTTAGCATAGGAATATAGACCCAGAAGGATACAGGAATTCTTAGTGGAAGAAAGAAGCTGAATCTTGTTGACATAAAGTTTTTCAGTACAGGTGGTCTTCTGATTTGTCACTTAACTATTAAATTACCAGCTCCATTTATAGTTTTGCAACTCACATTGAGTCTGACTCTTCATGTAGCAGAAAATTAGCTTTCACTTCTTAAAACTGAATCCTCTTTGCAGCAATAGACATGGAAAAGAGGTGTAAAGCTTATAATACTAGTACTTCAATTAGATGGAATTTTGCTGTCTCTTTGAATAGTATAAACACATGTCAAAACTTGTGATGAAATTTCCTAATAAGCAGGTCTGCATCATAAAATAATGGCATAAGATTTACATCTGTAATTTAAGGAAACAGAAAGATGGCTCTAAAATCTGTGTTCTCAAATATACTTAGAGACAGTGTGGCTTTCTTATAAAGATTGATCAACAATTTTTCACAGCTGAGTAAGTATGCAATGCTGCACTGGGACAGGGCTTGCAGGAGCCATTGCAACTCTGAATTGATTCAGTAATACTGAATTTTCTGTAAGATGAAATGAGGAAGCAAATCTTGAGTTAACCTGGAAAAGGAATTACCAGTAGCTTTGAGAAGTAAATTTTTATGCAGCTGAAAAAACCCCCAGCTTTTGTTGCAGTGAAAGGTAGAGCCATCAGCTCCACACTGCAAAATAAAAATTGTTTAAGTATTTTGTGATTCTCTAGGTAGCTGCCAAATTATAGGTGAAGTCAATAAGAAATGGAAAGAATGCTTTTGCGGAAACTGTGTCAAGAGTGGTTTGGGATTAAAAAAAATCCATCTGGATAAAGCAAACTCTTTCTTTCTATGAATTAATCACCTAGCTAGGTTACTTCTGCTGTAATTAGTTCCCATTAGTGGAACTCAAAACCTCAAGAAATCAAATGGTGAGAATTCAGCCCCATTCCACTGTGTTTTCTAGCATTCTTCAGCTTAAATTTCTAGAACAAAAAGGGCTTCTAACTGATTTTTTCCTTAACCTGAAAAATTCACAACACGTCACTGAGATGAACATGTTTTGTTTTCTCTCTGGAGATAACAGAAATATATGAGTAATCATCATCATCATTTCTTTCAGCTTCTCTGATGCTGGCTCTGACTTTTTTCTACAGCTTATTTTGGTAGAGTGTGCAGAAGGAGTGTGGTCAGAACCCACCGTACTGAGCCATTACCTCTTGCTTTTGCTCAATAGCCAGAAAGTGAGATAAACTTCCTTATCTTGGTGTGAGAGAACAAGGGGACATACCACATAATATTATTCATAAGTTTTTCTTCCCTCTGAAACAACATTATCTACAGTGCTTACTCTTATTTACTCCTCTTCACTATATTACCTGGTCTGATTATCTCCTCAGCTTGATGATGTGGGAGCTGCAAGGCAAATAAGCTTTCCTGTACTACTGAAAATTGAGTATATAGTTGAAAGCTTTATGTGAAACATGGCAGTAGCCTTTTCCTGTTTTTCATTATTTTGGCTTAAGTACATCTATCTTTATTAAATGTGTCATGCTTTACTGTGTAGAAGGCATAAATCCCACACATCTGTATATTCTATAATGTAAATAGTTCTAGAACTGCATTTGCAGTGTTACTCTAAGATGCATCAATTCTACCATTTAATAACTATTGTAACAACTAATTAAAAGATGACACATGGTCAATTTAGCTGTTATAGTAGCAGTCCCCTAGTAGGGGAAGGGGAGGAAAAAAAAATTCTTTATAAGAGAATGAAGGTAGCAAGATAAGAATTTTTACGTAACAGTGTATTCAATTCTGAAATTATCTTTTATATAAAGAAATTTCTGAAATGTTCACAGAAATGTTATTTGGTTATCATTGAGAGAAATAATCTTTTCAGCTGCCTAAATATAGGCCATGCAACACCATTTGTGTAGCTTCTCATCTCTGAAAGGTTGTTTGGTATTTGTTATTTAATGTCCTTGATGCTGTCAATGAGATGAGTGTGAGACTCTAAATAAATGGTACTCAATACCCAGAGACCTTTACCTTTGTAAACTGTGTTTGGAAGAGATGCATAACTGTCAAAGGACCTGCCTGACCATGTATATTGATGGGATTATGCAGATATGTCTCTGCTTATTGCTGCGAGGTTCACAAGGCTCTCATGAGACTACAGTATAAAGAAAACCATTGATGTACCTACACAATAAATCAAAGAGTAGTCTAATAACAATCACAACAAGGAGCAGCAGCTACCATCAGCAGAGCAACCAAAGAAAGCAATTGTAAGCCTTGTTACTGAACAGAGACTGAAGGAAGAGTGAAAATAATAGTTTCCAGGGAATATAGGCATATTGATGTGGGTAGCATGTAGTGCCTGCCAGGATTTGTCACCAATTACTTTTGCCCATGCTGCAAAGGGGAACCCTATTGCTCTATTTTATTATTAAGCACTGCGATATCACTTTTCCCTAGTTTCCTCAGAAAGGGCTTAGAAGAAGAAACCCTTTCTATAATAGCTGTGTATACAATCAGTTAAAGAAGCTGACAGCTCTTGGTATGGTTTCTACATGGGCAGTTTTTGAGGAGGTTGCTGAATGAATTATTCTTATTCAGGTTTTCATCTCCAATATGTTGGGGAAAAAAAAAAAGATAATAAGCAGCTATTCTGCACATACATCAGAAATGTACATTTGATGACACCAGCTACAAGATTTCATGGCCTCTCTAAGCCTACTTTATCTTACATGCCAAATTCCATGATACAGCCAAGTAAGCACATTCAAAGCACACAATCAATACATCAGTTTTTCAAAATTCTTGTTCATCTGGGTATTTTATGGAGTTTATAATCTTTGATGTGAATAACTCAAGCATGTATACTTCAAAGTTGCCTCCTGAAAATGTTCTAGTAGTTAAAAAAATAGTAGTATCACCAAAGGGGATGAGGGAGAATTGATTTTTCAAATGTATCTGAACTTTTCCAGAATTTACTTTTCAATATTTCTTTATCTTGAATACTAGTACATTTATTCAAAACACTGGAATCAAATATAACAGCATCATGTTCTGTTTCTTTATTTTGTAGGCTTGCCAGATTGGTTTACCATGCTCGTTTTATAAGAATTTATATGTTAGTGTATGGGGAAAAAAAAATAGGGAGTAAAGAAATAGATTCATGCAACATATGTTCAAACAAGGTTTGCTGGTACAGGTAGCAGTGTCCAGGAGTTCCAGGTACTGACCCATTTTGTCTGATGGACTTGTAAGATGTTGTTAATCTTGTTGATTGTCTACTAAACATTAATGAAAACATGTACCACATAATGTGTAATTAAGGAGAGGAACTTGAGGCTTTCCTGGGTCCATGTAGCTCTCTGATGACAAGTGAAGCAGAAGATTCAAATAAAATAAGTAATTATAAAGATGAAAACAAAGCCTGTACTTGTTTGAGGGAGATGAAACATCATAAAAATGGTTCTTAAATGTTTTATATTTTGGTATAGGGACATCCTTCGAGATTGCATTGACTGAGGGTAAGTGGTACAAATATAGAAAAGTTCTATCTAATAACTTTATTTAAAAATATGATTGGATTCCACAAAATTTGAACTAAACCCAGGAAAAACACCTGCCATATTATTTTTAGGCATTGAGAGACTGGTAGAACAGGTATCAACATCAAAGGGAATGCTTAGCAGCCAAGAAGGCCAGAATTTAAACAGAAACAAAGTCGTGGCAATATCTGGACAAAAAGAAATATCAGAAGGATTTTAAAATTTCCATGAAATTGTTCATTGGAAAATGCTTAATTATCTAAGGCTTTAAACTAAAAAAGCTGAGAAAAATTAATCCCTGTGAAACAATACTCTGTGAAATGCTGGTAAGCCTATGTGAAATCACGTAAGGGTTTCCAAACAATCACTTCTCTAGTTTTGATTGATCATGCTGAGGAGATGCTGTCTCTGAAGGTTAGCGTACTGCAGTTGTGTATTAAAAGCACCTTTCACCACTCTTGACTCTTCACAGGAAAGGTATATAAAATGAGCAAGTAACATTTTATAAAATATTCACAGTGCAGTTCACATGAAAGCAGGGCACTGAAAGACTAGCTGACAATAATCAAGAAGGTGCAGTGAAAGCATGTGTGGATACTGAAATTCAGAGTAGCTGAACTGTACTTCCCAGAAATTGGGTGTTCCTGCACTTTTCCTCTGAAGAAAGCTCCCTCTGACGCCAGACCAGTACTGTGGGGTTCAGGCAGAGATCTGTACAGGCTTGAGGACTGTTTGGGATGTTGCTGTTGGCACAGACATCACAAGTGATGGAAAACGTTTACTTCAATCCCCATCAACATTTGTGTACATCTTGGTTTTAATCCGTGCCTTTGAGTGTGCAAAACTGATCTGCAGCAAGAACATCAGAACATGGAAATTTGTTCTAGATTTCCTGCCAGGTATGTGAATTATTCTGAACTCCAGGAGACTGGGATGGAAAAATTTCTGCAAGTTTCTGTCGTTTTAGGCCACTAATCATATGTGATGGAGAATAAGGTATTAAATGTGGTGTCATGACTCAGATGACAGGATACTTTTCCTTTGTGATAAGTAAGAGACACTTTTTCTCCACTGTATTTGTTCTCTCGCTAATGCATATTCTGCTTTCTGTGTTACTGTCAAAACTATAATGTACTATTGTAGGAGAGTAGGTTATTAACTCATCTGGGATATGGAAATACTTTTAATTTTAGAAGGTATGTTTAATAAAATTGCATCACTGACACAGACATTTCTGTGATACTATACTGTGTTTATTAGACAGGGAGTATCTCTTTGCATTGGGTTCAAAGCCAGAAATTGATTTCCAAAGGGACTGGGCACATAAGTTGCTTAGATATTTTGCAAATCTCGCTAGGCCTCTGTTTGCAGCTTTTTGGCACCTAAATACCCTCGAAAATCTGGCTGAAGAGTTATTACAGTAACACAAAGGAATAATAAGTTATGTTTTTCATGCCAGAAGGATTTTACTGGCACTGAGCATCTTGATGTTATACTGGGGGAAATTATATTTACATGTTAGAGAGCACTGAATTAATTATAACATAAAATAAGACTTTGTTTAACATATGTAAAGAATCTGTTCTCAAATACATTATTCCTTGTAGGGCTTGAGATAAAGTAAAGCCTTTTACCAAGCCTAGAAAGGCTGTAAACAGGGAGATGGCCAGTGTTCAATTGTTCATTAGTAGTCTGTAAAACAGACACACAGAAACCAAAACTGATTGCTAAGCCTTGATGCCAGACCCATCACTATTAATTTATTTTTCTTCCTGCCTCTATTCTTTGGCTTAAGCCTCTTAAAGTCTGCTTGTCCATTTTCCAGGCCCTATGTAAATAGCTTATATAATTTCAAAATAACCTTGAAATTATTTATTTTGACAATTTTAATGTTGTGAATTGGAAAGAGGAATAGATATTTTGGCTCCTGGGTTATCCTTAGGCAAGGGAAGAAATGAATGGAGTCTAGTCTATGTACAGAACTATGTATATATTTTCTTCATGACCTCAGGAAGATCCCAGAGCTGAAAGCTCTATATTAATTTTTGATGGTTAGTTTGAATTCTAATGAAAACTCTTTCTTTATATCTGTGATAATACAGTTGAAGCAGCAAGAGCTATAGGGCTGGGAAAATGTCAGTAATACTTTTATAATTTAATTTTAAACTCATGTCAATAATTACAGGAAAGAGGTTTTGACTCATTTTTCTGTAACTCAGGTTGTATATCCATCTGTGATAAAATGACTGAAAATAAAATTGGTAGATCTGACTTAGGCAGGTTTTTCCACCTTGCTTCCTCTCCTGAACATGAGCAATGAGAATTGCAAGAGATAATGTTTCTGACACATTCTGAAGGACTGGTAAAATCCAAATACTCTGCTACACTATAAATAAAAATCCGACTTGGCATGGAAATGGGGATATTTACCACTGAAGTAGATTTGTGCTGAAATTGGTGCACATGCTGTAAACCTGGTTGGTTGCACACACTTTCCTCTGATGGTAATTCAGGGTGATACCTAACTGGATCCAACACAATGTCTGCAATAAATTTTAGCATGATGACCAATACCCCATTCTCAGGAGAGGATGGTACATATCCTCACTAATCTCTCCTGTGGTTGTTTGGAGGTCACTGGGTGCTTAACAGCAGGAAGACACTTACCATTTCCCTACTGTACCTGCCACAGACAGCAGAACATTCCAGGGCAAATAGCAGAAAACCATGTTGGCAATGCATGCCAAAGATATATCTAAATACAACTCTAATGCTTTCTCTTTGCCTTTCATTGCTTTAGTATCAAAACAGCAAAGGATCTCTTTTAGTGTAAATTTAATTTCAAAAGCTTATTTTTGTTTTCTTAAAAAAAAAACCCTATCCCTTTTTAATCAAACTAATTGTACAGAAGTGTCATGTTTACAGGCTATTCTACAACATATTTGTATACTGTTATTTATTTGTATTCTAAGACATAATTCCTAGCTAAGTATAAAAAGATTAAAAAAAAAATTGAAAATTAATGTGCCCTGCAATTTGGAAAAGTGAGATTTGGAAAAGAATTGAAAGCAGAAATTGATGGAACTGTGCTATTAAACCAGTGGAAAAACTGCTTGATATTTTGAGATAATTTTTCAATGATCAATATTATTTGGATAATATCTTTATAGGTAGTGGCTGTTTTAAGGGACAGAGGCAAATTTGCACCTATCAGGAGTAGTTCTGTGCACCAAGTCCCAGCTGGTAGAAAGCAAGTGATGTTTCTGCTTGTGTAGCACCTGGTTTTGATTTCTGAGGGGAAACAGAAGACAATTACTTCAATGGGTGGTGACATTAAATACAGCTGCTGCCTGGCAGAAAGCTGTTTTCTCCCTTTCACCCAAGTGCAAGCACTTTTACCTTGCATCATGAATAGAATCAGAGCTCCAGCTGTATTCTCCCAGAGGAAGAGACAGAAAGGGATGCATTCCCCAAACCTTTCATGCAGTTATGAAATAAAGTTCAGTAAGTTTGTAATTTTTATTATGCAGAGGAAGATGGGGATGACCAGAAGGATGTTTTTGATGGAGCTGGCAAGAAAGAAAGGTTTCAGAGTAGAAAATGAACTAAGGTAGGAAAATGTTTGTATGTGTAAAAATAACATATAGTAATGCTGCTTGAAACATTCTAGTTTAATTAATGCAGTCATACTAGTGACTGCAGTGGAAGGTTTTGCCTGTGTGTTTGGTGGTCATACTTTGCCCTTTCTACTGTAAAGATGCTTCAGTGGGTGTTCCTAAAGCCTGGTTCATTTCTGTTGTCTTCAGGGCAGAGAGCAGGCAGCACACAAACATCAGAAAAATTTCTAATTAGTTACCTCTAAAACCTGTGGTACTAATTTATCTTAAGTCTGTCAATTTTAATGTGTCTGCGTTTTTCAGTGTGCTCCTTCTTACATGGAAAATAAAAAATGTAAGGTGTGAACCTGCAGTGTTTTTCATGGGATATGTTTCTATGCATCTCTATAGTCTCACTGGAATCAGTGAATCATGCTTTCAGCTGATCTAAATCAGCCATTGTTTATTTCCCCCTTGAAGTCAGGTTAAGATTAATCTAAATTATTGGCCTATTCCTGAAATGAAAAAAATTAAACATACAGGAATGAAAAATGTAATGGTTGAGGGGGGCATTTCTCCAGAACATCTCTGGTATCTAATATTTAATCTTCCTGTGAGAAGCTCACTGCTGTGAGTTTAAAAGTTACCGGCTTACACTTCGGTACTATCTGGAAGAGCACTGGAGAAAAGGCTCAGGAATGAAATACCACAGATGTGGCATTTTGGGGCAAAGATTACTCCAGCTGCAGATTTGTCTGGTGCTGTTTCAATAAGTCAACTCATGTTGCAGGAAGCCTTCCTCCAAACAGAGCATTTTGTGAGTGCTAGTTGTATCATTATGCAGTTTTCTGAAAGCTACATCATTATCTCTGTTCTCTGAAAAGCTGGAAGAAAACCAAGTATTGATCACTTCTCTGTATCTGTATGCAGATAGTATACAACACGGTCCTCCCTATAAAAGCTCATTTCCACAGATTTTTCAATCCCATCAACTTTGAAAGCCTGAGGAAGAAGAGAGGATGAAATAATTTGTAAAGCAAGATTCAAGCAGGTATTGAACAGAAGTAGGCAATTAGCATCTGATACAGAACTAATTGAATTCTCAGGGAAGAAGATGAGCTGTGCTGTTTTGATTCCTACATTAACAATCTATTGAGGACTGAGTAGAGGGTTTATCTGGGTTGCTTTGACACACAGGTATTTACTGCTAATGTTTCACTTTCTGTAAGTTGTATGCAAAGCAGGTGTTATATTTAATTTTGGCTCAGCCTCTACTGGATAAAAAAAACTATTTCACTGTCCATTTTTGTTTTGGAAAATGCCATAGGAAATGCTAAATTTGTTATGTACTGTACCAAGAAAAAAAGCACAGCTGTACAGGTACCAGAGGAAACTGGTGCACAGCAGCTAAACCGCTGCTGCGAGCACAGTGATGGCAAAGTTCCCAGATCAGCAGCTTGGTACAAATACATTACATATGAATATTTTATATAAAGTGAAATAAACCACAGGAAGCAGAAGTTCTATGTCTCTAGCTGATTTTTTTTTTCTCATCAAGTAAAGATGTTACAGTTTAATTAAAGTAGAACTTAGCAGGGTTAAATAATGTTAAAACCAATAGTATTTCATGGAGATTCACCTAACATGGATTTGTAATCTTATCGATTAAAACAAATTGGGATTTATTTTTTTCCAGTGGACTCCACTCTAGAATCTGCACAATAAGAAGAGAAAAAATATTTCTAAAGTATAATACATTCCAAAAATTTCTTATATTTCCAAAATGTAGTACATTTAATACATTGGAGAGTTATATGGTAGCAGTTTTCTATGGGGTGACTCCAGTATTTGTCATTAAGATTAGGTGATTTAATGAAATCAGGGTCACAGGAATAGGCTAGGGGGTTCTGTTGGTCTCTTAGAAAGTAGCTTGCTTCACAAGGTGGTGCAGTCTGCATTTAACAGCACACGTCATTTTTATAAAGGTCTGTACGAACCAGGTATCTCTACCAGTAGTGCCTTGTCTGCTTGGACAGGTTGATAGCTTAACTTCTCCAGGTGTTACAGGAATACTGCAGAGCAATCTGTCAGCTCCATTTGAAATTTGATGTATATGCACAAGGCTGTCACCAGCATGGGCCAGCAGGAGGTTACAGAGGCTTGCAAATGGAGGTGGTAGCCTTCAGGATGATATATGTTCCAATTCTAGGCTTATTTCTATAAAATCAAAGTCAAATAATGACACTGTCTGTCTCTGCATTTCTCCCAAGAAGTTTAAGAATTTGTTGACTGATATCAGTTAATTTTGGCATGTATTTCAGAGATACCGAGATCCTACAAGTTTCATGAAAATGAACAGTTTCCTTCTTTATTTGTTGTTGTCTTTGTGGGTGAAGGCACCCTGCTTGGGTGTGTGTGGGGTGGGAACACTAGGAATTGCTTAAAATTTCCTACCAAGTTAGTAGTTTCCTAAACATCAGCAGGCCAGGTAGAGATTTACAGATCATCCTTAGTATGTATGTAATTTTTATCTTGAAACATGACTTGGTCCCTGTCCATTATTTTCCTGTGGAAGTTGCAGAACTTGGTCTTTCTCATCATGAACTATGATGGGATTCTTTCCAATTCTTTTAGTATATCAACCCGAATTTAGTGTAGTAACCTTTGTGCTCCAATATTTTTAAGCAGTGTACACCATATAATCTATTGAACAATGACTCAATCTGTAAGTTTCATATTCACTAAGATATTGGTTTTGTAAGAGGCCTCTTAGTAGCAAGGAAGTGGTCTTTAGGTGAGTGCATAATTCATGAATTTTAAGTCCTGAACATTTGACAATGCCATATGTAAAGAGCTTAATGTAAGTAAAGACAACCAATGTAATTTACCTGGACTTGTGCAAAGCCTTTGATACCGTCCCACACGACATCTTTGTCTCTAAACTGGAGAGGCGTGGATTTGACAGATGGACCACTTGATGGATAAAGAACTGGTGGGATGGTTGCATTCAGAGTGTTGGTCAACAGTTCAGTGTCTGAGTGGAGACCAGTAACGAGCAGCATTCCTCAGGGGTTGGTGTTGGGACCGGTCCTGTTTAACATCTTCATCAGTGACATGGACAATGGCATCGAGTGCACCCTCAGCAAGTTTGCTGACCACACCAAGCTGTGTAGTGTGGCTGACACGCTGGAGGGAAGGGATGCCGTCCAGAGGGACCTTGACAGGCTGGAGAAGTGGGCCACTGCCAACCTCATGGAGTTCAACAAGGCCAAGGGCAAGGTCTTGCACTTGGGTCTGGGCAATCCCAAATACGGGTACAGGCTGGCCGAAGAATGGATCGAGAGCAGCCCTGAGGAGGAGGACTTGGGGGTACTGGTGGATAAGAAGCTGAACATGAGCCAGCAGTGTGCGCTGGCAGCCCAGAAAGCCAACTGTACCCTGGGTTGTACCCAGAGCAGTGTGGCCAGCAGTGTGAGGGAGGTGATTCTCCCCCTCTACTCTGCTCTTGTGAGACCCCACCTGGAGTACTGTGTCCAGCTGTGGAGCCCCCAACATAAGAAGGATATTGACCAGTTGGAGCAAGTCCAGAGAAGGCCACAAAGATGATCAGGGGGCTGGAGCACCTCTGCTAGGGGAACAGGCTGAGAGAGTTGGGCTTGTTCAGCCTGGAGAAGAGAAGGCTCTGGGGAGACCTTATAGCACCTTCCAGTACCTGAAGGGGCCTAGAAGGAAGTTGTATGTGTGGAGAACACACTTTTTACAAGGGCCTGTAGTGACAGGACAAGGGGTAATGGGTTTAAATTAAAAGCAGGGAGATTTAGATTGTGTATCAGGAAGAAGTTCTTCACAGAGAGGGTGGTGAGGCACTGGCACAGGTTGCCCAGAGAAGCTGTGGGTGCCCCATCCCTGGCTGTCTTCAAGGCCAGACTGGATGAGGCTTTGAGCAACCTGGTCTAGTGGAGGGTGTCCCTGCCCATGGCAGGGGGGTTGGAACTAGGTGGTCTTTAAGGTCCCTTCCAACCCAAACCATTCTGTGATTCTAAGTGCAGAAAAGTTAAATCTACAGAAAGATATTACTAGTTGTAAAGCTTTAAAGAATTATTGTTAACAGACTTTTTAATACTGTAAACCTTTATTGATCAGGAATATTGGGAAAAGGATGTCAGCTATTGTAAAGCAGCCTTTTCATTATGATACTGCTCATGCAAGCCACATATTTTCAGAGTTGCTAGAAAATGTGTAATAGGTTAGTGTCTTACGAAAGGTAAATGTTGCTGAAAGAAAGAAAATGCTGCAGTTACAGGAGCTGTCAGGCTAAAGTCTTTCCTCAAAACAGATTCAGTGACTGGAATAGATGTATTGTGATATGAAAATGCAACAGCTTCCCACATCCTAATGTACAATATATACTACAATTTTCAGGAAGTGCATGGTAAGTAAATATGGAAATTACAGCTCTGTATTTGTGAACATTTGGGTTCAGGAAAAAAAGCAAAGTTATTTTGGTGTGTTTTTTGACAGTGACTCTGTCACTCATATTGTGGCTGAGAACAACTCTTACCCAGAGGTGCTGGACTGGCTGAAAAGACAGGCTGTGGGTGACAGCTCCAGGTTTGAACTGCTGGATATTTCCTGGCTCACAGCCTGCATGGAAGCAGGAAGACCAGTTGAATCAGAAATGAAGTATCGTCTCATGGTAAGATAGATACTTCAGTGCAAATACAGTGACGTTCATAGTGAACAACTGTGTGTGATTTTTTTTTTTAAACCTAAAAACATATATACTTGTGTTGTGATATAATCTTTGAATTTAAATTTTTTCCCCCTAAAGTTTGCATGAGTAATTCATATGGTTTTAATAGTTTAAAAAGACCTTCCATGCCCTTTATATTAGTGTCTGGTAATCTTAAATTACTATGATATCACGTTACAAGCGGGTAATCTACATCATTCCTGTAAAAAAGGGTGCTATTAAAGGGGAATCATCCATCACTGAAGTATTTGCTGTTGTTGTGGTTCCTTGTGGTATTTCCACAAATACTTCAACATCATGAAATGTCCCACTGAGAGCTGTGAGTTTTAATGGGCTCCTGATGGAATACTTTGCTCTTCAAAACAAGTCAAAACCATTAAAACCTTTGCTGTTTAGAAGTGATGAGCTAACTGCCAGGCCATTGAAGGACCTGTGAAATGAAGTCTGCTGCAATCTGTGGACATGCACTTGCAAACTTGGCACCGTCAAGCAGAACTGTGCTAAGAAAAAAGGTTTTATGATATTGTATCATCTCTCAGTGGGAGCCTTAAGGCAGAGGATATTGTAAATGGCAGGCTGATTATCTGGTGAATAGTGTTTGACCTTGAAGCAGTGGACGATGACATATTTTTGTCTGATTTGTATCTGACAAAATTATGTGCTAATTTCTCAAACAGGAGCATAGCGTGAAATGGTGATATTCAATACCCCCAGTACAGCCTGTAAATGATTAGGGTGTGGTAGGGATGCCCAGGCGTGCTGTGCAAAGTGGTATGACAGCACGTGCCACTGGGCTGTGGAACAGACCCTGTGCTGCAGCAGGATGAACCTGTTGCCTTGTTCTGCACGTGCCTGAGCCTCTTGGTGATGGATTTAATGTGCACTGGTGAAGAAATTAATTCATATGTCAAGAGAATTACAAATCTGATCCAAAGCCCTCTGAAGTGATGTGAGGGATTCCTGCTGATTTCTGAGCATCTAGATTAGGCTTCGTGGTAACTATAACCCTACTGCAAAACAATAACTGGGAATCCCATGAATACTGGGTTCATGGCAGGATCCACAGCATGTACCCTTTCTGTGAGGCAGAGGATGCCTGAATATTTAACAGCAATATTGCCCTGTTTTCTGCTTCCATAAATACCACCCTTCCCAAGAAAAACTGTAGCTCCTGATTTGTTTTTTCAGTCATCTTTCATTGCCAGAAACTATTTTCCAGGATTTTACATATAAGAATTACTGTTTAATAAGGCTTCAGGGATGGAGGGAGAAGTGAGTACACCAGATGGAACTGTCACCCTCAGACTCAACACAATTCCATGTCAGAATATGTGTTTATATAATAATATGTGTTTAATACTTCCAGTGAAGTATTTTTTGCAATATTTTTATAATATTTTCAGTGAATCTGCTGGCAGGAGAATAGACCAAAGAAATTAAAACAAAACAACTCACCAGAAAAACTTGTAACTTCTGTGTTATGTGATCTCACAGGCAAACAGGTCATAAAAATATAAATGCTGGGAAAGCAAAGTTCTCTAAACAAGAAATACCTCCAAAACATGGGCAAAATTCTGTGAACTTTGAGAGATTCACATCAAAATTAAAACCAAACCAAATTACCCCTTACGTGCATTCCTAATGTCAGCAGTGTGTGAAGACCTGTAGATTCAGATATCTTAGAAACATATTGTTTCATAATGTTTGCATTTCCTTTTCAAAGCGTGAAATGCTTTGTCTTTCTCCAAAATGTCTCCAATAATGCTGAAACTTACATTTTTATTACCTTTTTTTTTTTTAAATCAGTGAGAAGTCTGCTGGAAGTTGTACTGCCTTAGTTTTCTTTTATATATAAAGTCCTTTTGGAACACTGTTGGAATAGAAACTTCAGAAAAAGGTGGCAGCACAGTCATTACCATACTTCAAAACTGACTCTGCAAATAAGAGCTGTTCTTACTGAAACAGAGAGATTTCATGCTAATAAATGTAGAGTGCAATAAGCAAGTCAGTGACAGCTGTACCGTTAACTTTAAAGCTTATAGTTAAGACCAGTCTTAATTATATAGTGACTTAATTAGATAGTAATAAACATTTTTGTAAAGCAAACAAGGAAGAAAGAGAAAGGATTCTAGCAGTTCAGCAAATTTAAAAATAACTTTCTTGTTGTAGTGTCACCATGATTATTTTTTTCTGCATTGAGAAATGAGGAAGGACTGATATAAAAGTTGATTTTCTTTTTAAGTACCAGACCAAACATGTGCATAATGTAATTTAGTTGGAGTTTCACTGATGGCAAATTTGGTCCATTATATCAGTCTTGTAAAATGAGAAATGGAAGTGAATTAACAAACCTTGAACACAGGCTCCATCATGAAGGTTTTGAGGTACAAGGAATGGATTTCAGTGGGGGAATGTTTTGGGTGAAATCTTGTCAACGTGTAGGTTAGACGTAAAATTCCCATAAATATTAATAGCACTAAGACTTCATCTTTCAGATCTTACAGTAACCTATTTGGAAGGTTGTTTTTCATTCAGGACATTTATTTTAATGCATTACTAAAAAGAAATGTCCTTCGCCATGCAAAACGAGAATAAAGTCAGAGTTATAGATAATTAGTTAACATATTAATTACAATTGAGACTAAAGTACACCTTTTTGTGGTTGCGAATGATCCAAGAGATGTTCTGATGTTAGTGATTTATAGAGTATAAAAGGTTGGGTGACCAGATCTAAGATGGTCTGAAGTATCATTGATTCATTCGGTAGCAGTTGACTTTTATACTTAGTAGCCATCATTTAGTTTAATATGCCTTGGAAGTGTGGTAGCCAAACATCCGCTTTAGAGGGAAAGTATTTCTCTGGCAAGGGAACGCCTTTGTCCAGAGACACTTTCCACTACATTCAGATGTGCGTTCTGGACAACAGCAGGACATGGACATTAATAAGTATGCCAGGGCATCCTCACATGCTAGACAGTAGTGCTGTTTCCTGGGTAGCGGAAAAGAAAGAGGCCGAGGGAAGCTTTCACAGGGATGAAAAGAAGGGAAGAGCACAGTAAGTGGGCTGGCATTCTCAGCAGCCTTAGGAACTGTGCTGTGACTGCATCTTGTCTTCCTTTTCCTCAGTAGGAACACAAAAATTGTTAGTTAATAATTTTTTTAAAAAGGAAGAGAGATTTATTTCATTCAACAAAGGATTTCCCTCCAGATTAGGAAACGGAAGTACTGCATCTTTCGATCCCTTGCCATATCATGTGACAGGCATGATATTTAACATTTTCTGGAGTGTCTCACTCTGTTGCCTCATGAAAGAGAGAGGCTCTAACTAATGGAAGAAATCCTTCATACTGACAGGCAGAGTTTCGCAGAAAATAAAATGAAACTTATAAACTGGCTGCCTTCTCTTCATAAAATGCTGGATATCAGCAGAGTTTATTATTTTATCAGTGCTGTCTGGACTTTACAAAGCTGCTGGCTGTTGAGTAATGTGACCTGACACAGTGTCTGGTATCTGCGCACCTGAGTCACTGCTGCTCCGTTTTCTCTCTGGTATTTCCCTATGTCATTATAGTTCTTTGTTTGTCTATTAAAAAAATAGTTCGTCAAAGAGCATAGTAGTCCCCTACAAGATTAATTCTGCAACTCAGCCTCCCTGGTGTACAAACCGATGACTGATACAGGCTGATTTTCCTGCTTATGCCATGTGGAAAATGTCACTGTAGAGTGACAGTGACATTCACTGGTAGCACAGCCTGGGTATGGGGTATGAACTTTGACTATCTCTAGCAATTAAGTAGCCTACACTTTTGGATATTTTTCAGTGTTATCTCTCCACAGTGTACCCTAATTTCATTTTAATGTGGTATAGATTTACCGGGTGGGGGGGTGGGTGGGAATCAAATCTTACATTTTTCTCATAGTCATAGTTGTTTTTCTTAGTACTACAAATTATTTTGAGGTAGTGTGAGTTTCCAGGATTGCTTGTTCTATGCGGTAATTGCTACTTGATGAAACTTTAGGTTTGTCCCATCATCTGTACAAGCAGTATCAATTCCATTCTAATGCTCTGATGATGACAGGAGATCATCTCTGTAGTTCTCATGCAGGCATTGTAATATTCCCTAAAAATCAGACTACAGTAGCTACTGTTTGCTTACGTTTTTGCTGTTGATTTCTAGCCACTTTCTTCTGTTGTTATATATAACCAATTCCTGTTAATTAAAAGTATAACTACTGCTGATTAAGAAAAATGCTCAAACATCTTTGCTAAGGCAGGAACAGGATGTTTATGCGCCAGGCTATCACCCTCTTAAACACGTAGAGTTTCTGTGTTAATTTTGCTCTCATCCACAGTGCCAGGTAATGCTACATGCAGGGCTCTTCTTCTTTGTGTGTCCATGTCCTAATGAAGAGAATAGCTTATTATATAGTCTATTCAGTAATGTTCTGTTTGTTCACAGTCTCTGCAGCTGGCACTATCGTTTCAAGCAGTGTATTAGCTGTAATCAGTCATAGTTTATGTGATCTAAAATAAATTTTAAAGTATAATTCATGAATGTGTGCAAAAGTGGGTGAGTTGTGCTGTTGATCCTGGCTGAAACCTGTTTTGTTTATTGCCAGGCGTGGTCTTACACATAAAATCGCTTCCTTCCTTTCAGTGTGTACTATGAAAACTGTCATATAATTTGCTGGTCCTTTAGCTGTGCAAGCAAATGATTTGTGTGTGTGTGAATACTATTATTTAACTACTCTGTATCAAATACAAAGGCAATTCAGCATGAAGTTGTATGTGTGTGTGGGGTTTGTGTGTGAAGGCACAGACACATTTATAGGTTTGCCTAGCACAGATGCAAACTTTATATCTGCATGTCTTTGGATACAGGGGAGAAAGGGCTCATCATTCCATTATTTGGCTGAAAATTTTCTCTGTGTATCTTTGATATTTTTGTTGTTGTTGAATCATTTCCCTGTGGCTTTTGAATAATGCAATGCAATACGTTTTTGACAGATCTGCCAAATGTTTTCCAAGAAAATGACAAATAGCAAAAAATACGTAGAAATACTGAGAACACTTAAGGTGTTTCCAAAGTGTTTCTGGTTTAGGCACTTTCAAAAAAGCAAAGAAATTAAAGGCCTGGGCATACAAAACAGCAGAAAAGCTGTTTCCAGGTTCTCTTTTACCAGTTGCTCACTGGTCAGGACAGTTGCATGTTAAGGACTCATGCTTGGGACTCTGCTAATGGGGATATGACTCTGCATATCCTACCTTCCAGGAGAATTCCTTTCCCATCCTGCTACAGAGGCTGTCCGCAGAATTTTTTTATTGATCCTTGTTGATTTTGCATGAAACAAAACTGGGTGAAAAGCAAATGAGCATGCAGGGTAGCCTGGTGCTTGGGAAACTTGCATTTAAGATTTGGCACCTAGCTCCTTTTCTTGGCTCCTGTGAACACCTAAAATGATGTCTGAATTGGATGAGCATGTACAGAAGGGGCTGAGTGAGAAACTACATCATAAGGTAAACGGTGGCTGGTCTATGAAAGGATGGAGATGACTCTTCTATAGCTGTTTATGATTTCTTTTTAATGACTCCAAAATAGAACATTTAGCTTAATGAATTAAATCCAAACAAACAAACAAAAGTCTAATTTTACCTGGAAGATGGGTGGAAAGTTTATTTTAAAGTCATACAATAATTTTTCTCCCACCACCGAAGTTTTTATTTTTCTTTCCCCCTTGGTCTAACATCCCTGATCTATATCGAATCATGTAGTGTTTGCTGGGAAAACTCTGTTCTTTCAAGCTTATCTGCTCTTAAAACTTTGTAGTTTTTCAATCTTTCTGTAATAAGAGAAGTAGTAGGAGGGAGATTTGCCATGTAAAGATACTTTTTTTTTTTTAATGAGTGCGCCATTGAAAACTCCCTGCAAGAACTTAGTGCAGAAAATGAAAAATCCCAGTAATTACCAGATAAACTGGTACTGTCAGTGCAGTCAATGTGAAATAAAATGTTTTTTCCTAGCAAGATGGTAGGAGCATTATTATTTTCTTACCATACTTAATGGTACATATTTTGGGCTCGTTAAATATACTTTTTGGTATTTGAAGCTTTTTGACAGGTGTGTCACCAACCCTTCTCCCCTTTTTTTTCTCCTTACTAGGAACAAGATCAGTCTCCTCCTTTGAATACACCTGAATCAGAAGTGCCATCATTTATTGCAAGCAAAGTATCTCAGTACTCATGTCAAAGGAAGACAACTTTAGATAACTACAACAAAAAATTCACGGTAATACTTATTCTATCCATGAAATAAAAACTAGAACAAGTAAAATAATTAATGCAGTACTTGCATCAATATTTTCTGTGGCACCCGCAGCAAATTCATGTGTTAAACTGGCAGCACAATGATAGAAGAATTTATAAGTTATAAATCTGCCATATTTAACTTGAAGTTGAGTCCAAGCTTAATTCCATCCTTTAAGTATTGCTGAAAACTTGACACAGTGGACTTTCAAATACATTAATAGCTTGTAAACACATGTATTTTTAAAACAAATGGTAGAATAACATTCTGCCAATGTCTTTTTTTTTTTTCCAGCAGAGTTTTATTTGACAAGTTGGAAGTAATGATAAGCAAAAGTTTGGTTTAGGTGAGTCCAGGGTACTTCACAATTGCTGTGCTGCCCTCCCATTTGCTCAGGTGTTTGATTCTTCAAAGTGTGGTTGTACGTTTCAGATTTTCACAATTACTTAGTTATCATAACAGATTGCACAATCAACATAAGGGTTTTTTTTGTCATGTTAAAGTAATTAAGTTGTCTAGTTAAATAAAAAGCTTAGAGATGTCATATATCCTATTTAATGCTCATAACATTACTCAGTTCAGTTGGTATGAAGAGCCTGAGTCATCTGGTCTAAATTCTTCTTAAGTTACTGTGCCTAATGGCTCCTCTTGCCTGGCTGCAGATCCTCAGTGACAACTATTCCATAGGAAACATTTGACATAGACTCTACTGTAGTATAATCTGAATAAATCTGGCATAGTTAAATTATTATGTTTAAATTACAACATGAAACATCTCATCTTCCTAAAGTTTTACTATTTTTTTATTATTTATAGTTTTTATATTTTTGCTTTGTGTGCGTGGCTGTAAATACACACAAATCGTTCAAGTAAACATTATTTATAAGATCCATATAAAAAGAATAACAACAAAGAGCAGAATAAAAAAACACAAGGTAAATACTAAAACCTCTGGGAATTCAGAACAAAAGTTAAACTTAAGAGTAACTCCAAAATGTCTTGAACTGGGAATGCACATTTAAAAATTAAGCAATCTAAATTTTTTCTTGTAGTGATGCTTTGAAATAATCATCAATTATACCAATTACATAATAATGTTTATGGTATTCAAGTAGGTTAAACTCTTTGCTTATTTAAAAAATGTTTCCTTTTTGAACATCCTGATAGAAATTAAGTTTTAACCCAACTCTGAACCTGAGGTTAGACTAGAGACCTCCTGAGGTCCCTTCCAGCCCCAGTGATTCCAACGTCCTCAAAACTGCTTTCTTTGGAATACCTACTGTGCCCCACATCCTGCCAGCAAAACAAGGCTGTGAATGTTATCGTTTAACCTCTGGAAAGCAGTCATTCTTTTTCACTGTTTACAAATACCAAATACACTCCACTGTAGGGGAAGATGTCAGACCAAATATAGCATCACTCAAAGGTTCTGTAAAATACTGGTCATCTTGGAGAGATAGGAGGTGCCTTAGTTCTACTCTTCCTGAAAACAGTGGAATGTGGGAGTCTGGCTCTTTTGTAAAATTTCCGTAGTAAAACATTTTGTCAGTCATTCGGAAGGTAAAAAATTAAAAGTTATTGTGTTAGATAACTGCAGATTACAAGGGTTACTTCTAGACAACACGAAGTTGTTGATTTTTAATTGTCCTTAACATTTAGAGCAATATTATTCACACCCATATTCTCACAGTATTTTTTCATTTTCAGAGACTTGGTACTGTAACTCTAGTGAATATATTATTTGTATTCTAGCAGTTGAATTCCTGAATTTAGTCCACAACTCAGTTCAGATGAAAAGTATGGTAGCAGCAATGTATTAATTGAGTGTCTTGTTAGATCTGTGTTTCACAGAGAGGCAGTCCCTAAATTGCTTCCACGTTTATCGTTGCAGCAGTCTTAGAGTACAACTTGTATTTGATAAATGACTTTAGCTGAACGCACCAGAAGCATGGCAGTTTGATGACTGAAACACTGATTCCTTCTGTTATCCTGCATATGAAACATTTCTGAGTTTGGGTAGAAATTAGGTTTTGTAGTGACAAAGGTGGCAGTTTTTCGTTCTTGTACTTTGAGAATAACTGTTCTGAGTTCATGCTGTATGTTATTTGTGTAGGTGGTAATGGAGAAGCTGATAATGCGTATGAGCCTGCCTAGCATCTGCACTTTGGCAGTTGTAATGTAACTCCTTAGGGCTGTTGCTCTTTTTCCTTACAACCAAAGTTTGCAATGACAGCCGGAGGCTTGGGTGTTTATGGACTGCAAGAACTGGCTCATTCCCTGGAGGCCTGCCAGTTAGTCTGCCTAATGTCACAGGAGCCTGATTTTAAGTTTTGCTGTTGTTTCCTCAGTCTTGTATTCAACCTGTAATTCACGTTCTCAAATAAAAGTGTTCCAGCATTTTTCAGTGTAAGCATTTAGCAAATGCACTGAAGCATTGGTATAATTCACTTGTGCATGCTGTGGGCAGCCAACCATTAAATGACAGATTTTCCCTGGCTCAGTGCCGTACATCCTGAAAATTAGGTCCAAACCATCTTGAATTATGTTTTGATGATAGTATTTTGTTATAACAACTTCATTCTGTGAGCTAGGGTTGTCTGTTTTCCTACAGGTTTTCTGTTTTCTTTGGTTAGCTTGGAAATAATGTTTTTCAATCTCTCCTATAACAGGGGCACAAAGTGATTATTTGCTTATGCCTGATTGAATGAACTCATGGTTATTCCTTTTAGTGGACTTTTCGCTGATACCCTGTATCAAATTCTGCTTTCAAATGAATAGTAGTTATGTTTGAGAGAGTGGTAGTTACACCTGGCATCTTTTAGTCTCTTCTGAAGAGCACAAGACCAGTTGCTAATAGGCAGTGATGTGTGTACAACAAGGCTTTGAATGTGCTGATTTCTTAGGAAAGACTTCTTTTGGAGACTTGATTTCTGTAGAAATTGGTAATTGCATGACTTAGCAATATGCGCTTGTAGCCCAGAAAGCTAACCGTAGCCTGGGCTGCATCAAAAGAAGCATGACTAGTAGTGCAAGGGAGGTGATTCTCACCCTCTGCTCTGCACTGGGGAGACACCACCTGGAGTACTGTGTCCAGCCCTGAGTTGGAACTAGATGATCTTTAAGGTCCCTTCCAACCCAAACCATTCTGTGATTAGTGATCAGTTTTCATCTTGAGTCCTGTTCCATACATACTTTTCGAAGACCATTTATTAACACCAAATAGCAGAGTTATCTGATGAAAGCTCATGAGGATAGTATGGTGGTTTAGCAAAATAGGTACAATTTCTATGTTCAGCTGTCACATGTTTCCTTTCTATTGTAATAGCCAGAATATAACTTACAGAAAGGTCAACAAACCAGTTTTACATCATGGAAGGGTTGGCAAAGACTAAGCAGATGTGGAGATTACATGAATATGTTCAGTATGGGACAAACCCTACCCAAATTACTTTTTTATGAGATGTTGATTAGCAGCAAGGCATGTTGTGGTCAAAATAGACTAAGTGTGTCAAATTGCACACCAAGAAAGAGACAGTGGCATTGTGTGGCAGTTCATGGAAGAGAAATGCAACCACATCAGATTTGTGGGGCTTCACTCAGTCCTTGGGTCACTGTGCATCATGTACTGTGGCCTCATGGTACGTAGGTTGGGAACCACTGCCACAGGCTTTACTGGTGTGCGTGATCCAGGAAAGCAGCTGAATGCATAGCCCAGACTCCACAGGTGAACTGTAGCTGTTCAGATGGGTAAAGGTGCAAAATAAAAGGGCAAATCATTTCACCAGAGGCTGGACCTTAGTATGATTCCTTTATGTTTGCCTTAAACATTAATGTTACTATGGAATATGATATTACAATACTGTTCTCTGGCAAATTTGTAAATAGCCAGCCATCCTCCCCCTCTACCACTGGAAATATACACTTGGGTTTGTGCATTGTGTTTTCATGTGGTAAAATAAATGGAGCCATTCTGCTGTGCCCGAGAGGGGTTGTTGGATTTGAATATTAATACCAGACTGCAATAAAATTCAGAAAGACATTCTGTGAGGAAAATACAATTTAATTCTCACAGAAGAAACTAATTAAGTTGGAGGCAAATGATTCTGTGATTCTGAGGCTTATTGCTAATGATACTGAAAGTTACTCTGCTTTGGCTGTTACTCATGGTAATGAGAATGCTGATATTTAGCATAGGAAAGATGCCTTGTTTCCTTTCTACTCTGTTAGAGGGGAAAAAATAAAATCCCTTTTTCATTTTATCTTCTTTTGTACCAACGGAAACATTTATCAGTTATGCCAGTGGTTCAAGCATTTATTATTATTATTCTATTTCAAAACAGACCTCAGGAGAACCTCAACTTTCATGAACTTGGGAGCTCTATAAGTAGAAAACCACTAACAGCATACCCTTAATAACATGTACTGTTTTACTGGCATAGCTTACTTCAGTAAAAATTCTTCAGACAGAAAATCAAAATTGCAAATTTTGTGAATGTATGTGAAGCATACACCTATCCAAAATGAACTGGTGGTTTGGTCTGAAGAAGAAATATCTTGTTTTTAAGGTAAGTGGGAGGGTGCTCCCCAAAATACAGACAGAATATAAGTACACCTGCACCTTTCAGCAACCCAAATTTGTATGTATGCATCGAGTCTATGCTGCTTTCTTTGACCATATTAATATGCACAATATACATTTAGCATTTAATGTTTCTTACTACACTGTGTGTTTTTATCTAGGACAGTATTATGTGATTGACACTCTATCTGCATTTTTGTGCTGTCAGGAAATATTTTCCCCAGATTGTTTTGTTTTCGTTCAGATTATGTGGAAAATATGGAAACTTTCCAAGAGTACCACTATTTTCTGTTGTAAGAAATGAACCTGTTATTATTGGTTAATATGAGGATCAGCTGGAGGTAATGGATATTTGTTTCTAATAACTGTATATACCAGGACTCTGAGATCATGCACATTATGCTATTACTGTTACTCATTCTCTCAGATAATTTGTTTCTCCAGCTGATATAAGCTGACATGATAAAGTCTTTGGACCTGGGCAGGTATTGGGCTTTTAAGTTTCAGATACCAAAAATAAAATAAAAAGATCAGATTGAACAAAAAGGAGTTATTTTATTCATTTGGAAATCACTTCAGTCAACACTACGGGTTGGTTTAAATTGCTTAATTCTCCTTGAAATAGCACCCAAAGGTATTTATTTTCTCTCTCTGTGTATACAGAAGGTATTCACGTGCCCTATGTCTCTTCCTATTGACACATGAAATTAGGATTTACACTCGGGAATGTGAGAAGAAAATTATTTGAATGGATGGTTCATCCTAAATCTCTTTAAAACCACTTTGGTCAGTTTTGAATGGACATCAAACATTGACAGCAGAAAAGTGACAAGAACTAGGACCCACCTTTTGGATTTATCATTTACTAAATAAACTTGAAGTAGAAAACAGTGATTGAGAGGAAAAGCAATTCAACTTTAATTGCTGATCTGAGCATAATTGTCCTTCAACCAGGTATCACGTAGGATTATGTTTTCTTTAGAACATCTGCTAGTGGATTAAGTTCACCTGTACAATTGTATGTTGGTTTTTTTTTATATATGTGCTGCAGTAACATTTGCAGGCTCAAGTATGAGAGAGGCCTCTTTTATAAGAGATGATGTACAAACACATTGTAAAAGACAATTCAAGCCCCAGAGAGTTCATAACCCTTAGAGCAAGGGAAACTGTCAGAGAGGTCTGAAGCAGCTTTCCAAGGTCACACAGCAGAGGCGCAATGGATGTAGGTGTGGGATTAAGAGAGGGGCCCTGACCATGAAGCTATAATGCTTTCTTTACAAAACAGATTAGATTTAAAATACGTTCTTGGTAGTATCAGACTGATGATGTCTGTTCTAGCAGAGTCTTAAACAGAGGTTATTAAAGGCTGTTTTGCAAAGAGCAATGGAACTGCTCAGACAATCTTGAAACGAGCAGGATCGTATGAATCATAGCATGGGACCATTAACTTATTTTATTTACAGAATGTGAGTGGACATGTACTCTGATATTCATGTTGAAAGCTGTTGGGTAGCTGTGCAGCAGGCTTAAACCATCATAGCATTATTGATTATTGTTTTTTTTTTTTTTCCTGGGAATCATTCTTGTATATTAGTTGACAATCTTGCTTTGTGTTGATTTCAGTCTTGTGATTTTTAGCATTTATAATACATTTTAGTGTGCATTTTTACATGTGCAAGATGCTTACTGGCAACTTTGCTTTGTTAATACTTTATCTTACTAGGTTTTATATACCAGATATTAAATGAGCTGCAAAATGTCTGTCACTACATCCATCTTGTTCTTTATTTTTAACATGATGCAACAAAATCTCTGTTTGTTTTTGTATTTGACCCACTGGGATTTGGAAGTCCATTCCATTTCCACATATATCCCACAATTTCAGACACAGATGGAAAACTTGCAATAACTGAAGAACTAAAATTTAGCACAGCTATCTTTCACATTTACTTACAGCAGCCCCTGCAGAATAGCCTGGCGATTATGAAAATCCCACATGTTGGAAATGTCTAGAAGTTTAGTTTCCTGTAAAATGAGTACCTTTTAAACAGGCAGTCTGAGTATTGATCTGATTGATAAGAAGACATCAAGATGCTTAATGTAAGAAATACAGAGGTTTAGAATAAACGAAGGGTCAGTAACTTTCCTTTTTATAGCACCATAAATAGATTTCACCAGAGATCTAATAGATTGCAAGCATTTTCTCAGCTAATATAGGAATTTCATGTGCTTTTCCCCTCTGGAATATTATACAATGTGGACTATAATATTCAATAGACAGCAATTCCACTTGGAGATCAGTTGCTTTCTTTTTTTTAAAGCAGAAAGTTTTTATCAAAAAGAATGTCAAAAGCCACTTTATGTAAAAAGACAAATTTGTAATTAATTGCAGCATTTGCAGGAAATGTTTTGTATAGGGAATAATGAATATTCAATACTATTTAATTGTTTATTTAAAACAGCTTAATGAGCTTTGCAAAGGCAGGAAAACACTGAAAAATATAAACTAGGATGATAAAAACGGTTTAATTATAACTTCTCATTGACTGTCAACAGCCTCTGAGTAAAACACTACATGTGATTGTCTTTTTCAGTAATGGTGTTAATGCAGCTTTCTGAAAACTGCCCTCCTGCTAGTAGTAAGGGCCTAATACCTCTCTAAACCAGCAGTGGTGCTGGTCTATGCAGAATAATCATGATGCCTGATTATTCGGTATAGAATAAATTTATTTAAATATGCAAGTTGTGAGTAAGAAAAAACATCCCTGGGCTTTCTGAGCTTCCTAATCAAGAAGATGACTCTGTCAGTCTCTGTCATTACTAAATACTGCTGAGCCAGGTACTTATGAGAATTGTTTTCCATGTTTTTTTCTGTATAGACTACTTTAACAAGAAGGTAGCAGCTATATGTTTTTGGTTCTGTCCCCCGTTAATTCTGCTGGTGTTAAACTGAGTAAGAAATTTCTGGCCAAACACTGCTTTCTTGAGTATTCATGTACACAGGTTGTAAAGTGGGGGGGGGGAAGCTAACGTACTCATAATTTAGTAAGTGGCAACACAAACCTCGTCTAAAGAAAGAAGTAGCATCTTTTATTGCAAAGTAGGAAAGAATCTTTGAAGCTGACAAAGAATGAAAAGAGTAAGAACTTGGGAGAACATTAAAAAACAAACCCAACCTACAAAAATCCTATAGCAGAGGAAACATCTGACTCCTATCACCCCACTTGTAAAATATATATTCCCCATCTTCTTTGCAGTACTGTGTATGCTGTATTTGTTCTTCCATATGCAAACTGGGATAAATCCATGTTGCTTGCGACCTCAAACTTGTTTTTTCCTCTTTTTCTGCATTAGTTTTCTTTCAATACTGTACACCTCTCCTTAACCAAAAAGTATGTCATTAAATGCAACATAATCTGTCAAACAAATAAAGAACTTGAAAAGAAAGAAGAGGAAAGAAAGAATAGCAGTTGAATAAATCCAATATTTAGCCACTGCAAGAGCTTTAAAGACAGCTAAGCTAAGATTTTCTGCACTATTTTTGTAGTACAATGTGTGGAGGTGTTGTTTTTTTTTTTCTCAAAGGAAATGTACTCTACTCTCCCTTTTGATTCTTTATATCTAAGGGTTAATTGAATGTAAATACTGATAGAAACTTCTAGATCAAGCATCTTGCTAAGCAGCTCTCTCTCTCAAGAGGTTTTTCATGTATTGTTATGAAAATGGAATTGCACAGCACTTACTAATTGGGGTAATCTGGGTAGCTGATAAATAAATATGCAGCTAAGGCCAACAGGTGACTGATCCGTAGAGAGTTCAAGGACTGAAGTTATACTGGTGATAATTAGCACAGCAAGTTCTCTGCATTGAGCCCTAATTAATTATTTTTATACACTTTAACACGGTAACACAGAAGAAAAAAGAGAGGAATGTGATTTTGTTCAGCTAAGGTACCTACTTCTAAAAAGGTACTGTCAAACTAAGATTATTTTTTTTTTATTCATTAAGAGGAAATTTCTGCAAATCCTAGTGTCAGTAGAGACAATGTTTTCTTGAAGTTTTTGATTAAAACCATTTTGCTTCAATGAGACCATAATGTTTATAATCTGAACAACACAACATATCACATGGTGTGTTTTTCTAGATCTGACCAAACAATGAAATGTAATATGGAAATAATCTACATTCATTGTGAAAGGTACATTTAATTTTAAAAGGCTTTATTTTAATGATCTAAATGATTGCATGTCAGGTAAAATCTTTTTGTTATTGTTCTGATCAGGCTATATTCCTTCAATGCAAGGTGACAGATGCTATTCTCAATTCCATGGATGTAATAAGGGGACAACTTTGCTGGATTTGCTGTCACGTCAGGGGGTGTGGAACTGATACCACTTCACCTGGGCATATTGTGCATGTGACATTTAGGATGTGCAAGACCTTCTGGTTTTTACTTGTCTTTATCTTCCGATATAAAGCACGTTAATGCTAAGATAAAAATCAAAGCAAAATCTAAAATAACTTTTTTTCTTTAAAGTATGTCATGATACATTTAATTACAAATTCAGTGAAAACTAAGCCTACATGTGAACAGTGATTCCTTAAACACTGAGTACGGGGGAAAAAGCTGTTTCATCTTATTCCTTCTTACTCTCAGCTGCAGTCATTGTTCTAGTAAAGCGTTTGCTGTCTCTTGATATCTGTATCACAGGGTGTTACTCATTCTTATTACAAAAACATTTCTGAATAGACTTGGACTACAGCTCTGTGAAGTGATAATTGCAGGCAGATGCACACTCACAACCACTTCTTTGTTATTTTGTAATGCCTCATGGGTCAAAGAAGAAACAGGAGCAAGTTGGAAAGCAAGAAGGATATGTGGCATATGCAGCAACTGATGAAAGTGGGACATATGGCCCTTTCAAGGCTGGGATCTGTTAGCTCCTCTTGGGAGACTGGCTGGAGAGTAGGAAATGAGCGTCCCGGGAGGAGTGCAGAACACAGTGCAGCGTGGGAGCTACCCAGGGCTGGCTGGCTCATGGTCTGTAGCCAGCCTGCCCTGTGCCATATGAATGGCGTGTAAAAGCATCCCATACAGCCAGGTGTGGGATGCATTTTTGATAAATATTTTGAGCAGTGAAAGTCTTTTCTGGGAATGGGGCACTCTTAAAATTCTCTGAAGAAACCACTTAATTTTGCAGTCTTGAAAATCTTTGAGGTTTTGTGCAATGTTTCATTAAGAAGGCAGATTTCCAACTGCTGATGAGCTGCAAGTCTTCATAATTTCTTTTCTTAGGTTACTCAAAAATTTTTGTAGCATTTGTTTTCTCCCAAACCTTAGTGTTCTACAGTGTGAAATCAAAGGTACTATCTCCCTTCTCAACCACTGTGCTATCTGTTCCCTGCATTTCACTTCTAAAAACTGCTGTTATCTATCTATCTATCTATCTATCTATCTATCTATCTATCTATCTATCTATCTATCTATCTATCTATCTATCTATCTATCTATCTATCTATCTATCTATCTATCTATCTATCTATCTATCTATCTATCTATCTATCTATCTAATTCCGGGAGGGAAGGAGACTCCAAAGCTGCATAAATGGCATATGGATAGTGGGGTGGGGGAGGGAGGGGTGGAAATTGCGCTAGCAATCTCCAGGTGGTTTTGAGCGCAATGTCAAATAAACCAAGCCATGATAGCTGAAGACCTATATAAAAAAAAGTGTTTCTATTTGCGTAGGTCATACATCTGAAAAATGACAAAAAGTAGTTTGTTATCTAAGTTACTACATAGAAGCATGGCTACAAGTTCAAAAAGAAGGAGGTGGTTTCCAGTATTACCACAGACTCCTATTTAGTTGTGTCTGAAAATGAAGATGGCGCCTACTGACCTGCTGGATTACTTGTGTTTGGGAACAATTCTAAAAATCATGGTGCTATTTCACATTGATTTATTAGATCTGCACAGAATATGGAAAGTCTATCTCACAAAATATTTTAAAGTTTGTCTTTGTTACACGTCACCATCTTTTCCCACATTTGTCTCTAAAGTACAGTTTTTACAATAACTGGAAAATTTCAAGTGGCTAGAAAATTATGTTGAATTTTTAATATAAACTCTGTTTTTGCACCCTAGTATAAAGAAATTATTCTTGAATTAACCTACAAAGTAACCTTGCTACAGGGTACACTGAATAGTTTAAGCTTTTATTAACCTTTAACTTTTTTCTACACCTTCCCCCTCCCCAGGATGCCTTTGAGATAATGGCTGAAAATTATGAGTTCAGAGAAAATGAAATATTCTGCCTGGAATTCCTGAGAGCAGCTTCTGTACTGAAATTTCTTCCATTTCCAGTAACCAGAATGAAAGATATACAAGGACTGCCCTGCATGGGAGACAGAGTCAGAGATGTCATTGAGGTACGTACCTCTGAATTATCTGCCAATTCATCCTTTTACAGATCTACTTTTAGAGGTCACAGAGTGCACCATTGATATCTGTGTGTATTTACACAACCTCCTTTTTTTCCATTGTATTATTCTTGTTACTAAGAATGCCATGATTTCTGGAAATCTTCTGTAGTAACAATAAGGTTCTCCCTTAGGAATAAAGATAACTAATGAATAAACACAAATTAGTAAATAATGAAGTATCTTTTTTGTATGTAATTTTAAAAGGCTCACTTTGATTTGCATGCGACAGGCTAACTGTTAATAGTTTTGTTCTTGTGACTTCTGGCCTTGGCAACATGACTTTGCTCACCTGAATGCTTTATTAGAAATAATAATTTTGCAAAACTGGTAAATATTTAGTACTTCAATGTTAAATCCTACCTTGCTATGAGTTATAGCAGAGCCTGATGGATGAACTTTACATTCTTCCTGGAGCTTTAAGTATTCCCTGCATTTTTCTTTAATTCTTAGCCTTTTCAGGACCCTACATCTTGTGTGTTATTATCCCAGCAGGCAGCTGAGCAGGGGGTCTCAGCTGTCTGGAAAGGTCATTGCTGAGTGGTGATTCACTCTGGCTGTGAATCTGTGGATCCACCAGTTAAGAATGTAGCCTCTGAAGTGCTCTTTGTACCTATAACCTGGTGTGGTGGTTTTTTGGTTTGTGGTGTTTTTATTTCCTTTTTTTTTTTTTTTTTTTTTTAAACTTTTATCAGAAAGATTGAAGGAATAGGCATGAAAAAAATATTCTTACAATGCTCTTAAGAGAAATAAACTCAACCAAATAATGCAATCTAATTTTCAGGACAATTCATTGATAGCTTATGATAAATAACTGCTTTCTGGCTGTGAATTTATGAGTAAATAAGTACTGTGAAATATATTCCATGGTCCCAGATTTTACTTTATCCTTGAGTAAATTTATGAGTAAATAAGTACTGTGAAATTTATTCTATGGTTCCAGTTTCTCCTTCATCCTTCAGCAATTTTCTGTCTCAAAAAGGATTGCAGAATTTGATCCTAATGGAATAAAACAGTATGTTTGCTGAGGATGCTATTCACGTTTGCACAGGTTGATAAGACTTTCTTTGAGATTATTTGACTATATTTTACCATAATCTTGATTATTTTTACATTTGCTTTTAAGTAACATTTTTCTTTGTTTAGGAGATTATTGAAGAAGGAGAGAGTTCTAGAGTTAAAGAAGTGTTAAATGACGAACGATACAAATCATTTAAGGTAAATCTTTTGAGGTTTAAGGTTTGTTGTTGTTCAAGGTTGCATATATTTTCCACTGTTTAGTAGAGTTTAGGCATAAGCATCAATTTTATTATAAAGGAACACCCAATATCAACTATAAAGACAGAAAGGTCTTGAATAAAGAGAAAGGGAAGGACAGAAACTGTGATAGAGTAAGGAAATAATGGTGAAATCAGTTACCTTTCTAATTAATGTGATGCATACACAGTTGCTCTTAAGCTTGAACTAAACAATCTATTTTTCCTGAAAACTAATGTAATGCATACCCTTTGCTTTAAGTTTAACCCAAGGTTGGGTCTATTTTTTTCCTCAGTTTATTGTCCTTACAACATGACACCATCTTATTCTGGCATTAAGGTAATACTAGCTGAAGAAGATGACTCAGATCTATTTTAATTCTCTTTTGTGTGAGGCAGAAGGAATAAGAGTGGAGATACTTCTTTGTTAGGCAAATTGTAGGTTCAGAGTCATGATCACACTTCTTAGTTACAGGGAATCTAAAACATAAATACTGCAATTCTCATTTCTTACTTATTCAGTGAATTTTCCACTGGAAAAATAAATACTGGGAAAATATTTTTTCAATTTTAACTGCAGGTTTAATCTCTAAAAATATTCTATTTGTGACTTCAGAAAAAAATAAATCAGAGAGTGGAAGGAATGGGACTGTTTAATTCTCCCCTGCATTACTCACTTTTACTTCAGCTTTTGAAAGGCTCTTCCATTCTTTTTGACTCATAGTACAAGTGTGAAAGGATGTTCCGTGATAGCTGTTGATGCCATCTGTAGCAATACTTAGAGAAAAGGTGTAGATTCACATGTATGGCAGGATGAAGGAACCAGACTTGCCTGTTAATTGTAATAAACATTGAAGATCAGCTATTAAATCTTATGTTTTGGGATTTGAGGAAATTTCTTGGAGATTAGAATAAAACCTATCAAGGGACAGGTTACCTCAAATATTCTTTATGCGTTGTTTCACATGCTAAATTACAACAAACTCCTGTGGCTCTCTTGTCAGCTGAGCACAGTCTCAACATATCTGCTAAATTTGCTGTAGCTAATTTTTCCCAATAATTTTTTATGTTTCTAAGAAAGTCAGGAAGATTCCCATAATATTATTGAATTCCTGAATTTTACTGTTTAGTGTGGTTCTGGTAACTGCTCCAAATCAGTCATCATGACTTAAAATATAACTGCTGGTCCCAGGACAGTTATCAAATGACTGAAATAAATTATACAGTCTGTTTCAGATGTAGGGCACGTGAATGATATGGTCAGTTTTCCTCCTCATAGAAGTGGAAGCTGCAGAAGAACAAGTTCATATAAATCACTTTCAACAGCTGAAAAAGAGCAATGCTTGCATACACAATTGAATAAATGGACTACCTGCTACTCTTGGCAGTTTTTCTAAATTGACATCTATAAATATACTGACTAATAATGGATCTCAGTATGTAAAGAAAAGTGTCCTTTTTTCCTAAAAATTTACACAGTGGCATAGAATCATTTTCTTTAGTTCTCTATCCCAATATTAATTAAGCCTCTTGGAATCATTCTAAACCCTGTAATGGACCCTTTTGAAAACCTTTTAGCGCTAGCAAAAACATTAAAAGATAACAATCTAAGTATTTTTACAATCACATTCTTTCATAAACACCCATGATTCAGACAAAGAATAGGTAATTTCACCCATTATATAGAAAATGCAGGGTAATCCCTATTCAACATTATCCAAGATTTTAATTTTTCTCTTTTCATTATCTAAATTATTTTCAAGGAATTAATCCCATTAGAAAAACAAAAAATAAAGCTTGCATGGTTAGAATTCAGAGGTTGTAGATTCAATGGAAAACAGCAGTTATTCATGTCTTACACAGCTAGGCATTGAATTCTATAAAAGTACAAAGAAACTATTGAAAGCTTCAGTATTGACAAACTGAACATAAGGAACGTGCTTTTGAGCAAGCATGAAAGTTTTCCCGCTTGCTTTCATATCACTGTTCATCTGAAATATCGATCCACTGAATAATGGTTACAACTGTGACATTTTTGCTTTACATCCTTTCTTGGGGAATAAGTTGGTGTACAAAGTTACTTTGGAATAAATGGAATATAACCATACTAAAACTTCAGAGACTGGTAGATTTGGGCTTCCCCTCCCCCCACAGTGGGTAAAACAGTGAAATCTGTACTGCAGACAAGATGTATAAGGAATTTAGCTTGGCTGACGTGAGGACTGAAGAATTGTAAGACTGCTTATAGTATGCAAGCCAAGAAAAATTATCATTTGTACTTGAAATTGAATCCCATTTTGGAAAACAATATTAAGCGTGACCTCCAAACGTGTTTTATAGGAGGCAGCGTAAGAATAGATTAGTTTTCTTTATGTGCTTTCCATCTGCTTCCACGCACCGTTGAGACCCTGTTGTTCTTGGTGCACAATTTCAAGAGCCACAGGTTTCCCACTGACCCCATCTCTTGGGAGTGCTGTAACACCAACATCATGTGTATTGCTGAGAGCTGCTACTGCATACAATAAAAATCCTACTGTCTGTCAAATTAGGAAAATAGTCTTGAGACGTCTCTTATTCTATGAAGTCAGTGTAAGAGAATCCAGCTATTTACCATTATGGTTTGCATTTATTAATAGAAATGCAGTAAAAATAAAGACTACTATCCTTAGTTCAAACCTTAGTTGAAAGTGTACATTTAGGTAAATCACATGAAGATGCTGGAGCTACTACTGTATTATTGTTGAGATTTCACTTTAATGAGGACTGTCCATGTATAAAAAGAATTGTCTGTTCAATGTAACTATGCAAAGAAAGGAAGCTGAATCTGTATTATGCTACCATTTATCTTCAGTGCAGGGTAAACTCTGCCCACTATTTTCCCTGTGAAACCTCATATTTCACCTACGTATTGTTAATTCACTGCTCCTTTAGAAAACAACACTGAGATGTGTGTTCTTCTGCTGACTTTAGCAATTTACTTCAGTCTTTGGAGTGGGAGTGAAGACATCTGAGAAATGGTACAGAATGGGTTTACGAACAGTGGAAGACATAAAAGCTGACAAGACCCTGAAGCTGTCAAAAATGCAGAAAGCAGGTAAGGTGAAAGTCTCATAATTGATAACAGAATCAGAGAAGGAGACAAAGTTCATTTATACATCCATTTTCTTGCTGCAGTGTCTTGTGAATATTAATTAGGTTAAAATGATATTTGGACTAACAGAGCTCCTAATTAAAAATAGTGTCATTCAAAACATGAATATTCACACTTTTTTAATTGCTTACACAGGTACACAATGAAATCTGCTCTTATACACAAAACTATTAATGTGTCATTATTGCACAGGTCATGAAAATATTACATTAGGAAATCATATAACAACTGCTCAGAGGAGATCTGCCTCCTCCAAGGCAACCCTGCTTGAGTGATAAATCAAGATTTGTAATAAAGTACTTTTCAAACTACTTCCATAATCCTAGCAAGTCTTAACTTTAAAGTGTTAAACATGGTCAAATGAATAATCTTATTTCCCCATGGATATGTTTTTTGGTGCATGTGCCATTTCCCTAAATAAAGGAGGTAATTTAAACAAAGGAATTAGTTATATTAAGGAGAGGAGATTATATAAAGTGATATTAAAATAATGTGATTTTATTTTTGCATTAAACCTTTTGCAACACCTCAGAATCCCTTGGATAAGCTTGCACATACTCATGTTCTTTTGTCCTTTTTTCTTTTACATATCATATCCAAACGTGTGCAGGAAGCTGCATGACAGGGCTCTTTTGATACAAGCTCTGTGATCAGACATAAAGATAGCTGGGGTATTTCACATACATCTGAGCCCTGTGCTTGGCTAGAATCCCTTCCTTTCACGGAGAGCACATTTTAAAGCAGTATGTACAGAAATGCCATTGATGGGAGCTGGTAGGGAACTCAGGGTAACTTATAAATATTCAGGTTCTCAGCAAGCAGAGCAATTATCCTGACTGCTATGTTGTTATAAATCGTAACTGCTGTAACAAATTATAATGACAAAAATCTACATACACTGTAAGGACAAAGATGAGGGAAGGAAGAGGCTGTCTCTTGCCTGTGGTCCCCCACACCCATGGTAGGAGTCTGAATCCAGGAATGGTGGGGACAAAGGTAAAGATTCTTGAAGAGCCTGGATCAAAAGACAAGCCTATAGCTTCAGGTTCAGGACCAAGAATTTCCTAATTCTTGCCATTAGATAGGTTTCCTTTGCCCATGATAAGAGTTGTGTGGTTTAACCTCTTGGTGAGAGGTGTCGGTTTCACAGGGGGCTTACATAACACTATGTAGATTCTGATAATTCCACAGTGACCAGCACTTTTTTGCCTTTGACTTCCAGGGCTTCTTTACTATGAGGACCTTGTTAGCTGTGTATCTAAAGCAGACGCGGATGCGGTCAGCTTGATTGTCAAGAACACCGTGTGTAAGTTTCTACCAGATGCTTTAGTTACCATAACTGGTGGTTTCAGGAGGTGAGTGAAAACAAATGCGGTCACTTGGCTATTTTATTAATGTACGCACAAAATGATGTTTGTGTCTTTGGAAAAATAAAAGAAGCTCAGTGGGAAAGTGTCAGAGTTTGTGGTCAATAGTTGTTCTTTTTTTTCTCTTTTTTTTTTTTTTTTTAATGGGAGAGCAATCATGACATTCCCAGGTTCCTGCACTGGTTTGTCAGAACAAAATCTAAGAATAGCTTGCTGGAAAAATGATGTTTAGATCAGATGCTATACTTGAGCATATTTTTTTTTCTCTTTTAGTGGATCTGAATTCCCAAGGCTGAGACTATTGTAAGGCCATGCTTGAAAAAAGATACAACAGCATTAAGGCTATATTGTGCTTGTTGTGGTGTGGTTTTTTTTTTTTTTTTTTTTGGTATGTGTGTTTGTTTTTTAATTATTATTATTTGTTTGGGTTTTTTGTTTTCTTCTTTTTAGAGAGAACTTGGTCACGTGACACTGAGACAGAGTTTGTAGTGTTAGAAGTATACATTGCAGTAAATGCATACATTGCACTGACTACACTGAATGTACACTAACCTCTGTATAGATCGGGTGATCTCAGAATTGTTTTTCCTGGGTGATTTTTGTTCCTAAAGCTTTGGGTTTTGCTCTGTAAAACCAAACCAGAAACTGTTGCTAGGTACATACACTGTTCATTCTTTCTGCATGTACTTGAGAGCTTTCCAGAAGTCACACAGCTTCAGGGTTGAGACTGGGAATAGTCTTTAAGGAGTATCAGGTTCCTTTCTCTCTACTCAAGTCACTGCTTGTACTACATGTTGTGCTCATGAACAAAAAAAAACCCCACCCGTAACACCTTAAGTCTCTTGCTGCTTAATTTGTTATTTTGTGAAATAGTTTGAATTATCTTGGTTTGAATGTTTGGTTTGAAGTATCTTTATTAGGCACCTATATTTTAATTACTGAATTGCAATAGAGTTTACTACATCTGTTCTTTTTTGCCTGTCTTATATAGTGGCGGTATTCATCAGCATGAAGTATGTGTAAGCTCACTAGCTCACAGTTTTCAATTAACAAATTATTATTTCTTCCATCGTTATGTAAATATTTTAACAAAAGAAGTAGGCAAATTTTATTAATTAAACTACTTGATTCCCCTATACTACACCTTGTATGCTACTGACATTAGAGAAAAAAAGAGCTCATGATTGCTCTGAATAATTTATTAATTCCCCAGGACCAAGATTTGTCTTGTTTTGTGTATTTGTTTCATAACTTGGAAAAAATAAGCAGTTGATTGTGTTCCTCCAATTTTGATTGGAGATTTGAAAATCAGGAGTCTCATAATCCTTATGTACTATGTAGAAGAACTGATGAATTACAAAGAACAGAACTCCTATTAGTGATCTGCAGTCATGAAGATTCAATAGGGTAGAGACGAAATACAGGAGAGAGGCATTCTTTTTCCTAAACTTATCAAACAAACCCGTGGCTGCATATATTTAATGAGTTACTAGACCTTTTCCATTAGATTCCTAAAATGTCATGAAATCAGATGTTGCATTAATCAAAACAAGAAATAAAATAGTATCAAATTCAAGTAAATAATAGCTTTTTTGAAACACCAGCTAACTTGTTCACAGACTTTTCTTTCGTCTGTTTTAGCTTTCACCTTTAGTCTTTCTTAGTGCTTCTTGAACTGGTCTTAATGGTAGTTGGATTTTATAGCAGCCATAATCAAGGATGGTGGTGGAAGACCAGTTCAAGCACAAGAGAAGCAACTATCTAAAGTACAAAAACATTGGAGCATCAATCCTTCAGTAGCCAAATTGCAAGCACAAGTGCCAGAACACACTTGGCTAGCAGCTGCATGTTAGAGAGCAACAGGAAAACAAAGAGGAGGCTGGACAATAGGTGGCGAAAATGGAGTCTTGAAGACAAGAGACAGCGATATTTTGAGCACACGTTTGGCTGATATTCTGGAGACTGTCTTAGAACACTGATCACTGCTTGTATCGAGGACGCAGGATTAAGCCAGTAGTTATCCATTTGCAGATCTTGTAGTAATAGAAACCTATTGCTTGTGTATTTCTAATTCAGAATAGTGGAAGATTCACTGGGGGGGTGTGTGGGGCAGGACCATAGACAGGAAGTAAAAATCAAATTACTACTACGTGTGTCTATGTGTTTTAATCAAAATGCCAGGCTTACACGCTCTTAGAGTAAGGCACAGAAACTGGAAAAGCTGGTGCAATCTTATTGAGAACATACCAGGGCCTGTTTCTATGACCAGGTGTGTACAATTAATTTTGCCTTTTGCTCTAATATTCTGTAGTTTCGGCTTAGCCCCCAAATTGTCTCTTTTACCTCTTCTCAGGGATCATATTACTGAAGCAGGCTTCAGTGTCTGCCACTTCCTTGATGCCTTTTCTTTCTGATTCTTTCATCTTCCTGTCTTCACAAAACAATAGCTCATAGAACATCTTTAATCAGAATTGCCTTCCTTCTGGCTTTGGTTGGAAGTGGCAATATACTGTGTTTGACTGAAGGCAACTCTCCAGCTATCTGAATCCATTAAGGACATAGAAGTAACTGAAATAAAGAGTGATGATGGCAACCCTTCAGTATCTCCCTAATTTGAAATTATTGAGGAGTGGAAGTGAATAAATTAATGCCTTTGTTACTACCCTACAGAAGCAATTATCTAACTGCCTGTAAAACACATTCCTTGGTATAGTTTCATATGAGAGAATTTTGGGGGTTTTTTTGGTGGGTTTCTTTAATGTTTTTCTGACACTTATTTGGGTCATTATGAAGCAGATATCACAACACTGAAATGCATGGGAATACAGAAGTAGAACAATTGTAGTTATGAAATAAATAAATCACACCTGTCGGGTATGGAATACATTTCATTGTCTATCTACTGAGGCCTATCAGCTCGACTGTAGAGAAGAAAGTACTGAAGATGCTGATAATGCAATATAAAGCATTCCATGGCCAATGTTATCAGAAAGACTGATTTTACCATGCAGTCTATTTGAATCAGGAATTGGCATGGCAATATTTTCAGTGCTCAGCCTCTCTTATTTTGAATCGCTGAGATCTAAGACTGTTTTCTTCTTAAAGTTAATTAGACAGATTATGAGGTGGGGAATACCACCTCACATTACAAGTTACAAAAGCTGCTGAGGGTGAAGTTTCCCTTCAAAGACTGAGTTAGAGAGGCTTTGGGATGGGGAAGAATGAAACTTTATTTTAGTGTGCGACATCCCTGATTAGTACTGTTTGTGCCAATTATACATCCAAGGCAGGACTGTAGTTTAGGCTAATATATGTTATCACTTTTAAATGAGAGCTAAACTGAAGACATGATAACGTTTTTTCCTGGTTATTAAAAATTTAATTTTATTCTACAAAATGAATCAAGGGGTTTTCAGTAGCAATAGCATTATCTCATCTTGCATATACTACTACACGTTACAGAAAATTTGATACGTATTAACAATCTGTTAATGCTAATATTAGTGTTATCATTGTTGCACAATTGTTAGTAATGACAAGTAGACAGAGAACTTCACACTAGGTTTCATGGCAGTGAAACTGGAGTAGTTTTCCCCCTTTCTCCTGAAGCTCCAATGGAGCTTCACAGGGACCCCAAGAAAAGGTTGTCAAGTGCTAAATCATTATCACCACATTCTGCAAAATCCTGGCTTTTTGCTGACTTGATTTATCAGCTGATTTGGTTTTGCCACATGAGGTGAACTAGATTGAGGGCTTCTGAAGAGGAGAAATACTTGGAGAAAACATTAGATAGTATAGTTTATGGCTTCAATCCTGTAATGGTTATTCATATATCAATGCACACACCCACAAAAAACAAATTTGACTGGAATTTAGAAATAAGAATAGGAATTAAATTTAATAAGAAGAATTTCTTTTTAGATGAGTTTTCATATTGCAGTTCTTAAGTTCTCCAAGTGTATTGTGCAATGCATCAAGCAGAATAGCTAGTGCCTATAGTGTATTATTTGTCTTGGTGTGAGGCTAATGCCTGCGTCCTGCATCAGTCTTCAGGGAAGTTTTGTCTCAGACTCTATTATTGAATTCTGTTCTAACATGAGCCTAATTGTAGATCAATATCTCCTTGTTTGAATCTTACATTATCTTGTAGAAATCAGGATTTGAGGCTCTGTCACGTTTGAAGGTAACGGATGCTAACAGAAAAGCAGTGAAGAAAGCAAAGGATACGGATGGTGTGTTTGTCAGGAAGCATTGCCATGCTTTTGTATGTTACAATGCAAAAGTTTCCTGTGTGCAGTGACATTTCCTAAAATGCAAAGGAATGCGTAAAGTAATGACATGGCACCTGACTCTTGTATTTCCTGTCGTATATCAAGAAAATAATTTAAAGATATCTTTCCTTTCCATCTCAGAAATAAAGTAAAATGAAATAGCTGGGACAAAGAAACACTTTCAGAGATTATTTTACAGGCTCCCACACTGAAGAACAACTAATGTTATTGTGGCACCTTCATTTCAGAAGTGAGACTTCCATAAGGCATCTGAAATCACGATTTTCTGACTGCATTGACACGTGCTCATAAATGAGAGAATATGAGGAAGAATGTATGAAGAATACTATACTTCCCAAGCTCTTGGTATATACTCAAGACTTCATAGTTTATTTAACTGAGCTACTCATGTGGTCTCTGACTGAATTTCTTGATAAATTGTGATAAAAGGTACTATTTGACCTTTTCATCTTGGATATTCCTCATAAAAGTATTCTTTAGCAGACTGTAGAGGCTCTACAATGAGGGTAGAACACCTGATGTGGCTAGAAATCTTTGTTAGGTTTGGAGAAATAAATGTAGCTGAAGTTTTATTACCCAAATTGTTTTCTTTCTGCTCAGATCTAGGATTAAAATAGTGCCAGACTTCAAACCTATATAATGAATTTAGCAAAAGTTACTTTCATTAGGTCTTTAAACAAATTCTGAAGCAGAGATTCCTTATTCTACTCACACCTTGTGTCATTATAGCATATCTTAGCATTTATACTATTTTTAGACAGTTATTTCTATGCTTTTTTTACTCCAAAATGTAAGCCATAGTAAGGAAAGATATAAGCTGTACACAGCTGCTCAAGCTCAAATACTGTAATTTCTGCTCATTTTCTTTTACTGCTATTTATTATAAGAAGTAATTTTTTAATCTGCTGCTATTTAATTTTGTCAGGAAGAAATCTGCTATAAAGGAGCTGTGAGGCAAGCTGCTCACTGAACATGTGAGCTGATGTGGTAGTTTGCACACAATCTAATGTAAGCAGATCCTAGAAGAATCTAGCAACTCTTCCAGCAAAAGCCTCAAAGAAACTGTTTGGATATCATTCATGAGCACAGCTTTGCTCTGATAAACTGTAGTCCACTATGGAAGAGGCTTTTAACCTGGACATACTCTAATCTGATCTGGTTGGTCTTAAAGCTTAGTAAAACAGCTTCACCTTACCAAACTCTGTTGTTTGACCTTGAGGTGTTGGCATGCTCTGAATAAAAATATTCTGTGGCAGGAGTTAGAGGCACTACAACTGGGGAAGAACAGAGGTCATCAGTAGTTTCTGCTTCTGAGTTTCTGTAACCCATTAAAAAATAAGTTGAGAAAGGAGAAAATAATTTTTATCCAAATTAATGGCTAGCGAAGTCAATTTAGAAGATAATCTATTAGAGTAATTCAGACACTTCCTTTTGTCATTAGAGCTTTGATTATTTTTCCACTCATTTCATCTATTATTAGTCATGATGAATCATGAAGTAGAAGCTGATGAATAAGGTATCTGGGAGTCATGGACAAAAAGGACTTTGCAAGAATCCATGAGAGTTGAATACTCAGCACAGTATACTCTTTCAAAGACTTGTTGATTCAAGATTTTTTTACACACCCTGCTCTACTCAAACCTTTACCATTTTCCGAGGTTTATCAGTTCATTAGAAGGATGCTGTTTAGTTACATAGCTCTCGTCCCTCTAAAGCTAGTTCAAGTGTTGGGTCCAGAGTGGAGGTGGCAGTGCTGCTGATTTCTGTGAAGCCAGAAGTTTTATGCTGTTTATGTAGAGCCAGAATCTCCCTGGATTAGCCTTACAGTTTCCCTGATAACCTACACCTCCTGGAATGTATTTGTAACAACTTCAAAGTGTTTAAAGTGCTGGTGTTCAGCACCTTCTGTATCCTGTCAACTTGGCCTCAAGTTGCACCAGGGGAGGTTTAGATTGATATTAGAAAGCTTTTCTTCACCGAAAGGGTTGACAGGCGTTGGAACGGGCTGCCCAGGGTGGTGATTGACTCACCATCCCTGGGGGTTTTTAAAGTTGTGTGGATGAGGCACTTAGGGATATGGTTTAGTGGTGGACTTGGCAGTGTTAGGTTAATAGTTGGATGTCATGATCTTAAAGATCTTTTCCAACCTACAACAATTTTATAAATCTGTGAACACTGATGATGACTACCACTCTGTAAGCCATAGCAATGCAAGTAATGTTTATACAGCAAGGTATTAAATCGCAGATTATATTGTTTTAGGACTATTACAACGTTGCCTTCTGTATTAACATTTTTTTTTAAACTGAATCGGAAAAAAATAAGAATGAAAGCCAAAACTAGAGGTAATGTATTTCCTTGTGAGGCAGCCAATCTGAAATTTTAGTTACGCACTGGTATGTGATGAGATTTGTTACTGTTTAAATTCTAGACAAAGTTTTTATATGAAACTGGCTAAAATCTTTAAAATTACTGCATTGATGATTGCTTTGTGCTATTTACAATATTTGTCATTACACAGAGTACAAGGAATATTGGCAGTACCATTTTCAAATTACAAAGGCAAGCTCGTAGAGACAAGGCAATGTATCACAAGTATGCTACTAGGAGTAAGATAAGGTATTGTCTTAGATTATTTCCATACAGTTCACATAAAAGTAGTGTTTTGTTAATTTGATATCCAAATCTGATATTTAATGTTAAAATGAAAACCAAACTCTACAATTTCTAATAAAGTCACAAGAATTTCTAGTGGCTAGTAATAGCAAAACTAAAATTCACAAGACTCTAACTGGTTTTGTCCACAGATTTTAAGTAGGCTGCCTTTTCCTATAGAAAGTTATTCTAAAAGAGTGTATGAGACAAAGTTGCCAGATGAGCTTGGTCTGATAACTACATAGATCAATTTGGCCATTATTAGAGGCAAAAATGCCCTGTTACAGAGAATCCTGCTGATAGATGTGGCAAGATGCACAATTTTAAAAACAGCAACAATAAAATAGAAGTGAGTCAGGGTGAGAAATGTGCTGTGAGCAGATAATTTATATATTATATGTATGTAAGTATACAGTAATGATACATATATATATATATATAAAGACTCTATATGAAAAAAGAACAGAATGTTAGCTCATAATGGTATTCAAAGAATTTTTCTCCTTTTGCTTTTTTTCTGATTTGCCCTTTAAGGTCACTTTCAATCATTTTTGGTACATAAGGGGCAGCCATTTCACAATTATGGGTTTCTGAATTATATGGAAATATTTTTAGAATGCTTGCCACTGCATAAACCCAAAGTGTTAATGGCTTCACTAAGTCAAATTAAATTTTAATGGCTGTGGTTTAATTTTTCTTTTAGCCCGTTCACATTCTTTAAGTAGCATTAAATGTGATTCAGTTGTCTTCTAATATCACAGCTGACCTGAATAGCCTTTTCAATTAGCCTTTTAGATGAAGCAGATCTGATACATTTTAAATAAATAAAAATCTCTTTTTATTGGTTAAATGCTGATATTCACAGATCATTTAATTCATTTATTGAGATGCAATGTCAAAAGAACAACAATTTCTTTGTGCTGCTGGTGAATAATGAACGTGTAGAGATGAGACAAAAAGTCATGCCATCTTTGTTTTGTAAGTGAATGGAATTTAAGGGAGAGGAACTCAAGACCTATTTACAGTTTGAAGAAAGATGCATGACTGAGAAATGAAGAAGATTATTTGCCAAGAAGTTGCATATTGAAAGCATTTTAGGAAATGGTGAGAAAAATACTGAGCTAACAATGCACATTCCGCTCATAGATTTACTCTGATATCTTGTAAATAATCTAATGTCTAAATAATAGATGGATGTCCCATGATTTTTTAAATCTGTTCATTCTATATTAACGTAATATGTTTTAATTTAATGTTTTAATGGATTATTTTAGGGTTTGTGATGCAATACGCTTTTTACTTATACAAAAAGTAATAGAAGTTGTTAGAAATCTACCATAGTTAATTCAAAAGCATCTTTGATGTTTGCATAATTCTGTTTGATGTTTGTTCTCATTTTTGGATGACAGTTTCTCAAAAACTTCACTTATAACAGCGACGGCCTACTGTGATAAAACCTTCACTGTGTATGGGGGCAGGCGTTGGGGAAAGAGGCGTCTGCGTTTACTCCTCAGCATGGAATGCAACAATAACAATCTGGGTTGTCGGTTGTGTAGGAGAGCTGGGCTGAGGATGATTTGGACTGTAGATGTATCATTTCCAGTTGCTTTGGTTATCAAAATGCAAGAGAATGGTATTGTTATTAGCTAGAGAAGATTTCAGCACTGACTTAATTTCTGCCAGTTTAGTTGCTTGTGTGAGTGTCACATTATAAGCCTGCCCACAAATAACTTTCTCCTGATGTAAAATCTTAGCTGTGAAACAAATAGCAGTCTATCATGATGGCTGGCTCATTAGACTCACCTACGTGGAAAGAAGTGGTGACAGCTGTCAGTATGAATAACAGTACTCCCAACTCCAAACTCCAACAGCTTGTGCAGTGGCACTTCTTAAGATAATACACCGTTAGAATTCCAAAATGTTAAAACATATTTTGCATTATTTACAAAGTTTTCTAGACAGGTTTGGCAAAGTGAATGTTTTGAAAAGTTATAAAAGGGGTTATAATGCAACTATTTATAGTCCCAGTATATCAATTAAATACATTTAATCACCTATGTTCTATGACCATTCACATTTTTAAACCATTGGCAATAAAGATTGTTGTCATTTTTATTATGCTAGGTTAACAAAAATTATCCATTCAGCATTTTAGAACAATTAACGTATGCAGTACTAATTACTATTAAGACTATGAAAACAAAACATGCAAATTACCAAGTTTGGTATGACTTATTGAAAACACTTTGGTTTTTTGGAAGGGGAAATGCTCTGCCCTTCCTTGAACATGATTCTCCCAATATAAAACACTTTTTCATTGAGCATAAAACACACCTTTTGTGTGCTTATTTAATGTATTTTGCACAGGAGACAGGCATTGGTGCTGATATAGTTTGAATAGGATATAATTTAATCCAAAAAATCCCATCAAGTCCAATGGCCCCAGGCATTATTATAACATACAGTCGGGGGCTGAGGCAGGGGGGCAGGTTGCATAATACAGAACATGTATTAAAACTGATATATCAGTATAATTTTACAAGCTAAAAAAATCTACTTCCTACACTAAGGGTGAACTGTTGTTCTTTGAATGTTTTGGTAATTTGGGAGTAGATTAGTATGATATGTCATGGGGGAATAAAACCTGTTCCGATTAAAAGGAAACTGTACAAATAATTGGTACCTAACATTAACATGTACAGAAATGTATTCACAGACTGACTGAGCTTCGTTTTCAAAATCCATACAGAGAATGACACGTAATTCTGTACAAGAAAATTTCAGGCAAGATCAATGATGATAACCTTAGGACTGTTCCATAGCAGTTATGTTATATGTGCTGCAGTTAATTTGAAGTGCATAAAATAGGGCTCTTGTAGTTTGCAGACTCTTTTTTTCTTTTTCATGCTACTGATATTAGATATAGTGTAATAGGAATATGATAAAGAGGGAATATGAATATCTAATTTTTAGTAAGGTGTGATTTTATCACATGCTTTACTATATGTAAAAAAAAGTCTACATTCAATGAAGATTTGATTAATTCTTTGGAATTTTTTTTTAGTGGCCCTTTACTAATGGTTGGTTGCCTTTTTTTTTTTTTTTTTAAATATGGGGGGGTGGGCCAGAAAAATTAGTGTATTACTATTTGAGAAGAAGTTTGATGAAAGAGGTTCCTGACAATGTGGATATTGCAAACATCAGTGGTGTTTTGGGACAGCTCTATGCCCAGAAACCAAGACAGTGAATGAAATAGATCATACATTTATATTTAGGTTTAGGTAGAAAATAAGGATTTATAAGTACTGTTTGTTTTCTGTGAAAATTTTCAATTCTTCATTGAGGAACTGGACAGAAATATCATTCTCATGTTTGGTAAGGGCTATAATTCGAGTGATTTGTATTTCTTTAGTGAAATGAATTCTTTAGTCACAATTTCTCATTCGTGACAAGCCTCAGCTATAGAAGTTTCATACTATATTGTGTCATTTCACTTAAAGACCAGGGGTATGTGCATCGTGGAAGAGGTACTCAGAGGCACAGAAACCTCTGTGAAATGATTAAGATCACTGAAATATTTTGACTCAGATTTTGGCCTAGAAATTGGAAGGACAACTTGGATTAAAAGCTTTCTTTCTTATTTATATTTAACTGTCCATACAAATCCTTCTACTTTCTCTCATTTTCCTGACCAACTCTGCAAAATCCTCATTGTAAATAATAGATTGAGTGCTTAGAGAGAGAATAAACTATCAGCTATAATTATCATTCAAAATTTATAGGAAAATCAAGCACCAGCAAATATTTTCCAGTCATTAGTGATTTTTTTTAACAGTGGGGTTTTTTGCCTTTTACTTGGATATTCTGTGTAGGCATCATATTTTCAAGTACTGTGTCTTACAAACGTTTGGCATGAAGACAGCTAATACCATGCATTGATTTCTGAAATGTCCAGCCAGTGAATTTAAAGAGACCAATTTTAATACTCAGGCCAGGAAGAATGTTGAAGTAGGATATTTAATATATACTACTTGAAAAGTATTTTCTGTAAATGGATGAGCACTAAGGATTTTACAGTCTGTCTTACAAATAAATAGCTATAGGGTAAAATATATTCATGATAGTACATAAAACTGGTAAGTAAAAAATCTTCTAGAAGTTATAGAGCATTAGCTACAAAGAGGACTAAGGTAGTGGAATATATTCAGGGGAAGATGAAGGGGCAAGACAAAAAGAAAGAAAGGATATTTCAGATAACGTGGTAAGATAAAAGAAAAACATAAAGAACAAGAGGTCAAATCAAAGACATACATGGTCTTGATGAGATAGGGATGCAGAGTTTGTTAGACAGTCCTGTTCCTTAGATTTAAATCTATAGAATATTTTCATTGGGGTTCATCTACTAAAAAGAGGATGCTTGACAAAATCCAAGCAACCCAAGGTGGAAATGGAATGAAGAGAGATGGATAGTAACACTGTGACCTGCAGGAGAAAGTGGTACTCTTGTATAAAGGCAAACTGAATCAAAATTCTCCATAAAGGCAAATTGAAACTAAATTCTGCCAGCAGTCCTCAACGAAGTTCCCAGCAGCTGACTTTACAAGAGACTTAATTAATTTGTTAACAAAGAACAACGCAAAGGATGCTCAGCTAGCTTTCAGTTGGACGTATATAGGTGCATATTACGATTTAATCCCAGCTGACAGCTAAGCACCACACAGATGCTCACTCGCTCCCCCCCTGCTGAGATGGAGGAGAGAACTGGAAGAGTAAAAGTGAGAAAACTAGAGGTTTTAGATAAAGACAGTTTCATTGGTTAAGCAAAAGCTGCGAACTCAGACAAAGCAAAACAAGGAATTCATTCACTAACTTCCATGGGTGGGCAGGTGTTCAGCCATCTCCAAAAAAGCAAGGCTTCATCATGTGTAAGGGTTACTTGGGGACACAAAATACCATGATGCCAAACATCATCCCCTTTTCTCCTTCTTCCCCCAGTTTTATGGGGGAAGCATGACATCATATGGTATGGAATATCCCTTGGTCAGTTGGGGTCAGCTGTCCCAGCTGTGTCGCCTCCCAACTTCTTGTGCACACCCAACCTCCTCGCTGGTGGGGTGGTGTGAGGAGCAGAAAAGGCCTTGACTCTGTGTAAGAACCGCTCAGCAGTAGCTAAAATTTCCTGTGTTATCAACACTGTTTCAGCACAAATCCAAAACACAGACCCGTTGCAGCTACTGTGAAGAAAACTAACTCTGTCCCAGCCCAAACCAGCACTGTGCACCAGAAAACAGTTTGCTATTTCTAATTTTGTTTCAGACTATTGCACTTGGGCATCTTTTAACCTATGACCTCTGGTGCCTGTTCCTAAGCAATTCAGGACAGAAATAGAAATAATTAATTACGTTTTGTGTGGTTTGCAGTCCATTGAATGCGTGTTGCTCCCTCTGAGAGCTTTCTGATGCCTCAAATGTTTTCAAATGTATTTCTTACTATTCATATAGCAAGATAATTTTTTTTAGTAGTATGTTTTACTCGTAAGTGTTTCAGGGCATCTACACCAGAGATGAAGTGGTTCTGAAGATTTTGCTCTCTATTAGTGAGCAATTACTAAGATGAACAATATTATTCAGTGGTTCACTGTTTGCAAAAGATTTGGCATGCTCAGATGCCAGAAAGTTCAGGGTTTGTAGGATCAAATGCCTGTTGTTAGAGAGACAAGGGATTAAAAACCAGTTCTAGTTATGATATGCAATATACTGCATGGTTTACCATGTATTATTCCTAGAAAACTGGCTTGAAAACAGGATATTTATAGTAGTTTACTCTTAGCAGAAGTCAGTGTTTATTATAGGCTAGTTAGTTGCTGTAAAAACGGTTGACAGCACTAGCAAAGAATGACGTTTTCCTGGCAGATAATCATGAGAAAAGCTGCAAGCATCAGTGACCTTGTGTTATGCTTAGAGCAACCAGAGGGTACGTTTTGCAGTTCCCTGTGAGCAAGAGTAGCCATAACATTCTAATTAAGTGTGATATGATCATGCTGGTGGTGAGGGGACATGATAATGAGAAGGTAACTGCTAGCTAATTTTTTTTTTTTTTTGCTAGGATGCGAGTCAGGACTTTTTTTTTACATGCCAGATAACAAGGAAAAGATTAAAAAGGTTAAAAATAAATAGTGTAGGAAATACCTGAATTACAAATATAGCCAGAAACAGTCCTTTTAGTTGCTTTTAGTTTGAGAACAGTGGAATTTATTATGGATTGTTGCTGTGCTCTGAGGATTGCATGGATGGCGATGTTTCAGGCAATCTTTCTGAAGAAAGGAAAATTAGCATTAAATATAGAACAGTGAAACCTGATAAGGCAGAGTCACTTATAATCATCAGCCATGATAGCTGATCTATGATACTACTAGGGGCTATCTTGGAGAGAAAGAAAAAAAATGCCCACAAACCAGCGTTAAAACCTTATGGATTTTTAATTCTTATATGCAAGTTTATAAGCTCATTAGTTCATAAATTAAGAACCTTACACTTTGTATGTTATGTTAATGATCAAAGACTGCAGAAAATTTGCCTTAAATCTTGGTATTCCTTACATGTAGAAACAGTTCCAATGGGTAAACACAGCAAATATTCTTGGCTGTGTGATTCTGTCGCAGAGGTTACTGTGTCCAGTTATACCTAGTTTGTCTGTGTTAGTAATAATATCCTCACTGAAAATTGTTGTTTATCAAATATCTCAAATTGATATTATAGTATGCATTGATATTACTGCCATAATTACTACATCCAGACTTAGTAAATGTGGATTGTATCTCCACCATTCAAATATCATAAATGAAATGTGAACTAGCTATCAGTACATTCTAGCTAAAATGTTGGTGGGAGTCTTGACATTGATTTCAGCTGAATCATGACAAAATAGAAGGATACTTTCATCTAATTGTGAATTTCAACTGGCAAGAAATGGAGACCCAGGAAATGCATCTTCACATTTCACTTAAAGAAATAAAAATATGTAGCTACAATGAACAGACCCATAAAATGCTCCATTACTTGAGGTGTCCCACAACAATGCAGGTTGCAAAAGTCAGGATTATATTCAGAAAGAACTCAGAACGAGAGTTTAGAGCAATATGACATGAGTGGCTCTTTGAGAGCCTCTGAAAATACGTCCTAGAGCTTTACAATGTCTGGATCAGGAAGAGGACACAGAGAGAACACGCAGAAGTTACATTCTCAAACAGAGTATCTCCTTACCATGGTTTGGGAATTAAGGACGTTGGTTAATAGTAATCAGAGAAGTTGTAATTTAGGATTAGGTCAACTAAGCCAACTTCACGAGCTCCTTAGCCTGACAGAGGATCATGTCTTGAAGCAGAGCAAGGGAATTTTGTAAAGGAGGGTAACAAGATTTCTCTATGGAGAGATTTACTTAAGGTAGAAGGTAGATTTAATGACAGGCTTGTCTACACTTTAGAAGGCTTTTCTGGTATGCTTATAATTGCAGACTATAATGACAGCCTTTCTCTGTGGAGATGCAGTGTTCCTTTGCCAGTACAGTTTAAATGATTTTCTCAGATGGAATAACCTATATTGGCCTAAGGTGTATAATGGTTTCAGCTCCTGAGAACTGTTGGCTACCAGTGTGATTTCACATAACACACTATCTTGCCAAAACACTGATGTAGACCAAGTAGACTGGTTCTGAATTTCAATTTATATTTGAAAACTGATTGCAAAACAGGCAAGTAGTAGATGACACAATCCAAATTAGGTTTCAAAAGACAGCAATCTCGTTTTCTCTAAATTATGCTTCTGTAAAATTCCCAAATACTTTACTTGCTGTAGGGGTGTGCAAGTGTGGCTGTGGAAAACCCGTATGTAAGCCCAATCCTCTAAAGACTGAAGAGTCCACTCTAAAAATTCAAGTGAGAAATGTCATTAAAACTAAACAGATTTTAAAATTCAGGCATGTGTACACCGTGTGTATTTTTTTCAGAAGTAATTGAGTAAAACTTCAGTGTCTTGATAGGAAGGCTGCACTCACACTTAACTATCCTGCAGCTGTATGCTAGCCACCATGCAACTGTTTAATTTGAAATTAGTAGATATTATATTCCATTAGATGGAATAGATTAATAAAATATTCTAAAGTAATCCCAATGAAAGTAGAATTATATACATTTCCACAAAACACCAGAAAGTTCAACTTCATAAATCAGCTTCTCATGTCTTTGTGACTAACCTGAACATGAACAATTACTTGCACTCCTCAGCCATCACACCACCATCTCAAACAGAAGTCTTAACCCTATTTTATGTTAGAATTTGGGGGGATATATATGTTTTTTTCTTTTCAGTGGATGCAAGCAATCTATTTCTCAGTTCAAGGAATTTTAATAGAAAAACTGTCATGTTTATATAACTTCCAGCACAGCTGAGCAAGAACCAAATAGAAACCTTTATTTTTATGGTAGGTTGATTCTAGATTGTCCCATCACTGCCAAGTAAGTGAAACCCAGGCTGAACATCTAATATCATTCCGGCTATTCTAAAAATATGTGTTTCCTTCCTTGCATGAACATTAATATTCTCTTTTAAATTATTTAAAGGGAATGTTTTGATTTTTGGAAATGCCAAAGTAGACATTCAATAAAAAGATCATTTTGATGGAAGTTTCTGTGACAAGGGGATATGGCAAAGGAATAATCTACTTGAAACACTAAAGAGAATTAGCTAGAGAAAATTAAAATGGACTGGGATTGAAAGCATGTTTTCAATTTACCACCAGAAAGCTTCAATACAGCACAAAGTGTTGCTATAAAATTAATTGTTAATTTTGTTATAGTGTTAGTATATTAAAATACCTTTTTCTTCTTTCAAAATAAAATATTGTTTCTTAATATTTAACATATATATTAATGAGATTCTGAGTAAGTAGAACAGAAATATAATTCTGAACCACACAATTCTCTCTTGGACAATAAAAGTCTAAACTAGTAAATGGAAACTCCCTTAGCTGCAAAATCATTTTCTCTAGTTAAAAAAAAAAGCATGACCAAAAAAAATGCTTCATAAAGGCGTTTTTTTAAATATACAGCTTTCATAATTAATAATGTGGACAGTTGTCTACTTAGTAAATAATTTGAATGCAGCTGACCTTTCTGTTTTCTCTGCTACATTATTAATGATGTTGAAGAGATCACTAGGTTATTGTTGTAGCAACATATGTCGCTTAGCTGAGGTTTAGGTTTGAAATAAATGCTGTTTCAATTGTAGCACCTGAGTAGATTATGTACTAGCTGACATGAAAACAAAAAACCGGAAAGCTCTCTGGCTAACAAATGCAGAATGTCAGTGCATTTCAGCTGTTCAGTTCCACTGTTAGACATTTGGAATACATGTCTAATCTACAGCCAGCTGTTGATTACCCCATCTAAATACCTCGTGATGGCACGCTTCATTATCTGGCAGGACACCAGCAGAAGGTTGACACAGCACCTGCGTTTGTCTTGAATCAGAGTAGTATCTCTATATAATGATTAATCCACATCTAGAAGGGTCCAGCTCTCTCTGTCTGTGGGAGACTGCCCTGAAGAGCTCTGATCACCAACTACCTCCAAAGACATCAGGCAAAAGCCCTAAGCCCCTTAACCTTCTCCTTTCATCATCTCATATTGATTTATTGTTGGATAGAAGGAGATGTCCTTTTTTTTTTTTTTTTTTTTTTCGTAGAATCACAGAATGGTTTGGGTTGGAAGGGACCTTAAAGATCATCTAGTTCCAGCCCAGGGCTGGATGCAGTACTCCAGGTGGAGTCTCGTCAGGGCAGAGTAGAGGGTGAGAATCACCTCCCTCGTTCCAACCCCCATCTAGTTCCAACCCCCATCTAGTTCCAACCCCCATCTAGTTCCAACCCCCATCTAGTTCCAACCCCCCTGCCATGGGCAGGGACACCCTCCACTAGACCAGGTTGCTCAAAGCCTCATCCAGCCTGGCCTTGAGGACAGCCAGGGATGGGGCACCCACAGCTTCTCTGGGCAACCTGTTCCAGTGCTTCACTCTCTGTGAAGAGTATCAAATGTATAATCTATATCTAATCTAAATGGCCTGCTTTCAATTTAAACCTGTTATCCCTTGTCCTGTCACTACAGGCCCTTGTAAAAAGTCCCCCCCAGCTTCCTTGTTGGCCCCTTCAGGTACTGGAAGGCTGCAATAAGGCGTCCCCGAAGCCTTCTCTTCTCTAGGCTGAACAAGCCCAATTCTCTCAGCCTTTCCTCAAAGGAGAGGTGCTTCTATTTTCTCCAATGTGCATTGTACTCTCTGAGAGTTCGCTGGCATTTTTGAGTGCACTGATCTCTTTGTTGTATTCTTCATAAGGAGAGGTAGTTGAATTTCCTTGTCTCTCAGTTTGCATATTTCTAAAGTCTTTATGAAGCCTTTGAATTAGGCCAAAAGAGACTAGGTATTTTGGGATGTCTGAGCAGGTCTAGTCTGAGATGCCTGCTCTTATAAATAATAAAAATGTACCTTCTCTCCAGTCAAGCCTGATTCTTCAGTACTTACTATGTGTTAGAATACCTTTCTTTTTTTCCCCCTGCAAATTTCAGAATACTTAAAATTTTACAATTCCTGGTAACCAAAGATACTGTACCACTGTCATACAGACCGTTTCTTAAGAGTGAGAAAACTTGGTCCATGTTATCATAAAATATGCTGACAGTAGAGTTTACACATGCAGAACTAGATAGATGTTTTAAGACTAACGTATCATCCTCATAGTCTTACATTTCAGCTGAATATGTGAGATTCCAAATCTACATCAATACTCATTGGAGTGTATCTCTTTTACAAATGATGTTAAAGAAGTTTTGCTTGGCTATTGATTGGCACTCAGCAAAATTTATGTATGCATGAAGTTTCTATGATGTCATTTGAAATGCTTGATTGGAATGGAGTATAATTTAAAGGATTTGCCAAGACAGCAAAAGTAAAATTTCAGCAATGTATTTCGTGACTTTAAATAAAACTGTGACAGGTTGGTATGGTACATTTCATAAGCTTTAAAAACTTGAAATTATATGGACAGCTTCCAAGTAAGGTTACATTATTTACATGAAACTGGGACAGCACTCAATGAGTCAAAACTTAGGCACAGTTTTGTTTTGGTTGGTGAAATAGTGAATGTACTTCAAATATAGAATTCAGAGTAACAAAAAGTCATCTCGTATGGAAGCCAAAAAAGGAATAAATATGCAACATCAGGATATAATTGGTGACAGTCACATTCAGACATGTCACAAAAAGCTGGAAGACAATAATGACATCTAGGTGATACAACTGTTACAATGCACAGACATAGCCATACTTTCTAATTAAGAAGTGGCTAAATTATTACACGGCCATTATATTATTTTGCTCTCTCAGTAGAAACAAGGCTAGTTGAGAACTAGCTTTATAAATAATTTTAATAGTGTGTAATACGTTTAGTTAAAATTTAATTTTGTAACAGTTTTTCACAGAAATATTTTGTTTGCTTTTAACAGTTCTGAAGTTAAGGTTAAAGGGAATTAATTTCAGCATGTGAGTAATATCTGGTCCTCCTCAAGACAATGCATACAAAATAGGTCAGTCAGATTGTCTGTAATGCTTTTGTTTGTGGAATAAACAGAAACCTTCAAATTTTGACTTCCATTACATTTTTCATACTTTTCCACAACATAATGTTTTTCTCAGATACCCATGTATAAAAGAATCCTTATGCAGCTTTATTTTACACTGATTATGCTTTAAAATAACCGTTTGGCTGAAAGTCCACAGAATCCAATGCATAAACCTGCCATTCACCATTAATTCTTTTCATAAGGTAGGTAAATAATACTTTTCAAGGTTTTGTATTATAATTTTTTAAAATCTATTAATTAATAGATAATCTGATAGTGCTTTATAAGAACAGTGGATAACTTTAAAATTAGCAGTGCTGCTGGTCATATAGGTTCTTCGGTTGAATAACTCTTTTCTGATATATCTTTTCTTTCTATTGCATGAAAGTAACATCAAATATCTGTTAAACCTAAGCTTGAAAAAAAGACATTGGTGTGACATGAGGAGTACCCAGGTGTCTTGTACTTTGAGAAACAGTGTCTAGGTTTCTTTTGGGTCATAAAAGACACACACAGTCAAGCGTAGCATGACATACTCTTGGTCTTTGAAAGTGCATTTAACGACAGACTAGGTATATGGCATGCATTACTATACTTCTTTGAGGCAATGTAGTCACTGAGGGTGAAATTAGGTTTTAAGCAAGATTTAAGTGGTATTGCACAAGTTTCGCACTGGTTCTCCTCACTTCAGAGATTTTCACCCTTAGACTATAACTCTCAGGAATATCCAGAGGTGTGATCCCTTCTGCTGAAGTAGGTGAACCTCCTTTATCCTGACTTGATGCAAGAAAGATCTTTTAGGAAATGCATCCTCGCATTGTTAGGTGTTTCCCTAAAAGTCTCCTTGAACAGCAGCTACTGATGCTCCATAACAGTGATATCCTGCTGAATAAATGAGAAATCAAAAGTGCTTGTTTTTTTGTATCAAATATTAAAGCTTTATTCCCTTATGCCGTACAAGTAAAGTTCCTGCTCCTAAAGGGAAAGGGATTTTTCCATTGCTGCTTCATCGCACAGTTGGATTAACTTAAAAAATAAAATAAACAGCTTCCACAGCTATGGAAAATGAGTTCTGCCCCCAGTGAATCAGAATTAATGTTACACTGGGCAAGAAAAATAGCATTTTAATGAAGCGTCCACTCTCATACACCTCTTCCAGAGAAGACACCTGTGAATCTTTGCCAAATACTTATGTAGTTCAGCTGGATGTAGGTTATTTGGCTGAGTGAAGAAGCAGCTATATGCTGTCTTTGGCAATTCAAACCTTTTAGAAGCCTGATTTACAGCTGCCCAGGAGAACACTGGCTCAGTTTTCACAGTTTTCATTTCAGACACAGTCCAACCTAAAATTATTTTATTCTTAAATCAGTGGGACAAATATTTCTGCAGACAAAGGAACAACAGCAGGGGTTTTTAACCCACAAATTCTCTCAAAGTGAGTCAGAATATCTCTTATAACTGCATGGTGTCTTTTCGGTTAAATATATCATGAATTAATTTTAAATTTTAATTGTCTTTTTAATTTGATTATTGCTATTTCAGACTTTAATCAGCATCCTATTAAACCACCTCACAGATATTAATTATGCCCCAAAATAGCCCTGTGATGTACAGTCAGGGAAGAATTAATCCTCAAGGGATAGGAATTCCAGAATTTTCTTTGCTATTGATTACAAAATTTCAGTCAGTTTGGGTTTAGATTTCCAGAAATATTAAAGTCTCAATTTTTATTGGCTTGTGCAGACCAAGTCCAGTAGGGCAACTGAAATACTGGGCACTAAAATCAGAGTCCAGCTACAAAATCTTTGTGGAGGTGTTTTCCCGAACTGACAATTCAGTTGTCAAGAGGTATTTTATAGTACATTACCACATATCTGGCACTGGAAAGAAAAGAGAATTACTGGCTGGGAACCACTACTGCCAAACTGCCTTCAAAGGCAGCTAGGATCTAATTCAAATAACAAACTAGGAGAGCAGAAATTGTCCCAAGAAGCCAGATATTCCCACACCCACATCAATCTTCCACATTTTTGAAATGCAGGGACTGACTGTATGTGGATTGTGTTGGGATTCATTCACTTGGTGTGGAATAACAAATTACACCTTTCATAGACACTTGCGGTGTAAGGTGTGGAGGATCCTTCTCAGTTTTTCATTTTTTTTTAATAACCATGGGCAAAATTATGATCTAGGATGGGTAATTATCCATTGCATAAAATAACCACATAATCAATAATACAGTGCGCTCTTCCTATTTACCACCCCAGTCCTGCAATGGAAGGCTTCTGAGTTTAAATTCTGGAACCAGAACGATCTGTGATTCTTAAAACTACGAATTCTGGGAAACTTAGTATGTCTTCATGTAATAAATGGTATAGATGAGCCTTCAGATTATCTAATTTGGTGAAGTATAAGATAACATCCTGCCTCTGGCATCCTCATCAATCTTATGTCTTTGTCGTGTTTAAGGTGGAGGTATAAAGACCATGTATCTTGAGAGCAAGTGAAGCTGGTGGTAGAGCTTGGCATGTTTGAGTGCCACTAGTTTATTTGGGCTGAATGTTCCCTCTACCAGTCTACCTCCACTAGCACAGTAATCATTGCACAGCGCGAGCCAGGCTCGCAAACAGTTTTTGCATTCTGCTGGCTCTGCTTTCTGTGTGTCAGTGGGTTTGGATTGTTAACTTTGGTTGAGCTGCTTTTGCAGTTCAATGAGCGTTTATTTTCTTGCTACCTACTCTATATGTACATGAACTCTTATTGCATTGACACTGTTGAATCTAAATGTTGTTTTAGAAATGTGGAGTTGACTTGAATATTAAGGAAAACTGCGGAGCTAAAGCTGATAGTGATTGGAAGAACAGCTTAAGTGTGGTGTACAAGGTTTAGCTGGTCATTTGTGATAGCAATTGACTGATACAGTATTATCCTGCTGCTTAGGCTGTTGATACTCTTTACAATATTGATCAGTTTCTGAAGAAATAACTTCAAATACATGTTACAGCATTTTATTGTAATTTGGAAGACCCTTTCTGTCAGAAACAAGATAATGTGCTAACTTTTTTTTGTAGCTATTACCCAGTTTTTCTTGCAGAAGAAATGAGAATGTTGTAAACATCATATTTTTTTCCATTCAACAAAACCCTTCAGCATGAGATCACTGTTGCAGAAACCCTTGCACAGATATGTTTCTGTTCATTTCCTGGAAAGTGCCTGGTTCTTTCCTGTCAGTATGCTAATTATATACCTAGCAAAGGTCAATGTCCTTTTAAGTCAATAAAGTCACTTCAGATCCAGATTTCAGACTTGAAAAAAGGTCAGAAGAAAGTGTGCTGAAATAATTAATTTATGATTAAATTCTAAATTCAGGAAATTCACTCAGGCAAAATATTCTGAGAATTTTACTTATTGGTCTACTTTGCATTTGTATTTTATTAAGCTGGTAGTAACTTATACCTAAATGTGGAACATAATGGAACAAGTTTTTGAAAATCTCAAATTTTTGAGAGATTTTCAAAAGAATTATTCTTGGCTGAATGAAATCTGTGAGTATTTTGCAATCAATGGAATTTTTCTCCTCTGGCTGTTAAACAGTCCAGGATTTTACCTTCTATGTAATAGTTGTAACACTGTCACGCTCCAGTACTTCCAGCTTAAGAGGGCTTTTCTCTTTTTACAATGGGGTTTATACAAGAAAAAAGCATAGTTTTTCATAGTGTGAGTGACAGTAACTCAGAATTATTTTAATATCTGACTGTGTAAAATTGACCATTAAGCAGAGACTGCTTAATAAGCAAATACACAAGCAGGCAGACTACCTGGGATTTGGAATAAAAATTTCTGTTTGGCTTCTGAGAAGGCACATGCTTATGGGAGATAGGCAGTAGAGATACCTTAATCAGGACTGCTGTTATTAGAGACAGAATTACCATGACACTTCTATTTGGTCAAACTCAACTGATGTCAAATAACTGCCAATACAGTCGGAGTTAAATCAGACCCTGCTTAGAGAACACCTCCCTAGAGTAAAGACATGGCATCAGTATCAGAATATCAGAAAGAAATCTTTAAACTATGTATGCATGTGTGTGCATGTTTGATTATAGCTGTAATTTTATGTTTGACTACGAATGCACACTGAGGTCACTGGAGTTTTCTCTCAGGAACATACCTTTTACTGTACTTATAAATTATTTGTTTGCTATATCTAAAAGGAGTGATTCTGCTACTTAGGCAAGCTTTGTCTTTGCTGCTTAAACAAAAGTTCATTGTGCTATATCACAATTTGCCCATTCCTTCAGCTCTGTGTAATCTTCTGCAACATTTAATCCCTTTTCCATTGCCACACAATCATCACTTCAGCAATTGCATTTGGTCTTCCTAGATGTTTATGCATATTGCTCATCTATATTCAAGGAATTATTCAAATGGCCTCACATATTTTCAAATCACTTGGGGATGTCTGTCTAGAAGCTGCCCTCCCTGCATTTCCCAAAAGAAGAATGCAGAGAAGATGACACTTAATCTAACATGTAATGAATTCCCATATTTCTTTCCACAAATAAAGGACTTGGGTTGTTTGTTTTTTTTTTTTTTTTAATTGGCTTTCAGCATTTTAGCTAGTATCCAGCTTGTTATACAAATGAATTTCAGCTGGATTGCTTTTAATCTGAGCTCTTTGGAAGAAAGGGAGAGTTCTATCCCCTGATATTTTGTGCACACTCTTCACATGCTATCTAAGGCCTGCTTCATGGAGTTCTGGTCTGAGATTACTTTTACTGATTTTCCTAGCTTTCTGTATCAAAATGCAACTGTACAGTAAAATGGTCAGGATAGTGAGAGTTTAAAAATCTTACCAGTTTTATGGTGAATATTGGTTACATAGCAATTCCTGATGGCCTGATTTTTTTTGCTGACTGTCTTGATAGCAGTCATTCTCAGAAAGCTATTGCGTATCTATGGGTTCTTTCCTTACTCAGTGTAAAACTGCAAATTATAGGGGTAAAACATCCATTAACGTTTTAAAAACCATTTCAGTCTGCCAAATCTGAATATTATATTATAATAAATTTACTGCTTTAGTAAGTACAATCCAGTTTCATCAAAAAGACTAACTCAGAACAGTAGCCAATATCCGATGTTTAAGGTTTCATATACCTTCCTCCACAGTCAATAGTTTCCCACAGTTTTAACAGGAATAAAAGGTTCAATCAAATAGAAAGAAGCCTGAAATACCTATTCCAACTCTGTTTCTGTAAGCCATTATTTGTCCCCACTTCATTACATTATATTTTGTGACAAATGAGTATATGATTTGAAGATTTATTAGGTAATTAATTATATGCAATTATTGTGCTTCATTGCAGGAACTCCACATAAATTTTTGCTCCTTTATTATTCTATATAGTTGACCAGATGTTGGAAATGAGCACCCGTTAGTTGTTAGTCCTCCAGGTTCTTAAATACATATGTTTGACTTCATGCAAGTGGTTAATGCCTCCGATATCAGTGGCAGTGTTCTCATGTGGAGTTCAGTATGCATGTGCAAACACTGTAGGATTTAGCACACATGCAGCTTCATTCGACACATTATGCTGTCATTACACCAATGAGATTTTTTTCTAAAAACCAAAATCCCAACAAATTATTTGGAAATTTTCCATCTGATTTTTTTGAGAAGCAGAAATACAAGTTGGCCAGCTTGTCCCCCATCCAGGCTCCAAGAGTGCAGAGCCAATGGGCCACACTCATATCCAATGATCTTTCAAGCAGCTATTGAAAACATTCTTATTCTGAATATTAAGTGCCTTCTTCCTCAAAAAGAGTTTTCAAGTGTCCTTCTTAAGATGATTTTCAGAGTCAATTGAATTACAGAATATGACAGCTGTGAAGAAAGAGTGGTTTAGACTGCCCTGGAAAGCCTGATACTCAATTGAATTCCTGGTCCAAAATTTCTAGCCAAAAAAGCAAAGTTCACTTTGCATTTCTAATCAGGAGTCAGGCAGATCATTTGTTTTCTAGCCGGCAAGGACAGATCCTTGTAAAGTAAATAATTCAACCTGAGAACTGTTTTCACACGGAAGTGAAATCAGAGTTTTGCTTGAGAAGGATTTGTAAAAACAATTATAATTGCTATTTGAATGAAGTGTGAACCCCTGAAAACATGAAAATACAGTCTATTAAGCAAAATATCACGGTGACTCATTACCAAATAACCTAAATAAACCAAAGACCAATCTACTATAGTGTGCAAGGTTTGAAAGCCAGAAGTCATTTGTATGATCATCTAGTACTGCAGGTAGGCCATGCAGTTAATCACTTTAATGGTTTAAAGGACTTCATAGAAGACTTTTATCCAAGGATTTATCCTATTCATTCTGGTTTATTCCACAGCAGGGTAACTGTTGGATTGTCAAATGAAAGAAAACTACTACATCTATCAAAATATGATTGTAGGAACTTGAAAACTAACCGGTGCATTTTAAAGAGCTGTCAGTGAGAGAGAATGAGTGAGGTGCATCTAAGAAGAAAACAAACCTAATACCGAGACTATAAAATCAAATTAGGGAAGAATTACAGGGAAACAACAAAATACCCATTTCTGAGTATTCCTCCTTATCATTCCAATGGTCTCTGAATGCTAAGCAGACAAGAGTGAGAATGCCACTCCAGCAGAGCATAAATTATTTTAAAAAATAAATTATCCATATTGTGAAGGAAAAGGAAGCATCGTATTGCGGGCCAAAATTATAGAGACCTGAACGAAAACTGGAGATAGAGGAAGAAAAACTACAGTACAGTAATCTATAGCTGGAAGATACAGGGCTGTGTGTTTGTACTGTAAGGGCAAACTTGGATACATCTGACCATAGCTGAAGAAAGGGGCTGCTCTTGGAGAAGGGCCCGGACAACTGAAAGGAGCTGGCAGAGAACATGGTGGTGAACCAATGTAGGACTTAGACTGCAACATTTCAAAGGAGAAACTGCTTTCCTTGGTTCGCAGGCAAAGCCCAGAAAATTTTGGCAACAGGGAGAAGTGAGTAATATTTCTATGCATACTACATCGTCAATAGTAAAGGTAATAATCGATCAGTTCTATGACAGGTCCATTCAGAAGTATTGTGCTGACTGTGATTTTACTTTGACACTTATATTTCCTAGAAATATGCCTGCTCAGGAGATACAGATACTCATAAACATAGGCTGTAGTTGTGTTCATTTTGTATTTCATACACTTCAAGGGCTCACAAAGTTAAGAAAAGCTTACAGTTTCACTGTATTTCTGCATGTATGCTTGCATTAGGTATCATCTGTATCTACCCGAACTCTGTATAAGCACAAAGGTTGCTAAATGGTTTTAGGGTTTTGACACATAACTCTTTGGTGCAAAAAAGTAGTTTAAGCTCCTCCATTAGTGAAGTTTTTTCAGTAATAGAGAAATGTCAGGACATCTTTCCTCAACTGAAGTGAGTTTTTAGAATTGCCATTGATATGGCTTAGCTGTGATACAACATCCTGAGGTTTGAAAATACTCTGCACACATAGTATTAGACTTAAATGCCTAGTCATGCATATGCTGCCCTTGTAGAGTAAAACAGTGTGAGTGCCCTTTGCCATACTGTCCTTTCATTCATGTCTTTTAGTCGTAATGATAATTACGTTTGATGACTTTGATTCTGGATTTTCTATTGAAATAGTAACAGCAAAAAAGAAAATTCCAACAACCTTAAAGGTAATTAATTAGCTAGTACAAAATACATCCACCTTATACAAGTTCAGTCAACCAAGAACTGAACACAGTTAATAAACAGTATTCTGGTTTTTATAGTTTTCTGGCTTGAATAAATTATTAAGACAAAACCTAAGCTGCGATTTCAGTTCTGCAAGGCACTGGTTGTCTTATAGCTCCAGCCCAACAAAGATTTAGGTTTAGATTTAAAGAAAAAGTAAAGATGTAAACAGAGCTGATTAGCATATCCAAAGCTTGAATCCATGTCCTTTCTTGTATGAAGCCCTGGAAACCTGAACTGCCCAGTTAGGTCCCTGATAGGTCCCAGTTAGGCACCTAGGGGCACCTTCACTTTTGCTTCATGACAACTCCAGCATTTCTAGGTATAAGCAAATATTTTCCCAGATCCTGCTTATGCCCAGCTGGAATCTCGAAACTAGAAAGATTATCACTTTCATCTCATAGTAGGCCTAGAAAATAGACAAGCTCTGAGCAACTCTCATAAACATTAAGAGGATGTATATAATTTTTCTAAAATGTCACTGCAGCTGTTTTTATTTTTAAAATAGTACTCATTTTATATAAAAGCCTTGTGATTGGAATATGTAGGCACTGGCATGCAAGAATCAAATCCCTACATCTCCCACCATTCATTAGTGTGCTAAAATCACTAGCCTGAGTGGATTTATGCCACCCTGCAGTATAAAATAAGAGATTTTTAGAGCCAGGAAGAGAGTCTGATGTAGTGTACTGAGTAGGATGCCCATTTAGAGAGGAGAACTCTGGAGACTCTGCTCCCTGTGCCAATCACTGGCTCTGCATTTTGTATTTAATAGCCAGTGGATGACAAATAACTTGGCTCTGAAAACACCAAACAGTGTTCTCCTTCCTGGCTGTATGGTTTTAATCCAGTACATAATAACAAGAAAGTAAATAACCCGTGGATACTGGCATAGACCCAAATGCTATCTCTGAACGCTGGTCCTGGAACTGTACCCCAACGGAAGGCAGAAGGGGAGGAGACTGAGGAGATGCCTCCTGTGAAGCAGGAACATTGCCAGTATTCCTAGCTGAGAAAAATAAGGCAATAAAAAGACGAGGAGTCACTGCATCAATCACTGGGATACCAAATGCAAGACAAAACCCGGCACTGAAAGCATCAGTTTGAAGGTGTTGGTTTTCATTTTTAAGTGAATGATGCTTAGTTAACCTCCATCAGTCTCTAGATCATGGTGGAGCCCATCTGTAGCCTTGTGTAAGGAACCTACTCTCTTAAATGTGATGGGTCTTGAAAAAAAGACTGCAGCGTGCAGCATTCCCCTTGGCGAGCTTCAGGAATGAACAAGAGATTGAAGTTTCCTCTCTGAGGCATTTAATCATATGATGAATTCTAGGTTTTCATATCCAGTTTAAAAACCAAACGTCTGGCACCATGGTGTTAAACTTGTACGTAATCAAGCCCTGTATCACATCTAGTCTTTAGTTATATAGTTAGTTTCAGCTTCAATGAACTGTTGATGTGTGTATAGAATTAATTGTTGATAAATGAATACGTAGGCTTACGTACTTCCTGAGCTGGGAAAGAGCAACTTGTTAGTATCCTGTCCTATTGCCCTTTATGCAATTTTATGAATACCTATGTTTGTGTGTTTGTATGTATGCACACACAAACATATAAATATATATGTGAATATGTGTGTGAAAAGATCCACTCTGCTGATATCAATGGCCACATTCCCTTCAGCTTCAATAGAATGATGGTCTGAATCTATGTGCACTTTACTGCATTGTTTTGCATGATTTACAAGCTGTAAGACATATATATTATACAGCTTTTTAATTTACTAGATTGTTTCTCTATTTTAAGGGAGGTAATAAATTTTTCTAGGATGAAATACGTGATTTGGTAAAGAGTACTAGTGGAAATTAGGCTAAATGTTCTAGTAAAACCTGACAAATTTAGTCAGAAATTAATCCAATGTGAATTAGTTCAAAGAAAAGCTGAAATATGACTCTGACAATAACAATGATTTCATATTGTGTTCTTTTATCTGATTTAAATACTTTACCTATAAAAGGCATTTCAATAAATGCTCTCTGTCTTGGGAAATAGATGGTCAGTGAAACATCTTGTATTTCTTGGGATTTTGTGGCTGGATTTATGCAAGAGTTTGTAGATGTGGTTAACCTAAAATATGCATGCATTGAGTACCAGAGGAAGAATTGGGAGACAGCCCCTGATTCCATCAGCTTCCAATTTCTTTCTTTGATTTTTTTTTTTTTAATAGTTTTTAGACAAGTTTTCTTATACTGCTTTCTGCATCTCTGAGATAAGGACAGTGAATTCCTTCTCTTTGAAAAAACATTTTGAGATTTATAAGTAAAAACTGCTATGTAAGAGCTTTGGATTATTATGGTAATTTAAGATAATGAATGTCGTCCTACAAAATAACTCAGAAAGAGTTACATGAAATACTAAATGTTTTTTAACTTCTTGAGTTTGAATTGCTGTTCACTTTCTAAGCCCAGAGTGATGCTTTGTTTGAAACTTCTTTTGAAATAATTTCCACCTATTTAAGCAGTTTTGACTTTGCTGCAGAAATGGTACAATAGTAGCATTATAGTGAGTTAGACTGCTTGTCAAATGCGAAAGCTAAATTTTCATTTCCTTACATCTTGGTGCTAGCACTGTTTAGCTATCCATCAGTTAGATGATTTCCTGTCACACAAATAGCAGTTGACATGTCTGCCAATCAGTTCTCTTCTCACAAATTTCCAAGTTTAAAAAATCAGATTCAGTTTTAGGCACTATCTGAAGAGAACAAACTATTTTGTTGCATACAGAAAAACAAACTTTTTGGTTCGCATAGTCCCAATTTTCACTGCTTGTATAACAATTCACAAGTTCTCTGAATACTGGACAGTGCTGAACTGAAACACGTCTGAGCTATAACATCGCATGCCCTTGTGAACATCAGCAAGAGTAGACTTTCCCATAAACACAAGAAAAGGATTTAGAAATGTGTTACACTTAGGTGTCATCGGGGTCACTACAGATTTTGAGTGCTTACTCCACCTCCTCCATATTGCACATAGTTGCAGAAGCATCTCCTCTGCTCCTTCCTACTTAGGCTGACCTGATTACAGCTGATAAATAGATGTGTATGCAGCCCCTCTTGCAGTATTTAGACCAAAATGAAAACCGTGTATTGGTTCTGCAGTCCTCAGATTAATTGCACGCTAAGATGAATTTTCACATGTTCTCAAACATTTTATAATTCTGAAGTGAAACATTCTGATAGCATATTTTTGCCTGTTTTCCAATGATAGCTACATCTTAATCTGACTTAGGTTTAACACATTTGGTAAGTGGATGAATGGAAAGCTGAATGCTTTGACTTTAATTAAGAAAAACAAGAGGTTATGACATCATTTTTCATTAAGAACATTTACAATTAAACTTTGTGCATGCAGATTTAATTGTGAAATCCTTAGTGGGTGTAATAAACAAGCTTTAGTCACATTAAGACTGAACTGTTTTTGAAAAAATCAAGTGCAATCTCTGCAAAAAGTATTGTCATGTTTTAAAAGAGAAGAAATGTAAAATACCCAAAGATTTTCTGCTGTAAAAAGAAACAATAAAACTATTCATAATTACACTTTTGTTCATTAAAGTGTCCATGAAAAGCTAAAGAAAAATGTTTAAGCCTGCAGTAGTCAGACTGGCAAGTTTATCTGCTGTTACTGCACTGAATTCGTAATATGTACTATGGTATTTTGAGTATTTTCTTTTAATCCAAAGATGACTGAACCCCCCTGTTCTGGGACTTAAGGGAAAGAAAGAGGAAGAAAGATTTAACATCACCAAATGGATCTGCAGTATCTAGTTGAACAACAGAGAAAATACATCAAAAGTTTAAATTACTGCTTAACAAAGAACACAGACCTGATAAAAGAAATGGAAGATTCCATTTTGATTATGCTTCAAGAAACATTGCTATCACTTTATGCTGCAAAATTTTATAATGCAGTAAAAAATTCGTTTTGAAAGTAGTGGGAAATTCAACAGGAACTTAACTCTTTTAGTATTCTTGTTATTTATTGCTTCTAGGGGTAAGAAGATTGGACATGATATAGATTTTTTGATCACCAATCCAGGACCAAGAGAAGATGATGAACTTCTGCATAAAGTTGTTGACTTATGGAAAAAGCAGGTATGAACTAAATAACATTTGGTCAAAAAAAGACACGTTCTACAGTGCTGAATTAAGCGTATGTAGTGCTTAAGAAATGTTGACTCCTTTTTACAGATGACTGCAATTTTTTGAAATTGAATATTGCTGTATTTGGTTATTAATCATGATGTTCTAGGTACATCTTCCAGCTCTGAATGCTAAAACTGAAGGTTATATCAGAAGTACTCTACACACATTCTATTATATTCTACCCTAAGAGTATACAACTAGTCAGAGGTAAGAAATCAAACTAGGTGGAGTTTTGAGTGACATATCAAAACTTTTCTTATACTTTGAAACAAAACTGTATTTGTTTAATTTTTCCTTGAGATGGGAGTAGGTTCTCCCAAGGGGAAGTGCTTCAGGGAGCTCCAAGCTTAAGCATAGTGGATTTGGGTGACCTCATGGTGCAAGGTGAGCAAATCTGAAAACTTAGGTACCAAAGCCCTGGAATTCTGACTCCCTTTCAGCCCATAGATTAGCATTTTCCTGGCTTCTATTGGAATATTGTCAAAATTGACGTAGTCCTTCATGATGTCTGGGTTCGGAAGAATGCACACCTTTTACAGGGGAATCATTCAGCTAAGCGTTGGGTTTGATTTTTTTTCTATTAATCTTTCTGCCGTTCCCAGCTGCTTTAAAGCTGGAAGATCCTGAATTATAGCAGGTGCAGGTACCATAAAATATTCCTGGGTCAGAAATATAGTATGTTGGGTATAATAAGCTTTTCCTTTTCTACCTTTCTAGCCAGCTAAGATATTTTTCAACATTTACTACATGGACTATTCAAAGGAATTGAGTACATTTCAACAAGTAAAAGGTCAACACACCATCTGAGGTGAAGCACCAAATGCCCCACTGCTAAGTAAAGTCAGCTTTCAGTGCAGATAGCCTGGAGATAAAGCTTTTGAATTAATTCTTGAACTATGTACATTAATTAACGTATAACGGGTTAACATGTGAAAGACAATAAAACCAAACAACTAGACAAAATTTGACCTTACTATACAAAGTTACTTGTTTCAAGGTGGTGAAAACCTTCCAACTGGCTTTAATGGAAGGGCATCAAACTTGTTTTTTCCTGGTAAAATACAACCTTAATTGAATTCCTCTTCTTTCAGTTGACTTTTAGTCTTTGAAATGTTAATAGAGTATTATTAATTTCTTAGACTTCTGTAAGTTCCGTCCAAATTGTGTATGGAAAGTGTGTATTGAAGTAGATTGATAGCAGTAAAATTTATCATACTCCAATGGAAAGCATGAAGCTGTGGCAATTAATGAGTGCAGGGTAGCTACTCTATTTTTATGTTTTTATTATTTATGTAAAGTGTCTTGTTCATTCTACACTCTTTATTCTGAGAAAAGTTGCATTTCTTCTTGGAAGCTGTCTTTTTGCCTTCTTAAGCAGACTTGAACCTGTAAGAAGCCATGTGTGGGTCCTCCCAAAATCCTGTTTATTATGACATAGCAGAAAGGAAAAGTGACGACAGGCTGAGGCTACAGCTTGCCCCGAGTGCATCCTTTCATTCCTTCTCCCATTCCACCACACTCCACTTACGTTAGTGAGAACAATGGCTGTGATCTGAGATCTCTGGCAACTCCCAGAGCTTTCCAGGTCACTCTGAGCTGCTTTCATTAGATAGAGTTAAAAAGGAAAGAAATAGAAAATAAATTGTTCTTGCTAATTTTTTTTTAAGGATAAAATTTGGCAGAAGCGAGTGCAGGGGAGAGCATGAGAGTTCAAGGGTGGCCAAGAGTTTGATGAAAAGATTAGGATTCCCTAGGGTCCCCAGCATGGAAAAATGTCAAAAGAGGAGATGCATGATGGCCGTAGAAACTAGACCCAAACAAGCTGGGGATTGTTTAAAGCTATGGACAAATATTTTTTGTGTTCTGTTTGTCCTCTAGAATTTTTATGGCTTATACTACTAGCTATACAGCCTCTTTACTGTGGCAGTTGTAATATACAGGCTTTTACTGGCACTACTAAAAAATAATCTGCCAGCAAAATCAAAATGCAAAAAGGAGTGAAATTACACTCTTCTTGCTTTTTTATTACCTTTGATTTCTAAGGGGGGTGGAGGATACAAAAAATACCTAAACCTAAAGCACTTTTGTACTTATTGACATTACACCCATCGTCTGCTTCACAGCTTTCCACTTTTGTGCTACTGCTTCAAAGCTCAAATTCATCAAAGAACATCACTGAGGTCACAATGTTGACTTCCTTTCGGCAGTTCTTAGTGAAAAATTCTGCATATTTCTGTTCTAAACTATGAACCTCAGACTTATTTAAGTAGTTTAAAAGGGCGTTTTTCTTAGCTGAAAAGTTTAATGTAACAAGATCCTTCCACAGAAAGCTGTTGAAAACTAAGTGGTTAAATCAACACCATCACGCTCTTTGATGCAGCATCACCAGGGATAAATGCGCTGAGGAACAGAGAACACAAAGTGTCCATTGAGCTTCAAAGTAGAGTGGCAAAATGGAAAAACTGCAATGCAGTACACAGGTTATGGTTTTAATGGTTCCAAAAAGCTTCATAAAGAGAGAAAGAAATTACTTCTGTGGGTTAGAGTTTGGAAATCTGTGGGCAAATAGGCTGAGACATCTGTGTCGATGAAGATTCATTCACATACTGTGTAAAGACATTCATTTTTTTGTAAAAATGTATATAGCTATATTTAGCACTGTTCCTTTTGTTACATATGAACTTTAAACAAAGGAAGAGATAACATTACTACAGACATTCCTGCACTTTTCATTTTTTGCCATTGTATTCATGTAAGTATAAAGTTGCATTTTTCCTTTGGCTTTTTGTATAATGAGGAATGTAGATGCCTGCCTGGGCTTACTTCTTTTAGTATGTTAGTCGTCTGGTTTAGACTCTATTATTCACTCTTGCTAAAGTGAACAGGTCAGGAGGACGAAGGCTTGATGTCCCGTTAAGGTGGATGACGAGGAACAAGTAACCAGTCTCACTTATTCGTTGCTGGAAACAGTTTTTTGTAAACAGGGTTCACAGAACAGCAGCACATTCATTATTGAGTGACAGCTGGATTTTAACATTCTTACCTAAAGTAGGCTATTGCATGGTGCTGGTCTGTCCATTGCTGTCAAAACCAGACGTGCCCAGAATTGTACCTTTCCAATGTACAGGGAACTTCAGCATGAAAAAAGGACCAAGGCAGCTGCATGGTTATACAGCAGCTGCAAAGTTTTGTATTGCTGATCAAGCCTTTGATGCCATTTGCTAATGATTCCTCACCCTAACAAGCCTGACTGCTCCCAGTCATCAGTTCTTTGAGCTGTTCCACTTTATAGAATTCCATCTACCTCACCTAGGTAGAGATTTTTCTGAACTAACATGCCTACATCTTATTTTGGATTAGGTATAGGTATTTCAGTGAAAAAAACCCTAAATCCAATTTTGCTGTAACAAACCATCTTAGAAGGAAATTAAGAACAACAGCATGTATTAATTTCAGAAGAACATACTGGATTACATTTTCAGGTAGTATAAAATGCTCCTAATTACCTTTAACAGAATTAATCCAGCTACTAACACTTATGAATAATGACAGCTTATAAAATTAAAAATAGGATAGGATTTCATTTAACTAAAAAAAATGCTCATATTTGGATTGATTTTTCAGCTATTGATTACATATTTTTCTAAAAATTTACACTTTTCCTCAGTTTGATCATGCATTTTCTCCAATATCAATGCTATTGATGTGCCAGCAATCAGTCTATTTATGTAAAAGCATATAATAAAAGTGCATAAGAAGGGAAAATTGTTGACGATATTAACATCACTGCCCTAAAATAATACATTTGGTTTTGATGGTAGTGTAAATTTGAGAAATGAAAATGCCCACATTTTAAAACTTGATTGTGTAAACAAGTTCTAGAGCAGTTCGTGGTGTATAGATCAAGCTGAAATTTGCAAAGAATTGCAGATTCCTTGACACAGAGTAATGAGAAGGCTGCTGTTTGGCAGCTAGCAGTAGCCAAAACTTTATACAGTCTTCATAGCTGGCTGCCCTTTCAAGCAATACTTTTTCAAAATGTACAGACGTGCCTTTTCAGCTTTACTTTGTGGGGTGATGGTGATGTCCGGTGCCTAATCAAATTAGGTTAATTGGAAACATTATCCCAATGGGTATGACCTAGACTTTGGTTCCTATTTAAAGGTGATATCTTGGTTTTGAATCGGGTTTTAACTGCTCTCTGACTCAGCACTTTTGTTAACTGTTGCCTCATTGCATTTTTTTAAGTTGAAGTAGACATTTACTAATTCCTATCAACTTTAGAATTTACACAGCCACCAAACTGTAAAAAAACACCTACAGAGTAACCCAGAGAGAAGTAGCCCTAAAATATCTTTCTAGTCATACTTAACCATGGCCATCTGCAAATATTTAAAATGTATTCAAGTAGAAGACATGGCCTAGTCAGCAAGGAAAAACAGCAGTCAGAAGGATCCAGTAATGATTTGTTTTAACTTCTTCATGACTGCTTGATGTTGCATCTCATGGACTCCAGGGAGTGTTCCCTTGAAGTTCCTAAACATGAAAATAGCATGAGAAAAAAAGAGAGAAGGGACCCATCTTTAAATGCTGTCATTTAACAGGCAGGACTTGTGCTCTTCAAGCAGCTGAGAGATCTCAAAGGGAGGTAGGTGTGATATCGAGGATGAATTTAGGTAAAAGGAGTTTCTTCATTTTTAATGTGGGCAATACAGCAAAGATTGACATGCCAGATTTACCCTGTTTTCATTTACAACTATATAATCCTTTACTGAGTAGCCAGCTGGAAAAAAATTACTCTGAAAACTGAGTAAAACTGATGCAGAAGAGATCATCTGTAGGATGGTAACACAGTTAAGTATTAGAATGATAATATCAATGAAGCAGAGGCTACAATGTATCACTAAATGTTAAAAAATGAACATCTTAAAAGGTCTGAGCATTTTATGTCAAGGTCATTTGATCTATTACAGACACACAAGTAATATGTAATCATATGTCCTCAAGAGCTTACATGCTAAAAATCCAAGTATGTGATCCTAATGGCTATGAGTGATTGTCCCCTTATCTCACTGAGACAAAATACTCCCTAGGTGCTCATCTGGTTGCCTGTGAAGAGAGAAACCACTGCAGGCTGTGATAACTTGCTGGATTTCTCAAGTGGTCAGAAGCAAAAAATCCTATTAAGACTTCCCACCTACAGTAGGCATTCCATTACCTTTGTAGTCTATCTAAAGATAGGCTTTAATTCCTGATTCCTTGCACAGCGGAGATTTCAACTTTATTTGAACAAAGAGGATGTGAACAGGCTGTGTCAAATGCGGTAATCTGAGCACACTGTCTACAAAGAGCATACCGGTACTGGAAATGTAGGTACTTGGAACCATAAAATAAGACTTTACCAAAACTTAATCTAGTTAGGATAATAGATTATTTAGACTGGTTCTGAGACGTGCTATGTGATTCCCCAGATCTCAAAGAGCAAAAAGGAAAATGAAGCAAAAGTGGAGAAAGCACCAATGAAGCAGTTACAAGATTTTTATAGAGAACAGGAAGAATGTCAGTACTTCATAGAAGCTGGAAGTCATCAATCATTGGTCAATGATCAGTGAGATTAAAAGCATTTTTCAGAATTAAAAGCAAGAAAATTAACCTGAAGGCAGGCATAGTTTCATCAGAGTGAGATAATAAGCAGTTACGTATTAACATTTAACAGCTGTTCGGCGTCTATATTTGGAAATGGCAAGCATCAGTGCCTTGTGACGTTGGGATAAAATTAAGAAAAAATTACGATCTGTTTTAAAGATGGATGTGAGAGAGCACCTGCTAAAATTAAGCATTTTCAAATCAGCAGATTTGGAAACTAATAATCCAAGAGAATGAATTCCGTAAGGAGGTTTTTTTTGATAATAAATCATCAGCAGAAAAAATTCAGAAGTGAAGTCAATTGAAGACAAATAGTTATCATTAAAAGGGTTGGCCCAGTGACCCGTGAAACCGCCTGTGACTGAGTCCCAGTAAAATAATGGGATTGTCAATTTCGAATAATCATCAACAAAAACCTGGAGGCTGAAAATATAATAATACCTATCAGTGTCTCTTCATGGAAATCGTACCTTGTTAGGTGTTTTTGTTTGGCTGCTCTTTTTTTATTTTATTTTGGCCAGGATTATAACTCTGATAAAAACAATTTTATTACTGTAAATTGTTCTCAAAGGTATTTAAAAATATTATCATGTGAAGTTGCCATACTTGCAATATATATAATGTACATAATCAAAACTTGGTGTTTAATATGGAGATATTCTTCCAAAAATCAGTTCATTGTCACTTGTGTTCATAAGAGGTCTGACCTGGAGACCATTGTAGTTAACCATCAATGTCCATCAAATAAAACCATTCAGTTCAATATTGCAGTTAAAAAAAAAAAAACCACAAACCAAATTAATTATGATTCTTTTTTTCCCTTTGATTAAGGGATATATTAATTAAAAGGAGGAATTCTTGACCATGTTTTTGTGGTGAGACTAGTGTAAGAATTCCCAGTCCAGAGGATGGAGAATGTGTAAACATTTCAGGAATTTCAAAGAAGAGACAAAATTGATCCAAGGACCTAAAGAAATCCTGATGATGGATATTTCAAGAAACTGAGTGTATTCATCACATCAGTGAGAAATCTGAGAAGTGGGTTTGATCAATGTGTATGTAGGTTTAAAGAAATGTAAAAGGAGATATGAGAAGATGTGACAGTTGTAGCCTTGTTCACCTTGAAGATGGAAACTAATGAACTTCAGAATATGAAGTTCTGTAAGGAAGTGGCTTATGCACTGTTGTTGCTAACATTTGTAATAAGTTAAAGTTCTTTTGCAAAAGGCCAGTCTCAGAAGTCTACTTTCTGTGAAGTCAGGAACTCAGAGGAGGCAGTCAGAGTGGTCTCCTATATTTTATGAACCTAGAGAAGCTAAATTAAGGCTGAGTGTACCAGAACTTAAGCACACATCTTGGTGTTTTCATTACATGGAACTGTTCTCAGAAAGTGGCATCTTTTGGCCAGCTGAGCCCTCCTACTTAGAGACAGCTTCAGTGACACTAGGCATTGTTGTATTATTATGTATCAAGCTCCTTTTCTATTCTGAAGACACAAGGAGGAAGTCGTGTGATGGACAGTATCTGCTTTATTTCTTTCTTATTGTGAATTTGATATTTTATATTTAAAATGGATGTGCTGGGCATCAGGGGGAGGGATGGTGCTCCTTGGCTTGTCCCATGCGCTGTGCTTTGGGTGATGAGAGGTTTTCTGGCTGATAAAGGGAGATTGTACTTTACTTGAGGGCAGCTAAGCATGCAGAGCTCTGAGAAGCATGGGGAGTGCTGGGTAAGTCTGAGAAGTCCAGGAAATCGGTAGCTTTGGAAGCTGCCTAAAAATGCAAAGAACAGGCACAAAGACAGGCCTGAAGAATGACAGAAAGATGCTTTTCCTAAAGGTTTAGAGGGGATATTGCAGAGTTTACTTCAACCCCAGGAGCCATTAAAAGGGTGCTGGCAACAGAGCAAGGCTGGACGAAATCACTATGTCTTTCCACCCAGTGCTTCTTACAGGGCTGGATTTGAAGGAATTAATATACTGTACACCATTACTTCCATTTCTTCTCACTCTGATGGTTCTTTATTATAAAAACAAAATCTGGTTTATGCTGTAATAAAATCTGAATCTTGACGATCAATAACTTTGGTGCTCTCTCCTCAAATAAAAGGCATGGACAGGGCCATTCCATACCTCTGGAGACTTCAGACCTTGTAACAAGGAAATCTCACGCAACAGACACAGTTCAAATTCTGTGTTTGGAATCTGTCAGCAGGTCTGTGCTCTGGCCTAATCTGGTTTTCTAGATGTCTGCCACATGGGAAAGCATCAATCCCTACTCAGAAATTTCTGTTGCCATCAGTTACAAGGGCGTTGAGAGGAAAGGATAGAGGGGAAGAATTGCAAATATTGCTTCCTTAGTACAGGGCACTATATTGCCACTATCGTGGAATCATATCATAGAGTCATCGAATATTTTGGGTTGGAAGGGACCTTAAAGACCATACAATACCAACACCCTGCCATGGGCAGGGACACCCTCCACTAGACCAGGTTGCTCAAAGCCTCATCCAGTCTGACCTTGAACACTTCTAGGGAGGGTCCATCCACAACTTCTCTGGGCAACCTGTTCCAGTGCCTCACCACCCTCTCTGGGAAGAATTTCTTCCTGATGTCCAATCTAAACCTACCCTCTTTCAATTTAAACCCGTTACCCCTTGTCCTATCACTACAGGCCCCTGTAAATAGTTCCCCTCCAGCTTTCTTGTTGGCCCCTTCAGGTACTGGAAGGCTGCAATAAGGTGTCCCATGAGCTGCCTTTTCTCCAGGCTGAACAAGCCCAACTCTCTTGGTTGGCTTTCTGGGCTGCCAGCGCACACTGCTGGCTCATGTCCAACTTTTCATCCACCACTACCCCCAAGTCCTTCTCCTCAGGGCTGCTCTCTATCCGTTTTCCACCCAGTCTGTACCTGTCCTTGGGATTGCCCTGACCAGGTGCAGGACCTTGCACTTGGCCTTGTTGAACTCCATGAGGTTGGCACAGAGCCACCTCTCCGACCTGTCAAGGTCCCTCTGGAAGTCTTCCCTTCCATCCAGCGTGTCGACCACTGATGATCAGATGACTGCCACTGCAGATTTCCCTCAAAGGATCTACTAATGTGGTTTTTTTTGGATTTTTTTTTTTTTTTTAAGTTGCAGCTCTTTCTTTTTTCTGCTTAGTCCAGATTTAGTCCTGCAAAGTTCTTTGTTTACTGAAACTGCATTTTATAAGATTTTTTTTTTAAACAACAGTCTAGAAACTATGGAATTACAGTAAAACCAGTCCAGCAATTCAATGTGAGCAATGTCTTCTCTTCAGGGCTTACTCCTATATTGTGATGTCATTGAATCTACATTTGTAAAGGAACAGATACCAAGCCGAAAAGTTGATGCCATGGATCATTTTCAAAAGTGTTTTGCAATTTTAAAATTATATCAACCAAGAGCAGACAACAGCAGTTATAACACGTCAAAAAAATTTGATATGGCAGAAGTGAAAAACTGGAAGGCAATCCGTGTGGATTTGGTCATAACCCCCCTCGAGCAATATGCATATGCTCTGTTAGGCTGGACAGGCTCCAGGGTGAGTAACCACAACGGTCTACATTTTCTTAGCATTGCTAATCTATTTTTGCTGTTGCAGGACCATTCAGAATTCATGGATTTTTAAATGTTCCTTCTCTCCACATGTCACATTTCATGCTGTCATCAACCCGTGTTTGCAGGTTGGAACTGGTGAACTCACTACTGACATTTATGGATATCTCTCTAGAGGAGGTGACATGTATTTTCCTTGAAATTTAGTGTTTAGGTTCGTGGATTGAAGAGCTAGACTTTCAGTCAGATATGTTGTCTTTTTACATCATATTTGTGTTAACAAGCAATTTAAATGGTTACTGAGTACAGAGATGATTTGGCAAGTGTCACAGAATTTTTCAAGAAATTCAACATTTGAGGAAGAAGTGTTCTGAATTGGAACTTTATTTGTGTCATAAAACAAACATATTTCTTTCTGTATTATTTTAATTGAGTGTTTTGAATGGTAAAAATTTGGAAAATTTTAAAATCTACACGTTAGTTTTGAACTGGAATAAAATATGTTTTGATTGATATTTTAATAAAAAACTGAAGTGATAGCTACTTTCAAAATAGACACAATAGTAGTCAGTGGGTATAATATAAAATAGTACAGTATTTTCAAAATAAAAAATTCTATCTAAATGCAAACTCAAAACTGAAATGATTAATCTCTCTCCAAACTCAAATGATTAATCTCTCTCCAGACAGAATTATTTTTTAATCTGTTCTACATGCTTGCCTCCTGATGTTCATTTTCTTAGGGAGTGATTACATGGTATAATGGAGAGCTCCTGAGCCTGTTCTGAATGATCTTTTTGATGTGCTAGAAGCAGTACAGGTGCATTGCTACTCTGTTCTACTCAGGTTAATTGGAAGCAGGATGTTTTAAACCAGGCAAAATGTTGCAATTGATGAGTTCGCCTGCTGAGCTGATGAGTTCAGTCACTTTTCTTTTCCTGAGATAATAAAATGCATTTATTTGGACCTTGGATTACATTCTGCAGACTTTGGGGTCCTTATTGTGAAAGTGTTTGGCTATTTAAAAGCCCTTCTCTCCACTCTGTAGGTGGGTGTCTACACTAAAAATGCACTTTGCGAGACCTTTTGGTTGAGTAGGCAATGACTCCATCTTTCTCTGCCTCGCTCAGCTCCTACTCCCCGTTGAGATAATTCATCTGTGAGAGCCCATAATATGCTATACATAAGCTTACTTTCTTGTATAGTGCCTAACTATTCTCAGACTAACCAACTGAAATGATGGACCATTGCCTATCAAAACATTGTCCTTTCAGATGATCCTTTTTTCAGCTTATTATCTTTTAATAGAGCCAATTTTAACATTTGTTTATTATTTTCTTTGGTGTTGGAGCTCTTCTGCAAAGGATGAAAACTTTGATTTGTCAGAATTGCTCATATTTGCTTTCTCTTTTACAGCAATTTGGGCGTGATTTGCGGAGATATGCTATGCATGAAAGAAAGATGGTTTTGGATAACCATGCCTTATATGACAGAAGAAAGGTACTGTTTATTCTCAGAAATAAAGCTATCATGTTTTTATTTTTGAGTATGCATTTTTAGTTTAATTTTTATACTGAAGTATAGAAAACATTTTACCTTGATTCTGTATCTATTATGTGGTAAAACAGCCGCACCTTCACAAGATGTAGTTTCACTGACAGCGTCTGATTAAATGTGAGCAAGTGAATCCAGCAATATTTTTGGCATTGCTAAGGTAATTTCTGAAATTTAACAGGAAACTTATATTAGACAACGGCATTTGGAAGGAATTGTGCAACCTTCACAAAACTGAGAACTCATCTACACGTATTTGAAAAAAGTATTTTACTGTCCCATTTCAGAATAAAAGGTCATTTCTGTGTCACAGGCAAAATTTCTACAGGGATTGTGCTGGCATTTCGAAGGAAGAAAAGATATTGAGTGGTATGGGCTCAATTGGAAGGCCTGAGGAAGTTTTGTGGGTTATGATACTAAATGGAGGTCAGGGATCATCATGGTTTTAAAGCCCTGCGTTCAGAAATCTGTGTGGAGTTCTGTTTACTCAGGCTTGCTAGTCTTGTTAGTAATTGATAGTATTTCTGGTCTAAATGTTCTTGGCTGCAGTTATACTGATCTCTGCGTTTTTCTGGCTTAATGTCTGTATATGTATTAGGCCATTTTAATAATAAGCAAAAATCAATATTGAAGATGTTTATTGCTGTCATTATAGGGAAAGGCAAAAGTACCACGTCAAGATTTTACATTAATATTTCCTATATATTTCTTATAGAACGGACACTGCTTTTAGCATCTTTGCTTACATGCAGCATTGTCTCATCATTTGTTTGTGAGATGCGGCAGTGATCTAAGCCCTCATACCATTTCAGCTCTCTCCATATGTTCTTGTCAGGCTTATATGCTATAGCATATCCTCAGTTCACATAGAAACCTGGGGAAATGATCAGGCTAATGATCCATTATTCAAATATCCTGTCTCCAACAATTGTCAATACTAGATGCATCAGAAGAAAACATAAAATCGTGTAATAGATAAATACAGTATCAAATGTCTAAGGGGGGAAGTTTCTTCATGGACTCAGGGATGATGTCAGTGTCCTTCTGCCTATCTTGTGTATTTTCAAAGCATTCAAAACATCATCTCTTTGCTTCAACATAACATAGCAAATGTTAGTATCTGTAAGTTAATATGTGCTTTCTTAAATAGCTTTTTGGGTGTAACAGATAACTGCACTAGGGAAATACAAAGAATTTAGGAAATGCCAGTGCTATTTTTTGTGTGCGGCAAAATTTGCCTGCCTTTACCTTAATATGTGCTGCTTTTATGCAGAACCCTGAGGCATTCAGTGATGCAAAATGGATACTGTTCATTCATGAACAGCATCAATCAGTATAATTTTTTCTTTATTGTGACATACCATTCAAATTCTTCTGGGAAAGAAAATGTGAGTTTCCATGTGAATTTCACTAGACAGTCAGGATGTTTCACAAGTAATGATGAGTTTATCTTCACAATGCCTTCTAGGAGGAAAGGTGCTATTGTCTTTCCAAATTTTCAGGTAAAGAACTGTGGCAGAGAAAGGTTAAAGGCTCTAAAAATCCACTGATTTGAAGGCCTCCCTGTTTGCAGTGTCTGACATGAATTTTCTCCTGTTGAGTATCTGCTCAGGACTTGGAAAAATATATAGAATTGTGTATATTCATGGCGTGTTTGTCAAAGCCATAAGCTGTATCTGTGACTGAATCTCCAGACCTTCTACATGTCTAAGTCTCAACTTTCATTTTCTCACTGCAGTGCCCACAGCTGAAGAAACAGAATTAATGAGAGCATTGAGAAGCAAGACTTACAAAATTTTCCTTATTACTTATTGTGATGCAGGAATTCTATGACAAAGGCAGAGAAAAGAAATCCAAACCTTCAGGACAAATTTCAACTGTCTTGACCATGAAGTCCTTAATCTCAGTTTTCATATATTGTATGAAGGACATAAATGGATCAGTTGTCCCTTTCTAGGAGGGGACTCTGCTTTTGAACATCCTTCTGTTGTGTCCTCCCCCAGTAATAATACCTAAATCTCCCTTTTCTCATTTAACCCAGACACAGCCAGTTTACTTCCAATTTTTTTCTGCTTCAAAACACAGATGTACTACAGGTTTCAAAACAAGTTATGAAAATCTGTTGACAAAGCAGAACACTATTCTTGTTTCTGCTGCACTCTCAGAAATAGCTAAATTACATTAGCTGAAATTTCCACAAAGATTCTAATGCAGTATGAAAATTTCAGACCAGGCAGCACTGAAGTTATAATCTACTTAAAACCAGGGTCTTTTATCAAGTAGTGCCATTCTAACAAGAAGCAGGGCAACACCTGTCCTGCTCCACTTCTAAGTATTCTACTATTTATAATCTATTGTGTTAAATTATTTTTTTTCTTACTTTTAACTTTGCAATTTTGTATGAAGTTATTGCCATAAAAGGCCATTTTGAACAAATAGTCTTCCACACTGCCACCCGGTGTGTAATAAATTCAAGAATGTGCATAATAGAGCAATGGTGTCTGTAACTGAAACTTGAGACGATGACCCATAGTAGAAGGGGAGATATTTGCAGTGGTTGTGTGGCTATCAGGGCTGATAGGTTTCTAGGGTCATCAGTTTAATAAGCTTAAAATCAGTGATGAGAATGATTAGTGACCTTAGTGCTGTTTCAGGGAACATATACCCAAATTGTGAAACATTTAGGGTTTTTCCTCTTAATTTGATTAGGAAGAATAATAATCCTCTTTATTGTAATGCTAATACTCTTATTTAAAAAAAAACACAAAACCACAAAACATTTGACTTGGGGGGTACACCAAAAACATGGATGTTTCTTCTGTATCTTCTCTTAAATTCAGATTGGAACATGAACATACGTATTTCATAAGGACATTTTTCTTTGTGGTAGGAAATCTTCCTTCTCAAAGGAAAGCTTTCTCAAAGCTAAAAGCAACTAAGAAGCAGATATCCCTTGAGCAAGGTGCTTAAGATCCCTCAACACAACCTTAATTAAGGTTAATTAGGCACCATCGGTAAAAACTGAATCTCGTCTTTTCCACATTTCTCTTCTTATTTGCTGCAGAGAAGTTACCTGGTGTGACTGGCTCTGTCCAGACAGACACATTTCATGCACGACTCTGTGACAGTCACTGGGGTGTAATTCAGGAGCTTGACCAAATCCTTTCTGCTTCATTCTTCTTTTATTACTCTGTGTGTGTGTACAGCAAAAGAGATAGAAAGGTCAGGGAGAGTCAAACTAATTCTTGATCTTGATGAAGACCAAATCCTTTCTTTGAAAACACTTGCCTGTCATCATTTAAAATTTTGCAAGCTGGTGTGAGAAGTTAAACCATGTATAGCATATATAATTTCCTTTTTTTTTTTTTTATGGAACATAACAGTGCCGGTAAGAGTGTCTTTCATTATGAAAGACAACAGTTTCCTGGTTTGTTCTACATTCCAATGTATAATTTGGTATACTTTATTCTTCTATATTAATATTTATCAGCCCTTTGGCACTGAAGCTTCCACTGTGTCCCACTGCCTGAAATGTGACCCGTGCCAGAGTATCCCAGATTCCAGCGTTCAAGGGGTTGCATCAGGAGAGAGTCCTGCTTACTTTAATGTATTTCCAAAGGGATTCTGACAGGAAATAGGGAGCATTAACACAGCAGTTAGGAATCAATTACATAGCTTTGCAGAGGGGAACAAAAGGAACAGATATTTCCTCCAGGGACTCGTTACAAAGTTACACTGTGAAATTATTCCTCAGCCTTGATTTTTTTTTTTTTTTTCTAGTGTAAATCTTTTTCATATATTCTTGGGTTTTGGAAGACAGTGTGCAACTATCAAACTAACAATTTTTTAAGTTCCATAATTAAAAGGGCATTTTGTAGCTCTTCATTTGGTAGGAAAATTGTGACAACAAAAATTGAAAATTTACTACAGCCTATCTGTCAGCGTTTTTCATGGAATGATGAGTGGATGTCCAAATCTGTACCTTTTTAGGAATGTTTCCTAAAGCTATGGAAATCACCACTTGTATATACCAACTGAGTATGAAGTTTCTGCGATTTACATCAGCTGGAGATCAAACCTTACAATTATTCCCACACTTATGGAATGAAGGAGTTTGTTGATCAGCCATCAGGAAGAAAGAGAAATTGTATATTCCCCATGCCTTAGAATATTAATGCTGTTGTGCTGGTTACAAATGGCACAACACATTTACGAACCATGTCAATAAAATTCTAACTGTAAAACCTTCCTGATTCATGAATGGACAATATTCTCTCTCTGTAAAGTAGAAGTGCTTTTGCAAAAAAAGGAATTTTATTTTTCTGTGTGAACCATATGTCAGGTCAGGTGAACAATAGGCTCTTCCTTAGAAAAATGATGGTCCCTTAGCTGCAAACTATTGCATCACTTGTTGTTTTCAGAGCCCTCTGTGTTGGATTGGGGGTTATTTATCCCTTGGTTACAACATACCTTGTAACTAGACTTAGTTAGGAGCTATTAAAAGTGTAAGCACTGACCTCTGTTATGTATTTATGCAACATGGTCATCAGTTCACTCTCTAAACTGCGGTTTTCATTCTGCATGTATATATGCTGTTTGCCACATACTGAGAACTGAAGGGCACTTTCTTTGCAATGATTAAAAGTTTGTAATGTACTTGGACAGTCATTAGCAAGTTGTGACAACATTGTGACAGCTTTTTAACTGGGTGAAATGGAGAGGGACCTAGTGGCTCTAACTAAAGAAGATACAGATCTAAACCCTGTTTTATTTTAAACACCTGTCTTTCATCTGAGTAACTATCATCTGCTTGCATGAGAATGCAATAAATGCATGATTTACTTTCACTTTAATTTTTTATTATTTTTAAAGTGATTTTTAAAGTGGCTGACAAACCACAGGCTTTCTGTTCTTAAAAGAATATCTGTCCTTGAAGTACAAGTGCTTCTCTCCTTTTACAGTGTCAGCAACCTGAAATATGATTCAGGAACTGCAAAGGTTTTTGGTTGCTCCTTTACCAAAATCTGGTGCTGTTAGATAGTAAAGTACCCTTTTCATGCAGAAAGGCACTGTGGAGAGTGCCTGAAGTTGGACTCTATGCTATGGATTTTTGCACACTTCACCAAGAGGGTGGGTTAAGACTTAATGTGGAATGACTGTTGTCCCATGAAATGGCTCTCAGATGCAGTGTGTGCTTTTCTTCAGTTAGAATATTACTGAAAAAATTTCCTTGTTCTCCAGAATATGAAATGCTACGGTCTGGTCAGTTTCTAAACTTAGCATCATCTTTAACTCTGGTTTGCTCCACCATAAATATAATGTCTTATTATCTGTCTGTACTTTCCACACCTTTACTTTGTCTCTGTGTTTAATCTCATCCAAGTCTCCCTTTCTTCTTAATTTGACATTGTTTCATTCAGTTCTGTAGACTCCAATAGTTTTGTAGACTGCAATGTTGCTACCTACTTTCTCCTGGGTGCATTTCAAAATCCAGATGAATGAAGCTCTCTCTGCTCCCTCTGGTTCTCCATGTGTAGTCAGTGGATAGTAAAGGTCCTTCTTCAGCTTCCAAAAAAACTGACACACAACTGTTGTGACACTGTCTCTGTCATTGGTATCTGATGTGTTTATACTGATGATTGTGAAGACAGTTGTCCCACAAACTTCCACTCGAGGAAAGACAGCCTAGATAACTGCTAATGTTTAAAGGAAGGGTTGTATGAGCAGGCTCATACCATACTCACAACAATAATGTGGTCAGTTTGATCCTTCAGGGTTGTGCACTGTCCAAGCTCTGAACCTGCAAATGTCTGAAGTGTGCAGCCAAATCACTCTGAAATATATGTGTAACATTTTGCAAATACCACTGGTGTTTTGGCTCAACAGAGGAAACAATCCAGAACAGCTGTTAACATGTGGGGAAAGCATTTGTATGGAGAATATCACCTGGAGATGACCTCTATTTGTGCCTTTTCTTACTCTGCGGTAGGTCTGTTATTGCCTAGTACATATGTCTTTTCTTGTATTATTTTGTAACAGGACATTGTGTCAGGCTGGTAGGCTGACGTGACTACAGTCAGCCAAAGGATCATGTACCTGTTCAGACATGTGACATCAGAGGGCATATTCAAACAATTTTCAGGTTTTCATGTTCTCTGAACATTTTCTGATCCTTCTTTTAATCCTGATTTGGCTTGTGAAAAGCAACATGAGAAGGAGAAAAGCATTTTGACATTTGGAATGAAGAGACAATTGTGTGAGTTGAAGAGATCACAGATATTGTTGTAATATGGTCTGAGAAAGGAGGATGGTCCAGAAATTTGACTGTTAGCTTAAAACTGGGGTCCCACATGTACCCAAATTTTTGCTAGTTTTAAGCAAGTCATTTAACCTTCCTTGATCTCACTTCCAAGCAGTAAAATATAATTCCCATAATGCAAAGGTACAGTAAGGATAAGTAGTTAACCACTGTGGCAAAAAACTGCCAACCATTACCAAATACATCAGAAAATAAGCTATTTTTCACTTGATTTTATATTTTGGTAACCATTTGGAAACTATTCCTGTTAGCTACAGTGAAGAAGGATGTTTAAAACTTCCTCACTGTTCTCCACAGTTTCAGCTGTAGAGGGATTCTCTATTGCGCTTTCCTTTCATTCAAGGTGTATTCGCTGTTCTTGATGCCATTTGCTGTTCGGCAGTTACTCAGAGCCAGAGCCTGGCAGAAGTCTGCTGTATTCAGCATCTGAGCTATAACCATTTCCCTTTTCACAGGACAAGACTCTGCACAAAACAGGAACAAGTTTCAACTGCTCCTGCCAGAAGTCCTGAATGATATATTTCCTTAAATTGTTCTCTTTTGAGCATGTGGGAGTTAGGCTGAATGAGAGGTGCGATGGGCTAGGTGCATTAAGTTGCTGCAGGTACTTTATTCCTGTTTTGTGGTGGAAGATTTCTAGGGATGGCATGTGGAAGTTTCATGGCTGGATCATGGCCATGTAGAAAGTGTTTCTTTCCGGCACCTTTATCAGAACACTACCCGATGGTGATCCTCAAGCTGGTTGTGGGATCTCAGGATGGAATTTGTCTCAAAGATTTTGATTTTTATCTTCTATACACCCATATGTTTTCACAATATTCCATAAAACCACTTTTATTCCAATTACTACTTTATGCAGTTCAACACAGCAAAATGAAGTGATTTAAAGAATTAGCTTTGCTTTTTTGTAAAAGAGTAGCTGGTGTTTCTAGGGTAGGTTGTTTAAATTATTAGCATATGAATATTCTTGCACTAACACTGTAGGATGTTGGGTTTTTCTAAGAGAAACGTTGCAAACTCAGTGTTGCTTTGAAGAGCCATTGGAGTCGAAAGCAGTTATTAGTTTTATGTCATATGAAAATTTAAGATACAAAGTACCAGCCTTAATGTTTTCTCTTCTTAAAGAAATTTGGAAAAAATATGACACTCTATGCAGAAGACTGATTATTGATGACAATTTTGCATTTAAATACCATTGTGTGAATTTGAATGGCATTAAATGTTATTTAGTTGTTGAATAGCGAGAGAGGTGGTTTATATAACTGCTCTGCATAGTGAATTCACAAGATGCTCTGAAAACTTCACAGTGGGTCCCAGCTTTGCAAAACATTAAGTGCTGTGCAGTTACACTAAAAATAGTAAAACCCAACGTTTTTTAAGAGAATATTTAGTTTTCCTTGGGAAACCAATACAAGCACGAAAGGGGAAATTTATCCTGGGACTTCTTCCACACTGTGAAGATCACATGTGTGCAGTAGTCATCATCAGTATTGCACAGTCTTTAATCACTTGCCTGCAGAATGCCTTCCTATTTTGGAAAAATGTTAACTGGCTCTGCAGGCAGGGCTGGCCCTGTCTGTCATTGCATGTATCTGTAAAGCCAAATGAAGGTGTGATTGCAGCCCAAGTAAATGACTATTATATGACTGTTATGTTCTGATGAGCTGGTTCCAGAGCGTCTGTAAGCACACTGAGTTCTTCTACTGCCCATCTTTCTTCCAAGTAGTTACTTCACGGACAACCACAGTGTTTGCAGCAGGCAGCCCATCTAGTCATGCCTGGCAACATACTTGAACTTCTAGCCTACCTCATTATATTTAATTTTTTTTTCTGGCTGAGTCTAAGTCCATGTTGCTGGCATGCCATTACTTTTAAAGTTGCAGTTACAAGCCAGTAACTTTTGTTTTTAAATAAGTCTTAACCTGCAAGTGACCACATTGGTGGGAAAAGTTATGTTCATGTGTTGGGTTGACTAGGAGGATGGAAAGAGCTCTGAGGAAGCCAGACTGATTGCAGATGGCTGGGCTGTTACCTGCATTTCCCATAACTTTGTAAACAGGTCTCCTAATAAAAAGCCAGCTTTGTTTTCCAAGCATTGATTCTTTTCTGTCACTAAACACGTTATTTCTCAAAAGCGTGTATCACTAGGAAGAAGCACTGGCTATGATTCCATACCCTCATTTTATTACATAAGGATGTGTAATATTCACATATATTTAACTGTATGTTAAATAGTCTCAAAATCAGTTTTCTTGTGTCATTTGAGAATGTTTACTCCACACTACCTTTCACTGAGAAAAGATGCTTGCAGAAGTTTACTTGCACAGTTAAAAAGACATTTTTTAATGATTCTTTAAAAACTGGATGTTATAGGCTTATTTTGGCAGATGCTGCTCTAAAATTATGAAGTTATAACAGTGAGACAGCCTTGAGAACATCTTGATGAATTAAACATGCTGCAGCTGCAGAGTTTGCTTTAGATGTCTGCAATAATGGCTGGATTAAATCTAAAGTAAACATAAAGATCCAAAATTTATAATATTGATTTCCAGTGTGATCATTTGTTCACACAATCATTACTACAATTAAACACTGAGTCACTGAAAACAGATGCACATACTTTCATTTTCATTACAATTCTTCTTACTTTCTCTCAGGAAAGTGGAAATTGCATATGTTATTTGGGGGATTTGTTCTTTTTGCACCTGGTGTGCTTTTAAAATTTAGGAATTAAAATAATCTACTTCTCTTACCTCTTGGTAAATTAAAAAATGATTATGCATTTTCTTCCAAAGTGTGCTTCTCCCCAGTGTTCTCTTAGGAGTTTAAATGTTCCACACATAGCATATGATTGTTCATTTTCACAAAGTCTCTATGTAATTTATGTATCTATTTAGCAAAATTTAATCCCTTTTTAATAGCAAGCTTTACTTTTAACACAAAGGTAAATGGATCTAATCATTGTTTCCTTTGCTTGGTGTGTTTTCTGAACAGTTCTGTGAAACCTATGTTGCTAATGAAGAGAGAGCTCTCAAAATGCATAAGCAGGTGCAGATCCAGTCTTTTGACTACACATTTTTGTTAATTTTAATTTCTAGGGCAGTAAAGAGCCAACCATTTTCAAGTGTTTTAATTCAATTATCCAGTCAGTATGCTTGGGTAAATTATTGAATGTGGGGCAAGTAACAGTGTTTCAGGTTTTCTTTTAATAGGAAAAAAAAATCGATGGAGAAGCTGCTAGGTAGAAAGAAAGCTGGAAAAGAGCCAAGAGCCAGAGAGGAAACTGGGATATGGAGTGGGAATGAGAATGAGAAATCTGTGGTGGATGTACAGCTTTGATAAGGAAGTGCAGTGTGGCTGGACAAAGCAATGGGGAATGCAAAATGTATATTTGATCAGCAGCTGCATTGTGGAAAAGAATTTGTGTTGGTTGAAGAGATTAAGCTGAAAAGGAGTACAAAAGTCTAAAGGCTAAGGAGATATATGAGTGAAAGTTTGATGGACTAAAAATAAATTTAATTCATCAGGTTGAATCTCTAAGCTGGCAACAAGAAATGGGTAAACTTTCAATTGTCCCAAATAACTGAGTAAACCATGCTTATCTCACTCTGGATACGTCATGAGTGGGGCCTGAAGTTACATTAGAAATCTGAGGAGAAAGACCAAAGCTACAACTCAGTACACAGGAGTAGAGAAGAGGAGCTAGAACAGACACAGACTGTAAAAGCTCAACTTCCTAATACTGATTGATCCCACACTGGCCTGCAACCCAAGCTTGTTGTCAGTGCTATCAGCAAATATTTGTTAGCCTTGTGGCACAGTATATTTCTGCCTAGTAAAAGAAGCCTAAATGTGTTACAGAAATTGAAGAAAGCAGTATTTCTTTGAAGAAAAAGAAGTCTCTATGCATATATGTTGGAAAACTGAATTTACATTAAATACAATAGACCACATTCTGGTATTTCTCAAATTGCAAGTCTTTGATTTTGCAATCTCGATAATGTTGTTCTGAAGTCTTGGGTGTTTTTTTTTTTTTTAATTCATTTTTTTTGTTTTGTTTTGTTTTTTTTTTTTAATATAATAGCCCCATATGAATTACAGTCAACAGTGTTTCTTAAAATCTAGGATTCTGCATTTTTCTTGTTTCATTCATTCATATGAAGCTTTATAAAGAAAAATACAATAGGCCAACTTAACAGTATTTGACAAGCTAAAGCTACTGTAAATAACATCAACGTAAATCAAAACAAAAGGATAGCTAAACTGTTAATCTTTTTAGTGACTTTGTGATGGAACACCAACTGTCAGAGAACTGCAGGGGGCAATAAGTTTTGTTCTGTTTTTGTTTACAACCATGTGGTATTTAGCATGTTAATTTTTTTTGCCTGGGTTGTCAGATAAGAAGTTCCAAGTTTCTCTTCACCTTATGTGCCCCAAACTGAAACCATATTCTTGTAGTCTGTAGATTATAATGTATTATACTCTTTATTTATTGTGGAACGTTTTTAATTATTAAAATTATAATGGGATATTGGATGCAAAACTATGTAGTGTTTTGCGACAAAGTAACCATCCATCTGTCATTTTAAACAGAGAATAGTTCCATTTTATGCACAACATGGTCTTGTTTACAAACTAAATTTTAGCAAATAAAAAAGTGTTTGTTTAGTTAACAGAATATGAATGTCTTATAATATTTTATTTTCCAAAGTGTCAGCTCTTCAGCACTGGTCTTTTCTTTGTCTTTCATCAAAGCTACTTGGAGTGAGTAGTTTGCATGCAGAATGCCTGAAGATATTTTGTTACTCCATGTTATGAAATAGTTAATAGCACAATTGCCTAGAATATCCTAACACTAGCCGGATTATTCTATTTTACTTTGTGAATCTACTTTTTATTGTTCAGAAATTTAATATGAATAAACTATAACTAGAGTTAGAGAATAGTTGTAACAGAAACATTCAAGTATGGTATTTCTGATTAAAAGCAGAGGACATGTCCAGTGGTAAAATGAAATGAGAATTTATGATTCTAGCTTCTATTACCTTCAAAAATTATTCATGCTTAGAATTATTAGAAAAAATTCCACCACACTATTTTGCATCAATACCATTACACATGATTTGGCCTGAGGGTATTGAGTCAATAGGTAATGCTTGTAATACTGCTTTTTCAATCATGGTTTGTCATAATGTCATTTCAAAGAGTAATTTTTTTTTTCCTCTCTGATTTATTTATGATCTTCATTGTAGCTGGATTAGGAACAGATTAGTTTTTTATTTTAAAGCAGACAGGGTGATGTGAATATTGCTACAGGAAATGCCAGTTAAACATGAAAATTACATTTGGAGATAATATAATGTCAGAGACACTTCAGGTATTTGCTACTGAAAACAGTTATGATACCATCAAAGGGAAAAGGCACACTGCCTACACAGTGCTGTGGAATATTATTATTGAACTTGATGAAATACTTCACATTTCTAGCACAATTCAGCATTTATATTCTATAATTATAATGAATGGTTTTGTACTGTTAATAGTCTTTTTCATAAACACAGCATAAATATTTTGCAAAAGGTCTAATTACCAACAAAGCAAAAATTGCCAACACCCAGTCTTAAAACAAAACCTCTCCAATAAAAGAGACAAGAAAAGATTAGGAAAAACAAGGAAGGAAAACCTCCTCAAAGTTGTTAGTCATATTTGGGAAAGTACTGGAAGATAGATGCTCAGATATTATAGCAATCCACAAAATATAAAAAAATGTATCTTGAACATAATGAAGATAAAGACTGGTGAGAGTGTAATATACTATTTTTTAAATTAATTACTACACAATGCCTTAGGACTTGATCCTGTCATATTTTTCAGCAAGCAGTGTCTTATTCTAAGAATGTTGTCTGGTGATGGAAGAGGGTGCTGTCCCTCTGTGGCTGGCTAGCACTATGAAGATCAAGACCATGGGCAAGTTTTGTTTAGGTGTGTAACTTTCGGACAGTGTTCATGCAACACAAGATAATCATTGACTACAATTATTCGAAGCCTGCCATATGATGACAAGATTGCATGCATTTTTATCTGGAAATTGCTTTGCTTAGGTGACTTTTTTTTCTTCTTCTTCTAGTTCCTCCCCTCTCTCTGCATAAAATCATTTAGCTTGCTCTGAAAGTTACTGATTACAGTGATTCTTGTTACCTCTTTGTCTACCCTAATGAGCCAGGTAATGATTTCAGACAACCAGCCACCGTTTTATGGATTGATGTTACATCGTATTCCCACACTTTCATTGTAGATTGAAGGCACTCTACCTCATATCGCTCAGTGTACTGCAGGAAGTTTTGGATCTTCCATAACATATTCTCTAATGTTGCTTTACACAATTTTGGGTCTGTAATTGGTCTAAAATTGCAAAGCTGTTTGCTGCACTGAAACTCTGAGCAGATTTATGTTTTTTCACCAAAGATGTACAGCGTTCTTTCTTCTGAAGTTAGCAGTAACATAGAGAAGCACGAGAAAATAACCGTCTTCCTGAACAGTGTTTGCAAAGTATGCCTTCCTCTTGGTCCTTACAAGTTAGTAAAAAATATGACAGACTTGAATCAGATGGGCAGAAATACATGGATGGAGGAGGTACAAATCCAGCTGTTGAAAGAAAACAGAATCATATTCCCTGTGGGTAAACATTAATATTACCAAATTCTGCTTCTAAAGTTAATGATTTTTAAGTGTTGATGGCAGCCCTGGGTACCTGTTAATTATTTTAGTAAAGACCCTCTATGTACCACATATATTCCTTTTTGATATATAAAATCACAGCCCTCTCTCTTGGTTAGGGTGATAATAACAAATTCTACATAGCAAGGGTAGGGAAATAACATGGAGCTAGATATTTAGGGAAGATTTTACAGAAATATGCTTGAGAGAGATTAGCTTTTGCTTACACCTCTTGTATTACTATAAATCATACTAATCAAGTAATGTTGCTTGTCTCTAAGTTAGTAAAATCAAATATAGGCTCAAGCATGCAGTAATAACCACAGCAAAATGTTTCTTTTCTTTGAAATCTTTTCCTTTCTACTGCTACAGAGGGTTTTCATACATTTTCTCATAGGGTTCTTCAAACATTGTGGCTTACCGAGAGCTCAGATTAGCTGGATCAAATAATACACAAGCTCTGCCTGCAAGAAATCACTCCAGAAAGTGATTGCTTTATATAATGGAGAAGGTGGGAATAACTTTTTGCAAGTAAACGTGTTATGAACAGGAAGTGACTGAAACACTTTACGTTTGCAGCATCCTCCCTCAGCCTCCCTTGCAGCTGCTGTTTCTGCTGAGTCACCTGCAGGCACAACCTGCACCTTCCTCTCAGGAAACCCACTTTCTGAGAAAACGGAGATAAAACACAAACAAGCTAACTTTTTTTTTTTTTCATTCAAACTGCTGCAGGGCTTTATTAAGACAGAAAGAAGTTTATCCAGACTATTACTTTTCCCCCATCTTCTCTTGCCATTACTTTCTGTTCTAGGCACCCTTTCTTTCTTGCCTTTTGGCTAGCTGGTGGTTGGAGTAAATTTATTGTGTGGTCCTGTAAATTTGCTTGGATTTAAATATCCTGAGATTTTTGTCTGAGTTAACATGTAACTCAGAAAACCAATCAGAAATATCTAAACTAAAATTCCATTGAAAATTTCTTTTCACTATTTTCCTTACTTATTATATGAGTTGCACTCATTGTCCATATGAAAGTGCTGAACTGCAGAAGCTCATCAGCATGTTCACGTATTGTAAGAAATGTTCGCACAGGAGGCACTCTTAGGAGGCCATGTCAAGTCAATCATTCACTAACACTCTCCTCCGTCACGTCTTTTTGTCTTTTGCTAGTCTTACTGACATCCTCCCTTCCTTTTGTCCTTCTCTCCTCCTTTATTTGTTACTTATTTTTAGAAACTGTTACTAGCATCTCCGTATTTATGATTCCAGGATAAACCTAATTGAAGTTGATGGGGATCAAGAACATAATCAACTTTAAGTGTTTATTCTGGGTCTTGCAATAACTTAATTGTCAATAAATAGAATGTCCAACTAGTTGTGCCATGCAGTGAATTTGGATAATTTTTCATCAATCAGTCTGTATAATCTGATTACCTCTCTTCCCAGTGACCTTTCTGAGAGAAGATGTGAGTAGCTGAAACACAACATATGTTCTCCCTGTGTCTTTAGGCTTCTCTCGGGCTTTCCTGACTCAGTTTCTTTGACAGTGGTCCCTGTGCTTCTCTCATCTAAGAATTCCTAGACATCTGCATTCAGTGCATTCAGTGGCTGGCCTTGGAACTCAACGTTTTGTTTGAAAAATATGTTTTCCTTGGCAGAGGTTGACTTTTCTGTGACCTCAGTGTTTTCAAGTTTTCTTTTGGTTGTGAGCTAATGGAGATATTCAGGTTAGTGAGGCAGAGAAGGCTTCCCAGGTGAAAACCAGCAGTGAACTTGCATGACTTCATAAGGCTTGCTCAGGTTCACCAGAAATCCATGCATCTCACTGTAGTCAAAGGAAAAAGCCCGTTAATATTGGACTGTCTTTAATTTTGCACTGAGAACTTTTCTTCTCTTACTGAATTTGTGTACTGTCAGTCACATGAACTAACATTTAATTCCCAAAAATAGGAAGCAACTGGAATTATATTGATATAAACCACTAGGTGTGTGCCTAAGGATTTTTAACTTCTAGTTGACAAAATCAATGCAGCAGAATTGAATTGCTGAATCGTATGAAGCTTTTCGTATAAAATTGAGCCAGAAAGATGCATGCTTTTCTAATATAATAATATTTTTGCAAAATGTTAACAGCTAAGATAACATATTGTTTGGTTTCTGGCCTCTTTGTTTCTTCTTTTTTTCTTACCTTTCAGACAGATTCCATTTCTGTTTTTAAAGTATTTTGTAGTGCAAGCCCCAAAACTCTTTTCCTTGCAATTATGATCATACAATAAATGAAAATGTGACTAGGTCAAGCTTTCATATGTCTGTTTATTTCTTTTCTCCTCAGTCTTTTGTGCATTAGAAGAAGCTGCTTGAGGCTATTTTCAAAATATTACACTTAATTATCATATATCAAGAAACAATTTTATATACTACTGCTACCTTTTAGAAAAAAATCACTAATGGTTGTTTTAACATTTATAGAAATTCTCCCATAAAAAAGGCAGCTGGTTGCACCTATTCCAACATTCTAATCATTGTTATTTCTGTCACTTTCACTGATGGTAAATAATTTAATGGTATACCCATTTTTTGTCAGAATCTTCTGAACTCAATAAAATAAGAACACAGAGTACGTGCGATAGCTGCAGTCAATATAAGAATTGCGGGAATTCTTACAACAACGAAACTTAAGTGTATTGTTTTGTGGACACTGGACTGTGCTGACTTTTTGGATACGATGATCAGACTCCCTTGCTAGCTGAATATCTTTGGCATGGTATGCAGGAGTTCAGGTCAATATAATTGTTGTTGCTGCATCAACACTTATTCTAGCAAAAATGGCCCAGTGGCAGAGTACAGATAGGGTAATGCTCAGGTTGGGTAAACATATGTGAACACTTTCACTCCTAATCATGTGGAAAGTATTTGAAACTTGATGGATTACTAATTTTCTGCATTCAAAATTTTTTCTGTAAGCTCAGTTTATTCATTTAATTAACAGCTATTTATATGGGGTTTTTTTTACAAGTTATCAATGTTATTTGAGAAAATGGAATCAGGAAAAATAGGAGTATGAGCAGTTTAATAGCTTTGCACCTTTAATCTAATAAGCCACTTCAGTATACTCTGTAAATTGAAGGTCCTTGGTGATATGGTGCACTGCTTCACTAAATGCAGTGGTCTTTCATATCTAGAGAATTGCTTTCCCATCTTGGAAGCTATTGCAAGCAATGTAAGTAGCATCATCCTTGCATTAGTCCCAAAGATGTTTAATTAAAAATCTTTAATTGACTTGGCATTAGTCCTGACATGTGAAGATGTCACTAACATGACAAATACATAGGTAAAATAAATTTAAGGTGCATTATAGTATCTTTTACTCTGGTTGATTAAGCAAGTCCTTTTTTCACCATCATACATCTACAATTCACTTCACCCACAAAATTTATTTTTAGACTGGACTCTGTCCAAGCACAATGAACAGTTAAGCTCCAACTTTGCAAATGACAGTCTGTCCTCTTCTTTTCTGTTGTTCATTTATCATTGTCATGCTTACTGCCACTGTAATAATTCCACACGTGTAAAGTGATGGGGGTTTACACTGCTTCATAGTTATAATTCAGTATACTGGAAATACTGCAAAGTTAGATATGATCATATTTCATTATATCTCCATTTTGATAATAAAAAAAGAAATATTAAGGTAATTAAACTAATGTGAATAGATGTAACATATGAACACCATATACAAATTAATGAGAAAAAACCAATATTAAATGAGAAAATCCCTAACTACCTTTTGTAAGAGCATGCCATTTTAAAGCATGCAACATCATTAGGCTACAAATAAAAGGTTAGAATAAATGTATATGTTAATCACATTCCCAGTTACTTGTCTAGAAGCAAAGTTCTATCAGTTATAACAAATTAGTCAATTTGGTATTTTGCAACACACTATTATTACCAAGCTATTTGCTAATAAAAAATTAAGATATCAGTCTTCTTGGAATCTGACTAAATGTATGCTTTTCAAGAAGGCTGAGTTAATATTGATGAAGAGTATGAGAAGACTTGGTTTCAAGAACTTTGTGTACACAAAGCTGGCAGAGCTGCTTCAGGCAGCGCAGCAGCTTCTGTGTCTGCTGAGTGAGCAACCTCAGCAAAATACTGTTTTGTTCAATGCAGTGTCAGGAGGTTGCTATCACTGTGGTATTTTTCCTTCCTGACCAAACAGTGGAAAAGAAGATGGATGGCCACAGTAGAGGCAAGTGTGGACTGGGTGTTTAAGCAGTTTAGTTTCATTTCAACAGCCTAAAGGATTTATCTAGGCTCACTGAAAGTACAGGTTTTTAATACATGAAGAGTGCATATCTGGTGACCCAGATTTTCCTATAATAAGATCCTTTATGTCATGAAAATCAAGAACCTGTGCACATTAATTTCTAATAATCTCTGATTTCTTGGGATCTTTTCTTCTACATCTTTGCAGACAAACAGCTAATCACATTTTAAGGTTTCCTACCTTGATGTGTAGAGTTGACCTGCTTACACTGAGCCACTCAAGAAGTAAGTTAAACGTGGAGGTACTCCCAAAAATTAAAGCAAAAATGGGGTCTGAGGTACTTTCCAGTACATTCAACTTTTTCCAATTATTTAAATTATGTATATACAAAATCAGTAACATCAGTATTTGCCACCAAAATAAATGTGCTGTTGGTCAATGCCAATTTATATAACTAAACCTAGAATTCTACTTTACTGACTAAGGGTTTTGTGTTGTTGGCTTAGTTGTTAAAATGTGAGATGAAACCAAGTGACAACAGTAGTGCAACATTTGTTTGAACTTTGGTAGTGCTAGTTAGGATATCATCGAGCAGTGCTAGCCCTGTGCCTCCACTCTGCTTCTGTCTTATCAAAAATATTATTGATCATTAGTGCCAAAATGAAAAATATGAGGTAGCAGTTCACATAAGAAAACATTTGAATGGCAGCAGTTTGACATTTGGTGTAGTTAATGGTCGTGTTTGCAACCACAAATGAAATATTTACATCCATTGAAATATCAGAATTGATTAAATGGGATAAGAACAGAGTGATACCAGCTGCTCCGGAGCATTGTTTTTTGTAAGTTTGATTAACGTTTATTGGGCATGTCTTGGATCTTCTGAGTATCAGTAAGAAGCTGAAAAAAATTCATAACTGGGAAAGCAGTTCATTATTTCTCCTGAGCAAAAAGTAAAGAAAACAGGAAGAAAGAACAGTAGTGAATGCAATAATCAAATTTGCATCAGTGTATAAGCTCTGCATGGATTGATAAAGAAGGAAAATCAAAGGTTATGATTAACATTAGTAACACATTGCTAAAGTAGTTGGCAGGTATCAGCTAGACATTCATTTAGAAACATGGCTTGTAGCTACTGAGAATGGTATTCAGCATCAGATACTTTTATTAGAAATTTTCCCTGTCAAGCAAATGAAATGAGTTTTGCTTGCAGAAAAACATAGTGACAGAATAAAAGAAATAGGATGCAATTTGGGGTCTCAGAGATATGAAGAGCTTCTACTAAAGTATCTATAACATCTGTCTACAAATGTAAAATCTTTCTTCTTGTTTTACTGTTTTTGCAATAATGTTGCATGTATAAATTGTCCTCTCTTTTTTGTAGTAATAATAAAAGAAAACGAATGGACCAACCAAAATCCCTAAAATCCTGTCCTCCCAGGACATACTGTAGCAACAAAATACCCCAGTATTGTTACCCAAATGTCTTCTTTCCATTTTTTTATTGTGTTCAATGTATTTTCTATCATTTTTTCACTTCATGGTGGAGGATAAAATGCCTTGGAATAATGGAGACTGTTCTTACACTACAGGTGTCGAAGCAAAAAGGCACACCAGGTTTTTCCTCATTTGATTAAAAAAAAAAAAAATTCTCTGAAGCAGTGGGCCATTCCTCCCTCAAATTTCTTGTGTGGTGCGTTTGAATATGAAAATTGCCTTATATAGGTGGAATTCATTATGGGAAAGTAAAAGCAACTTCATCTACCTTGCTAAGTACTTTCACTGTGCACTCTAGTAACAAATCTCTGATCCATGTGGAACGTATGACTGTCTGAAATCAATGTTTTTATAGTAGAGCTTAGTACAATGTCTACTGACCTCACTAGGTAAGACTTTATTTTAGTAGGTTTGGGTAAAGTGCAATTGATACATGACAGTTCTGCAAATGCAAACCTGGGGAATGTAGATGCCAATGGGTTAATGTGATAAGCACATAGCTTCTGAGCACGGCAAGGCACTATTTGTGAAGACTGCACTGTACATATTGATACAGGACATTACAAAACCAGGTACAGTTTTAAAAGCTACTTTCTGATTTTATAATATATTTTTATTAATAACAGAGAAGACAATATTTCATGTTGCCATAATTACCATTTACTCTAATTATTTGCCTATTAAGATTGGTTTTCTCTAATCAGAGATGAATAGTCTCCAATTAAAATAGTGAATATGTTCTATCTTTCTTCGCTGTATAGCAGTAATTTCCTAAGAAAGTTAAATGACTTAGTAACTTTGGATTCATTCAAGAGGGTGTCAGTCAGAACTGCTCTTAAATACCTACTTCGCTGGTTGGGAACTCTGGAAGAGCAGTATCTGGAACCTCAGAACCTTGTATGCTGTCCTCCCAAGCTCTGCCTCCATTTGTTCAGGAGCACCTAACCTCTACTATTCAATTTAGTCTTCATAACCTTTCTAGCACTGTTAAACTGGCTTTCATTCTACTTTGTGGCACTGAAAAACAGCTATTAGGAAAGCCGCCAGCTTGACTACTCTGGCTGTTGGAACTGAACAGTGTTAGTGAAAGATGGGCCTTTTCTGTGAAGTTGAACTTAGAACTTCAAATTTCAAATACCCCTACAGTTAAATGGAAACAGTTTTCTGATTTGGTTGAATCCCTGACAAAGTTTGAGTCCAGCTGAAAATTATGTATTTCACTTTAGGGGTTCAGTTCTTCATTATGCCTTGGCAAAACTGTAGGTCCTGACAGGACTGAGATATGGATCAGGCACTGGAAAGAATGGGACTGATGGAGAATAAAAAGCCAGTGGGTGCCAACTGATGAGGTGAATTTTACTGATGATGCACAGACATAGTTCAGAGGCAGCATGAAGGTGTCCTGGGGTCAGTGGTTTTGCTTATTCTTTCTAGTTCATTATCCTTTCTGCTTTTCCTTCCATTGGTGCAGCAGCTTAGACAGTGTTACGTAGCCTTCACTTGCTCTGGTGCCATAGAGCTTGGCCAAGCTGCATCCCCATCTTTCCTACCAGTGTTCATCACCATCTCTGCTGACTGATAAGTTAGAGGGGGGTTGAAAGGAGAAAGAAGGAAGTGTCTGTAACCAGAAGCAGGATCTACTTGTTCCAGTAATCTGCCTGCCTGCTGTTTTCTGAGTCCCTTGAGTTATGTAATGTCAATGGGAGTAAGATACAGGGAAGCACCATCCAGATCAGGGAGTGAAGGAGAGCAAGAAGGAGGGAACACAGAGGGCAAAGAAGGAAAAGCTGTGAATATCTTGTGGCAGGAGTTGTTCCAACATAAAATGAGCCTGCTCTGATCAATATATGGACTTCTCTTCCTGACTCATTCCCATGGGTATGCTGGACAGCAGAGTTCTCCTGAAGGCAGTGCCTGACAGCTGAGGAAGTGCTGGCACAAGTGTTCCTAAACTTTACGGTAGTCAGAGATTTTCCAGACTAAGCTGATGTGGGTAGTTGTCTAGGCAGCTTCTCCTCTTTCACAGTAGAAAGTAAATCTAGAAGGTTATGAAACCTTAACTCTGAAGTTTTCATGACACTGGAGTTTGAGATTGTTCAGAGCTGAACACTTAGTGAGATTTAACTTCAAATGATTCAGGAATTGCTGAATATTACGTATTCTTTTTCAATAAAATTTAGTTCTTTCTTGCTTTCAAACTCCCCTAAACAGTAAGGTTTCATTGTCTTAATACTGACCTACCTTAGCAGCTTTTTTAATTAATATTGTAGTTCAGTGATGAAAGGAATGCATAAGGTTATGTACTTTACTATATCAGTCATCTTAGGGGAGGCAGGGGGTTGTGGTTGGTTCCTGTGCAAGGATACTATCCTGTGTTATCAAAAGTGCAGATATGAAAAAAAAAAAAAGCTGATTTTTACTGTAAAACTTTCATTATGAGTGTGTGTGTGTAAAACAACAATTGCAGTTGTTGATCCCTCATTTTCAGCTTGCTTTTCCAGATGGAATATTTTGGTTTCTCAGGTAAGCCTTCTGTAAGTATTAAAATGTGTAAAATATTGATGCCTTTAATGCTTTGCTATATATAATCAGCATAACAATTGAATCAGCTTGAATATATTTCTAGAGATCATTACTCTATTAATTTTTTTTAAATTGATGATTTTATTAAGAAAGTCGAACTATTGACCCACATGACTTCCTCTTTTTTTAATTCTTTCACAGAGGGTCTTTCTCAAAGCTGAAAGTGAGGAACAAATCTTTGAACATCTTGGCTTGGATTATGTCGAACCATGGGAACGGAATGCTTAAAATGATTTGCTGGTATACATTCATCACTTGACAGCAGTGGTGTTTCTGCCTCTCTTGCAGTCTGATTTAGATAGATACATATGCATCTCTATGACAACTAAAAAATTTTAAAACTATATTACTTAGAAGCCATTATACATGCTGTTGTTCCTAGAAGAGTTTAAGTTCTGAATTCTTTCTAGTCTTTTCTGGTGTAGTCTCAGAAGTTTCTATATGGGACTTAGAAGATAGAGATGGTTTTTAGGGGAAAACTTGAAACTGGTAAGAATTTTGGTTGTGATAGGAATTTAACATTCCTGTAAATAATACTTGCTTGGTAAAATACTGTTAGCTATGACCATACCTAAATAATACAGAATATTTGAGCTCAGTCCAAATATTACTGAAAAGCATGCTTATCTTTAACTGAAATTCTTAACTATTTTGCTGAATCACATATAAAATGACTGCTGTATGTAAGATTTAATGACCTAAGCAGTAATTAGTCTGGCAGCCTCAGCAAGTTGAGATTTCAGCTGTAATATTTTTCAAGGTGGGGATCCACTCTACGAATACTGTAAAGAAGTTGAGGATTCAGTGAGAGTTAAAAACATTTCACGGGATGGTATTTTGGAAAAGTGGAAAAATTCAGTAGCAATCTTCAGTTGTGAGAAAAAAATACTATAGATTTGGAGTACTGAAAAGAAAGAAAATTCAAGTGGTGATGTGATGATCCTCAGTCAGGAATATGAAGTATAAGCTGCATGAAAACAACTGCTTTAACTGTCAGGCTGATGGCTGCTCCAGGGTGAGAGCTTTTAATTGTTACATAGCTGAAAATTTATTTATTAGCAGATATATATGCATTGGAATGAAGTTTATGTGAGCTATTTGGCTATTGGCTGCTCTAGAAAAGTATTCCATCTTTATGGTGAGAAATTAATCTTAGATGTGAGACTTTCTGATAAAAGTATCCTATGAGATACTTCAATTCCAGAAAATTTCAGGGTAGCTCTTCTGACTGTAATGAAAATGAAGAATTTGTAATACATTTATCCTTTAATGAACAAGGCCATGTAATGCTTTAGTACATGAAGTTATTTATTGACCATTCATTTGTCATTTGTAGAATAAAGGTGACTAAGACCAAGACTGGTCAAATAATTTTCTTTCTTAAAAGCCTGAACTTTTTTTCCCTGTTAAGGCTGATTTCACATCTGGGTATGACAGAGGGAGAATGGCAGTGACAATGCTGTGCACAATTATTACTGACAGTAATGTCTTCCCATGTTCAAACAATGGCAATATTGCATGGTAACATAGACTTGAAGTTTCTACACATGCATAAAATATGCCAAGGTTTAGAAACGTAGTGCTTAACTACAGGATGAATGACTTAAAGTGTACGTGCCAAAGCTATTGCTGGTAACAGAAAATTAAACGGGAACTTCTGAGGAGCTGCTCTCACAAAGGATCGTTTAGTTAGTATAGTAGATAGGATAGTACAAGTGTTAACAAAATTTCCAAAGTACAGTTTTATATGCTGCAACCACCACTTTCTGGTCATTAAAATAGGTAGTAGCTGTATTTTTGTGAAACGTATTAATTTGTTATTTGGTTAGATACAGTACTATAAGAACACTTAAAAAATATCTGTTCCCATTAAATTATATTTATTTGTTGCCCAGATCTTTTATGATAGAGTTTATGCATCCCACTTTCTATTTCCTCTACTGTATTAATGAGAAATACTCTCATTCAGTTTTATGCATTTATTCTGCAGGATAAAATTTTACAGGATCAGGCCCAAAAGTGATTGTAGGAAAATGAAACCTATTTCTGAACAAAGGATCATGTTTTGCTACAAGGATGTCATTCAATAAACACACCCGTCTGTCTCACAGGTAGTGGGGAGATTTCCTAAGCTTTAGCAAACAACCTGAAACAAAAGCTAAACAGGAATCGCTTTACCAGATTTACTGCAAAAATTGCACGCAATGCTATGAGTCCGTTCTATAATTTGTCGTAATCCTAATTTTATAGTGCAAGCAATTTAAATTCTGTAGTTTAAACCTAATTTGGTGCCTAATTTGACAGTAGAAGTGTAAGCAAGACTTTTTTTTACAGACATAATTGCACATCAGTTGTGCTACTAGGCAAAAGTATGCTGATTTTGTTTACTTGTTCATTCAACTGAGGAATGGACTTTTAAGAGGACTGCACCGTAAACTATTCTAAAACCTCAGTCAGAGACACAGAAGAATGTGATAACAGCATAGAGTTTTATTCTTGCCTGTACCAATAAAACCATCCTTTTTAAGTCCAATTTTGCTAACTGTGCTGAAAATATAGCAGTGCTTTCTAAATTGCTCTAACTAGAAAGCAGTGACATTGCTTCCTGCTTTATTGTGCTGATGTATGAAGCACCTTCTGTGTTTTGTATCAGGATGCTGACACTGAAGTAGCAGTGACATTTTTCAGTCCTAGTGGAAGAGAACAAAAGCTAGAGTACCACCTTATCTAAATATACTTACTACTTGGCCAACATTTATCAGAAATTATAGATTCCAGTTGTGCTGTTTCTGCATACTTCAAGCCACAGAGGAAATGTGAAATATTCTGATTTCCACATAAAGAAATGTTTGAAATTCATAACTCCCATTTTGCCTGCCTATGCACCACTTATAATTATACCACCTGTGGGGGAGAAGATACCAAACACAAGTTCTGTCAGCTCCTTCAAGACTGGAAGAAAACAGCATATCACTTTATTCTTTTCTTACCCTCAGCTTTTCTGAACTTCCTTGAGAATATATTTTGCAGAGGATGAAAACCAGAATTACTTGCTGGATGAAGTATTATAAAAAATTACAGAATTATTACATGATGGGTTAGATTAAACAGAAGGTCAGATTAGATGACCAGGATGGTTTGGCTATGAAGAAGATAGCTTCTGTTATGAACACTTCCACTGAAGAAGCTGGTACCCAGTCACTGTCATAGCTACTGTATGTGGGATCATCCCTGATAGCACTAGCTGAATTCATTGTGCATGCAGTGGCAGAGCCAGAAAAGCATAAACCCATTTTTTAGTAAACAAACTCTGCATCATAACACAATGCTTGTTGCATCAATTAAATCTTGTCCTACAATTCAGAACAGTCTCAGCCCTGTAATGATTTCGGTTGTTCTTGATGGTGCTAGTCAACTGACACTATAATTAAAAAAAAAAAGATAGAAATCATACAGGAGAACTGGCATGAAACAGGTTAAAGGAAAGAAAACCTTTGTCAGTTCAGCATATCTAGATGCATGAGGGTACTGAAAACTCCCTACAGTGTGCTGTAGCTGGTGAAGTCAATGGTAATGATGCTTCTGAACTCATGAAAGACAGGTGAGGCCTGGAAAAGGGCAAACACTTGTAAAAAGAACAGACCAATGTTTATAACAGCAGGAAGGGAAGAGAGAAGTTCAGATCAGTGCACTTAATATCTCCTAAATTGCTAGAATGATTAATAGACTTTATTTTTAAAGCACCTAGAGGAGAATAAAGTGATATGTTATTGGTAACTTGCTTGTCAGAAACAAATCATATCAAACTTAATTCAGTTGTAAAGTCCCTGGAGGCTGATTTTTAAAATGCCTGTCCCTCCTCCCCTGCTTCTCTGCCAAGGCAATTTGAAAAATAGAAAGAGGAGAAAGATTATTGATTTTATAAGCATCTACATACAAACTCTTTAAAAATTGGTCAGTGATCAGTGGTATAAGAGGTATAATTTGGTGCCTATTGGTCTTTAACACTACACTTTTAAGTGTGTTAAAGGCTGCTAGAAAGTACTTTTTGTGTTGGCTGTACGTGAGTGGGAAGTGGTTATTATGGAAACCCTTCCAGACTAGTTGCAGGGCTGTAGCTGTTGCAGGGCTCTTGATAAATGATGGATGACATAATTGAATTCTTCATGATGCCACACTAAAAAAGAAGCCAAATACCACAAATATCAATACCTTTTTGGACAAGTTGTCAGAATTACAGAGGGAATATGGATATTTCTCTCCCATTCTGTCTTGCCCCTTGCCCCCTGTTAGATCTAACTTCATTAGGGGAAGAAGACATGTATCTGAGGAACTCCACTCTACAAAACATTCTCCTCCTACTCCTTGTTGAAGGGGCTTTCTTTTTATCTACTTAACTGAAAGATCCAGAGGTTCCCTTTGACTTCATATGACCAGAAAGTTGGATATTGGACATCTTTAAGCAAATTTCTGTCAAATGCAAATAAATGGGGCCTAATGAACCATATATTTAAAAAATGAAGCTGCAAGCTCTGCTGGTACATGTGTGTATACAGGGAAATATTTTCAAAAACACTCAAGTGAGAAAGAAAGTGTAAATGAGTGGGCAACTCCACTGTGAAATTTAGTGACAGATGGCTGCTAAGACAATCTGCACTAGATGATAAATGACTACACATTAAAGCCTACAAACCACAATAAACACAAAAAATGCCTCCAAGAAACATTTGAACTGAAGTTTAATGATCATACAAAATTACTAGCAAATCAAGAATTACAAGCTGTTAAAAAGACAAAAGGCTGAACTTAGGAAGAACATTCTTCTAACATAAGGGAGGGATGCACAGGTATGAAGACTAATCAGAGCTGTCAGTGATGAACTTAATATTACAATTATTCCAGTTCCTGAGAAATCAAAAGAACCTCCATAAGATGTGGTAAATCCCCCTAGAAGCAAGTACTTCTCATGCCCAATAATGTGGGTACAGACTAAATCCTGCAAAATCAAACTTTTGTGTATAAGGTATGACAAATTAGCCACAGACAAACGGGCAAGAATAATGAAAATGTGTAATGATGAGCAATTATGAGTTACAATTTTAAGACAAAGTTGCAATATTTGTAACACAATAATGAAGGCCCACCTGAGAGCTGAAGTAAATTATATTAAATTAATGGAGTTCAAGAAAAACAAATGATACAAAGCCTCATAATATGATAAACATCTATCACAATGGGCTAGTTATGACAAACCACTTTTACAGGTAATTATTTTTAGCTGGTGGGAAAGGGGAATAATCTCTTCAAAACTATCCAACTTCCAGATACTATGATCTCAGCAATTCCTAATAAAATGAGCAAATAGCATTGACAGTTACAATTATTGCAACAGACAAACTGAATTGGAGAGTATTTATTTTAAGAAATAAATCATGTTAAAACTACACATGAACTTTGTAAAGAAAATAGCAGAGAAAATAATAGGAAAAAGAATAATCTCACAGGTGAATCTTTCTTGTAACAAGACCTTCTATTCTCCACCAGATTCCCCCCAGACTAACTAGTGTATTGATACTAAAGTGTTGGTACTAGAGTATTGTCAGGAGCTAGGAGCTATTGAAAACTATTGGGTCTAGGGAGATTTTGATTGAAATAACAGAGCAAGAAAAACTGTAGAGTTACTTTAGAAGGCACTGGATCTGTATCAACAGAGAAATGTATTCAATGGTTCGTATGCAAGGCAATGTTAAATGTGATTCAGACTGGATGAAGTATAAAATAACATCACCATTTTAAGTTACCCACCCATGACATCTTTACTTTTTTCTTGCAAATTTTTGGCTTGTGTAGATGGAGGAAAATGCTCATTTTCCCCCTTTATCTCTTCAAAAGGATCACACAAACATCCATATAATGTTGAGTAGTAGTTGAATTTCACTGCCAATAGTTATCTAAAAGCAGAGAGAGATGTGATAACATAATCTCTGATACATCAATCACAGGATGCCACCCAGTTCTCTAAGTGAACAGAGGTTTAAGCCTAAAATTCTTAGCCTTCTACGTGTGTGATTCATACTCTTGCTGCTGTGTGGATTTCTTATTGTAAAATGCAAAAGTCATGTTTTTAGCTTTTGGTTTTTATACAAAGCTGATCAAGAAAATATTATGAATCGCAGTGCCACATCAGATCTGTGGTCTTTTTACTGCTGTGCCCTTTCTTTGATCTGGGTTGTTATGAAATTCATATAACATTTCCTTAACTCCTTAGTGCTTAGATAAACATGCCAGTTATTTCTGTGCAAAACCAAACAAACTGTGTAAAAACAAATAAATATTAAGACACCTAACAGCAGCATAATATTGGGCAATGATTGACTTCCATGCATAAGGAGGTGTTTGCTCTCATCCAGCACAAACCATACTCCAGGCTTCTGAATCAGGAGACCTGATTCAGCTCACATTGTGCTGATTTTAAACTAATGAAAGGCTATTGCCTTTAAAGGAGGCTAGGCTCATTTATGCCAGTGGAAGAACTGGATTACACTTGCAATGTCTGTGTGGGATGAAACTCATGGAAGAAAAAAATAGTCTAACATTAGGAAGTTTGTTTGCATTAAGTCAAATCTCTAAATGCAGTCAGGAAGTAAGCAGAGAGATCATCTATGTGAAAATATGTCTTGGATACTGTAAAAACAGAATACTGTTGGGACATGCATATATTATTTGATACATCCCTTGTAGAAATTAACTTAGCAGGATATTCCAGACATTTTCAGTGGTATTCTAGATTCCAGGATCCAAAAATAATGTAAATTGAGGATGAAATCCAAAACAATTTGGATTATATTTTTTTTATAATTTAGCAGGACCGACATAATGCCCAAGAATAGTCAAGTTACTAACTTTACCTGTCAACATATTGTTCAAATTTTAATAATTTAATTTTATTTATGTGTGTGGGGACTTCATGAAGTAACTTTATCAAGTTTTCTTTCTGAGAATGTATTACTCAGAATTATCTCATAGTTTAGAAAATTAGGAATTCTTACAAAAGCACTATCATCTTTGATGTTGAATATTTAACCACCAAAACTGGAATAAGTATGCACAGATCAAACAAAGGTAATAACACAGTGTTATATGTCTTGCCCCCTTTCTTAATTTTTAGGGGTTTTTTATAAATGTTACCATTAGGTAAGATGAATCTTGCCTTTCTCTGCAACTGAGAAAAAAAATTTAGTTCCCTGAATGTATTATCAAACCATTTTATTTTTACAGTGATGCTATGGCTATTAAAAATATCTTATCAAAACACAAAACTCTGTTTATGGAATGCATTAACATTCATGACTGATAATGCAAATGTGAATTATGTCACAGTACACTCAGTATACCATCTGTTCCAGAACGAAAAACATCTGTTGGTAAATGTAAACTGTGGAGCTTATGTGGTAGCAATATGTTCACATACTGTATGGAATAAATAAATTGGATGTTGACAATCTATTGTGTTAGAAGCATTCAACTACTTTCTTATGCTGAAATGAGGAAGAGCTCAGTTGCAAGCATTTTTGAGATGGTGGAGGAGATTATTGTGCCATGTCCCATTCAGATGTTTTTTGCTGAAGACAGTCACTGACAGGCTGCTGTGATCATCATGTGCAGTTATAAGATGCTTTAACATAGCATGGACATGGATGAATGTGCTCTTCTACAGTAGAATTTTCTGTGCTTCAATTTTCGTGATGGTGGTGACACTGTAATTTGTGATATTGTTGGAATTGTCTGTACTCTCTGGCTTATGGGATGAAAATAATGATCACAAAACATGTATATATGAATGATAAAGAAGACTGTTTCATATTTAATAATGATAAATAGCATCAACACATGAATATAACTATATTTTTAGTGTGCTGCACTAATATAAAAATGGAAAATGGGCAGTAGTTTTGGAATTCTAAGGGCCATGCTAGCCCTTATAAAATCTAATCTAACTCATAAAATCTATCCCTTGTAAAATATTTTTTCCCCCTGATTTAGAGTATCCTATTTTCAGATTAATTTATTCATTTGACTGTAGTATGAACAGTACTTCAGAAGTTTCTTTGACAACTCTCCATGCATTCCTTGTCAGCTTATGGAAAGCACAAAGAGCTTTTAACATATTTAACAATCTGTTAAGTACAGACAAATGCCTATTTGAACATATATCTAAAAAGACAGAAAACATAAACATGTCAGGATTTTTGTTTCCGTTTAAACCTTTTTCTTTTTCCTTTTTATTGTGAGAAGGAATTTATCATAAACTGTTGTTAAACAAGTCAAACTGATGTTTCTGCTAATGATGGTTTGCATGTTCTGCTTGTTAAACTGCATCTTAAATGGCTAATGTTTATTTTGCGGGGGATAAAAGCCATTCTGTGGTATGCACAATGCTGGTGTTACTCCACCATGGAGTAATCCAAAAGATTGGGAACCCTTGCTCATGAAGGAGATTTGGGCTTCTGTAATTCTTTGCAAGAACCCTTATGATGCTTTCACAGTCAGTCTTCACATAGCTTTCAAACACTTCAGCTTTTTACTCCAGGGTTGTCCTTGCATGTCACTCTTCTTCAGTTTTCCAGTATGTTCACAATCATTTTCAAGCCACAGTAACGAAAGAATGCTGCAGACAAAATATGTTTAAACTATTTGTTTGGTCAAACTTAGCCGTCTACTGTTCTTTGTGGTAGTGCTAATGTCTGTGGTACTCTTGACTCCATGTATCCATTATCTGAGAGAACATTTTGTTTTTAAAGATGTCAACTGAAATGTTCGTTAGCACATTTAGCCACCTGCAACAGAACTGACTGACCAAATGCGTGATGAAAAATCTTTGCGCAAATGAACACTAAAAAAGGGTAGATGTAGCAGTTCTTAAAAACTGTATGTTAAATTGTTTCCAAATATTGCTACATTGTAAGAATTATATTCTATGGATATTCAAGTACTGAAAGGGATTAATGCATGGACTGAACTCTTTACTACATCTGGTTTCCCCAGCTGTACTACCAGTGCTTTAGCAAGTGCTTTAGCTTTAACCCATTATCTGTGACATAAGTGAGCCACATTAGCTTCAAGTTTTGCTTCTGACAATCTTTCCTGGGATTTATGGTTTATTCTTTACTTCCTTTTTAAAAAATAGGTAGAGATAAATTTTTCATGTCTCCTCTGTACAGAGATAAACTCTACTGTTAAGCATAAATGGTTTAGAAAATTCAAGAGAAGATACAGACAACAATGTTTTTGAGAAGCTCCAATTTGTCAAAAAATGGATTTGGAAATATAGACAGGTTTACAGCTATCTTGCTGTAAGAAATAAAAGCACAGCCCAAGATATCAATACTTGGATAATAAGAGCGGTCTATCTTTCTTAGCTGAAATAAAGACAAGTTAATAGTATTGACATGAGCCTTAAATATCAATCACCAGGCTAGCAGTCTCTTCTCTTTTTCATATTTAGATTGAACGTTGTATATAGGAAAGACTATGTACTAAAGAGAAAAATAGTAGATAAACAACCTTTGCCAGTAAGAATAACCTGGGTTTTTTGGTTGAATTTAGATGGAAAATGTTATGACACATCCAGTAACAGAGATCAGACAAATGATGTAAGAACAATAAAAATGCCTGAGGGACAGAAGGTGTTGAAAATAGATATAGTCGAGGACAGCATCCATGCAGGGGTACACAAACATTGCCAAAGAATCTAAGTGCCAGCATATAGATGAGAAACAGTGCTCGGCCAAGAATGGAATGCTCTGAGGGACATCAGAGCTGAGTTTATGCTCTAGGAAACTATAAATCCCACAACAGCCTAAGGTCAGAAACTGACGATGGGTTTGCAAATTACAGCTAGACAAGAATAATATAGGCAGTGTAGGAAAAAGATAGTACTTTACATCTCCTCATTAGAGTCCTATGCTGCAGTGATGACTGAAGGAACATGAAGTGCATAAAAAATGAAAGTATTCTAAAATTTTTATATTTGCTCAGTCATATAACTCATAGCAGCTTTAAAGGAGATATGGGCTTTAGATTCTAAAGACAACCAATTGAAAGCTCACACAATATAAGAGATTACTTAGTTGAGTGATTGTCCTAACCGTAAATCAAGGCAAAATGGCAGCCAAAAACATCTGACAAAAATTTAGAAGGTTTAAAAAATTATCAGCAATAAAGTTTATAAATTATTACAGCAATATTTCAGCCTGAGGAAACAAAAGTAAAACAGTGGCTATACAATCACTGTTTTTCATACTATTTGATGTAAGTTGTACTCTGTGAATCTGGGGTCCTTCTTAAACAGGTGTTTACACATGGCAGGAAACATGGAAGTGTATGTTGGATACTAGGGGTTGGTGATTGCTGTGGAGATGAAGAAATAAAACTCGATCATTGTCAATCTATAGAATATGTCATAAACCTTGTTTGATAGTCCTTAAAATGGAGGAGGAAAGTCTGAGAAAACAGACAAGAGAATGAAATCCAAGAAGTGAAGTGAGGCAGTAATAGAATGCACAAGAAGCTGTTCTTTCCTCAGAGAGAGAGAGGAGATGCTGGCAGTTGGCAGGCCAAGTTGAAGGGCTGTCTTTTATGCCTGGCAACAGTGGGAAATGGACGTAGAAGAGCTGGAGGAACAAAAATTTTTAAAATAATGCTCTAGCAAATAAGGCCTGAAGAGACCAAGTTGCTAAAAAGCTAAATACAAGTATGAAGTAAATGAGAGGCTCATAATGAATCAAAACAATGTCTGTGATTCTCCAGATCTCAGCTCACTAAGCAGTCAGCCTGTCTTTTTTTGCAGCACTGCAACAGGCAGGACAGTGGGGGAGTTCGTTCTCACTATAGAATGAGTTTTTAGGTATGTTGCAGATTGCCATGTCTCCTCCTCTGTGATCACAAAAATCCTTCTCTTTTCTCAATCTGTTTTAAGATAAAAATGCCGCATTGCAAAGTCAAAGTTGATGTAAGGCTCGTAAGAATCCTCCATTGCAAATCCAAGATTCAGTGGTTAAAATGGGATCAAAGAAATTAATAAGCATTATGCAATTTACCTCTAGTTATGGAAGAGGATTTTCTGTAGCTTTCATGTTAGTTACATTCTGCGTTTGAAAATGCTGCATTATTTATTGTATGCATAAAACTTGATTCTCTAAGGTCTGTGAAGAGCTTTTTTATTAAAAAGAAGTGGCAGCATGATCTGTTTGTTGATATTGTACCAACAGCAAACACTAAAGTCATGAGTGCTGCTACCTCCCTTGATTTGTATCAAGAGTGTATTTAAAATTTACATTATTTTTTTTTCAGAGGATCATGGTTCTAATAGACTGTTGAATATTTAAAATGTGAAAGATGACAGGTTATTAGTTTTTGTTTGTAAAACTTTTAAAGCTAAGAATGTAACATAAATAATACAGTACGTTATTTTCAACTGGTGAAGAAAGAGAACAGCAGTTACCTCAGAACATCAATTTCTGTTTACCAAGATATTTTGGAGAAACTGCTAGTGTGGTGAGAATATTGCATAAATATTCAAACTGTGCAGTTATTATAACCAGTAGTTAAATTTTAAATTATTATGAGCTATTTGGCACTCTATTTGATATGGGAAATACCATGTTTTCTGACTTCAACAGTTAAATGGACTGTGTTTCTAATAAAGAGAGACCTATCATTTTCAGCTGGTGTCCACAAGACACCAGCTATTTCAGCCCTGTTATAACTTACATCTCTGCTCTTGTTTCCTCTCTGCTTATGTTCTACTTCTTTCTACTCATCTATCAATTATAGACATTTTCAGGTCACCTAATTTATTTTTTTTTTTAAACACTCATTTTCAAAGAAGCAATGAAATATGGATGCAATATGAATATATGCAACATCTATTTGGTTTCCTTATTGCTAGAAATCAGTGGCAGCTGGCTCATGGATTAGATGCTGGTTATAAACCCCCACAGTACCTCAGAAATCTGCAAACTATTTACTAGTTCCGTATGCACTGATGGTACTAGAGTGAGTTGAATGCAGGGGGGCGATCTGGGAGCTGTGATAGCGAAACATGGCAGTTCCCAACTGTTTTCCTTGTTAGGAAAAGTGATTTTTGGTCACTGATCATATAAGTATAAATTAAAACTGGTTCTGCATTCTTTGTTAAGCAAATTCTGCTAAGACCACTAGTAGAGAATTTGGTCCCAAGGGCAACCTTTGTTGCAAAGTTTAAAATCCGTGATTTTTGTTGTTTCGAAGGAATTTTCTATCGCTGCTCCATAACAACTGTTGCAGGAACAAAAAGGCAAGGGTTGACCTTGTAAGAAGTTCCAAATTCACTGATCCTTTTACTGTAAAGTTAAGGAATTTGTACCCTAACATTTTTATTGGGTTAAAAGATCAATGTTATGAGCAAGCACTAGCTTTTTTGTTGTTGTTTTTTGGTTGGTTGATTTTTGATGCTGCGATATCTGTTTTATTCTTGTAGAAAAGCCTCCTGAGGGGTAACTAGCCTCCAATTATGGAAGGCAGAATGAAACTCCATCTAGGATTTTGTGTGATCATAATAAGTGGAGAATGCTAACAAATTATTCTAGAAGCCTGAGAGCTCTGAGAGTCTCATGTCTGACACTGCAATTATTATTAATTAAAACCTACACTGAAATTTTCTATGGGTAAATATTCTAGTTTTCACTCTCAAAAAAAAATACTTTTGACACCCAGAGAAGAAAGATATCCAAGCAGTGAAGACAACTTCAATCATGCTGTGTTTTCTCGGCTCATGAATCTGTATCTAACGGGATGAGTAATGATCTACGCAAAATCTGAGAAGGTTCAAACAACTGACACAATGTTCTTCAAAATATTCCTCCCTTACCTCCTCTTATGGAAAATCATGTTTGTTCACTGTAGGAACAGTGACTATTCAGATTAATTAATTTTAAGGTCTGAGGCAGCTTTACAGGCTAAAAGCTTGTGGACTACAAGGGTTAGAAATGGATGACTGTAAGAGTCCTGGGAATCCCCCATTACAAGTGGTTATCTCTGATCCATAGCAAGGTTTTGAATAAAACATGAAAATGGTCTCAGATAGATTAAAGGATTTTGTGATCTTTAACATATTATTCAGCATTATTATTCATGAGGCCCTTATGTTCAGAATTACAGAACAAACAGAACATAGCTTTCACAGGTGAAGGGATTGGGAAAAAAAGTGGTTTAAGAAATAGTTTTCTAAAATTCATGCAACAATTCTAAGAACAGTTTATTCAAATAAATGTCCAAGTTTGATTATTCCGGATTTATGAATTTCTCATTTTACAGTTTTAGAACATTTTGCTCGAGGCCTGTTTGTTCAGTATATTGTTATGCTTATCACTTCTTTCACAAATTCTATTAATCTAAAGTCCCAGAAATTTGCGATTTCCAACATAACATTGCAAATGGTATTTTTAGTTCATTTCTTGGCATGTAGATGATCCACTGATCTTTAGTTTTTATTTGAATCAGGAATACAAAGGTCACAAATAAGTTGATGTATGCAGCAAGGGTAAAAGGAACAGGAAGGAACCTGTCAAGTTTGAGGAGGTCTTGAATAATTCTGTGATTTCCTGCCACATTTGCTCATCCTCTGCGTACTTGCCCGGATGGAAATTTATCACCTCCTGCAATTGCTGTCTGGGCTTCCTGAAGCAAATTTTCTTATTGCTGGGGATAATTTAGTTCAGCAATTTCAAAGAGGTTTTAATTGTTTGCTTTGTGAAATTAACTAGCTAGATTTCTAGTAATGAGATTGGGAATTATTTTTCCTCCATTAGTGAGCAGCTTTCTTTGCATGATATTTAGATATTACAATATAGAACAGCTACTAGCTGCATGAGTGTCTCAAATATACAAGATAATATCTGACAATAAGAATATTTTACTCAATCGTTGTTAGTTTTTAAAACGTTTATAAGAAGATCATTGTTTTTCAAGAATTCTTGGTGCATCTGTCATTTCATTATTCCTATAATATGAGAAATATGACTGTGAGAAAGATGTTGGGGGCATGGCATCAAGATGTATGCTAGACTCTTCACTAGGCAGGCTGGTTGTGTAAGAAGTATAGGAAAAACTACAGGCTGGAAAGATCTTGGTTTATTATAGGCTACGAAACTTCATTTCATGAACCACTATATTGTGGTTTCAGTGAAATTAATAAATATTAGGACTAGCTATTTATTGGTTTTTTCATAGACTGTGCTTAGATATATTGGGGACCACTTAAATGAATACATCATCAGTATAATCCTAAAAATAACAAAATGACAGAATCAGCCCCTACTGGTTTTAGTGGTTGGTTTGTTTGGTTGGTTTTGGGTTTTTTTTCTTTTTTCTTTTTTTTTTTTCTTTGCTACAGTACAAAACAAAGCACAAAGCAAATAACCGCCAACTTCAAAAATATCTAAGAAAACATATCTTTGTAAATATTAAAATAATTGTTAAAATAACCTTCCTAGTTTTGTACTATAAGTAGTGCAAACTGGCAAGTATTATGGTTCCAAATGGACTGCTTTCTCAGTTCTTTAATCAATGCAAAGATATAATGGGCTTTATTTTAAAAGAGGATTCACCCAAGTGTATTTTGTTTGTGTTCATGGTGTTGTACAACACCAGTTGGATGCTTTCTAAAGCATTTGAAAATAAATTTATCATTTTTTGCAGATATGCCCCTGGGAATTAAGTAAGCATGCAAAAATTTTTGTACATTTTTTGGCTTGGTAGCTAATTATTCTTCCTGAAAAGCAACACATTTCATACCCCCACCCACTGCCACCCTTCTCTTATACCAACACATTGATCAGGTAGTCAGCATCTTCAATGATGGCTGAATTTTGCAAGGGTGTGGTTGCATCTGTTGTGGTTTAATCCCAGCTGGCAACTACGAACCATACTGTTGCTCGCTCACTCCTTCCCCTGGCCCCAGTGAGACGGGGACAAAAATTGGAAAAAAGGTAAAAGTCATGGTTTGATATAAAGACAGTTTAAGAGGATGGCAAGGGAAGAGAAAATAGTAATATTAATGATAAAAGAATATAAAAAACAAGTGATGCACAATACAGTTGTTCACCACACACTGACTGATGACCTGACCATGACCCCTGGCCAGCTCTCCCCCCCTAGTTTATATACTGAGCATGATGTCATATAATATGGAATATCCCTTGGGCCAGTTTGGGTCAGCTGTCCTGGCTGTGTCTCCTCCAGCTTCTCACTGGCAGGGCATGAGGAACTGAAAATTCCTTAACTGCTTAATTCCTTAAGCACTACTTACCGACAACTAAAACATCAGTGTGTTATCATTATTCTCATACCAAGTCCAAAACACAGCACTATACCAGCTACTGGGAAGAAAATTAATCCTAACCCAGCCAAAACCAGGACAGTCAAATACCACCATGCTGACCTAGAAGCCAATGACTAAACCACTGTTTACTGCCTTTTTTCTGCTCCAGCAAGATACGATGCTGCCCTGCTATGGGAATGGAAAGGTTGCGCAGTGAGTGTGCCTTCTCTGTGATGCTGCTAGACTGTGCCAAGCAGCCAGAAGTTGTCCTAGGCATTCTGTACGTGAGGAAATATCCCAAACAGATATTTTACGTGGGTTCACTGATAGACCCACTTATTCCCTCTAAAGAATGTATCTTCCTTTAACCTACTTTGGAAGTGGATTACACTCAAACACAAAACCAAACATACGGAAGCATGGGTTTTCTTTCAAATGAAGCTAGTGAGAAAGAGCTGTTTTGCTTTAAACTACCACCAAACTTGGTTTACAATTGCTTTCTGGTATAAACAAGTACTAAAGGTTTCAGGGAGCATGAACGCAATATAAACTAGTGAAGAACAGCTGATAAGAGGAAATAAACTAAATTATTCAATTTGATACTTCTGTTTTACTGAAAGTGTATAAAGCAGGAAAAAAAATCCACATAAAGAAATGCCAGATTATTGTTTTGCTTTAAAAATGTATTTTATATCTTGGGATTCATGTTTCACACCAGTCATAGGATGTGCCGTACAGTGATGAGAGAACCAGATATAAGCAGGGTTATAGTAAGATGGGCTGGCACTACACTCTGCCCTGAGTTATTCCAGTCCCTAATGAACTGGGCATATTTCTCCCTTTTTTATTACTTTCCTTTTGCTCCATTCTGATAAAAATCTCCATAAGTAAGTATGGTACATGCCTAAACCATTAATACTTAGATATTAAGATACCATTTTCCTTCCCTGAAAGCAGCTTTTGCTTCTCAGAGACGATCCTCTTGATTATTCAGTGATGTTCCTTAGAGTACACTTAAATGAGAGATGACAATGTACCTTAGAGCCACCCCCAATCTTCCACTTCATGTTCACATTCCATTACAATGAACTCTGGTAGAGTAAGACCCTGGAGAGTAATGTTTTTACAGTCTCATTATTATCTAGTGTATTAGACCATGAGAAAAACATAGTTTAATGAAAAATATATCCTGTTACGGTGAATGATCACTTGGCAGCAATGGTTATTTTAAAACTTTATCTAAGGCCTTTAAAGTAAGCTTTCACCATCTGTCCTACCTTCTAATTATACATGCAAAAAGAACATAATTCACAAGTGTATCATAAAAGTGGATAATGTAATTGATTAAATGATACTGCTGCGTGTATGTGTTTGGTTATTCAGTGCCTCTGTTTTGCATTTTAGCTCATAAATCACTCTGAATAAATTGTACAGTGACTTTTTCTTGGCAAACAGACAAGAGATGTACTCTCTCACATTTGAGGGGAGGCAATGAAATGATGATAATGATGGATGGAAGGAGAATACCAGAGAGGTACAAATACTGTCAAGCATAAAGTATGTGTGGTCCAGTTCTTTGAACTTGTTCTTTCAACTTGTCTAGGGCCTTATGGAGGAAAAAAAAGCCTGTATGTTAAAACAGCGAGGGAAAAAGGAAGAGCCACAACAAGTGGAAAGAAATATCACTTGTAATTTGTTTCCACAATAAGAAATTAACTGACTTCACAGATTTCAAATAATAGTAAAACCCAAAGAATTGTGTAGGCATTACAATACTTAATTTCCTTAAAACCAGCAGATGTTAGTTTATCCACAGAAAACTCTGGTTAGGAACTGACACCCCAGCTTAAGGTGTCTTTTGATGAGAGCTTGAGTAGGTAAGATGAAGAAGAAATTTGAAGTGCCTTCTACAGAGTTCTCGGAAAATTGTAAATTCTCTTCAGATTCATCTGTTTGAAGCAGTACTTAGTACTAACTGAACTTCCCTTTAATTTTCAGTGGTTTTGCAGTGATTTTTCTACGGTAATGTACTTCATGTGCATTTTGCTATACATTATGTGTCCTAAGTGTGTACATAAAACACATAGCACAAGAACATATTTGTCTGAATGGATGAAAGAAAATACTCGTTATGAAAACTGTTCTGAAAGATACTTAAAATTAAGCAGAAGAAAAATTAATTTTAAAATATTTAACATTCTACCCATTTAGTAGTCTATCCATTTATGTGGTGATTTCCGTGATTCCCAATAGATTTTAGCAGACTTCCAAACAGCTCTTCTCTATTCTTACTTTGTCCCATGATTTAAGCAGATAAGGAGAGTGAATTCTCTGTGACATTAATTTATATTTAATCCAGATCATTACTTTGGAGTTTGGCCTCAATCTTCCAAGAACTACAGTACACATCCCAGTCATGTCCTGTCATATCTTTTGCTCTTTCTCTAATGTCTCCTTCCCTCATTCTGACAGGTAATTTAGAAAGCCTGACACATATCTTCCTTGCATCTGATTGCACTAGATGTGAATGGTTTGAAAGATGGAATGTAGTGGAAAAAACAATCTGTAGCATATTTGAGTATTTTAACCAATATTTTAAAATATTAATATTGACTTCACAAGGATTTCCTAAGTATTAGAAATGCAGTCCAGACAGAGCATTACTGTAATTTTGCCAGGAAATATTCTGAAGAGTTTTACTTATTTCCTGAAGAGATTTTTTTTTTAATATCAATAAAATAATATTTTCTTCTTGTGTTACTATGTAAAAAAGAAATATATGCTTAACATATGTTTGCTTGGAGGTGAAATAAACATACGGTGACTGCTAAAAAGCAAACATGAAAGGTAGGGAAGCTTAAAACCACTGCTAAATCCCTGGGCAAGTACATAACACAGCCATAATCTGCAATGATGTATTGCTCAGAAGAACAGACAAACCAGGCAGGTGTCAAACTCAGCACCTATATAAATCAATAAACCTCATACATTAGGCAGTGATAATTCATCTGAAAATATACGAACATATGCAAAAAGTCTCAGTCACTTCACGTGACTGAGCCTGGGTAAATACAAGAGGATGGGAGGTCCAAGCACAGCTTGTAAATGGTAGGATTAAGGTTTTAGGACTGGAGGCAAAGTCAGTTGAATGAGTGGGAGTTCTTATGCTGAGTTACAGCAGACTATTAATTTGCTCCTGAATTACTTATTCTGAAATCTGAACAGATATTCCTTAATCCATCCAATCTGTTGTTCATGAATGTAATTTTTGCAACTAGCCAGTCCCCTGCCATCAGCATACTGACACATTGTGTCAAAATCAGCTTCAGAAAAGAAACTACCATCTGAAACCAGAAAAACACCTGATTATACCAAGTGCAGAGCGGGTTGCTATTTTGCAGGTTCATTAAACTAACTCAAGTTGATGAACCATTTACTTTTGTCGCTAAAACAAGAGTTTGTCTACTCTTATAGACGTCAACAGCAAGTGAGCAGTTTTCTAGCAAAATAAAAGAAATACCAGGTGCAGACAAATACCTCCAACCTACTGCTATGTGGTCTATATATGGAAGACCTAATTTTGTCTTCTTTTTCCTACTTCCCAAACCACAATTCTCCTTTCACATAGTCTGTATTCTGCTGTTTTGCTATGCTTCTCTCCATTTTTTAAGGATTTATTTTATATTAGATTTTACTTCCTTTATATTGTCTTTTTGTTCACTTGTTTTTTAAACTTTAGTGGAATGTAATTCTTATGCTAGAATCAGAGTTTAACACGTTTTCCTCTTAAGTTTAAAACTGGGAAAAGGAAAAATGAAATCCTTATTATACTCAATCTTTTAAAACCTCAGCAGAGCCAGAAAAGAAATCTCCAATGGTTCAGTAGTTTTAAAAAGAGATTAATCCTTTCTCTAAAGCAATGATTTAATATGGCAGATCTTTTGAGTTTTTCTGTAACTGGGGATCAGTCTTTTTTTACTTTCCAGTAGGGAACAACCACAGAGATACTGACTCAGCTTGACAATGTTTATAGTAGACATTATTTAAACTGTAATATAAATGATTTTGAGATATGAAGTTAGTTGAAGAAAGAGTCTAAGAGGTCCTCTGCTCAGTGATGAGGAATTGTTCACAAGATAACTGTAATTCATATCATGATCTGCAGAGCAGAGCAGTTTTGGACAGCTGCCCAAATTCCCTTCATCACATGCTTGAGTTTAATTAGACTTTGTAGACTGATGGATTATAAAGCCAAAAGGGGGTATTTGGATCATCCCCACTGACCTCCTTTGCAGCACAGGCAGGATACCTTTGCTGTATAAATCCCCATTCCAAGAACAAAAGTCTTTTCAGTCAGGTATCCACTTGTAAAAACTCTGGTGATCAGTTGTAACATTTTAGATCATTGATCCAGTGTTTCCTAACTACCCTTGTTCAAATATCTTCCTTACCTGGAGCTTTATATCAGCTAAAATCAACCCCTGAGCTCACTGTGCTGTCAGAGGCCTGGAGCGGCCCTGCTCTTAACTGCCGGCCCACTGTCGAGGCTTGGCCATTTGTTAGCTCTCCAGGCCCAGCTGGTGGGCTCTGCTGGCCATGGGTGAGTGGGCTGAGGCCTGCCCTGGCCTCCTGTGTTTTCCATGGTGAAGAAATCACTCCCCGTGCTCTGGTGGCTGCCTCACCTATATACCAGGATGGGAGCAGACTATGCAGAAGGTACTTTCCTCTTTCATTTTTCACCACCCTCAGAAACAACAATTTTAGTATCAACATTTCTGCCCTGCAGTGCATGGCTGGCACCTTTACAATGTTCAGCAGTATGGGGCCGTGGGTGAAGGTGCCATGGCCATGGCTGAATTCCTGTCAGGGCCTGGCTCTTCTTGGGAAACCAGCTGCTGCCTCAGTCATTCCAGCAAAACTGTGCCCATGTGTGGGAGTCAAGTGGCTCCACATGACACCAAAACAGGTCTCACCTTAAACAAGGTCCCAAACACTGTGGTCTGGAGGGAGCCCAGGAAGGTAATAGCGATTGGAGATGGATTTTAAGGTTTCTGAGTTGCCTTTAATTAACGCAGGCATGTTGCCAAACAGGAAATGTAAGGCTGCTTTATAAGGGAGATGGTCAGTTAAATTTAAATGAATACATAAGGCATGCAAGGGTAGAAAGGGGTTCTGGAGAGAAGACTGACTGCTGAGAGTGACACTTGCCATAGGTACCAAAAGGAAGTATCACATAACTGGTAATAAACGACTAGCTTTCAATGACCACCAGTGCAGATACTTGGAAATCTAATGGGGTGCACTTCAGGTGGTGTAATAAGCACATTGAGCTCCCTTTTTGCCCCACCAAACTGAAAATGGAGGTTGTTCTCCATGCCTTGATTCTGATTTTGAATGTATACATGTTTATAATTAATTCTTAGCAGAAAGAATCTGTAACAACTGAATGAAATTATCTGTAAAGGATGAGAACAAGAAAAAGTATTCTTAGTTAAAATGAAATACTTCATTTCTGGTTTGGGGTGGGTTTTCTTTGTTTGTTTGGGTTTTTTTCCCCCAACATAGGAAGTGACTAAATCCATGGAGTTATTTCCTTTGCATGTGTGTACTTACCCATGCTTTAAGAAGGTGTAACATTCAGCCTTAAAATGACCATGGCTACAAGACCCGTATCTGTAATTGAGCCTGATCAGCACTGCAGCTGGTGACAACAAAACTCAGCTGTAGCTGATAAATCCATGAGGGTCATGCTGACCACTTTCTCAGTTTGATAATATATGAATAACCTTCTTAAACTAATACTAATTAACTTTGTACAGTTTCTGCTGTAAATTATTTTCTGAGCCTCTTAGGATTGCTCTTAGCCAACTGCATACATGGCAAAAGGTTAATTGTTTGTGAAAGACAAAGAAAAGGGCACCTCTGTGACTCCCAGTAGAAATTAAGAAAATAATGAAGTCTTTCTATGGGAATTCATCTACTTCATGTGTGATGTACTGACTGCAGAACTTCTATGATATTCAAGTATGTATTTTCAAGAGCAGTGTTTAACAAAAACAGTGTACATTTATATGTAATAATGGGTTGGATTTCTGTTTTGTTCAGAAACCTGGCTGGCAACAGATGTGACAATTTAAGCTTGTCTGTTTTGAGAGGAATTATTTCATAGATATATATAAAACTCATGTATTGTCTGTGCTGATCAAGGCATGCTGTGTTGTTCAAATCAACCTACAGTATGCAGTAAAATTATACTTATATACATGGCAACCACTATCAGACCAATAAGGAATGCATAATTGTTGTGGCATGAAATATTTATGTGGCGTATCGTTACCAGAAAAGACATGAATTGCTAATTGCACCCAACAAATGACAAAAGAAACTGCATGTGATACTACACAATGATATAGTTTTTTAGAGCTTATTTGGAGCTGGTTTATAATGCAGAGTTTATAGAAACATTTTCATTTAGTTTATTTTAAGACATTTATAATATATTGTCTCTTTTGTTTCTTTCTGACTTCCTTATGAAGAAACTAATCTACAGAGGTGTTGGTTGAAGAATACCAAAAATAAAATAAAAATTATTTCAAAAAAAGTGTTAAAAAGCTTTTAAAAGTAAAGTAATCATGTCAGGAAATTATTTCTTCAAGATTCACCCAAGTTACTTCCCTTCTGCTCAAGTAACAGTTATTTCCTTCTCCCTCATGCTGCTCTTTGGGCTTACTCTTCCTCTTTGATCTTCTGGAGTTGATTGTGTAAGCAAAGTTGAGATCAGTTAGCTTGGATGAGTCTTATATGTGTAAAGATCTCACATGTGGAGAAATAAGGCACGTTTTTGAAATCCAGATTTGTAGAACATTGTGGGTTTTTTTATTACTTGAATGTACCTACACATACTGTTCTGTAAAAATACTTAACATTTTGCCAACCTCAGGCTGAAAGCTGTGAAGTATAATAACAAGCAGAAAAATATATTTTGGAAAGTGGATAGGGGTAGGGAAATAAAATAAAAAGCTAGAAAGTTAGCATGTGGGAAACCTGATGGTGGAAGTAAGGTAAAAGTGAAAAACTGTGCTTTTGGTGCTAAAGGTTTGCTGATTACTTCATTTTGCATAGCTGAAATGATTGGTTAGGTTAAAACCTAAGCCTGAGTGGCCTTTATGGTGCAGTTTAACTGAAGAAGTTATTAGTTTCTGGATAAGTTTCTTATGAGAAACTGATTTTAAGATGATTTGGGAGAATTTAAGGGTGAGAAGCTTTAGGATGGACTAATTGATTTTCTGGCTGTAACCTATACAAGCAGGAGTCTGAAAGAAGTTTTATATCTTAAGCTTACTGACATCTTTTCTGTGGAGCTCAATAAATGAAGGTTTGATTACTAAAGGTTCTGAAATTTGTTTCTGACCACATGGGAAAGCATGATCTTTTTGGAATGATCTGAATATTACCACTGAATATTTTGAATTCTAATGGAAGAAACTAGGAAATATTCCCTTTTTATGGAAATGACATCCACCAACTCACTGGAGATGAAGGTTGGAGTCTTTTGCAATTGGGATCTGTGGAGTCATGCTGTAGAGAAGACAGTGGTTAAAAGGTTGGATTTGCTCCTATTTGAATAGAAAGGAAATCAAATAGTTGCAATGAATAGTCATGACTGCAGTACATTTCTTTTGTAGTCAAAGTTGTTTGCAGGAGAGAAAAAACAAAATAGACCGTGACTTGTTTTTACACTTGAGACTGGCTTCGGATTTTCCCACAGCTTTCTGCTGAAGCAATCATGTTACACAAAAACAATTTGGCAAACTGACAATATCTTGCCTTTCTGGCAAATGGTATCAGTCATACAATTGTTTTCCTGTCTTCTGTAGACAGGTCTGTCTGAGGAGGCACTACATTGGCTTGCATACCACTGTTTGAAATCTCATGTACAAAAAATACTAAGATTTGAAATAGAGTGCAAACTATATGGTGATACATTATTTTGAATTTCTGGCATGCAAGTATACAATTTGGCAGTGACTATAAGCAAAGAAAAAGAAGATTCACGTAAACACTAGAGCAACAAGGCGGAGAGAAATCTGTAAATTTGGGTATGTGGCAAAATGTACATTGAAGATAATTTCAGCAAAAATCAAGGAATAATAAAAAGAGCAAAGGTAAGGAATTACAGTAGCCAGCTATTACTACTCTAAAAGATTAAACAAATACATAGAAATCCTTTCTTTTTCTGCTACTGGGGAATAAAAATATCATTCATTACTTCTCTAAAACACATTTTTCTAATGTTGTCAATCTTTTCCTAGTAAAGTTTCAACATGCCAAGAATGGAATAAGGATTCCAACTTTAGAATCATAAACTTTTCCATCTTGCCATTGTTGCATTTTTTCAAAGAAAAAATTAGACAGAGAAATCTTCATAGATGTGTAGGCTTGAAGCCTTTCCTTTTCCATATTTTCCAATATTAATTTCCATTGTATGGTCCCTTTTTAAGGACAATTATAATGCTAATGAACCATGCATTGTAATACCTCTATAACAAAGTAATAATAACTGTTTAGTAATATGACAACATATACCTATTAGACAAAAAATACCTTTTTAAAAGAATGGTAACCCTTATTTTAAAATGCAAATTGAAAAAGAATTATCATAAAGAATAACAAAGAGGACATAATAACATTCTTATAATACAGGTTTTGTTAAAATCAGCTAATTCAAATACAATTAACATTTAAAATAGGAATTTTATGTTTTATTGTATTCTGCTTTTTTAGATATGCAAGGTTATTAGGAACACTGCTTCTTTTATATTTTCTTAAGACTATTTAACATAAAGAAAGTGATTTTGTAAGAATATACTTGAATTAAAATCCATTCCAGATCAGCTTTTGCAGCTTAAAAACTAAAGAGGCTCTGGTTTCATATATTCCTCAGTTTAAAACTCTAGAAATATTTACAGAATCCTTTTGGTTTATGGTTTGATGAATCACTTTACCAGAGATAATTTGGAAATTCTGCTTATTTTAGAATATAATTCCCTTTATTCTTAACAGTATTCATTCTTTAATCCGTATTTTGTTTAACAACCAGAAGGTGGGATGTTCAGGTTTTCCACTTAATGAACCTGTTTACAATTCTTGTTACAACCACGAGTGCAGCTGAGCCACGTAGTAGTACATTATGTTCTTAATGTTGCTTAACCAAGACCACAAATCTTATGCAGATCTGGTGAGTTGAAGGCTTAAAAACAATAGTAATTTTAGAAGTGGTTTACATTGGTATGGCAATGATATTTGAATTCATGTTTGAAAATATCTGGACATCCTGACTGAGAGGTCACTGTTATTACTGTTAGTGTTAGGCTGAAGCAATTATACTAAGGGCAGAATAGGGCAAGAGAAAAAGGAACATTATCCAGAAGTATCTGTATGTTGAGATAATCAGGTTCAGTATACCACTGAGTCATTTCCAAAGAGCTGACCCTCTGCAAGGATCTCAGCAAGGGATGGCCTAGGAGATGAGGGGAAAGCATGTGATAACAGTGACAAACTGCTACTATTTGGCTAAAAGAGTAACTCCACTGGAAGCTTCCAGGCATAACAGAGCTGCGATCACTTTAGCTGGATAAGGAGATGAACTTTCCAATTACAGCACTGTGTGAATTTTGTTCAGTGCCACTTCTATATAGGAAGGATAATAACTAACCCCTGATCGGCTCACTCAACCTCTCCTATTCAGTGGCCTAAAATGTTCTGCTGTCTTCAGGCAATCAAAAAAATATTTGACAAAATAGTTCTGGAGGTGTTCACATGTTTCAACAACATTTTATGGTCTAAGGGATCAATTTCTTTAGTTGCTTTCTCTAATCCACTATAAATGAGCTATTCTTTTTTTTTTTTTTTTTTTTTTTTTGACAGAAATTACATGTACTGTAAATCAGTACTCCTGGTTCTACTTGTCCATCAAGTCAATTTTATTTCACTCTTTTAAAAGGAAAACTTCTTTAAAAGATAATCTAATTTTCCATGCAAGCTTTCTGCTCATAACATTGGAGAAGGGACAGAAAATAGCTGTTTGTCCATAGCTGTTTGTCCATAGCTGTTTGTCCATAGCTGTTTGTACACTCTTAAGTGTATGAAAAAGAATATATCTGAAGCAAGTAGAAAATACATTAGGCTTGCCTTTGAAACCCAGTAAGTGGTAGAAAGGCAGTAATCTAAGTAGGACTTGATTGTTACAGAATGCTGGAGAATTTTAGAAAGTTGTAAGTTACTATCAAAAAGAATGAGGATGGTGACAGCCTCAACCCTGTAACTGACATTCTATTAGAATTAAAATTAGGCATTAGAACACTGTTTATATTTGGAAGAATTATAAAGTTGGTTTATCAGCTTGGACACAATGATAGGTAAGTTGTGAACAAACCCCATACCGTTAGTGATAGTTTTTCTGCTAGAAGTGTTCAGATGTTTTCTTACAAACGGTGCAGCCTAACTGGTTTTCATGTTTGGAGTTGAAGTTGGATTTTACAGAGGCTGGTTGAATTGTTTAATATATACATTGTTACAACCTGAATGTCCTTGTAAAAGGTTATTAAAAAGTACTATTTTATAGAGGAAGAGTAATCAATTTTTTTTACTAAAGAGACTATTTAATAGCAATGCGTGGCATACACACTCCATTTTTCAATATCAAGACCAGCTAAGAGAGACTTGTTGCTTGATGGAAGTTTTATGACATGATTTATGCATGTATGCTTCTGAAATGATTAGGCAATAGTAAATATGATAATGTATTTATCTCTGGGTTTGAATACTCAACCTTAATGTTTGATTCATAAACAGAAATTTTGTTCTAAAAGTCAAAGCACCCAAAATGGTATCAGCAGGTACTGAAAATGTACTTGCATTTATTTCCTCTCTAGATATGTGGAAATATTGTATGTGAAGATTGCTTAAAAATAATCTTCTCAGTTACATGTATGAATAGAAATAGGTTGGTTTGGGGTACAGTGGAGGATACTGTGTTTCTCAAGATAGGACATGTTCTATATTCCTGGTAAATTGTTGTTGTAGTTTAACCTCCATATTACAAACCTGTAAATACTTCTGTTGGCTGAAGCAGATGGTAGCATTGCTATTCAACTGTTTAATTAGACATATTTTATTTTTTCAAATTTTCAGATACAAAATCCACATTATTCAAAACTTCGAAGGATTAAGCCTTCTCACTGGAAATGCAAACAGAATGGCAGAAATCACTTGTACTTGGACAGATGTCTCTGAGTTTACTTAGTGTTCTTTTTGTAATCCCATAGATAGCAAAGTGTTAGTGACTGGTTCCAAAACAGTGCAATTTGCTACTGAACATGCCGAGAAAATCATAGCTTTGATAATGAAAGCTGGAAAGACAAATGCTGCAATTTTCAGGAACACATTTATAGTTTGTATGTGGCTAGAGATTTTCATGCATTACAACTTCTATTGTGCTTTACCTGTGTTTCTGACATTTTTGTTAGTGTTACATTTTTTAGCCTTAACATACACAGGATAATCCCAAATAGGAGTGGTTGTGTGTCTGTACATATAGGAACAGGACTACACATTTCAATATTGTTGAATATTCTCTCTATATATTTGTATCTTCTTCTGTATCACAGTCTAGTAATAGACATGCAAAATATTAATCTCACCTTTTTTTCTTTATAATCCTATTTCACTTCTATGGAGGTTGAAACAGTAAGGCTGGCAGTGTGTTACAATACTTCACAGTCACACATCAGCTTCATACCCAATGGGTTCAGACAGATTTAAGTTCAGGACCATATGTGAGCATCCTAACTGTTTGGGTACCTCTTGCTTATATGAGGTTTTATTTCTAATGGCAGAAATTAGTTGTTGTCTAATTTTAGGCTATGCTCAAAATAAAGCCGAATGCTAAATTGTTAGGTCTGACTCTGATGTAGAACCAAATAATAACAGGAAGCTTTGAATCTGCAGAATTGAATTCTCACATGTCTCCATCTTTATATGATCTATGTAATCCACAATGCATTTCTCTGACATACACTTTTTCTTTTTTAATTTACCTGTGTCTGCAAACTGCTATGAAGAAAGCAAGCAAGAACAGTTCTGGCATAGGCTGTAGGCTCTCTGCTACTTTGATATGTGTTAGGGAAACTGCTTATTTACTCCAGGAATGGATGATTAATTGATTGGTCTCTAGAGAAGCCTAAGAAGTACAGTTTCTATAACACAACTACAAGGAGAAATTTTGCAATACTAAGTAGACCTGAAAAATTCAAAAGTCCAGGGAAACCAGACTATTTGTAGCTGGGTAAGAGGCTGAGGAAACAATGAAGTGTTAGCTGAAACCCATCTCCTTCTGGCTGACCAAAGAAGGAAAGCAAGTTTTGAGACAGTTTTTAAACATTTGGCTTCTCAGGATGCTATGCTATGCTATGCTTATGCTATTGCTTCTTGATCACCAGTTGCCACTACCACCACCACCTCTAGTTTGGTTTTGTAACTAATGAAGTAGTTGTCAGTGTAAGTCTAAGTTATGTATATAAAAGTAGTTTTAAGTAGTCAAATATATTTAAACACAGATATTTATAAATATATTCTATATACTATAATATATATTTAGATGCAAGATATATTTATATTTTTATTCATATACTCAGTGATCCTTATTGTCTGTATCATTTACCTAGAGCAATTATTACAATGAAATCCTCTACATATAGAAAGTGTTATGCTTACAAAGGACTTACTTAAATTTTTCATGAATGTTAAATGTTCATTCCTTCCTTTCTCTGAAAAAATTGCAAAACAGAGGGTTGGGTCTTGCTAAAGCTTTTGCCAATAATTAATAGTACGTTCACTGAGAATGTCAAATATGATTTGTAAACAACTTGGTCTTTCAAATAATTATTCTTACTGTCTTTTTTTCCCTTTTCATATAAAACAATCAATTTTCACAGGCCACTGAAGAAGTATTATTCGGTTCACCCAAACTAGGATCAGAAGCTATTGGTGTGTGGCATCTTTAAAAAAACAAAACCAAAACTCCTCAGAAACAAAAGCAATTGAGAGATTTTATTTTCAAGTTCAAGATATTTGAAGCAATGCCCTTCGTGCACTTTGTCTGAATCATTTTATGCCGGAGAGCATATTTTCCCTGTATAAAAGTAGAAATTGCTTATCTCAGTGGCGAGGAAAGTCCGTGTCTCAAATACAAATGAGTAAGTAAACTAACTTCAGAAGAATGCTTCCCTCTGCTTCTAGAGAAGCCGAGTTCTTGGAGGAATACTGTCATTCACTTAAGGCTTGTGAAGGGTGGTGTGCTAAAACCTCTTCTTGCCTTCATGTACAGTGCAGATACTGTAAGTATTTAGTCTAAGCAGAATGTATAGACAGGCTGTGATCAAGAGACCACAAATGGGAAAAATTTGGTTCTGGAAACTTCTTATCTTATTACAGGGATAATGACTTGAAAATGAACCCGGCAATTTTGCATGATTAGAAAAGTGATATTCATGTTGATTTCTCATCACGTTTCCAAATGGAAACAGATTTCTGCCACTTATTACATAGCATTTATGTCATAGATGACTTAGTGTGTCTCCGTTTCCGTCTGAACAGTCTCTGCTACTCCATTGATGGGGCTCTTTTGGTGTTTAGACAGGCACAGATACATCAAAATCATGTATTAGCCACTTTTCCATGCCACTGAGTCTGTATTAAGAGCTCAGGAAAATGAAACCAAGAATGACGTATGATTTTTAATGTTTTCAAATTACATCGAGTCTGATGATTATGCAACAAAGGCTCCTTAGACAGCTCCTTTATATTGAAATCAATACTTGTATTTATTTTACCCAACTGAATGATCATCTAATTTTGAATCTCTCATTTCCACACTCTGCAAGCACATTTAAACTCATAGGTCTGTTTCTGGCCCTAGACACTTTTATTGAAATGAAATAGAGACAGCACAGCTGATCTATTTCTATATCTTTGGATCACTTTTTTACACTGTTGTGGCATCTGCATGACTCACAAAGTGTAATGTGGTGTGTTGTAAATGTGCTGTGTTGGTGTGTTCCCCACTTTTTGCTTTTTCTATAGTCTCTGTAATCCACTTTAAGCTTTTCTCAACACATTTGGTAAAATAATTATACTGTGGAGAAGGTGAGGTTTATGGGCATTTAGGCCTGTTCTGTGCGTGAATTTCAGTCATGGGCTTGTCTCCATGACTTTTATTTCCATCTTGGTCTGAAGATGCACTCAGTACAAGAATTCTGTCTTTTCTCCTGTAACATTAGCTACATATTCAGATAACTTTTACTGAGACTATTGGTGTCTCCTGTTTAAAATATCAATTTAAATGAGAAACCACAAGTGACACTCGGCATTTGATGATGAAGAGGGACTCAAGTTACCAACATACGGTGACTCTGAAATGTACGTCTTTCTAGTCACAAGTTTGAGCTTGTGCTTCAGTCAGTACCCATATGAAAACTCACTTTCAGGGTAGAAATTATTGAAGTTATTTCACTGAAGATGTTTTGACAACGGGGGCAGGTCACCAGGAGAACCCTTCAAGGGTTTGTGCTAGGACCAATGCTCTTTAAAAGTATTCACTAATGACATTATGAAAAGGCACAAATAATGAGGTTTCATTGGTTTAATGGTTATCCAGGGTATTAAAGAAAAAGGTGAACTAATGTGCTGGTTTGGCTGGGGTAGACTAAAGGGATATTCCATACCACATGATGTCATGCTCAGGATATAAAGCTGGGGGAAGAGGAAGGAAGAGGGGGATATTCAGAGTTTAAGGCATTTGTCTTCCCAAGTAGCTGTTACATGTGGTAGAACCCTGCTTTTCTGGAGATGGCTGAACCAGTCTGCCCATGGGAAGTGGTGAATGAATTCCTTGTTTTGCTTTGCTGGTGTGCATGGATGTTGCTTTACCCATTCAACTGTCTCTATCTCAGCCCATGAGCTTTCTCATTTTTACCTTTCGAATTCTCTCCCCCATCCCACAGTGGGGGACTGAGTGAGCAGCTGTGTGGTGCTTAGTTAGCTGGGGTTAAACCATGACACCTTTTAAGTAATTTCAGAAAGATATAGTAAGACACAAGACAACAATAAAAAGTACAAAGTCCTAATATCACATTCAAAATAAGGGGCTCGGAGCTGGCCATTACTATGTAGAAGTGGTACTTGGGACACTACGCAGAATTTGGGATTATGGTAGGTCCATGGATATGCCAGTCGAATATTGACCAAAAAGTGATATGAATTATTAAGAGAAAAGTTGTGAACAAAAAAACCAACTTAATAATGATAGCCTATACATGAATGCTTTATCTCAGTAACTGTGCACTGTTCTGCTGCTATTTCAAAGGTTCCTAGAAAGACAGTCAGGAATATCAAAATGATGGAACAACTTTCATAAAAGAAAACTTAAAAAATCAAGAAAAAGGAACACTTAGAATTTTGGAAATGGAAAATCCCCTACTCACTGTCCCTTACACTTTGATTGTTCTCCAGGGTATAAAGCTAATGTATTTGCCATGGTGTTGATCATGGTTACTGCAAGAAGTTATCAAGCTTCCTCTGGAATATTATTTCTCTCACTATTAGATTTCATTGTCATAACCTTCAAATGTTTGAGGAAGGATATAATTCATTCTGGTTTTTATTTAGTTAAGTCTATATACTTAGTTTGCTTACATCCCATGTTTCTGCTGCTTATATTTTTCCACATTGTGTTACTTTGCTCTGTGGAAATGAAAGAAAAAAAGACTCAGAGAAGAGAGCCCAGGGCTGCTGGTAGTAACCAATCCTAATTGCTTCACAAGAGGTAATATTGTTGTGGAACTGAAAGAGGTTGAAGCAATGTGCAAAACCTTCATAAATTAGGAGGAAAATGGAGTTCAAGCAAATAGCATATTTCAAATCAAGACAGAGGAGGTTTCAAGTGAATACAAACAATAAATTGGCTCATTCAGATTCCTTTTAGCTCTGAATTTTCCCTGCTACTGAACCCTCCTGCTTCTGTGTTCCTTGTGCCCATAAATTTGTTGATCACCAGTGTGTAACACTGTCCTTTTTGGCCACTGTCTGAACTAGTCTTTCACAAGGATCTATATCTCCTGTCTTCCTCTTTCAGTTACATTCACATTCAGTGCTTGTTACTCCCATTATCTTGATCTTGCCCTCATGATATTAGGAAATTGTTCCCTTCCCCCCCCCCCCCCCCCCCCCCCTAATAAATCTATGATGTGCTAACCTCTGCCTAAACATTATTTGTTGTCCACTTAGAGTCAGGTTATCTACAATATTGTCATAATGCCATAGAAGTCAGAAGGGCCGATTCAATACCAATTCAATAATTTAGTGCAGTATATCACAAAACCATTTAATATACCTACCTATTCTTATTTTAAACCTCATAATTTGGACTATTCTGTTTCTGTATTTTGAAAACTAAATTGTTCCATACCCAAGAAAAAAGAATCATAGAGGAAAGAGCACCACAAATCACTAATGGATTTTAGGGAGGTATATATAGCCAGCATCATAGATAAAAGCAAAACTTCCAAATTCCTTTTTGTTCTCACATGGAAACACTTTTGTCACCATGCAGATCTGAGGAGCAGTTTGAGTCTTTGGGAAACAATAATTGCAGCATTGTTAGTCATTCACATTATTATATACCCACTCTCTATAATCATAATTCACCATACACTTGGAGCTAGCTGGCACAATTTTGGACTCTTATGATCATCTTGCTCGGAACTAGTAGCATGAAGAGATCAACTCTTTTGGGTTTTGTTGGATTTTTTTTTTTTTTTTTTTTTTTTGACAGAGATAGAATGAGTAGGTCCTGCTCCAGAGTTGACCAGGTAACAAAAGTTTTTTCCATCCAGCTATAACAAAACGTTGATTCTTTGCCTTCTGAGGATGAAAATTATCAGTTTTAGAATGTGTCAAAATCTTGCTTGTCAATGAGCAGAAGAGTAAATTGGAAAGTGGATAAACGAGCATATTTCTTCCACAATAGTAAATCTTAAATCCGAATGGTATATTGTCCAGTTACAGTTCTTGGACCATGAGGTTTCTTTTCCTGCTAGTCCTGATAAAGGGCTGTGTGGATTGATGCTAAGAGTGCTGAGGGCTGAAGGTTAGGTCAAGGACTGAGAAATCAGAAGAACAGTTTGTGTTGTATTTTAACACAGCAGTGATTGTGACAAGTTAAAAATATTGCTAGCAGAATCATTTGGAGGCAAAAAGAATTCACTGCTCACTGTTTGGCAATCTCTGATCAAAGAAAGTGAAAGCTGAATGTGATCTCTCAGTACTCCAGAATGAACAAATCATCATTCATGGTAATATTTCTAACTTTGCCTGTGGCATAGATGCTAAGTTGCTTGAGTTTGCTAAGAAATTGCTTTATAATTTCTCAACAGTTGCAAACTGGAGCAAATAATCTGCAAGCCTCACCCTGTCCATGTATTACCTGTCTGTCTAGCCACTTAGAAAAGGCTCTTAAGATGATTTAAGTATGCAGGTGGAAGAGAACATTTGCGTTTCCTATCTTTGCTAATTCTTATGCAAGGACAGATACAAACCAACTTGTATGTCTACACTACGATATATGTAGTAAGATTTCCTTGGAAAATGTTCATACTTGTTATTAATTACAGTCATTAAGTTTCTTATATTCACTTCCTAGCTATATATTTCTTCTTTTCATGTTTACTTACCTTTGCTTGAAACCAAGTTGCCCATTGCATAAGAATTCAATCCCTTGTGTATACAGAGAATCAGTCTCTATAGGAATTACTGTCAAGCTATTAGGTTTTTATTTATTATTCTTCATTTTGGCCCACAAACTACTTTAAAAGATCTATGAATGGTGACTAAGAAAATTGAACAACTTGTTAAATTGAAAACAGCTGGAAAACATTCTTAGTTTTAAATTCACAAGATTATTTCAATAGGAAAAATTCAACCTCTTTTTCCTTGAGCTTTTTGAGGTCCAGAAAATAATTACATAGCTTTGGCTGCCTATGTTGAGTTGAGAATGAAGTGAAAAGCTCGTGTATTCTTTTCCATCTTCTGAAAAATGATAATTTTACAGTTGTTAGAATCCATCTTCTTTCAAAGATATAATGACATGTTTTCCTCTTATCTGTCCTTAAAACATTAAATCTTTTATATGAATTGGTTGACAGTTTTTGAAGGATAACCTTTTCAACATCATAAAATAAATGAAAGTGGTGAAGGATTTAGATTCAAAATGCTTTACCAGTGCACTGATAATTTGATGAACACTGCTATCATTTTTCTAAAATGGCATTAGATTAAATCTTATTCATCCAGCAAATTCTTTTGAAGAGACTCACCTTTAAAAGTTGATGACACAAACCAGCTTGAAATGTGATTGTGGTATTTCAAATGCCCTGTCTCTAGAGTAAATTATTTATGGTGCATTATGAATATTTTGTAGGTTTCTTTACAAGACTTGTTACCTTAGTATTATTATTTTAAAAGCTAAACTTACAAGAACATAATACAGCTCCCTCTCCATAGTAAGATCTTGTCTCTGGTAACTTAACACATTTTTCTCCAGGCATTCATGTCAGCAGCACACGATCATGATGTGAAAGGAAATTGCTTCCAACGCCTCTAAAATTGCTTGCTTGGCTTGAATTAATCTTAATCGAATTTCTGTCTGAGATGTTTAAAAACCTTACAGAATCTCATCCTTTGAGCACAGCTTTGCTAATTTGATTCTACATTCCAAAGTGACGACAAATTTTGAGGCCCCGCAGGGCTGCTGTTGCTGATAATGTTTCTATGCAGGTGGTATGAACCACACTGTCCATTAATGTGACATACCTTTACAATGAAGGTCCTCATATAATAGATATGGACGCAAGTTCATTGTTTTCCCACTTAACCATGTTGACTCCTTGTCTAAGGGACCAAATGTGCATTCACTTTTGAGAAAGAAAACCTAAGAAAAATACAGTGTATTTATCTTCAGATATTTAAATTGGGGAGAAAGCCAAGTTACTAACCTTATAAATATGATTATTTTTTTATCAAGATAATCCAAAAACTAGAGATTTATCACAGCACAGAAAAAAACCAGAAAGGGCAGAAAAATCTGTATGATATCAGCAAATGACTCAGAAATGCCTTTGAGTTTGTAATACCTCAAATAAGTTTGACATACCTCATAAATTGAATTGCTTCTTTCTAAATGAGGAACCAGATCCACGTTTCCAATTACTGAATTGCATGTAATCCATTCTCTTGGGTATTTCTAAACTTAAAATGTTATTATGTTATTTAATTGTACAACATTTATTTTAAGTTAATGTCCAATATGTTCTTTTAGGTACTTCTTTAAAAACTTAGCTTCTGTAAGTAAAACTGTTCCTATTGATACTAACTTGGTCAGAGTGAGCTGAACAGTGGATATTTCTTTTTGCAGTAAAAATCAAATACGGTTAAAAATAATATGTCTCATTACAGTTAGAGAAAAATGTCACTGAAATAGTGTTGTGTTAAGAGTAGCCTAAATGTACTGTCTAGTAAAAAAGCATAGGGAATCATCCATCAGCCTATATATTGAGAAATGAGGTATCAGGTCTGTTTGGATTTTCTATTTTCTACACTGATTGCTCATTCAAAGAGCAGTGGATATTCTGTAGTCTTCGTTCTGTAAAACAGATTCTTCTTACTGTAATATCTAATAACGGAAGAAAGCTGACAGCAGTAAACAACATATTTTCCTTGGCTTTCCCTCATGTTTTGTCACCTATGGTATATCCCACCACAGATTGACATGATGTATTGCAAGCGTCCTAATGCAGCCAGGAGTATCAGATGTGCAGTTGTAGTTAGAGAATCATTTTATTTCTTGTTCTAAGTGATACTTACCAACTCTCTGGAGCTGTATATGTGTAATTCATGAACTTTTCAGCTTTTTGAGTAGAATTAAACTTTGACATATATTTTTAGTGGAAAAAATAAGTATTTTAGAGGTGGGGTTTTTTTCATCTAAATGTCAGACTTGCATGTAATGTATAATTCCTCAGTGCATTTATATAATTTTGATGGGTATAATTACCAATAATTAGTATTTTCTTTCAGAAGATTACAGGGAGAACAGGCTTTAAAGAATGCAACTACCTCGCACACACATCTGTCTACAGATATATATTTTGAAATCATGGAAGAAAGCTGTGCTATTTAAAGGCACTTACTCTCCAATGGACATTTTCTCACTGTAATCAATTCAAAGCCTCACTGATTTCAGCAGTAATGTAGGGGTATATTGAGTTTGCATGGCAAGATTTTGATAGTGGGGTGGGCTACAGGGGTGACTTCTGTCAGAAGCTGCTAGAAGCTTCCCTAATGCCCATTAGAGCCAATGACAGCTGGCTCCAACATGGACCTGATGCTGGCAAAGTCCAAGCCCATCAGCAACAGTTGTAGTGCCTCTGAGATAACATGTTGAAGAAGGGCAGAAAAACCTCCCCACAACCAAAAGAAAACATAAGAGGGAAGAATTTGCAGAACAGAGAGAGATGGAGTAAGATGTGAGGAAAACAGCTCTGCAGACGCCAAGATCATTCAAGAAGGAGGGGGAGGAGGTAACTTACCCACCATGAGCTGCTACCCCAGCTGAACTGCTGATCATTCAGTAATTGATGAATGATCCTTCCCTGTTGTTATCTTGACCCACAAACTTTTCATGGTATTTACTCTCCCCTGTCCAGCTGAGGAGGGGGAGTGAGAGTGGCTTTGGTGGGCACCTGGCCTCCAGCCAGGGTCAACCCACCACAATGGGTGACAGTTCCTGAAGTTAACTCTAATAGTTAACTCTTTCTGTTTTCTCCAGTATGCTGAGTTCTTTTGCATGAAGCAAATAGCTTTCCACCTACTATTTTATACTATATTATGTCCTTCACCGTACATCATTGCAGTGAGATTTTTCCTTTTTTTCTGTAAAGCAACATTCAGTCTATTCTTATGTGCTCTACAGGGATTTCCTTAATTTTGACGAGCCCATAATTTTGCTGTTATCTTCATTTTTTTCAGTATGCTACTAAGCTAGTGGGTGAGAAAAATGCTGCTTATGTTTTATGACTTTTATTACTTTTTATGTAATCTGTTCTACACAATTTCATTTTTAACTTTATTTCTGTTGACCCTGAAAAGATAGATTTAGCACCATACAGTTTGATGACTGTAGTACTGTCTGGTAGGTTTTTTCAGTAAGGTAGTTATTCTGTAGCCTGCACTGACTTCGGTAACCTGCTTTGACCCCAGTATCTGTAAAGAATGAATTGAGAAAACTCTCTCTGGGTGAATCTCCACTTGGCTTATCATACACACTTCTCAGACTTGAGAAGCTGAGGACTGAAAATCAAAAGGTCAGGAAAAGATGTATGGGTTGCTTTTTTTTGTCCTCCTATCCCATAGAACAACAGGGAGTTTGCACCACTACATGTATTATGGTGGTACTAACTCCTGAGAGGAACTCTTTTGTGCTTTGAAACCCTAATAAAAGAACTGGTAGAAGGCAGTGGTGTCTGCCAGTTGTGTAGTCTTGCTTTTCCTATAAGTTGTGGGGCATTGGTGGGGTGGATCTCAAAAGAGCTGCAGATTCTGCAAGCTGGAGCTGTCAAAATAATTTGTGAGAAATACTCTTTTTCAGTTCCTTTGTGGGTTTTACCACATTGGGAACTGTTCTGGATCTCTCTTCAGCATCTTAAAGAACAGATGTTAACTATGAGAGCAAATAAGTATTATTTTATGTTGAACTGAAATACTGTAATTTTTTACGTGGGTGATCTTGTTTTCCTTTATGAAACTACCTACTGAGACAGAATGATCTAAAGTAGAAGAAAGCTAAACTAGAAAAAGTCAGATGTAAATGTCCTTAGTTTTCTTAGTGAAATAAACCTATAAAATAAAAGTTCTTCCAAAAGACCCAGTCCATCTTATGCCATAGTATCAAAAAGAGCGGGGTGTTTATGTAAGTCTTCACTCACCAAATTACCTGACCTGAGTGCAGAAAGGTAAAGCTTGTCTATGACTGCATTTGAAATCACTACTAAATCCTTCTTGTGAATTAAGCTTTGTGCTTCTTGACACACAAATGAGCCAAATATATTTTCTTATTTTTAACTCCCTGCTGTGTTTGGCAGCAGTGACAAAGTAGCTTCAGACATTGGATAACATAGGAAGTCTCTAAGACAGAAAACAAATGTACGGCACCTCATAAAACTGAGACAAGAGAATTGTAGTTCTCAATTTCATACTTGTCCACTCTTGTAGAAGTGTCAATAGACAGTAGCAGAAGTGCTCTCCAAGTTAAATATTTGCAGGGATGGCTCCATATTCTACGGCCCAGCACAGGCTTGTAAGGCGAGATCCTAACCTAAGTAAATTTAAAAATACTTTTGAAATACTTTTATGCAATCCTGAAAAGCTTCTGTGGTTTCAAGAATACATTTGAATAAGAATCTTTGACTTAGTCAAAATTTTGTAAGGATCACTTGCATATATCATTAGCGTAGGTTTACCGTAGAGTAATTTTAGTTTCTGGGCCCACTGGCCACAATGTGACTCCTACCTTTAAGCTTATTTGTAATTAGGAAGGTCTAAGAGGATGACATTGTCTGCAATGGGAGATTAAATTCACTTTTACAGATGGCTCTGAATGCTGGAACGTGGTGGATGGCTCCAGAAACGGAGTGCAAAATAAATCTTGTCTTAGAATTACTGTTTCAGTGCTGGTTGTCTTTTGGTCAATGCAGTGCGGGTTACAGATGAGTTGAGCCTCTTCTTTCAAGGAGTCTGAGTACCGTTTTTAGGACTGTCTTGTGATGCATGTAGATGTAGCAGCTCTTAAATCAAAGTGACCCCCTGTGTAGGGACAGAAGGGGAAGGACACCTCTCTGCAGAATTCTGAGCTGTGAACCAGCTGGAGCCATTTGGTTCTTTGGCTGTGTGTGCTCCTCGAGAAGCAACTGTTGCTATCTCCTTCATGGTAATGATGGCAGGCCAGAGAACAACATCCTGGGGACTGCCAAGGCACTTCCACTTGAGCTGTGATGAGAGAAGCCATCCATTTTCATTCAGCAGTTGTTTTATTGTACTTCTGTGTGTATGCTCTGAAGCTCCTTACATACTTTTAAAGCTGACAGGCCTGATGTTTTTAATTATTATTACTTTTAAAGGAGGGTTTGATTTTGTAACATTTTGTATTTAGCTCTTAAATGCTTTCAGCTTAGCTAAGTCTCATCCTTTCCACAAATCTGCACCTTCTTCCAACTCTCCAAAATTCCAAAGAGCAACTGCCAGTTCGTTTTGTATGGTGGCTTCATCCATATTGTGTCTCCACCACTCTTCTTTCTTCCTTTTTTTTTTTTTTTACGTCTTTTGTTGATTTTTTGATTTTTATTTTGTTTTTTTTTTATTATCTCTTACTGCCAGAAGTTCGATGAAAACTCTACCTGTTCACATGACGACTAATACTTTGAATGCTCTAAGAATAGCACCAACAGTTGTGAGGTAAATTTCTGCTGACCACTGACCTTGTGAATTTGACCTGCAAGCTTATGGGAATAAGTGTTATATTGCATTTACTATAGGATTTTATGGATGCCAGTTGTTCACCCCATTTCCCACATTCCTCAAGGGTGTGATCAGGTTATTTAGACAGCAATAGTATTCCTATGTGCAAGCAGGTAAAGGAGCAGGCTCATAACTTAGCCTTCTCATAATACCTTTTCACTCTACGTTTCTTCCTTTCCCCTCTTATCTGGTACTGGTACTTTTGCTACCTGTATCAAAAATAGTAGGGAAGAGAACATAAAAAGCATCTGAGCAAGAGTAGTGATGGCTAGAATTTTTTGGATCTTGTAAATGGTGCTGTCATTCACTGATCTAAAGCCTGCAATGATACAAATATCAAGTGGGATCAGTGTACATCTTCTCTCAGAAGCAGCAGCAATGGGAGGATTGCAGAAATCACATTGTCCCTTTCAGGAGACAGTACAACTACAACACACTACAGTGTGCTCCCTGTATTAGTCATGAGACTATCATTTAGATAGACAGACTTCATTTCTTAAAGTTGCTGATTCTCTGAGACAGAACCCTAGTTTGTTCCACAAATTACACAGTTCAGAATTATGATTTGTTGTAGGACTAAACAGCTAACTAAACAGCTCAGTCAGTTTAATTTAGTTTTGTGTTTGTACTGGTAAAAACATTTTTTTTTTTCATTGTCCCATTATCCATTAATGGCTAAATATATATAGTACAGAGACTGTAGAAGGAAAACAATATCCTAAAAGTGATTATTTCCAAATTTTCTAAGGCTGTTAAAACATGGGTTTAGGGAGAAAAAGATGTTTTGCTGTCTTTTTCTTCTATACATGCATGTGTATGAGTGTACACACAGTGTCTTCTCCAAGGCTATCCTGGAGTTAGGGGAGCTGAATTACACTGCTGAACTCTTATCCAAGAGCAATCCAACTCAAATTGTTTAGGCCTTGGATCAGACTTGTATTATGAATGTGGGAGTAACATATACCTTAGACAAGCGTGGGGTTTTTTACATCAGGGAAAATAATAAACTTCAGTGTATATGTTTGCTAAACCAAGGAGTTTCTGTCTACTTTTTATTTTCTGATTAAAAAAAAAAAAAAACAAAACCTGCATGCTGTCATAGAATAAAGTTTAGAAAGAAATAATCTGTTGTATCAAGAGACTCTACTGAAAAAAAATATTAGTGATTACAGAAAAACCTTTTTTTATGCATATTATGCTGTTAATGTACAAAGTCACAAATAATTTTTGGAGAAGCTTACCTAAGCAGGAATTTTACACCTTTTTTTCTACACACACACACACACACACACACACCCCAGCACCTAACTTTAGTGTGATATAACAATCATTTTGTTCTGCTCTTGGATACAGGTCATTTTTCATTTTAATCATTCAGAATTTTAATCAGCTCATTAGAATGCCTATTACTAGAATGCCTATTACGAATGTTGACAATAAATCTTAAAAAAAATCCCTCACACAAATTCAAAAGTCCAAACTTTGCTCTATATGACTTTTATCTATTATTGAAAAATGTGAATTACATTGAACTGTCTTTCAACATTTTAATTATAATACAATTTTTGCTCCAAAATTTACATTTACTCAGAAATCTAGTTTGAATATTAAGGATGCAGAGTTCCTGTCAGAAATTATTGCAGATTTCTTTAAAGGAAAGAAAGATCCTTTCTGAACAAGTAAAAAGAACAAATGAAGTGGACTTGGGTTGCAGGCTGAGTTGTTTTATGTTCTCTTCCTAGTCTGTAAGATCAGGGAAATTGCTTTGCCTTCAGTGTCCCTTTTTACCATTCTGAAAAGATTAAATAACACACAAATACTTCTCATGTTTACTGGTGAACTAGTTAGTCCTTAGATTACCTGTAATCAGCTTAAAATATTGCATTTTACCATATAAAATACTATACACTATGTATTCTTGACAGCTGCATTAGTCACAGCCGTGTGATATATTCTTCTACAAAGGAACAAAAAAACCTCTTACTCCAGTGATTCAAGTATTTTAACCAAAAATATACAACAAACTTTTTATTTCAAACAAAACATATGCAATAAAGAGTTCAGATACTCTCAAACAGACATTTTATATTTCCTTAGTTTGCCTTTTATTTTTCACTAAGTTTATTCTGCAAGATGACTGCAATATAGGAAATTAGAAAAATGGGTGTAAATTATAAATTTTGATTTCAAGTTTCTGGGGCTCTTTCTCAGATCTACGCATTTTATAAAATCTCACATCTCACTTATTATGCACATAGCTGACATACTGTAAGTTTCCTTACTATGAAAATTTAAAGTAATTGTCAGTTCCTCAATGTTAGGGTTACTCAGAAAATTCATTAGTAAGTGCTAAAAGTTTTACTTTAAAGCTTAAAGCAATTTTATACTAACTTTCATGAGTATACATACTTGATGTTGTCTCTTTTAAAGTACCCGCTTACCTGCCTATAATACCTTTCTCTTCAGTCTTTGCATAATTTTTCATGCACCCAGCAAGTGCCCTACATTCAATTCTATTTTCTAAGAATGATGGGAACATTTAAATCAAGTTCTACTTCATGTTAACTCAGATGACCTTGCCCTGTCTCCCTCACTTACCCTCAGATTCTTGTGTATATGCTGTAGTTTGAGCACCAGTGTTCTCTGTTGAACTATTGTTTTAATTCTTATTTATTATATTTCTTGCGGTCTATGTTTTCTTGAAATTTAAAATACCATAATCAGAAAGATCGTACATTCTGAATGCTGACGGGGAAAATAATGATATTTCACAGGTATTCATACTTCTTTATTGTCACTATTAATAATGTTAGTAATGTCTAAAAGTTAATAGTGTCTAAAATTCATAATAATCTCTTGCCAGCAGAATGCATGAAGAGAAGATAATCAGTTTAATGTACATTATGATTCTTTTGCAATAAGGCAGACTGTGTTTATGATAAACATAGCAAAAACTTTTAGTTGGCATTCCAGTTCGCTTGTGCTAACCAAAATGGCTCTCAGAAAACTTGTAGCAATAGCTTAGGGAGAATTAACTAGGAATATGAGGAAAATCTTATAATGCATATTGAGAGATCAGAATAAATGTGTAACTTTAAAAATCTGTTATGATAGCACCAAAAATCCTGTGTGAATGACATGAAGCTGGATTCTGGGGATGCTCTGATTGATCTTGTCTAACCAGCTTTCTTCTTAATCAAAACACTTCCTTACTCAGAGGCAAAGGTAGGCATCTCACATATTTAAGATGCCTGAATTCAGATTATTTCAGGTGCCTGTGTCTTACACTGACTATAAAGGGAGTCCATTAATTAACTTAAAGTAGATGCCCGCCTTTTATAAAGCTAACTGTAAATGTGTTAATGGCACACAGCTAAGGAAAACTCTATGATTAGTCTGCCTGCATAGAACAAGCTGCAAAATACACCTGACAATCTAATGTTAATAGACAAACTGTTAATGTAATCTGGGAGAAATCCCTTACATTTAAGGGCCATTTTTCCTTTAATTTCTGATTGCAAATTTGCTTTTCTCGGATTATGAACAAAAGTACTGTTGCCATAGCAGCAAGTTTATGCTTTTGAAGAAAAGAAAGAGCGGTGTGACACATACGTACAAAAATAAGCATAAACTTTTTGGTGGGGAGAGGGTACAAAAGGTAAAGACCTTATAGAAAGTATGTTTATGGATGAATTTGTACTGTGTCATTTACCTTCTACCAAAGCCAGTTGTAATAGCATTAAGAGTGGGTTTTCTATTAGGGTGGAGCAAGTGCCAGGCAGGAAAAGCTTGATTACTTATACAGGAGATGGAGTATGAGACACAGCTAATTTATATCTCCCCAAAAGGAGGTTTACCACAGATTAGAATTAGATCAGCATAGTGGAATAAATGTTAAAATTCAACTACATCCTTTGCTATCCCATGGCTATCCCTGTTGTTAGTATATCTGTTCACCCTCTACCATGACCATGCTCTCATTTTCATACCTCCTGTCTCTTGCACTAGATGGCAGATACAGAGGCTTAAGAGCCTGAGCATTTGACAGGTATTAGGGACATGACATGGGGAAATGGAGGATCTATTCTTGATCTAGAAGAAATCTATTTTGGTACACTTGGGTTTTATGGGAAAAGCAAATTTTCTAAAAAAAGACAATTCCAATGCAGGTGAAAAGTTGGATATGAAGGATGTAACATATAGTGGAAATAGAGGATTCAGGTTGCTATAGTAAACTCTTGGAAGCTGATAGCCCTAGAAATTCAGGTTGTAGTTAGACAGTAACTACACCTATTACTGCATACAAGTGTTAGTCTGATACGACCTGTCTTATGCTTATTTGCTGCTTTCCATATGTTGCAGTGATTCCCAATCTTGTGATAAAATTACAGTAGATAAGAACAATGCTAAAATAAATCCAAAGAATAACTTGTATCCCCTCCTCAAAATCCGTAAGCCATTGAAATGCCTTTCTTTTTTCTTTTGCACTTGTTACTGTAAGTGCCTGTTAGTTCATATGGTGATGCTGAAGCATTTACATCTGATCTGATTTCATCAATTATACTTTAATATTTTTTCAGTACGTGCTTATGTTGTTACTCCATAATCTGTTTTTCCCAAGGTGAAACTTAAATACTAGAAAGAAAAAGTGGGTCAGAAGACACCTATCATTACTAAGGGACCTGTACTACCAAGTGTAGTGTACTACTTTGCTTATTTCAGTGCTCAAGCTACAATTTGGCCTATCCCCAGGTCCTACAAAACATTCACGCAGCCAGATCTTACTTAGTTTACTAGATCTTACTATAGATCTCTATAGTTTATGAGAACACAGCATATGCACAAATCAATGTTGATTTTTGTTCCTATGCCCTTCCTGGGCAACATTTATATATGCAGAAGATCAGACATAATAGTTATCTGTCTAGGTGTACAGAATATTGCTGTGAGGTCCTTGGCGTCTTCACAATTGTTACATTTTTCACCCATGCTTCCCCTTTAACATCCTGCAGAATTACATCAGGCAGAGGCTCAAGGCCTCATATGACTAATTACCAGGCATTGCATGTTTTGCTTAAAATCTTGAACCTTCCCAGTAGACAAGTGATCACCTGAAACTGAACTCTTGTCTAACCCCTTCACCGAAGGGAGCATGGAATGCCTTGAATCAGTGTGTACGGTGAGTCTGAATGGAAGTAGGTTGCTTGTGAGAATAGTTGAGTCCCTCCCTTTCTCTGAGAAGCCTGTGATTATAGAAAGGATTTGTGTTATGAAAGTTGTCTAGAAGTTCTTTGCGAGCAGCTGGAAACTCACAATTATGGTCTCCTAAAACCTGGTCTACAAAGAAACTATATAGTATGTATACATGGGTCTTGAACAAATCTAAGCTCAGTTTTTTGCAAATTGTTTGACTGGATTCTTGATTGAACCACTCCGTAGGACTCATGTGATGTGAATGCTACATCAGTGGACCATCATCATGGGCTTTGTAACATCAAGCCTATGCTCTCTTAACTGAGAACTGGACTTTCATTGGATCAATGCCACTTTCACTTCTCTCTCTTCCACAGGCTGCTTGACATTGTAGGTTTGAGGCTAGCTCTTTAAAATTCCTCTTTTCTTAATTTCATGGTCATCTACTCATCATGTAAACCTTTGACAATCATTTTCCTATTATTAAAGGATATTTGCCAGTTTGTTGTTATGGGTCAAAAGCATTTCTTTTGGTTAAAAGTAATGAAGAGATGAAATTTTCCAGGATACTTATGACTATAAGCGTCCTTCAGTGATTAGCATGATGGTTTTATTTATTATGCATGTCTGCATGTTTAACTGTAGATTGTCTGCAAGATACAGGGAGGTCACCTCAGATACCTGGTTGATTTACTTTTTTGGTTTTGTTTGTGTGTGTTGATATTCTTCTAAAACGTTCATTTTAGGAAACTGCAACCTCTATTCAGTCATCTTGATCTTCAAGTTTGAGAATCTTAATTTTCTCAGAAATAAATGAGTTTTCCAGATTTGTATGAATTAAGCCACTTCTACCAAAATTTCCATATATTCCTGAGATTACTTTCTCCAGGCTAGTGTTGCAGAAGCTCTGCCAGGATTTTGTGTTAAAGATCTAGCAAATAATCAAGGTAACAATTGCTAAGGTTGGTGGTTTTTTTAATGGATTTGAACAGAGCAGATTTTGTAAAATGAAACCAAGTGCCAATTTCTTGTCAGAAACCAGTCTACAGTATTGCTTTTGAACAAACGTATTACATCAGTCCCCATGAGTTCAAGGTTTCGGTTTCTGGTTGTGGTTTTTGGGGGTTTGTTTTGGTTTATTTTTTTAAACCAGCACAGTTTGTTTGGTTTTTACTGTTGTTGGGGGCTTTTATGGTGTGTTGGTGGGTTTTGGAAGAGGTGTGTGTTTTGTTTTGTTCTTTTGTCTTGGTTTATTTGTTGTTTGTTTTTTTAACTTACTGATGTTTGTACACTAGTTTCCATGAGTCTGATTTCCACTAATAAGAATGAGAGGAAAATCAAGGCTGTCTAAACAAAAAAACTTATCAGTATCTTTTTCAGGTATTTCCCTAGTATTTTTGATGGTAATTCTCAGTCATGTTCACTTTTAATTGTAAACAAAGACATAGCTTCTCATTTCCCAGCCCATAGCTCTGAGTGATTAATGTGCAGGAACTGGAAGGTGTGGATGAATGCCACAGCTAAATGTTTCACATTCTGCTTCTATTCCTCTATCACCCTATGGTGCTTTCTTTTATATAATTAAAACAATCCTATGATTTTCAGACACAAAAACTTTCTATCTTGTGAAATTTATTCTGCTACTCAGCAGGAATCTTTGCAAGTTCTCTCCAGCTGAAGCAAACAGATTTAGGTACATTTGTGAAGATCTATAAATTGCTTTCTCACCATCATGTGGTTTAGTTAATACCATTTATTTTTCCTACTGTGCTGATTAGCATTCATTTAGAAAAAGCAAGAGAGAAATTACATAATTAAATGTGCATAAATTTAACAACAGCAACAAAAAAATCTTTGTCTTGAGAGGGTTGTTTTTTTTTTCCTGCAGCATATCTGAAAAGTAGGTAAATGGAAAGACCAACATTTCCTGCAGTAATTTTCAGAGAACTGTACAGGTAACAATTCTACTTCTGTAAAGAAATCTATCATTTTCCCTACCAGTGCCAAGCAGAAATCAAAACGGCTAAATGACACTTAAATTCAGTTCCCCAAAACAAAAATATGAGGACTAAGTGGCAGATGAATGGTCAATAACATAAAATAAAAGTGGATAATGCAGCAGGTACCTTTCAGAATTAATTGTAGTATGATTTTTTTGAACAGCTAATAACTGCTTTTTTAAAGGCAAGAAATAAGACCACCACCAAAAAAAAAATGTAGCCTTTGATACTCCCTCCTAGTGTACTTCCTGAGGGCAATTAGAAATAGTAGATGATTAAATTTGAATTAAATTTCAAATTTATTTGACAGGAACAATAATATTGAAATTTATTTTGGCCTGCTCTCGGTTGGTTTTAATAAAGCAGTGCTTCAGATAGTTGGCTGAAATTGAATAGCAGTAAGAGAATGGGAGAAAAGGTAGGTCACAAAGAGGACTTCCCTGGTCATTCTGTATTTACAATATTTTACATTGCCCAGTTGTTTACACTGAATTGTGTTCTCCTGTGTGTATTGTTTAGGATCTGCGACATATTCCGTTATTAAACTGGTGCCAGATCATACCTATCAAAAGGTATTCTGAGCATGATTATCATTTACGTGCCTTCTATAATCTAAGAATTCTAAAAATATTTGCAGAATAATATTATTCTAAGCTAAAAATACTCACTCTGAAATAACTTTAAATGAGTTGAGTATTGCCAAAATCACAATAAAAAATATAATAAATAAACCCAGTATTATTAGGAATTCAAATTATGTATATCTCATCTGGTGGAAGTATGAAGTATATTCTGATGCTATTCTTTTATATTTTCTAAATTAATGAACAGTTTGTCATCTTCTACAAGCATAAAATCTTGTATTATTTCTGAAAACCTGAACTATAACTCTAACAACCTTGCTGTCTATCAAGTGGAGAATATAATACCTCTCGTGATTTTCCACTTTACATAGCTGCAAAGCCTGACATTATCGGTTTCCTGTTCAGAACCAACACCTGCAGAGACCTCCTGAACTTCTGTGATGTTATTTCAGTTCACAGACCTCTTAAATCAGCTATTCAGTAGTATATTCAGAAGGAAAACATATATTTAAAGACGTAGTTAATGAATTTATATCTAACTGTTAACTTATGCAGTGATAATGCAATATATTTGGAAACATAAGCTCACGAAGCTGTATCTGCCAGTTTCTTTGGCAGTAACTGTACATATTGGAAAGCCCTGACTTTTATGAGTTCTCCTAATTAGGAGTTTTCATTGGACTGAAATAAATGCTGTGTATATTTACTAGATATAACAAAGATATTCAGTTTGTTGTCCACAAACTCCTCTGAGGCAGTATGCTGCTTTTAAGGAATTCAGAGAAGTGAACAAGAAAATAATCTTAGATATACCTAACGTCAGTCTATGTGGGAAATATTCTATAAATGGAAAAATGATTGGGAGGGGGAAAGGAAAGGTAGTGTGCATTTAAATAATTAATGCAGTGCTTTTACAAACCTTTTTATCTGATGTATTGTGCAACTTGTTCCTTCTGGTATAAAGAATTCTAAATTTCTAGGGATCTGCTTGAGAACCCAAAGGATCAGAATAATTCCCCTGTGCCATGCCAAGTTTCTACTTATTTTTGTTTAATTAAGAAACACTTTCTCTCACTTAGACATGTTAAGATAATGCTTGAACAGTGACAATGATGCTTTGCTGAATTTTACTCCTAGAAACCGTATCCATGTAGAGGGATGTAGACTACATACACCTTCGCTATGCATTTATTTATTTGGTCATTCAAATACAGTTGTTTGAGTACTCTAGAAAAACAGTTGTAGCTTGGCAGAGCAGTTAGCATCTATTTTTCCAGTTGCTTTTATTCATGGTTGCATTAGTTGTATCTGAGGTTACCACGGATTTTCTTTCCTGTTTAGCCACAATGTCAAAGTGTGTTTTGTGGTGTGTGTGGTTTCTTTTTTTTTAATAGTGTCTTCCTCCTTTAGCAGGGTCTCCTGTCTTCCTTTTATTTTTCCTGTAGACAGACTGGTTGGGTGAAAATCAGTTTTGATGACTGTGCAGGAGTTTTATATACCTAAGAGTAATATGTAATTCATACAAATTCCCAATGAAACTGTGTTTCTGGGTATTATATTACAAACTGGTTTATTCTTTATTTCAACACGACTATTAACAACATGCTCAGATAAAGCTTCTTTTTAAACATCCAGTGGATGTTTACCCTACAGCAAGGTACGGTAAACCCATGCTTTTACCTAAACAAAATAGTAGTGTCCTATTGAAAAAGTAGTTGCTTAAGCATTAAATTATGACAAACTGTTTTGCAACATGCACCTGGGCTATTTGTGAGGGGGTTTTATTTTGTAAATTTATTGCTGGTTTAAGTCATTAAGTTCACAATCATCTGAAGAATATTCCCCCTTTCACAGGATAAATGAAATACCCAAGGAGTTGAGGTACCTCAATAACACATTCTCAGAAGGATCTTCTGAAAAAAGTCTAGATTTGTTACCATATAAAAAAAATCATGGAAAAGTTTTCAGTTCCTACTGAACATCCTTGTTTCATTTTTCTTTTCTCTCCTAGCTAGCAAGAGCCTATTCATCATCATAGACACAGAATGACATTTTTCCAAATACTGTGTATAACCAGGGAGAAATTACTCTTTTGCTTTATTGAGTATGTGATGGGGGATTTGTCCTTTATTGTAAAGCATTTTTAATGCAATTTTTTTCTTCCTCAAAATGCTCTGTTGCATGGTTCACTGATGCCAGCAATCAGTGTGTGTAGACTGGGTTTTTCAAGTGAATGTATTTCTAAGATCCTTTCATGCTTTGATTTTTTGAATACTCACCTGAATCATATGGTGTATTTGATGAATGTTTTATAATTTGAAATTTCAATCTTCTCAATGAGAAGTGTATTTTAATAGAGGTATGCGTATTCATTCCTTTTTTCTCTTGTTTTATTATATTCTGAGTACTACCACATATTTAAAGATGCTTTAGGTCTGTAGGATTGTAACTTTATCGTATTCAGAAATTTTTTATTCTGTATTGCACAAGTACTTAATAACTATTTTCCTATGCATTAAAAAAAAATCATCTGAGGTTTATTTCACACTTCATGTTTAATTAGATAATCCATAATAATTTTATTTCCTAGTTCACTTTGACTGTCTTCAGATACTGATTGCCCAGTCAGAGTAACTGAGGCAAATAAAATTTATTTACAAATATAATAAATCTTGTAAAAGTAATCTTTTTCTCTATTAAATATTCTTTCATTGCAGTTCATGTGATTGACTGTGGTCTGGTATAATATCTATTCAGCAATCAGCAGTAGGTTTGAAGAACTTTCAGACACTGATTGTTTAGGTAGTCACTTTGAATGTTTATAATGTGTTGTGGCTCTCTTATGTACTATGTTTTTTGCTCCATGAATAAAATTTTTGAACAAAGGTAGAATAAAGAATAACAAATACTGTGTGCTTGCTTACTACCCTGGCTTCAAATATACTTTACAAAGGGTAGATGCTAAAGTAAGTATTCACAGTGTCTAACTTCAGTCATTTAACTATAATATCCATATTCAGAACTGCTCTGAATATTGTCAAATAAGGTGGGGAAGCAGAAGGGTTTGTGCAGCGCTTGTACAATGACCTTGAAGAGAGATGCTGAGTAAACTACCAAAACATTAACATTAGTGAATTTAACAAGCTGGATCAAACCCCTTGGTCTATAGTGTATAAAGTACACTAAGAATTTATGTGACAAGGGAGAGTGAGTTGTACCTAGTGTGATCATTAAATGTGATTCTGGTAAGCATCACACATATTTTATTACTCTCTGTGTATGCAGTAGGTATGTTGTTTGGAGGAAGGACTGTAGTATGTGGCCCTTGAGTGCTAGTGGAAAAAGCAATATGATGTGCAATATCAGGAAAACAGGCCATTACTGTAAAGATAATACATAAAATAATAATCAGTAATAATAACACTCTTGCTGTAATTTCTTTTGGCAATTTGAAGGTTCATATTTGAGGTTGCAAGGCGGTGCTGCAAGCTCTCTGCTCACTTGTAGAAGAGACACATCACTGAAACATGTGATGTGTTTTTGACACTTAACTCTTTATATGCTTCTGTCACTGTAATTTTGCCACTATGGTACTGTCTAGTTCATCTGGAGCATGTGCCTTACCTTTTTCGAAAAGGCTACACATTTCTGGTTATAAAGAAATTAAGACAGTATAGTTATTATGAACTGAGATGAAGAGAGTCAGATCTCATTGTAATACACTAAGTTCTTCAGTGCCTAGAAAATCTGTCTGAATTTATTTTAACACAAAAACCTACATGTCTTATAATTATTTCATGGACACCCATTGGAGAGAAGCACAAAGGTAATATGCTAGTGTCAAAATAACAAATTCTTTTTGTATTGCTACCAATACCGTCATTTATCATATTTTTTTTCTTTGTTTGTTTTCTAAACTATAAAAAGTGATTTGAAGCACTTCATCAAAAACCCAGTATGGTTCTATGAGCATTGCATACTTTTTTAAAATTATATTTCATCCCATGGACTGTAACTGTCAACCGTCTTGATTAATGTTGTAGCATCTAAAAAACTTTGTATTACTTTTGAAATGTTTTTAATCTGCCCACTCTTATATCCTGCCATGTCTTATATCCCATTTGTAACTTAGACCAGCTGACTTCTAAAAGTTGGTAGTCCTGCACTTCACTAGTAATCAATTGTTAATACATTATTAATTTTTTTAGTCTGTCAGATGGAGCTTCCTAACTGTATCTGCATAAACCAATTTCAATAAGCCTCTTCCAGTTACCTGAGCAGAGGATATTGGCATTCCTTAACCAGTTTTCAGTAACTGTTCTCAGCTGAAATACCATTAGTACTGTTATGTTTTGGGGACACTACAACTGGACCAGGATGAAAGGAATGTCATTTCATGTAACTGTAATTTGCAGAAGGTGATTGGAAAGAAAGGTCTCACTGAATACAGAGCAGCTGTGGGAAAATGGGTGGTTTGCAACAGAGCTGTGGCAAAAATCTAGTGCCAAAGAACATTGTGCAGCAGGTGTTCCTTGGGCTGTGAAGAGGTGGTGGCAGGCAGGACATCTGTTGCAGTGCAGAGCAGGGATCCTCTGCTTGGACTCGGCTCTGTACCTGAGCTATGTGAGTAAGGGAGGGCTCCACTAGCTTCCTATGCTCACTGAACTCACTTGGGGCTGTCTGGTTGTGTCTAGCAAGAAGGAACCTGATAGGGAGAGGAAGCCAGGGTGGGGGCAGGACCCATGGTGCATATCACATTTGATCTGCTCTCACCTAACTAGTGAGGTGTACCTTTTCTGCTGAAGTTCCTGATTTATAGCAAGGAGTTAATGACTCCTTGATAGAACCTGAAGTTCTCACTCAGTATTAACAAGCACAGAAAACTTACTTAGTAAGCATAAGGATTATGCAAACACTGAATCTCAGACTGCCTTATGAATTTACAAGCCAATACAATAAAATAATGCTGAATTTATTCTCATGGATATCAGCAAATAGTTCTTACAGGTTTTGGGGTCACAGATTGTGGAGTATAGGCTTTCCCATGTTCATGCATCAAATTGAGGAATGAGGAGTGGCCTCTGACAACTGTCTGCGTGAATATATATTTCACATGGTGCTCCACCTCTGGGGATATGGCATCTTTGTGACTTGAGATAATATTAGCTTGGCATCCCCAGGTCATGGAAGGGAGCCCAGAGGGAATACACAAATTTTCCATTTGTGTTAGATCCCTGCTGAATTTCAGTAAGAGATCATTCTCCTCTTGCTTAACCCTTCTCTGTCAAGGGCAATACCCTGTTATTTTCTACTTTGATAACACATGTTGTGCAATGCACATTATTCAAAAAGTAGAAAGTGGATCAAATGATTCTCATATATTCAGTATCAGTAAAAGACTGCATGACATATGTGCGGAGAATCATGGGTTTGGCCACGCAAGCCTCCTGTAATATTTTCTGTATACAACTTCCCAATTAAAACATTTATAAGAGGGGAAAATCCTGGTAAGTCTGCAAACTGTTCAGATAGTCACTTTTCAAAGAAATAATGGGGATGAATATATTTCATTATAGTTTACTAGATGTTCTTTTTAAATTATCCGCAACACGACATTTACAATTTTCTCTTAGGTGCACTTGACTGTGTTTAGTAATGACCTTTAAAAGTTCTCATCATAGTACATTTTAGTCACTGCTAATCCTGTAGTGTAAAAAAAAAAAAAAAAAAAAAAAAACAAACAAAAAAAAACCTAAGCTAAAAATGTCTAGCTAAAAATACACCTAATAATATTAAAATAACATGAAAGATAACTTTGGCCTTTTCCAAAGCTCTTAACCTGTGGAGCCATAAGCTGCATGTGGTATTACTATTTAGAAACTCCAGACTTCATCAGAATCCTTCAGGAAAATTAAAGAAATAGCTAATAATCCTGGCACTGAAAATTTGGGAGAACCTGGACAGAATATGGTGCTTCTGAAAGGCCTCAGCTCTTTATCTTTGTTAGAGAAGAGCAATAAAAAATGAATTGTTCCCTTTTTTACCTTTTTACATTACCTATTGATAAGGTGTTATCGGAAATACAATAACAGACTAGAGAGGCATGCTCTGTTAAGAAGTGTTCTTGATTACGGTAAGAAAAACATTTTAGATTATTTTATTAGCTAAAGGTAATTGAACTATTAATAGGAGTAGCTAATGTTCTTCATATTTTTCAATTTGTAGGCTGCCAATTTGGCTCTCTGTTCCACTTCAAAGTGCAGTTGTTTCATCAGTTCAAGTGTCATCTTGACAACAGAAGGGGTCAGATTCAACTAGTTCAAGGCAGCTTGACATAGCCTCGCTTCTAACTCAGCTTATGTTTGAAAAGAAAAATATTTCAAGGCCCTTATTTTGAATCCAGATCTGTGTGAATGTTGCTTGTTAGGGTATCAGTCCAGTGCTGTCTTTTAGATAGGAATTCAAAAATAATAACTGAGAAAGATATCTCAGTGAATATCAGTGAACTGTATGAGTGATGATCATTATTTAACAACTAAACTCAAGTTCTGTTTTTCATTTTAAAACGATCCATGTTTGCACAGTCTTCTTTTGATGATATGGTAACAAAATAAATATGGGTATTACCTAAGTTTTGGTGGAAGACAGCTGTGAATCAGAAGTTCTTAGATAAAAGATTTTTGAAAAAAATCTGCTTTATACTTGATAATCTGAAGGTGTTTAGTGGGGCTTTTTTCAAACTGAAGTTACAAAAGCACAATTAGAAATAAACTATAGGAACAATAGTACCATGTATTAGAACAGTAGGACTAGCAATAAAAGCAAGTAGTTCTAGAAAGTGTGTTGAGGATAGGATGAACTTTGCATTACTGATAGAAGAGGAAATGAGCAGTGGGAAGCATTTGTAACTAAAAGATTAATGGGTAGTATGTTACCAAGAATATTCTTATGTTGGATATTGTCTATAGTATGAAGCAACCTTGCTTTTGAAAAATCATCCAGAGCTGAAGTAGCGGGGACTTAGAAGAGGGCCACATGTAGCTAGATGTCTTACAAATTGGACTGTGACCTAATTGGATAGATAATCAACTTATCTGTCAGTAAAAGCAGATTCGTATGTCTGATACTGCTCCTAGTGAAGTCACTTAGTGATAAGGCTGCATTGGTTTCGGTTTAATAAGGAAGGTTTGATCTTATATTTGGTATTCAGAAAGGTATTATGGATGGGATTTATTTATTTACAAAGTTTGATTGAATTCCTTCTTGATACAACTTCTCTGAACATTAACAACAAAATTATTGCCTGTCTTCAGAAAGCTGGGAAAAAACAGTCTTGAGTCAATGTTCTGACTTGAGTCCTATAGAGGTAGCTCTCTCCTGCTCAGGGGAAAACCGGCCCTCATTGTCTATAACTCCCCATGACCTAAGAAGTACAAAATGTCATTTTTAATGTTGTAACTAATGCCCAGGTAGTTGATGTAGTTGGTATTTGTTGTTAACGTTGGTTTCCCCTTCCTTTTTGCTCCCTACCTGAAAACTCTGAACATTCACCTTCTTCCATCCTCTGCACATTTTTTTCCTTATCCTGTTGTAGTAAACAGTATAGATGGAAAGTCCTATATCCTTTGGTATGGTACCCTTTGGAGGTATAAGGACGTGAATTCTTTTAGAGAAGAACACTAATTTTGAAGGTTACAACACAATTTGAAATCAGCAACACATTCAGCTCCATGTTCCCAAAGAGCATGTGGAGTATTTGGATATTATTACTCCTCATCCTACTGCCAAGCAATAATGGGTTATGAACAGATACTGCACATTCTGCAAGTGGAAAACTGCAACTGCTCTCAAGGTGGTCGAAGTGCTATTTGCTTTAACTAAAAAAATTATTAGATTGGAAGCATAGAACACATGACCTCAAATCAAAACTCTGAATAATGTAATAAAGTTTAAAATTCTTGTTTCAAACTGCAGGCTGAATTTAGGCTAGGAATAAATGCCTCAACTGCCACTTACATGAATGGGATTATTCCCCCCCCTTATTTTTATAGGCTAGAATTTAGACCTCAGGATCATATGATTTGCTGTATCTTGATTGGCACTAGTTTTCAGTCTCTAGTTATTCACCAATGATGGCAAACTGATTACTAATGAAAACTCATGAATTGTCCTTCAAAATTTTTACTGTAATTTCTTTTTTGGCCTTGGGCTTTGAGTACCATACACCAAACTGACTGTAAATTAGCTCTAAAGAACAAAATCTTACACTGAAATCTGACCCTGCAATAATTAACAAGGTGCCCCAGAGGGTCCATTGTATTGTGATACTCTTTCCTCTTCAGGCAAATTAGTGGTCCTTGTGATTCCTTGTAGGTTCCAGTGTTGTTTTTATGCAGCTGACTTTGCAATCTGCATTAGTGGGCCATCTGTCACAGACCTTCCAGTTGAAATACAATGTAATTTGAGCCTCGTGCAACTGATTGCCTAAAAAAGATTTAACAAGCTGCTCCCATTTTGACTTGACTTTGAATTCTGGATTTATTTTTTTAAAATATGCCATTTAAGCATAGTCTTTTTGGAAAAAAGTTGTTTGCTTGTTTTCTTCTAGACATTACTTTTTAGCTTTTTAGACATTTGCTTGCTTACTTTATCAAGGACTAATGATTAAAAAGAGATAAATTTTCTACATTATTAAGAGATCGTATTCTTGTGAAAGACACTTAGGGTTAGTTTCCTGGTTTTCATTGCTACACATTCCAGTGTTTATATGTGTAGTGTAATCTTTGTCACTTTTACATAAATCTGTGTGCCATATTTCTGTTTGTTTTGATTTTTACCTTTGGGGTTTTCTCAGGGAGCCATGCATAGACTGCACTGATTAAACTGAAATGAACATTCTACCTTGGTTAATTTACATTTACTCATAGATTTATGTATAGAAAGATGATTACTTTTAAGTTCTCTCCACAGCTTTCCCAGCTGGAACACCCATGGTGCTGGGGACCTCAGCCTCAGGCCAAATCTATTAGGGTTAGGGATCCAAGAACCACAAAGGCTGGATGTCCCGGGACAACAGTGATTCCAAAGACACACCAAGGGGAGAACAGCACTGCACCAGCATTGCTCCCTACACAACTTTCCCATCTGAACACCCATGGTGCTGAGGACCTAAGCTGTTAGGGTTCTGAGAATCGCAAAGCCTAGAGCTCCAGCAACAGTGGGGCTTCCAAAGGTGTGCCAAGGGGAGCACAGCACTGCACCAAGTCTTGTATTTCATGTGTCAGCATCCTAAAGACACTGATACTTTTAAACACTCAGAATGAAAATTTTCTGAGGTGAGGTCCTAATGACAATTTGTTTAAATAATAACTCACTGGTATCCAGTGATCTGCATTTTAGTTTTCATTTTTATAAAGTCGTAGATGTACTGAAATGGTCATAAAACATTTGTACACAGAATATACTCTTTAAACTATTTTGGGTTTTTTTTTTTGTCACTGCTTATTTTAGGTCCTAACTTTGGATGTTGTCATTTAAATGAATGCACGAAGGTATCCTCAGGAGGTTTGTCTTATTTAAATTGAATTGAATTGCTTTAGTGTTCCTATTAGAATTTGTTAAACTTAGCAAGGCTGGTGAGGGACATAATGTCACTGAGCTTTATTATGGATTACAAAGGGAAAAATGAAAGGTATCTGCTCAGGAGGTTGTTTTGACATCAATTCATCAGTTGTATAACATGTACAAAATGCTCCCTTCAGAGCAAAATTTTTTATCCCATTTAATTGCATATAATTTTTACACTGTTTCAGAAAACAAATAAGTAATATAACTTTTTTGTTTGTTTCCTTACCTAGTTCTTACTTTTAAATCAAAAGTTTCCCTTGAGTAATTATCATAAGCATCCTTATTATAATAAACATCTTAATTATAGCATCCCTATCAAAAAACTTCTATGGTATTTCTTATTCAATCAAGACAAGCAAACAACGTGAATTTCTTATGTCCAGCTGCAAAGTCATCTATAAACCAGGAATACTGGCCCCACCGATGACATGGGGTATGGTATGCTTGAAGTGGGTGTTTTGAAAATTACTTGGAACCAGGATAGAAAACTGGTTGAACATCATAGTGAAGCTAAAGCTAAAGGGGTAATGTGTCCTAAGACATAAAAGCAGAGTAATATCAAAAGGAGATGGAAAGATGTATACTACCTTTGTAGGAACAGGACGGTAACCATTCTTGGAATACCAGGTTTCCTTTGGAACCCAGAATTTGAGGAAGATGCTAAAATATTAGAAAGGTTCACAGAAGACCCATAAATGAGATAAGACTTCAAAACTGCAGCTGGAATTAGTACAAGGAAATCTTCCTGCCTGTGTGATGCAGGACAAACTATCTGACTGCAATAATCCTTTCTCTGCTAAATAGCTAAGAACTGTTTGTTATTTTTATTAAAAAATGTTATTAAGCTATTGCTCCAGAAAATTCCTTAAGAATAAGATATTCTTTGGGATCTGATACAGGCATTATTTAATCCATTACGTTTAAAAATTGCTGATTATTAGTCCTTGGTATTTCATGATTGATAACATTTCCTGGCTTCATTTGAAAATACGCTGGGTCAAAACATTTTTTTAAAACTCCTTTTAATTATGTAATTGCATTGAAATTATCTAAAATATTTTCATTGGGTAATTTTTTTAAAATGCTCTAATTTACACTAAGTACAATATAAAATGCTTGTCTCCAGTATATTCTTGGTGGCACCACTCTGATGATTTATTACTACAATTTATTATCACAGCAACCACTCTTTGATAATGTACAGAATTGGAACAATAAATCTCTGGTATAACATCTGAAAAACTGATACATTCCATGAATTTAATTTAGCAATATGTGAAAGTTTGTGTGTGTTAGGAATTTAGTGATCTGTAGTCAGTGAAGAAACACAGACATTTTCAGAGGACAACTCATATAATGGGTGGGCTGGTTTACATAAGGAAGGTGTCTCTCACAGAAGACATCAGGAGTCCTGGGTGACAAGCCTCATGACTTTGAATTTTGAATTGTAAACCTAAAGCTCAGAACCCTCACTCTGGAAGCATTAGGTAACAAATTCTCATTGATACATTTTTGTTTGGATTTGACATCTAAATAACAGTAAAGATGTCTATCTGAATATACATTTTCCAGGTTTTCCAGGTTGGTGGTCTAGCCATCAGACAGTATTTGCACACACCCCACTTTCCAACCCCCCAGTTATTTCTAAAATTTTGTTACTCTAAGAGGAAGAACGTAAATGGCCTAATGGTTGTGAGCTATTCCTGAGAAAGTAGTGATACCAAAAGAGTTCAGAGATCATAGTGCAGAGCCAGAAATGTAAAACCTACCAAAGCAATGCTATAACAAGTTTCTTGGTAGGCAAATACTGAGTAAAGAATGTGATGCTGTATTACATTGCATTAATGAGACCATTATGGCTATGCCCACCATGCTTTAAAACAGGTGCTAGAAAAATTGGAAAATGTTCTTGCAGGAGCCACAACCATTCAAGGTCAGAAAACCTTGAGGGTCTATCTTATTCAAGAAAAGGACTGAGAAGCAATTCAATATATCTATTGGTATTCCCATGGAGAAAAAATTGCTGATGATAAAGGGCTCTTTAATCTGTCTGATAAAGATATAAGAACAACTGGTACCTGGAATCTGAAGCTAGAAAATTCAGATTAGGTACTTTATGCTTAGTTTACAACGGAAATTTGGAAAAGCAGAACAGTAAGCATATTTTTCACTGCTTCAAACATTTAAATCTGGAGGCTTGTTTGATGGTTTGGTTTTAAAACTTTAAGGTTGATTATAGGCATGTTTGTGTGAAATTGTATGCTATATGATGCAGGTGACAGGTGACAAAAATATCAATAATCCTCCTTTCCTACCTTTAGAATCCATGACATTCATTTTTTTACTGTGTGACGTGATAGCATCTAGAGAAAGCAAACTTAGGGTTTTGGGTATTATTCTGTTAGACATTAAACATGAGTATTGAAAACAATGCTCTGGTTCTAGAGATTTGTCAAGCCAAATAATTAGTAATCCACAAACTCTTTGCTTCAGTTAACCCTTCCAGACATATAAGAGTTACTGTATTTATCTGTGGAGAATGAGGGGCTGAGTTTCCTCATCTGTAGCAACAGCAGTTCTTGCAGAAATGGAGAGTACTTGCAGAGGGATAAAGTGTGTGCTTTCATTAGAACACAGGAGTCTGACTCTGAACTGCTTCTTTCTTTACTCACATTCATTCAACAGTGAGATCACCAAGTAGTCTGGTAGATGTAACTGCACTGAATTACTTAAATAGCCCAAGGTTTTAAAACTCGCAAATTATAATCAGTGATGTTGGCTCTGTCCACTGAAGGAAGATCAATAGGATATCATATAATGATATTTAATAAACATATACATATCCTATGATACTTAATTCATGGGTTGGAGTATTCCAGCTATTCAAATACTAGGCTGTTTATAAACAGGTGTGACTTGCTGCAACTATAAATTGAATTCACCAAACCTGTCACTCTGAAAATCCATAGAAGATTGAAATAGCTTTCTAGAAGTGAAGGTATACTAAACTTCTGTGAGCTCTCCCTCACTATCTAGCTTTAACCCTCGTCAGCTGCTGTATCACGTGAATAAAGTTCTTGCTTTTAAATACTTTTAGAAACTGTGACTTCAGAAACAAAGAACACAACCCATTTATATGCAAAAAAAAAAAAAAAAAGGTGCCATGGATTTCATAGTGTTCATACTGAAGTAGGTTAGCTAATCACGTAAATCACACAGAGTCCTCTGGTCATACTTTTTGGAGTATAAATCTGCTTAATTTGTTTCCTGGGTTTGTATGGGATTGGGCTTCGGTTTTTGTTCTTCTTTTCTAGTAAATTGAGCACACTGTTTTGCAGATCTTCAAATATCGCCTCAGTAATTTGCAAATTCATATACTATTGTGGCAAAAATGGTTGGTGGTTTTTTTTTTTTCTTTTGGAGTGGTGATGTCTTATGGATTTGGTAGCATGAAGAATACAGTAAAAGGTGATATTCACTCCTGGCAGAAAGCCAGAAAAGGGAATGGGCTCCAGTTGTGTTGTGCTTAAGACCTGTTATGACCTGGCTTTACTGAAAAAATTGTGGGACCAGATTTCTTGAAGAATTGTTCTCAAATGATTTCTGGTATGCTGTGCTGATACCACTGTAATATCAGGATGTCTCAAAATCAATTAATTTTCAATCTGTAGCACTCATGAGAAACTATTATTGTCCCAGACAGAACTGAGTGAGATTAAAAAGTTTTCCCAAGGTCATACAGAATATTACTATTGAGGTAGGCCTCAATAGTAACTAGAGCCAAGAGGAAATCAAATTTTTATTCTATTAATTCAGACTTTTCTTTGTGGAATATAGAATGAGAGCAATTGAGAATTCCTATGAAAAATTATTGAAAAATCACATGTGGATAAAGGCATTATGCTTTGTTAAATTTCTTTGATCTTGAGGTTTTTGAACTTGTTTTATACTTAAAAACAAATAAACATATTAGAAGTCCTATCAAAAAAAAAAAAAAAAAAAAGGTAAAATTGATGTTTTGCTGGTTTAGAAGAAATGTTTGTGGGTTTATTTTTCCCTAACATGAGTTTTGCCAAAATCATCAAATCTGCAGGTATCACTATTAAAAAAGTTTTGACAGGGTTTTCTTTTCAACATTTCAGTTACTTTTTTCAACATTTTTATGAAATGCTTCTGATGAAACAATTCTGCTTAGTGGTCTTGCTTTTTCGTATTCTTATTTTTTTCCAAAGGACACAGTAAGATGTATATGATTTTTAAAGACATGAAAGTTGTATGGTTTAAAAGGAGAAATTTGGCAAACTTTGGTTCATGGTTCGTTTTATAGCTGTTGTAGCTATGCCATTTTTCTTTTTACAACCTAAATTTTAAATACATTGAAGCTGCAACAATAGGCAGTGCTACTGCTCTGTTACAGAAGTAGTTTTGCATTTCATTTTAATTCATATTACCTTGATGCGTTCTCTATTACAGGAAAGTAAATTCTTCATATGCTTATGTAAAGTAGAGAAGAAAATGACCTATTAGGTCACCATTTTCCTGCCAGTGCAAGAGGTTTCCATTTAACTACAACCTGAGGCATATTTTCTTTATCATTAGAGAGGTGTATGTATGCCATGTAATTATTTCAGTCCAGCCTTCTGGGGTTTTATAACATTTTTGACAGAAAAATCTAACAATGTTTAAGATAATAACAAGGGATAGGTTGGCTGTCATTACAAATCCTTAAAGAGTTCTGACAATATTAGTCTTGAGGACACTGGATTTCTAAGCTAATGAAATGCTAGAAGATAGCAAAGAAGAGAATGCTATGTAATTCTTTGCATGTCCTTGTGCTCACATCTCTTGCTTGGAATTGAAGTCTAATTCTATGACAAACTAGGCACAGACTAATAAACAGGCTTGACACGTTTCCCCTATTTTGACTCAGTTCTGAAACACTGAAAGAAGGCAATTTTAATCTTGTTGGAGTACATGATTTTATAAGAATCATTCAGAACTTAGTTCAAGATGTTTCAGACCTTGTCAGCCTTTCTTGTTCCGTCAAATCCTATGATTTTTTTTCTTCAAGTTCACACTGTTATCGATACAAATCAAATAAGTTTGACAGTTACAGCTGGGATTTGGAATGCATTTTCATTATGCAGTGGAATGTAGTTTTAATATATACTAATTTCATATATAATGCTGGATATGTATGAAAGATCAAAATAATAATCTATGACAAGAAAAGTTATATATAAATGTGTCCTGGTTTTCTATCTGTCAATATATATATATACTTTTTATAAAGATCTTAATTATATACTTACATTGAAAGCATATATATTTTTAGAACAGTTTAGCAACTTTCACTTTGCTGCTCTGATTTCCAATAGATTTCTTTCTTTTTGTAGCTATGAATCTGCACTTAAATAGAGATTGAGTCTGAATATCGTCATGGGTAGCAAAGTTTTGCACACATTTTGAATTGCTTTTCTGCAACAAAATGTTGTCTGGCAAAGTTCCAGAAAATACTACAGCAGTAGGTGACAGGGAGACTAAGAATCTTTTCATTCATTAATACATGCAAACTTGTCTACCTGAATCTCTTAATTATTCTTGAAAATAAAGTTGAAGTTCCTGCTCCCATTACGTTGCAATCACAAGGAAGGAGGAAACTGGTTTTGGTTTAAGCCTCAAGCAACGCAGAAGCTAGAGGAAGCTGCAACCTAAATGCAGCTTTGGCCTGTAAAAGGAAACTTTTAATTTTAAAGCAATAGATGAATGAGGTATTTACTAGAAATATGGCTATTTCCATGGTTTAACCCTCAGTGACGATATGTGTGTTATCGCAGTGCACCAATATGGGCTTACCACTGAATACTTACATAGTGGAAATATTCAAATCCATTTAACTGGATAAAAGTTACTCTTTCTCTCAAAAAAATGTTTTGATATTCAAAGAAGAAAAAGTATATAAAAATAGATGTGCAAGTTCATAGGATCATGCAGGCAGCAAAATAAAAAGGTGCTTAGCCAACTGTCAACTCAATCAGCTTTGGAAAATGGTGACAGTCAAGGAAGGTTCCCCATAACTAGAAAAAAGTGAGTGTCACACCCCACCTTCAACGTGAAAGAGCAGATAGTGGGGAATTGTATACTCACATCAGACCACAGGGAAATTCTGGAGCAGCTGGTGCACCAAGCCATTTCAAGGCACATTAAGGATGAGAAAAAGATGGTGAACATTCAGTGTGGATTTCCCAAGGACATCTCCTGCCTGACCAATCTGGATGCCTTCTATAATGGGATGACTGACTCTGTGGATGAGAGGAGAACATTAGATTCATTTACCTTGCCTTTGTCAAGGCTTTTCACAGTGTCCTGTAGGATTCATCTAGCCAGCTAGGGACATATGAGCTAGCTGCAATGGACTAAGGTTTATGGTTAAAACAGGCTTGATGGCTTAGAGAGTAGTAGTCAATGATTTGAATTCTGGGTGGCCCATTATAAATGTTTTTCTTCAGGGATGAGTATACAGGCTGAGACTGTTTAACGTTCTCTATAGTGCGATGATGTAATAAAAAGCACCATTACACCTGTGAATAACACCATAGTGGGGAGCAGTCCCTGCAACTGAGAGGGAACAACTCCATGTGTCAGTTCAGGTTGGGAGTTTTCTGCAGCTCTGCAGAAAAGGACCTGGGGGTCCTGGTGGACATATGGAATATGAATTACCAATGGGACCTTTCAGTAATGGGAGTTTAACATACACTTGACTGCATTAGCAAGAATAAAGCACTGGGGTTAGAGAAGTGAATATTCACCCTCCTTCAGCACTTTGGTCTCAAACATAGTGTCCAGTTTTGGTCTCCTCAACGGAAAAAAGACATTGACAAGCTGGACACAGTCCACTGCGAGACTTCTAAGATGATTAAGGACCTGGAGAATATGAGATATGATGGGAGGTGGTGGGAAATGTGTTCGCTTAATCTCACAAAAATCTAATGGGAGATCTAATTACAATCTTCCACTATATTAAGGAGGATTATAGAGAAGAGGGAAAGAGACTCTTCTGAGAGATGCAGTGTGAAAGGACAGAAGGCAACAATTGCAGACTAGAAGGGGAATTCCAGTTGGATATAAGGAAATAAAAATCACAGAGTATTTAAGCACTGGAGCAGTTGCCAAGAGAGATTGTGAAATCCCCATCCATGGAGATATTTAAAACATTATCAGATAAGTGTCTGATCATTTACATTGTGATTCAGTGAATATTTATTCTCTGCTTTTGATATCCCTCTATCACCTCTTTTGGTCAAGTGCCAGGTAATTCAATAGAATAAATACTTGCAGTAGTAAGTACTGAAAACTTCTTTTTATTTTCTTGAAATAATTCCATGGATTTAGTGTTACAGATAGCTAATTATCTAAATTACAGTAAAAACCAACAAACATAAAAACAAACAAACAAAAAAAACCCAACCCAAAAAAACCCCAAAACAAAACCAAAAACCCAAATGCTTGAAATAGAGAGCTTAGAAAATAAATTGTCAGGAAAAGGTTCCTTTCACATAAAAATGAAAGAAGATGGATATGAGTGTTCATATTCAAATGCTGTGCATGGTAATTAGCTTACACTCTCTTCCTCGAGGGAAAGAAGCTGAAGCACTTAAGTAATATTTCAGATAGGTTTCAATGCCTTATGATGAACACAGCTATTCAGTCACTGACATAATGCCCAATATTTTTTTACATAAGCTTAGCTTGCATGCCTGATGTTATTAAACAGTGCTAGGATGCTTATTAATATTAACTCACCCATTTAGTGCATTTGAATATTGCAGTCGAGTTTTACTATGAATAACTGCATAAGTTCATAACAGTTTTCAGTGCATACAGTTCTTAATCTCAATAGACTTAGTAAGTAAAACAGTCTGATGAAGTACAGTTGACTTTCAGCAGTCTTTCAGTGCACTGACTACCCATTTGGGCTGGAACTTCACTGTCTATACCAATACACCAGTATCCTTTACTATTTGAGAAAGATGTCCAATAATAATACTAATTCTGTAGGGAATATTACTTGATTAATATTTTTAGAACTATTTTAGGAATCTTGAGAGTTTTTAAAACATTTTTGTTTGTCTATTCTACCATCTCTTCTATATTCTTCTCTAACTTAAAAAGAACTTGATAATGGTAGTCACAAAACAATGTAATTATGCTAAAAAAGCAATTCTTCTATATTATTGTTATATAAATAACAGATTGGTTCCCTAGTTTTACTGACAGGTCCCTAGACTCTATTGCATGATAGTGTATCTAGACAGTTTATCTTAGTTAACCTATGGGAACAACTAGTTTCACAAACACAGGTATAGTGTTATCTCATTTGATATCCAGAAAATATTTAAAGCACAGTGCATCAGGAGTAGGGAGAAAGTTAACAGAAAATATGACCAAGGATTATGTAATATTCAAATTTCATAAAAATTCATTACATAAAAGTGCAAATATTAAACAATGTGCTAAATGTCCTTCAATGAATGGCAGCCACAGCTGGGAGGTATGTGTATTCCTATTGTACCTCACGTTGTGTATGATTCATCAAAGATAGGACATCTGGTTTCTACCTGTGCAATTTTTGTGCATTAAGTAAACTCTGTGCTATTATTATGAATGAAATAAATTGATTGTAATGTCATATATGTAACATTTAAAGTTTGTGGAACAAACCCTTAATAGAATTATTTGTTTAATTATTACAGGTTTATTGCAAACTACTACTCTACAATACTAAGGGAATTCCTTAGGTATATATATTTGGCTCAGCAGCTGAGAACTGGAACATGGCTAAATTAATCCATGCCAGGAAATTTTCACAGGACAAGTCCTCATACACCATAATAATGCTTGTAAACTCTAAGTTATTCAAGTGGTTCAAATAAACTTAAAAGATCAAGCAGAGCAAAAGGTGATGTTTCAGTAGGACTTTGCTGTTACAAAATCACTAGTGAAAGAGAATTCTAAATCCTGCTGCTTATCATTTAAGTTGTGCCTTTGAAGTAAATTGTACTTTAATCATAACACTCCATTATGCGAAAGGTGTTCTCCTGTTATGTAGAGATAGACAAATCCTAGACTGAGGCCTTAGGACTTAACTTATATTTTGTGCTATTTTTTTATAATACACTTCCTGAGAAGGAAAAATCGCATTGATACAAAGTGTAGTAGTTAATTTTTTTTTAAAGCAATCAAGAATATTCATGAAAATGAAGAAAATTAAAGAATGTTAAAATTATTAAATACAGAGGAAAAGCAGTTACATAAACTCTCTTAAAACTCATAAGCATATATTCTAGAGGTTGAGTTCAGGACTCTCTTTAAACTTGTTGCTAGGTAAATTTTGAGGCTTTTTTGTCTTATACTAGAAGTCCTTATAAAATCATTATCCTGTAACAAGATGTCCTGTCTTACAGATAAATTTGATTTGTATTTATAGATCACCTGTAAGATTATGTCAAATGACAAGAGGATTGCCTTTTCTTTCCCTGATATCTAATTATTTTCTGGTTTAAGATTGATATATGCATTCACAACAATTTTGGTGACGTTTAATAGAGACGTCAAAGCTGCTGCAGAAGAACTGGAAGAATTAGAACACTTTTGCTCTATTTCCAAATGTATTTCCTTACTGCTCTTTACATTTCAATTTTAAATTTTAGCGTTCTCCACATCCCTCTGTACCACTACAAGCCCTTGAAAGTGAAGAATGCTAAAAAAATTTAAGGGTTTGGGTTTTTTTTTACTTTTATCTGTTTAGATATAATTTATGTATTTTTACCCTTCTATTTCAGTGGTAAAGGAGGAATCTGATTAGTGGTGAGGCAGAAAATAGTTTAATTTTTATAAATAATTGCTTAAAGACACATGTATTAGTTTACTGAAAACTCAGTAATATTAGAGGAAAAATGGTTTCATATCCCATGTGCTGTCCTCAAGAAACCAACCAAACTGGCTGGCTCAGTATTGCTGTATTTATTTGGATTACACACAAAATGTTTACTGTCAAGAATTACAGAAAATATATATTTCAAAAAGAAATTTTAAAAACTTACAACTTTTAAACAATATTTTTAGAATGGTATCCATACAAAAATTCAGATAGATTATAAATTGGGATTAAATCTAAAATTTACAAATCAAGTATTTTATCTAAATGTGATGTTAGTGTATTTTGTTGGTGTAAATAAGGGTAATAGCAGAAATCATCCAGAGTGTGTAATCATATATTGATTGAAAAGAGTCATTTAAGTTATTCATAATTATTTAATGCTTGAGTTTAATTTAGTGTAACTATCTGACTTTGATTTGGGAAACTTTGTGCAGCTGATGCATGATTATATTGAAAAGATGTAGAAATGGATTTTTTGTTCTTAGTGTGTCATCTAATAGATAGCAATATACTGTGTAAAAATTGGAAGTCATCTTCACAGGAATGACAAAATCTGACTAATTTTGTTCCTTTTAAGATAAATTTTTAGGGGCCCAATCCAACAATCATCAATATTAAGTGAAATTTCCACCAAATCCAGTGAGTGCTGTAGCACTCCTACATAAGAGGTAACCCATGTAACAAAATACGGATTTTAAACTAAGAATTTGTTATGTAAAATAGATTTTTAAATGAGTCACAAAACTACCAGAAAACTTTAGACTTCTCCTTAACAGTTATTGGAGCTGATGAAATTCTTGAGATGATGTTCAGCTTCTTCTGAAAAGCATGTTCTTGTGTGTTTGAGCTGAGGTAAAGTTTCACACTGAAAGAGAGAGGAGAAGAGCAATGACTACTGAATCCCAAGAGGGCCCTTTTTGCTGCATTTTTTTCTCAATTACATTATTTTTGGATTTATATATCTGTGACCCAACAAATCAAATATTTGACTGTGCTTACAAAGAGTAAAATTCTCAACAGCATGTTGGTATGGATTTTCTGATTGTACTTCAGACATTTAGCAGTTCTAAGTAAAAATAAATCATGTGCATATTTTACAGTTCTTGAAAGAGAATTTTAATGTATAGCTTAAATAGAGATATCAGGATATATTTGTTAGATATATTTTGCAGGTGTCAATCATAAATTTCTGCTTGGAGAAAAATTACTCTGATGTAAATAGAGTAAATTTAGAAGAAAGTATCACAAATCATTCCATATTTAAAGATTGAATGGGATTCTTGTTTAATTTTGTAAATTCACCTTGCTGCTGTAAAAACAGTTAAATCCTGTTACCATAGCAATCCACCCTCCACAGAATGAAACTCCTGTACATCCCCGTCATATTTCTTTTAAATAAAACTTGTTTCCTCCATCCTGATACTTTTTCTTTTAGTGTTTATACAAACTGAAATGGATTGGGTAAACAAATTCCCAGGTTACAGGTCTTAATTTTGATGGCAACATTACATCGTGCAGCAAAGTTTGCTTTCATGTTTTCTTTGGGAAGGAAGGGATAGGAATATAGGAATTAAAAGGAAAAAAATAAATAAAAGTCAATTTAAGAAATGAAGGATAAAAATGCTAGATAAAAATAATGAGAAAGAAATGGTTATAAAGTTGTCATGATTAATGAAAGTAGGAAAGAAATGCAAAGGAACTTTTTATTAGATGAGAATTTGTAATGTGTTATGATGGGAAAAGCTAAGGAGTTTGGTTTGTATGTTTTTGTTTTGGGTTGTTTTTTGTTTAGGTTGGGGTTTTTTTAATTTATTTTTTTAGGGTGAGAGGGCTATATATGGGCAAGGAAGGCAAAAATTCCTTTCCTACTGCTTACATTGCCATAGCTCATAGAGTACTGAATTGAATGTTGCATTGTCAAGAGATAGATAGCACAAATTAGATCATCGCTCGTGCAGTGCTAAGTTTTTATTGGTTTGGGGGTTTTTTACACTCAGTGCATAGTGCAAATCTAGTGAATTTGCTCTTGGTGTTAAATGTCATCCTAAAATCAATATGGAAGAAACATTAATTCTTATTTTCTTATTAGGTAGTTCCTTGGGATCTTAATACCACTAGTACATTCTCCTGTTTAAGTAAGTGTTTCATGTGCATCTGAAGTCCTCTGTGGTTGGTATGTCATCACCTTCAGTTGTCCACTGCAAGAAATGTGTGAGAAAATCTATTTCATTGAATCTGTTTATTTCTGTAATGGAACCTATACCCCATTTTTTCTGCTTGTTTTTCTGCTTGCTATAGAACTATTTTTGCATACCATTGACTAAGAAACCTGTAATTGCCTAGATCTCTTCTCTGTTTTTTCACTTGTTCTTGAACATGGGTCCCTTATTAGCGGTGCTCTCACTCACCTGATAGATTAGTTAAAAATTCTAATATGGCAAATACCTGTTCCACCTTCATCAGTCAGCTGAAGGTGGAACAGCTTCAGCTGGAATATGCACTAAGCCTGCTTTTGCTTTTGTTTTAAATATGACAAGTACGCTTCTTGCCCTCATTCTTGCTAGCCATCTTCCCTTCTCTTTCATGTTTATAGAGGTCTAGTTTCATGGCTATATTATCCTCAATTTGAAGGTTTCATCTTCTATTGAATCTTTCTTATTAGCTTGTATTTTTAGGTTTCTAACTTAACATTCTCTTATGATGTGCTTTAATTTTTGGTGCAAACTCAAATGCCGGTGTTATTTCTGACAATACTAATTTTTTCTTCTATATCTTTTGAATTGCAGGGTACAGTCTTCTTTGGTAATAATTTCTTTTCTTTCATTCTATTTTGTGGGCTGTCTGCTTACTTCTCAATATTTGGAAAGGGTTTTTCAATTAGACCTGAAACCTTGTAACACCATTTATTTTAAAAGTTTCAGGTTGCTTTTTTCAGTGTTTTAAATAAAGCTTCTCTACATTTAAATTCTTGAACTTTTCATTTCAGAACACTTCAGTAATTAATTCCAACAATTTCTTAAACTTTCCCCTTCAGAAATACAAGAAATTTAGTTACGGAGCTAATACCAGTTTGTGACTTTAAAGAAAGCTGTTCAGGATATTTCAGCACCCTGTCAGCTAGTAAATTTGTCTTAGAATCCTATATGACACTTCACTGAGTAGAAGAGAACAGTGTAATAGAAGCTTCTATTTCTGGCTGGTAAATTGTGGCCTCACCACGCACATGGTTTCTGTGGAAACCTCCCTGCAGCTGAGGTTGCAGTCCCCATATAGGCATACTAGGCCTTCACAAACAGGTGCACCCGTACCCAGATTCATTCTACCTACTTACACACATTAAAGTAAAAACCCCTAAAGTGAGATCCTTGTCGAGGCTTGCCAGCAAAAGACAGGCACTACCAGCAGGTAAGTCGTTTCATGGGTAAGCAGGGTCACAAACTCACGGACCGTTATTGATCTCTTTCCAACTACAGACAAAACTTAGTTTCTAGCCTTCTAATATTGATGTCTCCGCAAAATTCTTAAATCTAGTAGAAAAAACTTAATTCTTTCTTTCTTACATTCCTTCCATTTTCAATAGATAAGCTGCTTTTTTCTCTGAGGACTAATTGTACGGATTATGAGTACTAGAATTACTGAGCAAACTTCTAGTGTTTATGTATAGACATATATCTCAGACCATTTGCATAGTGTAAAAATATAGTTGATGCTTTATTTATGTTATACCATGGCTATAATCCAAATGAAATTACATGGGAATTTCAGAGTCATGTAGTGAAGCAGTGATTATAATTTCTCCTGAGAATGTCTGTGCTTTATCAAAATTTTGACTCTTTATTCAATGAAAAAGATTACTCATCCAGTCCATATCTATTACTTGTAACTCAAAGCAAGTGAAATCTATGGAATCTACATACAAATTTAAGGCTTTTTCTTCTTCCAAATAAAATGGGACTATCAACTATTTTTAACAGAAAACACTACATGTACAAATTACTCACTTGAATAATGTTTATGTCATTTGTGAAATAATATATCAACCATTTAGTGATAAATTATCAGATGGGTATTACTCAGCTAGGTCCTAATAGCTTCAGATTCTCTCAGTAAATCACTGTCATCTTTGGACAGTGGCTCATTTTAGAAAATCAGCTTTTTACCTGGAGGTAAGCCTAATACTAAAAAAATCTCTGTACTTAAATATGAAGGGTGGAAAGATGTCTGAGCATAGTTCTGAATTTTGATTGACTTCAATCACCCCCAAATTACAGATAGATGCGCACTGAATTACTGCCTTTACATTTTCTTAAAATAGATGCTATAACAGCAGGATGACAGCTCAGCTTACCAGTGTTGTTATGAATCTGATATTGCACAAACCAGAAGATCACAACAGTCCTTTTCTAAATGCTCTCTATGCAAGCACATATATACATACATTTAAGTGTAAGCATATGTTGAAAAGTGTACTTTTCATCATTTTTTCACTGTTCTTGTATGACACTGCCATACCATTTGGTTATTTTCAGATAAAAATTCTATACTTTTTAATTTTCTACATTTAAAGAAACCAAGCAGAATCATATTTTGATGATTTATGGGTCTTGCAATAAATCTCTGTGTGTTATTTGTTACTATTTTATGATGTAATTAACACTCACAGTCCTGCATTGTGAAATGCATTCCAATTGAGAAGGGTTTACTAAGCTCCAAAGAGTGGTATGGCTTTTGTGTGAGTAGCTTTTGTTGTTGGTTGTTTCTTCACTACATGTAAAACAGAAACAATAGGTTATCTTATTCTCCTGAAATTAATTTTTCAGTCATACCAATGCTACCATGTAAATTTTTTTGTGTGCTATTGAAGATGTACTGCTTCCTCAACACCTGCTGGTCTAAATTACTTGGAGACACTGGGATTATACTTGCTTTCACAGGTATTTTTAACAACTAATTGCCTGTGAAAATTCATTTGGTTATTTGCAACTTGAAATGACATGAAGTGTTATGAGAGTAGTAGGTGAAATTTATTCCCTTCTGACCCACCTCTGTTTTTAATTATATTGATTGAGCTTTAGTATATAGACTGTATCGTTGCTCCACTGACTATTCTATCAATAGTTACATAATTCAGATTTGATTTCTATATGAAATTAACTCTGTGCTGTATTGTATGTAATGCTTATGGTATGGTATTCGATTTAATGGTGGGAAAAATTATTCTTGTTAATTGGAAGGAATAATAATGTCATGTGCTATACTGAACTTCCATCATTATCAAAATTAGAGTCTTGTTTGAACTGATAGGGATCAATAGAATCGCTAGTCCCCCCCAGAAAAGTCCTGTAGGATTCAAATATTTTGTGGCCATGTGTTGTGTGTCATCAGATTCCACCTATCAGTTGTTGAACAGTTAGCTGGTTAGTTAAGGATCCAGAGTGAACAGACAGTCTGACAGCAAATCCACGTAGATCTCACTCTTTTCAATTCATAACCTGTGAGAATTAGTATCACCTAAGAATCTTGTACTGGATCAGCATTTTGGAGGAATGACTTTTGCCATAAAAATAAAGGCTTTCACTCTTTAAAAAAAAAAAATCTGTATGCGATTTCTATTACCTTGTCATCGCTTTTTCACTCAGTAACTTTGGCTAAACTCTATAATCTTTACTCACAGGGCTATTGAAGAAGACGAGTTAGTCGTGCACAATTTTAAATTCATGTAAAAGCTCCCTCCAAAGTGAATTGTTCCTTGTGACAAAATTTTTTTTTTTTAATTTTTTTTTATTTTTTTTTTTTTTTACAACAGAATGTATAATATGTGCTACATCCAGGTATCTTGGTTAATGTCTAAACTGCTGGTTGCATTTCACTGCAAATGTAGATATCCATTATATCTCATCAGTCTGTTTAGGTAAACTCAAGGCATACCATCCATTTTTCATGCACTTTACTTTCTATGGGAACCTAACCTGCAAAAAAAGGTCCAGAAAGCAGTCGTGGTGTGCTCCAGGCAACTCCTTCCTTGAACTGTTAGCAGATTGGACCAATTGGTATGGCTGTGTACCTGTTGTAATACTGAAAAGTAGTCTGAGAAATTATTTTCAAAAGCATATGGAGTTCTCATGGTTACTTTCATAGTGGTAAGTGATTATCTCCTGCTTCCAAATCAGAGGTGGTGAAATCCACAGTGTTACACCATTGCATTTTGTAGCATGGCTTTTTACCATCTAAAGGATCTTTGAAACACTTTTTATTTTACTATGTAGATATGCTTGCAAAAATAGATACTTCTCAGATAATGTGGTCCACATCTATAGAGAGTACTTGGAAGGTGAGCAACCTATTCCTGAATTTGCATTTGTGGAATCCATGTATTCAGAGGGAAAACAGTGATGAGAGCAGAGCAGTGAACAGATGTGTTGTCACTGTCCTGTCTTGCTTGCTTTGGATTCCAAACTGATTGCAACTCAGTTAAGGTTAGGAATTTAATTCTTAAGAACAGGGGTTCACAATGATCCAGGCTGAAGGCTAAGATCATAACATCTGGTTTCATTAACAAGGCATCTCACTTAGACACTTCCCTCATTTTCCCCTTTCTTATGCAAGTTTGTTTGTAGATTTGGCTTGCATTGGTTTCTGTGTCTTTCCCTTTTCATTGCAAAATACCTAGATGATTAAAAATAACTCCTATTTTATAATTTCCTATCTTTACTTTTTACCTTATCTAGCTCTTTCTGTACATCAACTGAAAATGGAATTTTTGGAAGCTTTTCAGCAATCAAAGGTCTCATATTATCCACTGGCTAAAGTTACTGATTTCTTTATTGATCTACTATCTTCTTTGTCTGCCTTCCATTTTTAAACTATCACAAAGAATATCCATCCCTTTCTTTTACTGGTTAGACAACAATGAGATATTTTTTCTCTAAAATAAGCACAATTGATGCCATTTTTGCTTGGAATTGCTTATTTGATCTGTCAGTCATCCCACCAATTTCAAACACAGCTAGAAATAAAAAGCTGGACTAGAAAAAATAGAATGAGGATGAGTAGTCTTTAGCCTTATACACTCTATGATAAAACTGTAAGTACAATGAGACTTCTGCTTCTAACTTCTGTCAGATTTTTGAATACCGCATTTAAAACACAATGGTTTTATGCATGATTTAGCAACTGAACAAAAATATCATGCCAAATTTGTTTTATTAAAATGTTTGAAAGTCAAAAATATTTCTGTATGTAAAGAAAGAGTGATTCTGTAAGGTAGAAGTTACAGATATTTTAGAGGAGAGAAATACATGAAAGGGAAATAAAAAATTCTGGCACCTCAAACTAAGCAACAGATATTTTGTTGGCTATTTTCCTGGAACAATTCCATGTTTTGCACCTAATTAAATGCAGTTCTAGTTTTCATATGATTTTACATTCTATGAAGACAATAAACTGGATGGGATTGCCATCAGAGTAACAGAAACAGCTGTGTTAGAGCTCTAATTTTGAGGGAAAAATAACTGTACATCAGAAAATAATGAGGCTGAAAACAATTGGCTCACCTGTTTGAGCATGTACAGCAAAAAACTACTATTTCAATTGTGTCTGTACACCAACCAGTGTCAGTCAAAGGAAAGGGTAGCATTAAAAGACCTAGAGGAGAAAGGAAATAATTATATTTAAAGTATTGAAGCAATCACTAAAACATGCACACCATGACACCATCTAACACTTATCATTCCTGTCCCCAATTTTCTTCTCTGTCATTGTGTTACCCTTTGTCATATAGAAAATTACACTGTAAATTCCTTGGGGGCAAGTTTTCTGTCTTAATTTATTTTGAAAACTGCCAGCAGTCTTGGGGTGCTATATAATAATGTGCTGTATCTCATTACTTTGCAGATGTATTTTGATACAAGTAACAGCATGTGTTTAGTTTGCAAACAAGGTTAGTGAAAATCAGGTTTTTTCCCATTATTTTCTCTATCTGCTTCTCTCTCTGTGTAAACCTGTGTGCACACAAACATACACACAAATACCTCTTGTATGACCTCAGTCCTGCATAGCTGTTAAAACAGTATAGGTTCAGGGTTCAAATGGACAATATTTCTTTTTCGTATTTCAGTGTGGCTCAAGCTTACAGAGACACAGGTGCGCAGTATCCCAAAGGAAGTTCTCAGCAATTCAGCCTGCTTATCCCTAATTCAGGCAAAATTTACAATGAAATCAGAGCAGCTAGGGGCTCTAAGTCCATGAATGCCTGCTGGTTCTAAAGTCTCAGATCTCAGCTGTTGGCTCAGTGGGAGTGTTGCCTTGTGTGATACTGAGTCACTTCAGCTCTCATTGACTTCAGTGAGAGTTGAAAGGTGCTCAGCAGGTGACGACAGGTAAGCAGTTGAAAAGTAAATGCCTAGATCACTTTGAGTATCTAAACGTTAACACTGAGAAAGAGTAATCCTATCTCAGGAGTGATAGGAGGCATTTTATCCTTATACCTCCCTATTAGCAAGCTGTCCTCAAAATGGGCAGTCATGTTTTTTCCCCCTCCCCCCTCAGTTTGGTCATCTAATGAAAAACAAATGTTCTGTGGGCTTTTGTCATCGGTTTTAGTTTTGGGGGTGTTTTTCCTATTAAATTGCTTACAGAGTCACTCCCTGTGTGATCACAAATTCAACAGACTGGATCTGAATATTAGGCCAAGGATGGAAAAGTGGAAAGTAGCAGAAGCATCCTGCCATTAGATGTTTTTCAGTATAATTTGAAACTGCACCCAGTGATAGAGATGGAGGAGAGAACTCACAAAATTCTGATTATTTATTTGCTTAACTGCAGGTGGGAGGACTATTTAATTAGAAAGTATCAACATGTTGATGTTCTAACAGTTCCATCAGATGACAACCTAGACATTAGATTGGTTCATATATTTGGAAATTTCCTTTGCTGATATCTCCCCTACAGAACTTCTGGGTAGTTCTGGATTTTCAGAAATGTGAAATAATATGAATTAGAAATATGAAAATAGCTGAATATTCTGCTCATAATTAGGAAGACCTTTGGATCATCTTTTCATTCATAAAACAGTTTCATAAGTTTTGTTCAATTTCTTATGATACTGTATAACATTGCAAATTTTCAGCAGTCACTTTAAAGAATTTTGTCATTTTTTCCCTTCCATCAAATTAAAAAAAAATATCATCATCAATGATTAGTAAAGTTATAAGTAGAATCCAGCCAGTTTCCAAAATATTTTAGATCTCATCCATCAGTGACTGTGGATAACTAAAGAAAGTGCTTGCTACAGGATGCTCTGTCAGCTCTTGTTCTCTGTATTGTGGGGTTTGGGTTTGGGTTTTTTCCACAATCAAGTTAAAACCAAACTAGACAGTATCAGTAATTACTTTTGCATCAGGATTCTGTAGATCACTTTCTCTGCTTCTAATCAAAACCAGTAATTTGCACAACTTGGACATAGTAGTCGCATTAGTGCTTCCTGTAATGTACTCAGATTTTTTTAAGGGTACTTATACTCTGCATCTCCAACTTTGAAGATGATTATACAGATAACTATTCCTACTGATTTCTGATTTTTTTTATTATTGATACTCATTTGACTGACAGTTAATAGAACTGAAGACTAAAAAAGGTTTGCAAGACTGGATTCATTAGTTGATTTAATTCAGACATCTAAAAGTTATTTGTCACTGTTAGTCACCAAAACTCTCTTGGTAACTATTAGAGAGAAAGAGGAGCTGCCAGAAGGTTCATCGCTTCCATCTTAAATACCTACAGAGGAATCCCAGACAACAAGCTCAATCAGCCTGTTTTAAAAATTACTAAATTTAGGTGAAAATCCCCTTCCTCTGCTATAGAGTGTTTGTTAACAAAAGAGAGGCTTGAAGATTGACTTCAACGGTACAAGAACTGTGTCTAGTGAGCTAGATCACCAGGCTGGGTTTTCGAGTATGTTTTAATTAGATACTGATTCTCGCTATCTGACTGTAGAACTCTATAGTTACTAGAAAGTTGTCATTAGGAACTTCATCAAAGGCTTCCTAAAAATATAAATGAGTAATTTCATCTGCTGTTAAAATTTGTAAGTTCCACTATAATATCCACAAAGTTAGGTGGGTAGAATCTTCCCTATGCTGTACTATGCTAGTTATCCCTTATTAAATTATTGCTATCCCTTAGAGGCGAGTGCTGAAATACTTCCTACCTACTTATTTTGTCAATGCTGTTTCTCATTGCTAATTACCTGGAAAGATGTAGGTGACATATGACCCAAATCTTAAGTGTAAAAAAAAAAGTGGTTTCCAATCTTTAAAAAACAGCTTGTGGCTTTCTCCTGGTTGACATGAAATTTTATGATTTGTATGATGAGATAGCCTCAAAACATGCATGGACCATAGATCAGGTCCTCTCAGACTCTACAGTTCAGATTGGGAGGAAAGGAAAGAAAGGGCAATGAATGAATTTAAAAAGTCAACTATTTGCCCTTTTGTCTACAATTTATCCAGTGTCTGATAACTTAGAATAGCTAACAAGACAGATTTCCTGGCTATGAATCCCTGAAATGCATATAACCTGCTTTATACTCCCTAGACTAAGTTTATCCAGAGTTGTTCCTTGCATACCAAAGAGGTAAATAGGTAATGCAAAGCCCAATACTCCAACAGAAACATTACGCAAAAATTCTTTTTCTCAAGTTCTTCCTGTAAGCACAATTCCTTTTCTGTTTACAAAGAGTTTAGAGTGTGGGATGAAATTTGGCTCCAAGCATACATGGCAAAAATAGACTTTTGTCCCATGAGTGAAAATTCTGTCCACAGTCTCAATAGCAAACACTGTTGAAAGACTGAACACTATTTTCCATCCCTCTCTCAAGAGGAAGAATACTGGCAGTAATAAAATGACACTTTTCTATTTTGGCAACTTCATGTTTCTAGTGCTTTGCCTTCAGAATTCTGCAGACAACTCACTAAGTGCTCTAGGCAATGTCAATCAAGAAAATTATGTAGGGAAAAAAAAAAACCAACAGATCTCATGGTTTACATATGCAGATCTTAACTGGTTTTGTGTAGAATGCCAGTGAACAGCGGTTTGTTGTTTTTGAAATGATCCTTGTCTGCAACAAAAGAAATCAATAGTGTCTAAGCACTCTTCAAAAATCTACTGTGTGATCAAGGACAAGAAATTGAAGCCTTACCAGTATTTAATGTTGCTCTGTGCCATTATTGACAGTCTTCAAAGAACAATCTTTAAGAAGTACTTAGTATTTTTAGAGAATTTAAAAATTAATTGCATTGCTACATACAAGTTTATATAAATTGATGCAATATCAATTGTGGTAATAAAACTACTTAATTTATTCTGATGACCATTTTAAGAAAAAAAATTAACTCATATAATATTTTGAATTTATTTGCAAATTTGAGAATAGACAAGATAATTATCTATGATTTTGTTTTTTATTCTTGTTCTTGATGTTTTATTCCATAGTTGGCCTAAACACTCAAATAAACCACCTTATCATGTAAGTGGACTATCTATTTTTATAAGAAGGGGGGTGCAACTACTTCTCTCACCTTCATTGGAGACATTTGCAGAGAATATTCCTCAAGAAATTATATTTGTAAAATCTTTGAACAGAAGTCATCTCAGCAACATCCTATTTTCCTTTTAGTATAACACCGGCTGAGATCAGCTACATAAGGTTTGGTAGACAGAGTTATAAGGGTTTGGAGGTCAAAATCTTTATCACTAAACAAGATTTTAAATCTCTGAGGCAGATTGTTTTCCCCAGTACCTACATTCCTCTACACCCGTTGTGAATTGTGGGCTGGCAACAGGACAAGGATCCTGCAAGGGAAAAAGCTGAAGTAAAACCAACTAAACAGGCCCAGTGCTTACCTGTCCTTCTTACTCATCAGTCTTATCAGTGTTATATTGGCAGTCTGAAACTGTGGTCATTCAAAGTTTGCTCGAATTGAATTATGAGACAATAGAAACTGATCCAAGATCAGAAAGGACAAACGAGTTCAATGTCTTGAACTGAGTCATCTGGTCTCATTGCTGTAACTGATTCATTATAAAACTCTAGATTTTGCCTGTGTAGGACCAAAGGCTGGTTGCAAGGCATATAAACACCATACTGTTTATTTTATGAGATGGCAACTTAATAGTGTCTGGTGGATTTGGTAAGATCTCCAAGCAAATAAGTGAATTTATTTATTTGGTTTCCTTGGCTAATCAGCCAGGGAAAAAAATTTTTTTAAAAAATACCCAAACACAGAAAAACATCACAAAACATACTGATTTTTCCTTTATTCATTTCCAGGCACCATTTAATTCAGTGCGTAAGAGAAGACAATTGTTTCAGTAGAAGGAAAATATTCTAGATGACAAAATCAATGTAAGACTCAAAGAATAAAGGGAAGAGTGTTTGGAGAAATGCCTAGGGTAGAAATTTTTTTCCAGCTCGATGAGAGATTTCTTGATGCACATTGTTTTGGAGTTTCATGTTGGGTGAAAAAAAAAATCATTTTAATATTTATTTACATAGTCATGTTTGGTGATATATAGGTATGAGTGGGGCTGCCTTATTGTTACTTTAACATGCAGTACAAGAATTAATTGTGTTGATATGTCATAAAAAATTTATATTCTCTTGTGAGGAAAATCCAAATGATACGAGTTAAATATATTAACACAACATTTTACAAAAGGATAATTCATGATATATCATTTATTTCCCTGAGTTATAGATGACCTCATAACTCATGAGTGATGGAGCAAAACAGAGTTGGAAGTGAGTTATGAAAAGTCATCATTAGAAATCAATGGTGTATACAGAATCAGCCTGCTCTACAAGTTCTCTTATGGAACACCAATTTTCATTGTACACTGTGCATCAATGGATCATAATATTTTATATTAAGTGTTGAAGCAACATTAGTGCCTTGGTTGAAGTGCGAGTGCCTGATGGTATTGCCAGTGGTTTGGAAGTAAGTAATAAGCACACATATAAAGATTAAAAAAAAGGTTGTGTTGCAATTTTTACCCTTGCTCCTGGAACTATTACCACTTACACAGGCAAAGAGGAAATAATTAGATAGACAAGGAGGAGATTAACAAATTGTGAGTGAATTTTTGGTAAATTCCTCATCGAACAGTACAGACAGTCCTGTATCAAATACAGAAGAAACGATGGAGAGCAGGCAGAATGAGAGGAGAAATGACTAATGACTTTAGAAGAAATTGCTTTCAACCTACTGCCTGTAGAAATTACCAGGTAAGATAATAAAATTCCAGGTACATTGTAGGGATTGTCTTCGTGTATATCTCCTACTCCTACAGTGTTTTATTAAAATCAAGGAGTTTCCAAATGTGAGGAGCTCAGTCACTCTGTGTTCTCTGAGGTAAATGGAGATAGCTCACCTGAAATATGGGTCATCCTCTAAAGGAACCTATCTTTGTATCTTGATTATATAGGAAGTGTAGATGACTTAACTAAGCTTTAGTACCTCAAAAGACACACTAGATGTGCAGCTCAAACTGAACTTCAGTACGATGCTCTGCAAAAATGACTACTGCAAAGTATACACAAAGGGTGGATGAATGTGGGTAGAGAGGTGCCTTTGACCAGTACAAGAATTGTGGGTGCTGCTTGCTAAAAATGGGAGGGTTAAAAAAGGGAAAAGTTATTAAAGCTGAAGAAAGCTGCCTTATAGAGAAGCATGACAAAAAACCACTTGTTTTGTATGGCTTCCCAGGGAAGAAGTGGCTTGCTGATGAAATACAAGAGAAATTGTACTGTGTTAAAAGACTATTTAAGGTAGCAGGGAAAAAAAATCTCGTAATAAGAACACTTGTCTGGAAGCTGAAGCTAAACAAATTCAAATGAGAAATAAGGCACAATTTCACAGCAGCTATGGTATTTAACCTTCAGAGCAAAAAGCCAAGGGCAGTGTTTGATTCTCTATCTCTGCCTTCAAATCAAGACTAGATGTTTTTCTGTAATACGTTAAACATAAACTACTGAGCTGAGTACAATCGAAAATGAAATTTAATGACCTATGATATACAGGGTCAGAATAGATGATCTAATGGATCCTTCGAGCCTTGAACTGTATGAAAAAGTTAATGGAGCTGCACCATTGTACAGAGACAAAGAATTTGTCTTTCATGTTCGTTACTCAGCATTGTTTTTCTTATTTTTTTTCAGCTGGCCTGTATAAATTGACGTACAGTTGGCTTTTCTTGGAAGGTTGTATTCAATGTAGTACTGTGCTGAGATATAAAAGGTCTATCAACTTCTCTTACATTAAATTTGTTTTGCAAAATTTTTTAATTTTCTAAAAGTGTTAATGCCATCCTCGGCACTAGTTAATGCCAAACAAATATGCTTGGCAATAGTGTTTTGCATTCACATGTTTGTGTCCCTGATTAATTCAGATGTAATCATTCACTACATCTTCATTCTCATATTTCTCCTCCTCTGTGTCTCTGAGGTTTTTTGGTAATTAGAGGGTTGGAATTATGAATTCTCATAGTCTTGTGGGGTTTTTTTACCTTCTTTTTCTCACCTCATCTTTAAGCAGAATTTTATTCTCATGTCACTTCTTGCCCTGGAGGTCTGTACAACCTCCCTAGTGCTATACTTATTCTTTTTTCCTATCTAGTAGCTTAATCCCAGATTGATTCATTATATTTCTCCGAGGCTCACTATAGCAATTTTTCAGTTCTGATTTTTCTCCTGATACACACAGCTCTACTTTCCCCCCTGTCTCTTTCATGTTTTTGTCTTCCAGAAAGTCAGGAAACCCTGTGTTTAGAATTAATATCCTTCCTTGGGAATAAATCATGTTTCTCATGTAAGTACTACACTGCCATGCATTTGATTACCAGATGTTCATATTTTGAATATCATATTTCTGTAATGGCATCTCCAGAAACAGTGTCCTAGTTACACACTGGATGTAGAGGCACCCCATGAATATTTTATAGCTCTGCTCATGGAAGATTCTCCTAAAATGGTTTTTAGAGCTTAGTTTCATGGTGAATCAACTGTCCCATTGTTGAGCAAGTTCTTTTTAACCATTATCATTCATTCTGTTAGTTCTAGACCTCAGCTCTCATTGCTCCAGTATAAATAATTACAGCCTCTTTTTCTTCTTGTGAGAGTATCTCTTAAAAATAAAGGGGGGGACCTTATTGTCACTGTTTTGGTCAGGATGTCATCTTTATAAAGGACAGTGGTTATTCACTGAACTAGTGGTTCCTTTTAATTCAGTGTCACGAGTTTGATACCAGGCAATGTCAGATGCTTGATTAGAGACAGAAACAATTGCTCAAAGGGAAAGTTGTGGTGACGTTTTATTGTTTAGGGTTTTTTTGGTTTGGTTTGGTTTGGTTTCTTAATATGTCAAGGACTAACTGGTTCACTTTTTAACAAGAAGCATATCTACTATTTATATATTAATTTTTATTAATTGCTTTTTTGATCACTTTCTAACTTCTCCTGAAGTTTCCTTTTAGAAAAGAGTATTTTGTTGGTTGTATTTAGCTTTGACTTGTATGTGGAAGGTGTGAACTGACATGCATATTCCAAACCCAAGTATATTAAAATTATTTCCTGTCTCCAACACTTTAGGAGATGTTGTCTAATGCAAACATACCTGCTGGATGATGTGATCTAGGCTTACCTTCTTTCTCAGTCTTTTAATACAGTTATAAATCTGAGAGGCTCGAGTATGTGTGGTAGTCTGTCAAATAATTGTTAAGGAAATACCGTTTGCTTGAAAATCATTGTGGGAAATGTGCTTAGTTCCACCACTAAGAAATAACACCAAAACCTGAAATCTATATGACACTTATTCTCCAGTCCATTTGTGTATGTGATTGTAAATATACAGGAATGGTGAGATAATCCACTGAAATATATATTTAAAAGGAAAACTCACTGAACATTTCCTAATAATTCTTAGCATTCAATTTATTTTTTTTAATTACGTTGTGCATCAAGCTGATGTTTTTATAGTACTACATGTCACAACCACAAAATCTTGCTCCTGTTTGGCAACTTTTTTCTTCTAGCTATCCTTTGGGTTTTTTTCCCAGGTGCAGTACTTTTCTTTTATCTATACTAAATATCATCCACTGTGAGAGCTTGCAGTCAAACCATCCTTCCACAAATCAGGACAACTCATGACAGTGAAGGCTATCTGAAGCATCTGCCAGAAAAGCTTCGATTAAGATTACAGTTGTTTGAGGGAGAAGTAGAGTTCAGGGGCAGCTACTTTCTGTAGTAGGTTTTCCATCTCTGGCAATGAGCAGTCATACAAATTATATTTTTCCTTTGGAACAATAACTCTTGAAATGAAGGAAGTACCAGGGGAATGCAGATCCACAGCCTGAGTTTTTTGCATTTCCTTCTTTTCCTATTTAAAAAATTGTAAATGAAAAGTACTGTTTTCAGCATTTCCTTTTAGTTTATAGAAGTTCTTCACCAGGATAATAAATACCAAATTATTTACTTCAGAGGATTGAGAGGATTACTTAGTTAATGTTTAAAAAGCACTTTGAAGATAAAAAGCACTATTGAGCTGCTTAAGACTTACTGAATAGTTAATTATCTAAAGGTTCCATTCTCCCCCCTACAGGTTATTTCTATGTAGGGGAGAGTAAACGCTGAGCTTCATATCATGACTTTCAAAGCCGGGCTTTTTAAATACTATTGGTTTCAAAAATTTGCTTCTTAGTGACATGAATGTGATTCCTTTGAAGTCAATGGCAAAAGTCCAACAGATTCCACTGAAGCATGATGTAGCTGTTCAGCATAAACAAGTTGAAACAATACTTAGAGCCCCTGTTCATATTATTTACATTTTGTCTTACTTGGTGTGGATGTGTATATATATACACTCACATGCAGATGCATATATGTATGTATGTACCTAAACACAGATGATGGTGGGCAGATGAGTAAGATAGGCTTTTTAATTTGAAACTTTAGGTGTATGGAACCTTGACAGTCAAATTGGATCCCATTACAAGATCTGAACAGAACAGATGAATGAACTTAGCAACAGTGGGGAAAAATCTCTTGAAAAGGCTCCACCTGCCTCCTGTACTCAGGCTGCCTCACAGCTAACACAAATACCTCATACAAACAAATGGAGAAAAAGGAAAGAGTTTCTGAATGAAGCATTTGGAGTCAGCTCTTGACCAACTGCAATTACCAGTCCTTTCTTCACTATCTTAACTGTTAAAAACATCCTAATTTCCTGATGTAAGGTAAAAGTTACTCTGTATTCTGACAACAGGAATCTTCCTTTGGACTAAATTGGGAAATACTATTGCACACTTAATCAGATCTTTACTATAGAAGATACCAGTCATCCAAACACCAATAAATATACTTAATTTTGCAAAAATTAAATAATAAATATTTAATTAAAAATTAAATATAAATATTGCAAAAAATAAATTGATTCTGGTATGAGTGATTAGGAGTCAGATGTTAATAATTTGTTAATACTAGCATAATTATGGGTTAAATTCATCAATGTATGCCATTTGAGGAAAAAGTACTGAGAGTTATATTTCACAGAATCATAGAATGGTTTGGGTTGGAAGGGACCTTAAAGATCACCTAGTTCCAACCCCCCTGCCATGGGCAGGGACACCCTCCACTAGACCGGGTTGCTCAAAGCCTCATCCAGCCTGGCATCAAACACTTCCAGGGATGGGGCATCCACAGCTTCTGTGGGCAACCTGTTCCAGTGTTTCACCACTCTCTCCATGAAGAATTTCTTCCCTAAATCTAATCTGAATCTACCCTCTTTCAGTTCAAAGCAATTATCCCTTTTCCATACCTACCACTATATGCCCTGGTAAGAAGTCCCCCTCCATCCATGTCGCTAACAAAGATATTAAATGGCACTGGTTCCAAAACTGAACCCTGAGGAACACCTCTCATCACTGGTCTCCACTCAGACATTGAGCCATTGTCTGCAACCATTTGAGTGCAACCATCCAGCCAATTCCCTATCCATTGAGTGGTACACGTTTCAAATTGACGTCTCTCCTATTTAGAGACAAGGATGTCATGCGGGACAGTGTCAAATGCTTTGCACAAGTCCAGGTAGATGATGTCAGTTGCTTTTCCCTTATCCACCATATTTAACTGGAGTTCATAATTGATTCCTCCCCAAGATAAAGAACAGTATCTCAACATGAACTGATTTAAATTTGACCTTTTAATGTGCTACAGCAGTATACTATCTTATGCTTTTAGCTGTGTTGGCTCTTAAATCAGGGTCTAGATGTAAAAGGTCATGCTGAATTCCTGAGTTACATTTTTAACAAGAACGACTCTTCATTCTTTTCATGATTAATATTAAGAACATGCAGGGATCTTAAGTGGAAAGAGTAAAGTAGTGAGAAGGGATTTGATTAACAAATTAGTCTCTGTATACCCTATTCTTTTTGCAAGCATACACTAAAACAGGAAGTACTACTAAAGAAGTGATGGTTAAAAACCAATGCTATGAAATAAGTAATTAGTTAATCTTTCCAGTGAGAATGTAAGCCTTGAGTTAAAAAATTAATGTTTGGCCAATGTGTGTTGGATGTTTCCAAAGTACAGAAGTTAATTATAAGTTTATGGGTTTATGCTTCTAAAATATTCGTCTCCCACAGGATCTCATGAAATATGTGTGTGTTTACAGGAAACTGTGAAAATAGTGACTCATCTTTTCAATAATTTACACAGGATAATTTCCTGAAAAGCAAGATCAGCAGGGGCTTTTTTTCCTGATTACAAAGGATTTGGTTAGCTGTCTATGGATACTCTCAAAACAAGGAGAATTTTCAAAGTAGAATCTTAAACAATGTTGGCTCTTTGGCAGTTCTAGTACTAGTTGCTCCAGCCCTCTAAACCCCAGCCTCATGTATTATTAGGATTTTTCAAAACTTTGTTTCTGACTGACTGTTGTATGTAAATGTCACAAAATTCTCCCAACACATAGAAATCACCCAGGTTTCTCCAGATCTTCTTGTGGTGTTTGTACTTACTCTCTGTAAGCCAAGGTGTTTTTCTTAAATGTGATTTGGGAGACTGAAAGCAAGTGATGGTCAATACTTTTTAAAAGTGATCAAAGCCTACATTATATGTGCTATCCTCAGATACTGCAAAAGGAATGGAATGGTGTCACTGAGGGAAATGGAACACTAAACATTGTGACACTCCTAAATCCAGTTCAAGTGGACCAAGCAGCAAATAGGAAGTGTCAGAAAAAGCTTTTCTCATACATACACACAATTAGCTGAAATCCACCCCAATTACCAGCCCAGTGAGGCAGCGCAGTGAAATCCAGGGATATCTGACACTCCTTCTGACTAGTCTCTGTGCCCAGCTCTTGGGCAGAGGCTTAGCACCACTGCATAGCAGCTCCACTTCAGGCACTCTGCTTCTACACTGTGCTGGGTGTCCACATAACAATATTCCCCCCAACCCCAGCCTCTACTGCCAAGTGTCTTTATAATCAAATGTTGACACAAGCTGCCAATCAGAATGTAATACACCCTTCCAGCAGTTTCATCCTTCTGTCAGTTGTTGATCCATGACCCACACCGAGGCTCTTTACACTTAGATCCAATTTTCCATTGTTATGACAGCCATGGCTCAATATGCTCAGGCCTTGTTTGTAGTGTCCTCTTGGCCACAGCTCATGATAGTCAGTCACTCAGCCTTTGGTCAAGGCAAAGCCATTTTGCTGCCACTATACCTCCACTCAAAGTCAGCATTTATTCCTGTCAGATGGTTTTCTCTATTATGTTTCTGCATCTCAAATACCGGAGCTGGGTGTGGATGGTTTAGTCCATGATGTAAGTTATGAGCTCCTACAGTTCACAGCTGAAAGCCATAGCTCCAAGGAGAACAGGAATAACCTATAAGCATTATGGATATGATACCATTTTTCTTTGGCTGCATCCCCTATTGCAGGAGATGCAAGAAGGGGCATAGAGTCACCACAACAGATAAAACATACCTCTAGGGTATTGTTATAATGATCTCAGAAATATAATGAACTCTTTCAAGTACTTCTTACAGACAGCACTGCAGAACCTAACAATATTTTCATAATGAAGAAAATTCAGGAGCTTTGTTGCTAAAAAGTAGAGCAAGTTCTTGCAAATGCTCAAACATAACATGATGTCCAGCATAATGAATATGTTAAATGAATAGCCACAGGATACAGAAAATGTTCTACAAGTCTGGTCCATTAATCTTCTAAGAGAGTGAGAATCTGCTACAACACTGGAATTTTCTTTGGGGATTTTCTAATTTAAAGCTTTTTGTAGTCTTCATTTCATTCTAAGCCTGCAAATAGTAGTTAATGAAACTTGACCTTATAGACAGAGGATGAAATAAATAATATTAGTACTGGTTAATTAAAAAAAACAAAACCAGTAAGCATGCATTTTAAATGTATGTATATAAAAAGTACATTTCTGTACAATACTGCAGAAGAATTTTGAATTCTTGCAGTGACTTGTATGACCTTCTCATCAACATGCCCCACATGAATAATGCAGCTACTCCAAACTCATGCCATTAAAAATCATAATAATTGTCTGACATGCACATGCAACATTACACTGGGGATCAATTTGGCCCAGAGCATTCCATTAAAACATAAAGTGAGTTTCAAATGTATATGTTAAAATGAAACATCAGCTATAATGAAAAAGGAAGCAGAACTGAGTTGGCTTTAGGTATTAGTATGCATTTTCTTTCAGGGAATGTTTTGCCATGCTTGTACTATACATAATGCTATTCCATATTTGATGTACAATCAATACACACTTTATTTTTCTTTAAAAATTATCCCATGAAAAGTACAAGGCAATCAAGGTACTGTGCTCTAGAGAGATGGTGGTATTATTTTAATTACTATTGCTATTTAATATTTAGTGTTCAATAAAGCCTTGATTATGGCTTGTTGTATTAGCTACTAGACAAGTTCTTAGGAAAATGTGGCCCCAATCTAAACTCCAGTGTATCTGTTTGAATTATGAAGCTTTGGTAAGCTTAGAAAAAGACAGGCCAAACACCTTAGAGTGGCCTGGGTTTATTTCTTCTTCATATGTTACCCCTGAGCATTCACAGATTATCACTCCACCACCTTAACATTCTCTTACCAGTTCATATAGCAGGATACCTACGAAATCCTTCTATTGGAATTAATGTTTTTTAAGTGATTCTCAAGACCTTTGACACTGTACAATAGAGTATTGGACTTTACATAGCTTAAAAGATTGTCTTCATAATACTCTGCAGAGTTCAGCCCCTTACTTTAGCAGTGAGGAATTCAGTCACGGTTGGATGAAAACTAAAAAAGTTACTAGTGGGTATGTTTGCCCTTTACCAAGCACAAAATCTGCCCCCATAGTTGTCCTTTACATGAAAACTGTATAAGAGGCAAAGCAAGAGTGGATCAATGATTGGAGAAGGAAGATCATTTAAGATTTTGAAAATCCTGGACATGGTTTAGCTTGACCAAAGAGTGCAGGTGAGAGTTCTATTAGTGCATTTATGTAACTTTAGTGGGGTTACCAGCGAGGAAGTGGTTGTCCCTGACACCAGATGCACATGGAATTTTTAATGCGTCTGTGAAAGTGTTGTGAGGCAGACTTATTCCCAGAAGACAATAAATGTACCCTTTAGAATCCTGTGTTTATAAAATCATTGTGGCTACTGTGTACATCAGTATTTGTAAATCTCAAATATTATCAATGTATTTATTGCATAAAATGAACAGTTACATTTATGCACTTCTCCCCACTGTAAGATATTTATTAGCTGAAGGAAGCGGCCAATGCTTCGCAACCTGCCAGTCTGTGTAAAGCTTTAAGGACATTTGTATTCAAGTAATGAGCTGAGGTTGGTGCGTATGTGCTGCAACTAATGTTATTTAGCCTCACAATCTTACGTTAAAACCGAATTTTTAGTTCACTTATTCTGCACTGCCTAAAAATTACTCTTTCGTTTCCTTACTTCCTTCTTTAAATTAGAATATAATAAACAATTTCTTCATTTTCTAACAGAGAAAGGGCAGATTGTATATAAAAACACATAAAAAGTTGTTCTTTTCCAGGCTAACACAGTACATACCAGATTTCAGCCCGTAGTGAATTTTGTAACAAAGTGGTAAACAGGGATTTGGGAGAGAAATACTGACAGGTCTGTTACTAGCATTGTTTTAGTGTTGAATATGAAAAGTTTTCGAAAGTTTCCATCATCCATAATTACAGTACTTACAAAAGCGTTTCCCAACCCATAAAAAAGCTAAACTTAGTAGCAACCAACCTGTCATTCTGCCTCCTTTTTCAGCATTCCTGCTTCTCTTGGAGGTCATTTTTAATGAGTATATACAAGCACCTGAAAAATCAGGTGCATAAATTAACTACCAATTAAGGTAGTAAAAAAAATTTTTAATTACTAGTTTCTATATATAAGTCCCCTCATTATCATGCAATATGCCTGCATGTTTATCACATAGCAATTACTGAGGCTCCAAAGAACAGTGATGTTTTCATTGTGTTGCAGTCCTGAAATATAACACGAAGCAAAAGAAATTGCTTTCAAATTTCTATGTCAGTGGGTACAGTTGAAAGAATGTCATCACAATTTAATATAGCGGGTGCTTAATTATTTCTGTATAACATTACACACACACACACACGCCCATTTAATATCATTGTCTGTCTGGAGTAGCTGTTGACCTAGTTTTCAATTAATTGCAACGAGAATACAAAATTGCCTTTAAAGCAGTGATTTTTTTTCACTGGATTACCCAGGACAGCTGAAATGGTGAATGCATAATTGATAAACTTCGTTGCCACCATGCAAACTGGCATTATTACGCAAAGTCTTACAAAACAATAATGGCATCAGAAAATACACAGAATATTTAGAATAGCGCTCTGTAGAAAATATCAAGTTTATTTATGATACAGAAAGAAATTTAATATCTACAAATACAAAATAAAATGCATATGTATTTGGGTATTAATACACTAATTATCCTATTAATTATGATTAGGTGATAGCCATGTATTTTAGACAACTTTGTTGGGGTGTGACAGAGTAGCATAATCAACATTGGGCATTACAGCCATAAAAGAAGGGAAATTGTTTTCTGTCCATCAGATGAAGAACAAAACATAATAATATGAAGAAAGAAAATGCGGTGAAGAAGGTCCATTTACTGTTAACATCTCCAACAAATCACAGACTGGGTACAACAAAGAGTGTAGATGCTTATAGCTGCAGTTCCAACGCAGGCATTTAGATACCTGGACTCCAGAGTGAAATCCAGAAATGTAAGTGAAATAACATGGATATCTGCAAGAGCTGAAAGGTAAACTATGAGCCTTCAACTGGAATTCCACTGTGATGAGTAAATTATCCATGAAGGAAATGCTGAGAAAATGAATATAATTCTTAACCTTTTATAATGCTCCACTAAGGACCACCAGTCAGTATCCCACTCCAGTATATCACCAGTCAGTATCCCACTCCAGTATATAGCCATTCAGTCTTTCTTTTGCAAATTTCAGGTAGGTTTACTCTTTGTTTAAAATCTAACCACTGGAGTAGGAAAAAAAAAAGAGAGAAGATAATATGGTAGTGACAATGTGTTCTTTTTATATTACAAGCTTTGGTCCAATTCTTAAGTTATCTTTTGGGAACATAACTCCCACTGAAACTCAGGAGAATTATGTACCTAATTACTTTTGTTAATATGATGCCTAGAAGTCAGAACACTACTCAGAATGTTTAAGACCTAAAATAAAGGTCCTCCTCTGCCTAAGGGGATTCAAACCTTGTATTCTCAGAGACTGAGCTAGTCCTGCATTCACCCAGAGTCAAAATACCCATCATCCATGTGCAGAGTTTAGCTACCATCAGATGATATCAAGATTTTATAGCTCTCTTAATTTTATCAATTTTGAATCAATTTGATCATGGTGGTTCAAGAATTTTAGTGCCAATAAGACACACAGATGGAAACTAGAGTCAGCAGATGGTAAATACTCCCAAGTACCTGTGACCTCTCTGTTGTGCATCCAAGCATAATTCCTTCTATTTTTTTTTTTTTCCAGAAACATCTCTCAAAGTAAACATTATTAGAGCAAATGGATAGCAATTAGGTTACTGCTGACATCTCAGAATACAGGATACCTGCATACAATTTAAGTAATACGCAGATTATAACTTACAGTATTAGAGACGTTACTGTGTGCATTTCATTCAGCACTGTAATAACTATGGACTGCATTCAGCACTTGCTATCAAAATTAGCCTCAGCTAACTGCATGTTATTTGTCTCTATCCATTTCATTATTTACCATAATTTGTTGTTGGCATCTACACTATTAGCACCATATGAATCACCTTAAAGTAATTTAATCAGCCAAGTCCTCCTGTCACTTAATGTTGGTCAACTCAGGCTGCATTAGTATAAAGTGAAAGCATAATTTAGCTCAATGACCAAAAATTAAAGGAGATGATGCTTGTAATTAGATTCCATTCTTACTGTTTGGACTCCAGGTTGGTTGACATTTAGTAGGTCTTTTATCCTGTGTAGCTCACGTGGATGACAAGGGCTAACAGTGGTCATTAGTAGCTATTAGTGCAATACGGCTCATAGGTACCACCCACTGCTAACTCTGGGACCAGCTATTATTCCCCATAAAATTACTTTTAAGTATGCAAGTCAAGCATGCCAGTATTGCCAAGCTCAGCAGTGGACAGTCCATTATCTGCAAATATATAATAAATATTCAAGACTTTGCTTCAAAAAAATGCAATGTATGGTGGGTTTTTTTAATTATTCCTCGTGTTTCCCATATTGCTGGATATTAGAAGGACTGGAGGCAGAAAAAAATGAGAAGATCAAGGAATAACACAGCATTAAATCAGAATTCTGTACAGGCTGATAAAATTATAAGATCTCATGTGATAAAACTTGTATGCAAGACTTTATTTGTTAACATGAGACATTATCTGGTGGTTTGTCGGGAAAAAAAAGATGACCTTACACACCACACAGCAACCTTATGAATTATTTTTTTTTAATTTTTTTTTTACAGATAATTTATGTATCTTTACAGAGAGTTGTACACTGCAAAATATAGTGAAAGGTACATATGTTTCCTCTCTTTACTTTGATCTTTGATCTGTCAAAACACCAGTTAAAACTGACATTTTGCACCAGGTAGTTAACTCATTGGTTAGTTAGGGCTGTTCCTGCCCTTTCCTGCAGGTGTTGTATTTCGGGTGCTGAATCTGCAGTACTGAGCAATTTCTGTTGCTTTTGGCTATGAAGCAATGACAAACCACCAAGCCCAGGAAGGGTAGGTATTATTTCACCACTAGCAGGCATTTTTTTGTAAACTGTTGAGGATTTTTTTCACCTTTAAAACCTGGAAGGCAATGTCACAGGGAAGTGGGATTTTGAAAGATTGGTGTCATAGATGAACAAAATATACCTCAAAGATGTTATTCAGATGTTTTGCAACTTGTGAGAGTATATATATATATATATAATTTAAATAGTATCTGTCCTGTGTATCTAACGGCAAATTATTGCATGATGAACAACAAAAACAAAAAAGAGCATCCTTACAGAGAAAGCATTTGACCACGCAGCAGGTTGTTTTGTTGTTGTTTCTGTCAGGACACTAGAGACACTGGTGGTGTTTAGACACCTAATATTGTTTTTCACTTGAACAATTTAAACTAAGGCCAGTTAATTTGTGAGGTAATTGGGGCATCAACAGTTCATATTCATTTAAATTAATCTAAATAATGGTATTACGGAATCAGAGTGATTTAAAAGATGAAGAAAAACAATTTCTCTCTTAGCAGTTTTCTATAGTGAATGCTAATGAAAACTGGACCCAAACTTTTTTCTGAGACCAAAGCGTTTTACTTATTAATCCATTTCTTTTTTTTTTTTTTAGCCAGAAACAAATACATATGGTCATTTTAATTTGTTTTTCTGTTCCAATGCAGTCAGTCAGATTTTGTCAGTAGGGACTGTTAGGCAGATAACTACCACCCTCACTGCATTTTTGTGATCACATATCAGGACTCCTGATATTAAAGAGAAATGAGGCAGAGAAGCTGAAGAGGCGTGGTAGATGAGGGATTTTCCCAGCATTACTTGTGCACAGGTAATCCTCTCTGCTTAAGGTTTTTATTAATTTATTTTTTTTAATAGTTAATCTTAGTCCTTCTGAACTCTCTGCTTTATATGAAATGTAAGTGCAAGACCTATGTTTATTTGCATGATAGGAAGTACAGAATTCTCTTTGCTAAAGGATGATGACTTTATTTGTGTATTTCTGTATGCAGTAGCAAAGAAAATTACATGTAGAAGGTAAACAAAAAACAAAAAACAAACAAACAACCAAAAAAACCAAAAACAAAAAAAACCCAAAAAACAAAACAAACAAACAAACGAAAACGAGGAAGACCCATATCATTCTGCTGATTCTGCAGCTCCAGGCATAGAATACTGCAAATGATGTGACTCAGATGAAGAATCTCAAAAGGAAGCAATTCCTTACCAGTTATGCCTTTATATCATACCACAGAGATAGATGTGATGCATACCAAAGACAAGGGTACATGCCACAGAAGCTGGAGTAACAAGTAGATACTGTCTGTGGTTTTGTCAGGTATCCTCACAGTTTACCAGGAAGTCAGCAGGTAACTAGCAGCAGAAAGGCACTTGCTTCTCCTCACTAAGTGTGGGACTCCTGTGTCTTTTCTGTTTCAGAGTTTCTAGAAGGCAAAAGAGAGTGGAGATGTGGCATTTCTGGATGCCGCATTGAGGATAACATTTAGTACAGTTATCCATGAGCACTGTTGAAATAGAAGAGGTTTGTAGTTCTTGAGAAATTTATTGGATGGGGAAGCTGATTTGTATGTTATACACATAAATTTAAAGATAAATGATGCTTCTGCCCCCAGTGAAAAAGAAGTTAGGAACTTCAAAGTTGCATATTTACTTGAGCTTCCATCCTTCACTCTGAAGTCAACTAAAGTAATTCAACATATCTAACAATATAGATATGCTGCTAAGCAGCAACCAGTGCCAGAAGAGAGTTTGCTGGCAACTAATGAATAGCAAGAGAAGATAAAAATCCCAGGCAACACTAATAGTCCTCTAATAGTCTTGTGTGAAACAGAAATGCTGTAAGTAAGAATCTTGAACTTTGAGATCTGCAGTTCCTTAACTGGAGTATTGGGAAATTCTAAAGCATTCTGTGGAAAGTAATATAGCTGTTTCATAAGTAACCTTGTAAAAAAATATAACACTGGGTTGTGGTCATTCAAAATACTCCAGTTTTTATATCCACACTTGCATTTTATCTTTCGAAATTTCAATTCAACAAAGCCATGTAAAATCAAAACTGCTGAGTATTTGAAATTCTGTGAAAATGGAACTGTCGTTTTTGTCTCTGAAAAAAGCACACTTGGGGCAGGACAAAAGTGCAAACATTTTCATCATTTTTTTTCCAGAATTGATAGAAAATTGGTTTGTTATATCTGCATAGTCGCAGTCTTATTCCAGTCTTACATGTTTATGTGACCAGCTCAGCTTTGGAGATAACAGTGTTATGATATACAGAATATTTAGGCATTTATATGTACGATTGCCTTGTCTTTATCTTTAGTTACATTCTCTTCCCTTTCCATCATTCACAGATTTTATCAGAACTTTTTGTATTCACTTTTGCCTCACTGGAGACATTACTGAATAGCTTCAGGATTTATATTGATATATGAAGAACTCTACCAAATATGTTTTTTCTAGTTCTTCAATTGGTAAGTTTTTGTTATATTTAGTGGAAGATCTATAGATATTGTATTGTACTAATTGACTATCAGATTATCTTACAGTACTGATTCAAATGCTGTACAAAGGCTATTGCATCTGTTCAGTTACTTTCATCAAATAAGTCAGAAATTTTGTTGAAGAATGAGGTCAGGTAGTTTGACAAAACAGAATATGAGTAAATTCAATCCTGCTACTTTTGTAAATATGGCTGGCATTGGTTTTTATCTGCAATTTTTGTCAGTTGACTCCAATATTAGTGTTTCCATAATTTCCATGGGATTCACACTAGGCTAACCAGCCTGAATAAAACCCCTATTTTCATCCTCTCTGATGATTTATTTATTTATTTTTCCTATGCTGATATCACACTAGTATTCTTGCAGGTATCTGAAATTTTCTGTTAGCACTAGAAACAGATCTTTTGTAATTCTTAATATATTCTTGTGTCTTTTTAGCAGGGATACTCTGAGCATCTCAGTTATAAAATATCAGTTCTAAGTAAATGTTTTCTAACATCTCTTCCTACATCCTGCTTAGATGATTTAAGCATATTGTCAAATTACTTTAAAATACTGTACAAACATGTTTACTGAATGTTCACACATTTTCTACCTCAACTCTCACAATTCCACAGTTTCTCTCTGAAAAGGTGTCTTTTTTTTCCTCCTAATTTAGATTAAAAGATCCTCCCTGTTTTCCTTTTATGTTGTCAACCATACATTTTCCTAATGTCTTATAAGTAAACTCCAAATTGATATCTACTGCTATTGATAGTTTTCTTATTTTTGATACATTAACCTGTACTACAAATTGCTGCCTTCAGCCACTATGGGGTTTAATCAAAGTTGAATCCAACACTCATTTTTGTATTGTACTGATTAATTTTGCCTTCCACTATCTCATTTCATGGATCATACAATTGAATCATTTTTCATTCACTTTTTCCTTGTAGTCACTTAATGCATAATTTCCAGCAGCTTAGGAAAGTTGCCAGCAGTAAAGACGAAGGATGTAAAAGCAGGGAGCAGGCAGCTTTCTTTCCTGCATTGTGCACAACACAGCATGGTTTCTCTGTCACATGGTGCAGGAGAAGTTGCATCCTGTTCTTTCTGTTGCTTTCAATGAAATCAGGTGATCATCACTATTTCCCAAACAACCACCTACAACCTCCTGTCTTGAGACTAATCCATTTTAATCCATGATTTTGTGGGCCAAAATAGTTCTTTTGAGTTGGATAATGTTCTTTCTTTTTTTCCCCCAGTATTTCTGTATCACCATATACAAAATCTTTCAATCTATAGCTCCCAGTTTATGTAAAAATAGGTTTCTTTTTTTTTCTTTGCACACATTATTGACAGACATTTTGAAAGGAAGTCACCTTACTTTTTGATCTGATGGTCTATAATATTCTTCCTTGCTATTGTTATCATATTCCTTTAGATGCATTTAAAACCTATAATTCTGATTTACCAGTAATTCTGAGACAGATATGAAATGCTGAATATGTAGAATGCTTCTCCTATCTACTCTTCTTTTACATAGTCTACCTTTTTCAATATGCAATAACCGGTCATGAATCAGCTCATCAAGTCTCAGGAATGCCAGTTATGTCCAATTCTGTTTCCACAATGATAATTTCTAATTTTGTTTGGTTCTTATGGAGTCTCATAGGGCTTGCATATAAGCAACTGGAAAACCTCCTCCTTGTAGTTTTTTGCCATATCTGTTCAGTTTATTCATAAGGATGCAGATTTAAAACTAGTACAGTGATAACCAAGCTAGCTGCAAATGATCTACCTTAGGTATCAGAAGTTGTCGAGCTGTAACAGCATAAAATTCAGCTTAGACTAATATACCCAGATATTATTTGAGAGCTCACCTGAAATTGGGATTGTATTCTGTTTACCACCTTACTTCATAGCACTGATTATTTAGTGTTGCTCCAGCTGCTTGAACTAGACTCCAATATTTTGTATGAAATCTCACAAGAATGTGACCCACAAACTTAAGGTTTCTGCTTCGTACCAGTTCCACTATCAACAGTAAAGTTCCCATATTTTTCAGTGCTAAGAAATCTTCCACAATGTGGAACACACATCCTCTCCCTATCATGATGTCTTCTTCAAAGACATTTCAAATACTGATAGTTCAGAAACCTCTGAGGATGAAGGAGATCCCTAGCACGAAGAGGTCACTAGGACAGTGAAAGAGACCAGGACTTACGAAAAAATGCACTGATGCACAGATGGGCAGTGATATTTGAAAATCATGTACTAACCTTTTAAAAAATGTACACAGTGTTTAAATAAAACAGAAAGAAGCACTAAAGTCTCTCACTCTTAGACTTTCACTTGAAATGCATCATAATTTTTCTGTTACAACATTCACTTCCCAAACTAACTGCTTTGCACTCATTCTAAATGAGTTCCAGATGGCATTTGCCCTCCAGCCAAACATACCTTCTATGTCTTGACACTCTTTTTTCTTTTACTGTGTTTTTTGAGATAATACTTTCACAGAAGCTGCAGCAGAGATGTTAATGCACTTTTCAAAGCTTCTCAGATCCTATAGTTTACCCTTGCCTTTCCACTAATTTTATTGAGTTAGAGCCACATTGAGAGAGATGATCACTGTGTCCATCTCATGGCAATCCTTTTCACTGTTTGTTCACATCTCATTAGTAAGGTGGGAAAAGCAGTGAATTCTGTTTGCTAGTGTGATTCAAATAATTATTAACCTGCTCTGATGCCAAAGATAAGTGAAACAATGCAAAAGGAACTCACATAGTCTGACAGTAACTCAACTTCTGTATGTTCTGTTTACTTCGTTATGCAATTAAGACAATACAGGATAGCAAATGAAAACTGATTTGAAACAGAACTGGATATTCTCCACACATGTAACTATTTCATTAGTACTACATAGTTCTGAACGCTTCAGTATGTTTCAATCAACCCTCTAACCTTACACAGCTTAGCTTCAGGCAGAGTTGAGAGTCTCAGCTGCAGTTGTTCTTGCGTTGTCTGCAGCGTCCAGTTCTAAGGCAGTCCATGTTCCCTACCATATCTGCAGTCAGTTTCATCATGTTTTTCCCTTCCCAGATGTCTGATCCAAAGCCTGTTAAAAATCAGTGAAAGGGCTGTAACCAGCTTCAATGGGCTTTCATCATCCACAACCAGTCTTTCCAGACACTAGGGGTTTTTCACCAGGTTATGTAAGTATTGTTGTTACTAATACAAAGAAATTATTTGGAAACAAACCAGAGAAATGTCTGTGATCAAATTCTACCTTATTTGGCCAGTTGCTACTGAGTATTCTCAATCAAAAAACTGTTTTCACTCTGAAGACCTAGTAGTTTACCACACAGGCAAATGAAGGCAGTGAGTTAGCTTAATATTTGTACAATAGTTTGTTAGTTTAAAGCCACATTATTGGTGCCCTTTGCTCAAGTGCAGACAAGACATGAAAAATTTTGCACGATGGCAATTACTCCTTTCTTACATTATCTGTTGCCTTTTTGAGTTCCAGCAAGCCTTAGTGAAAGACCTTATTTAAATAAAGCCAATCACAAGACATTTTTGGATTGTCTTGCCCTGTCCAATTTAACAGCTAGATCCAGGGCTCTAGGGACTTTGCAAGATCAAGCTCACCAAGGTGAGTTTAGTTCTGGTTTGGGTTTGTTGTTTTTTTTTCTAGACTAAACTTGTTTTGCTATTGGGACAACACATTTTTGTATCTTTAAGTGTTTAGAGTTTTTTTAAATACTTGGAAATATATGATTTTTAACTGTGCTACTATCTTTATGACCCTAAAAGGTCACATCTATTATATTCTGCAGTCAAAGCAGCTCTGGAGGGAATCTTATCTCAGACATATGCCAAATTATTCAGAATCTCATCCATCTAATTGCCCACCATGTACAGTGACTTTTAAAGAGTATTTTTACACCCTGAGACTGTTACTAACCTTTAAAAAGTGCTCAATCCGTTTGTTGTGCCACTTCTTATCACCTGTTTAATTTTTGTCTTGTATGGATGTTAAGTTTAAAAAAACCCAGCTGATTTCTTTGTGTGTAGGCACAGAAAAATTTGTATCACCCATACTAAGGTGAAAGGATCTCCTCTCTAAACAACCATGTCGTTAAGGCTCACACAAGGCACGCCTATGCCTTAATTACAATGCCATCTTTTACATGAAGTTCAAAGTTACTGACCCCTTCATGTAGTAGCTCCTTAAGATTCTCTTGGATGGCCTCAGTAAGTTCTTGTACTCGTGTACTGCTAAATATTAACTTGTAGGACCATGTTTTGCATGGGTATTCAAACTATCATATTGATTTTGTCTCTGTGAAAAAGTGCTGAAATATACATTTACTTCTGAAGGAATTCTCACTGGGATTAAAAGGAGTACATTGTAGATATTGAATTTCAATGGCAGCTGAGTTCTTCACTCGCAGACTTATCTGTAAAAGTCTTGGATAGTTTCTTTCCCGTGCTTTTGAGAAATTTAAGAATTAAACTTCCACATGTGATAAGGTATATATTACTGCAACTTATACTTTTAGGAAAATTAAATGTGCCTTTGTATTTTATTTGTATAAAATATTCACAGGGAACTGATAAACATCTATGTCTTTCTAACTGGTTTAAATTGACCCCCTTTTTGCCCAGTTTCTGAAAAACAAAAATTGCTGTACATTTCAAACATCAAATCATTCCTCTTCATACTTGAGGTTACTGATCAAGACAGATTCCTTAACATACATAATGCTTGCCTGTCAAAATTGGAGACTCCAAATTCATGAAGCCAAGCAAAGTTTACATGGTGTATGACTGCAAAAATTTTGCTCCCAGACACAATATAAAGACTTTGTATTTGCAACAAAGGAAAAATAGTTTTAACTGTATCATTTGTTACCTTCACCCCAGAGACCAACACAAATATCTGCAGGAATCTGTGAGAATTAGAGTCTAAGAAGCTTGCACAGATCAAATAAGAATATTTAATCTACATTAATTCTTCCTTAACTTTGTTAATGACAATCAATAGAACCAGATTTGGTGGGGGGGATTATTCCATCATGCGTAGACTGATTTTCTTTTTCAGTGCAAGTTTAACAGGAGTAGTTAAAGTCTTATCAGTTTGGTTTTGTTAATATTTATCCCTAACATACTTCTCCTCCATACAACGAAAAAAAACCTTCAAGGTCCCCTGCATACATACCTGTTTTAATATAGATGCAATTTGGAGAAAAAAACTGCATGTAATTCAATGTGGGACTCAATGTATTCATAGAATTTCATAGTCTATAAATTTACAAACTACAGTACTCTGCCCAACAGCTTCAGTGACTAAGAGACTGTGGAGAAAATGTTAACTATTCTTTTTCCTAAAAAATGTCATGCAGTTAACTAGGATTGAATAGCACAAACTATAATTTGAAACATATGAAAACTCGCCTACATACACCAATTCATACAGTAAGTTCTTCCTAACACCATTTAGGATTTCTCAGTGTTAACTGATTTGTAAGGACAATTCCAGCCATGTACAACAATTTTAGTTTTGCGTAAGCAGAGCATTTGCTATGTTGCTTCCTGCAGAAATGGACTACACAGGGTTTGCAGGCTGTTCCACACAGCTGATATTTTCTACTTTAGGACTTTCTATTTTTTGTAAATTAACTTAGGTGTTAAAGGCATCTTTTATTACCATATTAAAACTGAATAATTCTTCAGAAAAGTGTGAGCAACTCTACAGCTTCTATACTGCAGGAGCACACCTCTGTATTTTTTTCTTCTTTTTTTATTCACACGAATCTAAGTCCAATAGTATTTCAGATGTATATGCTTCTGGAAAATAATTGACTGAAAAGATTAATAGCTGTTTATTGACTTTCTGTTTCTTAAGAAACTTTAGACCATACATTTACGTTGCAGGAGTTAATAAATGATAGCAAATTCCTGAAGGCATTATCAAACTGTGTGAATTTGTGTATCTGATCAAATATTTATTAGATGCAGTCTCTTCCTACACTGATTTTTCTTTTCATTTATTGCTCTAGGCCTTACTGTGCAACACTAAGGTGATACTCATGGGCATATGCCCCCAAAAGAAAGGCAATCATTATGAAATACCCAACTTCAAAACCAGAGGCTGCCTGAATTTTAATTTTTGTTGGTTTTTTTTTTCCTTTAAGTAAACTGCCACACTATTTAATTATGTTTTCTAGCTCATTTACTTGACCTATATTAAAATTAAACAGAAACTAAATTTCATTATCTAAGCTGATAATAGATGATATAGAATGAATAGAAGAATGATGTCCTAAGTTTTTATAGTTATATTTAAGCTCTTCTCATTGCTGTATAATTCTACAAGAAGTGATTTGTTCTGATTCTTCATTCAGTGCTTACTGTCTTGGTAGAAGTCTGCTTCATCTAATTTTCCTTTTCTATAAACATGTTAGCTGTACAGCAGATTCATTGCACTAAACCAGTAAGAAATTTTGGAACCAGTAAATGTGCCAGTAAGGCTTGTGGGAGACTGATAGTTGAATAACAATGACATGTCAATGAAAAAGAAGGAAACGCGTGGAAATTTCCCAACCACCCTCAGTTTCAAAACTGGGCCACCAATCAGTCTGGCTGTGATGCCTTGCTTCAATGCCTCCTTGGAGGAGGCAATCAGTGCTGCTGACCCAGCAGGAACAGTGTCCACTGTACTACAGAAACAGTAAGGAGCCGTGCATCTCCTGTTTTCTCCCATGACCAATCCATCAGCACCTTTGAGTAAAGCAGAACTTCCTGGTGGTGGCAGAGATAATACCCCTCCTTACACAAGGTTCATTGCAGGTTTGTTTATGCTGTCATATTGGATAGATTCCAGAGGATAGGGAATCATCATCTGGGCTGTGATCAAATATGCTTGCAAGAGTATTTTGCTTCTCTGAGCACTGCACAGCAAGTTGTCAGGATCTCTTTTATAATTTGACCATCTCTGTGTCTGTTTTTAAATAGACTGAAAGAAAACATATGTGTTTTGCTCAGGAAAATATCACATCCTTGGGTTTCCTGCATTTCTGTAGGGGCATAAGAAGCTTTGGAAGAACCTGCTTTCAGTAGTTTCACCATAAAACATTATATGTATATAAAGAAAATCAGAGACCCTATCTTCTCATTCCACTCTTTTTAATGCCCCTCCTAGAGTCTCCATTTACCTTAGGGGATGTAGGCCAAAATAGGCCATGGAGACATTGTGCAAATAAGACTTTTTATAATACCCCACATTGCTGGACATGATCAACTTTTTGTCCATATCTTCAGGCCTAAGATAAATTGATATATTGCTGCAGAATGCAAACAAATGCACACAGGCAAAATAATTCTGAACGATGTCTTACAGGAATATACATTTCATAAAGAACAATAGGGAGAAAGTCTCAGGAGAGTGCAAAGTCACAGACTTATGAGATCTATGTATTTATTTAGATTCATACAAATAGGTGAAGAGGTGCCTACGGTGAGCCCTAGGCATCCTTGAAAACTAAAAAAAAGCATATATTTCTGGCAGCAGAAAAGAAATGGAGAGCTGAACTAACAGGTCATATCCTTAGCTGACCAAAGTTTTGCCAAGAGGTGTTAGAGATATAACTGTTCTGGCAATCCCCAGCTGGTGGTGAGATTAGGGAATAAATATTCCATCATCTTTGAAGCTGGTCTAGTCAAAGATCAGGAGAATAGAATGACTTAGATTACTTGGGGGTCTTTTACAGAGTTGAGGCAGACCTAGGATCCTTGCCTCAACTCCTTCATGGGCACCCAAACCAGGTCTGTGGACTCTTGCTAATGGAGTGGGTTGACAAAGCACTGTCAGAGTACCTGGGATAATTCAGTAACTTGTTTTCTGTAAGAGAACTGAACTTTATAGGAAGAACTGGCTAGAATTCTTAGAGAAAGAGGCACCAGAGAGTTTTGAATAAAGACTGAGTTGTCAGGATATTACAGAAACTATAATATGTAATAATAATAAAGCAGAAATCACCGTTGTTAAGAGAATGTGTAGAAAGACCAACTGTGAGGTAACATATTAGCCAGCTTTTGCTCCGACCGCTTTCTCCTCCAAAATATGATGCCCTGTTGTGTTTTGGGTTCTGTTATTGTGGGTTTTGGAGTTGCTTGTGGGTTTGGGTTTTTTTGGGGGTGGGAGTGGGATGTGAGGTTGTTCTTTAGAAGTTCTTATGGTTTCTATTCAGTTGTATTTTATTTTCGTTCTGTAAAGCAGCGTTCCACATTGGGGTTCCTGGTGGTGAGTTGAAAACTTTTTTCTTGACAATGTATAGATAAGTAAGTAATTTTGGATGACACATACAGCACAATGCAAGGCTGTGTAGATATACCTGTGCTTGTTCTGAACCAGTAATCATAGGTGGTAGAAGTCCCTTCAATATTATTTATATTCCATGAAGAAGGTGGCATTATATTATACTGTCCTCAGCCACACTAAGTATGCCAGGTAAAGCAGCACATATGCATCATGAATATGCTGGTTTTAAAACACAGACTACTATGTGTATACTTAAGTATACTCTAAATGCAGTAACCTAGTCCACTGAGCCTGAGTCTCTACTGTCAGGCATAGTCTAAAATCACAGAAGCCCTATGGAATATTAAAACTTGTCTTTTGATGATGCATTACACTGACTTTGCACAGAAATAAATTATTCTTAAATCTTGCAGGACAATATAGATTTGGTCCCAGTTTCTGCATTCAAGGTGAATTTTGCTTTGATAAAATCACTCCTGTGTATCTTTATTTGCAAAATTACGGATACTATGGCCTCAACTACCATCAGAGTTCATGCACAATCACTAACTTTTTCTTTCCTTGAAATGACATATAGAAAGCTAAAATTTCACATTACACTGTGAATGAAAACGTGAATTTTTGTAATGAGGAACACAAGCATAGTAAACTTAAATTAAGGTCATATTTTTACAAGGTGATTTATAATGAGGGTGACAAGCACACATACTGCTGAAACATAACCCTCTGAACTCTACTGCATAGAAGTTGTAGTAATGATTCATTGGTTTTTTTAATTAATTCAGTGATAGGTGAAATCTCTTATGTCGTGCTTTTATTGTCTCCTTGTGACATTTGCCACATAATTATCTTCTAATGTTTCATAGGATCTCCCAAATATCTTCTGTTCTTGGTAAAATCATTTTCAGTGTTGAAAATTATTAATTCTTTAAAAAAATTAGATCATAGTATTGCAACACAGAATCCTAATTTCATAATTTTTCACTGGGTGGTATAGACATCTCAAGGTCTTTTTTTAAACAGGAGTTTAAGGTATTGCTTGATGAAGGGAAATGGTACAAGTGTTGCAGTTTTAAAACTCCTCACTCCCTTTGCTGGGAATTATTGGTGGCTCAGCTAAGATTCAGCAGTGAAGTGTATGTTTTCTATATCCTTTCAGTGGAAATTTGAACAGGTTTGCTCAAGCATTAGAATAAGAGGAAATGGCCTCAATTCGTGCCAAAGGTTTAGATTCAAAATTAGGAAAAATTTCTTTGCTGAAAGGATTGTCAGGCGTTGGAACCAGCTGCCCAGGGAAGTGGTGGAGTCACCATCCCCAGAGGTATTTAAAAGATGCATAGATGTGTTACTTAGGGACACAGTTTAGTGGTGACCTTGGCAGTGTTAGGCTTACAGTTGGACTTTGTGATCTTAAAGGTCTTTTCCAATCTAAATGATTCTATGATTCTGTGATTCTAAATTTGCAACAAGTCCTTTCAGATCCTTCTTTGCTGTTTACAGCTTCACTGATATTAAATCCTTGGGGAAGGAATATTCCAATTTAGATATTTGAAAAGTGTCCAAAGAAATTAAAAGTCTGAAAAGAGTAGTGTAAGGAGTATCTATCTAATAGAAAGGCATATTAAGTGGCAAAAAGATTAATAAAACTGGCAGAATTTATTCAGCAGAAGAATGTCTTTTACACTGTTGTGAAAGGTTATGGATGTCTTCTATACTTGGCAGAACTAATGGCTAGAAGTCAGGCCTGACTGTAAGGTATTATGCATCTGTGAGATTCTTGGAGAAAACCACCCGAGAATGGAAACTTCATTAAAATGACAGCTTTTTTTAATCAGTCCCCTTCACAGCTGTCTTACTCAAAGGGTACAAGAATGATAGCTGACCTTCTGTATATAAAAATGACATTTAAAAATATTAATAAAGTACAAATTAATACAGTTACAAAAGGAAAATACATTATATCATTTCTTTGGTATTACTGTTTTGCAGTGATAAACTCTCTCAGTTGAAATCTGTGGGAATTTACAATTGATTTTAACTCAGCAATGTGCCATCTCCTGACACTGGAAAAAGACTGACTGAAGAGCTTAAGGTGTCTATTGTACAGTTTTATTTTTGGAAACTATGCAAATAGAGTTCCTGATGTATTCTAATCCAAAACTAACATGTACTGGGCCTGATTTTTGTGACTGCTATAAGTAGCTTTCCCACACTCTGGTGGCTAAGATATACATTTGGGAAGTGGGAGGGGTAGATTTGAAATTGCACAGGCTGAGGAGAACAAACCACAATTTTTATGCTTTTGAAAAGATTAGCCTAATTGTTGAGTTGTTTTGAAAAAGGCAGGTATCATCAGCCACCTAAGTTCCAGAAAAAGTGGGTCCTGACTAATTAAGTGCTTGTCTTCAGAAAATTATTCCAATCTGTAAAGCCCACATGCATGGAGGTCCTTAATATGCCACACTGTCACTGGTACAGTTGGTGGGGCCTTAAGCTCACTGCTATGCTCACAGTGGTTTAATGGCTGGAACTGGGTATCCCCCCAACTCACAGAAGGGCTCTTGTGGGCCAGCCTACTGAGTTTCTTGTATGTCTTTATTTACTACTGAGGGGAACCTGGGTATCTAATTGTGACTTCCTGGATCATCCTCTTAAAATCAGCCACCTAAGATGTTGTTGCTGCCTAATTGGAAATACTTTGTCCCTTTCTTTTCATCCTGTTAATACTTTAAGGAATCTGTTTGGTCACTGTTTATTACTACATTTGTTTTCCAAAAAAATCTTCCTTCAGATACTAGTATTCTTGCAAGTGCTGGAAATAAATCAGATCAACTGTGATAATCACAGTGATGTGGTAGTAACCGCTGTCCAAGGCCTAGTGTAAGAATGGGAGAATAAGCTGGAATCAGTCCTTTGATTGTTGTCACTGCTGCATTAACCACGTTAGTGCTGTCACAAGTTAATTTATAACAGAGACTAGGCCTGGTTGGAAAATTTCTGATGGAACATTTCCATCAGGCAGTATTGGTTTGTCAGGCAAAAAGGGGAGATGTGGTAGTTGTGATCAATCTTTTGAACGAAGCCAGACATGTTTCTGATAAAATCCTGTTTAGTTTCACAACAGCTCACTTGATCTCACTGGCTTCTTCATAGCCCATGGGCAATTGCAGAGCCAGGGACTGTGGGTTATCCAGATTTCCAGATGGCAGACTACTCTGTTTTCCAATCATAAAAATACAAACACTCACTTTTTAAACTTCCCAGGAGTTTTAATGGAGAGTACTTTTTAGAGCCATTTTATCAATGGTCTAAACCAAGAGATTCCAAGGTGTAATCTGAAGGCCGTGATGGATAGTAAGTGGCCATGGAATGGTGCTACAGAATTCTCACCTAAAATCTTTTGAAATGGATATATTCCAGCTTCTGAAATATGAAATCTGCTTACCTAAGAAAAAAAATGTAATATTTTTTCTGATTTTTTTCCAGATTTTTAAGGTAGAGAAAAGGCCGTTGGGGTTTTTTCTCCTCTGATATCTTCATTTTTAACACAGCAATGTGCTAACCATTACCTTAACAGAATTTTATAACTACATCCTTCATGCTGTCCTTGATAACTACAATCATCACCACCATTTCTGTGAGCTTTAAAATGTGAAGGGATTTGTGCTGTATCTCCCCCCAACAATTGTGTCTAACAGTATCTTTAAGAAGGCATTGGAGAAAGGATGTGGTAGCAATCTCACTATACAGAAATCTGTACTTTGTTAGAATATGCTTTAACTAAATTGCAAAGAGCATTAACTTTCCTCTCTTGCTTGCTTCTGTAGCATAGTCTTCTACTAAGCTGAAGCTTAGTAAAAAAACTGAGACAGGCAGGGACTTCTCTTTCTTTACAGCTGCAATATCTGCAAAAGGAAGGGGAAATTCCTGCTCTTCTTAAGCAATGTGTATGGCAAATGCATGACTTATCAATCAATATCAAATGTTTCATTTTAGTAGTTAAATCAGCTGATAAACTATGGAAGACTATTTTTTTTAATGTGACTACAATTATAAGCATGGTATACAAGCTTCTACATTGAGAAAATAGTCTGTGTTATTTTGTTCTTTTATGAAGCAACAGTAGAAAATGGGGTGGGCGATCTAAACCCACAAATCATTAAGTCATAGTTTCATCAACTTCCTTTTAAAACCAGTTTTGATGAGGTGAAAAATCAGTGTATGCAATGGAAACTACCCCAGTGTGAAATGTGAGCTTGATTTTTTGCATTTCCTCATTTTTCATCAAAACCATTGTACCAGTGCAGAATATAACATGTTATTGTATTGATTTGAGTTTCTCTACTACCCAATCAGCCAGAAGCCAGCAGTGTGTTGTAATAATAGCAGGTCAGAGCACCATGTATCCCTTGTTTCTAACACTGTCCCTTCTAAAAAAAGGCCTATTTATGCCTATAGCAGCAGATTCACTCATTTTTTGCCAGCTAAACTGTATTGATAAACCAGCATTTTTCAAATGTTTTACTGAAAAAAACTCTGGAACATCATTTAAGACTAGATCAAGTTTCAGATAAATGTTTTCTCATCTTTTTGCTGATTTAGGGATACAAACTTCAGTTATTGTTCTTTTTCCAGTAAAGTGCAAGAGATAATTAAGGGGAGCCTACATGTTTGAAGTACTGAGTACAGCTTGATAAATATCTTAATGAAGTTTATTTCAGTATGAGGCATTCACTAATCAAATGCAGCTAATTTAAACAATTCTATGCCTATCTTTAGATATTTTTTTTTTTTAAATTAAAATACAGAGAAGGAGGCCATGAAGACTTTACACCCAAAGTGTGACTTGCCATAAAATTAGCATAATTTTGGATCTCTAGCATCTTCCCACTGCAAAATCTACCCATTGACTGCAATGAAACAATTGACCCTATTTACATAAAGGTTTCAGTACCTTGGCTTGATACATTTTTCAAACTAACAAAGCCTTGCACCATACACTTCATTTTTCTACATAGCCCCATTTGCATAATTGCATAATAATTAAAACAAATTATAAACAAACTTACAAACAAACTATGGCAACTGTATTCATTGCAGCAGAGATGACAGTTGTGTTTCTGCATTTGGCTTTTTAGCCTAAAGCCATTTAAAAATAGTTAATGGAATTTCATTTTTCACCCTGGTATTTAAGCCACGGTACTTTTCCCCATTAAAGATCCCTGACATTCTCATATGACAGTAGATGAAGCTGAGTGACATAAGCCTCTGCCCTCTTGTGGCAGATCATGTTGGTGAAGTAAGCTAATGATTAGACAATATTTTCTTTAACTTCAACAGTGTTTCTATAAAATGATAAGAATTGTAAGGGGTCAATTCTGCAGTCACTGAAATTTTTGCCTACTCTCATGTTTCCTAATGGAGCAAGGCCCATGGGAAGAAAATGACTGGCCTTTCTGATTCAGCTCTGCCATTCAAACTCCGCTTTGACACACAGGTATTTTCAAATTAAAAAAAATAAAAAAATAAAAACACACACACACACAAAAACACCCAAGGAGTCTCTGTGTCTTAGTGATGGGTAAAGTTCTGCTTGCAAAAGATTGTTCAGACATTCTGCAGATTCTCTACTAAGATTAACCAAGCTGGTTTGATGTTGTAAATATCCTGGCTTACCCTGTGTACAGTAAACAGATCGCCAAATAACAGGAATATGCTGTAACAGGTCAGTCCCATCTTCTAGAGATATCAGAAAGAGTTAACTGAAGGGATATTTAATCAAGGTGAACTTCAATATGCCTGCTAAACAAAGACAACCAGTGCATGAATGTACTCATATTACAAGGAGCCTAGGGCGTGTAATGTGGACATTTAGGCAAGGAAGAAACTTTTTCCTTCTTTGGTGCCCTAGCAGCAAAGTATTTTTCAATGCTATTTTTCAAGGCACTTGCTGATTCAGCAAACTCCATTTCTTATTTTGAGCTTCTGACATAGTTTGTGGGTGGTTCACCATGAGAAGAATAGTTATAATAATAGAAAGAGGGAAGGGATGCAGTTGTGAACAGAATTATAGGGTCATGAGAAATTTATGGAGACAATCTAAGAAGCTCTGGGTATATCAAAAGTCACAGGAGGTTGCAATAAATGAGTGATAATGGTTAAAATGTAGAAGTACAGAAAAATACAGCTAAGGGAGACTGATGTCAGATTTTGCTTGTCTGTGCAGAGCTGCTCTTCTAATTCATCCTTGGAACCAAATCAGAAAGGTCTTTTTAGCTCCAATTCAGTATAATAAAAGGCTGAGAGAGTCTCCAAGGGAAGAGAGGTGGATAAGAAATCACCTGTAAAAAAAAAAAAAAAGAAACCTATCACCAACCAAACACCCACTCTAGGTACAGCAAGTATAAACATTAGCTCAGGCTAAGTATAATGTAGCAATGGATTTACTATCTTGGAACTTTGTGATATAATTTAACAATAGATTTGAACTACAGCAATTAGTTCTGTTTCAATCTTGTGTTCAATGCTTTAAGATCAGAAATCCCATCTATTTCATTTAAAGAGAAAAAAGTGCCACTCATTTAGCAGCTGATTGTTTTTGCTGTAATGGTAGTATGTACAGGTGTAAGGGTTTGTCTGTTACCCAGGTTTTGAGCTTGGTAGTGCAGAGGTCTCTCCCCCAGGTGCCTTAATGACCACAAAGTACTATGATGTGCTACATATTTAAATACTAGTGAATGTATCCACCATAAATAAAACCATATTGTATACAGATATCAGATTGCCAAAGAAAACTGTCTGTAAACAAGGCAGAACAACAAAAAAAAAAAAAAAAAAAACCAAAAACAACAACCAACTGAAAACCGCAAGAATAAAAAGTAAAAATAGGAAAGTAAAAAATACTACTTCTTAAAGTTTGTAAGGCCAGATTAACAATGCAATAACATCTGTATGTCTGCTTGTAACAGAGTATCTGCTGAATGTCCTAGCCAGTCAGTACAAGGGAATATTCTCAGAATCAATCACAAAATGCTATTGATTTGGGGACGTACCAGAACAAACAACAACAAAAAGTAAAAGAGAGGACAATGGAGCTTTTGCCAGGTGTTTGGCAGAATCTCAGCTCTAGTATTGCTGCAGTTGTCTGTAACAGATGGCACCCTTAATGCCTTCCTATCCAACCTTGCTATTTCATCTCATAGAGTTTAAGATATCTTGACACCAAAGTTTTTATCTCCCAAACAAATAATAACAGGAAAAAAAAGTGTGTGCACAAAGACTGAAAAAAACATGGAGCCCTAGCTGACAGGAGAAAACGAGGTGTCAAGACTGGGAGGACCCTGCCCAGGTGTGAGAGAGTGTGTAAGAAAGCCACAGAGAGATTACTGGTGTCTGCAGTGAACTTGACCTTACAAAAATTATTAGGGTTATTGCTGTCTGATGCACTTAGTTGAAAATAAAGAAAGAAGCATCGTGGATTATCATCCACGATGTTGTGAGTATATTTATTATTAAATCCTCCTTTTTCATGTCCTTTGTGTACTGCTACCATAAGCAGACAGCCTAGCATTTCTCAAACATCTGTCTTGAAAGACTTGTGAATATTTGCTTACAGTAGCATGTATTTAACATTTAAGCACTTTCAGCAACTCTTTGAAACAATTAGCTCATAATGAGCAACTTCCATGCTAGCAAACTATACTAAAATGTTTATTAAAAACTTAAAAATGTTAAGACTCTGACTTTAACAAGAAAAAGGCAACACAATCATCAGCTCATTCCTTGGAATCTTTTTGAGGTGTTGTTTCCACAAAGCAGAAACTAATCACTGCAAGGAAGCTCTATTTCACTGTAAGCTTTTGTGCCAGGATGATGTCTGAAGGTATATCAAAGCCTGATGAGGTTGAGTGCTTTGTGACAGATTCCTGAAACTTCATATGAACAGAGATTTGACATGATAAATCATAAAAGTTGATTGTGATTTCCTGGGCTTCTTCATGAATCTTTATCTCAGTTCCTTCACCATCATCAGACCCAAGGTCCTACTTTTCCAACCAAGCTGAAAAAACAAGAGGTTGACAAGATGCTCAAGCCAGGAGTGGCGGCTGACAGTGACGTCTTGCTGCAGACCAGAAAAAAAGGACCCTGGATCATGAGCAAGGCTTTTCCTTGTGTTTCTTGACCACAGAATAGTGCAGCCAGTATTTGAGAATTCTGATTTCTTGAAGCTGTCCTTGAAGAATCAGCAAGGTTTCTTTGAGGAGATCCCACTCAGAAATCCCAGGAGTCTTAAAAAAAAAAAAAAAAGAAAAGATTAAAGTTCAACCGTGGAACCTGATTGCTTTAGTTAGCTGAACCACAAAATAGAAATGGAAATAAACTTTTAAATCTCTCCTCTAAACTTCAGGACTGTATTTTTGCCTGGAGATGTAAACTCTTCTCATCTAAATTAACCTAATCTGCAGTTTGCAACTTTTTGTAACCTCTGGTCACTTTGTAAAATGGAAAAATACCTAAAAGGGGCTTACCACAGTTCATTTCATTCAACTATTTTATTAGAGGTATTCTTTCACATAAAATATGTATAAGAGGGAGTTATTGTAAGGTTATTACAAATTTAGAAAGCAACAATGCTATGAAAAATATATGGAGTACATGTGCATAACTGTTTAAAGCCTACAATTTAATCATTTTTTTAAATCTATACCTCTGCCTGCTTGAAGCTGAATGTAAATTTCCAGTTGAATGTAAAAATCTCAGTGCCCAGGAGGCCTGTCTAGTACCTTCTGTTGTGCTGGAGACTCTGCAATTGCATAGTAGGTGATGCTGCATGCCATGAAGTGCTGATGCTTCAGGTAGACAAGAGTGATGACAAAAATCTTATTTAGGGATTATAGCTGAAGTGAGGGCCAGATAGAATTAATGTCCTTTGTAATACCACATGGTTTTCTAGCCAAAATAAGAAATAAACCTTGTTCACATGCTCTGTCTTCTATAAATGTTGAGTCACTTCTGTCGCTTACTCAATAAAAATCACTCAAAGCCTTAACAACAGGTATGACATGTCAGTATTCTTTAGCAGAATACTTGGTACTTGTATCCAATGTTTCCTGGCACAGTGAACGTGAGTTTTGTCATTCCCTGAAATGAGAATAGTATTTCAGCCATTCAGTTCACCACATGTGTTACTAATGTATTAATCTTTGAAAAGAAATGAAAGGTTTTCCAGCATAGAACTTCACTGATTGTCCAGGGTTTGAGACACACCCTAGCTGGTTGGTTGGTTGGTTAGTTAGTTACTGGCTCTAATACCTTGGATGCAAACATCTCTATGCTCACACAGTAATTCTACTCAGGATCATATTTTTTGAGAATTCATGTATGCTATATGATACAGCTGCTAGTATGATGAGGAAACTCAAGACCATTAATCCATTACTGATAGGCCACTTGGTCCAGAAGTAGCCACGGTGCTCCCACTAACATGAAGCAATTTTTGTCATGAATTCGGTGGCCTTCTGTATGTAGCTTAGACACTTCACCCCAGCATCCTGTATCTTGGTTCCTTTAGCCATATGTCTATGAAATGCAGTCCCATAGATCATATTCTGCGTTATCAAAAGACATTGCACTTATGAAGAAGCAATGAAAATTTAGAGACATTCATTTATAAGAAAGACCTGAAGTGCAGATATCTGGAAGTACCTCTCTTTTTCCTTCATGCTCAAACACATTTGAAACACAGTTGTAAAATATGCATTGATAACCAGAGCGATAAAATGTTCCTTCACATTCTCTAAACAGACAAAAGAGTTCTTGCAAATTATGCAGATTTTGAAGAAATAAATCAAATAACCAATGCATCTTTAGTATACCTTCTTTTCTGCGCTTACCTACGTAATTACCATAATTGCCCATTGTACTAAATGCATTTTAGTAATACTCTAATTGCTATTAAGTTCCTGAAAATGTCATATTTCTAGTCATTGTCAACCACCAACAGATGGTATATGTGCTTGGCATCATAAATTATATATCATATCAAAGAAAAGTAACACTTTATTCTTTGCTAACTTGGCTAATTTTGTGAGGAAAAGATCTACTTTTAAAAATTTTCTATTTTAAGTATCAAAGTATTGCTTTAGATCATCGTATCGCATACATCATGAAATTAACATCTGTGAATAAATTGAGAAAAATGACCCAAATGAGAAATTGACCAAAATGCCACATGAATATATTTACTTTCAACATTGGTGCCTGCTTTGAGAGCAGATAGAAAAATAAGGTACATAATAATAGTTTTTAAAAAAACATACTAAGAAAAATAGGGTCTGTTCATATTCAGCCAAAATTCTGAGGTTAGTTCTTCTTCCACTGTTAGGTATATTTATATGAGCTTTTAAATATCCTGCCTGCCCATTCTCTGAAGCGACATGCGCCAGTTCTCACTAAATATGAGCCAGCCAGAAGCTACATAGCATCAGTAGCACAACACTGAGCATAGCTACAACACCCTAAACCACAGCAATTCATGACTTCTGTTGTGAAGATTTCCTCTGATCAGCTCAAAACATAGGCAGGCTGACATTGCATCTGGTGGTAAAATACGGTGTAGATATATCCTCTCTTAACATCATCTGATTGAGCGTGCCGTTCAGGAGTCCTGGACTCAGTCTTTTCGTCGTTCTAATGAGGAGATTTCTCCTTCCCTTGTTGTCTCAAGCATCCGTGGTGGGGGGGGGGGGAAACACAACACAAACAACCCCAAATGTTTTTGTGTACTTGTTATATCTTATTTGTATAATGGCACCAGAATACCTAGATATTAGGTAAAGAAAGTTCTCAAAAAGAGATTTGTTTTACCTAACAAAATTTTGAAGAGATGTGTCTGGTCCTGATGTCTCACATACTTGATACCTAGTATAAGAATATTACATTTAGTTATTATGCTTGTATTTAGTATATATTTAGTATAAAAATATTTTTAGGGTACAAGTACTTACAGTTACCACATCAGCATCAGCTGGGTTTTGAAAGCACAAACCACTCTGAAAAATCAGGTGCCAGTTTTGCATAGGCTGGAGATGTCAAAAATGAAGGCACATTTTTAAATCTTTGTCATTATCTCTACTGTAGAAATAATAAGCAGTTAAGTCTATGTACAAAAATTTCTGAGACACCCAGATCCACTATTTTCTTTGTTAACCTGCATGGTAGCTTCTGCCTACAAAGTGTTATGTCTTAATAGTAGATGGTTTATTTTATTTTGCTGATATGCCTTTTGTTTTGTTCTTAGATCATTAAAATCTAAATCCTAAACCCACAGAAATACAATTATTCTTTGGGTTTTTTTGGGCGGGAGAGGTCTAGTTAAGGAGGCCTCCACTCTTACAGGCACAACTGTGAAAGAATTGACTGTGACATGAGTTATGCATCCCAAGCTGAAGACAAGATTGCTCAATAGAATATTAGGTTTATTATTTGAAAGTAGAATCCATAAAACAATATAATTAATATCAGAAGAATACAGATACCATGATTTCCTTGGTTTAGGTGATTTCTTTTTTTGACAAGTATAGTAAGTTGTTCTTTTAAAGACTAAAATCATTACTGAGTAAGCTTCTTTGATGGGTTGGAATTCAAAAGAAGTGGTTCCTATTTAGTTAAAATATCCCATAGTGCTCTGATGTGTTAAAATGACTCAATTACTGCACATACTTACCAAGAAAGGAATCTAACTGAAATATCAGAAACTATCACAAAGAGACCAAATATCAAAACAAAGGACCACCCTTTTTTGTTTTAATTACTGTCATTTCCTCATTTCCGACCTGTAAAATGTGTGTATTTCCTTGTTCATCTCTCTTCTGATATTTTGTAGTTTCAGGCAAGGACTGTTTGCCTCAAAAAAAGATGTATTGGTATAGATCTCGATTTTGTGATGCCAAGTTTAAGCATTTCAGTCGAAACTCCTCATGGGTCAATGGCAAAGAGGTCTCTGTTGACCTCTACAAATGTAGGCACAGGTGTGAAAGGTCCATTTCATGATACAGGTGTAAACAACTGAAAATGTTTTCAACACAAAAGCAGGCCTTTAAGGAGGTCTTTAATGATTATTGTTAACGTAATTATCTATTGGTCAGTCTCTGTTTTACTTGGCTGTTTGGTAAGACTTCACATTTGCCTTCAGAAACAGTGGGTTTATCGTGTTCTTTGCATTAGACTTTTCTGTATCTTTTACCATCATCTCTTAAATCATAGTGAGTTATATCTTGATAACAGGATAATGGCCATTCTGTAAAGTAGTGTAAAGCAGCCTTCCAGTACCTGAAGGGGCATGCAAGAAAGCTGGAGGAGGACTTTTTAAAAAGGCACGCAGTGACACGACAAAGGGTAATGGCTTTGAACTGAAAGAGGGTAGATTTAGATTAGATATCAGGATGAAATTCTTCCCAGAGAAGGTGGTGAGACACTGGAACAGGTTGCCCAGAGAAATTGTGAATTCAAACAAAAGAAGTGTTTGATGTCAGGAGGGAAGGGGCTTTGAAGAACCTGGTCTAGTGGGGGGTGTCCCTGCCCATGGCAGTGGGAGTGGAACTAGATGGTCTTTAAGGTCCCTTCCAACCCAAACCGTTCTATGATTCCATGCAGTTTGATTCCCCACTGTATGCATCTGCCATAGTTGGATTAGGAGCACTGAGAAGAATACATCTACTTTCCTTCCAAGCTTCAGGTGAAATGGTGTCTTATCAGCAGTGCTTATAAAATAGACTGCTGATATCAAGGCAAATGTTGTCCTGAAAATTATTTTGACATGGGTATATTTCTTTATAGTCACTGTAATACCCTTTACCTGAACAATCTTCTCAAACGACAGTGGCAAGGATAGTACCTTTGTAACCGTGATATCTGAACTCTGTTCAGAACAGATCTAAGAGTAAATTACAAAGTTGTACTTATCTAATGTCTTATCTACATGATTATTACTACTATTGGCAAAGAACAGAAAAGGAAAAAACATCTATCATAGATGGATTTAATGAGCCAGCTAAGGTTATTCAGTGTTACCACAGCAATCAGACTGACTGTATATAAAATACTTTTCCATGAATATGTTTTCAGCATGAAGAATAATCAGTTATGCATTGATGTAGACTGACTAACCATTCCATATATCTTGCATTACAGACTAAACATACTGTTTTAAATACCTCCCTTTGAAATCATTATTGCATCTGGAGTACAGCAGTGTAGTAGATGATAACAAATCCCAGGAATCAGGGGGCTGAAACTCTATACCAGTTGCTTCAAAATACAGCAGTTTAATATACAATGAATGTCTATTTATAGTTTGTATAATACCATTGGTGTGTATAGTAATTTATGCCATAAAACCTGACAGGTTTCTATCCTGATTTTCCAATCTAGTATTGAAAACAGTAGTGAGGGTCAGTTTCCTTCCTGACTTCACAATATTTGTAGAATTACAGTAGAATAAATGATTGGCAACTACAAACTAAAAGGAAGTAAATACATTGAGGAATGTTGTTGACACACTGTAGTACATAAACCTATTGATGCAGAGTGAAAGATTTCTCTGAAGTCAATGGGAAATTTGCTACTGGGTTCCATGTTGCCAACATTTCACTGCTGGTACACAGAGTCTACCTATTTTTACCTTGAATTTGTGTTCAGTTCATCTGCTTTCTTATCCCTCCCCACTCATTTTCTCCTCTTCCTACTCTCCCTCCCTCCTTACCTCTCTTTGGTTCCTGTACTATATCTGCTGCATCTGCCAGGCAGTTAAATTTTAAAATAGCTTTTCCCTTTGAAGTGCTAATGCCAGCACTGCTATTTCTATAGCAAGTAACTTCACTGATGTGGTTTGCTTTTACTCTTTATGTGTTTGTAATGTGCATATGTAGGGTTTGTGTGATTTTAAGTGAAGAGCTAGAAAAAATGGAAAGAAAGAAAAAAGTCTCCTAATTAAGTTTTATAAATAAAATTTAAATCCCAGCTGGCTCACCTCAGGCTGTGATTTTGTCAGATCTCACGAGCTAAGCAGGTTGAACTTGGTAATTAGATAGGAGACCTCTGAGGAAAACCCAGGGTGCTGTATGCAGTGGCACTGAAGATTCAGTGGCTGCCACTGTTCCTTTTCAGTGAGTGTTAAATCGTTGCTTATGTTGCTCTTTCTTCATGCAGTCCATCAGGGGCTATTAAACATGACAAGTCTGTACAGAACTTCTGTTTCAGAAAACCTTTATGCTGTTTATTGCCAGAAGGTAGGAGGATGCTCTTCTGAAAGGACCACTTTGTACACCCACTCTTTATAGTCTTTAACCATCTGCTAGGGGGCCAAGGATAGGACAGTAGATGAACTATAGATGGGAGAGAGAGTACTGGACCTTTGATCAGTTCCAGCATGGCATTCATTTGCTTTTTAACAGCCAGAATTCTTTTGTGTATTAGGCACTTGAGCAATCACTGTGGTCTTCTTCAAGATGCTTCTTTTTGCTGTTGAATAAAATACATATGCATGTGTTTTAAACATCTATACTTACCTTATTTACAGTAATGACCCACTGCCCTAATGCGACCATTACACAACATACTGTACATCTGTGTACCAAAGTAAAAAAAGTGCATTGCATACTTGGGTGTTAACCTTAAAGAGTTTGGGAGTCCTTACTGATACTGTGAGATGTAGAAAGCTCAGAGGTGTCCATCTTAAATATTTATGTTGCGTTCTTTCACACTGAGAATGTTTCATTCATGAGTGTGCTGCATCTTCCACATAAGTTGTTTCATTTATTTACAGGTATAGAAAAACCCACCACTGGTTAATAATGAAGTCGCCAGTTACGTGTGCCTGAGAAAATTAATCATCTGCACTGTCTAGATTATCCTTAAGGTTTGCTTTGGAAAAAATAATTTGAGATAACTGTTTCCTGGTCTGTGTAAGTCAGGAATGTACTCATACTTTAGTGAGTTGAACAGCGGGTCAAAGCTTGACAGGTTGTCCTCTTCTATGCTGTTTTTTGAGCTGATCTTGTTTACAAGAGTCTAAAAAATCCTATTTCCCTGAACAAGGCAATGGAGTATCCCTTCACTGTTTGCTCCAAGCCACTGTCAGCCCACAACCCCAAAGGCTCTCTCCTTTTCTAAGCTTTTTTAAGGCTCCAGAGGGCAAATTCAAAAGATACGTGTCTACATTTTCTTTTATTTTTTCCCAGACTTGCTGTAGAGTGGGTGTAAGTGTGTTGGGAAGGTTAGAGACACCTAAATCTTCACATAATAGTTGAGAATTAAAAACTTTCTGTCCTGTATAGGAATGTCTTTTTGATTTAGCAGATCTTTGGGGTATTTGCATGATAGCTAGATATATCAGTTTCAGCTCCCAAAGCATAAATATTTCTTATGAACACCTTAAAGGAAGGTGTACCTCTGAAAATGTGACGTGGGAATTCTGTAAATCAATTAATAACAGTATGTATATTTATATCTGAGATTTATCACTTTAATAACAGCATGTATATTTACATCTGAGATTTATCACTCTGTCACGCAGCTTTGTTATTGTGCCCAACGGCTGGTCAAAATCTGGGGGTTTGTAGACTATTCCCACTAGAACAAGGAACTGTTAATAGAGATTGATGTTTTTTCCGTGCAGCCCTGTTTCTAAAAAGCAGCATTAAAAACCAATCCTGTTTCCTTCAGCATTGCAAAAATTATACATATGGAAAAAGTTTCTTTTTCTCAGAGCTCCAACCCATGTCAGTCTGTGCCAGCAGTCCAAAACCTGTCTAGGTTTTCTCCTTGGTACCTGTTCTTCAGCAGCAATTTGTCATTAACTCCTTCTAAATATTGGCTGTTTCTGCATGTTTACATACATCCTATGTACATAGACCCTATTTGTTTCACTTGTATTTATTTCCTGCTTAAAACAACAAAACCACTCCACTCACGTCATTCACATTCTGAGCTGGCTTTTTCAAGCTTTTGTTTTGTACAGAGATGTAATTGTGTTTGGGGTTTAGAGACTACAGTCATTCCAGCTACTTGCTTTGGCAAAGGAGCATAATGACTTCTTACATCTGTCTTAAATGAAGAGGGACAGCTATACCCAAGAGCTGCAATGAGGTTTACCTGACCTATAATTTTACAGCATTATAAACCACATTTCAGCTGAAACTTCAGGGCTAGCAAAACAATAAAGGTCTTGGTTCAGCGCTGTGGTGTAGTGAGTTTTCCTTCCAGTGATCTCATGTCTGTTCCTCCAGAAGCAGGAAATGCATCGAGGTTCTGAAGGGCAGGTCTGCAACACCCTTTACTCCTTGGCTAATTGCACAGCTTCAGGAGAATGTTCAGTGTACTGTAGTCACCAGCCCTGTCTGCCACTTCCCTCAGCTGCGTATAGACAATTTTGGACTGTTTTCAGGGTGAGAAAACGACAAAAGCAATTTTACTTTTAGTTACAGTCCACTCAGAGTCTGCAGAAGGTACAACTCAGCTGGACTAGCAATTCGGAGTAATGTCTTTTTTTGGATCATCTCATTCCTTGCTGTGACTGTTCATTCACCCTTCCTATTTTCTCTCTTTTATTTCTTCAGTTCACTGCCTCTGGTGACACAATTTAGAGCAGTGCAATGGACATGTGAGTAAGGGTATTTAAAATCAAGAGCAACATTAAAAATCAGAAACAGAGTATATGGCAAAGTGTTGCAGCTTCAAAAATTATCTACATTTGTTTGGAATGCCCTCAGTAACCTTTCAGGAATGACAGCATTGCCTCATGTTCGGAAAATAAACCTGTCACCTTTCAACACCATTAATGCCCTTGCAGTAACTTGTGTCTATGGCTTTACTGTTAATAAGAATTTCTAAGTCTTTATGACTTCAGTGAGAGAAAGTCATTTAATGATAATTAAGATGTCAGGAATTAGAATACTCAATTACTAAATAAACATGAGAGAAGACGTATTCCTCTGGAGTATTCCAAAGCTTGGTACTGTATTGCAGACCAGATGCTATCTCTGTCAGGCCATGAGGTTTCATGAGAAACAGTTCCCGTAAGTTTTATGCAGACTGAAATCCACGTTTTCCTAGGTAACTTTGTTATAAAGCCACGAAGAAAAGGTCTATGGAGAATGAGGAAATGTGGAGTCGAATTCACTCTTACTGAACTCTAGCGACTTGAGTACAGAAAGGTAGATCTGCCCCATTATTTGTCAGATGTTTAATTCACTTTAATAGAAAATCAGGGCAAAGGACACCATTTATGCATGAGTTTTAGTCTGTGCTTCAGACTGAAACAAATAATCAGTCATAATTCAACTCAAATCACAGTTTCTGTGTAGTGGCCAGAATTAGTGGTAAATCAGTCCAACTTTGTGTACCTTAGTGGATGAATAATTGTGACCAAACTTTGACTACTAAGCCTTGAATCAAGAAAATGTCATATGGCCTTCAGGCCAGGGATATTTCACATAGCTGTACTGCTACAATTTGGTTTTAGTTTTACTAAATCAGGATTGACTCTATCATAAAATATACTTCTTCCAGTATCATTCATTTTCTAGGAAAAAAATCTAGAAATCTTCTATGTTTATCTTTTATATAAGCTACTGTGATTAGGAATTTGATGCTAAATACACTGAACCCTCAGAGAAAATCCAGTGAATGAAATCCTAGCCCTTACAAATGAACAAGCAGAATTTCTTTGATTTTTGTGTTTTCAAGATTTCATCTAAAGTATTTGATACAGATGCATCAAGACTAAATGTCTAGATGTGACAGCACTGAAACTTGAAGTGATAGACATTATGAACACACATATTACTTGAAATATTTCCAAGGAATCTGTATCTGAATAAATACAGCTGTTGCAGTAGTGGAACTACATATCCATATGTAATAAATCTGTCTTTTAATACTAATAAGGCATGAAGAAGGATGTTAATCATTTAGTAGAACCACAAAGTTGTACTTCAATAAATAAAAACAATATAAGACATTCAGGCTTCAAAATTTTTAATACTTTCATAGGTACATAGCTCTACAAAAGTCACTGAGATGACTCATGAGTAAAATTGCCCATGCAATTGAGTTCTGTGATAAGGACTCTGGAGAATTTCCAAAAATATTCAGAAGAAACAAGTGAAAAGCAGTGAAAATAGGTCCATTCTCACCTCTCTTTAGCCATGGTGATTCTTCTTTGCGTCATAGTCCTAGGCCATTTGTAAGCAGGAAATCTAGCACAGCAGGCCAGACTTTCACCAGGCTACCCATACTGTTTTTCTCCTCTATCCTTTTAAGTATACTGTACCTTCATCCTTCTATCACAAACATGTGACACCTCATCCATCATCTCATTTAACACCTTTGCTTTCTTGAGAGTCTAATGCAAGTCGCCTGGAAGCAGGCATCTGTATATGGGCAACTATTTACATGGAAGACATGAAAACTCAGACAAAAATTGTGCAGCAGATAAAAATCTGCAAAAGGAAGAGAGCTTATGTTGGAAAGACATCAATGCATAACATGGATTTTGCTAATTATCTAAGAATCTGTCTTATTATTTCAGTATCTCTAAATTTCACTAATAATCTCTGAAAAAAAGAAAATGTTAAATTCATTGTTGATTCCCAACTTGTCAACGGCACAAGCAAGATACTGGAGCCAAGAAACGGTGTCATATTATAGGATAACAAAATTCAAGATTATGCAGTAGAGCCTAACAAAATTTTTTTTGTATAATCGGGTGGTTTGAGAGTCAAAAATTGTACAGCATGAGAAAAATTTGTTGTTAGTACTGAGAATAGGGAAAGCTGTACGCTATCAACACAGGAAACTTATGAAAGAAAGTAAGGCCAATCCTATCTTTATCAGTGTTTAAATGGAGATGAAAGACAATGCTATGACGCATGTTACTAGTAATTTACTGGCATGCCATGTGTAACACTGTCCATCAGTGTTGAAGACAGACTAATTTCAACTAATAGGTCATAGACATCATCAGGGAAATACAGAACTTATTTTATGAAAAGAGATTAAAAGAGGTTCTGGTTCATTTAAATAAAAACTGTGTTGTATATAAATACATCAAATGGTGAGCAGAAAAGAATAACACTTAAGGACATTATTGAGAAAAAATGAGACAACTTCTAATCAGAAGAGTGATGTTCAGGCACTGCCTTCAGTAGGAATAGTGAAACAAACGGATTTTAAAATGAACAACTGGATCACAGAAGATACTAGATAATGTGGTCTGCTGAAAAGCAAATAGCTTTGGATTGGTGATTCTGAAGCTTTACACAAGTCATATTTGTTTTACTTTTTCCTGCTAACGCTGACGTACTTGTGTGAAACTTCTGATTCTGACAAAAAGTGATTTGTTTTTCAATAAAAACTAGACACAAGAGTTCTTAGGAGCACCAGTACCGAGTGCAAGGAAGTAATGTGGTGGCTATAACCAGCAGCAGTCAGAAAACAATGAAGAAAATTAAATCCACACGAAAAAGGGACACCACAATTAAAACCTTGTTTCATCAGTATATTAATCCAGGATACACAATTTCAAAAGCAAAAATCAGAAACAGCTTTCTGACAAATCTCTCGAATTGGGTGGTGCCAATAATGGGATGACTTTATATGCTTAATTTTAAATGTTCAAAATCAGCTTTATCTCTGTTCTTGTGATAAAGAACTTTCATTGCAGTAAAAATGGCTTGCAGTACATGGGAACCCTCAGAATTAACACAAGTGAAGAAAATGTGAACACTATGGAAAAGAGGACAATTAAGTCTTTTCTCAGCAGAAGGCAAATAAATACTATTTTGAAAAGAAAATTCAACAGTAATTCTCAAGTGTTATTGTGACAAACGTGTGGTCTAAATGCAAGTATTAAACATAGAGATTCTAGTCCTACTCTAAGTGCAAACAATGCAACCTCAGCTGTGGAGTTCTTCCTCCTTACACAGCTCTAATCCTCATTGTCTATGATTATCCCAGGGCTTGTGACAATTCTGGGGGATCTCGCTGTGTAAAGTTTATGAATTCTGTCTGATACTTAGGAATCTCTGTGTGTAGCTGTGTCAGGGTGAAAATTCTTTGCTAATCTAAAACCCACAAGAGGTGACAGGAGAAATCTTTGCTCGTGGCAGATGATCAATAAAAATTGTTAAACCACGATAATATCCTTTCAAATACAGTCCCTCGAAGCATGATGTTGCTACCAGGTAGGCAAACCTGGGTTTACAGATGAAGTAAGGAGGTGATAAATAGGTGATAAATCATCTGTTCTACACAAATTTCCTCACCTGATATGGGAGCTGCCTGATTAAGATGGTAAGGCAGCTCTAACAGCAAGCGTCTCTTGCTTGATGCTGGAGACTAACTGCAGCTAGTAGTAAGTATTGGTGGGGGATGCTGGACTTCCAGGACTTCTACTGGTATGTGGAGTGGAAAATAAAGGCAGAGCAATACCAAGGGGCTCCCGCTTTTAACAGCTGCCCTGAAACCCTTGAATTCCGAGTGGTTGCTTACCCCTGCTGCGAAGGAACTCCCAGCCCAGCGTACCGCAAGTTTAAACAAACGGTGTTCGGTGAAATCAGCGCTGCCCCTCAAAAGAGAGGGCAGTAAAAGCCCCGTGCCCAGGAAGGTGCCGGGGGGCGGGGGAAGGAGTCAGCGTTGCCGCTTTAGCACACCGAAGCGAGCTGACACGGGCACCAGCGGCGTGTTGCGTGGAGAACCCTGGCTCTGGCAAGTGCCCGAACAGCTGGTTTTCACCCGGGCTGGGGGTGTGGACACTTTTGTGCAAATGAGCCCTGGCCCTGCTAATGGGACCACGGCCACACGGATGCTCAGTGGCCTCTGAGCCACCGGGGATGCGTGCCCATCCCGCTCACCTCCCGCGGGGGCCCTTCTCCGCGGCCGAGGCACCGGGCGGGCCGCGGCAGCGAGAGCCGGGGGGGGGGGGGGGCGCCTCCCGGCCGCCGCCTGCTTCCCGCGGGCCTTGGCAAGTCCCCATGGTTGCCACCCTTGCCCGCCCGCGCCTCGGGCGAGCTGCCGCTGCCAGCGGGCTGAGGGTGCGCGCCCGCCGAGCTCTAACGGTCGCCCGTGCGCGGGCCAGCTGGCGCCGGCCGGGGAGCCAGGGGTGCCGGCGGGGCGGGGGGCGGGCGCCCGGCCACCTGCCCCTCCCTCAGACCTGGCAGGGCACGGGCAGCCGCGGCGAGCCGGCAGCTCGGCGTAGCCTCCCCTCCCTCCGCGCCGGGAGGTGAACTCCGGTAGAAGGGACGCTCCGGGGCGCCCTGCCCTGCCCCCCCCTCCGCGTGCCTCCTCCTCCGGTCACTGGGACTGATGAATTAATCATGATGCGGCTGCCGTTAATGCATTTATGTGGAGCGGGCTGTGCCACCGGCTCGCGGCGTAGCGCGGCGGGGTGAGGGAGCGAGGCGAGCGCCGGCCCCGCCGCTGCTCTCCATGGCTCCGCAGGAGGTAACGGGAGTCGGGACCCGCTCGCCCTTTCCCCGGCAGTCAGGCAAGGGGGCAGGGCCGGCGGGTGCGGGGTGGGGAGGGGGCACGCCCGCGCGGGCAGGGCAGCTTGAACTTGTTGGGATCGGGGGGGGGGGAGAGAAATGCGCGTGTTAGCGCGGGGGAGGTTCGCTCGCGTTCCCGAGGTTCCCCCCGAATCCTGCCCGTGGCTTAAGAATTTCCCCTTTGGCATAACTGTGCGGAGCCAGGCGCACTTCCACCGGCGCTGACGCTGTCAAAACCGCCGCGGCGGGAGCGGGAACGGCCGCCAGCCCCCTCCCTCCGCCCGGCTGCCGGGTCGCCCGCTCCGAGGGAGGAATTAAAAGGCTGACGATCCATTAGCTTCATCTTCCCCGCTTACGCGAGAGTGATGAAGACTTGCTAATTAATTTACATACGAGGGAAGGATCTCGGAAGGAAGGAAAAAATACGTCGCTGCACCTGCTCCGCCGAGACTTGTCATCTGAATGTGGAGGAGAGCTGTAAATCATGTAAAGTGTTGGCGGCGGAGTCGGCGTCTGAGAGCTGTAGGAGTATGTATCCAAGTGCTGAATTTATATTTCCCACTAGGAAAAGGCTGAAACTCAGGTCAGATATAAACTACATCATTTCTTTCAAAACTAAGCTGTAGTTATTTATTGTAGTTCTAGAGGGGATATCGCTTCTCTCCTGATTAAATAGGAAGTACTATGAGAGCACGTAGTAATGGTTCACACGTTCTAGCCTGAAATCTCTTGCGGAGTTGGAAGTGGTTGACAGTATAAGGGCGATGCTTCAGAATCACATGTCTTCTTGTGTTTTCTACCCATGGAAAAAGACTGAGAATAACCAGGCTGTTGAATTTTACTTTCAGTTTTTAGTCTGTACAAAACCGTATTTTCTGGGGTACAGAATGGAGACAGACTAGGGAGACCACAACTTCTGTGGAAAAGGTTGACTTTCTCAGCTACAGCAACTAAAGTCTGTGTGATGTCTGCTTTGATTATTTCCATCCTTTGAAAAAATAACTTCAAAAACGTGATAAGCTACTTCCAGGAATTTCACTTACTGCCTCTGAGGCAATACTGTAATAGTTCTTGACACTTGCCTGCGAAAGGAGCTGAGCAGGGGAGAACTACTGTTCAGTCAGATGGTTGTGTTTAGGACTATTTATAGTGCTGTGGCAGGTATAACTTAGGAAATGGGGGGTTGAAGCTCTTAAGATCCTGGTTTCATATTATAGAAGTTATTGATACTTTAGTTTTATGACATCAGTGAATTTTCATGTATTTGACTAGTTCTGTTGCTGGCAAAACCAGGCTGAGCTTTTGTCACTCGGAACTAATTTAGATTGGGGTTAATTGCTTTAGTAGCCTAACATATTTTTGATAATACTACAAGTGGCAAATATTATTGAGTTATTTTGTTCCAATTATGTAAAACTACTGCTTTCTGATTAAAAAGATGATGTGTGTTATAGATGGAGACTGCACATTGCATTAAGTCATGTCATCACAATGAGGGAAATAAGGAGCTTCTTCAACAGCACGTGTGATTTGCAAGTTTCTTAAATTGTGAGTTTATAGTAAAAGTGCATGTATGTGGGTAGCAAGAGGGTTGTAGTAGTAAAATAAACCGATAATAAGCCAGAAATGTATGAGATAAGCAAGAACATAGGAGCTAGGCTACCCACTCAGTATGGTTACTTTGAAAGCAAGCATATATGCAGTGGTTTTCATATCACTGTTCTACAGCAACAAAATAAGGGAATCAAAAATAAGCACAAGCCAGAAATAAAGCAATAAAAAATTAAAAGGAGACCGGTCAGAGGGGAGGAAACATTATGAAATGGAGTCTTTCTGCCAAATCCAAGACTGCATGTCATTGTTGAACTAAATCATACTCACATATAGAGTAACTTATGACATTAAGGGTGGAAGCCTCCTCTAGTCTATAACAAACCAATTAAAAGAGATTTTGTTGTTGAGGATTTGGTTTATCACAGAAAGAGAGGTGGTAGAGGTCAAATGACAGCCAATACAGGTGGACTTTGTTGGCTTTATCTTTGAACTTGAAACAGGAGAGCAATCTCTTTTCTTAGATTCTTCTGTCTCTGACTGGCAGTGCTATCATGAACAACAGTCCCCACAGTGGCCCAAGTATATTAAGTGCTGGACATTTATTGGTCTGAGATAGCAATGTAATAGGAATACTTCTGTGTAACTGACACTGTTTTGGCTAGTGCTTTGGCTGTGTAGATCATAGGTGGGTAACATGGAAGTTCTGAAAACTTCAGGGTTTAAACAATTTCTGTCATTGCTCAAATTTCAATCCAGTGTACATTTTTAAGTGAAACTTAAATTTGACTGCCAGAGAGTGAATCAAGTTACATTGGAAAAGCGTTTGCTTCTCTTCTAATCCAAAAGGAAAAAAATTTTGTCAGCCAGGAGGATGTAGGGAAATGTGTTTACAGTCACCAGACTTTATTGTGCATACGACGACGACTTGATTGTGTTTGACAGAATGGACTGTGGGCTTGGTGACGGCAGTGAATGACAGATCCGCCTACCTTTTCAACATTTGCAACAGGTTCTGCATGGTTTTTCTAGCGCTGGGCCATAGTGCTGCATGTTTCTTGATGGACATAGGTTTAAAAGGCGATGAATGGAGTAGAGGTAGCTCTCTGCATCATTGCATAACATTCTGTTAATGCTGTACAAATAACTGTGTGGTAACTGGTCCATATGTGTAGTCACGTGAATACGCCCTCTCTATTTTCTGTAGCTGTTTTTTAATTACACACTGCCATAGGAAAACTTTTGAACAGGTTCATAAAAGTAGTATGGGTTGTTCAGTGTAAAAGTAGTGTGTTACAAGGGGCGTGGGTAGCAATGTGTCCTAACAGAAGCTTATGAGAAGTTTTGGGTAGCAGCATGAATATAGAAAGGATAGTGCCAGCATTTGAGGTGCATACGCATAGAGTACAATCAGATTCCTTTTCTGGCTGTTTACTATAGTCAGCAGGAATCCATTAGACTGGCAAGGAGGACAAATATTTAATGAAGACCTAAAGAGGTAATATAATTTCAGCATGTTTGCAATGCACTGTTCTGTTTAGTTGCTGATTAAATTTTTTGGTCTTAAGGACAGTTTCTAGTCACCCTCTTTGATGCAATATTCTATAAAAAAACGTAAGCCAGAGGGGCAGGGGTTTAAGTCTCAAGACTGTTTTCTCTTTAAGATAAAAAATTGCATTTAGTCCTCTCATAGCCACGGTTGAACTCAGGTGGGAATGGTGGGAACAAGGAGACTGGGAAGGGGAGGAGGAGAATATGGAGCAGTAATTCATGGCTGAAGAAAGGCCCTTCTGAGTTAGGCAACAATCTTACGTAACCCCAGTCGTTAAATCATCACAGTCTACCTTAAAGCGAGTTACGTATTTTGCCTGTTGGTCTTTCTGGAAAGATGTTTCAAAACCTCACTTCTGATGCTTAAAACTTCCTTTGGACTTCAAGCCTAAATACATTCTTTTATTCCTAATTTTTAATATCTCAGTATTGTTTTTTAAAAACAGCTCCTACCTTGACGTGTAGCTCTTAATAAATTATAAACATTGATCGTGTGCCTTCCTCGGCTTTTATGTGCTAGGATCAAACAGGCAGACCAAGCACCTTTTAGTCTGTCTACTAAAACAGAATAAATAGGAAGATATGGAGCCTAGTAACTTACTTTTCTCCTGAATTCTGAACGCACCTCACCTGCATCAAATACCTTGTACCTGAAGTGTTTCCTCAACCTCTTGAGTAATAATGCCAATGCTCCACTTGGTTTGCTGAAAATGCATTACCAGATATTGGTGAAGTTTTTTTTAAAGGTATGCCAGGTTGGCTTAATCTTCTTGCAGTAAACCAGACACGGGTGTGTGATATCTCTTTTCCTGTTGCTCTCAAGTGATAAGACGACATATAATCACAGCAGTTCTGCTATTCATAATCCTGTGGCTTTGAAGAGTTGCTAACTGTTTTCCATTTCTAATATGCCTATCCCAGTGGTCCTCCAATTTCTTCTGTAAATTCGCAAGAGTCTCCCTGTATCAAGAGTGCTTCCTGTAACCAGTTTTTGTGAAAACACCTCTACTTTTTGCTAGGTTCGTAGGCATGAAATACAATGAGTCTGAAGAAGGCTTTTAAATAAATCCATTCAATGTGTCTCTGTTGGTCAGTTTTAAGTCCCCTTATTTTTTGTGTTACACCCTATTGTTTTCAACTCAGTAAGTAATTGCTGGGTGATACCATATTAAATTCTTTCCTGAAACCTGACGAGATTGTACTCTGGATTTCCTTTGCCATAATATTTGTTTTAAAAGTTGCTGGTTTGTTTTTTTTGTTGTTGTTGTTTTGGTTTGGGTTTTTTTTGTTCTGTGCTAATATCTTTTTAAAGTTATGCTGAAATTATGCTGATTTTTTTTTTGATTGTCCTCTTCATTGTTGATTACCTTTTAATTGGGTGAAAAAAAAAACCCAAACCAACCAACTTTTCACAGATAGAATTCAGCATAACAATGGCTTAGGTCACTTCTTTCGCTTCTTACACCTAAGCACCACCATGTTTTCTACTGTCAAATATGCTCTCTACTTTGATCTAACTTTTTTTTTTGCTACTCACTGTTTAAAAGGAGTAGTACCCTACAGATTTCTGATGATGATACTAGGTTATTTGTAAATTCTCTACCCTGTGGCCAATCCATTAACAATCCAGGGAGGAAGCATAGTTTAATAGTTCAAAAGCGCTTGTGCCTTAGTTGTCGAGTACAGCAGACTGTCCCAAATACTTTTTTTTTTTTGTCAGCTTTGTATCCCTACTGCTTCTTTCCGCATTGCATCCCTATAGTTACTGTCCATCCTCTTTGACTGCTCAGATGGTTTTCTCTTGAGACTTAAAAAAAAAAAGAGGTTGAATATAATGGGATTTTCATGATGACATGCGAGACCTGAAAATTGAATCATTGAATTACTGCTGAAAATGTACTATAGAGGTGGAAAATAATAATTGTGACTGCATAATTTGAAATTTACTGAGGTTATTCTGTTAAATAACAGACCAACCTATGTTTGTGATAAGTAAACTTGTTGAAATGGTTTAAAGATACTGTAATTCTCTAGATACACTTTAGGAAGACAGCTGGTTATGTGGCTCCACAGAAGAAAACTACATCTTGCTGCCAAAAGGGCTTTGAAGCTCTTTTCTCAGTTTTACATCCAGGTTTCTTTGACCTCAAAAGTGAAGAATCATTCCAGGATTCTGGGTTTTGCTGAGGAGTCTGTCTTCCTTTTGTAGAACTTTTGTGTCTGTTAAAGCACGTTCCTATTTTCAATCCAGACCTTATTTCTACTGGTATCTGTGAAACAAGTGACAGTTATGCAGTTAGCAATGGCTTGAATAACTTCAGCTGGAATTAGAATATGGGTGTGTGTCATTAGTTAAGTGGTTTTGAAACAACTGTATTTGTCAAAATTTCATTTTTTTAAAATATAAATAGTATTTTGCATTGATCTTACTCTTACTGCATTTTGATATGGCAACTTTTTTTTTAAATCTTTCCCTAGTGTTGATTAGCTTTATCCCCAAAGTGTAACAAGATTTCCATGGAAATATGATGGTATACTATTACTTTTACTTCATGCTTAAAATTTTTATTTGTAGAAAGAAAGCAGAATATTTCCTGTTAAGTGATACATTGAAAATCCAGGATAGGACAATAACATGCTAAATAGAGTGGTTTGCCTTTATATACATAATGGAGCTGCTTACCCCACCCAGGGTCACCTAGAGCCTGTTACCAGGGGTTATCTCCAGTTGGTTTCTGAGTATTTCCAAGGATGGATGGTTTACAGCCTCCTTAGGCAACCTGCTTCAGTGCTGGACAACCCTTACATGATTTTTTTTTTCTTGTGTTCAAATGGAATTTCTTGTATTTTTGTTTATGCCTTCTGCCTCTTTCACTGGATGCTACTGAGAAGAGTCTGTCTGTCTGTATTCTCCCTCCCATCAGGTATTTATACATACTGTTAAGATCCACCCCGAGCCTTTTCCAGCCTAAACAATCCCATCTCTTCAGTCTCTCTTCATACGACAGACACTCCAATCCCCCAATCATCTCTGTGGGCCTTTAGTGGTGCACACCAGTATGTCCATGTCCTTGTGCTGGGGAGCCCAGGACTGGACACATTTCTCCAAATGTGACCTCACTGGTGCTAAGGGGAGGAATCAGAATTGCCTCTCTCTGCCTGCTGGCAGTGCTTTTCCTAGTGCAGCTCAGGGGGGTGTTGGCCTTCATTGCTGCACTTTGCTGGTCATGGTCAACTTCTTCTCCTTTGGGACCTCCCCCCCGCCCTGATCCTTTTCTGCCCAGTTGCTTTCCATCTTGTTAGTCCCTAGCCTTTACTAGTGCACAGGGTTATTTCTCTTCGTGTGAGGAATGTGCATTTCCTTTTGCTGAAGTTCATTTCTCCAGCCTGTGGAGGTCCCTCTGAGTGGCAGCACAGCTACTCCCAGCTTTTATGGTCTACCAACTTGCTGAGAGGGCACTCAGTCCCACGATTCGGGTGATGAATGAAAATGTTAAACAACATTGGCCCCAGTATCAACCCTTTGGGATGCACCCAACGTAACTGGCCTTCAGCTGAATTTTGCAGCACTGATCGCAGTCCTCTGAGCCCAGCAGTTCCACCAGTTTTCATTTCACCTCACTTCCATACTTCATCAGTAATAATGTAGATTACTGCTGTGGTGTGACGAGGATAATTAGGAGATGAAAATGTCTTTTCACCATCCTTCCTTGTTCTGGTTTAATAGCACTGGGATGTGTATACACACACACTAATTGATAGTTGTCCTTTTGTCTGTTTCAGTGTATGAGTGTGAATTACCCATGTCATGTGTTTAACACAGGAAAAATAGTATTGATTTATATGTCACACAGACACTACTTTTTTTTTTTGCATTATATTTATCTCCCCTCATAATTTTTAAGGGAGAAGGACCTTCTGGACTTGATAGTAGTTATTGAAATTGATTGTGAAATGGGGGTGAATTAATCAGGCTATGTCTGATGTTCATGAAGCCTAAATGGCCTTTTCATGCAGCTGAAACAATTGTGTATTTGATGTTAAAAAAATAAGCAAGGGCTTTTAAATATGTGCTGGCTTCGGATGATGAAAAAACATTGAGAAAAACTGCATCTGTATTCCTCTTGCTATGCCACACTCACGTGCTTTGCCAGCAGCAATGAGCTGAAGAGATACTGGATCACCCTCATTGTAAGCGAAGCTTAAGATTTCTAGGCTTACTCAGTGCTCTGTGTTTAAGCTTGGTCTAGCATCAACCTGTTTTGTCTCAGGAAAATTTATTCAATATCGCTTGAACAGAAGGAGTCTTCTGTTGGCTTACCAAGTCACTGGTGCGTTTGCTTTTAGCTAAAAAGCTGTATTTTCTTTGTGTACGTGTGCATAGAAGAGTGAGGGAAAGGAAACTTCTCATCAAATGAAGGCTTTCCATTTACAGAATACTGCAAAAACCAGTACTTTAAATACTGAAACTGCTGATTCTCTTTTTTCTTCTACTTGAAATGAAGATACGGTGTCCTAGGGACACAGCGATGAACTAACTGTACTTTCAGCTTAATACCTTGACACTGATTTTGAGAAGCAATCTAGTCTTTGCAATTTGATTCTGAATTCACGTCCTGTAGGAACTCCATTAGAAAAATGGAAGAATTTTACTTCTCTGTGTGATGCTGAGGCACCTCAGGATGCCTCCAGAATTTGGAGGGAAATGACTCTTGGCATCTAAGCTGCATTGAACAGGTGGGAATCAAAAAGGTGTTAATGGACACCTGTACAAGCATGCAGCTCTAGCCCTTTACCTTTACTTTCAAAATCAATATAAATATATAGGCTCATCGTCTGAATTTCAGAAAAAGAATTGCTTTTGTTTTTTCTTCTTTTTGTTGTCTAACATTTCTTGTTAATGCTGTATATTTGTTTAACTTGGAAAGGCAGAGCAAATCCTTTTCAGCGGGTGCTATAAAAGGTGCAGATGTACTTAGGTAAAATGTTACACATTACCTGCAGAACAATGGAGAAAATTTATTTTTTTTTTCCCTACAATGACTCTTTGGAATGCTGATTGTGTGTTACATTTAAGTCTCTGCAAGTAAAGTCTTAACTTTTTGTCATCGTATAAAGTATTTAAAGGTGAAAAAAGACGCCCTATATAACTTTGTATAAACTGCAAACAGAAGACTTTCCTTTTTTTGCAGGGATAAACCCTAGAAAATGTGTTCCAAGACTGTACTTGTTTACAATGGGATCTTAGTGGATATCTGAAAAAAACTGAAAGGCCAAAAGCAAGATACGAGGGAGATAGATTGTGTTGATAAATGGCAAAATATCAGCTAGTAGAGATACTGGTTTTTAGGCATGAGTGAATAAAATAATCCAAATATTGAACATAATATTTTAGTTCCTGGGTGGAGAGAAGCTGGGCTACTTGTGTCCTTGTCATAATTTAGCATTTATATTATGCTTTATTAGGTACAAATCTCTTTATAGATATTAATGATGTTCATTACACCCTCTGAAGTAGGTAGGTGATCTACAAATGAACAGTTTGGGGCAAATATATTTTAGACCTAGAAATCTCATAGGAGTTTGAATTTTGATATAAATTTGTTTGAAGTGTATAAAGCGAAGGCTATATTCCTTAGTATCCAGAATCAGCTCTTAGAAGATATACTTTCATTTGTAAAGAACAGAGATACAGGATTTTATTCTGAACACTTGATGTCTCTTTGATAATGGAGTCTAGTTTTTCCTGAATTAATGTATTGGCTACTATGCAGAACAATTTCTTAAAGATTCATACTGAATAGATCTTTAATTTACAAAGATTATGGCAGATTTATCTTCCATTTTTGTAGAAAGGTGGTTACACATGGAAAAAGGGAGCTTGTCTTTCCTGTCTCCACCCTCCTTGGTTGACAGACTTTCCCTCCAGCAATCAGTTGACAGCAATCAGTCTGAGGATTATTTCTGGAAGGGAAAGGTTTACAGCTTTACTTCAACTGTAAGATTAAAAGCAAAGTAGCTGTCATCTATTTCCTTGGCTTAGCTAGTTAAAATCATAGCCATAAAAATGCCACATTACTCAACTAAGCTGTTCTGTGTATTTTATACACTAAGTAGACCTTATTAAATAAAAGGTCGTCAAGCCTTGCAAACAACAGTTTGTAACACAGAATATAAAAAATTAGATTTTGACTGGAACTTCAGTGTTTGTTATTGTTTTGAGGTAAACTAATTCTTTAAAATAAGCCCTACACAGATATTGTAATGAAATATTTTATCTTGTGATTCTCAGGATAAAAAGGTTCATGTCTTTTAACAGCCAGATTCTTGAGCATCTTCCAGACTTGTCTTACATTAATTCTCACATCACTGTGTTTCCCATTGTATCACTTATAAAGCAAAGTATTGTCAAGTATAAGATGGAAAATCATTTGCAATTGTCAACTTTGACACTTTCTAGTGATAGATTCCTAAAATGCAGTATGGAAATAAGCATTTAAGATTCTTTTTTTCTAGGTTGCAACAGTTGGATGTCTTTTAGACCTAATCCCCAAACATTAGGTTCTGTCAGTCTCAGAAAGATAAGACTCTGCTTCCTTTGTACCACATGCTACCTTCAGTTCATTCTGTAAATAAATGGCTCAATTTAGTTAGATGGTGTTTTGTTTTTTGTTTTTAGTTTTTTTTTTTTTAATGTTTCCTTAATTTACAGAATTCCATTTTACAGCTTTGATTTTGTTCTATACTATTAAATCTTGAGTTTTCCAGTAGTTTTGGTTACCTGTGCATCACTGATTTTCTGGCTGTGGTATTTTTCCCTCCCCTCCTGTAGCAGGTTAATGAAATACCCTTACAATGCATAGGCTTTTTTTGTGCTTCTACAGTTTTCTAAATTCAAAATCTGACATGTGCACTGGAGAATGAAGAAAAAGAAAAGGCTTGTTATTTTCATACTCTACTGCATTCTTATGTTAGCTCCAAGTTTCTGGATCCTAGAGTAAGATCCATACTTGTGCAGTGAAAAAGATCCTGAACGATTAGGCCTCTTCAGCAGGTTGGAGAGCTGAATGTGTTTGTTGGTTTCATCCTTTTGTTGGTTTTAACCTCCCCTCAGCAAAATTACGGACATTTATTTAAATGTTTAATGTCTCCCTTTTTATGCTTGTATATATCTTGTATATATCTCTTGTATACTGATAGCATAAATAGTGCCAGTGATAAATTTATTTTTGAAATTTCTGTTTTCTATCTTGAAAAGAGGACTGTTATGATAATTAAGTATGAACTTTTTAAAAATGGAAAAAAATGAATATTCACTAAAGAGGTGTTCCTCAAATTCAGGTAATCAGGTATTCAGAAAAGAGTACTGTATCTCTTTTCTTTTGAATCCTTGTGTGGTCATATGCACAGAATATTGTGCTTTAGTACTCCAAGGAATTGTTCTACTTTGCTCCTATAATGAAGCAGTTTCCTTTAATCAAATGGAAGCCAATGAAAATACACAAGCATCGTACATAGCTCTATATTGCCCGCTGGGAGACATTTAAATTTGTGCTAGCTTGCACTAGAAAGAAATGCTGTTAAAGCATTTTGGTTTGGTTTGGTTTGTTTCAGTAGAAACTCCGATATTCATTGTGTAAAATTTCCATTAAAAAAAAATCAGCTATGATCATATGTACAGATCATGGCAATTAACTGTTCGGCCAATTATGTTTTAACATGTTATTCCCATAGAAGTTGATTATGTTACTTTACACTGTAGATAAAGAAATATGGGCTGATCTGGTGTTTCTAATTTACTTTTTGTGATCCTAGGGTATTCTCTTTTATTAAATGAAAATAATAATTTTTATATGAGAGGAAGGAGATAACTGCCTAGATCTTAAATTGCAAGTATTTGGTTTGATGGAGATGATTTTGCATTTGTCTGCAAAAGATTCCTTGCTAAAAAGGTTCAGAGAATGTAGAATGTTAGGATTGCAGAGTAATTTGTAAAAGTTATGAATCTGAAAGTACCGAGTGTCTGGGTATGTAGCTCATTATATGTGTATTTGTACTTTGACACAGTCTCTGCCTGTGCAGTCATGTGTTGTTGGTCCTGGTCCCATGACATGTGTTCATTGTGCACAGGTAATAATAGCAACAGATATTTTAAAATCTACAAATGAGAAAATTATGAGGATAATAAGATTATAATGCTGTTTATTTTTACAATCTTAGTGTTCTAAACAGGTGGAACAACCAAAGCACACACAGTGAGTTGTTATAGAGGAAGCTTTGAGTGAGATTCAGAATTAAGTTTTGGGTTTGTAGCTATTGAATGAGAGATGTTCATGATGATTCTTCACTGAATAGAGTGCTTCCCATACAGTGGTTTAAATCTACTGCAGTGTGTAATTGAGGTGAGCTTGGGTTTGCCACTTAAAAATGTACCTAAGGCATGAAGGAATTTTGGGTATCGGTGTAGGGCTGGTCAGAAATTTTTGAAGGGAAATGTGACACACTACTTCAGTTTAATAGTGTGAGAAAATATTAATTCTGACTAATAGAATTACTGTATTTCCTGCTCCTGACTTTAAGAGAATTAAGAATTTAACTAAACTTTAAGGTCCCAGGAATCCCAGCTATAAGGCAGAGTTTACCATGCTGGCAGCAGGAAATCAGCATAGCTAGGAGAGTTTGTTTCACCTAACTTAATGGAAAATCTTTTTCTCTCTTAACAAAGAGCTTGGGGAAAACTTCTTCCCCCTTTGCCAAGTTATCTAAGAAATTTTGCTTCTGAAGTACAATGATTTCTTGTACTATTGAAGCTTCAGAATTCCTCAGAACACGAATTCTACCTTCCAGTCACCTAAGTATCCAAGTGTAAAATACCTTCATCTTGACCTCTTAATGTCTAACTTATTCTAATTCTGATGCTGAGTAAATACCTACTTAGCTTTAATACATTCCTGTTTAATGTTGTATAGCTCTGAAAAGTGAATATTGAATATCGCAGTCTAATTTTTAAGGTCATAAGGAAAACATTTTGCCTATTTGAAGTTTTATAAATTGGTCTCTTTTTATAAAATGTCAAGGGAATGAGTTTAGCAAGGCTGAGTGAGATGGGAAGGGGTGTAAGTGGTTTTTCCCAAAAAAAACTAGACAATCCTTTCTAAGGCCCATTCAGTGTGTTTCAGACAGGTATGATAGAAGAAAGTCCCACCCACTTCTTTGCTGATGATTATCTTTTTCTTCCTCACTTTGATATATAATGAAGCTGTTTTTTTAGAAGATGCTTTATTCTGTGTTGAAGAGGGAGGAACATTCAGTAGACTTTAGTCACATTTTCTTTTTAGTTACAGTTTTTAAATTTCTTATGAGTTTTGATTTCTTGTTCATTTGTCTGTTTCCTGTTGTCTGTCGTTGAATGTAATCAATATCTAGTGCAGACTCCTATTTATGCAGTCTATTCTTTTCCTTCAAGTCTGTGGTCCCCTTAATACATATTTATGCTACATCATTCTGTCTTCTTTGATAGTTTTTCTTTTTTCTGGGTTTAGGATTTTTTTTTGTGGGCTTGTTTTTTATTTGTTTGGGTTTTTTTACTTTCTGGGGTTTTTTTATTTTATTTTGCCCACACTTCCTTTAAATTCTGGTTTTGCTGTCTGCTTGTTATTCTTCTCCATCTTTCATTCTCACAGATCTGGTTTTATGAGTTCTGAAATGAAACCTCAAATCCTGTTGAACTGCAGGTTTTGATTAGTGCTGCTTGGGATAGAATTTCTTCTGAAATATTTCTCAGTAGATGACACCAGTTTGTCAAAACTCTACCTGTTCTACCTGTTGACAAAATCAATTACTGAGTGTTTCGTGTGCTCATTGGGTATTTGGATTGCAGTAAATTGGGCAGAATCAGGGCTTTGTCTTGCCACATTTTGCTTATACATTGTGCTAGGTAATTTTTTTTTTTAAAATGTTGAGAAACTTGTCTTCATTATGATCCAGCAGAAAGTGTCTGTAGAGTATAGCATTGTATTTCTTGGTGAATAAATCTTTGGCTGAGCAGTTTTAGACGTAAATGAACTTTGGATCTGGAATGTTTTTGTCAGAGAGCTGTGCTAATGTGTGCTGAAAGCATCTGAGAGAGAAGGCTGTGTCATGTCTGGCTCCTGTGAGTTCCTTGAATGAATGGGGTTGCAATGGGAGACCTGGAAATCACCTGATTTGCTGTAATGCACTATTTGGGGAAAAGACCTGGGAAGTAGTTAGACCGCAGTAAAGCTGTCTGTTTAGTGGAGTCCACTGGAGTGAAGTAAAGAAGCAGATTTGAATGTCCAGCGGTGCTACTACCAGCACAGTCTCAGAGCTGGCTAGTGACTTTGTGCTCAGATTTGTGTTACAAATAGTTTTTTCAAAATTAATAATTTTTTCAAAATTATTTACAGAGAACTGATATTTAATGTTTGTGAAAGATTTTAAAGGAGTCAGTTTTTCAAATTCTGGATTCATGCTGAAAGAATCTAATCCTATATATTCATAATAGAACTTCTTTACATTAGTAATTGGAACACAGTGGTTTGAAATTGTCAGATTTCACCAGATACTTTAGCATGAGTACTTGCAAACATTACGTCCGTTCTGCTGAAACCCATAGAGCTGTATGTGGTTGAAGTTACAGTTGCTTAAACTGAGCTTGCATTGAGTACTTTTGAGAGGGGTTTTTGTTTAATACTGGAATACATTCCATATATTCAATTAATGTTAAGTGAGAAACACATTTTTTAAAAAAAGCCCATGGCATACCAGATTTTGATAAGGACCCTAGGAAAAGTGATATGTTGAAATTTATTTTTTGACTTTAAGAATGTTTTTAAGGTGCTGGCATAGAGAAAACTTATTTTTAGGTGATATTTGGATTGTGGTATTTCAAGAAAGGCTTCCAACTTTGCAAGTTATGCTAAATTGGGAGAAACAATACAGTCAAATCTTGTACAAAAAAGTTAGATTAGTTAAATATTCAGGCTAATGACTGTCAGATGTAGTTAAATGCAGGTATGTAATATTACTCTGGGGCAAGATTAAAATGGAGGGCATCTACTGAATGGAAAAATCTTGGAGTGTGCTGATCAGCAGAGGGAGAAAGGACCTGTTAGAAGAATACCTGGTGTATAAAGCACTGTTTCAGTACAGCCATACTGTAGCTGGGGAAGAAGAAAAGGGAGAGTTTTATACATAATTAGGTTGAAGTCATAGAAACTTAACTCATGTATGCATGGGAGCATACAAAGTTAGACTGAACTAAACATTTTTATTTACATCATATTTAGTATATATATATATATATATGTATGTATGTATGTATAATATATATATATAACACTTTTTCCTTGTCGCCATTCAGTGTATTTCAGTGAATGGCCATTATTTTTCTTTAAAAAATATGTGTATGCATGGGTCAACATATTTTAGATTTAATTTGGTTTAATATTCCTGAGTTTTCTTATACTGATGTTACCTCAGATCCTATCTGGCAAATTAAGGTGCACTATGTGCATTTGTCTGAGAATACTTACCTTGTGTGCTCAAGTCATAGACTCCTGTTATCCCCCAGTGAAAATGCAGACAGGTTAAAAATACTGTTGTGTCTTCTTGCCAAATGGCAGACTTAACCTGCTGCATGTGGTACTGTTACTTTGAAGAGGATGGTAGAGAATAGAATATAACAACAACAACAAAAAAGATGTACTGTTCTTTCTGTGGGAGCAAAGAACATGAAATGTTGAACAATGGGGTGGAAAGATAGATGTCCGTGTTTTAACGGAGTTTTGGAAAGAGGAATGTCTGGGATTAATTTGATGATAAATTAAGCTCTATTTTACTCTCATAGTCTGTGCTCATTGGATTTGTTATTATGTGGTAATCCAGTTTCTCCATATGACACCAGCGTAAAAGGGGATTGTCTTTGCCTGCAGAGCCCAGTGCCATCCATTTTCCTGCCCACCACTCTTACAGACCAAGGTGTGATTGTACGTTGCTCTCCATTTCTTGTTATGGCCTTCTTTGCCCTTTGTGGGATTCTGCCTTTGGCACAGAAAACGCAAGACCTGAGAGTCTGTTTTGCATCTACAGGGCTTGACTTTGTTGGTGAATCAAAAAGATGGGGCTCAGATTGTCTGTCAGTGACGAAGCTGAGCTTTCTGCTGTGAATAATCAACAGTTGGCCAGCAGCTGTGTGTGGAAGGGCTCAACTGTAGAGCCTTGTTGTGGAAAGATAGTGTTTTATCATCCATGTAATTGGTGTCTGAAATCCATCTGCAGCCATGTGTCGACAGATAGCTGAGGTCAGAAATTAACAGTCTCTAGCACCGATAGCCAATTCTTGGAGAAAAACATAGATGCTCTAAGAACGTGATAATGCTGTAGTGCTGATGTTGAACCAGTGGTAGAAGTCAGGCAAGGACAGAGCCTTAAGCCAAGGTTTTAGTCCCAGAATCTTGGCCAAATTCTAGTTTAAACATATGCTGTCTGCCTACCCTGACTGTCCTGCTCTGAGGATGGTGTAGGATGAAGAAGAGACGGTGTAAAATGTCCATGGTGCAAAGGAACAATTGTAACTCTGACATTATGAAATCTGAGACACCCAAAATTAACCTTGTGAATTTAATCTTGTATGTCCCCCATACTCAGTTCTTTAACGTTACAAAGCGGAGGGATTTGGCTGTGGCAGATGCTCTCCATTTGTGGTCATCTTAAATGAATTCTGTGTTCAGTCATTTCTCAGGCTAGTGTAAGGAAATAACATCTGTTTGGCTTGAAATTCTTGCTATTTGCTTTTAAGTAGCTGATTTCCTTTTATCCCTCCCTCTCTTGTTTTTTTCTTTCCTTAGCATGGTGAATGTGTTCTTGTGTAAGACAGCCTGTGTGCCCTAAACATCACCCTGCCATTCTAATTCTTAAACTGAAACCTTTGCTTTTAGATTTTTATATAACATCTCGGTGTATATGCTGTCTTTCCCCTCTGTTTGTCAAAGAGATTAATGCGAGCGTAGAGTATTAGCATAGCACAGCACAAGATTTTATAATCTAGTTCTTGTCTCACTAGAAATGACCCCTATTCCTTTATTGTATGTTTTGTTTGAATTTGTTGACAGTAAGAGTGGGATCCCACTGAAGGAAAAAATTATCTATTTTGAAAGCTAACAAAGGAACAATTCCACGTAACAGAAGTGTCACGGAAGAGTGGTCACAGTTTTCATTGCTTGCACCTTTAGAATAAAAACCAGAAACAGATCCAGTCATTTAGTGTGATTGTTGGATACTACAATCAAAGTAGTTGAGACTAATTGTGTAAGTGGATAGACAGGAAAATACTAAAAGCACTTTAGTATTTAAGGGAGTGTACCGTTTGAATTCTTCCCTGAAGAAGCATGGGGTCCCTATTTTTCACACTTAGAAAGGGTGACAGAATAATTTAAACTCTATTTGTAACAATGCTAACAGAAGCTGGTGAGCCACTGCCTTTTATTTAAGAAGCACCAAAACAAAGGTACGTCATTCAGTAAAGTAACAGTACATGTAGCTGGTGGGTTTTGCTGAATTATTCTTAGGAGAAACGAGGAAATGACACAAAGGTGAAAATGAGCCAAATGCTCATGACCTTGTGTAAACTACTTGAAGTGTGAATTCAGACTGCTTTGTGAGAGCTCTTTAGGTGGAACAGTAGATGAAGGTGAGCTGTAAGGAACAGAAAAAAAAACAGCCTGCTTGTGATTTGTTGTGCTAAGAAAAATGGAACTTAACCACTGTCTGTAAATAAGCAAGATTGCAGCAAGACACCAATTTTCATCATCTTTTTCTTTCCTTAATCAGAAGAAATCTTAACACTAATTTTATGTAGCTGTTTAGGTCAGCTGTAGTCAAGCTGATGCCACCTTTAGCAAGAACCAACTCTTTTCCTGCTAAAATAATAGAGATAAGAATGGAAAAAACCAAGTTCATCATGCTTTGAAGCATTCCATCTCTGATCTGAGTAATTGTCCCAAGGGATCTCTAGAGAACTTCAGTTTTCTCATTTATTTTTTTAGATCACCAGGAGTACTTCAGTCTGTTGGAGGAGCAGTTATTAAATCTGTGCAGTGCACTCTAACTCACTTTTGAAAGACTTACACCTGCTTCCATTGAAATGTCAGAGAAGCCAGCCTAGGTGTTGCATAAAGAAAGCACTGTGTGTGCCTCTTGCATCTGACTTGTTACACAATTGCTTAGTAACAAGAACTGTAATTTTCAAAAAACCCCTTAGTCATGTTGAAAATGGGAAGAGATTAATTCTTGCAGAATGGGATGATGGGTTTTTGTGCTATTTTGTAAACTTAAGTAATTTTGAAGCTGTGGGTAATACAGTCTTTTATCTAGGCTGTCGTGAAAGTATGAGTCTGTAATCTGTGGCATAGGTACTGTGCAAGATAATGATGTGTGTCTACTAAAAGCGTTGTTTCCTTTACCATTTTGACTCTTACTCTGTGTGTGGGTACTTAAAACTTGTTACAGGATCAGCATTTAACATCTATTTGACTTACCTCTACTTTAAGACCCTTTTTCCTATTCCCATACAGTTCTTACAGGGGTGTGTCATTTATGTTTGTATTGTGTGTATTTCCAGAATGTACATATTGTGTGTTTTGGTTTAACAGAGGTAGAGCTAGCTCAGACTTTACTTAGTTCCTTTAAAAATTAACTGTGAATACTTCTGTCATAGATTATAGTCTCATAAAATAACCTCCTGAGGTCTCTTCTAACCTGAATTATCTTGGTCCAGCCCTCTGCTCAAAACAGGACCAGTGTTGAAGTCAGGCCAGGTTACTCAGGGTTTTCCCAGTCTGGTCTCAAAAATACCTGCGAACAGAGGCTGTATCACCTCTTGGGGCAACCTGTTCCAATGTCTGTCTGCCCTCAGTAAAAAGGCTTTTCCTTATATGCAGTCAGTCAGTCAGAATCATGTTTCAGTTTACGTCTGTTGTCTTGTGTCCTCCCACCATGCAACACTATGAAGAGCCTGGCTCCACTGTTGTGATGACCTTGTAGGCAAGCTCCTTTATTGTGGTGTGTTAGATGTGTAAGTACTCTGCCTCACTTAGAAGATTGGCTTCCATTTTTTTTGTTCTGATTACAATAAGGTATTGGAGGTAATTCATGCTCTGTGTCTAATCTTCTGTGTCATAGGCGTGGGTGCTTGAAGAGAAGCTCAGGGAGATCTTAGCAGTGTTTATAAATGTCTTACTGGAGAGTATGAAGAAGTTGAACCCATACTCTTAGTGGTGCCCAGTGGCAGAGTAAGAGACAAGGGGCATAAGCTGAAACACATGAATTCCAGCTGAATATAAGAAAAGATTTTTACTGTGAAGGAGATCTGGAGTGGGAGTTTTGGGGGTTGTTTTTTCATTATTTGGAAATAATTTCAAATAATCTTATAAGTAAATTTTACATTATGATAAAGAGATGAAATGTAAGTTAGTGGGAGCTAACTGAACAATAGCTAAAATACTGTTGGAAGAAAATAATTTTTTTAACCGTATCGTCTTAATTAATTGCCTTTTATTCAGAAGCATATATCTGCTGAAATGAGAATAAAAGACCTTTATGTTCTTGTTTCCTTCTGTGAATGCACTAGGTCTAATTACTTCTGTAACATTAAGTATTTCAGTAAAACCTGTGGGTTATGTCTCCAGTCAGTTCCTATTGGAACAATGGGAAAAAAGGTAAAGTGCTCTGAGTCATCATATAACCGAAATCATTCTTGTTCTTTGATTATGTGTATCTCAGAGTTTATAAAGCTAGTAAGGCAAGCAGAAGTTTCTTCTGTTTAGTGTGCAAATCAAAACAGACTTTTCTTTTTTTAAAAGATAATGATTCAATTTCAACCTGAAATAAATTTTCACAGAATAAAGTAGCCTGAAAATGCACTCGGGATTTTAGAAGCATTTTAAGATTCATGGCTTGTAACTGAAGATATTACAGATTAATTACTAAATTGCAAAAAAAGTGTGTATTGAGGGATTGCCAAACATTTCTAAGATGGTATGTAAGGCCATTATTTGCAGACAAGCATGTAGCCTGAAGTATAAAAATTCTGTGCTACTATTCCTACTGTGATTCAGCACTAATGCACTAATTCATCTGGAAGATGGTCTGACTGGATCCTGTGCTTTTGTTGGGCATAGACCATCCTTCCGTGCTACATTGATCAGCCACAACTGAAGCACAGAATGTGTCACCTGTGTTAGGGTCTGCGCAACACAAAGCATGAGATGTCAAGGAAATAAACTACAGTGTAAAAGTAAGCACTAGGAGTAGATGTTTGTACTGTTTCATTCTGTACACAAGCAGTAGATGCCAGCAGAGAGTAAGGTGTACTGAAGGTAGTCTTTTTTCTCCAAAAAGCTGTTTCTACTGCATTTGGTAGCTTTGTTTCTTGGTTCATGAGATCATCAGAATTCACTTTGGGCATCTTACACAGAAATTGCATCAACTTTGCCCTTTATTATTCATGTCCAGTGTTGCCTGCACTCAAAAATAAGTTTGTTGCTAATGTCAATTGGAAAAGCCTATTTTGCCATTGATAACGATGTCTCTGGTCAGATTATAGACTGAGATTAGGGTCTTGCGCAAAAAACTGGTATTACAAGACCCAAAATTCACCATAGGCACAAATCCTAATTATTTTGTCAACCTAAGGAACTCACTCAGAAGCTTAGGAAGATAATGTCCTGTGATACAGCAGATGTGATAGAGAACTCAATTAATCAGAATGAAGTAGGGCTTTTCAGAGTGGGAATCACAGTGATGTCACAAGAGAAACTAATAGTTGGTGAGACACAGGCAGCACTAGGAAGTCTTGGCAGCAGCCACAGTAGGCTGAGATTTCTGGGCCCAAGGCTTCAGAAAAATAATGAACTTCTTGCTGCCTTAATAAAACAAGACTGATACCTTAAATCATAGAGTAGTTAAAGTTGGAAGGGAACTTTAAAGGTGACCTAGTTCAACTTCCCCTGCAATGAGCAGGGCATCTCCAGCTAGTTCAGGATGCTCAGTGCCTCATCCAACCTGACCTTGAATGTTTCCAGGGAAGGGGCATCTCCCACCTCTCTGAGAATCCTCTTCCAGTGTTTCACCACCCTCATCGTAAAAAAATTTCTTCCTTATGTTCAATCTAAATCTACCCTCTTTTTGTTTAAAGCCATTACCCCTTGTCCTATCACCACAGACCCTTCTAAATGTCTGCCCTCATTTTTCTTATAAGCCCCCTTTAGGCATTGAAAGGCCACGATAAAATCTGCCTGTAGCCTTCTCTTCTCCAGAATGAACAACCCCAACTCTCTCAACCTTTCCTCCTAGGACTGTTGTTCCCTCACTCATAATTTTTGTGGTCCTACTCTGAACCCAGTCCAACAGGTTCATGTCTTTCCTGTGCTGAGCACTCCATAGCTGGATGCAGTACTGCAGGTGGGGCCTCACCAGAGCAGAGAGGCAGAATCACCTCCCTCAACCTGCTGGCTACATTTCTTTTTATGCAGCCCAGGATATGGTTGGCTCTCTGGCCTGCAAGAAATCCATCAGTACCTCAGAGGTGAACTGAAGACTCTTTAGTTATGAGTTGTTTATGTAGGTCTCAAAGCTTATTTGGGAAAGTAAACTTGGGCAACTGTATCTCATGCTAGAATCATTTGGAGCTGATGATGCCAAGGACTATATTTAGGTAATGCTGATCCATTCGTATTCAGAATGTTGGAGTTAACTAGTCAGGGATCTGTTGCAAAGATGTGATTACACATCTCTCTTGTGCCCTCTAACTTTGGCACCTAATAAAGCTAAAATTAGGAGTCTAGACTCCCCAAAGTCAGTGGTGGCTTCAGAGACTGATTCAACTAAGAGTACCCTCATTTCATGCAAAATTAAATACCTAAAGAACAGCCCTTCTATTATGTTATGGATCTAGGGAGAATATTTCTTCTGTCCCCATCTATACCTGTCTTCTCCTTACAGTGGAGCTCTCTGACTTCCCAGAACCTAGGAAGTAAAGCAGTTTTCAATGAATTGTACTTCTGGTTTTGGTAGGGTTTTTTTGGGTTTGTTGGTTTGTTGGTTTTTTTTAATGTAGGGGTTTTAACCCTCACAGACTCAGATGAAGACAGGTGAAGTGTTCCTGGCTCTCGTCCTAGTAGATAGAACTTCTGAGTATGAGACTGAAAATTGTTCAACACTCAGACACCCAAAGAGGTGATGTCAGCTATTATCGTCTGACAAGTCTAAAATGTATTAACTGGTCAAAATGGAAAGAGAGAATCAGTATGAATACTTATTTCCCTTTTTTTAACCTGGAACCATTCCATATTATGGTTGGCTAATTAATATATATAGAAACTATGTTACCTGTCACTAGTGACATGTCCTAAGGCAAAGCTCTGTGTAAGAAAAACTCTTTGAGACCAGCCTTTCTCTGCCTGGAGATCACTTCCCCACCTGTGAAGTCGTCCTGGGGAATCTAAGCAAATCAGTATAAATGCAGACACAGCAGAGAGAAAACCTGACACTGAGATTTTCCTACCATAGCGTGTTGGCCATGTAGGTTTTCACACAAAGATTGTCAGGCTGCTACATTTACATTAGGAAATATGTCTCCAGTAGATTGGATGGCAGCGTTTTATGATGACTTAATTTTGTGGGAATAGTGAAAACTAGAAACAATAGTAGCTAAACCTCTAATCCTTTGTTACTTGGCTAGGAAAATGACAGTTAATCCACTGGTACCATTAAGAATTATAACTCTGTTCTGGTTTTCATTTTCTTCTTGGGTGAAAAAGCCCAAAGAATTTAGTATGCTTGTCATATGCCCCTCCCCTGCCAAAGTAGTAGTGTTAAGACAGCACCCATGGGAGTAGACTGTTTTGCCACATCTTTTACATGGATTCAAAACCTCCTAGTAGCCATAGTATTCTCTAGGATTTTTGGTGTGGGTTCTTTTTAATAGGAACTCCTGTTAGCACCCAAGGATATCTGGCTGGACTTCATATTGTCTTGACAGGGCGTAAGTGATGCCTTGCAAAATTAATTTTTTTTGAAACTGTGCACAAAGTCAACTGCTTAGAGAAACCATATAATAATACTCTTCAGTTTTACTGGAACTTCTGAAAATAAGGTATTATACATATCAACAGCCTCAGTTATATTTCAGACATGAAACTTATGCTTAGAAGGGTCTAACTTTTGGGATTTAGTCACTTTAAGCGGTACCAGATTCCATATATGTAGCGGAGTGATTTGATAACTAGGTGATCTTTAAGGTCCCTTCCAACCCAAACCATTCTTTGATTCTATGATAAAGGTGGTTTTGAAAAAGAAGAAAGTATAAACAATCTTTGAATAAGAACAAATCTGGGTCAGAAGCATTTCTGGTACTATCAAGTTTCTTCTTTCAGCCATGAAAAAGATAATCATGCTCCGAGATAGAAGAATGCCTTTGGATTTTAGAAACATGGTTTTAGGTGTAAGTGTATTTTCATTGTTGTTCTCTTACTATTTATCTATGCTGACTCTGTTAGGTAGGGTGTTTTCCTGTATTGGTAAGCTTTTCTAGGAAATGACGTGATAATCATTGAACGTTTTAAGTTTCAAAGCTTTGATAACCTGGGCATTAAATATAAATGTAAATGAGGTTTATATTCAGGCTTTTTGGTTTTGATGTATTTCCCAGAAAATTAGCTGCAAATGCAAATCAATGTGCTTAGGTTTAGAGATAGGTGTATATATAGAGGTAGATGTTCTTGAGGAAATGTCTTTAATGTAAACTTGAATTTTTGTGTTTCTAAAATATTTTTTAAAATGTGTTTATTCAAATAGTTTCTTCAAAGAGAGAAGAAAAAGATAATGCCTCTGCCCTTAAAGCCACTGTCATAGAAGCACCGTTCACCTCTTTCCTTCAATTTTGTTTGTAAAAATATTCTTAGAAACAACAAAAAAAAATTTCTGACTTGAAAAATCATTCATGCTATTTTCCTGGTCTCTTCCCATCCTGATTAATTATTATACCTGCAACTCTGTTTTAAAGAATGCTGTCTCATCTATCATTTTAAAATAACACATTTAAACTCTCTCCAGATGTCATAATTTCTTTTCTTAAATCTTAGGATTTGTTTTCAGGAAAATTGAAGTAAAATGTACACGTACAATAATATTGTTGATATATGCTGCTTCCTATTGACCCTGTGTGAAATTTTACCAGATATGTGAAATCTTAACAGATCGCCTTCTATTTCAAATAGATTGTAAAAAAATATTTTTTTGCATTTTATATTGACTTGTTTTTAGTTTGCTCCTCATTTCCTCAGATTATCCTTTTGGGACACTGCATACGGCTTCAGGCAACGTCATTTTAGCATTTGCTAGTTGGTAACACAGCAATGACACTGAAAATGCGTTTCTTAAAAGGAAAATCAGGAAGGACAGTGTAGGGCACAGATATGAAGTATAGCGTACAGCATTACAGAGCACCTGCTAGTTGCTGATGTTTATGTGCTTGAGCAGTCAGGGGTACTTAAAACTGGCATGGAACATTGGGATTCATCAGTTTGATAACAACGAGTCCCACGGTCCGTGCTGAGGGCCAACACAGATGCTGGTACAGTCTAGTTGGGAATGAAGTGTGGTGGCTGTAATTGTGACAGACAGTGATCTCTACCAGTTCTACAAGTAAATAAACCAATATACTTCCTTTTATGCACTGTTTAATAGGCTAACTATTATAGGCTCTCGTTCCTTGTCTGATAAATATAAATTAAAAATGTTGTAATGTTGTTGAAATTTAGCTTTATCTTCCGTAACCTATTCTTAGGAAAAATGAGTTACATTAAAGGTGTTACAAGCACATCAGAGTGTTCTGAACTGCTTCACTTAGTGATGTGTTTTGAAATGGAACATACACAAAGGCAACAGTTTATAACTTGAGGCAGGTAACTAATTTTAAACTTTACTGCTAAAGTGATTTGGTAGTATCAGCAGTGGTCAAGAACAGTGCTTACTGCTCCAATAAACTAGCCTGCCCTCTAGATATTCCACAAGAATCTTAGATGTATATATACACCTTCAGTTACCAACTTTCAAATTAAAATATAGTTGATGAAGCTTGATGCAAAATACTTGTCTGTAGTAAAAGTGAGATATTCAATGACTAGCTAGAAGATTACATACTTTAGACACGAAATGATACCAAGTGTGCTTTACTTGCCCATTCTTCAGTCCCAATCTTCAAGTTCTCTTTTTTTTTCTTAGTTTCTTTCCATCTGTGGCGACTTGTACAGACACTGCTGTGGCACAGCAGAGCCCTTAAGATAGTTATTAAAGGTTCTATAAAGTAACGTGAGCCAATATTTTTAATAGCATCCTAACTCACACCTGTAACTCTTGGTTGTTATTTTGAAGCCCTGAAAATGTGCCACAGCACAGATTATATATTATAGTCATTATTACTGGAGTTATCCATATTGTTCATTGTTAGAATTACAGATTACTGTACTTTTAATTAGTCAGAAGTAAAGGTTTTTCAGCTGTTCTGAGAAAGTTCTGATGCTTTTGCCACTTCTCATAACTTTGATCTCTGATTAAAATTAAATAATGCTAACAGTTGTTTTCTGAAATTCTTGCTGCTTTATAATTGGTTCTAAGAGCATCAAAGAGCAGAATGAAATTGATATTCTTATAACTTAATTAAAATGTTGTTTTACTGCAGAATACTAAGCATAACCTTCATGATCAGACTGTGCATATGAAACAACTGGTTATTGAAGTGCAGAATATAGTCTGCACACATTTAAATACAAATACAAGATTCAAACCAGACAACTTCACACTTGAATTTACAACTTCTTTCTTTGCTCAAATGTCTTGACATTTGGTGACTTTTCCATGCTATATTCACAAATGTGTCAGTTTTAATGGGAAATATTCATGGTATCCATGGATAGGTATACTTCATCTTATCCTGGACTGAGGTCAAATCAAGTAAATCCCTGTGTCCAGCTGTAGGCCACGGAAGTTATTAAGGTTTTATATAGATTAAAAGATGTAAATAGAGTTTGCTTCCCTGAGGGAGGAGAAGAGTTCCTGTGCATGCAATAATGAGTTCACACATGTATAGTAGCTCTAATGTAGGATGCATTGAGGCTGTTCCTGGTGCACTTTGCAGCTTGATGTGAGCATACATGGCAACTTCATGTACATCTGCTAATGTTGCTGTGATTGGAGCTCTTACATTAGCTCTTAGAGGGCTGTTTAGTTTATAAACTAGATCTTATGCTAGTCAAACATGTCAGTTTTCAAGAGGCCCAGAGGTAGACTGGAAGTGTAATTCCATGCTCTCTCCAGAGATAATGCTGTCTGAGAGCTATACAAAAACAACTCTTGAAGAACCAAAAGTGAGGAATTTTATATTTTTTAAAAAATGTATTTGCTTTTATGCACATTATTAATACTTCATTGGTTTTACCTAGCAGTATTTTTTCTTTCGTTTTCAATTGAAATGCTCTGGAAATGTTTCACAGGTGAACAAATACCAGCAATGCCATGTCTTCAGGGCAGGTAGAGAAGAAGGTAAGAACAACCTGTGTTTGAGGAATTCTGTGTTAAATAATAAGTTCCAGTAAAGACTTTGTTGAATTATATTCAGATCCTGAATATTTGAGAACACCTATAGTGACCATTTAGCAGTGTCCTAGTTAGCTTAGTGAGCATCTGGTGCTTCTTTATAAATAAAGTATTTGGTATATTAGGTTTTGGATTGAATCTTATGGGGTTTAGATGATCTAAACTTCTTAAAGCTTCCTGTTCTACTTTTTTCAGGGAAAATTTAGGGAAGAAGGTGGTGATGCTTTGATATCAGTTTTTCTTTTTTCTTTTTTACTATGTTCCTGCAACCATCTGTTCTTTTTAAGTTAGTTTTACGCCAGAAAGTTCTTACTCAGGGTAAAACTTGCATTATGCCAAACACTGTGTGCTCCTTACATTCTCATAAGTGGCAGCTGACGTTGCAGGGAGCTCACAGGCTTTTTGTTCTTTGCTCAGGATTTCATGGGTGAGGCTACTGTTTGACAGCACTGCTTGCTTAACATTTCCTATCATATTTTTGTCTGTGGTATAGTCTAGGTGGATCTTCAGACGTTTCAGCAGGATGCAGCCAGAATACTTTGGCTTATGGAAATTAGCTTCTTCCATTTTTTATTTCTGTGTCATTTTATGTTTACCTTTTTCAACATATATTTCACATAGGAGAACGGTTGCAATCAATAAGGTAAACTAATTTAAGAAGCAATCACTGAAAGGCAGAAATGTGGCATAAAGTTAGCTAAATACTTCTTGGAGGGAAAATGGCATAGTTATAATTTTTTGTGACATTTCAGGTTGATTAATCAAGCCTTCCTTCGGAAACTAATTAAATGACCATATGTGATATGATGTCCTATGTGTCCTATAGGCATCAGCTTTATAAACAAACAGAAATCAAGTTATACTGGAAACTCTTGTAATGCAATTGTTGAGTTGAACTTTACCATTTCCCATTTAGTACAAATGCTCATTAAAAACACGAATATAAATACTACAAGTTGATAAGGGTTTAGTAGCAGGCTTGCTATCATTCAGACAGAACAGACAGCTCTTTAAACACAGGGGGCCTGAAGCCAATACCACCTTACTTTCATTGTGCAGGTTGCTCCTTCCCTCCGACATGTCCTGGCAGAGAAACTCGCTGTCTTAAATGCATGGAGGCAATATGTTTTCTTCAGCTTCATCTCTTGATAATTGCCGTGGAATCCCAAGATCACAACAGGAGGAAATACTCAATGGGAGAAGGAAAGCTGAGTGCTTTAAAATACATATCTTAAAAGGTACCAGGGCCTTTTCTATTCTCATCTGGCCAGATAAAATTCTCCTGATTTCTGAGAGCTGGGCAACAGGGCAAAGAAAGTCCCAGAGATTTCACTAAGCTATTGGGTTTATTGTTTTATTCAATGGGTTTAAGAAGAGTCTGATTTGAACATAGAGGAAGGAAGGAATTTCATGGAGACAAATATCAGGCTTCTAACACTAACTAATTTGTATCAGACGGGTTGTAAAAGCAGTTGTCCTCATGTAAGACTCTAACAACACCCTCTGACAGTGTGTTTGAATTTGATTTCTCTAATCTTAAAAGACAATTCCTGGATCTCCTCACCTACCCCAACATTCATTTATCTACTCATGTTTTACTTTGAGGTGGCAAATATTTGGGGAAAGGAGTAGCAAGGCAGCTTGTCTGTGGATATTTCAAGTCATTTTACATGCAGGCTGGTGGAAACTTGAAGGTTGACTCAGGATGGGTGATTATTGACAGCATGCTGCAAGTATTCTGCAGCAGAAAATACGTCATTATAGGTACAGCCAAAATCTCAGTCAAAAGATGCATTTGAAAGAATAAATATCAATGAAATGACAAGGTATTTTTTTTAAAAAGTTTACAGTGGAAAGGCAAAATAAAATTATCAGAATCAGGGGAGCTCTCTTTCAGTACAACTTCACAAAATTGAAATTTAAAGGATTTCTAACTCTTAAGAAGACTTTAATTAAAGGTTTGGTAGATTTTTTTTTTTAATGTATTTTTCACTGTGTCCAGATTTTGATTCTTTATTTAACTCTACTGTGTGTTCTCTCCAGAGAGCTTAGTAGCTCAACCTCATTTACTATTAAGAAACTAACAAAAATGGCCAGCGGGCAGGGAAAGAATACCAGTCTTTAAAATGAAATCTTATATATTTTTTTCCTGAAGTCTTTTTATGCTATTATTCGTCCAGGGGGTCTTTAGTTTGTCACTAATGGAAAAATAATTTCTTTAGGCTTCAAAATGAAGTCTATGTAGTTTTTAAAGTATTATTTTCTTCAACATCAGGTTTACAATAACACTATCAGATGTTTTTCCCAGCAGAAGTATATTATAGAGCAGAGTAGACATTATTATCGCCAGACAGAGTCTGGGCAGGAGAGCTACCTCACCACCTGCAATATCCAAACTAAAAGCCAGACTATTTATAGTGGGAAGGGATGCACCACAGTTACATCTGAAAAACAGTCTGCTGTGGTGCACTGAGGTCTTCTCTGTGCACATTGACTTGTGACCCAGTAACTCTCCTTTTGGAACATGACCCACTGTTGCCAAGAGCAGCTGTGGATCTGTTGATTACCTTACTAAAGCAGATACCACAATTCAGTAGCTAGTAGAAGCTTACTGTTTCAGGTCTAATCTCTTACCAGAAGTGTGGGAGAGCCCTCCAATTTTCAGACTTCTAAAATATTAGACTTTCTAAGCTTCTTAATGCTAGTTGCCTTTACAAACAGCATCTTCTATTGCATTCTTGTCTTTATAGTATTATAAAAATTATATTTTATTGATTTATTTCTTGTTCAAAATTGCAAAAGGTACATTTTGTTACAATTATGTGAAGTGTCCATTTTTAGAAGAGAAGATGAATAGGTGGCATTCATCAAGAGAAGAAGGCATAGGTGGACAAGAGCTTAAAAGTAGCAACCACAAACTAGACATAAATAAATATTTATTATATTTTATTTAAAGAATTTGGGCATAGTTTGTAAAGGATCAAAAAAATGTTTTTATGTGATACCGTTCCTTGTGGAGTGAGGTTTTGCTCTGAGTGGGAAGAGGCCTTTCAGCCATCTCTGGTAATTCTACTAATGCCTTTGCATTCTGAAGATTCGTTTCAAAAATTACTTGCTTTCACTGATGCATTCTATTTCATTACCTACTCAGATTAAACAGTCTGTTCTTAATTAGCAGTAAGATTTGGTTTCCAGCTGCTTCAGGTTTGTAATCCCCACACACAAGGGGCTTAACAAAACAGTCAAATCTCAAGTGTTGAAGGAAAACTAATGGGTTTTTTTATTTATTATATTGCAATGTCTCTTGGAATTCAATCCTGGGACCACTGGGTGGGGCTGTACAAATGCCAAAGACTTCTGCCTACAAGAGTTTATAATCTGAGCGTGAACTAACAGGCAACAGCTGAATACAAACCAAGAAGGAGTCGTTTGAGGGAGCAATGAGGTGTTAGAAGGTAGTCATTGAGTAAAGCAGCAATTGGCTTTTGAAGGCCAAGGAAGCAAGGAATCTGAAATAAGGCAATGAAGTAGCTTTGCTGATACTTTGTAGGATGTTTTGTGTGCAGAAGAGCACCATAAGAGAAAACTTTGCAATCCTCCTGCAAGTAAAGGAATGTACAACAGAAATAAGGTACAGTTGGATGATGATAAATGAAAGATGGCAACAGAAGGTTAGAGTATGAAGCACTGAAGAAAATGAGAAACAGAAGATAATGCAGATTTTTGGCCAATACTGTGATAGTTTCAAATCCTTTAACTTTTCTTTTTTTAAGAATTATGCTGTGGAGCATTAGGGTTAAAGCATCCATCCTATATATAGTACATTATAGTCCATCAGAAAAGTTACATGTTAATCTCACATAGTGTTTTCTGCTACCTTTAAGTTGCAGTAACTGCAGAATCGAAATGATTTAAAAATTGAAGGCTTCTGTTCCTTTTGTGTGTCAGGTTGTTGAAAATTTCACTCTGAATGGCTACTGCCATGCTTAATTAGCAAGCAGATCATAAGAGAAACTGCTTCTTCGCCAACTGTGACCAGCAGGTATTGACAAGAAAGCCATGTAAACTCTACAAATGACTGCTGGTGTGCTTAAAACAGCAGAAAAATATGTTCACTTCAATGTCCCTGTGGCATTTAGCTTTGTATATTAGACAGCAGCTTTTACAGGAAATGTGAGCGCAGGGCTTCTGAACCTGTAAAAATCTGTAGATAATGTTCCAGCTGTTTGAAAAAGCCCACACAGACTTACTGGTAGAGTGTTGTCAATATTTAACTCTGCAAATTCAGAACTTTTTTCTAGGGGATATAAAAACAAAAAAGAGATTGTTCATTTTTCCACTTTTCAAAATATTTTTTGGTCTATTTTTGGTACCTTTTTCTTCCAGGTATCAGGAATAAAGCCTTAAAGCAGTCTTTTTCCCCATAACACCAAGCTCTTTCTCTACCACCATGAAAATTTTAATTTATCTGATAAAATTATTGTCATAAAACAGGAAAAAAAAAAAGGAAGAAAAGCAGTTAGAATCCTTAGTTAATCTGTATTAAATTCTGGAAAGAATTGATGCCTTTGTAAATAAAATCCTGCTGTTTGTTACATTGTTAGTATACAATTAATTCTACATCCTAATTAGAAACAAGTAGGATTCCCAAATTATGGTTGTGAATAAACTGTTGTATTGACCCTTCAGTGCAAATCAGGATGCAGACAAGTGTCAAGAGCCAGCTGGCTTGACCATAGAATCCTCATTTGTGAGGATGCCCATTTGTTTATCATTAGATCCTTTGACTTAAACGAACCTAGGCCCCCTGGGAGTACTTCACATTATAAATTTGTATTAAGCCACAGCCCACCTGTGGGGGATGTGCATATATACATGTATATGTGTACATGAAAGAATCACAATCATTCTGTATAAAAAAACATGAAAGTAAGATACATACATTTATTTAGCACACAAATTACACTGTATTGGAGCATGTGGTGGTTTTGTATCTTGATTAATTATGAAGCCCTCTGTAACTTACTAATTTCAGAGCACTGATGATCAGTTATGCAGAATTTCTCTTTTTATAAAATTAAAAACCAACAAACATTTTATATGCCTAATCACAGGGATATGTGTGCATTGTTATTATCTGTATGAATTCAGCAGTGCCATATTGTGCATTACAACTGGCAAAGAATCTTGCAGATCAGTGTCAGGAATAAATTTTTAGTTTTGCTACATTGAATAGTAGGTGCAGTTTGTGACAGTATTTTTGTAAGGAAACTGTGGAATTTCTATCGCTGGAAATTTTTTAAGATCAGGTTATACGAACATCTGTCAAGCATGGTGTCAGTATAGTTGATCCTGCCTTGGGGCTGAGAGGCAGACTCAGTGACCTCTTGAGGTCCCTTCCACCTCAATTTTCTGTGATTCTGTGGCTTTGTGACGCCACATATTGAAGACATATATATACAAGTTCCTCGTTTCTGAAAGTTTCTGTCCTATTTTGTTCCACACCTGTTTCTTAAGCTTGGGGGATTCATGTGTGTAAGTAGGAAGGAAAGGAGAATGGTTCCTAATTAATTATAGAAACTTAAAGTACCATTTAATTGCATGCTGCATTTTAAGCTCTACCTTGAGACTGTTAAAGAACAGAGTGCAAGGAAAATATAAAAGCAAAGCAGCATGACCCAGACTTGAAAGTTTGATAAATCAACCTTTCTTAATAAAATACATTTTAAATGCAATGCTTCCGTAAAGGCAAGACAAAGTATTTTTATGACAAATTAATGAGGAGGAAAGACTGGCATTGCCTGAGGGGAGACTCACATGTTGGAACTGACACTGGAGAGGTGAGTTTAGTGTGAAGTCCCACCCTGTGTGCAGGGTGCTGAGGAGTCACAATTCCTAAGCTCAGCGTGATCTTAGGGAGTATAGAAGAGCTGCAATTACAAGCACTGCTTTACACAGTGGATCTTCTTGAGCCACAGATCTTCCACTTGTGCATTTATAACTGTGGATGAAAGAGCTAATATTCAGAAGGTAGACTGCTTCAAGGAAATAACATTTATTAAGAACACTGCTTTTATTTCTTCCAGAGAATGATGGTATGTTTGGCAGAGCTGATAGCTGTTACTGATTGGTGATACAAATAACCTGCTTGTTCAGACTGTTCTTCTGTGAAGATCCTAAAAATGTATGTTTGCAGCCTTTTACTGTGTGCCTTGTCCTGTTGATGGAATGAGTGGTGGTTACCATTAGGACTCTTCAAAACTATAGATGACAGCAGATGGCAGCAACAATGTTTATGCGTGTGCAGCTATGCCTGCAATTTATTGTCAGCTTCCCAAGATTAAATGCTGGAAAACCAAGGATGTGGTAATTAAACTGGAGTTGAAAAAATATACTGTTCTGTAAGATTTTTCTCTTTTGAGAAAAGGATGGAAAACCTGGCGAATAAGGAAAGCACAGGCATTATTCTTGAAACAGTGTAGTCTAATAATGGAAAATCAGTTCTCAGTCAGACAAATCAGGTACTTGACTGTTCCCCCAGAGCCCAGATTAGTTCCCTAACAGAGGCCCATCAAACATATTTTAATGAAATATGATTTTTTTCAAACATTGGAATGTTTCAGTTTTAGTTTTCTGCAGAAGGAACATCAATTTGAAAACTTAGGCATTTATATGATTCTGCAGTAGTGATCTCCAGTACATGTTGTAACTACAATTAATATCACTTGGTATGAGAAACACAGTGTGGCTTCTTTCATCCAAACTAGGCTAAGCTTGATAGAATCAACTGGAACTAAACCTCTCATGAAAGCACAGCTGTAGTTCAGTGGTAGAACAGAATTCTGATATCTTGAGTCGTGAAGTGTGCCTTAACAATAAGTCATCTTTCAAGCCAAATAACAATTTATATCTGTGCGTATGCATGTCAGTGTTTGTGAGGTTTTGGTCAATTGCAGACATGTATTATTTTGGGTGATGGGAGTCCCCATGTATATTCTTGAGTTCTTAATTTTTAAGGTAGTTTATTTAGTATTATTATTTAATATTTCTGTCATTAAAATAAACATCTACTATTAAATGTTAGTTGTTGAGAGCTCTTTAAATACTACTGTATAATATGGACTGAAAATATTTAAGTTTTGGCAACTGACCCATTTTTATAAGATTTTGCAACATTTGCAGATTCAGAATACAAACAACTACTCGGTTTATAGAACACTCATTAAAAATGAAGTAGAAATTTAATATAGGAATAGTTAAAAGGTCAGTGAAAGTCCCTGCAGTATGGGACTAAAGCATTTCCTTTTATTCCGTAGAATCATAGGATGGTTTGGGTTGGAAGGGACCTTAAAGATCACCTAGTTCCAACCCCCCTGCCATGGGCAGGGACACCCTCCACTAGACCAGGTTGCTCAAAGCCTCATCCAGCCTGGCCTTGAACACTTCCAGGGATGGGGCATCCACAGCTTCTCTGGGCAACCTGTGCCAGTGCCTCACCACCCTCTCTGAAGAATTTTTTCCTGATATCCAATCTAAATCTCCCCACTTTCAATTTAAACCCATTACCCCTTGTTCTGTCACTACAGGCCCTTGTAAAAAGCTGCCCCCCCCCCCCCCCCCCCCCGCAGCTTTCTTGTAGGCCCCTTCAGGTACGGAAAGCTGGTATAAGGTCTACCCGAAGCCTTCTATTCTCCAGGCTGAACAAGCCCAACTCCATAGCAGAGGTGCTCCAGCCCTCTGAGCATCTTTGTGGCCTCCTCTGGACTTACTCCAACTGTTCGATAACCTTCTTGTGTTGGGGGCCCCAGAGCTGGACACAGTACTCCAGGTGGGATCTTATGAGAGCAGAGGGGGAGAATCTCCTCCCTCAACCTGCTGGTCACACTGCTCTGGGTACGGTTGGCTTTCTGGGCTGCCAGTGCACACTGACGGCTCATGTCCAGCTTTTTGTCCACCACTACCCCCGAGTCCTTCTCCTCAGGGCTGCTCTCGATCCATTCTCCACCCAGCCTGTTCTTGTGCTTGGGATTGCCCTGACCCAGGTGCAGGACCTTGCACTTGGCCTTGTTGAACTCCATGAGGTTGGCACAGACCCACCTCTCCAGCCTGCCAAGGTCCCTCTGGATGGCATCCCTGCCCTCCAGTGTGTCAACCACACCACACAGCAGGGTGTCATTGGCAAACTTGCTGAGGGTGCACTCGATCCCACGCTCCATGTCATTGACAAAGATCTTAGACAGCACCAGTGCCAGTATCGACCCCTGTGGAATGCCACTCGTTACTGGTCTCCACTCGAACATCGAGCCATTGACCGCAACTCTCTGAGTGTGGCCATCAAGCCAGTTCTTTATCCAGGTGGTCCATCTGTCAAATCCATGCCTCTCCAAATCCATGCCTCTCCAATTTAGAGACAAGTATGACAATTTGTCATACTACATCCCACTTTCCGTCAATAAGATTAAAAACTGGTACCATGTATGTAACATAAACTGGTTTTTACCTCAGATCTACATGCATGATTAACTTTTTTATTCTGAGTAGACATATTAAAATAATAAGTGCTGATATGTGTATTTTCTATTGCCTTGAAAAATATTTAACATATTTTTAAGTACTTATTAATTTCATATGCTTCTGTTCATAGCGTTTGTTGTAGTTATTGTCAGGTGATGTGTACCTGGCTGCTCTTGCTAATATGGGCTGTATTTGCAGAAGTCTTGCATTTGTGATAACCTGGACTTTGATATTAAAGGTTGTCAATTTATAACAGAAACACTAAATATACTGGAAGTTTCTGAAAAAGTTTCCCATTATTTCCATCTCCATGGAGTCTTGAAATGCTGTTGTGTGTATATTTCTGATTCTAATTTTTATAGAACATGACTAGTTTGAGCATTTTTGGTTCTGAGTGCTCATTTGTCACAGTTAACCAAGTTTTTCACAATGTGTAAGCAATTTTAACGGACTTTAGACTCATGTTAATAGCTCACTTTTAAAGGTTTATACTTGCTGAAATCCAAGTGCCAGATACAACAATCTAGTTAAAATATTCCATGACTTGATGTGGAAATATATCAACTGAAGATGATGTTGCTGAAATTGCAGCATGATAGGGAAATAATTATATACATAATTTGCTTGGTTGTCTTTGTTACAGGATGAAGCCTTTGATAACAAAATAATTTAGACAAACGTGTAGACTTAAGTATGGATTTTTTACCTCAAGGAATTCTAATGTGTGCTTAAATTCAAGAACATGGCTCAGCACTTTATTGGATATCACTCTTCAGTCTTGTCTTGAATAGAGAGAAAATATGGAAATGTAGTTTTAAAAGTTAGTTGAGATATTGACAACTGATCTTCAAGAAATAAATTGTGAATTATCAAAGGGTATTTTGTGTTTTGTGCTTCAAATGTGTAATACAGTAAAGAATTTTTCTGTTTATTTTCTCGTGCTGAAAAAGGTTACAGCTGTACACATCTAAAATTTTATGTGTCAACAGGTAAGCACTCCCTGGTTTTGAAGTCAGTATTACGTTAATGCTTTCCAGAACACTGTGGAACCCTAAATACATTGCAATACTCTTGACAAAGGCAGAAACTGCTAACACTTGAGTGTGGCTGCTGCGGCACGGCCTGCGTGCCAGGCAGGGAGCACTGAGCCAGGGAGGAGGGTTTTCTGCTGGGCCTGACGGCTGCTGTGCAAAGTGGTGTGGGGTAAAATAAGCCATGGGAAGGGAAAGGAGGCTGCGTGAAAGGCATGATTCAGCGATTTTTGGCAACCAGGTTTCAAGAAAGATCTGTGTGTATAAACAGAAATTTGCAGGTGATAGTAAGTTATTCAGAATAGGAGAAATGAAAGCCAACTGCAAAGAAGCACCTCAGCGATACTGAGTGATAGAGTGGTAAGTAAAATTAATTCTAAGTAAATGTAAAGTAGTTCTCAAAGTGTAAAAAAAAAAAAAAACAAAAAAAAAAACATCACTGTGAGGTTATATATTTACAGAGATGTGTATATATTAGAAATTTTTAGAAACAGAGCAAAGTAGAAAACATCATCATTACAAGCAGTGTCACAGTGGTGCACCTCCTGCACCTTGAAAAGGTAAAGAGAAGAGTGAGTAGGATGAATAAAGGATGATTACTCATTCCTTGTTTGAAAGGTTTAGAACTACAAGTTTTTGGTCTGGGAAGAAGAAAATTGAAGGAGGCTATGGCAAGTTTATCAACACATGAGTGGTGAGTAAATAGATTGGGTGATTGTACACTGACTCTTCTGCTGGAAGGACGTTGAGCATTAGGTGAAACTAGTAGGTGGTATGCTTAAGTTAAAGCAAAGAAAGTATTATTTCAAGTTTCATGTAGTTATGCCATGGAACTCCTTGCCACAAGCTGAGTTTACATTGATTTAAACCCTAATAAAACTGGTTACTGATATTACCCATTAAGGACTGTGAAGATCATAATTCTGTCTCAGAGAACCACTGAAACTCAGATTCACTGGAGACTGGGAAAGTGTGCTTGGGAAAATCCCTGTATGTTTGCCTTGGTTTTATGCACGCCTTTACGTGCCCATGATGGGCCACTTCTAGCAAGGGGCTACAGGACAAGTGAAATGCTTGGTCTGACCAAGTCTAGCCTTTCTTAGATTAAGCTTAACAAATGTTTCAGCTAAAAATGCTGCCAAGATGTAAGCATGTGTCAATTTGCGTGTAGCTTCAGCAGTGGAGAGCTGGCTGCTTCTTTTGTGTGTTTGTTTTAATTTGACTTAATCTGAAATTAACATCTCCATTGCGATGAATGGGATAGCATTTCTAGATCTGTGTTGTTATTGTTACATGAAAGTATCTTCCTTTGATGGCTAATTATATCGTAATTTGCTCACTGCATATATTCATATCCTTTTTTTCTGAATTTAATCACATATCAACTGCTGCCTTGTGTTTAACTTCTATGCTTTCTTTTTCATACATCTTGAATGAGAGTTGCACCGTAGAGTTCAGTGTGTGTTGGCGGAAAGCTACATTGGTCTACACAATTTTTAAGCCTAAGAAAAACAATATGCAGTATCTTTTTAATTTGTGTTACATAGGTCTTCAGTAATATTTAGTGGCAATAACACTCCTAGATTATTTGTGCATTGTTGAGAGCATATAACTTTGTCAGTTTTAATTTTGTTGGCCTTTTGTTTTACTGAAACGTGGTTTTCCTGAACTTGCAAGGGGATGAGCAAGGATTATCCTAGTTCATTTATCTAATGTAGCAGTCAAAGTACAAACTCCTGAGGAAGTCAAAAGATGTGTGTATTTTTCTGTCTCCTTCTATTAACATTATTTATGCTTGCAAACTTCTGTTGATGGCCACCTCTGAAATCCCTCTCTCTTTCGAGAGGGATTGGCCAGAATGAAACACACTGTTCCTAGTCATTCTGAACCATCAGTTTACCGAAATGTGTTAAAATTGTACTGGCATTTTCTCTAACTGCTCTTGCATACTAATAGTGTGCTTGTCTTTGTCTATTACTGGGCATCAAGCTGAAGTTTTCATTGAGTTTTTTGAGTGTTTCACAAAGAATCCTAAGGGTAGAGCTTTTCAGGAAATCTGAGGGATCTAGGTGTCCATCTCTAATTTGAAATTCAAATTTCAAACAAATTAGTAACTGAAGCTCCATTAGGCTCCTTTGAAACTCTCAGCCTGTATCTTCTCCTGAAGAGATGCATGATGCAAGGTTCTGAATTAACCGGATGCTGAAGATTTCCTGTGAATTCGTACACTTTGGTTTCTGAGCTGTTTTTTTTTTAATCTGCAGTAAATCTTTGCTTTTTCCCTGGAAACTAGTAGTGAAGTACTTTGTCACAAGGTCAAGTAAACGATGTCTACCTGTTCTTTTCCACATGATATTTAGTTTGCATGGTCAATAGAAACTAAACGCCATGTAAACATTCAGCTCAACAAAAAGGGATATGTGTTGGATTATATGGGGGGCTGGGGGGGTATAATCTAAGTAAATTTATTTAATTTTAGCATATCATGGTTCTCTTCAATTTTCTTATTTTTTTTCAATGTAATTTCTCCCAATTTATATCAATGACTGTGACCTTTTTTTTTAATATTGTTCATAGCTTTAAAATTGTTCTTTCAACATGGTAGCTGATATTGCTTGATAGTTTGTCAACTCTGTAATTTAAAATCCCTCCAGAAGACGTGGATATAGTTCTTAACATGCATGCTGATTTAACGTTTCCTTTATTGATCAGCTGTAGCAATGCAACTCACCATTACAATCTTAAGGAATCTGTTTTATGGTTGCCTCCACCTTTCTATGACCTGGACATTCAAGATATTTGCATTTGGCTTTGTTATATCACTGCAAGGTGAGAAACAATTCTGAAGAGCTCAAGGTTAGGAAAAGAGGGGAATGTTTCACAGTAAAAACTAAGTAAATTATTCTATGACCGACTGGCATGGGACTAAAATTAGACCAGTGTAAATGCTTCTGAAAAATTTCACCTCAAGTCTTGTCTTTAAGGGGAAATGACTGTAAAAAAACTGAGGTGTAAATTTTAAAACACATTAGCTGCTGAGCTGTAACTCCCCATGTGAATAATCTGAGTTTGAAGAGGCTGCTCTACTTGGAGAGCATGTAATCAACTGTAAATTCAAACTCCATCTCACTTTGTTATGGCATCACTGTCCAAGGTATGTTTGCTCCAACTTCCACAGGAAAATGAGGAAATTGAACTCAGATTCATTCAATCTCTACTGCAGTCACAACTGCACTGTCATCCTTTCTGCTTTTGCCTTCCTACATACCTGCACTATGGATGAATCTAAATTTTCCTAAGGTTTGGTATGTTGTAACAAATCTAAGTTCTTCTGTGCTTGAACACCTGTTCATGTTTCCAGTGCATCTACATTCATCTGTTTGCAATAAACTTTTATAATCTACATTTATTGGTATCAGCTGAGTTGCTCGTGGAACCAAGTAATTTAAATTCTTGACTCTGACTACATTATTTTCTATTACAGCCTGTTCTTTATTTCTGTGTGCTGTATATATGTGTGTGTATTTGCACAAATATGGAACCTAACTGATCATTAAAATGATTAATAAGATGATTTTGCCTACAGATGCTTAATTTTTTGCTTTTCATAACTTACATTGCTTTCTCCATTCCTTTCCTCTTTCACTACCAGCTTTGTGGTGCTTTTAGAAGTTGATTACATTTTATAATTTAAAGCACTTCACATTCATTTTCTCTTGCATACGTAAGAACACAGCAAATCCACACTGTTTCAGGAAATAGGTTGGACTTCATGATTTATTTCTCCTGCTACTTCTAAATTTGACTGAAGTTTTGTTTCTGAAACATTCTCAGACTGTGAATGACAATTATATCAGTCATTTTTTTAAAATGTCATGAGAAATAGCTTCATTTTGTGAATGTTTCTGACATGCTGCTTCCTAATTTCTTTTCTAACTTTGGTATGCTTCATAGTATAGGAATTGAGTCTTTCACATTCAATAAGTGAACCTCTTATTTCTCACACACCGACACCAATATTGTTTGATTGTAACATCTTGATTCTGATCTCAAAAAATTGCTCTGAACTATTTGTTATCTATAAACTGAGAGTAAGTGTCTTTTTCTTTTGACTGTAATTCCCTTTAAGGCATCAGTAGGTGTGACAGCTTTCCAAGTACATCCATGTCAGACTTTCCCCCCATGGACAGAAGGGTTCTGGAAGAAATTTAACCTGCTCTTAATATTAATGTTCTTTTTGCTTGAAATCTATTTAAATTGATAGATGCTGTAAAGAATAAGTAGACATGAGTGTGAAAATATTTTAGCTGAGAAATGTCAAACTACAAATCTAAGATGAAAATTCAGCATTAAAAATGTAAAATAATATATACGATTTATAGTTTCAAGAAGAAATACTGTCTTCCCTTGAGAGGAAAAGCTATTACCATTGCTTTAAAAGAGAGCTGTCATCAATAACCGGTAGCTTACACTGCTTACTTGCATTACCTTTTTTAGCATGCTATAAACAGAAATAACTATTCCATATTTTATAGTTACAAATTAAATTTAAAATCCAGATTTATTTTACCCTGTGGGCACATATTTAAGGTAAGAGGACTGAACATTCATAACCAGAATGCAGAAAAAATTCTTTATTGCCACAAAATTAAACATGATGTTGCTTTAAATAGAAGTATACATTTTTCATGAACTGGTCTGGGGGGAAATAGTATTATGACTGTGCTTTGCAAACCACTTTATGTGTCAATGACCAAACATGAGATACTAAGACCTGAGAGTAGGAGGACGGATACATTGTGATAAGTAATTCTGGGATTTTTGCAGAAATCCTCTTTCCCTAACAAAATTTCATGTTAATCTTTCCAGATTACTGCGTGTTTGTGAGGTTTATTTAAAATTTTTCATTCTTCTGAAATGGTGCAAGGTGTGGACACGTCATCAGCTGCAAATAAGTAGTCTGCTTGTGTTTGCTGGAGAATTGTTACACATACTTGAGTACGTTTCTTCCATCTTGCTGAGTTGGAAAACAGTTGTAGCGGTGTCTGAGAACAGGCAACCTTCAGTGGACTTCTCAGCCATCCTAGAGATACAAAAGATTCAGGTGCCCAACATCTTTAAAGATTACACACCATTTATGTGGGGAATTAAGATTCTCCGGTCTTAGGTTCAGCACTCTCCAACTCCATATTCTTAGTGGGCTAAAGTACTATTCACTGTGAGTAATGGCAGCAGAATGTCTTTCTGATTTTGTGTGCTTTACAGGCAGTCTGATATGAAAGTGTTGGGTTGGTGCTTTCTGGTTTTTTTATGAATCCCACTGTACTTGCAAATTAACTGGTATTCAGATGTTGACATTTGTTCTTCAAAAGGTTTGAAGTAATTGCTAAGCTGCTGATAAGGATGCCATAGAAAACCTGATGAAAATACTTCTGTTAACACTCCAGAAAAACTCATAATGCACTGAAAAGAGAAAAATATTGTACTAAGTAAAATGTACAGTAAGAAGATATTTCTTTTTTTTTTAAAATTGCACCATGCATAGGCGCAGCTGACTGTGCTTATGGGACGAGAAGCAAGGATCAGGGTGCACAAGATGATGTGCATTTTATGTTTAAAACCATTACATACAAACACCTACATCCTTGTGATATGTAACAGGGCTTCGGTGGTAATGATCAGAACAGGTAAAAGACAAATGAGGGCTGATCCTCAACTTTTCTTTTTTAAATTTCCTGAGGAAAAATTAAATGGACTAGAACAGTATGGAATGTGTGAGTTGTAAGCGATCAGTAAGAAAAAAATTGAATTGACTTGACAATGGCAATGATAGATCACAAAATTGGTCACCTCCTCCTTCAGAAAGTAAAGGTCTTTCACCAGCCTGGAAGTGATATAACAATGTTTAGTACTGGTTTTTTATCTCTTATTTGGGAGGGAAGGTGACTGAGGGGGAGAGGGATAATGCAAGATAATGGAAATACCTTTTGCCTTTATGCCATGTTAAAGTATTGATCCTTGGGGAGATGTCCAGTTGTGGCAGTATAAGACCAGCCTGCTGTCATACTGTATCTTTGTGAGTAGCTGAAACCAGGGGGTTTACAATCAATGAAGGTACATGTGCTGTACAGCCAACCCACTGGTTAAAGAATGACTTTGAACATTCTAACCCTTTAGTGCGCTAATTAAAATGCAGTTAATTATGAAAATGTATCAGACACCCTCCCTACCTCTGCCTCTTTCTCCTCTGTTACAGGAGTTTCTAGCACCTTGCCAACTACCAGAATAATGGTAACGCCTTCCAGACTTAAGGAGAAAAATATTGAAAGGTAATTATAAGGTATCTAGGTGCAACAGATGTTTTTCAAATTGAAACTACACTTTCAAATAAAAAAGTACTAATTATAAATTTTATCATCATATCCAGCAAAACCAATATTTTAATCTGTTAGGGAATCTTACCGTGCTCCAATTAAACCTTTGACCACATCTGTTGTGGCTTCTCCTACTCGTAGTATCTAATGTGACAAATCCTTACCATTTGTAGCCAGTCTCACAAGTTTCAAGTCTTAAAGTCCAGATCCTGAATGTATGCGATGGCTCCTAAATATGATTTTAGCTTAAAGATCCAGGTGAAAATTGACAGACAGAGCTTAAAGGCTCCAAAGAGTTGCTGTAGGCACTCTCAGCCATCAAAGCGCCTTTCTGAGAAGTCGTAAGTACTGATTTGAAGTGAAGCAGCATTATATGAATAATGTGGAAGGCTTATTTGGGTGCCGAGTAGCGCTGAACGATGGGGGAGAAGTGATGCTGTATGGCAGGGAACATGTTCTGCTTGAATTAACCGTGCTATTTGGTACTGCAGGTCTTTTTCCCCTGGCATTTCAGGTTTAGAGCAAAAAACCATGGTGGTTTTGCAGGGAGACCTTAAACTTGTAGATGAAGAGATTGTTTTCACACAAGGAAGTTGTCATAATAACTGGCTGGACTAGGGGTGAGAATAGAAAGACTTGCTTTGTTTTCCAAAGATATTTTGACATAGCTTTAGTACATCTTTAATACTTTGACTTTGGTTGGACTACTGACATGCCTGCAGGTTCAGGCTGTATGCTGTTCAAAAGACTGGGACTGCAGAGAAGCTTTTCTAAGTTCAGTCTTTCCTAACTAAGAGGTGCAAAAGACAGTCAGATACGACCCCTGCTAAATCTCAGAAATCCTGGAGATTAGCATGAGAAGTGTTCAGTATTAGCTATCCACTCTCAGACTTCCCAGAGTGGTGAGTATTCTTGAACTGTATTTTAACATACTACTATGGCAGTGGGAACAGGTCTGGTAAGGAACAAAGGATCTGATTTCTGCTTTTCTATGATATCCAGAAAATAAACTGTCTTTTGCTTACTCTGTGTTTTCAGACTGTCATCCCTGACTGTTTTAGCCTGAGGAGCAGTACGAAAGAGGCATGAATTTGGCACACTAGGCTACCTTATGTGTTGTACTCTCATTATTAGGCATTTTCAAATATTTTCTCAGTTTTCCTTTGTCTTTGCAGCTACCTGGTGGGTTGAACATGCACGTAACTCAATAATGGATATGTGTTGAAGGCAATAATTGAGTTTCTATTCAAGAAGAGTATTATCTGTTTGTTTCTTTTCTAATGTGTTTGCCTGTTCTGTATTACGGTGTTATATTTACCTTCTTTGTTAGCAAGGATTTGCCAGTGTAAGACAGTTTTGCCTTTTTACTGCTTTCCATATTAATCAATTTTAAGAATTGGTAGACAGATGCTTTGTGCAGACTCTGGCTTCAAGTCCTGCGTGTTTATTTACTTTGAGAAAAGGTTGACTATGAGATTTTTTTGTACAATTTTGAATTCTTTGATGGCCAAAGTCTCTCAGTATACCTAAACTCAGTGTGGACTGGGTATGTTTCTTGGTTTTGTAAATCTTATTATTTTATCAAACATTCATACTCACACAGGCCCTTTGTTGCTGATCTTGATCTTGTCTTCTGGCCTATGCCAGTACCTAAAATTTCCAAATTAGATTTTCAGCCGTAAATCAATTGACCAGATGACTTACGTTTTCAGATTCTTTATATTCCCTCATATCCTCTGTTTTGTAGTCACTCTTAAAAAAAAAAAATAAATGTTCCTGAGCTGTTTATTTTTCTGTAAAGTATTTTTCACAATCCTGAATTAACTAGAAACTGTTAAAAATATCTAAAAATATCAAGTACTTAAGAAGTGGCTGTTGTCAGAAAAATAAATATGCCCTTAGGTTGCATGCAGTAATGAAGTAGTTGTTAAAATTCGTTCAGTCATCGTTTACACGGCCAGATCATTTCAACTGTGATGGGCCTTTCAGCTGCTTTGTTTTATTGTGGGTGAATTCTCAGCTCACTTTACAACTGTGCTTTTCAGCATATTTCTGAGTCAAGAAGTTGACTGCTTCTCTTAGTGTCCAAATTTGACATTAGATGGTCTCCAACCTGCTGATTGTTGGATAGTAGGACTTTTTACCAAGGGAATGATCAGTTTATTTCATGCCTTGTATAATGGGGATATACAGCAATTATACAGGACCCAGTACAGCAATTCTTACTAGTCAGCATCATATAACTACTTCCCAGAGACTAATGCCACAGCCTTGGAAAAGTTCTCCATAAACATATTATAAACAGAGGGTAAGATACTGACCTTGGCTCAGCCCTTGGCTGCAGTGCTTAACTGTGGGAGAGCATTCAAGGTGGGGACAAAGGAGCCTCCTTGAAGACTTCTGCTTTGTGGCTTCTCCTCCTGCCAGCTCCTCATGTGTCACTCCTGCTGTCTTAGCTAACTTCCCATGCAGCTGTCAATGTCTGATGAGCTCTGTCTGGAATGCTCTCACCCTGCATTGGGAAGCAGTGTGAAAATGTAAGGTATAATATTGACAAGTTCTGCCCAGAAAAACTCTCCTGTGAGACAAAGCCTTCCCCTTTTTGAAGTCCTGGAAATTGTAATGCTTTAGAATCCCTACCAGTTCAGATTAGCAGGGGGTTATGTTTTTGGCTTTGTGGGTTTTTTTAATGCCAGTAAGCTGTGCTCTTTACAAGAGAGCACAACAGGTTCTTGGGTCACCTATTTACCTGTAGCAGGTCACCTATAACCTGTCCTTGTCCCCACTGAATGCTTCTGTTGTCATCTCTGATCCTCTGAGCAACATTTTCCTTTGAAAGATAGGTCTCTCATAAATCCTTTGCAGCAAATTCTAATTTTAATTCCTAAACATCAGTGAGTGTTAAGGTATTATTTGTGACATTGAGCATGCACAAATTAATAATATTCAATTAATTATACCAGAGGTAGAGAGGTAGAAGTTGTATCTCAGTAAGATCTGTAGAAATAAACACAAAAGCTAGTTATCAGCCACACATGGTTACATCTTGCACCTTTGTATTTATACACAGTTACTGCTTATTTGGTTGAAGAGTTGGCATGGCATCTTTGTTACTTCAATTTATATTAGTCCTGATGCATAACTAACAATTAGAAGTGTAAGTTTAATTCAACAAAATCATAATGCAATTCCATTTGAAATATGCCAGTGTGATATGAAGAGTGATTAGACATCTAAAATTGGCCTTGTCTGTACCAATCTGACCACTATCTATTCCTTACATCTTAACAGAAACAGATTTTTTTTTTATGTCTATTTAGAGCTATGCTTGGCATGTAGCTGCTTTTGTGGTCTAAACATATTAAGGGCTTTTATGAAATTGTAACTCAGTAATTTTTATGTGGCTGGCTTGAGTATGATATTTTTCAAAGATACGATAAAATATAAACATGTAGGCTACAGCTGTAGAAGGTTTATTTATCTCAGAAATATATTAGTGTATTTATACTGTATATATTACTGTATGTAAGGTACTGCTATATATTTGCAGACATATTATCATCAGGCAATTTTCTATCTTGAGTTATCAGAAAAGGGAATTAGAAAATATAATGCTAGCCTTAGGGAAGCAAACTTTTTTCAGAAATCCTATCTGCTAATATCACCTGCCAATGATTTAATGTGTTTATAGTTTATGCTAACCTTTCTTAGCTTTCCTTTTTATCCATTATAGTCTGTGTACCTGGTAGAAGGGAACCCTGCAGCCAATTGCCATTACTTTGCAGCTCCTATCTTTACTCACCAAATAGCTATTTTATTTTTATTCCTTTTTTTATTCCTGTAAGGTAGTAACTGTTGGCTGTTATAAAACTGCAATCTCATTAGAAAAAGTTCATCCAAATAAATTCGCTGCTGATATTAGGAGTTTAAAATGTTAATGTCTTTGTTTTTCCTTGGGATAACATATGGGGTTTTTATATTGACACTTAGAGACATATTTTGACTCTTTCATTTCCAGAAGTGTTGTTATGACAGCAAGACAGCATCTTAGTGCATCTCCTATTTTAGTCAAACTATGGACATAGTTTTAATGAAAGCAACAAAATTCTTAAGGATGTACAAGAATGTTAACATTTTATCAGCAATATGAGCTGCTGTGATGGTTTTTTAACTCTGGGATCTGTGGTCCTTTTTGTACTTTTAGTCCTCTACTTGTCACACAACCAGAGACCACTGGAGCTCAACTTGAAGGTCTGTTACAAAACTCCAGTGTCACATTTTACTCACACTCAATCTTTCTTGCTTTCTCCAGTTTGCATCAGAAATTTTCCACAATTACAGTTGGGATGTATTGTTCGTGTCCAATCCGTGTACATCCAGGGAAACTCAGTAACCTCTCCTAATAGATTTTGATGAAGCCCAGTAGTGACATCACAAGAATGTTACTTAGTTATTACACTGATCTGCCAATAGAGTATAGAGTAAAGATGTATCAGAACAGTTTCAGGCCTTATCTGAAGATAAGGTGTTATCATATCGTGGGATAACACTCCTTTCACACATAGTCTTTAGTTTCATGGACTAGTTAATTTGGGATTCTTCTGATTCAGATCTCACTGAATCGTTTAGGACACAGGTTTGAACTTATTCCATTGCACCTATTTCTAATTGATCCTGTTCTAACATAAACCTAAATTCCACTGCTTGTAATAATATTAAGGTGTACTCACAATTGTTTCTATATAAGAAACTTTTTCGAAATTTTAAATATTTTTCACACTCAGAAATGTGCTGTTATTGTCTCCTGAACTCAGTCCAGGCATATCTGACCTGTGCGGATAGTAGCTGAATTTTGTTTACTTTCACTTCATAATAAAGAGGATACTTTTTTGTTCGACCATTAGACACATGGCAGGTATTTTTAAAGGTACTTTATTTCACAAATTATTCTAGACAGCACAATTAAGGTCTCATGAAAAGGACTTTTGGTGGTTGTATTGGTTCTAATATTTAATTCTTAGAATTAATAGAATTATCATTGCTTTATTGGATTTGAATAAATTTATATTGGATTGTATTAAGCAATGTATCCCATATGCACTGCATTATTCATTTGCCTGTTTTTTGAAAACATATAAGCCATACTGAGAGCAGATTTGAATTTACTGTGCTATTTAACTAGCTCCACTTTTAACAAAGGGGAAAAAAAAGTCTAATTTCAGATATTTTAAAACTTTTGGAATTGTATTATTGTGTTTTTATTTAGACTTATTTATTACATAAATCCAAATTGCATATGGATACTTTACACTGGCATAACTGTCAGTGTGATTTCAGTCAGCATGATGTCGGTATGATTTTGAAAGTTCCTGAAACAGTTCACCTTATATGACCTTCTGTTGGGAATATAGCTAGGCTGGTATAGCTTTTTTATACTGTCAGCATTAGAGATCTTAGTCATAGAGATATAATTGAGCTGTTACAAATCTATGTGTCAGTAAACCTTACATTTTCGATTTGTACTCCTCCTCTCAGTGGCCAATCTCCATGTTGGGGTGAGTTGATATTTAACAGGATAAACAGGAAAAGCAGTACACTTTTTTTTCTTATTCTAAATGTATTTTTAAAAATCAAGACAAAATTGGTACTTTGCTATAGTTGCTCTGACCATCTCCCCTTGTTGTAGTTGTCAGTGTCAAACAGGATATATGCACAAATACCTTGGGACAACAAAATCCTGAGTTTGTACTTTGTTTCAATTTTGGGAGGGAAGAAGTTGGGAGAAGCTGCCATATTTCACAAAACACTCAGATCTTATACTGAAGAACTGAGGAGTCTCTTTTCAGTTCAGCCTGTAACTCAAAGTATAACACTGTAAGACGTGTGAGTGGCTGCCATGAAATGGCATGAAGTTGGAATTAGAAGGGAAATTGGAAGCCCTGGGGTTTTTATTCTTGGTTGGACTATAAACCTGTTATATGACCTTGGGCTGATCACATTAACCCTGGCTTTCCAAAGTATTTGCACTCCTGAACTGAATCTATAGGTTGGTCACTTGCTATTTCCTGTAAGGTGAGAATGGTGCCTTAATAGGGTGGAGACGGTTCAGTAACACCAAGTGCTGTGAAATTCTCCAATGAAAAGCATTACAGGCAGTTGAAAGTAGTATTATGAATTAATATTATAAATTAGTAATCACAATATAGTTAGGTTTACCCTATGATGTTGAACTTTACCCCAAAGCAAAATACATCATAAACTGTTTAAAAGTGTTTTTTTTACGAGAAAGTGCAGCACTTAAAGGTCTTTAGAACATTTCTGCTATATTAAAATGATTTTTCAGCAAGCATATTAGCTGCTTCGGTCTAGTCTAAGATTGTAAAAAGTAAAACAAACAAAAGCCCAAGGTAATATTTACTTAATTAGTCCTCTCTGCAGCATGAATTTTTTTCTGAACTTCATTTCTGCTTAATAAGCATCATATCTGATGTTCTGCATGTTACTAAGCAACACCAACACTACAAAATATTAGGAAAAAAAGCCATATAATAAGACACTATAGTTCTGATCATGTATCATGGGGTTAATTTCTTAGGAATAGCCTGAGATTAAAGGAGTGTGCAGTACTGCAATGTAAAATATATTGTTTTCATTATAAAAAGCAGTTCATATCTTCTAAAAATGTGCATTTAATTGCATAAAGGCAGAAAACAACACAAATTATTCAAATAATATTCCAATTATATTTGATAAATCATCTTTAAAACCTTTACATTTATGTAGCAATTATAACCTAACCACAGGTTCTAACGTCTTAGAGTTGCATCAAAATCAATCAAATGTCTTAGGCTTAAGCTGGAATGTTATTCTGATGGAATTGCTCCCAAAGGCAATTTTGATCTATTTAGGCACCAGTTTTACAGCACATTCTGGATTCAATTATTTCTGGTAGAATTTCCTGGGTAAGGTTTTATTCTAGCAATGACTGTAAGGAATTTCCACTGTAGAAAGCGAGTAAGTAATTGCAAACTTGCTAAACTAACACAGTTGTTTTCAGAAATGCTACTCATGCTTTAGTCCATAGAAAATGCAGAACCTTGTCTGTTACTTGTGTGCTTCATAAAGGACTGCTGGTTTCAGATGTAAATTCAGCAGAACCTCACATCACATGTGAACCTGAGAGTATTTGGAAGACCAATTTTTCCTTAGTCATAGGTATGAATTTCTCATTCAGCTTCCAGCCTTCTTTGAATGACAGTATTTGCATGTGATTCTTTCATGCATGAAACCAGATAACTATCAGTTAATTAGGGATAAAATAATATTAGTGTGTTGAGGTTTCTAAAATAAAATTAAAAAGTGAATTTGAGCATTTTTTTCTAGGAAGAACACACCTCTGTCTATATTACTACAGAGTTCCCAGTCTCAAATACATTTTATCTTTTTTTTTTTTTTTTTACACTGGTTTTAGTTTATTTCAGAGAAATTCCTTCTTCTTCTCTGCCTTCTCTACCCTTGTTTGTTTTTTTGGTTTTTTTTGTTAAAACAATTAACCTAGTTAGTGTCAAGAGAACTTCTCAAAAATGCTAAAAATAATTTTCTTTCTGGTTAAATAAAGTTGCCTATAGTCTCTGTCAAGAATCAGTTCATAAAACTATTTCAAGATGGAATAGGTCCAGAATTTAAATTAGATAGTGAACTATTTGTCTCCACCTTGTTATTTGTAAAGCATTGTTTGCTTGGCAGACATTCAGGTCTGGTCTTGCCTTAGTTTCAAAGTGCTTTGTAATCTAATGTGTACATATGTATATACGTTATAATGTATAATGCACTGTGTGGATCAGCACAAGAAAAAGTAAATTGAAAGAAATTATAAGGTGTTTACAAAAAAATTCCTCAACCTTCCTGAAAGAATTTTAATTTAAAAGTGAAGATTAATAGAATGTAAATTAACACTAGGGTTTCAAAACAGGTTAAAAGAAAGATTAACTGCTCTCTGCTGCCTTGCCCCCCTTCCACATCCCAGCCTACTGGCATCACAGGTCTGGAAAGCAGGCATACTGCCATATATTCCTACTTCAGAGAAGAGAGGAACTGTTTTCAGAGCCACCTTCTGTGTAGCTGTATCCTTACTCAGAATGGACTATTTAGTCCATGGACCTTGTGAACCACCAAAAACTTTACTTGAAATTAGGAAAGCAGAGTCACTGCCTACAAACATGCTTAACATTTGAAGGCCAGTATTTCAGGAGTCATCTGGGATAAGATGCCTCAATGGGGACAGGCTGAGAGAGTTGGGGTTGTTCAGCCTGGAGAAGAGAAGGCTCCAGGGAGACCTTATAGCACCTTCCAGTGCCTGAAGGGGCTGACAAGGAAGCTGGAGGAGGACTTTTTACAAGGGCCTGTAGTGACAGGACAAGGGGTAATGCATTTTGATTCCTCAGCAGCACTAAATAGCATGTTTACCATTTCCCAAACTTGCCACTTGAGAGAGTCATCATTCTGAAAAATGTAACTACAAATGGTTTTCTTATAAATGTATCTGTTCTTCCATCTTGTAATTGCCATAGAAATACTTGAATTCCCTGCTTTTGAGAACTTTAAATAGAATTCCATGTGAAGTTCTTAGTAAAAAAAAAAAAAAACTTATTACCTTTAAAATGAAACTTCCTTTCAGGTTTGTAAACGAGAACACTATTTTCTCCTGTCTCTGATTACAAGGCCAATTTATAGTTGGAGTTTTCCAGTATTTCGTAAGTGTGTGCTCACACACTTTGCTTTGTTGAAGCTGTGCTCTTTTTAAGGAGGCAGCTACCCTTTAGGTCTTGCTTGGACATACATAACAGGGAATGCTGTCCACAGATTTAGTCAATAAAGGTCATGGTTTATGTTTTAAATTGCATTTTTAGGGTTAATATTTGCTCTCTGTGAGTTTAGAGCTCATTCAGGCTAACAGATGTCATTCCTTAGACAGCCAGAAAGCTGGAGTAGGTTTTAATAAGATTTAGAAAATAGATTTAATGAACCTGCTACATTGCCTAGACTTTCATTATCACAAATATAAAATTATGTTAAATGTTTAAGTCTGTAAAGTAAATCTCAAAGTAAACAATTTTTAAATAGAAATACTGAGAGCTTCTCAGAGCCATGACAAATGGGAATTGGCTGTGTTTTCTAAGGTCGTTTCTAGGAGGCAAAGTACTGTGACCAGTATATTCAGAAAGAGACTGACAGTGAAACTGAAGGAGAAGCTAAAGTTGTAGTATTTCTGAGACTGCTTTAAAATATGAGCCATAACTCACATAGATTCCAAAAACAGTTATTGTTTTTAAAATGATTGCTGCTTCACTGTATGAAATAGCTTGTTTCCACACTCTACATTGAAAACAAAACAAAGTTAAGGATAAAGATCTATCCTACAAATCTAAAGATGTTATAATTGCTCAGAAATGGAGTGAAGTTCGAGAATCCTCTCAATGAGGATTTATCCAGTAAGATTTTCAGACACAGAATCAGACAATCCAAGCATAGAGGTTTTAGTGCAAGTATTGCATTGGTCTGAGTTTTTTACTACCGCTATTGTGATGGCATGCATATTAGCATACATCTGTTTCAAATAATATATACAAGAGTTAGCCAGGCAATTTCAAATGTTAGCAACACAGTTACAGTGAAATTTCTTTCACTTTCATGTGCACTTGCACATATCTGCAAGCTCAAAGCTTTTCTCTGATTTATAAGAGATGTAACATTCACCATTTCCTTAACATGATCATATGCTATATAGATTAAGAAAAAGAAAGCATCCAGCTCCAACCAGAATTGTTTCCGTGCAAAAATTATGTGCCCAGCAAGTATCCAGATATCTCTGACACAGGGCTTTAGAGGAACTGTAGAATATTATCTGAAGATTTGATTTTACCAAGATCTGCCCAACACTTAAGTGTTTACACTCCACAACACCTGGATAGTTGCAAAGAATCCACCCCGTCTCATTTATTTTTCTGCTCTAAAGGGCTCAGATTCCAAAATTTTGCCTATATCTGTGCTTTGTTTTCTGTATCTAAGTAAACAGAACTTTTTTCATATGATCCATAGCTCACTGGAAATGAATGTACCACCATCCAGTGCTATTATTTAGATTAGAATACACTGTTCTAGCAGGGAAATTGGGGAAAAGCATTGACATTCAAAAATGCATCACAATTATTAATATACTGGGTATGGTATGTATGGCAAGAGAAGTATATATGGAAGAGAACTAGGGAAATCTAAGAAAATAATTGTCAGAAATTTAAAATCAGGCAAACAGTTCCAATGTTGTTCTTAATGGAAATAAAAGCTGTTGAAGGGTTAGAATCTATCACCTGTGGTTAAGGAAAAAAAAAAAACACATGGGGATTTTTTTTTTTCCCTGATATAAAGTCAGGGAAAACAAATAACCAATATATTTTATGTTGTGGTCACAGATCAGATTTGTGAATTGAATTGTGAGTTGAATTTCCAACTGGTGATGAGTTTAGAAATACTGATTTTGTCTTATTTTATTTTGTAGATGCTTCAGAAACTTGCTGTGTGTTTACCACGGGTTCTGCCAACCAACTGGAGAGGGGACTTACCTATTCTTTTATTAGTCACTCATAACATCTTGAACTAATTATTCCTCTCCACATGGCCTTCCTACTAGTGTCAGCTTATCTTCTGCTGACTCATGCTCAGGGTGCTCCTGTTGAGAATGGGGCACTGTTGGAAACACTGAAGTCACAAGTAGGATTATTCAGCAATAAAAGTGAACACTATTCGGCACAGGTGAGACCTCCTGGCACAAGCCGACAAATACCTCAGACAATCATCATAGGAGTTCGTAAAGGAGGGACAAGGGCTTTGCTTGAAATGTTGGATATTCACCCTAATATTGTGGTAGCAGCTACAGAAGTCCACTTCTTTGACTGGGATGAAAATTATGTGAAAGGAATAGACTGGTATAGAAGTCTGATGCCATTTTCTTATGGAAATCAAATTACAATTGAGAAAACACCAGGCTATTTTACATCACCACAGGCTCCAGAAAGAATTCATGACATGAATAGCTCCATTAAACTGCTGCTCATTCTAAGAGATCCCACTGAGAGAGTTATATCTGACTATACCCAAGTATATTACAACCGAGTAGAAAGCCACAAGCCTGTTCAGCTTTTTGAAGATATTGTTATTAAGAATGGAGCACTTAATACCAAATACAAAGCCATTCAAAGAAGTCTATATGATGTTCATATGGAAAAGTGGCTTAAGCATTTCAGTTTGGATCAGATTCACATAGTGGATGGCAATACTTTAATCAAGGACCCTCTTCCTGAACTACAAAAAGTGGAAAGATTTCTAAATCTTCCTTCCAGAATTATGTCTTCTAATTTTTATTTCAACCAAACTAAGGGATTCTACTGCATTAGAAGTGATGGAAGAGAGAGATGTTTACATGAATCCAAAGGGCGCCCTCATCCTCTTGTTAACAGCACTGTTTTAGAGCAACTGTATTCTTACTTCAGAGAGCACAACGCAAAATTTTACAGAATGGTTAATCATTCCTTTGACTGGCATTAATGCATTTGGAATCAATGTTTCTTAAAAAGGGCCTGAAACAAACTCTTTCAGACATATGTTTCTAAACTGTAGAGATTCGTATTATCAGAATTTAGCATACTGGTTATATGCTTCGTTGGAATAACACATCTGTTAACTCACTGAAATGGTACACTGTGTGTTGGGGAAAATGTTTCACATATTTCTATGATTACTGAGTCATATTCTGATCTTCTTTCTGTCATGCAAATACACTAACTTCAGCGGACTTATTTCAGATATGCATCTGTTACAATATTTGTGCTGTTTTGGAAAAATGACTGCTTTAACAGTGTAAAAATGTAAATACTTGAAATGGTGTCACTCTAACTGTTCTGTATTTTTTCTGTTGTTAGGATTTTTTATAACACGCACAAAGATAGTGGTGTTGATTTCTAGAATTTTTCATACAATAAGTTAAATTGTATGTTAAAACAGGGGCATACATAGTGGCTCCAATAAATAGTTCAATCTCTGTCAATATGCTTAAGTTCTTAATCAATAAAAGAAATCTATTTCGCCTATGTTCTTGAATAGGTGACCTAGAAGATCCCTGTCTGTATATCGTAAGTATTAAACCACACTCTTATTGTCTTGGGTTTGCAAAAAAAAAATTAAAAAAAACTCCAAAGAATATGAGCTGTTTGAAGAAGCTTTAAGTGAGAGTTCTGAATGTAAAGAAATTAAAATATCCCAGGGAACCTCAAGTTACATTGCTATTCTATACACTTTTAAAAGAATTAATGCAAAAAAAAAAAAATTAACATCAACAACTGTACACATTTTTGATTATATAAATTATATCACTTTGCTCTTGAATGGAAAAGCTCTTCATTAGTACTATCATATTAATCATGCTTGTATTCTGTGACTAGTTATTCTATTGGTCTCCTGGGTTTAGTTTACATATTTCCATTGGCACATTGATTCTTGTTAAAAAAAAATTGCTTGCCCTCTAAAGGGTGAAGTATTTTTATTTTGTCATTTCTAATACAGATTATAGGATATTCTCAAAGTTAAAATAATATCTTTATATCTGTATACAGTATCTGCTATGCTGTATATCTCAGAAACAGTGTTCAATATGCTAAGTATGACTTACTCAGATTATATATAAAAACCATACCCATCTATACCCCTGCATTAGGAGCTTTCTTATTTTTAATTTTTTTTTGTTGTTTGATGGTATTGTGCTGGTCTGTTCTCCCTTTTCGTGTAAACATTTTATTATATATCAATACCAAAGAAAATGAACTTGAAGTATTAAGTGTGGTGCCAGATAGAACTACAGGTGCAGATGTACTTGTTTAAAATTGTACCTTGCAATCCAGACATTCCGGTGCACTCCCTAGTAGCAGCATTCATTAGGTGCATTCCTCTTCAAGCCTTCTGCGGACACTGGTGAAGTGTAGTTGTGTGGGCCCGCTCTGAGGGTCGCAGCGCCAAACTCCACCTAACCCTGTGGAGGATCCTGAATGTGTGTCCTGGCTATGCCACTGTGCAGCATACAGGGGCATGTGTTCCTAATGTGGGATTCAGTCTTCCGCTTCACAGGCTAAAAAGGTGGGTACTGCAGCGCTGATTTTTAGGTTTCTACTACCTTTGTGAGGGGCTACTTAGCTGTTAGGCAAGTAGTGATATTCCACTGAAGCTGGACAGAAACAGACCCAGCCAGATTATGTGGAAATAACCTTCATCAAATATTCCCTCAATAAACATAAGATGTTAAAATAATATAATAAACCTTATTCATTATTTCTTCTGCTACTTGTATATATGAGAGAAAATTTTATTTGTCATTAGCTTATAATTAAGCTCTGAAATTATCTTTCTGAAGTATGGTCATTTATTACATCTCTGATTTCTACAGATGGCCCAAATTGTTATTTATTTCTTCCACCTTTTCTGAGATCATTAATAACATTTTCTTAATTATCAATATTGATCAGATCTGGGCACTGCTCAGAAGTACAAAGTTGATCTGAATCAGGTGTGGAAATACAAACACTTTTCTTTCAAATTACCCAAAGAGCAGGATGTTTCTGTTGGTCTTGTGCCTTCTCTACGAGAACACTGGATAGGTAAGCTGTAATAATTACGGTAGTCTAAAAATATCTTCTTTGTCATTTGTCAAGTAAAAAGTTAACCCAGAAAAATTCTAAAGTCTGGATCAACAAAGTGATTTTATATTGGACCAACGCTTTGTATTTTGTGGGCACAACATTTTTATCTGATAACAGAAGCCTCAAATCCAGATTTCCTATAGTGTTTAACATAGCCTGTTCTTTGTGACCAACACAATCTCTGTGATGAACAAAACTCATTTCAGTCCACTAATTTCAGAAACACAGTATTGAAGTCAGCGACATACCAGCAGCTGGCATCATAGATTGTAGTTTTTCTTTCAACATTGTTTCTGTTTCATATACATTGCAAAACTTCCCATATTCTTCTTTCTTTGCTTCTTTTCAATTGTGATTTCATTTAATAGTATTTAAGAATAAGGTTGGGTTTTTTTTTGTTTTGTTGACTTTTTATGCGTGTTGGTTGGGTTTGGTTTTTTGGGTTGCTGTTAATTTGAAAACAATGTATATTCTAACAAGGGTTTCAGGTAGCTGGCAGTAATTGAAGAGTTCACTTGTCTATATGTCACATTCAATTCTAGGCTTCCAAGAAGAAAGGGGAGAAAAAAAAAAATCTCTAATGTCTGTCTGTATTTATGCTTACAGGCATCAAGTCTCTTTCTTCTCTGAAGCTTACAGCTAATCTTTAAATGAGTTGAATGCAGGAACACCAGTTGGCAGAAGCTGTATGCATCTTTGCAAATGCAGGTCCCTTTCTCGAATTTACATTTCAGGGAGAGCTGATCTGTATGGGGATTAGTGATACATATATCTACGTGATTCGTTAGCACTCTTCATTCCTGCTCAGCATTTTTGGGACGGACAGAACTGATAGAATGAATTAAATGATCATTTTGGAGTTTCCTAATACCAGAAAAAATATAGTATGTGTAGTGTAATTTGGGTGAGGGATTGGTTGTTTTGGTTTTACACAAATCAAGATTCTCGTCTGAAGTTCTGTTTTGGTAAATGTTCTATAAAGATGCAACTTAACTTCTGCATAACAGAATTCAATAAATATAGTAGACTGTAACTTAACATTACAAACTGTTTCAATCACGTTTCTGATTTTGTGGTCTGAAAATATTATCTCATGCAGTCCTGACCTCCTCCATTCCCACTGTCTTCATAAGGTAACCCTCATTGCCTCATCCTCAGGAGTGGGATCAGATCAACTTAATAGATCCACTGAGCCATACTTCAGTAATACTGAAATTAAAAGTACTCTGGCTTTGGCAATTGGAATTCAAAACTGGCCAAATTTTTGGAAGAACTGGAAGCTCACAATCAGTTTAAAGATGTTATTAAGAAAATGTTTCTCAACTTAAGAAACTTCTAATAATCTCATGAATTTTCACTGTTGATATCAAACCATAGAATCATAGACTGGTTTGGGCTGGAAGGGACCTTAAAGATCATGTAGTTTCAACCCTCCCATACACTATTCTTCTCCAAATTGGTCATCAAAGGACTTTCATCTCATTATGTGATAATCAGGATGTGTTTGCAGAAATAAATTTCATGTGGGAAGGTTGCTGAAAGAGCTCATGCCGTTTTTTCAAAGGTTTTTGGGAGCACCTGTAACAGGTGATATAGTCACGTGTGTAAGACTACTGCAGAATTTATGACGATTTCAACAGTTCTTTGATGTTGCTTTGCATTCCACAAATACTAAGCTTTCACTTTAAATACTGTTCCTTTCCTTTTTTTAGTTAAAAATGCCATAGTTATACTTGCTCTGATCTAATATCACTGAGAATTAGCAATATGAAGCAACTGCAGCTGTGAATGGATCAGTTTAGCCTTTGCCACGATAAGCAGCACACTCACACTTAATACCTAGATAAGTCTAATATTAGTGGGGTTTTTTTAATATAGGTTATATATATTACCTATATAAATTAAAAAAAAGCATTGGGAAACTTAAGAGCTAGGTTTTTGCCCCAAAAAGCTCCTAGTATTTAACTAATGGGAAGAAAACAAAGAGGTTCCTCCATTCACACCCATTATTTTAACAGGAAGAGGGTTGGATTTTCCTATTTTATCCTCTGTATCTAGCTGCTCAAAAGCCTTGAGCTGACTTCTGGTCTTTTTCACAGCTGAGCCTTGATAAAGCATTTACTGTTCCTCTTACAAAATACCTGTTTAAGTAGAGTCATTTTTGGAATGTCCGTGGGCAATATTGTAGAGAACTTGACAGAAGGCATACGCTTAGTGCACATCATGGTGTGTGGCGACACAATATCAACTCCTGCAGCATCCTTTTGATACAAAGCCAATAGATAATCCTATAAAATACATCGAAGAAAGATTAGATTGACTACTGTAGGGAAGCACATCTGCATAGTTTTCAGTCTTTATGCCATTTCAAGAGTGCATCAAAAACAAATCTAAAATTTGGGTTGCTTTCAACAATTTTGACTGCATATTGCCTTTGTCAATTCTGATGCTTTCATGAGTTGGACAAAAATATCAATATTGCCATAATCCCTGTAATTCTTGTTTAATCTGTGTGGTCAAAACCAAAACTACAGGTTATTAGTTTGCTTTGTAGGAGCACGGTTAAAAAAAGAAAACCGCACCACAAGAAAGAGAGAGCTAGAGAGACCCCCCCACCCATAACATGATTCATAATAAGAGTTGCACAGTGCCAATACTCACAATAAAATTCCTTTGCAGAGAAAGGAACATTAAAATTATTTCAGTAAAGATTATACTCGTGTAGATTATTATTTTCTGTACTTGTGGATATGATCCTTCATTTCCTTCCAAAGTTTGAATATTATTGTAGAAATGAGCAGACATTGGAATTAAAATCAGTAGTAATTTGACTAGCATGTTAATCATTACCAGCAGTTCATGGCAATATTTAGTTACTAGCCAAATAATTGCCACTTCAATTATTTAAAATTTCAATGTTACTCACAAAATTGTTTTGCTACTTTATAAAATAAATTTAAAAGTTAGAACAAACAGTGGATAAAAAGGCTGTAGTATCATTTTGTGGTTATAGAGAGAGATTATGTCATGTCTTTAAGGTAAATTAACAATGACATGAGCTTACCACAATTTCTGAAAAATTATTGGAAGCCAAGTTACTAACGGAACTGCAAACTATACATTAGCATTGAAGCTGAAGCTGCTACTTAGGGAAAAATACAACAGATTAAAACCAGACTGAATTAAATCATACTTCCCTTGTAAAATAGATGTGATGTAAAATGTACAGTATCTCATGTATTATTAGCCCATGTAACAAGTACTATGAAGTCTGCTTTCTGATGCAAAATGGTCTTGCACTTTTACATTGTGTGTTCTTTATGTTCCATTACAAAAACCTCTCAGTAATTGTTTAAAGGAAAACAACTTAATGTAAACACTCTTTACCGGTGGTAGAGTTTTTCTCTCAAAGAATATTTCTCTGGCTTTGTATTATTTCCTCTGAGATAAAAAGGTGATTTGAGTCACACTACCATAAGAATAGAGAGTTAACATACCAGAATTAAGACTATTGCTTCTGTTTATTATAGTTCTCAGTGAAGAACATTTCTATATAGGGATTGGTAATAGTTGAACAATGTCCTTGTGTTTTCTCTCTCTTCATTAGATAATACAACACATTTTGTATTATCTGTAAAATAAGATTTTCTTCTGAAGAATGTTACTCAACTCTTACCTTGTTACTCCAAAGCACTGAGGTACAGAACTACATCAGATGGCAGTAATAAAAGGGAAGCACAAGTAATTAAGAATCCATTCCCTTTGCCACTCAGACTGGCTTTTCTTGGTTTTTACTCTTTTGATGTGAACATTCTGATCCATCATAAACTTTCTGTTAGGAACGTATCAGCCAAGTTTACAATAGGAAAGCATGAGGCAAGGGCAACCACAATGCAATAAAACCTGAGCTGAAGGCCCTCTCCTGCTGAATATGTGTGGACATAATATGGCATAGTTACAGATGAAAACTGTGATTGGCCTGATAAGACAATGCACAGGACTAAGTAACATGCTACTGCAGGGGTCTGTCAAGGTATTTTACATAAATATACATTTTCAAAACACTGTTTTCATCTTGTTGGAGAATACTGCAGTGCTGTAGGACAGGTTGAATATATCATGTCTATCTTTGGGTGAAATGCTGCAATACTACTATACCAAATTGGATGGGAAGTAAAAATTCTCTGCACTTAAGGGATTTAATAATGCCCAACATTAGGAAAAATTAGCAGCAGTAGGTACAACAGGTTTGTTCTTGATTTGACAAGGACTGTCAGCCTAGAAAAATGCTGTGCAACTGTCATGAGAAGATTGACTATGCCTTTTCTATACTCAGCCAAGATACAAATCTACAACTCAAGACAAGTGACACAGATGGAACACTGTAAACTGCAGGGGCTGCATTGCTGCCGTGAGTGCAGAAAGATCGAAGGCTCATAAACAACATATGCTATAGTTACACATGCGCGTATCATACACAGCTTACAAAATACACTCAGTCTAAAGCAAAACCAAGCAGAATCTACAGCTGTGCACTAAACTGATCCTGTTGGAGGCACACTGAACCAGGGGCAAGATTTTCAGTATGAGCTATCTGTAACTTATTATTTGTTGTATTAATAAACTCAAGTCTATTTAGGCTATGCGTGAGGCATCTTCTGTGAGCTAGCACCATATACTGCTCTTAATATTTTATTTCACCTTGCAGACAATGGGTATTGTATTCTCAAAGTAAGCTTCATCCATTCCATGTTTGCCAGACAACCCGTGTTTATGTGACTGAAGTTCTTCATCAAGTGTACATACAACAAAATTAATAAAACACATGAACAGATTCCCTGGAAAAAATGGCTAATGGGTCATATACTTAGGGACTGCTTATGTACAGTAGTCGTAGCAGAACAGGGTTCGAGCAAACTGCCTTTCATGCTTTTAAAAAATAAACTTTCTGTGTGTTTTCATTTAGGGGAGAGGGAAGCCTCCTCTGCATTGTTTAATAACAAACTTGGAATTTTAAAATTCAAATTCATCTGAGCAGTTAAAAATAGTTTGGTTTCAGTGTCTTAAATAAGAAATTACTACACTTTTAGTAGCATTAGAAAACTATTCACTTTCTTCTTGGTTCTTTTATGCCTTGTGTCACACCCTCCCTTCTCTCCCTTCAAAAAATATTTTCATAGCAAATACCCTTTTTGCCAGATGATTTCAATGTTATACGGGCAGAGTTCACAATATTAATCACTCACAATAAAAATACAAAGATTAGGTGGGATGATAGCTAAGTCTTACATTTCCACATGCATGGAAAAAATGGCATATGAAATAAAACCATGGTCACCCTGAGATGGGTACTTGCTGAATCCCACCGAGTATCCTGTGCTCCGGATTATACAGAGACAGATCAGGGCTGCTCCAGCCACCCAAATGACTGACTGCAACACCTTTTGTGAGTCTGGGAAGAGTGGTTTGCCCCTTCTATCAAACAGACATTCAGGCTTCAATCTGAGAAAAGTCTTTTTTTCCATTCTTGGGGTGCTTGTGTGGAAATGAGCAGTGAGGTGCCTTTTTTCCCCTCAAGTTACCGCAGGGCAGATTTTGCCAAACTGCAGTATGTATTCCATTGGTAACAGCAAACTAACTTCCGACGCCCTGTTTAATTTCGTTTACTAGGTGCTGGGTCCTCCATTATTTTTGTCCAAAAATCCAGTTGTCAACAGATAGTAATTATTCTAGACATATACAGAGACCCAGAAAAGTATGAATAAAATACACTAATCCAGCCTTCTGTAGCTGCTAGAAAGAATGAGCCAGAAAACACAGAAGCTTGTTATCTTGTTCGGGACCTTTGTCCATGACGCCTTTTTATCAGATAAGTATCAGGTACAGGTATATATGCTTGCATGGCTCCTTGTCCTGATCATCTGTGTATTATGATCAAAGGAAACAGGATTATCACTTTAGTGCTATAGCTCAGGATATTTATTCCACATAAATGCAACTTCACTGCCAATCACCCACTACCTTTGATTTTCTTCTCTCTCTATGAATTCTTCTCTTTGGGGTGTTTGTTTGTTTGTTTGTTTTCATTTATTAATGAATTCTGGCTTTTCTCTTTCAAAGAATAAATAGTTTGATCTTAAATGAGCTTTCCGGTTCGGAAAAAAAAAGTGAAAGCCAAAACATGTACTATGGCTTTCAAAAATAAATAAATTTTGTCCCTGTGCTGTGTTATTATAAATTAAACCTTTGGATAGTAATGCTGATATAGAAGCTATTTATCTTTTAATTTGATTTTTCTGTATAAACCGCATTCTCTGATTTCATGTATAAATGAGTGTATTTACTGCAAGGGGGGGTGTGTGGAAACATTCCTTTATTTGCATCGCTGCCCTCATTCTGTCAACATATCACCCAGATTGCTGGATACACACAGAGATGCATTCTGGCAATGCTAGGAAGGGACCTGCATTTCCTGCTGTCTATTTCAACTTATTAGTAATAGGATGATGCTTCTGGCACATCTAAAATAAATTAATCCTGGATTAATTCAATTCAAAAAGGTGTCAGGAAAACATATTGCAGATTCATTCATCACAAACTTGAGACCAATATGTTTAAAATAAGAGTACCACAGTAATTATGTTTACATGTATAATTGCCTAAAGCTGAGCCAAATGACAGAATATATCCTAACACTTCCCAACATGCCTTCAGTGCTTAAGCCACCAGTTCATAAATATAAAAATTGTATTTTCAACACTAACAGTAACACAAAGAAATTCTTTTCCTTAGTCTTGATTTACTTTAGAAAACATCTTTTCTGGCCTACCAAAAGATTTTTTTTTTATTGATGCTGATTCAAAGTTGTGTTCACTGACCATTTACTTGTTGTTGACTGATGATCATTTAGATCTTTTCGAGTATCAGGGAGTGACAGTGCAGCAGTGTAAGTGATAACTTAAGAACAACTGCCAAATTTTACATAATTGTCAAGTGTAGTACTGGTTGAAAAATAAGTTATAAGACTGTATCTAACTGATATATACACAGTATAACACAGTGCAAAAAAGTAAGAGCAATAAAATAGTCTGAATAAACATTTTTGCATTTCCTGTACCTTATTAATAGGAAGATCAAAATAAACAAACGAGAAACTGATTCTGTAGCCTTTGACCAGAAAAAAACCCTGACCTGTAACAGACGTAACGCTTGAGCTAAGGCTCCAGTCTGGACCACTGATTGGAATGTGCTGTATTCTGATATTTTATTCACACTACCTGTCTGTTCAGTAGGACCTCAGATACAGTCATATCCTACTCAAGGTAAGTAAACCTGTCACAATTTCACTGGATGTGAGGTTGAATTCGGATTTACTTGTATTATAGTCATGACAGGCAGATGAAATACAGATAGAGTAATAAAGATACCTTTAGCAAAAGAGTCTCAGCATGTTTAGCACTTTGCCCTCTGTGCATTTGGCAAGTGAACAGCCTAAAAATCTTACTTGTCTGAAGGATCTAATGTCTTATGAATTAAAATAAGCAAGCATAATAGCCTCTCAAAGATCCTCAAAACACTGGGAAGCAAGCTGAAAAATTCAAATTCATAATTTTTCATAATCAATGTCCAAGGCAAAGAGTGATGACTCTTTAATGAGATTAGAACACTTCCAGAGCCTTTCTTCCTTAGTCTGCTACTTTAAACCATAACTACTAACAGTGAAGTAATTACAACTAAAAGTATTGTTGCGCAAATCTTTCTGGTTATAGGTGGAAAGCATATTTTTAAATATACTAAATTTGTGTGACATTTGAGCTCTGGAGGGAAAACATTGCACACACCCAGTACTCCAGAGGGAAAGATACTGTACACCCTCAGTTTATACCATTTCAGAAAGCCCTCAGGCCCAAAATCTCTCTCTCTCCTGTCAAGATTGAAATGGAATACAAACCATCAGAAACTCAAAAAATGCACTTGGGATGCAACCCCCTTGGGACTTTAAATATTAACATGAAAAATCTTAAACCTTGGGCTACCCGGCAGCTGAGACAGATAGCAAAACATTGTGAAGAGTCACGCTCCCTTCTGCTAATCTCTCCTTGCAACAATAACACACAACTGCATAGTGAACCAGCTGCAGGCAACACATCTTTTATGCAAGTTGCCCGATGCACTGCATTTATTTCTTTAATCTGTCTGCCGTTTCACAGAGATATGCATCGTGATTGTCGTCAGGGAATTCAAACAGAGCTTGATCTCATTTTCATTGCAATAAAGTTAACAGTGGCTTCAGGCCCTTGAATTGCAGCCTCTGGTCAATAACAGCACGTAGGCTGCACAACCTGCTGGCCTGCAGGAATAGGTACCTCATCACAATTCAAAAGGCCTAGGGAAATAACACACTTTCTTCAGACCTCCTGCCTGAGCCAATCATGATAAATTAAATCTGCAGGGATTCAGTCTTAGCTAATCTCGTCTTTTTATCACATACTTCTTTCATATAAATGGAAAAAAAAAAGCATGTCGTCTTTATTTGCAACTGGATATAGATTATGCGAATAACTCGGGCCATCTTGCTCTCAAACTCTCAATAAAACAGATTATGCTTTACACATAAGCGTAGGAACCAAACCAGACCCTTGGGAGACCCAGTGCTAGGCAAAAACAGGCAAGAAAATAATCAGGTTCATAAGCATGCTGGCACCATCTGCTGTCCCAGGTGGCTTAGAAAAAATAAGCCAGTCCCAAAGAACTATAAAATTGAAAGAGAAATCACAGGTTTCTTTATACTATTCAGTTTGATTTTACCTTCCATTTTTAAGTCTTCAGGAGGTTCTAGTGTCATATATCCAGGCTTTTCTCTACAACCAGAAAACATAGGCATTTTCTTTAGTTAAAAAATAATAAGCCAAGATGCTTACCTTAATATATTCCCAAATTTACAATAGCTGAAATTTTCTGGGGTAAAAGAGTCATTATCTTGAGACTTGCACTTCGAACATGGGAGCTGGCAAAGTCAGATTCATCACACACTGCCTCTTTCTAGCTAGTTAGCTGGAGAACTGTCTGGATCTGCAGTATCAGAGATAATGCAAAAAGGTGGTAAATTAAACACTTATAAATCAGAGGGCCCAGCCTCTACTCATCAGATCCTCATTTAATTTCATGCTAAATGGCATAATTCAAAACCAAATTCTTCTGTTACTTTAATCTGAATTTGGCTCATGGTAGGAACTTGTAACATTTAGATCAAACACTGAAGAGCCACTTTGGTTAATCTAGGGCGTGTATTCTTTTATTGGTAATAATGATACATATTCTTTATGTATCTCTCTTTTTTTTTTTCACTGTAATGACATGTGCTGTTCTTCAACAAGATCTGTGCAACGTGATTGAAACAGAAACTCCAAATTTTCAATCTCTGCCCTATAGAGTTCTTCAGGTTACTTAGATTATCCACATTTCATGTGGGTTTTCCTATTACTCAGTCATGAAGCTTTCCTATATGTTTATGTAAGAAAGGAATTAAATCAGATGAGAGCTGTATTCATGCTCTGATGCTGTCAGACATTCTGCCTATGAGAATGAGGTATAAATTACATAATTTAATAAATGATTTGATAGCTAACATACTTGTGTTTTCTTGATGAATTATACCTAGAAGTTAGTAAATCTGCTACAGATGGGAATGATGTCAAGTTTGCATTTATAAACCCATTAACAAATGAAAGATCAATTTCTTTAAAGTGCTGCAAAGTAACAATTTCACAATAATCATTTAGTTTATCCTCAATCAAATACTTGTGCTCTGGTACTTTGAAAAAAATTACAATATGAAATTTCCTTCTAGTCTGGAAGCCAGCAGTGTAGATCCTAATCTCTCCTCCATCCAATTCACATCTAGTTCAGTTTATCCATACCTCAATCAGTGTGACCAAATAACTGAAGAGAAACTAAATTGTTTCAAAGCTTTTTGTAAAGAGGATGGAGCCATTTTCTCTTCAAAGCTCCAGGCTTACGAGCCAGCTGTTAATTTACTGTGACTTCCTTCAGCAGTAGTTAAATTGGACCCATGTTTAACCAGGGAAAATTTTGCAAAAAGGAAAGGCAGGTGCTGTTGGGACAATTTCTTTACGTGATGCTATAGAATTTTAAATCAGAATAAAAAAGCCACACTCCCTTTGCAGACAATGCCTCTATTGATGTGAACCAGTGTTAGCATCCTTTACGTACATGATCCTGCGCCGATCAATACATAGTCACAAAGTCTGAATTATTCCCTATGCAGCTCCCTGAACTGCAGAGGCAGAACACAGCCGTATGGTGCCTATAGCTCTGCTATGGTCAAAACACCCCTGGGGACAGGTAGCCTGTTCCCTGTAGTGGTGTATCAGTCTCATCTACTGATAAACCTTGACGAAGAAAAATGGAACAGAAAATAAATTCTCTCCCAAATTTCTTAAATGTAATATATCCATGTCTTTCAATACTAGAGTATGGGGAGGGAGATCAAACTACTGAATGTCTGAGAAGGAAGAGAGAAAAAGGCATGCATTTATTTACTCACAAGCAGACATTCAACAAAGCTTCCCAACGGCAAGAAATTTCAAACCCCACAATAAAAGTCAACATTAAAAGCTTTCCTGTCATACATGAGGTATATGAAACAGTGTCCATATTTCATGTGGAAAAAGTTTACATTTATTGTGGCAAGATGGAGATTTACTTAGATGCTGAGGGTGATCAACACACATTAAATAGATCTTTATTTTGAAACAGAAAAAAAATAATGACCTAAATAGTAAAGAAAACATTGATGTATCATATAAAGGGAACATTAGTTAGATAAGAGGGGTACTGTTTCTCATGTATTTTATGTAAATATATTATTTGAATGTGTTGAATCTCATCCACCACATTGTCAATTTCAGATATTTCAGATGACTTCTTTTTTACTCTCAAGATTAATCCATGTTGTTTGAATGCTCACTGTAATGTAAACAGAATACTGATGGGTTTAGAAATATTCAATATTATAAGAATTCTCTCTCTCTCTCTTATGTTTTATATTATGCTTCTCATGGTAGAAAGTGACAATATGAACATTAACAGCCAAACATGTTGAATCAGGTGCTGAGCCAAGAGGAACGTTTTTCAGACAAACTGCAGCCATGGTAGTTGTTCTTGGACTTTAAAGATACAGCTCAGATGTACAAGTTTCATCCAGTTAATTAGAATGACTAGCAGTCTGAGCTGACAGCTACAGTTACTTTTTTCCTGCCAGGGCTATAGTTTCTTATTTTTTCTACAGGTAGTTGTTTGCATTTCTTGTGGGAAAGCAAAACAGGGGGGGAGAAAAGGCACTTCAGAACTAGTTTTCCTTGAAGTCCTACCTAACTGTTTCCTTTTGACTAAAGCTAGGTTTTAATCAAAACATCTAATTTGTTGAAGTATTTTTGCATCTGTCTGTGTATTATCTTTACTCACCAATGTCAGACAGGCATGCAGGATTTTCTGGGTGCCCAAAGAGAGTCTGACTCTAAATATTAATTTTTTTAGTACATGAAAGAGTGCAGTACATATTTCTAAAGAAGTATTTAAAATTCATTGTTTCTATGTAAGTGTAAGGAGAACTGGTACTAACTGTAGGCTCAGTAGATTTTTCAGATGTATCTAAAATGCAGATTTGTGTATATGTGAATATCAGGGTCTACATCTATAAAAAGCCTCTTTAAATGTTCAAGCTCCTAATTAATTTTCAAAAGATTCCTGGGGATTCTTTCACTCAGATCACCTTTCAATTTTTAATTTACTTTATTAAAATCTCTATAAATCATCATATTGCCAACTTCTCTATCTGGAATTCATTAACATATCAGAAGATAATTTATCGGTTACATCTCATATATTGCTTCTCATACATCAATTTGTCATTTCTCTGCTTTCCTTCTCCTTTGTATGAACTAAGACAATCTTATCTCATTTCAAATTTCTATTAATCCAGGACATACACATTTTAACTATTTAAAGTTAAGTTATCTAGTTAAAGCTAAGTTTTCAAGGCCAGGCTGGATGAGGCTTTGATCAACCTGGTCTAGTGGAATGGATCCCTGCCCACAGCAGGGGGAGTTGGGACTAGGTGATCTTACAGTCCCTTCCAACCCAAACCATTCTACGATTCTATGAAAATAACCTAAATGCTTAAATTAGCTAAGTTTACACAAGCCAAACTTTTAAGCTGTTTTTCCTTGGGGAAAAAAAAAACCCAACCCTACTGAAGTACAGAAAAGGTTAAATTTAAGATTCATCATAACAGATGAATAGTGGTCTATTCACAGCTAAGAACCGATTTGGTCTAACAGTATTAACAGTGTTGATATAGCAAGACTTCTGTTTTCTGTGCAGTCTTGGACAAGTCACTTAAGCCTCCCTGAATCCTAGAGCTTTTCTGTAGGACATCAGTCAGGAGAACGGAGTAGTGCCCCAAGTAAGCACTCCCCTTCCAGCGTACATAAGTCACTATGGAACAACCACAGGTTGCCCCCACTTGGAAAATGCAGTGTTCCTATTTCATGGACATGAAATGAAGACGAGTCATTCAAGATTATAAGGCAATCAGGCACACACAAAACCTGTAGTAGATAAGTAACCATACATATCTGAACTAATATGATCAAAGTGATACTAAAAATGCTTTTGGTAGCTGGCCGTCTGCTTCCGTTAGGAGCCAGGTTCTCATCTGCACTTACATTCAGGTGAAATCCATAGAAAAGGAGTAGATGCTTCTGAACTGAGTTTCCGCTGATAGGTAGGGAGACAGAAAAGACCTACTTTGTAAATGAGATGCAGTCTTAAGACACCAGGTGTTGTCTGCATGAACAAGAGGTATATTTTACAAAATCCAGTTACAATATGCAGATTATTATTAGATAGATGAGAACTGCATGTGGATTAGCAGCAACTGGAGTCACTAAGACTTTGTCAGTCAAATGCCTTATTGTCTGTATTTTGAAAAACACAAAAAAGCCAGCTCTTGTGCACAGTAGTTTACCAGATCAAAAATAGTCTCATTTTAAAACTTTGTAATATAAACAAAGGACTGATTCCATAAGTAATTGACAAAATAAAATTTTTAATAACACTTTTACAGGGGTGAATATAGAAGAATTTATGGAATGGAGACACCAAGTAGGAGCAGAAGAGGCTGTAGATATTATCTCTTAATGTTTTGCAAGACTGAAACCATAAAAGACAGTTGTGAGCAACTGTGAGCAATGATCAACATGAGATTTGTCTTACCTAACTTTAGATGCTTACATCGTAGCTACCTGCATGTAACTATTGTCTAGATTTGTTGAATAAGAAGTAATATACAGCAGGGGAAGGGATATTCACTTCTAGAACATGGTGCATCTGAACTGTTTTAGACACCTATGCAAGATAATACAAATTATGCCCTAAAAGTATCTATTTCCATTCACTGAAATCTTCAAAAGAGTTAACATTTGCAAATATTTACACTGAAAGTGTGTGAGTGTGAGCAGATGAATCTTACCCAAATTGCTATCAGTGTGATCAAATGAAAAATTATTTTCTGTAAACCTGGATGAAAACAACTACATTCATCCCCACTCCAGCAACCAAAAATGCTGTTTTGGCCATAAATAACTGTGGGAGCTCAAGTAGAAGTATTCTCTTGACTTCAAATACCTCCTATTTTTTATATGCCATTGTGCTCTAGGTCCTTGGCTTTGAATGTGTATCTGATTTCTTCAGGAGTGTTCTGCAAAGTACTCAAAAATTTACCACTAATTGCTGTTAATGAACCCTTAAAAAGCAGCTACAATCACCTGACTTGTCTCAATGACCTCCTGAAACAGCAAATGCCGAGGAATGATTTCCATACTCCAGGAAACTCCCTTTGGCCTTTAATTTCACTTTATCTCCTTACTTCATATTTTGAGGTAGAGCTAAAAAGAAGATAGTAATCATTTCTTACTAATGATTCAGACTGAAATATCCAGCTCTTCTCAATCGCTCTTTGTTCCTATAGAAATACTACTATACCTTTAGTCACTTTCTTGACACTGATCTGGAATCTTTCAGTCTCAGCTTCATATTTCTTCAGCAGCTGTCAGAGAAGACACTGGGATCACAAACATGTACAGAAGTACAAGTAACAGTTTCTTACATAGAGTTTCTCAGATTACCAGTGAACCAGTGTACTTGTTCGTTCCTTAGACTTAAAAAACAAAATGTTATTGGTTTAGTTTATAGACTGTAAATGATCTTCTAGATTACACAGTAATAGGAGGTAGAATTTGTGACAGCTTCAAATGACAACACAAACTTGTAATCTCTTGTAAATATATTGTAGCTATGAAAACAAAGTGGCAGTCTGCCAAAGCAAATATTTTACAACTCCAGGGGAGTACTGTGGGAAAATACTGTGAATTGTATAATAGAAAATACAGGCTTAACAGCCATGGAACAAAGAACAAGCATAAAGAACAGAATGAGTTAAGAGAAGAGAAAAGAACAAGTCATAGAAAATTTAAAATATTAGAAAATTAATTGAACTAGGAAATCTGCCTAGGTGGAAGGAAGAAGAATGGTAGGAGAAAGATACTTCAAGAGATCAGGGATATTTTATTCTGTCAAAAGTGTCAGAGAAAATAAATTCCCACAAAAACCATATAAAATTTAGTTCTGAATCCTATGAAGTTTGTCTAAGAGGCAGACATCCTTTCTACCCTCTCCTCTCCCCACCAAAGGAATGCACAATGATCAAATGAGATCTTTTACTCCTTTATATCAAGTTGGATGCCAAGGAGAAAACATTAAAGAACAACTTTTCCTCAACAAAAATTTAACTATCATTGTAAAGTTTTATTGTTGGTCAGAAAAAAAAGGACAGAGGTGGCATAACACAACCGAATTATCTTGGAAGTAAAACCATCACTCAAATTCTTTAAAGATTTCCTACACATTCTTCATATAGCATAAATAGAGTGTTTGGGCAAAATTAACCTGTTGCTATCAATCTAGTTACATGAGGGATAAGTGAGTCCCATTTTCTTGAAAAATTTGCAGCTATTTCAAGTCAAAGAAAAAAGAAGAGATGAAGCATTCTATCAGGAATCTTTTTCAACAGATTCTGCATGACTGTAGGAAAAAGAAAAAAAAAAGGTTTCCAGAGAGCTGAAAGAAAACGTTAGTAATATAAATGAGCCAAATTCACTGAAACAATCGTTCTCTTTGAATCAGTTTTTAAATGGTTTTTAGACAAATTCTGTAGCACCAGGATGACATCAAGTGGCTACTCAAGCCAATTACCCCGCACTTGCTGGAATAAGTCATTATGCAATCTCCTTAATAAGCTATTCCTACTGTACAAGCACAATTGTATTACCAACAACTGCCTCTATTTTAAATTCAATTTTTACATGTCTTATTTTCAATTCCTCCATGCTTTCCCTCAGTCCTCTCTTCAGAAATAATAAGCCTAGAAATCTTCCAACTCATGAACTCATGAACTCAAGTTTATTTTCAACTAATGCCTTTCAATTCAGGAAATCAGAAATATAGATTTCTTTGGGTTTAACAGGTTTATTGACCTTTTAATAGCTGGAATAATTAGGCTTAACTAGTCAGACTTTAACCAGAGGGAAATAAATGAATCTAATACATTGAAAGACCATCTTTGTGTGCAAGACAGATTATTAATAATTGAAAGAAATATCACAATAAAGTGAGAACAATCGTTCACTGAAACAACCTTCCCAGTGACATGGTAGAGTCCCTGTCGCTAGAGGTTTTCAAGATGCGATTGGACACAGTACTAGATAATCTCATTGAGGCTTCCTTTCCCATGAAGGGTTGGGACCAGATGATCGATCTTTCAAGGTCTATACCAGGCTGGGCTATTCTATGAGTCTATATTCTAGACAAAAACCAGCTGTAGCTTCTGATAAATTTGTATTAAAGCTATAAAAATATGATAACCAGTTTATAACTAGTTAATGTATAAACATTTCAAGCACCTTTTTGACTTTATTAATAGTATGATTCACTACAGTTTGTATTTCTCAAAATTTTATTCCAATAAATGCCCATCTCCAAACATGGCAGTAAGAATTATAGTCCAAAACTGAATTTTCAGATAACGTAATACCTAAGACTATTTCAGACAATCTCTTTATAATATGAAGAATGTGATCTTAAAAGTTTACATGTTTCCTTTCTAGCTGCTGCGAGGAATTTAAGAAAACCGTCTCAAAAGGAAAAAAAGAAATTCATAAACAGCAGAAGAACTGGAATCTTCTTATGAATTTGTATCCTTTGATCCCTCTACCAAGCTTTACTCACCACATGAACCTCACCCTTTTACAAAGAATCAGATGTATTCTGCCTGCTTTTCCTTTAATGGGACATTATTTTTGAATAAATCTCCTGCATCTAAGTACCAGTTTCCACAGATCTCATAGGATTTTAAGTATCTTTCAAATGTGCTTGAAAGTAGCCATCAATTCAAATGTTATTATGGGTGCAATGGCCAGATGGTGAGAAACCCAGAAAGACAGCATGACCAAGTAGACCTTGTTTCCTGAAGGAGTTAGTAAAAAACGAACAAAAAACTCCATCAAAACAAAAACCCCAAATAAACAAAAAAAATACCACAAATCCAATACACACACACACTAGCTACAACAGCTACCAGTTTTCAAGGTGCCTGTTTGCATTATTTTGTTCTCCCAATATCCTATACGAATTTGTGGAAGGCTAAAAGTCTTCCACAGTCCATTTGTTCTTTTCTTTTCCCCCAGTCTAAATGTACTTGAAAAGACAACCCACTCTTAAGATGCCTTGCAAATATACCTACAGGAGTTTTGTCCAAACCTCGTCTCAGCAGCAGTTTCTACTCCCCTTGCACGTCAACTAATATCTTCTTTCAAATACTCAAATGACACCAAGCTGTCGAGTTCTGCCAAGAGTTCCTCTAAGTTATGTTGTCATGTTTTTATTTAAAAGCTCAAATTGACTCTTGGAAAGATTTTTTTGTCTGCTGTGAAGCCCAGAATGAGCAGACTTGTGCTAATTCCTAGAAAAGCAGGCCTTAAGGAAGCTACTTGTCTGGAAGAGCTAGGCTTCCCTTCGGAGCCCGGTAATCACCCAAACGCCCTCAGGGACTTTTCTAACAAGACAGTCACCTTGCCTTGTCTGAGCTTTAGGGTTTCAGAGCTGGACTTGATGAGGAATGACACCTCTTAGTCATGGCAGACTCCAGAACTAATAAATTCTTACAGATGACAGACAGAAAACCTGCTGCATTTAATCTGTGATTTTATGGTGTTGGGTATAATACATATTTTTAAAAGTATTTTTTCTCTAAATAGGTATGGGGTTTTTTTTTTCTTTCAATGATTTACTCATAGTGAAAGTAGTTTTAGAACAACAAACACTAGGGTTGTAGCTATTATCAGGATTAATTTAACTGGTGTTACAGTACTAGCAACCTAGTACTCACCAGAGACACAGAAACACTTGATTCTGTTTTCATGGAAAGACACCGCAAAATGCACAAGTTTTAGCAGGAATAGATACTTTTTGATACTTTATTTCTGAATCTTTAAAATATTTCTTTTTAGTAAAAGACTGAAAATTCAAGCATCTGTGAAGTTCAGGCCGTTATCCCTTTGAAGAATTCAAACTACCGCTAGCAGCTTTGTCTTACAAGTAACTGGCCAAGTGGTATAATGGTAGCATCACTTATGTCCTTACCTACTTTTAGCTCCAGCTAAGCTTGGCCTCAGAGATCCCATCCCTAAGTGCTCAAGCAATATTTTTATAGCATCTTCCATTTGGCACCTATTCTAGTTTCCTCTTCCTATATGGCCTCCTTTTGCAGTAGGAAGCTATAGCTGACTATCTAGTGTCCGCAATAGTCTTGTTTTGAGCGGGAGGTTGAACTAGATGACCCTCAATGGTCTTTTCTAACCAATATTTCTATGATTCTGTGAATACTTATTTTCACTAAGTATTCATCTCTAAACTCATATTAAAATATACATTAAAAACGGTACATATAAGAATTGGATGTTAGTGCAATTTATTCATCAGAATACAGTCAATATTATTTTGGAAGTCACAGCATATCACTCCCACTTGCTAATCGATGTTCAGTATCTGAGAAAAAAATGTTATTTTTATGAAAATTTTGGTGCTTACACTGAACTGTCATTATTTAAACAAAAATATTTTCTTTGGAGAACTATTACTGTGCTGGCTGTTAATACCTTAAGAAAGAGAAAGATGACAATTTCAGGCTCCAAATCTTGATTATTAGCTAGTATTATCTGATGGTACACATAGATGTTTTGATAGTTACAAAGACAGGCAAAAAGATGTTTTATATTTTCCATATCGTGGGAAAGCAATCGGACAAAGTCACTTCATTTTGCCACAAAGGGTTCAATTCCCTACTCCTCTACATTTCATCACAATAATTTACACCTGTTCAAAGGGTATGCAATTTGTTACCAAACTGGACTGGTTTCATTTAACACCTAATTTCACTCTGCATATGTGTAAATTAATACATGAGGTGCAAACCAGTGGAGAATTGGGATTCAAGGCATAAAATTATTGTCTGGTGATTAAAATTGCATAATACACTTATAGAATGAAAGTTCATCTGAGAAAATTCCTAAGAGCACAACTAAGCACACATGAAGATGTTTGAAACTTTCAGTTCTGTCGTCTAGCAGGAGGACAGAGGTTTGGGTTAGCCCAAGGATGTAAACTAGGTAGGAATTATTCTCAGATGAGTGTCCAGATATAGCTGTTTCCAGCTATCTCCAACTCTTTACCACTGGGATGTCCTAGGGAAAGTAGACAACAAAAACAAAGTACAGCAGAACTTATGAGCCTGTTTCCTTGGGGACTTTGCCTCCAGATCTGAAAAAATTAAATACTGCCACAGCAAAAGAGTCTTAACACCCCGGGATTTTTGGTTTTAACTTATTTTAATTTATTGCCAATTAACACAAACTTCTAATCACTGATTCAGGTATTGGGAAAAAGAAAACATAAATAATTAAACAAACACTTAAGGAAACATCTTTCTTCCCCTTTCCCCAGGCAGCTCAAACCAAACTCCTACCCTCTTCTACTTGCAAGTCTCAGTTTCTTTTATTTTCACCATGGGTTATTTTCTGTCCATCCCAATTCCCTCAGTGACGTGCTGGGCAGTGCAGGACGTTGGCATCACATCTGTATTGGTTTCTTTCCACAACCCATTTCCTGGGCCAGGAAAATGACAGACACAAACAATGGATGAAGATAACAGCAATCAGAAATTTTTGTTACAGGAACACCCAGACACCTGTACTTGCAGGGAATAAGGAACCTTTCCCCTAGGAAACATAAAATGGCACAAGGCTTCTCAATTTTTTTTGGCCTTCTTTAAAGCACCAAAAGAAAAAGTAAAGTCCCTAGAAAAAAAAGTTGTCATGCAAATTTGCTGCAATCTCAGTATGAGCCCTAGCAGGCAGAATCCAAGGTAACAGGGTGATAAAGGACTTGACTTCAAACTTGAAAGCTACAGGAATAGCCTGTAGGATGCTGAAGCAGAGTTAAAAGTCTATCCTGCAGCTAGACTGATTTAAAGAAATCAACCTCAGAAAAAGCTACGGTCTTTCTGTAAAGGGAAAGGACATTTTACATAGTCTAGAAGACATTGTAAAGAAATAGAATAGATAACAAATAGCTGGTGTGTGTAATCATCAGGCCAGGAAAAAGCTAAACAGACATAAATTTAATTTGCAGTTTCCACACCAACAGGAGTGATTAAATGCTCTAAAATGAAACACCTAATTTGGGTGCCTAAGCTAAGAAACCAAGTCTCTATGCAGAAACACAGAAGCTTCCTGGACTATAACACCAAAGTGTTCATTTCCTTTGTGCTCCCCTGCAAAGGAAAAAATAAGACTGTGCTTTTGACCCTACCTCTGCTTCAAAAGGCAAAAGTAAATTGCAATGTCAGTGCAAATCAGAATTACAGTACAGGTTCTGGGGCTCAGACCTCCAGCTTCTTGTGTAAGGAGAGATTTGTTTACACATGTTAAAAAGGAAAAACAAATTAAGCTCTCCCTCTTGTCTGTGTTTTATTCTCACTAATCTCTTGCTGTTCTACTTTATAGGGACCTCAAACTATTGTACATTTGTTCTATTTTTTCATTGTTTTAACTAAGCTCACCTTAAAGATGGCAAAAGGAACAGCAAAAACATTTTTTTTTTTAGCAAACAAACCCAGGAGTCTGCTGAGCTGGCAGATCTTTCTGAGCTCTCACAGCTTTACTTTTAACATTCAAAGGCTAATCAAGTTGCTTTTTGAAACTGAAATGTTACTTCCTGCTGCTAGATTCAGTGCTAGTAATTACATACTGGTCTTTATAGGGGGAGAGGAGGAATATTTGCACAGAACCTTCTTACTTAAACTTGGTAGAATGCCTTTCTGCTACTAAAAGTCCACTCAGAGGCTTACTTTGCTGTATTTTCATTTTTGTTAAGGTCATTATGCTCATATGAAAGAAGGTTCATTAAGAACAAGTTCAGCTCTTATCGAGAAGTTCAGCTTGGATCTGGGAATACATTTTCCAGCAGAACTAGTTAGTGTATTTCTGACTTCTTCTAAGAAAACAAAAAACAAACAAAAAAACCCCCAACACACCCTAAAAAAACCCCACCACCCTCAGTAGATCTCTCAGCTCTATGTATGTTGGTAACAGAAAACACAGGAGAAAGCCCAGAATTTGTCTTTGTTGATTCCAGATTTACTTGGGACCGAATCTCAGCCCCGTCCTGCTTAGCTGTTATAACAGCTCTTACTTAGAGGCAGCAAAAGAGCTATTCTCTTAAGTTCAAGGACTCATTTTACTACCTCTACTCAGGCTATTTTATTCCTTTCAAATTCCTGTTTGTGGAAGAAAGCACTATCCAGATACAAGCAAGGGAGACAGAATTTGAGTCTTACCTAATCTTTTCTGCTATTAAAGTATATATGAAAAGGGTAGTGGTAACATTATTTTGTCCCTCGCACACACACAGAAACTGTGCATAGCACCTGAGATCTGGGAAGAAAGAGTGCTGTGTCAGTGTTAATTGTGAATAATACAAAAGTGAGATGTGCCTGTGGCTGAGCACACAGAGGATTTATTCTATAGGAGTCTGGAAAAGAAGGGATGAAATGAAGCATTTGCTTTAAAAATTCTTCAGCCTGTAGGCTAGCTAATTAAAAGTTGTCACAAATCACAATGTTGATTTAATTTCAGTATCACCTTCTTGGTTGCCTCAGAACACCTAAAATCATCTAGAATATTTTTCTTTTCCAAATACAGATACATAGCTTTTCCATTTTCTTGTATATTATACAATCTCTTCTCATGTAGAAGAAAAATGAGTGTAGTGGACAAACTAAGGAAAGTATTCTGAGGGTGTTTAAGTGAGAACAAGAGGAGAGCAGAATAAACCAAAGAACATCAGAAAAGAAGCCCAGAATGTGTATGGGATAGCATTTAATGTACTGAAAGTTGGAAAAAAAAAATCAACAAACTAAACATGGCAAGTTTTCTATGTTAATACTACGTTCCAATAGCAATTAAACTGTTTTGTATATCCTAATTTAGGGTTATCTTCTGCTATTCAGCTTATTACCACAGAGTGGCAGTGTATCTTCTCGGACCTTATTTCATTCCATGTTCACAAACCTGCCTCTGGCTGGTTAATGTAGAATTAGAGTAATTTAGGTTGGAAAGCTTCTCAGGAGGTCTCTAGACCAACCTCCAGTTCAAAGCAAGGTAAGCTTTGGACAGCTGAGGCTGTCAGACCAGATTACTTCGGACTTTATCCAGCTGGGCTGTTAAAATCTCAAAGGATGAAACTGCACAACCCTCAAAACACTTGGCAGTCCTCCTAGTGAAAAGTTTTTCCTTATATCAACTCAGAACCTCTCTTCTTTCAAGTCATGTCCACTGTCTCTCATTCACCTACCATGGGCCACTGTGAAGGGCCCAGTTCCAGCTTGTTAACCTTCCACTGGAAAGCTGCCATTAGGTCCCCATGAAGCCTTTCTCTTTTCCAAAATGAAGAAGCTGACTTCCCTCAGCCTGTCCTCACAGGGAATGAGCTCCAACCCATTTCTGACCATCTTAATGGCCACACACTGAACTTGCTTGATAAATTTCCAGTTTATCAATGTCTTTCTTGTACTGGGGCACCAAAAACTGGTCACAATATTTTTGATGTGGTCTATTGAGTAGAAGGGGAAAATCACTTTGAGGTACTGGCTATGCTTCTGCATCTAGAGGCAAGCAGTGGTTTGTCTAATCCAGAACAACTCTGCTAGGAAATTGTGGTCAAATCATTTCTCCTTTTCCAGTGTCACAAAGAAGCTATACAACATATTTGGATTATTTTCGTTTTCCAGTGGCTATATGACATATCCGTGCCACATTGCAGTGGTGACATAGCACATTTATAAATTTAATATTAATATTAATTTTCTCTGATTAATAAATACAGAGAAAGCTAGACTTGCTGTTAAATCAGCTAATGACTGAGATTACTACCTTAATTTCATAAATACTGTTTCCTCTATTTCAACAAAACTTTTTCTACCATTTTCTTGTTTTAAGCTAGAATCCTACAAATGGATATTATTGTAGATGTTTCAATTTACCTATTATCCAATAAGATTCTGGAAAAGCATCTGACACCTGCTTATAACAGTTTATATTCACTAGTTAATTTCCTGCCTTCTAGACTCTGAGTCAGTTTCTACATCAGAAACAGACATTTTGGACATTCAGCACCTAACTTCATGGGTGGTTACTATTTTTTTCAAAAAAACAAAAAAACAACAACCCACACCAACAAGATAGAACAATTTGAAGGTTCCAGCAGGATCTTCAAAGCCCTAAAAAATATTGCAAATGGCCTTTCGTGGTATCTTATGTGCTGTTAACAGACCTATGAATGACCATAATTTATATCTGACCTGGATTTGGACATAGCAGAATGTTATGCCTAACTTTTATATCTAGATTCAATATTGAGATTAAATTCAAAACAAAACCCTGAAATGTGTTAGATGGCTACTTCATTTCATTTGGCTATTACTGCCATCTAGTGATAAATTTATAATCTTCAAAACTTTCCATTTACAAATTGTATTGTATCAGATGTATTTGGAAAGGTGCAGGACATATTCTAAAATCTTTGTTTACTTGTTAATGCATTGCCCCATGCTTGTATGCAATTATGTATATGTTTTGAAAGCCAATATTTTTTCTGTCTTCCCTATAAGCATGCACTTGAAGACTCAGATACTTGCCTAAAAGGAGAACTGGTCAGAGCCACAGTAGTAATTCATAACGTATTCAGGTCCTTCTGGAAAATTTCCCTGGAACAGGCCATATTGGAATGAGTCCAATGGACAGCCATGGAGATGATCAGTGTGGAGCAAATCTCCTATGAAGAAAAGCTGAGAGAATTGGGCTTGTTCACCCTGGAGAAGAGAAGACTCCGGGGAGACATTATTGCAGCCTTCCAGTACCTGAAGGGGTCGACAAGGAAGCTGGGGTGGGAGACATTTTACAAGGGCCTGTAGTGACAGAACAAGGGGTAAAGGGTTTAAACTGAAAGCGGGCAGATTTAGATTGGATATCAGGAAAAAATTCTTCACGGAGAGGGTGGTGAAGCACTGGAACAGGTTGCCCAGAGAAGCTGTGGATGCCCCATCCCTGGCTGTCTTCAAGGCCAGGTTGGATGAGGCTTTGAGCAGCCTGGTCTAGTGGAGGGTGTCCCTGCCCATGGCAGGGGGCTTGGAACTAGATGATCTTTAAGGTCCCTTCCAACCCAAGCCATGATCTCTGGTATTATTTATGACTGCAGTGGTTGTTAGTAAATGATTCATAATGATTTATATGAATATAAATTATGAAAATAATTATGGTCAAGTAAAGAGAGCTAACCTCCTCCTCTGTTCAGTGAACAGAAAATGTCCCATCTTTGAAAAGTAAAGTAATCTTTTCCCAGATCTCTGACATACTTAACATAGTTTTCATGAGAGTGAAAGCTGACTTCTAGGATATTACTGGAGTCTGAAGTTCAAACAAGAATAAGGCACACAATCTTAATCATGAAGGTAAATTACCTATTAGAAACTTTTACTATTTGTCTGTGATTTGATGTCTTTAAATCAAGATTAATCTTTCCAAGGAATTTGCTAGAGCTCAAATTGACAATTTAATTCATACAAAAAGGTGGGGTTTTATAATTGTCTGCTTTTACTTCCTCAGTAGCAAACCATTTAGCGATTTTCTGTAGTCATGTGCATCTTTTTTTTTTTAGTCAAATTATCTCACTCTGCTGAATGGTCATCCAGTTCGTAGTGCTCCTGAGTTTAAATCAATTTATGCATTGCACATACAGAAATACAAGCCCCATAAAACAAAACAAGTATCTAACAATCTCAGACTTAACATAATCATGTCAACCATATTCAAATTAGGTTTCAATTCTTAATTGAACTACTCAGGAAAAGCCACGGGAAACCACAACACATTCCTACACTATTTTCATTGCAAATTATGTAACTTGCTGCAGCTAGCAAAGGGGATGAGAAAGGTGCTTTCTAATCAGTGTGTTACCCAGAAATGGCCCAGGAAAATGGAATATTTGTGGATTAACTTTGAAATTAAATAAAGGTAATACCCAAGATTTTTTTTTTTTTTTTTTTTTTTTTTTTTTTTTTATGAAAACAACAGTTGGGCTATTGTGAAAAGTATCAGCATGGGATTAAGTTAGACATTAAGTCTTACATTGATCCACTAGTTCGTCACTACCAAAAGGGAGGGATCTTGCTCCTCCTGCTCCTGAATATGCTATTCTTTCACGTACTGATTGTTCTAGCTCTCCCACACATCCCACCCTGCATTAAGTCATTTCAACTTGTACCAAAACTAACCCAGCAAAGAGAGTGATTTAAAGATTTGAATCAGTTCACCACACAATCAGTTAACTGTTAAAGCTGATGTTAGGGAAAAGGTGCTATCATGCAGCTAGGAACAGTTGAAGAATTTGCCGACTCTCACAAAAGCAAGCTGTTAGATTACATCAGTGATGAAGTGTAACTTTATTCTCAAACTGTGCTTCCAAATCATGCTCATTTCTGATATTTAGCTCCACTTTCAAGCAATCTATATGACCTCGGTGTGTCCTATGCCCCAGTTCCGGCGCTCGTCCAACCAACTTGTCATGATTAAGGTATCATCTTTTTATTGTCACTAACATACTTTACTGGGGTAGTGTGCTTTAAACGAATAAATAATCAAGACAAAACAAGCTGTGTTGTAACTGACATAGTAAAGGAACAAAAATGTTTGATCAAGGCACTTGGAGATGCCAGGCTAGTCCACGGAAATCATACCAGCTTAGTTTGACACTAAACTGCAGTCTCCCTCAAATTTAGGAAATAATTCCATACCGCCCCACCCCCCGCCCCCCGAAAGTAACAAATAAATATTCCCATGCAGCATTCTTATTTTTCATTCCACTTCCCTTTCATCAGTGTTTTGGACTACACCAATCTTTCTTGAATTAAGGGCACACCAACGATAACAGAAGAGGGCCACTAGAAGACAGAACTGGGGCATCATTTTGTAGGACAACTAGGTAAATGGGGAGTTTTATGTCAGTATTTAGCCCCCTAATCTTTACTGCAATTGGGAAATGACCTGAGGCTTACAGTTTGAATTTCTCAATAGCAGACTTCAACAGCATGGAAAATTACATCATTCTAATAATAATGGAAGAAACTTATCTGAAAAATATAACCATACTGTGATTAATTGAAAAAACAAGACTGAGCTAAATGTCAAGTTACAAAATCTTATTAAACTGATTCATTATTTGCTGTAATAAAGGCAAATCTATTATAACTAAACCTTTATAAAGACAATATGCCAAAAAATATAAAATAACCACCTATGAGATTACAGAATTCAGCAATAACATACCCACTATAATCACAGTCTTTAAAACCTCTGATAAAGATGAATTAAAACCACAATCATGATAACAATTTTATCTTATCACAGTTGGGTATTTATCTTCATATAATAAAATGTAACAATATAAGGTATATGGAAATATTTCTTTTTTGTTCTAGATGTTGGAGGGTTGTTTTTTTTCAACTAACCTGTAGATAACAATTGCAAAAAGAGAAATAATTAAATGCTGTGACTTTTGTTCTGGTTTGGATGTAATGTGCTCAAAAATAAAAGATAGGGCAAGTCACATTTGCTTTTTTCATTTTTCTGAATGTAATACTTGGGAAAGTTTTTGAGCTGGCAATATTAGAGTGCAGTTTGGCTGTTCAGCTACAAAGTTCAGGACATGCAGCAATCCGCTCTAGAACTAGCACACAAAAAACATCAGCTCCGTAATGACCACCTCTAGGTCAATTCACAATTCACTTTCCTTCAAACCCTTAACATGTTTTCACTGGTCTGCTGAAAACGATTAGGCCAACTCAGGTATGATCGGTATGGTGGAACCACCTCAAGATGCACCCCTTTTCTCCTACAGATACAGCTCAGGGTTACAGCCCTATCATATAAAATGGATCAACTAGCAACGCTCCCACAGAGATAAAATTTCAGGTGGAACAGATGTGAGGAGGTCTCTAGGTGCAGCTTCCTGCTCAAAGGAGGGTCAGCTTTGAGATCAGGTGAAATTCCTTGGGGCTTTATCCAACAACAAAGACTGCCCAAGTTCTCTGGACAGCCTGATCCAACGTTAATGCCAATCCACCATGAAACAGGATGACTAAACTATTTCCTTTGTAGGGTCAAACACTATTGAGCAGTAACAGCACTAAAGGCCTATGCTGAATTTTAGGGTAGATGCTGAAGTCTGGTTCCTGGCAAAAGCAAACATGAAATAATTTGAACAGTTGATGAACATAAAGCAGAGCAGCCCCTTCTCTTACAATAGCCATGAGGGATAGAAGAGAAAGAACTCCCTTGTAAATGTTCTTTGAAATACTGATCACTTTTCCCCCTCTGACCTACTCCTCGATGAAAGGTGAACTGAGACATTCTGGACAGCTGCTAGTTCAGGTAACATCTATGAGGAAGTTTTGTCTTAAAATTCAGATGGCTTTACATCTAAATAAAACATGGCTGAAAACAGCAGGTCTTGATTATTTCATTCAGCTGGCAGACTCCATCTGAAAAAAATTATAAAATGAACTGGTAGGATGGTTAGATGTTGGTTTGATGTTAGAACTTAACTGAATGATGAAATAGCTACCTTTGTGTTTAACTACACTCAAACACTCCTTTGTCAATACCGGAAGCCAGATTAAGGCCCAAATAAAAATCAAGGCCAAGGTACTCAGAAAATACTCAATTTTGCTTGAATAATTTTCCATCTAAATAACAGTTTAAAAAGAACAAATCATGACTATACATATTATCACCTTCCATAATTATCCATTTCACTCTCTCCAGCAGTAGTTAAAAGGAATGAATATCCACAATTAAGCCCTTTCTAAGTTTATAATTTCATTTTTCTAGAAAAGGCATTACATAAGACAATTGCTAGAAATAAACAATGGAACTTTTCATTTTTTGAAGAGGATTGAATACTGAAATCCTTGTGCTTTCAATGAAAAGCAATATATTGTGAAAAGAGAAAAAAAAATGTTTTGGGCTGAAAAGTTTGGAACTAAATAGTGATACTGGTTTGCGTTTCTAGATTTGCAGCTATCAGTGATCAGCTGGAATGCACGTCTTATTTTTTGCTCTAACTCAATTGCAAGGGAGCTGTTTGGTCTTCAGTCATCCCAGAGCGAAACAAAGTATCTTTATGCCCAGAAAATATTAGATAAGAGAGAGTTATCTAATTCCTAAGGAACAGCCTAACAAGAAGCAATCATGAGAAGCTGAAAAAAAGAGAAATGCAAATCACCATCTTAAACAAGGTGATTAATCAGGGTTGGGGGCGAAGTGACTGTGTCTGTGGAATTACCAAGAAAAATAAGGCTCCCATCTTCTGATGTTTCAGTCAAAATGAGGTAATCTTTGAAAAGAAGACAAACTATGGTAAACCAAAATTACTAGGCCCAACAGCAGAGGTGACTGGGTAAAACTTAATATCCTGTTAAGTGACCACCTCGTATTAAACTTCTTAAGGCTTTTTGAGATCACATGAATCCCATTTAATTTGTAATGTATTGCATCAAAATAAAATCACACTTTAAATGTTTCAGAGCACCTTCTAGTGTAATTAGAACCGAAGAAAGAGAATCAAAACAGAATTAAGCCAGATCTTAACTCAAGAAAAAAAGCAGAATAATCCAAAAAAGGATTTTGTTTTCTAAGGCTTAACATCTCCAGACAGAGTTCATTCTAACAAGAAGATACAAATCTTTTCACTACATTGTCTTATAAGATGCATTTTCTGGCTATAAATTCAAAAATGAAAATGTTTATATTCCCATTCAAAGGAGGAATTTTTAGACTGTAATTCTAGTCATTTTTATGTAGTGTTGAATTTCACCTGTGCATTTCTGCGTCCGATTTGAGAAGGTTTTGCAATAGTTTGGGAGTAAAGGCATAACATAAATGGCTTTTGAGACTATTAACAGATTCCTTATGAGAGTGGTTTTCATCTAAAAAGTCCTTTCTGCAAAATGGGAAAACTTTTCACCACAAAAAAGGTCAGTGTTATCAAACAACTGGTTTGTATATATTTTGACAAGCTTCAAATCTTTATTTTTATTGAAATATTTTTAAAGCCATGTATATACTGAAAAAGGAACATTATTTTCTGCAAATAAACCTTTTCAAAATAAATTCAGTAAAAACTTAGGTATAAATGTAAGGAAGGTATAAAATATTGAAAGGTCTTTAAACCCTGCACAGTGAAACTCACTGAAAAAGCCTTCTATTCAGGAAAAGATTTTTAATATTTACTCTGCCTTAATTTTTTAGTCAGAATAGTGCTAGACATTTTTCTGATGTGTTTATCACACACATACGTCACCCAACATAACTCTTTATGCCAAGTTATGAATTAAGATTTGAACAACTTTTAAAGAGTGAATGTTTACTGCACACAAAGGAATTTTTTCTTCTGCTGCTTATCAGCCTCTCGGAAAAAAAGTTGGTACAGATGGTACAGAGGCTGCTTAAAGGTATTCTCAGCCACGGATACTGCCAGACATGGATTACATTTATTCACAAACTTAAATAGTTAGCTTGTTTTGTTTCTCTGTTTGGAATCTTACAACTCTGCTGTGAAAGGGAAGAAGTCTGTAACAATTTAACTAATTATAGAATAAGCAACAATTGTACAATCCTAAACTGGATAAATCTTTTGGGACAGATGAGCCATTACCCAGTACTGCTTATGGGAATCTCTCAAAGTGAAAGAAAAAATTGTCTGTATGACTACAGAAGTGCCAGGAGACCCTTACATTCAGGAGCATGAAAGACAGTTAAAACAGATCTGAACAAATCCATGTGGACATCTGTAGCAAAATTCCAGCCTAATTACATCTATCAGAAAAAAATTATTACTTTTTTACTTCAATAGAGCCATAACTTTTTCCTGTCTGTCTGTCTGTTTCTGTCATTAGTATGTACCAACTTACTTTCACATTGCCTGTATAAAGTGATCAAATTTACGCATATTTGCAGCTGTCTTGTCAAAAGGGCAAATCATCATGTTACTCTCTCATTAAAAGAGAATAAAACATTTAAATGAGAATATAGTTTTCTTTAATTCTTCAGCAAGCCAAGAGTAAATCTGGAATACCTAAGTAAGTAAATTTTGGACCTTATGCAACTGGAGTTGTCACGCTGATACAAAGGGACAGAATATATGTCTAAAAGCTTCAGGAAAGTTAAAATCCTTGCATAATGCATTTATTCTCATGCATTTATTCATGATAATTCTCCTTCTTTAACTTCATATCTCAGTCCTTTTCACAGTGACATAAAGCAACTTCTAGGTAATATGATATTCCCCTGGCTAAATACAAGATCCAGTCATTTTCACTTATTCTTTATGTTGTCTTTTTCTCTCTTTCTGCTTGCACACTCTTTACTATATCTTTGTTTCATTAAGTGCTGGAATGCCTCAGGAGAAATTTATTTTTCATCAGAATTGCAAAACTGTCCACCATTATCAAATTGCCAGATGGCAGTTTTTAGACTTCAACCTTCAAAGCAGGTTCCATCTCCCATGCAGCAGAGAAAAATATCATGCTGTAATTAATTATTATTTTCTCTAAAGGCTCCCCAAGGAAAAGAAACCAACTATGAAAAGCTGGTTAAATCACAGATAGCACATTCTGAATGCAATACAATACAACCTTCTCTATGTGGCTTTTGCAAGCCTATAAACATTTTATGTTTTTAATAACTTTAATTTAAACAAAATGTTGACTTCATGAGAAGTATAGTTTCAGAATAGAATAAAATCTATTTGAACTTTTTCTACACACAATATATGGTAATAAGATGAATACAATATTTAACTGGCTCTGAAACACGTACAGAATAAATAGGATCAGACAAAACATGACCCTTAGTCATTCTACTGAATACCTGCTACAGGGCCAAAGTATTCCCACAGAACTGAACAGGAGCATCTTATCATAGTGAGTGAGCTTCTGGGTTAGGATTCACAGAAGCTATTAGGAATACAAGGGCCTCATTTACACACATGCCAAATCTCGTGCCCCTAAAAATCAGATCTCCTTAAGAAAATTCTTCATTAAGACTGTTTCAAAAATGGGATCCCTTAGAGGCAGCTGCAGAGGAGAGATTCAAAATCACTAGCAACTTCTTAGTAGCCTGGCCTTAGTTGTTTATTAATAGGTTTGTTGTAGGTCCCAAAGATATTTACCTCTAATTAGGTTACAGATTGCAACCTTGTGGGATCCTGCTGTCAGCTACATTTACAGTTATGTTATTGATTAATAACAAGCTGAAAGAACCTAAATGCAGTGTAGACATGCTCAATTTGTAATGGAAGAACTCTGTGTGGTGAGAAAAGCTGAAAATTTAATTACTGTTTGCTTTAAATTTTTGACAAAGTGTGAATTTCACTTGTTACTGAATTCATAATTTTATTTAGTGTTTACTAACGATCCTGGAATTTTGCGCCCTACTGACCTAAGCATTATATTAACAAAATCTCGTGTCCTGAAATATGAATTCTAACCATAGCATAGGAAACATATGGTTGACAGCTTTTTAGGAGTTTGCTACAAGTAGATAAAGGATCCTCAAATATATTAAAGTCTCAATTTTATTCTTACTCCACTTTAATTTTTTCATCTTGTGGACTATCTGAAACTGAGCCTAAGGCAGGAGCAAGTATTTTAAGTCTAAGACAGGGGTGCCATATTTTTGACATGTTCAAATTAGGTACCTGAATTAAACTTTGCTTTTAAGAAGAGGGGTGAACAATAACAAATCCTTCAATCAGGCTACAGAAAATAAGATACTGTATTTGCACTCAGAAATCTTAGCACAAATAGGTCTGCTGTAACGTTACTTTAAAAACACAGTAAATGAAATGTAACTGCCTGTAATCAGTTAAGAACTGTTGACCTCTTCATATCCATAACTTCAACATTGTGTCATGCTGTTTTCACAAGAATACTCTCCAAACAGCTTTCAAGGTTAATTTTGATGTTACTCCCTCTGGCAGGGTAAGAAGATAATTCTGTCTCCTCGCTAATTTCTTTCCCAGTTTGATATCTGTAACTTGTACCAATGCTAAGTGAAGTTTTCATCTTCTCTCAAGGCCACTGTTTGAATTTGTCTGTTATGTTTCTAAAGGTAATATAGTAACAACTTCAAAGGATGCAGAAAAAGCATAAGATGCTTCTTGTTAGTGAGATTGCTGAGAATGATGCTGACAACATTGTAGGGCAAGCTGCTATATTTTTCCATTTCTATGTCTAAGTAATTAAAATTTAAGAGGATTTTCTTGAATCTGATCAAAAGCCCCTGTGACAATACAACATTGTGCCTAACATTTTTTTTCTTCCAGTGTCAAAAATTAAGGCTTATAAAGTTAATTTATATCTTAAAGTTTTACTTTTCAGATAATATCCACAAAAATGTGTTCCATTCCTCATGCTACTCGCACTAGTAATTCTACTGAAATAAGACTATTCTTTTAAGTATAAGCATGTACTTTTTTGGTTTTTAATTTGGGGGGGGTGATGCTGTTGGACAACAGCAGCTTAGTTGTTGACAAAATTAATAGATTCAGACTTAAAATAAGGACTACATGTAACAATAGTACTATATGTTCAGAAATCCCTTTTATTAATGCACATCTTTCAAATTTGAACAAGCTCCTAAATACTAAAACAGGAACTTTTGTTCAATGTACAGCACAAAATCTTTTGGGCCTGCTGTGGTGAATCAGCCTAATTTCAATTCACAAATTTTTATTCATTTACACCAGCTGAGGATCTGGTCTATAAGAAGTGCATTGCTTTGCTTTTGAGGCTAAGAGATTGTTCAGATGCTCTACGATTTCCTAATCACTCATGAAAATGCTTGCAGTACTCAAAATCTTGTAAGCCAATCCATATATTTACAGGTGAAAGAAAGCCTCACATTTTATTAACATGTCAGGATTTTTCCACACTCATCTGAAATGTATTCTTTTTTTTTTTTAATTTTGCCCAGTGACAATAATAATGTGTCCTCTGTGCAGAACTATTGTATGTAGGAACATGTAATAAGAGCTCAGGCAAACAAATGACAGTGAAGGTGATCCACACTTGCTAATGTTTTATATTAACAGAAGGCCTTCAGCTGATAGACTAACAAAAAGCTACAACAACAGCAGAAAAATAAAATAATAAAAAAGGGTTTCATTTCACTATACTGTTTAGCATACATTAGCTACTCTATTTCCAGCTGGAATAGAGACAAATCCCAGTCTGTGGGGATTGCACACAGTTACTAGTTCCACCATCCTGTGACAAGACAGAGAAAATTGACTATTATTCTGGCTATTTATACTTTGAAGGTGTGGTTCTGCAGTCAGGCCAACTGATCTTGCTTTTACTAAAATGGAGAGTCCTTATTTCCAATTTTTTTTTCCCCTACACCTTGCTAATCTGGCTGAAAGCTACTTTTTTGTTGAATTAATCTTTTGTTGAAAACTAACTAGTGCGTTGAGCTGGGTTACGGAGAGGCACACCAAACGCCAGAGCCAGCACAGAATAAGCAGCAGGATCATGTGGCTGGGATTCAGAGAGCAAAGCAAAGAGGTAGCAGTGGACTGTTAACCCTGTCTCAGCTGGTGTCAAGAAACTGTATCTTTAGAAAGATTTATAACTGACCCAATTAAGGATTTGCTTCCACCAATACCTTCCTCTAGATTTCCACAAACATGAACAGTGAGGTTTAACTTCGAACATGCTGGACTCCCCACTATTACACTGAATTCATTAGTACTTCAGTAAGAGTACTAATGAAGCATGATGAATGAAGACAGCAAAGACACCTGCAAACAAAGGCATATTGAGGAGAATTTTAAAAACAGTTCACACATGCTCCTTTCTAGTGAAATACAAGGTGGCAGCGGTTCAAATACTCTATCAGTGCTCAACTTTAAATGTGACTTTTTTTCCTTGAAGTCAATGAGTCTGCAGGGACTCAAAATTAAAATTACGTAAGAGCATACCTATATTACTGATTTGAGTGACCCACCCCGGTCATACAGGAAGACATGGTTCAGATACAAGAAGTTAGTACTGCACAGCCATTTTGTAGAGCATTCATTCCACTGTACGTATCTGGTAGCAATGCAGTTGCTTCGGGCAGCTTATCCCCCCAGTCATAATATTACAATAAGTTCAATAATCTTTTCCAGGGAACTGTGGAACAAGTTGTTTGTCTTACTGAGGCCACAAGAGAATTGTCAGATACTGAGCTGTTTAGCCTGCTTCCTCACTGATACTCTGGGGAGGATACCTGCATGCAAAAGCATCTTGCAACCTTTATCATATGCTTGAGACGGATCACTTATCCCATGAATAATGGAGCACCACATTTTAGTTCAGAGATACCACTTGCAAGGGAAAAAGTAGCCAGCATCAACACCTTAGTAGCAGTTTTAATTCAGCCTGTCCTAATGTGTAAAATTGAAACCAGCTATTTTTATTTTCTCTTTAAGAAAGCTGGACTTATACCCTGGTAGCCCAGAGCAATCTACAGTTTAAGACAGCTCTGCACCACTTAAGTGAAAAGTGAAACTGTGTATGTTCAAGTTTTAACAATAGATCACCCACACAAACACATAGCTAAGCTTGAGTTAACAGTATTTAGGGGAAAAAAATTAAAAAGCCACACTTGCAGGAAAAAAAATTATCCCAAATGAAATATTTAAAATAATGAGAGCCTTTTGTGCTTAAAAAGAACATCGGAGGCTATTGAGGAGTAGAAAACTTTTCCTTGGGTAGGTTCAAAAAAATGCTTGCATTGGTTAATATATATCAAATGGAACTTAAAAATAAGCAGATGGGAAACTGTAGTTAAAAAAAAAATATTCATTATGCTGAATTTCTAATGAATCTGTATGGTTAAGCTTTGACAGCCAACTACTGTATCTTGCATTTTTGAACTTTCACAAGTTCTACTTTTAGCTACATCTAAGACTTTAGGCACTGAATAGTGAAATAATTTACATTCATTTAAAAAAACTGAACCTGGGCAGAATGTTACCATACAAAACTTCCAAAGTAGCCTAGCATTACATAGAATATCATATACATCCTTGGTATTTTTTAGTTCTGTTTTCCAATATAAAGTTAAACTGAAGTACTACAAATGAAAGTAATTCAACTATATGTTTGTCCAGGTAAGTATGTCATGTTACAGAATAAATTAAGAACTTAAAACCTGACTGGGTCATAATTTAAATTCAGAAGTTTTGTCTGCAAAGCCCTTGGCAGCTCCCCTGACCATCTGCTAAGAGGCTATGTGTTGATTTTTGTTTGGTGAAATACACAGGGCAATGCAGGTCTGTAATTTCTCCGAAAGGAGTTCATTATTAAAGAGAAAGACCCTGACTGCATTCTATTAAGCACATTACAGAATGAAATGTGCTCCATACAGCTAAGTGGAAAACAGAAGACGGGGAGTAGATGAAAATCATGAGGCAATTAGTCTTACAAATTGGTGCCGACAAATTAGTCCACATGATGAACAATATCATCAGCCCACAGCAACCTAGCCATCAAGGAAGCTCTTGTAAGTACCATGGCAAAAGGTGAATTTGAATAGATTTCTAGAAAGCTAATCAAAATGCCTTGCAGATGTATAAGCAAAGCTATGTTGTGGAGTAGAAAGCAAAAGAATTTTGTTTGAAAAAGTTACAATGAATGTTGTCATCCCTGGTTAATCAGAGACACAAATCAACCTCTCGGTATGAATGGAGACTGGCACGGTTACCGACTGTGTATGAAAGGCCTTGAAAGCAAAAAAAGCAGCTCCAGTTTTATACAATAGGAAAAATGAAGGCAAAAAAGGCCACAATCTGCTTCTAAATAATGTTGCAGTACCTAATGTCAGATATTTTACCTTCCAACATATCAAAAAACTTTAAAACTATATCTAATATTTAATAAGGAATGCTTCTCCTAGGTATTCAGAGAAAAAATGTGAAAATAGAAACCAAAATATTTCTTAGAGCAAGAAAAAGAAGTCATCACACGCCAACATCATAAAGTGCTTATACATTAGTCCTAAAACAACAAAAAAAAATCCCAACTTAGGCCACTGTAACCCAAAGCACTTTTGGAATATAGCAACAACTCCTCTGAATGTTTTTTAAGGCTATCTTCAGAATGTGTATTTCAATTATACTCATTCATAGCTGCTTAGCATAAAGACAGAAACCCGTTGAAATCACATATATATGTATATATATATATATATATATATATATATATATATATATATATGCAAACATACATGCACCAACCATATGTTTATCAAGAATGTCAAATTCATTGTTGATACTAAATATCCTTACATATCAACTGTCTGAAATTGTACCTATGATCATCATGTTACTAATCAGAAAAGGTCCACTGGTCCAAGAAAATAAACTTTAAAAAAAGAGTATAGAATTTAAAGGAAAGAAGAAACCATATATATGTATGTGTGTACGTTCAATTGTGAAAGCCACCACCATAAGCTAGCAGATCCCATTCCAGTTAACATTATATTCTAAGTACAGAATGAAGATAAAAGAGTAACTCACATAAACAAAGTTTTCATTTCTGATCTTTGCCTTTTTGGACATTACACAGAATGTGCAACTATAAATGAACATTCCAGTCAATTCAGGTGCTATGGTCAGTCTAAGAAATACCACTTCTATATGTGAAACATGTAAGAAATTCATTAGAAAAGGCCCAGCCTTAGCATATGCAAAGTTTTTTTAGAAATACTATTCTAAAAATTTGGGCTTAGTTTGATTATAACTAGTACCTTGAGCTAACCACTTAAACTGCTACTACTTCAGCTTCTAAAAACTATGCCTGCACCCTAATCATGCTTTTCCAAGCTGCCATACAGGTCCAATGAATTGCATTCCAATCTATTTTGTCTCAAAGCTACAATTTAAGCATTATAAATCATGTGGCTGGTGGAAGATAAATCTAGGGCTTACTCTCACATCTGTATGTTACAGCCCAGTTAGCTTTCCCTCCTGGCTGCATCTGCTCTGTAACAGTAATTTATGGAAGGACAGGTTACAAGTGTTTGTTTCAGATGAGCAGTCTGGAATAGCTTTAAATGTTAGAAAGGGACTGTTCAAACAGAGCGCTCAAAGATTGGCAGCTACATACAATTAAGAATATTCTTTACTTAGGCCATTAGATTTTAAATATCAGTTTAAAAATTGCCAAACTCTCATCTTCAAGGCAATGAACAATGAATTAATAACACCAAGTACACTGGGATGGCTTTTTTCAGATGCATTACCCTTGAAAAATATATATATCTTTATATTTCATAATCATAAGATCAAGCTTTTTTTTTTAAATATCCCTTCCAATTATTAAAATTAATTGAAGTTAAAGGAAGATTGATGACTGACTTTAATGAGAGTACTCTCAATCCTACAATCACCCATCTCTGGAGTTGTGTAAGACTACAGAAATGTGTTGCCAAACATTTGAAATAACCAGCACTGCCCCACATGTTATGCCATCCAGGTTGCTTGCAAAACATAACAAAAAGGAAGGTTCATATACTAAGGGATCACTGCTTTTCCACCCCTGCAGCTACTTACAGCATTAGACTATTCAAAAGACAGTATTAATGTTATCATGATTCTGTCTGAGGGCAGTAAGTTAGTTATTACCTCTTAATAATAAACAGACAGCTAATGGTTTTTTGTGGGGTTGGAGGGGCAGTTGGTTGTTGGGGTTTTTTTGTTGTTGTGATTTTTGGTTGTGGTTTTGTTTTGTGTTGTGTTAAAGAATCTTCTGTTTATCCTACCTGTTAAAGGTTGAAACATTTGGGCTTTGCAGAGGAGCTGGATATTGACAGGGCAGAATTCACATACATAGAATGCATAGGCCAAATGTTCTAGTAGCCTACTGTTCTGGAATATAGAACTCTACCTATCGTATTACTTGCTCAGTAACAAAGAAAATCTCTGCAAAATGTCTTCTGCCTGCTTGGTGTCACATATCCTACTATTTTACTTAAAAATCAGCATGAAGGAAGTTTTCATCAGACACTTTCTTCAGCCCTCACTTGCATGTTCCACTGAGAGTTTATGTGACAAACAGAAACTCTGGCCAGCCTTCACTTTAACAAGGCATCCTACCTCCAAACATTCACATTAGAAGTTATAAGCAATCATAACAACACAATACTTCCTTATTTTAGGGGGCTATGTGCAGCAACTTACAGTCAAATCGCTTTGATAGCCTTGATCAACATAAAATTTTTGACTGAAAAAAAAAGTAAATTCTGCAATACCCAATAAAAGCTTGTAACCAAAACACACCCCCCAACTCTGAACTTTGTTCTTAGGTGAAGCACTCATCTGGTGGTTTAAATGAGGCTTTTTCCACTACACTTCAATGTCTCTCCCACAAGTTACATGCTTTAACTTGGTCAGCCCTGAATGGCAGTTGGACTAGATGATCACTGTAGGTCCCTTCCAACTGAAGGAGTCTATTCTATTTTATTCTGAATTTCTCACAAAGCCAGAAACATTGAAAAATTGAAATTCTCTACAAAGCTGTATGTGTCATAATACACAAAAAACCCCAAAATAATTCCTAAAGCAAAAAAAACCCCACTTGAGGCCCATAAATAAATCCTTGCAAAACACACATACATACACCCACAACTGCCCATAAATGAAATGAAGTCCCTTCCACACTGTTTAAGACACCAGCTAAGACAGTGCTGTGGGGTAAGCTGATGAAAAATATGCTTCAGAGTTTCACAAGCACTATAATCTGCCCGTTTGAAAGTATAAGATAGTTGGGATTTCTAGTCCCACTAATTCTAACTGCTCAGAGGCGGTTGAAACAATAAATATCCTCTAAGATACACCAATGCTACATAATTCATCTATTTCTTTTCTTTTTTGTTTTTTCTTAAACAGCAGCTAACAGCCATAATCCACAGGTTGACACATATAAATGGAGTTTGCATGAATGTTTTTACAGGAAGAGGTTATTAAACATTTATGATACCAAATCACATATACAACGCATAAAATATTGGAGACCGGAATCCTTGTATGCATTAAAATTTCAGGCTGTTTATTTTACACTAACTAACAACTTTTTGTGGCTTTTAGAGGAATGCCTGAATGAAGTACATTTCAGAAATCATGCCTTGAGCTTCAAAGGGGTCGGATCACCTCTGTGTATTCAACCAAGGCAAAATATTGACCATGTACATTTTGTTATTTTTTCCTAAAATTTCAAAGCTGCCTGCTCTATTTATAGTTCTGAATAAAACACATAATTTAATAAAGGTTTACTTCTTCAATCTAGTTCAAAACCAGCTTTGACTGTGTTCTTGAGACACTGATAAATTACACATCAGTTGTACCAGGTATTTTGCCAGTCCACAAATAAGTAATATCAATCATAAAACACAAAAATCAAGAGATTGCTCCTTCACACATAAGTAAACAAATCTTACTGCTCTCCGTGAGAACACTTATCTGAATAGCTTCTCCTGTTCATAAAGATGGAAGTCTCAGACCCCACTCCAGATTTCTTTAGGGCCTGCTGTGGATATAGCCCTTAACAAAAGCTTCACACACCATCTAATGTCGAAACGCAACATTCCCAAGTTTGATGATGTTCTCACCCTGCACTAGATTGCTGATCTAGGACTCAAGACTAAAGCATAAGCAGTGTCTGTGTTCCAGCTGCCAATCCAGCGATTTAATGTTCAATCCCCTAAGAGGAAATTAAAAAAGAAACAACCAACCAACAACAACAAAACACCAACATGCTCTTTCTCTGCTCTGAACAGTCTCTGGTTTCGTGCAGGATAGGTTCTCTTTTTCCAGGTGATATAACTGTAGTTGAAGGCACAAAGCCTAGCAGAGCTGAAGCAAGCATGGCATACTATAAATCACAAAACATACAATACTTGCTTCAGGACACAACTAGGATGGCTTCAGGACAGAAGCACAGAAACTCTCTGAAGAAAAAAATGAAATATACTATTGATTCTTTTGTAAAAATCTATGGAAAGATTCATCCCAAACTTAAAACCAGAAATCTTTTTTGTTTTTTTCAAGGCACCGTAGCCAAATCCAAATGAAATGACTATTCGTTACTACAGGAAAGAACAAACTGAACCTGTGGTTACAAAATCAAAGTTACGAAATTAAGGAAACTTTTGACAAATATTCTGACACTGGGAGAGCACAGAATGGATTTCAGGGTGTCCAAACTTATGAATAAGCTGTGGCACATAGCAATTATTGTGGGTACTTTTGACGCTGAAGTTCCCTGAATTAATTTGAAACAATTTGAAACAATTTTAACTGATCACTCCGGATTTCTAATATATAAAATAGACAAACTTTACATAGGGGAACGAGCATTATAGTGTAATAAATGTCCTGAAAGAAACACAGCAACTTGAAAGTAAACAGTTAAAGAATTTCTTAGCAAATAGGATTAAACGGAGTGAAAAATGTTTCCCAGCCTTGGCATCCAGCAGAGCCTCACTGGTGCCTGGATAAGCAAAAGAAACCTTGTACACAGGCCTTGATATCTCCCCAGTAAAGTCGTATTTGCAGTGAAGGACATTGATAGAAATTCTCAAAAAAGTGTGCTGGGGAAAGGGGGAGGTTAGACAGAAAACACAGCACAGGCTTTGAGAACAAGAAGTCCTCTCCCAGGCTTAGATTTTCCAAACACCATTGACGTATGTGAAAGAAAACACAGACTATAAATCCTCATTCTCAGCGCACATTTCAAGCCATCGCTTAAATTATTCCTATCAGTCCTGCTGTCTGTTGCAGTCTCATTTCTACCTCCCCCAACACACAAATGATACTTTCCATGTTTTCAGCACTTTTTGCGCACCCCATCTGCAGGTGCAGCAAAGACCTTGGCAAGGGGCAAACCCATTATCACTTATGAAAACAGTTACACTGTATTGTTCATACTTTTTCAAGGTCTTGAGCAGAGCATAAATTCTCATGAAAACGAAGTTATTGCACTCTAAGCATCAGACACTAAACCAGGTAAGAGATGATTTTACAGCATTTTGTAACTTATAAACTCTTTTCTCTCTCTCGTGCCTTTGCTCTGTAATTCAAATATATATTTTCACAGCTCTTAACCAAAAAAGCCTCAGATATAATGCGGTAATGCAATATACTGAAAATGGGATATTGTTACTGACTTGTAATTCATTTTCAGGTAAATTCTACAGAGGGGATTTCAGTTTTTCTAAGAAATCTGTTTTATGTATTTCAAAAAACGAGGTTGCACTGATGGATTTTTAACATACTAAATACTGTTTTAAGTCTCTGCTGAATCCTAAGCAATAATGTTGGTTGTCTCATACGTTACTCACTGTTCTAGCCTGCACTAGTTTTTAAAAGCCTTATACTTCAAAAAGAAACTGTGTAAAGAATATAATTAATTTTTATTCTCCTTAATATATATATATTTATATTGCAGGTTGCCACAAATGGACCTGGTCTTGATCTGGCTCGTTGTTCCTTTTTCCTATGCATATACTTCTTTGAGAACTGGATCTAAAGAGGCATAGAGCATGGGAAAATGGGGCAACTGAGGTACTTCACCGTTCATTTCTAACGGCACTGCCAAGACAACTGTAGAGAAAACAGATGTATGAAGAAATGAAAGGTGATTAAACTCTCACTTAGCCATCAAAAACTGAGTAAAAAGATACTGGTGTTGTTTACTCTGATGTAATTATTGAATGCTGGTTTCATCCTGAAAACCTGATTTATTACAAGAATAATATTTTAATCATTTCTCCAACTACAGGTTTTAATTCATCGCTTGGCTTAATGTTCCATCTAAAAACATATGCATTGCGAAGAAGCTACTTCTGTAGTCCTTATTCCCATTAACCTTCCATTTTAAATAATGGGAATATTTAAAATTGCAATTTTACTGCAAAAAATGCAGCTCTGGACCTATGACATGGCTGCTGGGAGTCAGTCTTCACTGAATTCAGTTAGTGCTGACTGAGGTGGGTAAGGCCCAGTCACGCAAACATTAGCCAAGTGAGCTGTCTTCAATGTATTATTTTTTTCTTAGGACTTGATCCTTTAAGATCCTAAGCATGTTTTATATGATGCCTCATGTGTGAAATTACAAATTCTTCTCTTGGAAAAATCAGACACTTAACAGTAAATCAAATAGTAAACATGCTTATTTTTTCTTCTTCTTTTGCCCACAGGTATCTTGGAAGTGGAAGTGTAGAAGTTTTCTACTGAGTGAAAAAAGCCAAGAGAAATGGTCATTAAACACATTTTCAATGTTTCTGTTCAATTAATTTTATCTACTCTAAATAGCAACGTATCACATCAAGTCTGGAGAATAAAATATTACTATTCTGAAACAATGTAACCGTACATACCACATGTCAAATACAAATCTAATGTTTCAGTCACAAATCAAAAGTCTGTGTTACCCTGCATCACAAATTCTACGAAGTCTTGTATAGCTGTGCACTTAGAAGACTAGGTGCACTGCAAGTCATTTTACTCAGTGGTTATTGTTATGCTATACTATTCAAGCCTAAATTAATATTTTACTGTTTCATTTCTCTGTAATCTAATTGCGTCAGAGGACTATTCTATTTACATGTCACTTTTTTCCTTAAATTAACATGCAATAAAAAAATTGCATCCACAACTGTATCTTTATTCAGTGCTTTCATATCATAGCTTGTTGTAAAGGAGATAGAAGCACACAAACGATATGTTACTTTATTCACTTGTGAGAGAAGAGTTTTTTGAATATAAAAATATTAAATCTAATAACTGACATTAAAATCAAGAGGATTGTTGATTTTTATCTTTCTAAAATTCTTTGTGAGCAATTCTAGTTGTCACTCTTCTTAATTACCACTGGTTACTGACCCCAACTTTCCTGACTAAAGTCAAAACTTTACAAAATGTAACACACCTCTTAACTGTTCACAAACTCTACATTTTTGTTTTAACTCCAAGACACCAGTCTTGGTAAGCATATGTAAAGTGATGAAACACAGGACATACAAATACTCCCAGTTACCAGGAGAAATCACTCAGTAAGGACAGATATATCATGCAAAAATTCTGCTTACACATACTGCCTCCAGAGCAGAAATGTTATATAGGAGTCCTATGTTACCCATCTACAGTTTCAGCCAAGTAACAGCCATGTGAAGGTGCATTTTCCTGAAACACACGCAGTTATCTTCTAGTTTTAACTGCACGGTTCATCCATCTGCCCACACAAATCTCCCTAGCCAAAAGAGAAGGTGCATACTGCTGTACATACAAGAGTATATGCTACTTAATCACTTCTACATATAAAACACCTAAGTCATCCAGTTCAGGACTGGCAATAAATACATGACAGAGGTCATGAAACTAAACCCATAGCACAGAAAACTATAAATGTTAAATCGTGAACCACCTAGAATAATAATTTCATTTCAAACTACCTAGAATAATTTTTCAAATTGAAAAATCTGTATTTTACAGTGCAGAACAACCTCAGAATATTCCCCAAACAGAAGACTATTTCATCAGTAATAAATCTGTAATGTTAATAAAGTGTAATATTGCAGTTGTTACAGTTATTCTATGTAGCATGTAATCTGTAGGAACATCATGTAAACACACATGAAAACAGTAATTCAGGTAATTCCTGAATATTCAGGGGGGGGGAAGGGAGGGTGTCTAAATTGTCTAAGGCACCCCCAAGAACAAATATATTTACCTAAAAAATAAATATACTGGGAAATATATATTTATTGTATATTAATGCAGTGAATATTACTAAATGAATCCACTGTCTCCAAATAAAGAGCACAGCACAAGGAGAAAAAGAAAATAGTTTAGCTTAGTCTAAGTTACAATGCCTACACTTTTAAAAATTTCTGGCCAACTAAAATTTCCTATTTGTTTTGGTGTTGCATTCTGTAATCACAACTTAAAAGCAGCATAAAGGGTAGAAGGGGTGACATCACAATCCCTTTCTTCCTGCCCTGGTAGTCTATTTCTGAATTTGCAGCTCCTGTGGCAGCTTTAAAACCCTTCCATATGCAACTAATTTAGTAATACAGCAGATTAAAAACACCCAACACACTGCAGTTTCCTGTTGTGATAGTGGGTTATGCATGAAAAAGATCTCCTTGAATAGAGGAATCCAAAAAGTGTCAGTCCTAGCAAAAAATTAAGGAGCCGGAGTGTGCAACCAGAAGCTGAAAAGGTAAGCGCAATGGCGTTGTAAACTCTTAGTTAAGGTCACTTACGGTTGTGGAACAATTCTCTAAGGAACACACATCGTTCAGATAAATCAACTAGAAGCAGAAACCAGATTTTCTGAAGAAAAATTACTGCATTAATTCAATGGTGCTGACTAAACACCTGACCTAAAATAGCTCGGTTTGGGACTAATCTGGAAGGTTTTACTATAGCAAACAAATGCTACTGCAATTTAATTAATGAGCTCTAATTCTTCTGTCTTTCAATACTTCGCTTGACACGCAGCCCAGAAGTACGAGGTACGCATCCGCTCTTTTCCTCATTAAAACTGTGCCAACCTTTAACAAGTCCTGGGTGTGGTGCCCCCAAAAGCCCAGTCAAACCCGTCCCCTCTGCCGTGGCTCGCTGCAGCTGGGGCCGCGCGGGGCTCGCCCCCGCCTGCGCCCCGGCCGGGACCGGCCTCTCCCGCGTTCTCGGCGCTCCCCCTGCTGGCACTTCCCCGGTGAGCACGGAGGGAGCCGCCCGCGCTGCCGGGCTGGAGCGGCAGACAGTAGGCACGGCACCCCAAAGGACACTGCCCTTACACCAGCAGAGGCGAAGGACAGAAAGGACTGGATATTTATAAAGTATAGAGGGAGACACGAGCTATTGCTGGGAGGAGAGACTTCTGGGCCTTCAGGGTTTTTCCTGTTCTCTTCTGACCTGTTTCTGTATCACAACCCCCTTCAGAATCTGGGATTACGATGCTCATTCTCATCAGCAATCAGTATCCTTTACCATTTTTGATAGTGAGTTTTGATACATGCACACTGTGGGGTGGTTTGGGTTTTGGTTGGTTTTTTTTTTTAAGAAAAAGAAATCTACTAGAAGCTGAAAAGTTAAAATGTACCGGAATGACTCATACGGTCACACCCACTTCATAAAACCTGCAGTGCAAGGCAGTCGGAATTCAGTCCTCTCGGGACAATAAATTATTACCTTTTTTCCCTCCCATAGGACCCCTCCTGCTGGATCAAAGCCTTATTAGTTGTGGATATAGAAAGCTGTACATCAAGTGAAAAAGGGAAAGCAGAAAGGAAAAATCTTACCATGAAGAAAGGTTAATGACATATCAATATCCTTGTATTTTTTGTGGTTTGAGGGTTTTTTTCTTATAACGTGTCAAGGCAGTTAAATTAAGATGAAACACTATTTTAATTCTAAGTAAGTATTGTTTTGCATTAAATGTATTTTTTTCCATTACCATATGATACCCTTCAAGGAAGAAAAGCACTACCCACTGTCAGAGGGAACCTGAAAGCGACAATACACTATCCCTTTACTGGAGCACAATGCACTACTATAATTAAATCGTTAATTTAATTACCTAACTATTGCTGAATCACAGATCTATAGCTCTTACATGGAAGTGCCCGCTTTTAGCCAACTAAAGGACTCTGCTTTGAGTACTGCAAAGTACCACTAGGTGTCGGAAGCCAGCACGATCGTAAGTGGCCCTGCACCAGTGCAAGCAAGCAACATTCCTTTCGATAGAGCATTGGAGCAAGGAGCAGAGGACATACTACAGGATCAAGCCAATCTAAGCAGAACATCGAGAAAAGCTGACAAAGAGGAAACCATGAAAGTAAAAGTCACACTCAAAAAGCCATCATTTGTTTTGCTTTTAAAAGCGTAAGTGGTATAAATCCACAATAAATGTATGCAATAAACAAAACCACCATATATACTTTAGTTCAAGTTCACTTTTGCTAAATAATACATAGTACTTTTATTTACTTTTCTGACCATAGTTAACTGTGGAGGTGATGTTTTAGAGAATTACCTTAAATAATTCACAAACCTTCTAAGATGTGCTATGAGAGAGGGTAGTTGACTCAAGGGTTATCTGCCAGCAAAAGCAGAAGAAATCTCCCTTCCCTGCTCCTATACTCCCTAGAGTATTAGTTCTTTGCCACTTGGTATCCTGAATTGGCACGACATCCTGTAAGACAAACAACAATACTAGTGCACAAGTGGCTGCTGGAGAGAGATGGAAAGGACCATCTTTCACTGATCACTGGCAGTTAGATGATCTTAGCTTGATTATCAAACCAAATGCTAACAGTTAATGAAGGGGTGTGCCTCTAGATAGTTTGGGGTTTTTTTCCCCATCTAGGAAACACTTCATAATTATTGACATTGAATTACAACTACAATTTTGTCACCCAGTGTTGGAATCCATCCATGAAACATGAGCATAGGTATCTAACATGAACATCATTTATGTGGGTGTTTGTTTTATTTTTAAACTATTCTACTTGAATTTCTACTGTAATCTAACTCTGAGTATTATCACAATGGATGTGGCCAAAGTATTTACAGTTCTTACCTTAGTCTCTCTCTCTGAAAAAAGTAAGCAATTATACTGACCCATTGACTGTAAACACACTGACATTTATATAAAACAACAGAACTGCTCACTGTTAAAAGGAATTATCCTGCTTCTCAAACTTCCCTTCCATGTTCCAAACATTCCGCTGTGGAAGTTCCAGAGTTCATCCAACTTTGCAGTGAGTGAGTGGGTTTAGCTCTCCGTGCTGTTGAAAAGACAATTTACTTTTCTTTTTCCCTGTTTGTTTCCTGCTAGCTTAGAAACCTAAATGCACTCCCTGATAGATCAGAGGGTTACCTGAACTCAGGGCACGCGGAAAAGGCACTCCTAGAAAGAGGGAGGAATGCAACAACTCCCTTCCACGACAGCAAAGAGCTATTAGCTCTGCTCAGCACATTTTGGTTAGCTCAATGTATGAGGCAGAAACTAATGTGGTATATAACATTTTTATCTGATTAATGCCCTTAGAATTTGTCCAAATGATTGAACTAGCCTGTCTCCAGTGTTTTTCATTGCTTCGATACTTTCACGGCTAGCATACTGACAAATCCTAGTACAGCTCCTACACATTAATATTTTCCATAATCAAACCAACACCGCACGAATGATTGTCGCTTTGTAGGAAGTTATCTTCACAATTGATGCAATAACAAAAAGTGTATAAATTACTATGAGACAGTCCATAAAATTATTTCAACAAGAGCCTCAAATAGGCAAAAGAAGACAACTGTAAGTGATACTACTGAGATCTCGATCAAGAAAGGTTACCATTAAATAGGCAGCAGTAAAACGTGAGTCTGTTACACCTCCTCTACAATTCTCTAACTTACTATCATACACTCCAAGTTTTGGTCATCGTGGGGTTTTGGGTGGCTTTTTTTGTAGTCGGTGTATTCATAGAAAGTGCAGATAATCAGTAGAAGACGAAATATTTATCACAGGACCTGCCAATTGTTAATTGCTAACCAGAAACACGAGGCAATTACCCTTTAAATTGTAATTGCTCTCATGTGATGGTCGTTTATAGCATTACAATCACTCCATCAAAGTCCTTTGAATGGGTGCTTTGCCTCAAGCCATTTTCTGTATCTTAGGTAAATCATCACAATAACACTCAACACATGAACGTTAGCATTTAAAAAAAATGTAATTCACTTCACGCATATGTTATCTTGTGTTTATCACTTTCATAGCCACTGACATGCCCTCTTGTAGTTTTGTTAAGCTCCCTGTTCTGTTTGGTTCTGACGTTGCAGGGTCGAATGGTCTGGCAAAAATAAAGTTTGTTATGAATCAGGACTCAAAAAAACCCCAAACCACGGAAGTTTAAATAGCAACTAAGGGAAATGTGACAGAAAGATCTTACAGAGTAACAATCATATTAAAGTAATTTTAAAAACCCCATATACACAAAATGCATGTTAAGTTTCTAAGACAGAAGAACACTGCACATCTTTTACAATGCAGTCACATGCCAATTCGGGAAAGTTTAGTCATTGTGTCATCTGTTTACAATAAATTTGCAAGTATTTAAAACATGGGCGGCTACCTCAGCCTTTCCTTTCATGCCTGAACATGGTTTTCTGCTAACAGTTATACCAACGCAAAAATATAGTTGCTAATACACTTTTTTTTAACCAAGCAGCAGCAAATGTCCTTAAATGTATGTCTGTCTTGTTTAGAATTATAAATTAAAACTACTAATACTACTTTTAAAGTGATTGCATTAAATGCAAAAATGTCCTCAGTAGCAAAAATTCTCAGAGTAGTTCTGACAGAAATCTATGCAAGTTTTTATCACCCTTTAAAAAGATACTGATTTTTTTTAAAGAGCTGCACAACATGGAAATTCCTACTCCTAGCCTCCTAAGTACAATTTCTAAACCAAACTACTTCAGAAGATATAAAGAGAAATTCTAGGAAGACTTTCCCAAGTAATTCAGTCCAATGGAAAGTGTAGGAAGGAAGACTCACCAGTCTAACTACAGCATGAATCTAAAAGACTGCTGTACTACAAAAATACTGTATTAGCTTCCTGTGTCTTTTGAAATTAAGGCTTTTTTCCTAAAATCTATATTCCAATTCCAACCTAGCCAGATAATAACACCATCAATGACCGAAGGCTTTTTTAAAAGTCCACAAATTCACACATTTCATTGACACTAAAATACAAATTTTAAAACTGACATCACAGTGGCAATCCTTCTGTTGCTTAAAACCATTTGTTCAGCTATTAAAATAAGCACGATATTAATTGACAACTAGAAACAAGAATATAAGAAAGGAATGATGTCTCTATTGATGCTTCTGATTAGATGTTACCCATAACACTAAATATATTACAAAGATTCACTTCAGAAATTGTCATGATTTCATCATTTTTCCAGACCAAACTTTATTCTTTCTGGGACTAATCTGCAGGACTAGGAAGCAAGCTAACTACAAGTGTACATAATGGTCAGTTTCGGACTAATCATCCTCAACACTGAATAATTTCCTAGTAATTTTTATATAACATTACACCCAGGGTTCAAGAGTATACCCCTTGATTGTTGTGCACTGGCAATCAAAGCAGATTACTCAGCAATAATCTTCCTCTCTTGTCTTTTCTTAAAATTGATTTCACCTGATAAATGCAGAAAAAGAATCTGCAGATTTCTCTGCAGATTGTGGGTTTATGTTGGGTTTTTCGGGGGTTGGGGGATGGGGGTGGTGGGTTGGTTGGGGTTTTTTCCACTAAAAAGAAAAGCTGTAACTTCTAAATTACATCCTAACTGTTTTTAAAAGCTGTAGATTTCTGCGTGTGGGATTAGAAGCACATGAAGACAGTGCAATTGCCATCCCTGTTAGTCTATTCAGAAAAGCTTTACAGTAAAACATGTGTCAGGTATGCAAAGTAATTTCTTTACTTGCAAGCACATGTAGTCACCTCCTAGAAGTTTCATGCTGATAAAATAAATAAATAAATTTTAAAAAAACCCAGGCTGCTCAGATGGATATTCAAGAGATTTTTTTCTTGTTACTAGAAGGAGAGAAAAAAAAATTTAACTACGTATGTATGTATGAAGAATATTCATAGTCACCATCAAAAAATCTCACTTCTGTCATGCTTTGGCACAGTTAACAAAGAGCATGTAAATCCCATTACATTTTACAGAAGAAAATAATATTCCTTCCTGAGAAAATATAGAAAACCTTACAGGAAAAAGTGCTGGATTATCTGGTTTCTACCATCTCACTGCAAATACATCACTGTTCATAAAAGGTGACATGAAGTTCTTTGAAGTCTAGAATTAACATGTTGTCTCAAACATGTTCAGCTCTGCGTGAAAGCTAGTTCATTATCTCTGACTGTATAAACTCAAGCAGTGGTGACTGTTTACCAAAACAACCTGTAAATGTGTTGGCCTGTGTTTGTAGAGGATAAGGACTGTGCCATCCCAGGCCCACTTCAGACCGTAAAAGTGGTTCTTTTCTCACCCTTATCTGAATCATCCTTGAACAGACGGACTCTGAACAGAGTTTACACTCCTTCTCTTTGATCAACTTTATAAGAACATCAGAACGGTTTACTTTGAAATGCACACATTTCTTTCTTGCAGTGCAGGGAAAGGACACGATGTTTTAAGACATGAACAGATAAATTCAAGCTAACTAGTCATTTTCTCAGTGTTTCTCATCCTGTCCAATATCCTGAAACATAACTGCTCATTGTTAATCTTATTCTTAAATTCATAAGAATTAACTCATTCTACTACCTATTAGGTAACTCAAACCTTCTCACCCTACTTTCTCTAAATGACCTAACAATTTGCCATGCTAACGCCACTGTGACCTAGTTCCAAACCTTCCCTCCGTGAAGACTTACTTAAAACTCTGATACTTCATAGGCTGAAGACAACAACCAACTGTACCTCACACACTTCAGGGGAAGATTAGAGTCGTAATTACAGCACTCTGCCTCGTGGACAGCAGTGAAAAACATCTAACCTTACATTTCCAACCAACTCCTAGTACAAACAACATCTACCCACCTTGACTTGATAAAGAGCAGCGTGTTACTCATAGGCATATTGGGAAGATACTAGTATTAGTGCTTCTCCACATTTTTTACCCGTTTGCAAGCTCAACGACTACTTACTTGTTCCTATCTCAAGTCAATCTCCTGAGCTGGTAGAAAGGCAATAGTGTTCTTCCAAACCTGGCTTCAAGCAGGTAAGGGGGGGGCTCGAGATTTGGGGTTACTCTCATAAAAGAAGCTTCTTTATATCCTTCTTTGTCACCGGTACCTTCTGAATCCCTGTCTTTTGTAACAGGGGTTAAGGACTGAAAATTACGATGTAGCTCAAGAGTCGAGGCCAGTTTGGGCAGCATAAAAAGCGCAGGCCACGATGCGACTATCAGCAGCGACGTGGCCAAGAGACGAGTCAGAGCTGAACTTGGCGCCAGGTCAGGTAGCCTTGAGTTGTCCCAACTACCGTGCTCCAAGATTAGGCGGATGTAACAATCACCTGAAAGGGAAGATTAAAGCGCCCCTCAATGAGGTCCTTTGTTCTCGGCCTCATTTGATGCTTCGCGGCCTTTTCAAACCACGTCGCGGAAGGCGCTTTAAATGTTTGTCCCCAGAGCCGGGGCGGCCTCAGTGAGCGGGGGAGCACCGGCAGACATGGAGAAGGGGCCCTTCTCGGTGGAGTGGCTGGCCCAGAGCAGCCGCGGCGGAGCCCGGCCCATCGCCGCTGCCCGCCGGCCCCGCTGCCCTCCCGGAGGCGCCGGCAGCCAGGAGAGCCCGGCGCTCCGGGACCGGGAGGCCGCGGGCGGCAGCAGCCTCGGGCACGAAGAGGAGGCGGGCGGCAGCGTCGTGCACGGGCGGCCCCGCACCAAGTTCTCGGCCGCGCAGCTGCAGGAGCTGGAGCGGAGCTTCCGCGAGCAGCGCTACATCGGCGCCAGCGAGAAGCGGCGCCTGGCCGCCGCGCTGAACCTCTCCCAGAGCCAGGTGAGCGCGGCCGGGCCCGCCTCTGCCCTCCGCCCGGGCGGGGGGACGGGCCCCGCGTGGCCTCAGCCCTCGCACCCCTCCTAAACTGCGGGAGAGGAGCGGCGTCCTCGGGCCGTGTTTGCGGCGCCTTCATCGCCGGGGGGGGGACTGAGACAGCTCCCCCCGATGCGGCGGGTCAAGCCACCTGTCACCCTTATGCCTCTGGCAGAGAACGAAGTCACATCCCTGCTTCCGCCGGCACAGCTCTGCTGTCCGCCGCAGCCCTGTATTAGACAAGACCCAGATGGAAAACGGTGAATACAAACTATACAAGCACAAACCTCTCCAGAGGTAAAAATACTTGTGCAATTACCGGAATTTTAATTTTCAGGTCAATTCTTCCTTAAAACTATGTATATACTTGGCAGTATTGCACGATTTCTCACCGAATAGAACTAGCCCTACCCAGCCCTTTTAATCCCACTGCACCAGCCTGGAGTTACAGCCTTGGTCCAAATCCAACCTCTGAGTATCGGCTTGCTGTGAACCATGGAGTTGTTCAGCTTGATTCCTCCTCATGCCTAGAGAATTACTCGACACTGACTACAGATCAGTGTTATTAGCCCTAAATCTTATAACTGTTAATATATTCCGTTACTCTGATACTAAATCTGACTTCAGGATGTATTACTGTATGCAAAATGGACAAGTGGGTTGATTCTTAAGTCTTTCTTTCTTATCCTCAGATAAAAACCTGGTTTCAGAATCGTCGTATGAAGTTTAAACGTCAGACTCAAGATGCCAGGGTGGAAGCTCTTTTCTCAGGCTTGTTTTTGCCTTATCATTGTTACCCAGATATTGCTACCTCCAGCTATTCCCATGGGATGGACATCAATGTCTCTTCTACCTCTACTGTTTCTCTTCACCCAGCTATGCCAAGTTGTTACCCTGCCTTGTTGTTACCTTCTGTTCCAGCTCAGTCTCTTCAGCCACCTTTGCCAAGTCCAGCTTTACTGTTGCCTCCCAGCCCAGGATTATCTTGTTATTCTTCTGTAATTCCAACAATGACTCTAAGTGATGACCGTAAAAGACTGAGGTTCCAGTCACATCTTCCTTCCAGTTAAAAATGCCAGATTACCTGTAATCTGTATAGAAGTGCCAAAGAGTAATTATTTAACTTATTTTGTTATGTTAAATTGATGATTCAATTTTATTTTTTATCAAATTTTGGGGTTTATGTTAAAGAATAAAATAATTTGCCTGCATTAGAGAAGTAATACTGAGGGCTTAAGCAGAGGACTTGAAACTTCATGTATTCTTACAGTCTTCACTATGCTGTGTTGAAACTTTTATATAAATTCTCCTACACAAAGGTTTTGTTTTCAGAAAACCACCTATAATCTGTGAAGATCTCCACTGAAAAAGGGAGATTACACTGCAGTTTACATAGTAATTATATCATGTAATAGATAAACGTTAAAAACTTTGACCATTCTACTTAGATGTGGATTTTCAAGGAAAGATTTGTAAATTTCAGTAAACACATTGAAATGAAAATGGTACCAAAGGTGGCAGCCTTATGAACAAAATGGAACAAGCTGTCAAGTATTGTCTTTTATCAGTATATTCTGCACCATTCCTAAAGTGGTCTCCCTTTACATTTAAAATCTGGTGATGAAAACATTGGAGATGTTCACAAGTTCAGGTCTCCTGGGACACTCGAAATGAAAATGTTTCAGTCTGCGCTCCTAAAGTTTCAGCTGTAACTTGGCAGTCTCACTAATTTAAAACTGCAAGATACTCTTAGGTTTGCTATCCGGGCGGTTCTTAAAAATCCCAAAGCAAGCCTTACGGAGGACGGCAAAGCTGAGCCTTTAGGGAATAATGAGAGAAAACCAGAGAGCCTGTATCAGCATAAAGCAACTGCAGCAGGTGTGATTACATCTCCTACCCTTCCCCCAACCCTCCTAAACCTGCTTGCCAGGTGTCCGTCAAGGAGAGGAGAAAAAAAAAAAAATCCCAAACCCCCTTCCACGTAGAGATTGTTCAATAAAAACAAAAGTTGACAAACAGGGTCTACAACAGCCTTGTACCATGCCTTCCCCTCTTGTTAACAGTTGTGCTGTGGGGCTGAGGAGAACAAAGTTGAACTCAACCTTCGGTAGACAACAGGTCTACTAAGTGAAAAGGCAATCCCTGAGCCTGCTCTCAGGCACCCCTGCCTTTCCGATCCGGGAGAGGCTTAAGGAATTTCTTCCCCCTCCCAACACGCACCACCTCAGTGCCGTTCCAGGACAGCACTGCTCCGAGATGCACCTAGGCAACTGAAAGGACAACACGTGCATTCTCGGTCACTTTAAACTCAGACGATGCAATGCAGGGAACATGCAAAATGCATATACCTTGAACAGTCGGCCTGTAATTCCGTATCTTGCTTTCCCCAACGATCAGCAAGTTTGCTTCCAACGTTCAACCTGGATCCTCTTGGAGTTAAGGATGCATCTAGCTTGGCGAACTGTAATTGGAGAAAATTCGCTTTTCCCCATCCAAGTCATTCTTTCACAAGTGAGAAGCCCCTAGGCTATTATATCGAAACTCTTGATGGCTCACTGGGGCTGGGGCACAGGGTGAAAATTTGGACTACAATGCAGCAATTAACTTAGTTTCTATTGCATTTAAAAGTCCTTTTAGGTGAAATAAACCTCATTACAGTCTAAAAGATCAAGAATTTAAGTGTTAACCAAGCTCCTTCAAGAGAATTGAAAACATCCCAGGAAAAACTGAAAAGCAACGAATCTCAGGATTGCTAAAGCAAAAACTTGAGCTGCTGCCTTTAAATTTTTCTTCTAAAAGGCTCAATTTACTAAGACACGGTTCAAGATACACAATTACCATGGGTATTTAGTGGTGAATCAAAGGCCAAATTTGCAGATTAAAAATCCCATTTAGAGGATATGGCTTTGAAACGAACGCAATTATGGTCTTAAACTTTTTACCAGGTTTGTTTTGGTTTTGATTTTTGTAATTGTAAAACTTTCACATTCTATACTGAAGGCTTGAACTCTTTAGTTCATGTTTAAAGACATGCCGACTTAATTAGCATGTGATTAACACAGCTGGTGCTTTCAGGTGGAAGACGGGTTAATACATTGATTAATATGCAGCAGAGAAACGCACCAACGGTTTATCCTTCCTCGTGGAGGAGGTGCTTAGCCAAAAGCCCAGTGCAATGCAACAAGTAAGGTCCAGGCTCCCAGACACACAGACTATCTCAGCATGAGCAGGAAAGTCAGATAAGATGTATTAAAACACCTAAATCCTTCCCCATTACCCAAAGCAGGAGTCCAGGTGACTCCTTTGCATTGCACAAGTGCAACCTTTATAGTATAGCGTTGGCACATATAACTCTGTTCGGATGTTATTCTTGTAGATATATGCGTATGGAAATCTGGGGATGTGCAATGAAAACCAGTTTCCTAACATGCCCATTTCAGACTAAATTTAATAGCTTTGCCATACACCATGGGAAATTTGGTAAAAGCAAGTTTCTGTTACAGCTTTTCTCCCTCCAGGTCCCTTACAGAAGCTTCCTTTCAGTCTATCTTTTGAATGAAAAAGGTAGATTACCAGTGTTTAAAAAATTAATAGCCTAGTCAAACAAAAAATTGAGTGGCATAATATCCAATAAATTTTAATATCAAATAGTACAAATATAAAAATTCTTTTCACATTTAACTTAAAACAATAAACAAATACTCTGCCAAATTCAACGAGATTCTGAGCACAGGATAATACATTACAGCATACAACACTTCCCCTGTGCCTGCCCCCTTTCCCTCCCCTATAATGCATATACAGTGTGGCATTGCTTGTCCATTTTGTTCTGAATAACTGGACGGAAAGAAGGATGAGGAAGAAAGTGTTGATGGTAGTAGGGCAGCTCGTTTGCCATAAAGCGGTAGGTGCTTTGCGATGCATCGTATCTGGGAAAGGAGAAGCTGAACTGCACAGCAGGCACAGGGGGGAAAGGCAGGAATCTCTGGGGCTGTGGAGCAAAGGGGTAGTGGAGACCATCCTGGAATAGGGCTGGCGTGGTCCCTGACGGGTAACTGTAGAGTGGAGCAGGAGACACGAGGCTGTGCTGGTGGTCCTGTATCTGCCTCTTCAGTTTCATCCTCCGGTTCTGAAACCAGGTCTTGATCTGAGTAACGAAAAAAAACCGGGGTGGGGGGTGGAAGAGTCAAATCAGGGACTTTGCTTAAAAGTAATGTGCAAACGATGAACAACTATATCTCAGCTGCTTTTGCCATTTTGCTGCACTCGAATGGACAGAGTTGGACTGATTCTTTCGCCCTCGTTAAACGAGGGCAGAGGATCTGGGGGATGTGGAGGGGAAGAGTGCCCGTGTTCAGCGAGTTTTAAGACCGTATATAAGCTTTGCAACGTCTATGCAGGTGGCTGTAGATCAAGGACAAGCAGTTTACCATACTAAGAAATAAAGGAACCTTGATAAAAGGTAAATAAAGCGCTCCCAAGTTCTTCGCGTAATCCCCGGGGCATCCCACTACCCTTCCCACACCCTGCTAAACCCAGCCGAAGACAGCTCCCTCTGCTCAGGGCGGCGAAGCCCGACGCAACACCGCCGAGCCGGACTGCCCCTCCCCGACGGGGACGGGGGGGATCCGCTTCCTCCGGGACCCACCTGGATCTCCGAGAGCTGCAAGGCAGCCGCCAGCTTCCTCCGCTCCGAGGCCCCCAGGTACTTTTGGCGCTGGAAGGTCTTCTCCAGCCGGCAGACCTGTTCCGAGGTGAAGGCGGTCCGCGCCCGCCTCTGCCGTCCGCGGGTCCCGCCCGGCGCCGCCGCCACGGAGCGCTCCCCGCCCGCGCTCTCGCTCTCATAGCCCGAGGATTCGTCGGCGCTCAGCCAGCCGCCGTCGGGGGCTGCAAAGAAGGAGAGAAGGGGCGGCGGTGAGGCCTATTCCCCCGGCTGGGGGAGAGGGGTGCCTCCGCTTCCCTTCGTCCTGCCGACGGGAGCGCCATGTGTCCCCCGCTCGCTCCCCTCCTCTCCCTCCCTGTCCCCTCCGCACCTACCTGTCTCCGACGGGTACGCATCGGTGGGCTCCCGGGGACTGACCCGGCCCCGCTCCGCCGCGCAGGGCTCGCCGTCCGCGGGCTGGCTCAGCCGCGACGCCCCCCGTCGGGGTTCGGCTCTGACCAGGAGGGGAGCACTGCCGAGCGAGGTGGGGGCGCGGGGAGGGGGCGCGCAGCAGATGTGGGGCCTGACCCCGTGGGGTTTGATCTCGGCCAAAGGGAGTTCGGCCTGGTTCATGATGGAGAGGGGCTGGGGGACCGCCGGGCTGGGACCGCTCTTATATGGGCGCTCCGGTCCCGGGCGGGCTCGTTTGCAAGTGTGAACCCACATCAAAGTGGGAATCGAGCAGAGCTAACAGCTGCCAGCGAGGAGGAAAGTTCACACGTCTGGCAAATGTCTACAGCCCCTGGCTCCAGCGTGTCTGCAGGGCCGGGGAGACCCCCTTGAAGTGCAAACCTGCCCCTCTCCCCGGAGGGCAGGGCACGGGCAGGCCCAGCCCCGCAAAGGGACGTTTACAGATGCCGCCGGTGCCGATAACAGCCCGGTTTTACCCACTCCCTTTTCAGCCGCGGGGTCCCGCATTGCGCGGGTTCTCGAAACCTGGGATGAGGGATAACGTAAGGGCGGCAGCGCCTGCCAGCTCCGCCGGCGGGCGCTTCACCTCGGGGGACCTATGGAGACCGGCCGCCCTGGGAAAAGCCGGGGCGGGGGGCCGCTGTCAAGAAGTCCCTATCCTCGATGCTGAGCCCTCACCCCCGGGGACCACGGCCGGGCGGTGGGGTTAGCAGGGTCGCGGGCCCTCTCAGCTTGAACTTGGCGCCGCCTGTCTAGCCAGAAAACGCAACCGATCTCCCAAAGAGTTCAGCGATCAAAGCACTAAGTGGGCAGTGAAGCTCGCACCTCATCAACTTCAAACTATCCTAATCCACACGTTGCTTCCCGAGAAGGACGATGTCCTTGTTATGCAAGGGGGGCACCAAGACACACACACACATATCCTCCTCCTCCCACAAGCAAAGCTTGGTTGGGGAAAGGCTGGCTGGAAAAAGGGGCAGCTCAGCCGGTGTCCAGGCTCTTCTTGTGTCCAACTTACCGCCAGCTTTATCTACCCCAATGAAAAAGATCACACCAACCACGACCCCACTGGCAGTAGAAATACTTGGATAACCCTTGATGCTTCCTAAAGACCAGGGGAAGTGTTCATCATCCCTGTAATGGGGTAAATGCACTAACAGGACCTCAATTTCCACTAAACTCCTCCAGGTTCCCTCTGGGATGCACAACTGAAAGAAAGCGGGCACCATAAACCTGGGTCTAACTGGACAGGAGCTTGTTTCTTTCTAAGAACAGAGCAATAATCTCGGTTCCCACATATAAAATCATAGAATGATTTAGGTTGGAAAGGATATTTAGGATCATCAGGTCCAAGCATTAACCCAACACTGCCAAGTCCACCACTAAACCATGTTCCTAAGCAGCACATCTACACATCTTTTAAATACTTCTGGGGTTGATGACTCCACTACTGTGGAGCCTGTTCCAATGCCTGACAACCCTTTCGGTGAAGGAAGTTTTCCTACTGTCCATCTAAAACTACCCTGGTGCAGCTTGAGGCCATTTCCTCTTGTCCTATTGCTTGTTACTTGGAAGAAAAGACCAACACCCACCTTTCTGCAACCTCCATTCACATAGCAATAAAGTCTTCCCTGAGCCTTCTTTTCTCCAGACTAAACAACCCCAGTTCCCTCAGCTGCTCCTCAGACCTTTCCCCACTCCATTGCCCTTCTCTGGACTCACTCCAGCACCCCAATGTCTTTCTTGTAGTGAGAGGCCCAGAACTGAACACAGTATTCAAGGTGTGGCCTCACCAGTGACAAGTACAGGAGGAAGATCACTTCCCTAGTACTGCTGGCCACATTATTTCTGATACAAGCCAGGATGCTATTGGCCTATGAATCCCACCTGGTCCATAGACCCTGTGTGTGCCTAAGTGGTGTAGCAGGTCACAGAACATTTTGCCTTGGATTATGGGCTCTTAATTCTGCTTCCCTTCCCCATCTTCCAGCTCAGGGGGTTGTGTACCCAGAAAGCAACTGGTCTTACTATTAAAGACTGAGGCAAAGAAGGCATTAAGCACCTCAGCCTTTTCCTCATCCATAAGAGTAGATGTGAGTATTCTTTCTCAAAAAAAAAAAAAAAAAAAAAAAAAAGAAAAGGTCAAACACTCCAACCAAACCAACCCCCCTCAAAACTCCACAACTTCTAATGAGAGATCAGGGAAGAAAATCATCGTGCTACCCATTTTCATGGTTTCAAGGAGTCCTGTAACTTGATGGCCACTAGAATGGACAGTGCGTTATTGACCCCTCCTGCCCGCACAAGGGCCGCACCAGCTCATCCCAGCTGTGGCCCCAGGAGAGTGATAAAGCCCAGGCACTAGAGCAACGCAAACACCTTACCAAGCCCACAGATCCCGGGAGAAGGATTCCTCCTAAAGCTTTGCTTGCAACACCAGCCCCTAAGGGCAGGGATGGGAGAGGCTGTACTTGTCTCAGCACAGCCCTCACAGAGAAATCATCCAGCTCCTTATGGGGTGTTGGGCACAGCCACTAGCAGAGATTCAGTTACCACTGGCACAAGACTGTAATTTTGGACAATATACATAAGCCAATACAAATGCCTAAGCAGTTGAACACTGAGCTGGAGACCAGATTCCCTCCCTGAGTCAGAAATACACACCTGTGAGTGCCACTGACCCAACCAAAATCACTGTAACGGGGGAGCGTTACACTGTAATGGGGGAGCCCATAGCACTTCCTAGACACGTTTCAGTCAAACAGGGATAGGTGATTCACTGCTCCCCAAAATGAGCTAAGTGCCTGCACATTAGTTTTAATAACTGTTTCTGAACTATTCCACCTGTGTATAGTCCCTTTTTTTTCTGGAGCAAATGCACCACCATATTTACTATCTCCATCTTATTTCAGAGCAGCCTTTTTTAAACAACCTCGTGTGTGGACAAATCCAAGCAGAGAAACTCCGCCATGTATCAATTCATCCACAGCAAGTTGTTCTTCATAATGCAGCATACTATCTGCAGAGCCTGACTGCCTCGTGAAAACCAAGTTTGGATGTAGTACCCAACAACCCTTGGATTCAGGAGCTCCTAAGCTGAGCACACACCTTCCCAGCAAGCAGTGTGCTTCTCCCCCTCCAGACCAGTCTCCCCACTGGTTCTCCAGCATAGGAAACCCATGCCAGGCGAGGCAGCCCTGGGTCCTCTGTGTCCTGCAGTACCCCCACCTGTGGCACACAGTGACATCCAGGAACTGCCATCTAGGGAAACACACTTCATCCCTGCTGCCAAAATTAAACTAGGCACAAGATGACCATTCAGTGCTGTGCCCAAAGAGACCAGGGCACGCATTACATTTATACATTACCTGTCTTACAGAGGAGAAACCATTAATGTCCCTGAATAGCTGCTGCCATTTCCCCTGTAATTTGACTGAGGCTGCAGGGAAACAGGTAACCTGTCCCATATTTGCTGAAAGTCAATGAAAACTATTTTTTTTTAATTACAATCTGCTCTGAATTGCCGGTTGAATAAGATATTTATACTGAACCCTAGGATCACCCCCACGATGACCCTAGTTGCATCTGTGGACCACAAAACCCTGGAACAGATGGGGAAGGGGTGGGAAGGGGTGGGAAGCGTTATGTGACTGTTGTAGCTCCCATCAGAAAGAGGTGGCAGCTTGAGAAACTTGGAAACTTTGATGACCCTGGGCAAATAGAGGCTCTGCAGCTACAGTTAAAACCTCCCTTCCCCTTGCAGAAATGTGGTGCTTATTTGAGACAGAAATTTACTTCCACTCATATCTTTTGTATCATTCAATTGATATATAAGCATGATGAAAAATAAATCTAAGTTGTTGTTGCTTTTTTGCCTTTTTTTTTTTTTTTGTTGTCTTTTCATGTAGAATTCTGTATACCCAGAACCTGAGGATACTGTAGATTCTTGGAAGATACATGTATTTTTCTTACATGATTTATATTAAGAACAGAGTGGACCCATTTCTCTAAGTTGTATTTTAAAATATTTATTGTTCTGCATTTGCATGTAAGTCTTACAACCATAAGAAACATGCTTGCTTCAAGAAATGTACTGATAACATATGTGCACTTGTAACTCAGTATGATACCCTGTAATTTAGGTGCAGTGATTAATGCCAGGTTGTGAGAATTACATCTAAGGTCATCAGGACAAAGTGCTCTTTTCATGTGAGCTCTACAAGACTTCTAGGGACAAATAGTAGGTTTGTCTCACTGGCACACAATGAGGGTTTTTCTTTTGGAGCTTTGTGCTCACACACAAAGTATAAGCCCATGAGAACAGGCAGGACTGTCGCAGCTCTATTTCCATGAAGGTTTTTTGGGGGGAAAGTTCAGCCTATTTTCTAGGCTACAGTGTTTGCTGGAGCAGTTACTAGAAGCTCATCCTTTACTAGAAATCAAAGTACTCACACTCTCCAAGAATGCTGTTGGTGTGCCATGTCCTTCAGCATACCATCACACCTGGTTTTGTGTGACAGCATAAATAAAAATGGCCACAAATTGGAAACCAGAAGAATAATCCTTCTCCAGAAAAATAATTTCTAGCATAATTGAACAAGTCTTCAGGTTTCAGACTTTCCTTCTACTAGTCATGTTTGTAAGAAGTAGCCAATGAAAAAACAACTGTATACTGAACAAGCTATCATAGCTTTTATCTCTGATTAAGGACGGATGTACTAGGTGAGCAGACCTGGGGCCTGCTGGGCTACTGAGTTACCGCCTCCATCACATGCAGATCTCATTCACCTTTCTGCAAAGCCCAGATATTCCAAAGTCTTCTTGACAAAACTGGAGATGGTAGAGGACGCAGTAAGAACAACTGCAATGCCACTACACCGGGGACAAAACACCCAAGCCCCCACCATGTCTAGCTGCACAGCTAGGAAGCAGAAGAGAGCCTGAGGCGGCGTGGCAGCCCTTCAGAGGTAAGCGAGCTAATTTACTACAGGGAAGGGGGTTGACATTGCTGGAAGCGCAGGCAAGACAAGGTACTTTGCCATGCTCCAGCCAGGGCCATAGCGAGCTGTGACCGTAGCTAGTGGCTACCATAGCCGCTCCCCGCGCCGAGCTGCGGGGGTGGGACGCTGATGGCTGTTTGTACCCTCCACTTCTCCCCTTTGGAAATGCTAACTAGGTTATTCAGCGTCTCCTTTGATGTCCTGATAGGTGCTATTAGATAGTCAATTAGGCATCAACGAGATCGATTGTTTGGGAATAGATGCTTTTCTGTTTGAAGTACCCGTGAACACTAACAGGGCCATCACCCAGCCGCTCGGTTGCCCACGGGAACAATGGGGGCTAACACACCATAAATAACAAACGCTACTGACTCACCCCGCAGTGCTGCACCCTCTTCCCTCCCGGCTCACACGCCGCAAGCCCCGATATTCCCATTCAGCAACTGTGGGAGTAAACACGCGCTTTGCATTAAAAACGACTTATCGTGGAAATCTCATTCAGTTCTTTGCGCAACTAATGAACAAAGCGCCTAGATAAGTTAAGTACAAGTTGGCTCGAAACAAAACAGTGCTTGAAATCCCATGCACATCATCACCACATTGCCCGGGGACTTGTGACACCTCCACAGTTGTTCGGAATTGCCCAGGCAGAATAACTAAGCACTAAAACAAGAATTAGAGCACTTAACCTACCTGAATACCAAAGGGCTGCCGGAATTACTAAATACCATTAGAAGGCAACACTAAGTAGAGGGAGGCCTAGGAATTTAAGAGACAGCTATAAAGGAAAAGTAGTAAAGTCTGCGCAAAGTACATGTCGAGACCAAGAGATCTCTTCTCTTTCTTCCCCATGCCCGCTTCGGTGGGATTTATCAAGTTGATTGTCATTTAATTGCGTATCAAAGAAAGAGATAATGGGCAGCAATTAGATGTAATGGCCTGCCAAGGCGAGATCTCTCCCGATTAGCACACAACGCCGAATAACTTCACCTGGTTTGTAAAGAGGACCCTGGAGTGGCTCCACCGTGTCTGGGAGCTGCAGGGGGGAATACCCCGACCCTATTCCCAATCCCCCGTTGTTGCTCTCGCCAAACTGGGACAGGCGTTAACGAGCGCGGGCTGCAGACGGCTCCCTGCCATTACCGCCGCGCTAACGCAATCATGTTTCTCCCCCTCCGCGCACACACCGCAGGGGAGAAAGGCTTTGAAGTTAGTACTCTGGCAATTTTGCCCTCCCATTCCCTTCTCCTCCCCGGGAAGTCCAGTTTCCAGGTTATACAGCCTCTTCCTCGAGAGCCTCCAGGCTGGGAGCTCCAGCAGTTTCAGCGCACAGGCATTAAACTGCTCCTCCCCAGCTAATCGACCCGGCTTTTTTTTTTCTTTTTTTTTTTTTCTTTCCCCATTTGTAGTTGACTTGCAGACACTGCTTTGTCTTGCCAGCGAGCATTCCGGTACCGGTGGTTATTGTGATGCGATTAAAGGCACAAAGGGAAGTGCTGGAAACGAAAGGGGCTCTCGCCTTGCTGGTGGAGCATCCCGGGAAGGTGTCTGCAGGGCTGCTGCCGGCCGCGGGGCATGCAGCGGGTCCTGTGCCAGGGCAAGATCGCTTTGCTCCCCAGCGAGGGACTGCCAGTGTGCCGGGGTCCTGCGCTGGGACAAAACCAAGCAGGAATAAAGCAGGAAGGGATGTCTGAGTTTCTTTCTCCCAGATCAAGGGGAAAACTTGCAACCACGCTTTAGTAACAGAATTGGACCGCTTTAGCAAAAAAAAAATGAAATAATTTCACATACAGTTTGCTAGACCACGGGAATTTTGTAGCTACCTTCTAGACAAAACCGACTTTTACAGGTAGAATAGGAATTATAGCGGAGATACTGGGAAGAATCTGCCACGATTAGGGATTCAGCCAAGTGAGCATCACCGCTTGCATTCGTTGGAGCAATTGTCAGGAAACAGAACAGTATTTGCAAGGTAGCTCTGCCAAAACACTAGCAAGGCATTTCGTGTGCTTGTTGAGTATACATGTGGCCAAGGAGTCATTATGGTAAGTGATCATTAGCACCTTTTCAAGCAGAGCCCGGCTTCTCCCTTGCCAGCCGTTCTGCAGCCCAAAGACCGGACACCCCGTTAGCCCCGCTCACCAGCCCGCTCCCCCAGCACGGCACCCGCCTGCCTTAGCGAGACTACAGGGAGCCACATACACGCACCCCACGGCCCCCGTGGGCTTGAGTCGTGGCCAAGGTTGCAACACTGCACATTGTCCTGGCAGCCCCGGTTGCCTCCGTCTTGCTCTAACCCTTTGCACGGAGGGGGAATTGCTCCCCACACCCCCCAGGAGGGCCGCTGGGCCTCAGTCGAGCCGTGCTTGGGTGCGGGCACATGCAGCGTCAGGCCGGCTGTGCTCCCCCCCCAGCATAGCCCGGCACGGCACGGCGGCTGCGGGGAGCCCGGTGCAGCAGCCAGCCCCGGGGCCGGGAGGGTGGATCGGCGGGAGAACGGGCCAGACATCGCAGCAGGGCTCAGCCAGAGCTGCCCCGGGAGACAGCTTGCACCGGACATTTGGAGACCCCGATAAGGTGTGCTCCTGCCTCTTCCTTACAGCCTTTGGTCCCCACGGAAGCAGCTCCCCTCCGCGGGCGGGACCACTTTGTTCTCCCTCTCTCCTCCCGAGCCCTTTCATCTCTCTCTCACTTCCCCCGGGCCCAGCTGCGGTGGTGCCCGTCGCCCCTTCCCTTTCACCCTCCCCCATTTGGTCGGGGGTCGAGGCGCTCCCGCAGCGCTGGGGGCAGCCCCGGCCGCCCCCAGCCCCCGGTACTGCCGGCTCTGGCGTCGGCACGGAGGGCTATTACTGTTCTTTTTGTACGGGGTGAGCAAAGCCTTTGGAGGAGGTGGGGTTCACCTCCGTGGCCATAGAAGATTATAAAGCTATCGCCTAACCCCTCAACCATTATGCCCTTGAAAAGGGAGTAGCCAAATCGAGTCTCATGCTCAAGACCTTTTTTTTTTTTTTAGGTAAATAAATAGTCTTGGCCTTGACTATTTTGCTGTCTTAAAAATGTCACTACTTTAGAACAGAGAAATTATAGAGCAGAGCTTTCTGGAAACATCCTAGTTCCCTAATGACATTAGTCAGGGAGAATTGCCTTTTTTTTGTTTGCTTGTTTTCTTCCAATCAATATAGCTGTTTAGTAGTACCTGACTTTGAGAAATAATTGCCTCCATTGAATGGGAAATTTTATCTCGTGTCAACAAGTTTCCTTAATCCCAAACAGCATCACATTCCTGAGCAGATCTCAGCAAGACTGATAGCACCTGAGCCCTTATTAGTCTTCTAAAACTCTTGCATTAGATACACATTAATTGTGCAATTGCAAGCAAATACTAATATCTCAGAAGGCTAGAAAAATACATCACGGATTACAAAATAATTAAGGAGACTTCTAAATGTGACAGCTATTCAGAAAATCAAAGACCACAGCCTTCAGCGGCGCATAATGTTGTTTTTTACTAGGCAAGCGTACTCAAGTGGCAGATTGGCCCCTGTATACAGAAGAAAATAGATGTGTTCAAGGATGACTGACAGAGAACCTTCAGACTGCTCATTATATGAGTCCAGATTACAAGTGCGCCGGAAATCTTCTAATAACCCCCGAGATCAACTCTAAAGTGATGGAAATTTTTATTGCTCTTTTCATGTTAGTTGACAATTGACTTGGAAAGATTTATGGCAACTTAGATCAGTCAAGGATCATTTCTCAGAGCCCTTTCTCTAGCCTGAAATCAGGCCATTCTGATCTTAAGTTTTCTATTCAAATTAAACAAAAACAACAACAACAAAAAAAGGGCACAACACAATGGTGACAAACTTTACTGCCACTTAGGGAAAACCAGCTTTGGAATGTTACATTTCTTTTGAGCATCACCCTCATACCCCATTAGGTGCATGTGAGATGCTGAGAGACTATTTTGTTGATAAGAAATTTCAAGGTTAGATCCTTTCCAAGATCTGTTTAGGCAAGAGGCCCTTACTAATCAACCGAGGCTACACATGAAAGCGTGAAGATATATTTACATATTTGCTTAGAAAGTAACTTGTTGCAAGTCCAGTATTAAGTATTAGTAACAGGTGTATCCACATATTTGGTTAAAAGCACAGTGCCATCAGAGAAAGGGCTATAGCAACGGAAGGGGTTGGATTCTGCTTCAGAAGACAGGGGGGAAAATCACGCTTTTTTTTTACACTCACCCTCAGTAAATTGCAGGGGACCAAAACAGATCTAGAGAATAAGGAGTCTGCTTCCTTTAATGAAGAGGAGCTCTCTTTTAGGGCAGGATACATAGCCTTACAATCCTTATGGAAGGAATTCACATGAAATCTGGAAAAAGTTTAGGTTTATTAAAAGATTCCATTTATATTAATGTTTGTCCCACTCTGTTTCTATTTTACACAGTTGCCTATAAATGCAGGGGGGGGGGCTGAAGTCCACTATTCGGATTGTCCAGTACGTCTTTCTAAAATATTTTGCTCGATGTTGCGTCATAACTCCACCAGGCAGTTACAGGCAAAGGCAGTCACAGGCAAAGGCAGTCCAGGTAGCTATCAGTAGTGCAAATCCTCCTTAGCCGTAGTCCATATCAGAGGGTCAGACACCCAGCAAGAAAGCTCTGGGATCCCTGTACCCTACAAAGCAGGGTGCCGCCCAAAAACCCACAGGCTGTGCTCTGCAGGCGCTGCTGGGGTCCAGGGTGGGTGCCGGCAGCGCCGCCAAGGTGAAGGCCGCAGGGGCAGCCCCTTGCTGGGGCAGAGGTGGTGGCCGGGCCACGTATGTGAGCGGCAAGGGCACAACGCCGCTCTGAGGTCCGTAAGGGAGAGGGGGGCTACAGAAAGGCTCCGTCCTCAGCTCCTGCAGCTGCCGCTTGAGCTTCATCCGGCGGTTCTGAAACCAGGTCTTGATCTGGGGCAACGGGGAGAAGGGAATGAGAAGACTTGAGGTGACAACGGCACCCAGCCCGTGCCAGGGCCCATGCCCAGGCCGTCGCCCGCGCCCCCCCACGCCGCGCCCCCGCCGCCGCGCTCACCTGCACCTCCGAGAGCCGCATCCTGCCGGCCAGCTTGCGGCGCTCGGCGGCCCCCAGGTACTGCTGCCGCTGGAAGGAGCTCTCCAGGGTGCTGATCTGCTCGGCGCTGAAGGCCGTGCGCAGCCGCCGGCCGCCCCTGCCGCCGTGCTCCTCGGGGACCGAGCACTCGGGACTCTCCTCCGGCGGCGGCTGTCCCGCTCCCCACGGCCGCCCGCCTGCTCCTGGGGACAGGGAAGAGGGAGAAAAGGGTCAGCCAGGCTCGGGAACCTCGGGGGTGCCCGCGCGCCTCCTTCGCCTCCCGGCAGCCGCTTGCACAGTTGCGCCTTGTCGGGGCCCCGGCAGTGGCAGAGGGCCCATCCACCCTCCTCCTCCCAGCGTGGGAGCATCAGGATGCCCCGACAGCCGCGGTTACCTGCAGCTGGGGGGTCCGCCAAGCACTCCTTGCTCCTGCCTCCTTTCCCGGCCCGTGGGCCGGCGGACTGCTCCTTGCTCTGGTCGCTCAAGCCGGGGCTGGAGCTGGAGCCGGGCCGGTGACCCGCGGAGGATGCTCGGTGCGGAGAGCCCTCGGTGGGGCTCTTGAGGGCCTGGCTGCTCTGGGACAACCACTCCACAGAGAAAGGGGCCTTGGTCATTCTGCCTTGTTTGGGAGATGCCGGGAAGGAGCGTGACGGTGAGCACAGCTCCCCCTTTATACCGCAAGTCCCGGAGGAAAACGTTGTTTGTGTAAATACACATCAAAGGGTCAGATAAGTATCATCTAATTGCCATCAGTCCTCCCCCCCAACAAAAGATACCGTTCACACATTGCCACTGCTCGCGGAGGCTCGGCTCCGCAGTGTCTGCCCCTGGAGGAGTTCACTTCGCCGTCAGTGATTTACAGCTCTTGTTATATCCTATCCCGATGCAAATGGCATTTATAGAGCTAAGCGGCCTCAAACGGCGCTGGGGAATGCACCCCCGGGGGAGCGCACAGGAACCAGAATCCGCGGACGCTGGCGGGAGAGGGGATGGTGCGGCTCCAGGTCCCCCTTTCCCTAGAGCTGGCTTTTCCCTTCATTTTCAAGCAGAAAATCCACTGTCTAAGGGGATCTTCCCAAGCCTGCTCCTCTCTGGGCTGAGCACTGTGTTCCCGAGACAGCCTGAGGCAAGTGAGTGGATAAACGCACTCATTACATTCTCCTGGGCTTCAGCATCAGGCATAGAGTGAGGGGTTTGGAGGAAAAGGTTGAAGGGTGTTGGGTTGTAGCTATCGCCTGGCTCCTGGCTGCTTATGTAAAATATGTTTTATGGATTGAAAACTCCGAAAAAGACAATTATTGTCTTAGAATTAACATTCTGCTGAGGTTGCAGAATTCATGCCATACCTTGCCTCCCAGACCTCTTGCAGCTGTACAGGTCACACAGGTTTCTCTGATATCTTACTCTCCCTGCCTTTCCTCTTATGACCTCTTATGTCTTTCAGAAGTGTTTCCATCCATCTTTGGGTGTTGTGTACACCAGGAACACTTGGCTGTTGCAGTAATGCCTCTGTAGTATATTGACAAAAGGTTCCTGGTGTTTTACAGGCAGTTTTTCACTGTAGGATAACCATGAATTCCCTCCCCTTACCATCCTCCCCTTCTGTGCAAGAACAGAGTGGGACAACTGCACCATCGATAATTCCTATCACATTCTTGCGTGGCATCAGTATGTCTCCAAAAAACATGACTTCATGTCTGATTTGTCTGTCCCTGTTCCTGTTTTCAGCTTTACACTCATCCTCTACTACCTGCACACAAACCCAGTACTCTACTATCCATTTACTCTGTGACTTGCTCTGTTATTCTGTCATTTCTGCTGGATTTCTCAGCATTCATTTTCTCTGCGATGAGAGTTAATATAACCCTGCTTCTATCCCTTTCTTAGACTGTCAGTGAGGTAGAGGCTTGAAGACTGAACCCTTCCTACTTAGTTTATATCTAAGTCTTTCAATGTGTTCAATTTTAATCTTATAAAGAGATCTCTTTCTCTTTATATTAATCCAGAAAAATATTTCATTCAAGCCCTCTTCATCTACCTTTTCCTTATGCCAACATTTTGTCTTCCTCTCTGCTCAAAATATGGTTGCTATATCCATCCCTCACAAAATCCTACCGTTTTCTGCTTGCTAGAATATTGTTTCATTGAATGATGTACAAATTTGACTTGTAAGTCCTTTCTAAGCTCTGTCTCTCCTTGCTTATTCATTCTCATGGCACAGTTTGAGTCCTCCTCTGCTCTGCCAGTGATGCCGCTGTTCAAGAGTTTAATTTTCTCTGACTAACAGAAATACAAGCACTGTTGTCACCTTTATTTAAAGGTGTCTATTAAGCAATCCAGAACCTGTGGGTGCTACACAACCAGGCATGACTGTAGTCCTCCTGGAACCCTTTGTTTCTGGCCTGTGTAGGTAGGGGTCAACACTGCAGCAAGAGCCTGCAAACAAGCTTTCTGGAGAAAACTAAGGAAATCGGTGTACAAAAGTCTAAACAAAGGTTGAAGAATTAATGATTCCTGTACATCTGTTACATCCCTAAAGGACCCCACAAACATCCCCAGCATGGACAAAGCCTCACAGAATATATATATATTTGGTTCTGTCACCCCCCCCTCTAGTTTATAAATACACTTTTTTTAAGTCTAAACCAATCTGAATGACATTTTCCCCAGCTTTATTTTATGTCAGTGAATAAAGGCATTTGGCAAGCTGTTGGATAGGACAGAAAGAATACATGACATACGATGGTGCTCTAAAAAATAGAAAACTTTGGGTTTTAGCAACCATTGATGCATCTGTCACATAGTTTCTTTACAGATTTTAAGACATTTTCACCATCTGAGCTGCAAATTACATCTTTATACACTGCTGGTTTATTAATTGCATTTTATTGAGGCAAATGTCACAGCCGAAAAACGGTGTCAAATGTTGAGCTCTCAGAGATACAAATTGATCATGGTGTGACAAGGTTAACACAAGTCTCATTTCCATTATACATAAAATGTATAAGCATCCTGGATAGATGGCAGATGACTTCTGGGTGTAATGACTGCTACAATATTTAACAGCTGCTAGTTTAATTTTATCTGAAATTCTTAAGCTGCCTTCTTTCTGTTTCTATGTATTATTCATTAGGTGTTTGTTTGAAAACCTCCTGATAAATGGTGATTCAGAAATACATGTTTAAAATCAAGTGATGTTGACAATGGGATGAAAACCTGCTCATGCTAAAGTCCTTGGGGATTTGTCAGAGTAGAGCAGGAAGGGATAGGACCTTTCACCGCTGCTACGAGGAGGTTAAGACAAAGAGCTCAGACATACCGACATGACTGCCACTAGCAGAAGTCTTAAGATCCATTTACTGAAGATAATGACAATATTTTATGCAGATGTTTGTACCATGCACAGTTGCTGCCTTTGGGGAAACAGCACCTTCCCCGCAGCTTCCCGAAGATCAAAGGATTCTGAGGATCGTAATGCCGAATGCCAGCCCAGGCCAGACCATTCTGTGGGAGGTGATGTAGGAGGGAACATTTTAGCATTCAAGGGAGTTAAAATGAGTTGAGATTTGTCACTTAATGCTGACCCCTGGCTGGGGACAGATAGAATGGGATCAAGACAATGGTGCTTATGCAAGGCAATTCTGCCGAAATGTATATACACACAACGCTGGTCTCAAGCTGAGGAGGGTCTGCAGAACCAGCTAGTCTTGCTTGGATGCCTGATACAGATATACTTTGGGATAACAGCCCAGCCTTTGAGAATTAATTGTTACTCCACCCACAGGCCACCCCTGACCTAGTAAGCCAGCTCAGAGCCCTGCAGAGGGGCAGGATTGTGCTCCAAGATATTCCTTTCCTATTGAAACTTTGAAGGAACTGAAGAGATTAACTGAGGGCTGCCAAGTACCTTGTGTTCCCCACAGATACTGGAGAATAGTGCCACCACTTCACCTTTGCACAAGACCAAAGGAGGGAACTTTAGTTTCATAACAGCAGGTGACCCTTTCTTGTAGCAGTGGAGGGTCCTGTGAGACTAGAGCAGCGTGAACATGTGGGCCTTGGGTGTACCTCGGTGGTGATGCAATTCAAAGAGTGGAAAAGGCAGTTTGCACACAGGAAGGTGCATGTACAACTACAGACATGCAGATTTCCTATGAAGGTCTTGCCCAGTGAAGCAAGGGCTGCTGGCATCTGCTGTACAATTTATATGGTCTTTGCCCTGGCATGTTTATCCAACCACAGTAATTTCTGAGGAATCACTCTTTAGGACTTGAAAGCATTACAAGTGGCCTCTAACCAAACTCCTTTTTATCAATTATTATAATCTTTCCTCTTTGACAGAATAAGAGCGACTGTTCCATGAGGAATGAAAAGACCATATGTGCAGAAATACCAGGAGGGCCTGGATTAAACAGAGTGACAATGCATAGATGAAAATTAAATGTCTCATCATGCTTGAAACTGATCTAAATCAACACAGCACTCAAAATGCCACAGAGCTCCCATGGCTCCTTACCACAAGGCTGTTACCAGCAGCTAAGCAGAATTGGTGAAATGTTTTTAAAAGATATATATTCTGCAGACAGATGTTGTAAATATTAAGAAAGAAAATGCTTACATGCTTCTAATAGTTCTTTACCCAAATTTAAGCTTATTAAAAAAGTCAAAGTCAATATGAATCAGGACCACATTTAAAACACGTACCCACTGTTATAGAAGTAAGGTTCACCAGCGGATTTTTTTTTTTTTCAATTTTTGTTAGGCAAACTGTTATACCTGGAAAACCAGCCAAGTTTCAGGCACGTACATCCTTATTCAGCACTCACTGCTGTTGTACTGTCATTGACAGAGATCTCTAAGGACACTGCTCAAAGATGATCAGAAGTCTGTATTTAGTTTAATTCTGTCCAGACTAGTAATTAGGCTTTTAAAACTATTAGTTGAAAGGAAGCAGCATGAAAAGGGGCTTTAGAAATGGTTTTATTTCCCAAAGTAGATTGCGGTGAAGTACTAGGTGAATAAATATGCTTTAGGATCTGGGTTGTGTTAAAAACATGAATTATCTAGGGATAGGAGATGCACCTACAGAGACTAATGTACATATGCAAATTCACATAAATCCCACTGGTTTTTAGAAATTGTTCAGATCACTTGGACTAACAGTCTGATCAAGACCAGAAAATGTCACACTTGGACACTGATATTTTTTAAAATATAACAGAAAGTCTTACTTCATAGTTTAGATCAAGGCCTTTGTCAGTTTTTGCCAAAGGATATTTTTTTATATTTTTATGGTCACATAAAACAACCTATTAAATATAAAACTGGCAATGCATTAAAATCGGAAATGTTTCATCATTTTTACTTCTTGTTTCCCACAAACACCTTCTGAAGATACTTAGTTATGGCTAAAGCATTTATCATTCCTGAAAGTAGCTTTTCACTTTCAGCTATTAAAGAATGAATCATTTTTTCTCTTGATTTTAGAGTTAGCATTTGAGCATGGTGAGTCAGCAGGAGAATGAGTTATCACAGCTGGCAGCCCTGGGTCATCTATCACCCTCTGTGCCCATCCTGGTCTATGCTGTACAATGCTGCTCTGAAATGCATCGGAGCCCACAGCGAATACATTTTACTGACCCTTCCTTCCCTTAACTTACACCTGATATGAATCAGATCTCTGTACTGCTCAAAAGCCAATCTATTAAAATTAAATAGAAATAAATGTTACCTCCCCCCCACCGCCACCCCCTGACTTCACGTCTCTGCTCCATTTCATGTTTCTAGTTATACCTTCGCCTTTTCTGTATTCCTCACCATACACTGTTTCTTCCTATTTTCTTTCTTCTAGCTGCTTCCATCAGGTATCCTGCAAACGTTAGCTGAGGAAGAGAATCCTTTGGCAGGATGCAGAGCTGTAGCTACAGAGCACAAATGACCCTGTCCATCTACCTTCACTGCACCTCAAAACAGGGAGCGGAGACATATCCTGACCTCCCCTCCTATTTTACTGATAAGGGAAAAGCTGGGCTACAGCGGGTGAAGACAGGAATGTAGTTAGGTAAGATGCTTAGCACTGCCCCTGTCATGGGTAATTCAAGGTCTCTGTGTCCTCCAAGCAGTGCAGGGTACTGCCTTTGCCTACACATCGAGAGAAGGTAACTAAGATTTAGAATGAGGGAGTTGTACGTGCGTGCATTTCTGTAAAAGGTTAAAAGGAGCAGCTGAATGTAAACACATGTTCGTTTTCAAAACGGAACGCAAAATCCTCTGCCATTTCGTGTTTGCCTGTTTCTAAGGAGCAGATTTTAGGCAAACATCTGGAAGGCGATCGTTTTTCACCAGGATACCTTTGCTCAGAGTGCAGCATCTACATTTAAAAGGCTGCAAGGGTCTCTTGTGCCATCTCCTGGTTATATTAAGACTTGACATCCAGGAAACTGCTACAAAAAGGAAGGGAGAAAGTTGCAGGAGTTTGGCAGAGGCAGTGACAGGATCGTAGTATGTAAGATCATCGAATCCAACCGCAAACCCAACACTGCCAAGTCCATCCTTTGTGCCATGTCCCTAAGCACCACATCTACAGCCTCTTAAATACTTCCAGGGCTGGTGACTCAGTTCTTGACAGCTGAGAAACTGTCAAGACTTGCTTTCCACCCACCCTCCACGGAGATGTGCATGGCAGGCTTTTAACCCTCTGCTGCATTTAGAACAAAGTCACTTTTCCACTGCATTAGCATATGTATGCGATGGAAATTCAGTATCCCTCCGTAACAACTTTTATATAAGTTCAAGTAGTGCACACCTTGGCAACACCTACTCTTTTGCTATGTACCAGTGGAAAAATGTAAACAAAACCTTACAAATTAAAGTGACAGCAACACAATGATATTAATAACCGAATTAATAGCATTCCCCGATTGCAGGTAAGTATTTGAATTTGTGTCAGATCTGCTTTACTGGGAACACAGAGGGACTAAAGATTTCTGCTTAGCCTCTCTCCCTTCTCAGGGAAAGGACCCAGCGGGCCTGGGCACTCAGGACTCTTATCTGATTTGTTCTTACAGATTTACAGGAAAGGGGATCCTTCCGGTGTGTTGCAGGTGAGCAACCTATTCCCGTGCTCCACACAAAGCTTGCCTTAAACTTCATGGAACACGGAGAAAACTCACTCTGCAGCTACAATAACCTTTAAGAGCAACATTGCACACACAGAATCCTGCTCAATCCAGTCTTGTGTACATATATCTCATTCTCTCACTCTTTTTCTGTTTATGTTTTCTAAACGTATCTTTATTACTGTCCTCTGTTCTCTTTCATTTTGCCCGTAAGTATCTTAAGTGCAGTGCCTAAATGGTAAAGTATTCCTGCTGATGCTTCACTAGTGCCAAACAGAGCAAAATAATTACCTTCTGTCATATATGGCTCTCCTACTGTACACCTCAGGTCTTCCCTGGTTTTTTTTCTTTTTTGAAAACTGTACACATGGATTCATATTCGGTTGTGATCCATTATGGTCCCCAGAGAGTATTTCTGAAGTTCTGTAGTTATTTTTCATTTCATATTTAGCCTTCAGAAATGGAAGATGTAGAGCTCAAACTTAAACCATCACAATGATTATTGTGAGTTCTGATCTTGTATGTCATGTAAGTGTGCTTTCCATCCCACCCTGTAGTTCATTAGTAAAAATCCCAGACACAATTGGATCCAGGCCCCACCTGTAATAATATGGTATAGGGCATGAGAAGACTCTGTTACGGTAAATTGGGATCGTTCACCTCCCCCATCCACATATGCAGGCTCCCAAGCACGTCTTATCTTGTTCCGGTAACTTGGGATAGTTTGCTTCTTCCCGTCTGAGTATGTAGAGTCCCAAGCACGTTTTATCTCGTTATGGTAAGTCAGGATAGCTCGTTTTCCACCCCTGCCCCATCTGCACATACCCCTGTACAGGCACCAAGGTGAAGGCCAGCTGCGGATCTTGGAATTTGGACACCGGCACCTGCATTACATCGGTTTGCTAATGAGCGAAACAGGACCTCGTATATGTATATATTAACCAGCGCAGGTTTTATTACTCACCCCTGTGATGCTTTCCCTCAAGCTTCACTCCCAAGCAGGGCTCCACTGCAGCGGTCTCCATCCAATTAGTGACAGTGTCCCAGGGTCCCCACTGTGGTAATGCTGCTACGCGTACAATAAACCCAAAGCTTTTACTTCCTGAGTGCTGTGCCTTGTCCCTGAGGATCCACACCTGCTTTGTGCTTGTAACATACATATATTCCTACCCCTACTCCACCCCTGCTTTTTGCGTGTAACATACATATATTCCTACCCCTACTACATCCCACCCAGTTTATCTTCACAGTTTAACAAACACCCGTAATTACCCTTTGAAATGATGTATTAACTAGTTGTGTATCCACCTCCCAGTATCATCTCCTGGATCTTGGCAACCTTGTATATAATCAGGTGCTGTGGATCTCTTGTCAAGAGGTTTATTGATTTTAACATACAACATGCTGTTGTGTTTCTACTTACTGGGATGGTTATCCTGACATTAGGAGACCGTTAGGTTATTTAAAAACCAATTAAGGGACAAAGCCATGTTAGCTTTTTAAATGAGTGTCTATGCTGGCAGATTTTTTAAGATAGCTTTTTTCAGAACTCTCCTGGTATCGAAGTTCATCTGGCTGATTCCCCATCATTCTCTTTACCTCACTTTTCCACTCATTCCTGTGCTCTTGCCCACTTTTCTAAGTAACGTTATTTTCTGCTTCTCCGGGAGCTGACTTATTCTTCCTCAATCAAAAGTATGTAATTCCAAGATTATTTCAGTTTTGCTCCTTATCATTATAGAACTAATTTAATCAGCATTTAATGTTCTAATAAATCTAATTAGCTTGATAGTCCCCCATTCTGACCTGCATTCCTATTTTCTGGTTAATTTTGATCATGACACACAGTATTTAGAGGGCAGGAAGTGAAACAGCAAGCACTTCAGGCTTTTGCACCATCTGGTATTTATTCACCTCTCTTGGTAAGCAGAGAATTTTGTATAATAGAAAATTTTTAAGAACCCATTTTTATTGTTTTACTTTTCCCTTGCTGGCAATAGCGTTTTGCCTGTCCAGTTTTGTTCCTAACCTGCTGTGCTGTTCTTTTACATTTGTTCTTGTTAATACTTGTTCTTGCTCATACTTTTTTCCAGTATTTTTTTTTGATTTTTTTTTTTCAGGTCATTGATGAGCCTTGAATGCAGCCACACTGCTCTATCAGTTTTCTTTCCTTTGTGTGAGGACAAACTGTTGTTATACTTAAAATATGGCCTGTTTTACAAACCTCTTTTCAGAAACACTCAGCTCTCCTGAACTTCTCTTTGCCTTAGAATTCCTTCCCCAGGACCTCATGTACCAATTTCTTGAGTTTATTGAAGTTTGCTTTTTTGAAGCCCACTCTTGTTATTCGGCTTCTTTCACCCCTTTCTTTCCTTTGAATCGTGAACTCTGTTGTCTCATCTTTCATCTTGACTGCTTTCCACCTTCAGATTTTCAACTAGTTCTCCCTATTAACCACAGTGAGAGCTTAAAGAGTAGCCCGTTTGTACAAATGCAGTCTCCACACCCTCTCTCTGGCTGATGATCAGTTACAGATCCCATACTATGGCATCTAGCCCTTTTAATTTAAATACAGGACAAACTATGTAGGCCTGTTTTTAGGTTCCAACACAACTATATACATTTTCGACATGCATTTTAGTATTCTTTCCCCTCGTCTTTCCTTCCTTCCACGTGCTTGTTACCTCCAATACTTTGCAACATCATCTTGTGCACTACAGGTCTAGCTTTTTCTCATTATTCCCCATGCTCCCAGCACTAGCTTGGACACCCAAAGCCACATTTACCCTGTCTCCATGCCAGGCTCAGACCAAAGCACATCCTGGCTATCCTCAGAGGAGTTAGCAAGTGAAGCACGGTGTACTGCAGTATGTCCATATTCAGTAATTTATCAGCTATATCACCCTATGTGTTTGGTGGCCTATTACAGTTCCCCACATCTTTCTCTAAGTTTCAGTCTTTTAGTCAATTAACTTTCATTTAAATAAACTAATTTGGGGGATTACCTATTCCCAACAATGGTCTTTAACAGATTTGTCTGATCTTTGTCCTGCAGTTTACCATCATAAAGAAAAATTACCTTGCTAATGTCTGTATATCGATACACTTACCTCAGAAGTTAACTGTTCTTTTTTGGCCTTTTATTGTCAAGTCCTTGTCCTTTCAATTCCTTGCATCAAGAAACAGAGAATTAGGAGATATGTTGAGGGGATGTCAAGACAGCGCTTCCCCAGCATAACTGACTTTATTCCTTATACTCCCTTTTCCACAAAAAACCCAGTGATCCTAGTCTACATTTGTACACCTGATTGTCCCGGAACTTTGCATACGTTTTTATGTAACATACCTTATTTTATTGTGTGTCATTTTTCCAAGTTGCCAGATAATTTTAAATTTTAATCTTCTTCAGCATGCCTGTACAGCCCCACAGATTTATGTCATCTTCACAACCCAGAGCATGTCAACGAAGCCATGAAGCAATAGCAAATGCAGGCAGACCTCTTCAGAGCCTTACTGACACGACGTCACATTTTCATAACAAGCCACTGTCAACCCCTCTGTGATTAACCAAACTTGGACCTGCCATTTAGCATTTTTTTCTAGACCTGTTCCACTAACTTGTTTGCAAAAAAATGTCCTGAGTATCTGTTAATTAAGGGCATAATTTATTACTGTTTATAAGCTTTATGAGGTATAATCACAAATAAGCATCTATCCGCAGAGATTTTAATTCTGAGTCTGATGCTGCCCAGTCAGGCTTCCCAAAGAATGTCTCTCTGATAATGGCAACCCAAATTGTCCAGTACTCTAAGCTCTTAATTGCATTATGACAACTGAGTTCTACCAGTTGAAAACAGTATCTCTATTTCAGTTTCTATTTATTTAATCTACCTGATGCCAACATCAGAACAAAACCAACTTTAGCATTAGAATGAAGAATCAAAGAAGCAAAATAATCTTACAGCTAAGACAGAGGGCAGGTTTACAAGACAGTAATTAAACTCCTGCATTTTAGGCAAGTTACAAACCCCCCAGTTACAACAGACCAAAAGCGAATAAACAGAATGATGCAAAGACCAGATCCTAGACTAGATTACCGCAATGGCCTGATGTAATATGGCAACTGCCAATTCCACTTGCATGCGAGAGACTGAAACATCGCTGAACAGGAAGCACACTAAACCAACGCCAGGCTGAAGCTCTCCTGGCAATCTTTCAGGCCGTTCGCGAAGCATCTTCGCATAATAGCTAAAAGCCTTCTCCAAACATTGCAACAGAAGAAACTAAAGAGCTTCTCTCTGCAACTGGAGGGAAGAAGATCCTGCAAATCAAAGTTTCTAGTCTACAGGGTTTGTTCACTCACTGGTAGATTATAAACAGCCACATTAAAAAGTCCTTCAAAATTTTTGCTGCAAGATTTTAAAATAGAGATTGGAAAAGTGGAATTATTCATTCTCGCATGTATTTTGGAGATTTATGAGAGTATGAAATTACACAAAACACCCCAAAGGAATCTTCTACTACAAATTAGTTATTTGTTGGTACTTAAAATAATTACAAGATTTCTTGGAGGCAGTTAAAATTACTATTTTAATTTCTTAGATTTATAATAGTAATATTTTTAATAATTAAATGAAGACAAAAATATTTACAGATGAATACATGTTAGTAATGCAAATCCCAAAGATAACCACTCAATTAAGCTTGATTTAAATACTGTTCAAACCTGTATTTCCAATGCTTTGAGACTCCTTCTAAGGCTCAAGATGAATTTTAAAGTAATTATTTATAAAGCATGTTTTGAGAAAGCTAATGTTCTGGAAAAAGAAAGGAAAAAATCTAAACAGAAGACATGTAATTTAAACGTGGATATGCTTTGGATTGTATTTAAGCAAGTATGAAGGAGAAAAGTAATTTATCTGCATTTCTTTCAATCAAGGATTGAAACAATCAACCATCTATTTAGTGCTGAAAAAATATGTTAGCTTCCCTCCTTTCAAAGTGTAGTTTATTAATTTGTTATTTAGAAACAGATTTCCTAACTTTTTAACCCTTTGCAAATCACAGACAGTAGTCACAGAAGTTAGGAGTCTCAGCAATGCTTATGAAACCAATCAAATACCTTAAGGATAAATGCAGAAAACCATAAAAGCACAGTTTAGAAAAGTGGTTGAAAAATTTCCAAAGAAAGAAATTTGTCAGAATCATGAATCAGTGTTGATTCATGATTTTTTTCCCAGCTTCTTGGTTTGGGCTTCTGTGGAATAGGTCATAGGGTCCAACTGTATTCATCCATATTTCCTGGCAGGCTTCTGGAGCTGGAAACCTGCTTTCCAATGCTAGTGTAAGTAGGACACAGTTCCCAGCTCTCTAGCAGGAGCCTGAAAACCCCAGGGAGCCTGGGGACTGACGCCTGCAAAGGGACACTGAAAGAGCACCAATGCACAGAGCAACTGGCAAGGCTGCCAAGGAGCAGACTTCGTTTCAGAAACTCCATGGGTCACAGTTTGAAAAATAAACATCATAAAAACAAGATGAGGGAAGTGTGGAAAAAAGGAAGAACTAGGACAGCTGGTGGCAATTCTGGCTTAAAGAACAAACCCAATTTTTTCCCAAACATTCTAATTTGGTATTGGAATGGAAACATGGGGCCAGACTGCAGAGTCCCTCATTTATGCAATACAATTACTGATGCCGGTAACTTTTTGCCAGCTAGATACAACTGAACTTGCTTCTTTGACATGTTTCGTCCTGTGTTTTCTTTTAAAAGGACATTGCCCACAAAGAGAGAAAACCTTACCCCAAACTCTTCCTGCTTGTTAGTCATAAATAAGCAGTACAGTTATATGCTAGACAGAAACTTATTCTGAAATCTGTGTCAAGTAAGATGTGTATACATCAGTGCTCATGGACAAATGCAAATCAATTTCCCTGCAAAAGTGAATTTTTTTTTTCCCAATACCTATTTACATTGTTTGTTGCTGTGTGGGGTGGTGTCTGAGTAAAAAAATCTGAAATATCAGATTGATGAAAACACTCCCAAGTAGTACCATAACTCAATACTATGCATTTATAGCAATATAAGGTCTAGATACACTGAAGCATTATACAGAGGATTTGAGATGATTTTTAAATTCTTTTATAGCACTAGTTGTAGTCATAGAATAAATATAATATTTTCTAGATGTAGTAGTTGCTTTAAATCCTGATAAAACTGTAAGAAATATATGTGCTAATTTATATTTTGCACTCAGGATAATGATGCGTAGATCCCCAAAAGGAATTTCAACAGTCTGACTGGCAACTATATAAAATGAATTTATTAAGATCATGTGATTAGCAAGTTTTGTGGAGTTCTTTACATTAGTAAAGGTCATGCTACTTTAAATTTTACTGTCTTTCAAAGGCAAAGCGTGGCTTTAAGTGAATAGTAATTTTTAACTGAGAAAATGCAAATAACTACTAATAAAAACAATTCTTTAAAATTAATGCATATAGATCAAATATGTGAAAAGTATGTGTGAAGATAAAGTTATCATTAACAATCTTAAATCACTGCATTATATAAAGATAAGAGGTATGTTTTCACATTTGGCAATTCTTGGAGAAATAGCAACACATTTTACTTCCGTAAGGGTAGGTCAGGATACTACAATAAATGACATGTTAAATGTACACATGGTAAATAACAAAATAAATCATCTTAAAAGTAGAACAAATGCAAGAAAACCCTGTTGAGGACTGAGTTCTCCAGTATTTAAACCCATAAGAGCACAAAAGTTAGTCTGGTATTAATATATTAGTATGAAAAAGTAACTGAGGTATTTAATGGAAAGTGCAGCCATACCTTAGGTTTGAGTGAGAAAGATGAGAAGCAGGTGGCCTGTGATGTATATATTGCTGTTATTGACAAGAGAAAAGAAGAAGTTTTCCTCTTAAACATTGAAAAAGCTACAATTTAACAGATGCACATGCATTTCTGTCAAATACAATAGTACAGTTTGCAAAATACTGGGGCTGTGCACATTCCATTTCTTACAGCATTATCCTTCTCCTTCACTATAACATGCCAAGAGAGTTAGTTTGCGTCTGTTCTTCACATCCCTCAAAAGAAATTTTTAATTTTTTTTTAATTTTTTTTTTTTAAACACAGATCTAGCAGATTACTTTCAGGACAGAGCTTATTTTAGCTCTTTCTTGCCCTTCCCCACTTCTCTTCCCATATTACCATTGTTCACTGTTGTGGAAATACTTGTATTCATAACTAATTTGTAGCCTTAACATTCTGGCCTTGCATAAACCTGGGCAGCTCAACAAGCTTTCTAGCAAGATCATCACATTTCATTGCCATTTCGAAGGCCTTGTAAGTATAAGATCTATAAATAGGTTAGCACCGAAGTTTTACAAGATGTGGATCCAAATTTCACACAGTTATCTTCTATTTAATGCTGCTGGAGCGCTGCAATCTACAAAAGCAACCTCAGGAGCAAAAGCCATAATCAAATGTGCACACATATATACGTACACAGATTGGCAAAGTGATTCTTGTGCCAAATACAGGAAAAAAAAAAAAAGGCAATTTTACAGACAGTTTTCACAAGTCCACGAGGGCAGAAGCAGAACAAGAAATTAGTAATATATAGATTCAGATCTTACTTTCTTTCGGAAACAGGTCAGTTTAATGACATTAAAACCAAACCAAAAACCAAAAAAGCTGCCGCAAGGCATTCCTCTCCTTCCTTAGTATGCTTGAAGAAAGAGATGACCAATTATTTAAGTCAATTATAGTATTTATAATACACAATGTAAAAGCAAGACACACTAACAGTCAAAGGATAGCAGAGGATCTGTGTCCCTGAATTATATGCACATTGTTGACAGGATACAAGTATACCACGTTTATATAAAAATATATTCAGTATTTAATGAACTATACTCTGAACTCTCCTAGGCCAACTTTGCAACAGAAGCTGTTATTTGAACTTATTTCCACAGTATTTTTTAGATAATTCTGTGTGGGCTAATTATTTTTATGCTATAGAACAGGGACAAAATTAAACATCCTTTTCATCTATAATCTCTCTTTTACTTTTATCTTTATTTTTATTCTTTTGATCTGTCATCCAGTTGCCAGAGATTCAAATCTCATTAGTCAGCTTTATAATTCCATGTTAAGAAATATAATCATTTCAACTTGAGATAGCATTTTAAGTCACTTCACTTAAGCATTTGTTTGGGAATTGGTCCAGGAGAGGAAGTCAACTTAATCCAGTTTTACAATCTACACTTGGAATACAACCGAGGACATGTAAATAATCACTGAAACGTTGCCTTCATTCTGCGCAGCGTGTTCTGAATTTTTCGAGAATGTTTTTCTGCTGGTATCTGATGGAAGTTGGCACAGTTGTCAGCTGCCAAGGCAGAAATGTCTGCATCTTTAAAATGAGTTATTCTTTGTCTGAGGTAAGACTGCAGCTTGAAATCTGGTGTATACGTATAGGGATTCTCTTGAAATGCATGAACTTGGCTCACAACTTTGGCAATGTTCCTTGAAAGAGAATGGGGTAAAAAAAAAGTTTAGTTTGTTTTGCTGGTGATAAAAAAAATATCCCAGACCCCAAACTTTAAAGGAAATTCAAAGGCATCAAGCAATGTCTTCTACAGTATGTGTCACTTTGGTTAGATGCCAAAATGACTGAAACGATTTAAACTGCTATGAAATGCTGCATTAGTTCTCATTAACTCATTAGGCAATACTTTATTTTAACAAGTCAGGTGACATACATATGGAATTCAAGTAATTACCTAAGCTTAGTCCACTTGTGAGCCCCATTTGTCATTGTGAACCCTCCAGTTTCAAGTTGTTGTACATGCATAGCCAAAACATGGGCTGATGGAATTGTTGGAAGCGTTTTGAATCTTCCTCCTTCCATCAAGCACAAGCTGTCACTTTTTAAAAAAACCTAGTTTAAAAATGCACACAGATAAATCTCATGTTAAGTATCAGGGCAGGTTTTACAAGTTCCCCACTTCACGTGTTTAGCACTATGTATTTATTTGTCATGAATTTTAACTTCCGGCATTTAAGTTGCAGACAACACTATGAATTGATCTGGTGGCAAACATTTTAAAGTACAGGAATAAAAAAAAGGTAACCTTAAAGAAAAGATACGTCATAAATAATTTTTCTAAGTCACAGCCAAAATTACATTTTAGAACTTCACTCTGATTCAAAATTGGATAGATCAAGAAGAGAATGCCTGTGACAAAATAAACATTTAAGATTTTTTAGAAACAGATTACAGCCACAAAGCTCCAGCAGAAATCATCAGAAAAATTGTATCCAGTGTTCTAGCTTGCTTTGAAATATATTTCTTGTTTTTTAGTCACACAGGATACACTTCTGAGAAATATTGAGATGAAATTAATGTAAACTCTTGGATTAAGAGTCAAAAGTCTTAACTTAAAATCTCTTTCATAATGATTAGGGCTTTCATCCTTCAGAGGCACCCTTTTAAGCAGTTCTTGCACCTTTCTCCAACCCCAAAGTAGTATTTTTACATTGAAGACTTCATACTCTACCTCAACAGCCTTGAGTTCCTCCATTATTTCAGCTACTTTTGCAGGTAGAATTTTCCAGGCCTTACAATAAAACAAAATATATTTTTGGTTTTAACAATAATTAATCACAAGATTAGGTTAAGCAAAATAGTTACAGAACAGAGTCCCAAACTTACTGGTAACTGTCGTATAATAAGATTTTCCAAGCCTGCTAGAATTTGCAATGCAGTAGCAAAATTTCTTTGTTCATAGCAGCATTTTGCTATAAGAAGAAATTTTGATAACAAGCTCACCTGCAGCTGAAAAAAAAATATATAATATTATATAACATATAATAATTAAGATATATTTAATATCTATCTGTATCAGTAATTTTATTATGTATACTGCATAAGTATACATAATAGTTATATAGTATGCCACATAATAAAATATGTATAGTATACAAAATAAAAAGTATAATATATATTATGTATAGTATACTACATAATAAAATTAGAAGAAAGAAGAGATGCATTTTCCTTTTGATTGTTATCAAAATTGTTGCTATTAACATTTTCCTCCAACACAATGTTTTCTCATTTTTGTCACTGAGGTGTCCTTGCTGAAGTCTGACATCTATTCTCCTCAGGCAACCCATTTCTTACGTTTTATTAGGTTTTGACATCTGCTACTACAAAACATCCAAGACTTCCCAGACCCTCCTTGTGACAACAAACCAAATTGTTAACTGCCCACTCACAGATGTATTTAAGAGTATTTCTTGCAGCTTCGCTATGTAGCAACTCATATACAATAACAAAGAGATAACTTTCATAATTCATAATACAATAAACCAATGACAAACCTTGGCCGTGTGACATGTTACAATTTCAGCAGCAACCCAGGTACTGATACTATCTGCATTTCTTAATAATTGTAGAAGGTATTGGTCTTGTATGCACTTCGACAGAAACAGATTACAGACTTTAAATGAAACTGTCTCGGTTGAAACAGTTCTACGGAGAGAATGGAAATAAAAAGGCAAAAGAGATTCATGCTGACACTGGATTTTCAAAGAAAATCTTGATTGTGAAGATGTCAACTTCTAACAATTTAAAAATAATTTTGCAGTGCTTGCAGTCTTGATTTTATAATCTTTTACAAAGTACATAGTGAGCTACGTTACTTTTTCTTCCTTATAATTACAAGACGATTATATATGATTACAAGATAAGCACGTGCAGTACACATTTCTGCACATAAAGACACCTTCACCACTTGTTACTGAATAAACCAAACCATCCATTCTGACACAAAGTACCAGCCAGAAATCCAAACTCACTAAAAGCTGCAGCCACGTGAGAAATTGTGCCTGATACCTAGCGGCACCACACAGATTGTTTCTCGTGCCTGAACCCCAAATCAGTGTAAACCAGCTGATTTAGCCCCTGCCATTTAGCAATCTGTAAAAGATGAGCTGCTTTAGATGTTCATCCCCTCTTCTTAGACAGAAAAGTCTACCACAGGGAGTGCAATTAGAAGTATTAATTAGAAGCTAGCTGAATCTACTGAGTATATAAGAACTAGATCATAATAAAATATAATTAGGTCCATGTGGCTGGAAGAAAACATTAATTACTGTTGAGCAAGTAATTGCAACAGGTTGGTAACCACTCAAATATCTATAGGAAAATTCTTTTGTATTTGTGAACACTGGTACTACTTCTGTCTAACAGTACGAAATGAACGTTGCACAGAGAGGTTGTGGAATCTCCATCCACATTCAGAGCCCAACTGCACATGATCCCAGGCAACCTGCTCTACCTGACCTTGCTTCAGGTTGGATGACATGATCTTGAGAGGTCTCTTCCAACCTCAGGTATCCTGTGATATAAAATCTCAATGACCAGTGTAGTATGTATGCACATATGCATGATCAAGGAGCCTGTTTCAGAAACCATTACATTTTTTTTCTGCCAAAAATGAAACCTTTGAAGCAACCCCCCCTAACATAAGTCTTCAGAAATATTTTGGCCTGACCCACTTCAGATTTCAAAGAAATCACCTTGTAAATGTGACCTAAACATATGTGAACAGGTACAGATGCATCCACATGTATAAAGTCTCTCAACATTAAAAAAATTTTAAAAATAACAGTAAGTTATTGTACATCAACAGAATATAAGGGCAGTTAAAATAAGCTACTTACTTTTGGACAGCAACATTTTTGTCTTTAACACCAAGTGCTCTTGAATTTAGAAAGTGTACTGGATGACATTTATGAAATACTTCCTAAATAAAAGAAGCAAGATAGATCTGCTGTTAGGTCTAGCAGTTCTTCTAAAATGCCTGGGGATAAGAAAAATATGAGAGTTCCCTCTGCCCCCTCTCTTCAGCAGATTTATCAGAGGGATCACAGCCTAAGAATAGAATCAGCCATTCTAAATTTTACTGTAGAGATTTCAACATAAAACCAGATTATTTTAATTCAAAGTCTTACAAAATAAGCTTGAAACATGGTTGGGAAATGGTCGCAAAAGGAAGCTGAGTAGAACAAAAGACAGATATTATTTGCACTTCCAAGTAAACATAGACCTTTGTACCTGTTGCAGTAATGTCAGCTGACAACAAAGCTGTTGCACGCTGTATTCTATTAAGAGATATGGTCCCACTTCATCTGCTTTAGCAAAGGAGACCGGGAATTCTTCTGTAAAACTGTCATAGCATGGCTTTGGCAAAACCGATGAAATAGTGTACAGTCGCTCTCTCTGATACTGTGCAATTGGTCCCATACCTTTGGAAAGTTTCCAGTTAAAGTTCTGTAGGAAAAAAAAAAAGGTAAAGCTACAACTTCTGTCAAGCAAACAGCATGTCTCTCCTTGATTTAACCTTCTAGAATGTTTCGTTAGAGAAATACCTTTGTGGATGCAAAACTCTTCATCTAATCTTCAAGGTTAGCCCAGACACTAATTGGTTTATTCAACATTGCTATTTTAAGCTAATATAATATGCACAGTCAATGAGCCTGAGCAGGAGGTTGCCAGATCTCAATCAACAAACGGTATTTAAAACAAACTTCTGTGTATTCAAGCTTGCTGCCGTAAAAAGATTTATATTCTGAAGTTTCACATTTTATATTTTACTTCTCACTATCTCTTACTATTTCTTGTACTCCTTTTGCTTAGAATCAAACATTCCTTTTCAAATAAATGTCCAGTTTTCCATTCTTTTCCTTTCTTTCACCTTCCACTATCACTGTGATTCAGTGACAATAAAAGAATCCCATATTTTCCCTATTCTGCTTGCCCTTTATTGACTGAATCCCCAGTATACCCCATCGAATCCTGCACCTTAATCAAGAGGCTGACCCTAAATTCAGCTTGCACATTATTGATACATTTTACGTCCACATGTCATTTTGGTCACTCTGTAGAGAGATCTTTTTTCAGGAACAGCCTACTGTATGCTCCAGCTTCTGGGGTTACTTTTCACTATCACACTATACAAACCAGTCAATACAGACAAAAGTTCAGATAAAATTTTGCTACAAGCTTTAAAAATCCAGCGGGAAACCTCTCACCCCCCACTCTTCTTTTATTTATAGACTTACAAAGATATATGCCTAATAAAAAAATATCGGTGTTTTACAAGGGGGAAAAGGTTTCCTAGTAACTGTGAGTCACATGCTAGTATCAAGGATGAAGAGATCAACTCCTCTCAAAATTTTTATTATCTGATTTATTATTACTGAAACAGCTGACAGGGTGCAATTAAGGCTTAAGATTACTCCCACAGTTATAAAACTGTTTAGGCCTTAGATACTTCCAAAAGAAAATTTAAAATGCAGGTACATAAATTTTACCAAATCAGAGTCTAGACTGTAAGCTGGATACTCCAGTTTTTTTCAGAAAAGAATAGATGGAAATGTGTTCTATATATTGCCGTCTGAAGAAAAGACTTGCCTTTCTGGAAACATCTTCTGAGAGCTTTTTACATAGAGAATGTAATGTTTTTCTGTCCTCCTCGCCTTCCTCTTCACATTTGTCCACGCTGGAGTACTGAGAAGCACTGCCACTTTTCCTGCCAGAAGCATCCTCAAGCAATGACAACAAGCGCTCACCATAGCCATTTAACAGAGCAACCTGTAAATGCAGAACAGGTTAAGGGAATATTGAACTCAATTTCCCATAAATTCCATGCAGTCCATATAAGCAAGACACATTATAGTTGCAAGATTTATGTCTGTCCAAAACCAGACATATTGAACAGGAATATGAATATTAGGACAGTTTTTTGTGATAACAGTCTTACATACAACATAACTGACTCCAACTGATATTTCTTTTTTCCTAAAGCTTCTACTGAAATTCTGACTTACCTTGGAAGAAATAAATTCTTTCAGGGTACACAAAAGATCAGCATTTGTTGCAAAGTCTACACTGTAGCAGTCTTCAATCCAAGCCTGCAGGATGTAGAAACTGCGGTTACATATTTTGGTAAGTGATGTGGAAGGATCCAGGGTTGCACTGGTGAGAAGAAAAAGGCACTTATTTTTAAATTGGAATTGGATATCAATTTTGGTGAAATGTGTTGAAAAACCACAAATATTATTTGCACTAACTTAAATTCTTATGTTTCATATTTCTAGAACCCATGGCTCTATGGAAACACAGCTATAGTTGTACTTATAAGCCATCACTGAACAACTGGCAAAAATAAGACTCAGTTCAGAAGTTGTTTAGAAGAAAAAAAGAAGCAAGCACGTTGTCAAGTATAGCACTTGCTCTAGTTTCACTCTCGCTTGTCAAGAGAGTCTTACAAAAACAAACATCAAAATGCAATTTAATTAAGTAGATCTTTTCAGAAACAGCTATTTGCCATTGGGAGGAAAAGTCAATTGTGCTTCGATTGTATTTTTTCACAGAAAATTACTGTACCTGGATAAAGTGCAGCTGATTCTATCAAGAAGAAACTGCAAAAATTCTTCTTGTGTGCAGAAATAGCGAAATGTGTAGAGAAACTGCTGTACATAACCTTCTAAAAATGCATTTCTGTGAAGCACAAGAAAAACTTCAGACAAGCAAGAACACAATTTCTTCTTGCATTAGAATAACAGCAAAAAAAAAAATCCTCAAAATATCAAGAATTAGTAGGGATTTAAAATGCTCAAGCTCTAACTAAAACCTTGATTCCTTTTTATTTTATTTTTACACATCAAATAGTGTGATTCACAACAGTGAAATCATAATTTGTTATTAAAAAGGTTTATCTACCTGTAATTTTGTAAAGAACTGCTTTGACATTTCTGTTATTAAAAGTTAGATTCTGAACAGTATGGGAGAACTTATTTAATTTTCTTTTTTCTATTATCTCATTTGATGTTGTTTTAAAAGATTTTTATTAAAACAGCATAAAAAGTAGATACTTTAAGCAAGAAAGTATTTCCTGTAGCTCTAATTAGAGCACTAGTTGCTTTAACAACAGAATATACTTAATTATATACACATTAAAAATGAGTGCATTTTATTTTTTTATCTATACAGGCACACACATTCTTAAGGTCTTAACAGAGGTTAATTTTCATGCCTCCCTGGTGGCTTAAGGCTAACCACAAAAGTTTGGGTTTGATGAATGTGGAAGCTCTGATTCCAAAACAATTTGTTCATTTGTGCTAAATATTTATTAACAGAAAAAGCTGTACTCAGGATAAGTGACTGGGTCTCAGAGTCAGGATGAGCTGGGAGAAGTAGCTGGGAAGAAGTTGCTCCCTCTGCAGTGGTACGAGTCTGATGGAGTGTCTCTGGCAGTTTCCATCCTTCAGACTATTATTGCTCAGGTACCTTAAAACAACTGCCCTCACTTAACGTTAAAGGACATCTTTGTCTCTATTTAAGCCCTAAGACTGGGGCAGATAATGACTGCTAAAACAGAACCTATATCAGAACCTATACATTTTCACATCTAGACCTTATTAGTAAGAATTATCACATTATATGTTCTGAAGAATTGTTATACTGCTGGCAGGAACATAAATGCTTGATTCCAGAACAACTATCAGAGCAAAACCTCAAATAAGTAAAGGATAAAAAAGTTTGAAAGCTATTAGCTTTTGATTTATTATCAAATGTTTTGAGTTTTAATCAAATCCAAACTTAGCAGTTTGTCTTATTTCTAATCAGCATCTTTAGCCATTTCCATGCCATTTCTGTAAATAAGTGATCCTAGAAATAACATTAAACTTGATACAAGAGAGGAGAATTTATGCAATGTTGAGTAACTAGGATTTATCATGGAGACTATTTTTTCCTGAGATAGTAACTATGCCTCAACCCACTCCCAATTAAGGATGTGTAAAATATACTATACCTAGAATATAAATAAGCCATTAAACCAAGTGGTGTACCAGCCTGCAGAAATCTTATTCCATTTTGATTATTACATTGGTGTTTCTCTGTGTTATAGTAAAGAAGCAATGATGACTCATCTGTAGATGCCACATCCATGCTGTCAGTTCTCCCGTTGTGAATGACTGTAGGCAGGACACAGGATTCCACACCCCACTGCTCTGCATACATGATCTGCTCAAAGATGCAAAGCCATGAAAAAAATAAAATGTAGGAAAATAAAGAGGAGAGTCCGCTCAGAGGCAGTCAACTGAACTTAAGGCCAAATTGCATTTCATATAATTCCTTTTTTTTCCTTTTAAAACAATACTAGTAGCAATTATATTTATTTTAATTGTTCTTTTAGGTCCTGTGTGATTTGGCACTTTGACACAAACCATTTCACATTTCATAGACTGACTTGGGCAGCCAAGTACTCTGATGCAGTAACAAAATGACAAATGAAACATGACCGAAATAAAGTCTGACTTGCCTGCATGTATTTCTTTACCAGTTCAAGAAACTGCACTTTTGATTTCATCTCCTGTAGCTGTCCTCTCAATTTGGGCAACATAGATTTAGTTTCAGGACCTTTAGATTTAAAGCACACCGCATTAAGAACATCAATGATTCTGATTTACAGAAAAAAAATCTTTACAAGTACTATGCACCCATTTCATTACTGGCAAGTTGCTGTTATCTTACCTTTGCTGCTTCTTTCTTTCTGCAACAGTCTCTGGTAAAACTTTATGGTCTTTCGGTAATTTTTTGTCTCCATCGTTAGCAATTGTTCTAGTTCCTATTTAAAGAGAAAAAGGATTCTGATCAGAGTGGTAAGTGGATGGTTCTAGTAGAAACCATCTGGTTTTTTGTATGAAAACCAGAACATCCACAAGGACACGAGTATGATATTAACCAGGAAAAACTACCTTTCACTACCTTCAGTTATGCCACAGTTCTACAACTTAAGAACTGGAGCTGGTTTGTGTATGATGAGACTGTGTTAAAGTTTGTCTGAATCTGTTTATATAAATATGCCTTTAGTTACAATTGCACTTATCTGGTTGCTTTCAAGAGTATTTTTTAAAGTTACACTCAGAAGTCATCCAGAATTAAAAGTGATGGGTTCTGAAACCAGTGCAGACCGCAGAAAGGCTCTGTTAAGCAGCTGACCTATATTTGCAGCAAAACCTGAATGTTTGACTGACAGCAGTGATTTCCAAACAAGTATAATTACATTATATTATACAATCAGGACAGAAGGCAGACAGGAGAGCTGCTCTATAAATAAAGGACATATCAATTTTGAAGTTCAGCTTACATATTTCGTATTTATGCATTTTACATAATTGAAAAAACTAAATTTCTATAGAATTATATAACTTAAGCAATGGATAGAAATAAAAGTATATCAGGCTTCTCACAATAATATCAAATTTAATGTAAACATTTATAATTGTTTGCTTATCAAAGGTTTCATTATTTACCAATCAACGAAAATGGGCCATCCACTTTGGGTTTAGCTTCTGATTTGTTATGAAACAATACACATGCCATGTGTCGTGTTTCATAAAAACGGTGGCTTTTGCACTTGGGTCCTAAGCTAACTACCAGTGACCCAGTTACATGAAAGCATTTTAAACGGAGTAAGTTCACTGAATGCAGCAGACAGAACTCCCACAAGCAGAGTGATCAGAAAACACATAGCTCAGAGCTAACATATCAAACAACAGATTGGTAAATAGGTTAGCTTTAATGGGATGGACTTACTAGAAATTATTTTCAGTTTGAGAAAAATCTGTCACTGTTTTTTAGAAAAGCTCAAAAGGTTTAACAACGTAGTTCATTAGCAGCAAGAATCACAAAAGCCCTGTGGATTTTTAAAAGACATACTGCTACATAAGCACCACATAGAGAACAGTCAGAGCACAGATTCTGAACTGGAAATTGCTTGATTTTACTTAAAGGTTTGGTTTTGTTTCATCAGTTAAAGTGAAAACAAGTTGATTAAGAGACTATGAACAGAGAAACAGAATCAGAAAGAGAGGCCTTTTTTTGACGTTTGGAATCTGATGGACAGAATTGGTTTGTCCCCCAAGTAACTTCAGGTGAGTAGCAATGAAGTCAGTAGCAAATTCCCAGTCTATTTCACAACATCTTCCACTTCAAGTAGATCTGGAGTATAAACATTTTTTGTGAAAATACACATTCAATTTTTCTGCTCTCTCTGAAGGGCATTTAATTTGCCAGGATAGTTTTTTATGGCACATCCCTTTGTTTAGGGAACGAAGTAATGATAGCATAACTTGGCCTACTTGGGAAAATTACAAATTCCAATCCATCCTTGAAGCATAAGTTTTTTACATGCTGAAGGGTGGCTCCACCAAAGGATGCAGAATATAGGCAGAAGGGAAAGGAAAAGAGAAAAGGAATGGACAAGGGAAAACTGTAGCCAGAATATGCAAAACTTTTGCTAGAAACATCCTAGTCACAGCTTGGGTGCACCGAAGTTTGGTGGAGACTCTTACAAGTAGCTTATGAGATCTGGGGGATAACTGAAACCTGGTGTGGGCAAAGAGGAAAAGGCAAAGGCAAAGGGTGAAGGCTTGGGGCTGCAAGAGAACTGAAGACTATAGAAAACTGCTTTTCTCATTGTGAGGGCAGCCCTGGTAGCTGCCTTCTCTTCTTGTTCTGCTGCAAGGACTTGGTTCAGTTCGCCCAGATGTGCCCTGTACGAGGGTGCAAAATCAGCAGCACCTACACATGATGTGAGGCAGGGGGCACATACTTGCTTGCCTAAGGACTAATTTTCTAAATGCAGATTAACCCTTGCTGACCTTAAGAACTGCAATGAACTACCTGATAAGCCCTTTAATTAACTTTTCTTTTACAACGCATTCAAAACATTTCTATGCTGTGCAAGAGTATTTGATCTTCCATTAGTCTCCTTCTCTGAAGGAAATGGTGGAATCTAAACTGACTTTGACTTCATAACTGAAGATGATAGTCCATAACTGTATTCCTTATAAATTGGATAAAAAGGGATCTCACAAATTAGGAAGACTATTTATATAAGGCACTACGCTTCTGTTGTCTGCAAATAATTATTTTTGTTTGTCCACCTGGCCTCATATGCAGTCCAAACCACATACATTATTCTGGCATTACTGAGGCAGAATAAGATTAAAGTCTAATGTTTGGCAGGCTATTAAGACTTCACACTAATTTTAGCTAAGACAAGGAAGATTATTTCACTTATCCTCAGAGTAGTGTGCATCTTTTTCAGCTATTGGAATGTGTGTTCTCTTGTTCTGTAAATGAATTGTTTACTAATTGCTAAACTGAAGGAATTGCACTTTGTACCAACAGTGGCATCTACTGTGCATGAACACAATATAATTTTCTACATAGATACCTCATTGCTCTTTTCCCCCTAGCCTCCCATCTGATTGTTGGGTTAGCTAAGTTCATGTGCATTAATGCATACAGTAACATTGTATAAGAGTATGCATTAATTTCATAAGCAAATTCCAAAGTAGACTGTAAGCACCATAAATCTTGCTCCATTTTTGTTGTATGCCTGTTAAATAGGGAAAACAATTGCCAAGAACTCAGAAGATATTTCATCTTTTAGAATCAAAATAAATTGCTGAGCAGTCTGTAAAATCTCAAAGTAAAAAGGACTGACTATTGGAACAGAAGAATCTATTTAGATTCTTATGAAAAATCCTTATTTGTGAAAATCGGTTCTTCAGTCAAGAATTAGTCCCTCAAGTATGGGAGATTATGCAAGCCCATTTTTCTCTAGCTAGCATGTTAACACAGGATTAAACAGCCCTATAGGATTAGAAATAGCAATTTTTTGAGTAAATGGAAATTTGAGAGTGACAGTCCTGGAAACTTATTGAAAAAATTTTATTTATTAATGTTTATACAAAACAATAGTAGGTTAAGTTTCTCATTCTGTTTTCTCCTATAGACTTATACCTGAACATTAAGGAGCAGAAAAAAGTAGAACATTCTCAGTGATTCAGGCTTTAACTTGCCTAGTAACAGAAAAATAGTTATGCTTTTTTTTACTGAAAACTGAAGTCACAGTACTTAAAAAAAAAAGAAGAGTGTAAGCAGATCCACTGGGATTTAAACTGGCTATCTGGAAACAAAGTCGTCTAGATCATGTTCTCACCTGTTCAGTTCTACTTTGTCAAGCTCACTTGAAAAGTAAAGCAACAAATTCAACTAACTGACCATAGTAAGGAAATCCACAAGAGCAATGCAACTCTTTCTTCATCATTATTAAACATGTATCTGGCAGGAAAAATAAGATACACAAACTAGAAAACTAACCATTCTCAGGGACACAAAAAGATTCCAGATGTCCCTATACTAATAGGTCTTCCAGTATTAATAATTCATTTAATTAATTTTTTCCTTCCCATGAACGAGCTCCAACTATATAGATTTCTACAGTTCCATATATTATCCTTCCTCTGTGGCTTTAAATATCTACAAAAATATTTACAAACCAAAGCTTGCTATAGATAGATGCACAAATGTAAAAATTAAGTAAGAGTGATCAATATGATCTTTAAGAGAATGGAAGACCTTGCTAATCTAAAACCACCCACTCCCCTAGCCATGCTGCCCCATGCTCCCCAAGCTGCTTAGAAGGCACAAGGCTGCACTCATCATGATGATTAGCAGTCTCCGAGAGAAGATGTGAGCAAATAACTGCCATTCTGCTGGCAAACAGTGAGAAGCTGTCAGGGAATTCACTGTGACCACGGAAAAGGGCTCAGAGCACATGACAAGGAGGACCTCTTGGGAGCTCGTGATACACACCAGTCCCAGACATTCTTAGCTTTTTTTTCTGTAATATTACCACCATGAGCTTGGTGTGTACAGCAGACAGTACTTTTCCAGTCAACTTCAGGAAGACAAGTTGTGTTGTAGGTCAGTGATTATCAGTTTCACGTCAGTGCTTTTTATTTATTTTTGAATACTACCCTTACCCTGCTTTATTGATACAACATTCCAAATCTGAGGATTTAAAAAACTTAAGAGTCAGTACTTAAAAGAAGGAAGGAGGTTTCAACTCACTATAACACAATAAATATAATACTTTAAACCAGCAAGTAAAGCAGTATCTTATATGATTTTAAATCAATGTACTCACCACTTTTTTAGCATCTATATTTTGTGATTCACTTGATTTCTGCTTTCCAAGGTTTTTCATGTAACTATGAACTTCTGAATCAAAACATTCAGCTCCATAAAATGCACTGCTCCAACCAGGACTACAGCTGTGAAAGTCAGGTATATTGGGAGACACAAGGTAGCTGTTTCCAGCTATCTTTATCACATTGTTTTCCTCTGGCTCTACATTTTCTTCTGCAAAGCCTGGACCAATACAACAGCCGTTGCTTTGTAAACATTGCCCCCTTATTTCTATAGGGATAGTATTTTGCAGCCTCAATTCTTTTTTGACATTATCCGAAGGTGGCTCATCAAAATCCATCTCAGTTAATGCTCTATTTATCACAGGCTCAGCCTTCACATCGAAGGTTGCTTCCCCTTCTCCTAAAGAGGGTGAATGGGGAAGGGGGGAAAGAAATAATGGTCATGTGCTGTGATGCATGGTTTGGTGAACTTAAACACTACACACACAAAATACAGTTATGAGGCTACCTGTACCCTCTTACAGTAGTGTTAGGTGCTTATTTTGACTCTGTGCTTTTTCTCAACTACACACTGTAAAATGGTAAAGGTTAAAGACATTTCAGAACTATTAAGCTTTGGTCAATACATTTCTGAAAATTACAAAATAAGTTCTGCACATGTACAACAAGCATTTAAACAATGCATAGTACAGAAGCTTTAAAACAAAAATTAAATATGTCAGACCTGTGCATGCATTAGTAAAAAGCTTAGCTCTTGAAATTTTTTCCATCCCTAAGTCTTGAAACTTTTATTCTGTACATAGAGGGCAAGAATACTTGACACAGTCAAAGAGGACACAGATGTTAAACCTTCTACTCCTACAGGACTCACTCTCTTGAGCTATGAAGGGACATCTTTGCAGTTATAACAGCTACTACCAACCCTGAGGGACTGAGGTGACAGTCAAAGGTTGGTATGATGCTGACAGGAGCTTTTACGCCTGCCAGAAGTCTCTCTTTTCACTTGAGCAACCCTCCAGTGATTAGATATGCCACCTTGGAGTCAAACGGACCTAAATTACTGGTGCAAAGAAATCACACACCCCATGGGAAACTCTGGCTCTACATTTGCAATCATTCTGAGCCAAAGTGGAAAACTGGAACAGCACCTGACTGCTATCAGTCTGTAACTTACAAATTTACATTTTGCCATAAAAGTTAATAATATAGGAGTATAAGCCGTTCTGTAAAGAACACACGGTTTAACTTTGCTCAGAACAAAGTAGTAACCAAGTTTAAATGCTAAAACTTGGCTGAACTATCTTAAAAATAAACCCAACAAAACAAACACCTGATACAACAGCAACCAACTACAACGTTGTCCATGAATACACCAAGCTGTATGACACTTTCTAGCCTAGAAAGGGTAATAGTTTTGTTATAATCATGTCATTCACCAGCCCCAGGTCAGTTTTGAGTTCAGTTACTGAAAGATGGAATATTTTGTAGACCTTCAGTCACAAGGTATGTGAGGAAAACTGCAAAACTCACACTGAAGCACAAATAAAGAATCCACTAATATAACTGCAATGACTGCCCTGAAATGGTGCCCTGTAACCAAGTCTGTGATAAAAAGACAAAACTATCGTAACAAATCATTTGACCCACTCTTCATTTTGCTATCTATCTTTAAAAAGGCACTTCAGTGCATAGAATATGGAAGAAGAGGGATTCCTGAGAGAGGTAAAGACTATTCTTTTTTACCTGTTTGTGAAACCCCTTTAGATGAATAGTTAAAAATGTCCAGCTAAATGCAAAAGCATTTCAGTTTCTAGATTTCTGTACAATTCCCTTCCCCAGAATTTGTAAATAGTTTTATTGACAATACCAGTTTACGTTAATAAATTTTGTTTATTTTACCATTGAGTTTTAATTTTGAAGTGAACAAAGAAGGACCAGACCTGTTGCACAGTCATCCTTCAATCAATCCTCACCTTCTTCAGTTACACTTAGAGAGTCATAAGCATTTTCTAAAGCTCTCCTCTCTGCCTAGCTAAGCTTGTTATGTTGCATCGAGCTGACTCAGTATGACTGTCCGCCTTCCCTTTCCCTACATTAAAGCATGCCACTAGAACATCTACTGGATGAACACAAGAAAACCATATGTAGCAGTCAAGATTTTGGGAGTTTTTCAACAGACACATCCGTGTAAATAAAACGAAGTAAAAGTAACCAAACCAGGAATCCCACTCAATGACATGGGGTTATATGTAAGCTTCATATAAAAGACAACAGGTCCCCAAAGCATTATTAATGTTCAGATTCACGGATGATGTTCTTAGGTGTTAGGGTGTTTTCCTGAAGAGACACTCAAAGCCCTAATCTCTCAAAGCTTGTGTCATTGATAGATTCCTAGCATATACAAAGATCTAGAAACATACAGTGCCTTCTCACCCTCTGTCTGGTCATTGCTTGCCAAAAAGCTATCAGTTTTCTTCAGATCTTGGAATACCATGTCACACTTCAAATCATCTGCCTCAGTTATGCTGAAAATACAAGATTAGGAAAAATTGAAGTTTCATATACTTTTATATTTACATCAGTAAAATGAGATCTTACAAATGACTACCAAGTATGTGAAGGGTTTGATAGCATTTATCTACCTCCTGAAGTTTGCATGTTCAGCTTTAGCTGTTATTTTACAAGGAAAAAAAAATGTTCAAATGCACTTCAAAACATACTGAGTAAGATACAGATATTCTCCTTTACAGCATTGGGCAAAATTCCAACAGAAGTTATCAGAACATATACAAACAGAAGGCGTAACTCCAGGCATAACTTCAACTGCAAATTATTGTAATAGGTTTTTCACTCAGGATTCAACCTCTGCATTACAGTCTGACTCCAAGTCATCCCTACTAAGAATAATCATAATTTTGAGGCAAAGAAGGTAACAATTAAAAACTGCTATATTCTTGGTCTAAAGAATGTTAAGCAAGCAGTGTCTCAGAGACATTGTGAGGCAGTTCTTGCATGCCATCTAAAAGTTAGACCTGTATTTTTATATTGGCTAATAAATGATGATTTCCTTTTCACTCCTGCTTTCAAAACCTTTATTTTGTAACAAAAGTTCATACAGAGGATGACCTCTTCATATATGTCAGACACAATACATTTACATAATTCAGCTGTAACAGCTCAAGTTCCTCCTTCTCATTCAACTCTGGGGAATTAAGAGCCTAACCTCCAACCAGTTTTCAATGGCTCTTCAAAAAGCTCAAGCCAAACAGGAAATATGCCATCATGTCAGGGTCTGATATCTGGAGGTTGTAGTCTATTCTCTCTGAAACTTGCCGTAGGGATAATACATCTTTTAACACTGAGGTTTTTCTAGACCATAACTACCAAGTTTTATTAAAACTTCCAATTTGTAGTTCCAGACCATGACAGATAAAGAAAACATACCAAACGTCCACATATAAATTGATTACTGTTTACAATAACCTTCAGTAATGTTTTTGTAAGTGTGCTGCATTTGGAGGCTGCAATAAAACAAAAATCACTTAGCAGGCTGCTTAAAAAAGATTGCCAGAAGGAACACTGAGTCTGACTAAATCAGTTAAGTAAAACATTTCTAATTTAATTTCCTTGTTCTTGTGTGTGAATAGAACAAAAAGATGTATAAAGAACAAAACTCAAAACAGAAGAAGCAAACTGAACGATGTATTTCACTTCTGATAGAACAGCCTCTTTCTAACAAGACTATGAGGTTCTCCATCAATTGCTGAAAACAATATTGATCAGAATTAGGCCTCCATTATTCAGCTATCCTAAGTTGGAGTTACAGATAAGCTTAATAGAAAATATTTTCAGCTAAGCCATTAAGCACTATTTCCTGTGGGGAAGGCCATGCAGTATCTAATAGACTGGGAAATTAACAGTTGGCAGGAGACAAGTAAAGACACCTGAAAGCGAAGCAACATAATCTTTCCTGCTTCTAGGCAGCATGGAGAAAAGCATTAAGTTGAACTGTAAGAAGGAAGAAGTTCAAAACCACCTACCATAAATGTGAAGGTTGTTCTCCATTTACTACCTGATAGAGACTCTGCAGTAATTTTTCATCCCAATAGAGGTCACAAAACTTCTCACAAATTGTATCAGAGAATATACCAAACTTAATTTCCTTTAAGCTTAAAATGAAGTTACCTTGTTTAATACAAAGAAAAAAGAAACAAAACAAAACAAAAAAAAGAGAGAAAAAAGACATTACTAACAATATTTTTACACACCAATGGTAATATACTGAAGAAAACGCACATACCCATATCAAAAACTTCCACACCATTCTCCAGATACCCATCAAATGCAAACTCCTCTTGTATAAGATGAACCACTTTCTGTAGTAAAGTGTCACTTGTGCTGTTCTGCTGGGGCAGAACTTCAACATCAGAGAGATGAGAACTGTCTTGATTCACTGAGGTACACGGTATGTGTTCTTGTTCAGTGAAAAAACTGTCTACACTCGTAGCACACCCAATTTCTTGGCAGTTGGTTTCAATAACTGGGTTACTTTTATCAAACTTGTTCTGTGTATCAGTAGTCTCACAGTTTTGCACTTTGCAAAGGGAGGCATCATTTTCTGCTTGTGTGCTAGTTTTATAACTTGCAATAGTACTTGAAAGTAGCACTGGCAAACTATGATAGCAATCATAAGCAATTCTGGAATGAAGAGGTTTATTTGGTATTTGCTCTGACACAGCTAAATGTACTGGCACAAATGTCAAAACTCTTTTCTCTGAGTCCTGTTTCAGAATGATGTTATTTATATGAAGAAAATTAGGAGATGTAGGGCAAGCTAAAGAGCTTGAAGGAACTTCAGATAGAATGTTCTTTTCCTGAAGACTATGTGAAGAATCAGATGGTGATGGTAATGTAACTATAGAATTTGCATTGCCTGACTTTTGTTCTTCTGAAGATATCTGGGATGAGTGGCCTGGAACTTGTAAATCACATTCAGATACTTCAGGTGCAGTTTCAACAATGTCTGTGTCCTCAGTAACACAGCTTTTAGTGACTTCTATATATCCTGAGTTGTTGTGGTTGATATGTTCTTTTCTCACTCCTTTCTCGAATTGCTCAGAAACTGGTGTGTGAATCTCTCTGAAAAGGAACAAAGAATTTGAGGACAATTCCAGTACATTTAACAAAGAAGTTAAGTTTAACTTATTTTGCTTTAGGATATACTAACTTTTTTATATTTGCATTTTGTTGCAGAATAATAGGTTTAAAGTGAGTTGCAGGAGAAGTGAATGCAACAGGTAATGTAGCTTTCCCACAATTTAGAGAAATCTGGCATGGGACTGGTCCTTTAACTGCAACGAGTTTACTTTCACTGGTAATAGGCACAAATCCTAAAAAGAAAAACACAGTCAGAAAGATGAGCAATATAAATGCAAGGTAAATAACAATCAATATAGATAGAAATAATAACTGTGTAGCCAACCAAGAAAATCTCACATACAGAACTGATCTAGAGAATATGAAAATAAACATGCTTACCCGGACTTGACTCTGAAGGGCCCACTGCATGGCTTTCGTTCTTAAATTCAAAAGCAACATGATTTTCAGAAGAGATTACTTCTTCCTCAACAGCCTGACAATGAAAGTTAAAGTCCAAGCTGAATTTAACGTTTTCTTTCTTAAAATTCTGCTCAGCACATTACTGAGAAAACAACAACAAAAAACCCCCACCAAAACAAACACCCTCCCCCCATTAAAAAAAACCAACCCCAAAACAACAACAAACCAAACAAAAACACCCCAAGCCCATATAAACCTAGAGTTTTAGGATTTTCAGTTTCTGTAATCTCCGAAGCAGCAACCTAGTCAAAGTTTTGAACAAAGTCAGTTCCGTGGGCTGAGTGCTGCATCAATGACATATTAATGTGTTCTTTTTTGATAAAATGGGTGGTAAATGAATGAGAGATTATGAAATTAAGTTACCGGTTGTTCTTATTTCTGAGCTATCACCCATGCAGATTGTGGAGTCAGGGTGCTAAAATCTGGGGACTAACCACTCCAACAGCAAGAACCAGAAAAAACCCAATTCTTAGACTACTTGAAAATTAAGAAAAAAAGAAAATAAATTTAACTGTATTTGGAGGGGCTAAAAAAATCTTACTGGAACACAATTTATAGAATTAATTGAAAAAACAGAGAATTAAAAAAAAGCTGACACTCTTACCTTAAAGACAGATTTATTCAAGAATGCCAAAATATTTTTGCTGTTTATACCTTGTTCAAGTAAATAACAATTGCATGTCTAAAAAAAAAAAAAGTCATAATTTTCAGTCAGTAAATAAGTTTTCAACCAAGTGAAGTATTCTTGGACAAGGACAAATTCAAGGTAGTCAATTAGTAATCTAAGTTTAGGAAGTCTGATGCATCGACTTTGAGTACCTTATTGATAATTTCAATATAAATTAAAAACACACCCCTCTGTGTCCCTAGGGAGGTACCTTTAAAAACAAACCCCAAAGTGACTGGTTATCATTTAATTAGATACCAGTCTATTACCAAAAATAAATTAATATGACATTCAAATCACTAAAATGAGACTTTAGACACAACCGAATTTCATATAAAATCACTTAAATTTAGTAACCTTAATTGCATCAGCTAGAGAAGGTCTTTCTTCAGGGTTTTTTCTTGCCATATCCAGAAGTAGTTTTTTAAATTTTCTTGGCAATGCTAGTTTGTGACTCGGTGGAACACTGTGTTTTGCAGCCATCCACAGCACTGCAGCAATACCATAAATACAGACCTATCGGTATAACATAAGAGACAAGAAAGATGTAAACAGACCAAACCCAAGCTTCCACTTCAAAACCAGTTCCAGCAAATTATCCAAAAAATTCCTCTCATTCCCTGAGGAAAACCAAACCAAAACCGCCCAAAACCCCAGGGCTTCCAAAGTACAGATTTGGCTTTTGAAGATACTAATGAAAATCCCAGCCCATTTCAAAACTCTAGCTGTTATACAGGCAGGGACAATAATAGTTAATTTTCTACTGTTGGAGCAACAGCCATAATTGTCTTATCCTTTGTCTAAGAAAACTATTCAGGAAAAAACTGGTTTTAGAAGCATTTTGAAGAATTCCTTTCTCATGTAAAAACTTAGATTGCTGCAAGACTTAGAGTTCTACCATAAAACCTGGCCAGCTGCAATTTACTTAAAAAAGGCCATGATAATTCAGGAATAATGGCACACAGTAATTACAAGCTAGCCATGACCAGTCATATTTTACAGAGATTACATCTATCAGAAGAATGAGGTACTGTATATTTATTTTAGCAATTATTGTGCTACCTGCAGCTAGACCAATTGAAGTTGCCACAATGAGGGACCTTGAAAAGTGCTTGATCTTCACAAGATTGCTTTTTTTATTTGGAGAATTACAATTGTCAGATAGAGACAGATTTAGTCTACTTAATGCTTAGTTTACATATGTTAGCATGTACTACAAATGCAATTTTGGCAAAGTTAAAGCATCATGCTTTTTCTCATTCCCTCTGAAAAATATTAAATAGGCTCAAGGGACAGAAACCTAAGCCTAACACTAAATAATGTGATCCTAGAAAACAATATTTTCTATAGCTCTTTTGAGGAAAGTGAACAGTAATGGCCACAATGTAACAAAGAAGTTAACTATAAAGAAAATAACCTGTGAACCATCTGAACTGTTGAACAAAAGCTACTAATAGGTACAAAAATATTTGAAATAGGAGAAAGTAGCCCCACCGAAACAAAAAATTCTCTTCCCCTTAGGCTCAGAATTCCAAGAGGGCAATGGGAGCATGATTTTTATCTAAATGTATTTGCTTAGGAAAAACTTAACATCCAATCTAGCATATCCTTCAAAAAAGTTCCTTTTACTAAGGTAGTACCATTATTGTGACTGGCACTACACAGTCTTGACTGCCACACCATAGTTCTAACTAAATATTCAAAACAAAAGTTATACAGATATCAGGAAAAAGCAAAAAAATCAGGTCAGCTTATTCTATATATAATGTAGAAAAACAAGGAAGAAAGATTACTTCAGATTTTCTAAAAGAAAAAGAATAAAGTATTAAGACTTTAAGATTATTAATTTCTAATATAGGGAAACTGCTGTATTATATATATTTCAGTGTTAGTTTAAGCTTCTGAAGCCTCTGAAAAACCTGCACACTGGATGAAAGCGGTTTAAGAAGAAAGAGCAACTTTAAAGAAGATATATAAATATTTTCTAGTTACAGATAATTCTATAGAAAGCCAAACTCTGTCTTTAGTCGATTTTTAATGAAGGGTTTTTTTCTGATTTGTGACTATTACGTCTCATTTTAAAGGACTTATGGGGTATAAGCTGCATATTAGCTAACTCTTTTCTTGTTACATAAGGGAAAGGTGCTGTAAATTCTGTTTTCCTGACTCTTAAGATCAATGTGGTACAGTTGGCAATTCAGAAGCAGTTGCAGTGGAGATAAATACCTGATATTTATTAACATTTTTATCACCTTTGTCTGAGAGCTCCTTATGGCTTATATCTATAGCAAGAAGCTCTAGAAAAATTGTATTTATTGTTAAGAGACATAATTCATAGCATTCCCATAGTGAAAATATGCTGATAGTTATATATTTTTATCCAGTCTTCAAAATGACATTAATCTTTGGGCTTTAGCCTAGACACTTCAAAATACTGATCTTAGTGTGACCTCCAGAACATGAAAACATGACTTCAGAGTTTGTCTTACTGCTAACAAACTGAAAATAGTTAAGCCTCATGGAAAACTACTGAATAACAGATTTTTGGCAGTTACTCCAACCACTTTGGAAGGAAAAATTATTTTTTAGAAGTAACTAATTTTATGGAAGATCAATGTATAAGAAACCCTCAGATAACCAAGAAACATGGGGAGAAATGAGAAATATCAGAATCCTAGAAATGTAGCTTTTTTCTTCAAGCAGCAGTAGAATACAACTGTCCTTTGATAAAATGCATAGCAACCTACATAACCTACCACATTACCTTCTCAGTATCCACATCCTCCTCTGCAATTTCAGGAGCTAAATAAAATGTATCACAAGATTCTAAATGAGAAAAGAAATGAGAAACGTGAGGTAAGACATTTGCTTTCTTCTTCGCTCTCTGCCAAAAACATAAAAGCAGACCACACGATGTCTTAGTTTACCTTCAGCCTTTGGAGCAGCAAAGAGGATACTTCCACGGCAATCAATCAGCACGGAGTCCAAACATAAGACCACTGCAAAACAAGCCACAATAAATGATGCCTTAAATAACTCTAATGCTAGAACAGACACCACCCAATAGAGACGGCAGACGCATTATCACCCAAAGCAATTCCCACAGAACAAAGACAAGACAATAAAACGAAATGGGATCACAGTAACTAAAAGAGCTTAGAATACTGGAAGTTTATTCTTTTTATATCCAGTATTGAAAAGGAAGGCCAAGAAAGGAACAAAGCAAAAAAAGAAATACAACAGCTAGATATACTTTAGTCTTCTCACAAGGTACCAATGAAAGATTAATTTTACGAACTTAATCTCTCCTCCCTCATCCAACCCCACCAAAATACAGGATTATTGTCTGGAGACAGCCAAGACATATGTGGTAACACCCAGCACTCTAGGTGGGATAGGATATGGAGTTCAGTTTTGCACAAATAGTTATAATCACGCAAACTCTCCCACTGAAGAAGCATTGGCATTTGCAAGGCCTTGAAGTTTTCCATAGTTAGGAAAGAAATAACTGACTTCTAAAATTATTTTAAAAGATCTGAAGTCTTCAGGAACTTGGCATTAAGATCATGACGACATCACGTTATATAAATTCAACGATGAAAAACTTGTGGTAATACTGTGTCTAGCTGTTTGATATCTTCAGCGCACACTGTAATGTAACATGTTGCAATATAATAAGGCAATTGGCTAGCAATGTAGTTCTGCTTTTGCAAACTACCATCAAATACATTGTTTTCTTATTAAAAACAGAGTACTAGGAAAATAGATTTTTACATTAAATGCAGTAAGAGGTTAAAACTTTAAATGTATTAATTATTAAATAAAATATTAAGACAGTCTAAGAGTAAAACTAATATTACTTTATTATTAAATAATAAGTTGAAGAGGTCTAAGAGATAAAAATAAAGTAAGAATAAAAACAAAATAATCCTTTTGCTTTGGTAGTTACCTGTACAAAACACATCTAACCATTAAATTGTTCACCATGATTAATGTAAATAAAGGCTTGCACACTACCATGAATAATATTTCAGCTGGACCTGAACTATCTGTCTTGAACAGCAAAGCTTTCCCGAACAGGAACCTTTACAGGATATTTCTGCAGAGGCAGCTCCCCTGAGAACCCTTCATGCTCACTACCTTTGCTTCTCAAGAGTTAACACCTCTGGCCCTGAATCTGCAACACAGTTCAGGCAAACCAGATCTCAACAGTTCTCACCTGGGTGCTCTAGCGCACTCATGAACAACATGTAAGCAACATCCTCTGATAAGAGGAGAGGAAATGTCCCAATGGAGAGTACAAACAACTTTTGTAGCAGAATTGAATTGAAAAATACATGAAGAGGCTAACTTTGGGGTATGTTTTCTTGCCCAGAAACATTTCAGGATAATGGAAAAAGTGTAATCAAGGAAGGATTTGGAGGAAAATGCTAAGTGAACAAATAATAAATAATCCATCTTGTTCCACAATTCATATATTTAACTACGACTCATGAGCTACCAATCTTACTCTACCAGTGTTAAGACAAAGGATATCTTAACAAACACTTTATATGATATCAGTTTCACCTTTAATAATATTCAATTAATATTATTCAAAAGTAATGCTGAGAGAACTTTATGTGTCTGTGGGCACTGAAGTAGCGACCCCACTGTAAGTCATTCCACAATGCACAATTACTCTCAGAAGAGGCAGAGACTCCTCCAGCAGAAATATTCTAAATCTAAAACCAATATTCATGGTAGCTTTATTTGTCAAATATGGAATTTTAAGTTAGGTGCCTTCCATTTAGTGGTCTGTATCATTATGTTCACTTTTACAGGCTACATAAGGTTGAGATCACAACCCAGACTTTAGTGTTTTGAAAACATGCATTCTGGGTGCATGTAAGTACGGTAACAGGGGCTGGCTAGCCATAGTAAATTAGAATCCAAGCCATTATGCACAGGTGTTTGAAACCTTCACAAACATTAGGAACATGCTATGAAGCTGAAATAATCCTTGTTGCAAGGTATACCAAATTTCCTTTATAACAGTTTTATATCATAAAAGAGAAAACAGCTGAAGCTGAAAACCAAAGAGGTGCAGTAAGTACCTTACTATCCAATTGCTTATATTCACTTACAGACTTCAAACTCCTCCCTGTCCACACCCACAAAAGCATGCTTTTTAAATTAAGAAAAGGCACAGGCGGGGCAGTGGTGGTGGGCGCCTTTGCTTTGATTATCAGAACTGCTATAGATTTATTATTAGTATAAGCTAAATCAACATTCAGAATGCTTATAGAAATTTAGGATGGCCTTCTCCGAACTGATGTACAACATATCCTAAGTCTGTAAAAGGACAGTTCCCCATTCCTGTCTCAGAGTTGACTTTTGGCAATTCTTCTACAAACTGAAGCATAGGGAATGTGGAAGGAGTAATTTCATGACAAGACCCCGTAAGCTTTAAACTGACAAAGTCTTGTCAAAAATACATCAGGAACCATTTGTCACAAAGAAATCCAGGCAAGAGAGGAAACCTTTATGTTTACATATATATAAAACTTATTTCCTCCTGCTTTCAAGACACAAGTCCCAAGTGCTTTTCTTAAAAGTCACAGTAGAGTTTCTCCATCCCCAAAATGTCTAAACACAAAATTTGTTTCCACTGCTTGAAGTCAAATATTTGTTTCCTCTGCAAAAGCCATCAAAACTCAGAACAAAGAGAAAAGAAGACATTTTATATATAGCCGATAACTCCAAATTGAGTAAAAAAAAAATCACAATTTAAGAGCATGAAGTTAGAATTTTTGCCTATTTTTTTCTGTACACCAAACAAAAGTAAAGCTATTTTGCATCAATAGAATAAAGAAAACATTCATTCAGTGAATATAAATAACTACGCAAATATTTTATACCTGGATGATCTATGCAAGTTTGCAGAGTACACAGACACTCGTGACATAATGCCCAGAGTTGATAGTCTTTCAGAGGTTTACCATACCAGGACAACAGGAGTTTTAGAGAGATACACTGAAAAAAAAGAGTGATGATGCAGAAAGTTATTAAAAATTATCAGAAACCAAAAATGTTTACTGATGCAATGACAAAGTAAATACTAATATGCAATGCACTCACTTAAAAAGCATTAAGAACAGGTATTTATTGTACTTGCCAGTAATGAACTAGTAATACTTATTGAAAGAGCATTTAGTTAGCTGTACAGCTGAACCAGTAGTTCCTTAATTGCATAACAAAGGTGTAATTCAAGTAAGATTTCAGCAAGAATAGAAGTGTTTCAGGAAGAGTGAGCTGTTTGGAAGCTCTTTCTTATCATTCTAAGGAAAGACTCTTTCAGGATGTCAAAGATGACAGGTAATGACAGGGACACCACCTAGACTTAAAAACATAAAAATCCAAATGGTCACCACCAGCAACAAAATTTTCCACAATCAAATCCTGATTTACCCTGGCAGTTGCATTACAAGTCTTACCTTAAAGACTTCATCAACATTTCTTGCTCTTCTGTGAAAGATGTTAACAATACAGACAGAATTAATGACAGGCAGGTTTGAAGTCCAAGCACGTTGTTCTGTTTTTAATCACTGGCTGCTCAATTTGTAGTACCAGCATTTGTTTTTCCAGATATCAGTTTAGCTTTTGATAGCTGGCATAATACCTTAATGTGACAAAGATACAGCTCCATGGAAACCTACTGTTCTTCACAGATCCCATGTTTTACATTTTGTGGGTATTTTTTTGGTGGGGGTGGGGTGGGGTGTGTGTGAATGTAAGAACTTGCCATCAATAGTACTGCACATACACCTTTGCTGATCAAACTGTGCCAATAAAAGACACACTACTAGTGTGTCTTGACACCAGCTGGACTGGATCTCCATTCATCTACTAAAGGAACAGTAAAAAATTCCGTGGAAGCAGAAACCTCTGGGTTAGAGCAGACCCACCCAACTATAAAAAACAGCACAGCACATTTTCTGTTGCATATGCAGCCCTAAGATAGGAAACTATCGCTAAACTTTAGGCCATGCTGGGGAAAATAACTACCAGAAGCAACTCAGGATTAACTCTGGAAAAAAACCAAAATGAAACTGGAGTACAGGAGACAAACAAAAATTAAAATCTTTGAACAATTCAGTTAATTTTACAGACAGTTAATTTTACAGATATCTCAATCAATGTTTGTAAAATCTAAATAGACTACAGGTCTGTCTCACACACAGTGGTAGTACATCATTATGTTTGACAAATCAGTCTCTGCACTGTCATTTATTGCAGTTAATTTTTCATAATTCTGGCTATGAACACCCCTCAGTGAGGCACTACTTGGATTTTATCATAAAATATGTAATGAACAGACTACTGCATTAACTTTTATCAAGATCAACAAACAGAAATAGCTTCCCTGTAATCTATGGGGAGGAGAAAAAAAAGCCACGTTAATTTCTGTAGCTGAAACTTTGTTGACAATTTAATTTTTACCAGAAGACCTTCTCAAGGAATGTAATACTTTGAAAGTGAACCAGATAAACTATAAGTTTTAAAAAGATGTGCCAGCAAACACACTTTTTGGTTTACTTAAAATGCTTTCTATTCTGCCTACCTCCATCACACACGAAAATTAATTTGGTGCCTTTATTCTTCTGTCTTCCACTGTGGCACATATTGTACAGCACAGACAGATTTGAAGCCAGGTAGTAAGGTTAAGCTTCATTCTCAAGTTTTGCTATCACTAGCATCCTGGAGTGCAAAATTTTTACATCAATGGATTCCTTCATTATATCTAGAAAAATAAGCTCTTGAACTGTCTGATAAAAAAACCCATCAATAACACAGCAGGAAGGAAGAGGTCAGATAGTAAAAAAATGAATTAGTCTAGAGAACATTCAAAACAGAGCTTCATACTGTTGACTGATTACTGTCCTTGATCAGTGCTGCGTTCTCCCCTTCATAGCATCCTGGTTCTCACATGCCTCATATGTCTTTGCTCACAGACACTTCACAATGAAAGCAGCAGCCAAATCTTCAAATTCACCCTCTGAGGCTGACACAAATGGAAAGAAAGCAAAAGAGAAATTCCACAGACCAACGAGAATATTAAGAAGGTTTTGGAATTTGGGAATATTTTTGTAATAAGTACACCTAACTGCCAAATGTAAGATAATCCCTCCTCTTGAAGTTTATGTTCCTAGAGGCTCTATAAGCTGCAGTGGAGAAAGATGAACTTCCTCTATCGCATATACAAATCAACTCTCACTACAGGAGAAGGTGATGAATAGCTAGCAAGGGGAAGAAGAATCTCTCACTAAACTGGAGATGAATTAGTTGTACAGCCGAAAGCTGAAAGGTATTTCTCATCACTTCTGGGATATCCAAGCTCTCCAGAGAAAGAAAGAAATGACAGAAAGATTTAAGCACAGCAGGAAAATAGGAATAAACCCTAAGAGGAGCAGCAAAAGTTTATGATAAGAAAGAAGGAAGGTGTCAATGGTAGATAACAAAAGGGAGGATGAAAAGGCATCAGAAACTGAAATTCTGTTTCAGAAGAAAAAAGAATGCAGAAAAAGCAAATCTTAGAAGTGAGAATCACTGCCACCCACAGGATGGACCAAATAACCCGAATCAGGGAGAAAAAAAAAAAAAAAAAAAAAGGATGCAATCTGGTTACAGACTTTGTTTCAATGTATACCCTCATTGTTTCTCTCTGGAAAGCATCCTAAAGAAAGACTAAAATTCAAATATTAATATTGCTAGCTAGTATTCATACGCTAATTGTTCTTCTGTGATACTAATAGCTGACTGCACTGCTGTTGTCTCTTACTATAATTCAAGTCTCTCCCCACCTTCACCATGTCAAAAGGTTATTTTTATTCCTGAAAAAAATACCTGAGAAGGTAATTCTTCTTGTGTCCTAATTATTGCAGATGCTCACCTTCCTATACCAGAAAAAGAGAAGACTTCATCTGAAGACTGAGGGTTCAGATAACCTGCTGGGGGCTTGTCCTTCTAATATCTTGTAAAAGTTAACCAAAATAGTCAAGGTACATGATAAGACATGTTTCATCACACAGAGAAAAATTCATGCATTCTGGTTAAAATAGTTGCCAAAGGAAAAGCAACACAGTTCTCAACCTAACCTTATAAGGCAGGGGTTTTTTTAAGCCTCAAAGTGGGTATTTAACCCAATGCAAGTTCAAATTCTACCAAACATGTTTATGCTTAGGTAAACATTTAAGTGTAAAACTCCTTATTTAGGCATGTATCTCAGGTTTAGTTGTGTGTGTTTTTTTTTTTTTAACATGCAAGTGTGTGATTCATGCCTATTACTATTTCCTACCACTTCAAAAAATCCCACGCAATCACCATGAAAAAAAAAAAAAATATCTGAAGCACTGAAAAAGATACAATTACAATTTTTAGTCAAACTGCCTTTAGTGTGTGTTGTTTCTTCACTATCTACTCAGACATTTTAGCAAAATAAGCTCAAGGCAACTGTTCATCATCCATAAGGCCTCAAGTCCATTTAAAGCATTAACACTATTTTAATAGTGATATAAAAATTAATATATTATCAACCAGTGAAACTGCAAAGAGCAAACAAAATTATAATCCGGTGCCTCTTCCTGAAATTTTCTCTTCGTGTTCTAAAACAGATCTTTCAATAACAGAAATTAAAGAACCCAGTTTTTAAAATAAGAAATTGTTATTTTCTTATTTAGCACAGAAATTTTGATAGAAACTATGAAAATTTAATAGAAACTATGAAAAAGCCACATGACGTATTATTGCCTATAGCTACATACTGGTGACATTTTGTATTATGTCAAAAAGATCGCATTTTAAACCTCACTTGTTGAAAAAGTGATGTTTGATTCCTCCCCACCCCCAGTGCTGTAAAGCTCATTTAACAGATCTTTTATCTCTTTGCTGGTACCAGAACTGTAAACCCAAAATTTCCAAAGCATTCAGACTATGCCAATGTACTGTATCTTATGAACATAATACTGGCATATTTTAAATGGCCAACAGAAGCAAGATTCTCATTATTCCTTTCTTAAGTATTATTCTGAGAATAGACAATTTTTCTTTCCTTCAAGCGTTATTTCCCCAGTGTTCAAGTGTCATCCGCTAGCTACATGGATTTTCACTTCTCTCATGCCTGACTGGGTATGAATGGCCAACAGAAAACAAACGTGTATGTGCCAAGTTCCCACTACCCCTTCCCTTGTAAAGGCCATAGCTTTTGAATCACAGAGAAACACTTAAAAGCATTAGAGATGAGACACACCTGATTGGAATGAAATTGGTTAGAGAAATAAGAGATCCCCACTCAAACTTGAAGTGAAAAATATTTATTTATGGCATGCAAAACTATAAAAATTACTAGGAAACCCCTCACAAGATACATTGCAGTAGCCAGACAAAAAGCAAGCAAGTAATTTTAGTAATGCTTACTAGCAGTAAAGCACACAACGTTAAGAAGCAGCGGTGGGGTATTAGAAAAATATTGTCCACTGGAGAAGTATTATTGACAGGTAAGAAAAAACTGTCTGTTCTCCAGAGTAGACAAGGTTGATCTTCAACCGGATGGGACTCATATTGCACTTTCTCTAAAGAACAAGAAATAGTTGAAGAGATGCTAGAGATACTATTCTACAAGCACTGTTTGCTGAAATCATGTTTATCTGTTACAGAAAACTAGTGAAAGAGCAGCGCTGTCAATCTTCTGAGGTGTTTTCCATTTGGCCCAGAAGATAGAAATTACTTTAGTTGGGGCTTCACACTTTGTGCCTTTACAGTAAATGAACAAACAAAACTCTCAAACTCAGGATTAGCATCTTACAAAAAAAAAAAAAAAAAAAAAAAAGAAAAAACCTAAGGATTTTAGGTATTTGGTAAAATTCTGGCACAGAGACATGAAATGGAACTTGAAAGTGTACAGAGACATCAGCTGTAACTTCTCACATAAGGGATAGCACAGCACGGCTTTATTTTTGCAATTGTCAGGAGGTAAGACAGAGGCAGAAACTGCTATGCTTCAGAAGCCTGAGGAATAAAATCTGTTTTCCAAGAGAGGAAAAAGAAGCTGAAAACATTACACCGCCTCCCCCCTTCTCCAAGAAGTCTTATAATGGAGTGCGCCATACAGTTTAATGACTATTGAAAATTGATGACCCTCCTTCAGGAAACAAAGATTACCAGGGCAGAAGTGTAGAATTTCAGGGTTCAGCCAGCCATTTCAGAAACCTAGGTGTTGTTGCTCACAGGTGTTGATATATTTAAATGCTTTTTTCTCCCTACAGCAGTTAAATATTATCAGTGTTTCTTTTTTTTTTTTCTTTAAACAAACTTAGGATTTTAACAAGCTCTAAAGAGCAGAATATTTTTATGTGGTAGAACCTTAACATTTGCTGGAATTGTTTATTAAAAAATAATATAGAGCATGAGTCTATAAAAGCTCTTTTCTACTGAAAACACAGATATAACACCCTGGCTTCATTTCAGAGACAACTACCACCCTGCTGTCTTCATTTCAGATCACATTTATTACGACACTGCTTATTAGCGTAACTGGAATAATAGTTACCTTTTCTAATTCACTGTGATTATTTTGTGAATTCAGTGGGAGCAGGATAACCTCACTTCTAAGACCCTACTTATTCTGAGGAATAAAATTCTGTTTGGGCTGAAAGAACACTATTTAAACTGATGATAAAATTTTTGAAGAAAAAGGATTTGGGAAGAATGGCAGGATAACCTGAAAACATGTTTTGGTTTACTTTTCTGTGTGCCAATCTCAAGTGTTGTTGCAGGAAAAGCAAATAGGACTTTTGTTACAGCTTTTAAATCATACTAGAATTTTAGAAAACTACAGTTCTAAAGATTTTCTTGAAAGTATCTTCATGTATCCAAACCTAAACTGTGGTCCTGGTAATTCAGTAGGGATAGAATATAGGTCTTATTTCAACAGGGTTTTTTTTCCTTCCTTGAAGGACCCCTTCTTTACACTCAGTCAATACACTCAATTTATGTTCTTAAGTGCTGGCAGCTTATTCATCACACCTCTGTAGTTAACACAGAGGCTTAAGTAAGCCCACTTCCACCTCAAGGCAAGTGACTCAATTGCAGTACCTTTATTTCTTGGAATGAAAAAACCCCACTCCGCCCAAAACAACAACAACCACCACCACCAACCAAAAAACCACCCCAACAAACCAGCTGCAGTGGTTTTACAATGGTCTGATGGCTTTATCTTAGCCACCCTCTCCATGTCAAATAACATGCAAATAACTTCCTAGGTTTATACAGTTTAGTATAAAAATAAAACCTCCATTCAGAAAAAGAAATGTGTTTAGACATAAGATAAAAGACAGTTGCTTCTGCTGCTTGAATACTAAGATACATCTAGATTTCTGTATATATTTTCTCACAAGAAGTCAGTGACTGAAATTGCTATGAAGGAGGTTCACATAAATCCAGAGTAACAAATAACACAGCAAAAGCAGACGACTTTGGAATGATTATATATCTGATTATTACTTTGCACTCTCTTCTGAACATGTAAGGTTGCATAGTCCAGAGAAGGAATGAAAAAAATAAATGAATGTGTCTACAATAAATGGATCTTTTCCCCGAGTCCGAAGAATGAACCTGCAGGACTTAAAAACTAAATAAAGGACTCAATATGCATACAAAGAGCAACTCCCTCAGAGAGCAAAACCATGCCATGTGGTACTTATCCATATTTACTATCCTCCTGTACTCTGACATTTACTAAGTGCATGTTATCGTGGGGAGAAGAGACAGGAAAGGGAACAAAAGCAGCTAGAACAGAACCTTTAATGTATTATTCTTTTTAGTTATGATGAACCAAAGGATATTTACACACTTGACAGTCCTAGGTTACTACTCCTGTGGAAGTGTTTAGACAAGGTGACAAGAGTCTGGATGCAGACTGAAAATAGCCCTAGGTGCCAATGCACGGAATGGCTGGAAGACTGGCTATTAGGCAAGGAGAACAAGGCTGAGTTGTCAGTAGACAAGTAAGAAAAAAACCCCAACATCTTCACCTAAGCATAATTTCTGGAAATGTGTGACGTTTGTGCTGCTCATTTTTATCAAGTCACAGCAAGGCTGGAAAAGCATCAGCCATCCTGCATCTTTAGCCAGCAGCTCTCCTATCACATGGACTGTTTATCTCTTTTTGAGCGTGGCACAAGAGAAAACCATCTAGTCAGAGACCAAACTTGTCTACCCGGAAAATATGTAGTTTGAGCAGAAAAGAGACCATACTGCACTATCAACAAAATCTAGTAGACTAATAACAGCTCTCCCTCTTCTAATTTGGCTATTTATAAAGATGAAATGCTTGAGACAACATATCCATCATATGTGCACATATTTGAATTCTGTCATGAAATATACATAAACACAGAGGTGGTAATTTAAGAACACAGAACAGATACAGCATATGTACAATTTTCAAAAACTTAAATGCACATGTAGATTTAAAAAAAAAAGTGGAACCTTTTCACATCCCGAAGCAGATGGGATATTGCCATTGACTTCAGTGAGGTGAGGTTTACGGTAAGGAACTCTGCAATTTCCGTAAGCACCTGGGCGGCCCACTGCAAGGTAGTTAACTTTATGCATTGAAAGTTACGTAAAGAGTTAAAAATCTAATGCGCTTTGGTAATGGTCTCTTACAAATGTAATCAACTATTAAGTATGCTGCTCTAACACACTAGTGAGAATGCTCCGTTTGTAAAAAAAAATAAAGTTGATTTTGCAATAGCATTAATTTCACTGTAGCACTTTACTTTTAAAGAGGAAAAAAGGATCACCATGTTTCCAATATTAACTCTTAAATTGTACAGACTAGCAAAATTTGATTTTCCAGGATGCTAGAGGGGGCAAGGGGGAAAGCAATCACACAGTATTTAAGTCATTTCATCTCCACATAAGTGACTACAGCAACCATATAATGAAGACTTTATTTTTACTACCTGCTCATTACTTTTGATTTCTGACCCTCTGCCTCCACAAAGATTATCTTCATTATTGTTTGCACTCATCACACCGTTGCTTAATTCTGGAGACCTAATTAGGTTTGATCCATATCTGTTCCCACTGGGTTTTGTTGTTAACACTGAAGCCATCTTGTTAAAATGTGGTAAAGAATTTTCATTTGACCCTTGAAAAGTTTCAGAAGAGTCTTCCAACGCCATGTAATTGTCTAGTATTTTTGCTCCAGCAACTGATTGATTTGGGCCTTTCAGCATACCAGCTGTATTTGGCATTTCAGAGGTAGCATCAGAACAGTCTTCTTTGTGATCAGATGAGGCAAAACCTATCTTTTTACCATTAATAAAAGACATATGTTCTTCTAGATTCATTCCAGACACCTGTGTGCACACACACGGAGCTTCTAAATGAAGATCATTAACCTGGAGATTCTTTGGTTCTATTTTTGGTGGACTACTAATAGCAAATGAATTAAGATTTTCCCTTGAAAAAGCAACCTCATTATTATTGTCTAGAGGTAGTGGCTCTTGTGTTAGCAAGTGATTTTTCCTAGCTAGTGGTCCACTGCTGGGTACTGGAGTAAAAAAGTTATTTGTATCTGCAGGTTCAAGTGGTAGCTTTGGAAAGGTTTTAATTTTTCTCAAAGAACCCTTCTTAAAAGCGCCATCTCTCTCCAGGTCAATAACACATGATTTTATATCCAAAGCAACACTAGCAAAACTGTCAGTATACACTGCATGTTTGTCCTCTTCTTTGCTCTTTGTAGCTTGAGTTGCAAGTTGGGAATGTTGAGTTTTCTCATTATCCAGATCAATTTGCATTTCCTTTAAACCACTTTCTCTGCCAGTCACCATAGTAACTACAGAAGAGTCCTTATGACAGGTAGCTGTCACATTTTCCACTGCAGACGAATCACCTGCTATGTTGCTTTTCTCATTTGAATATAATTTAGATCCCAAACTTCTCTGACACATTCTTCCCTTCCACATGTTATCACAGGCATCTAGATGCAAAAAACAGATGCTTATATTAAATGTGTATTTAAACCTTCTAATCCTTCCCAGTAAATGTTTATATTGCTTTTTCTGCCACTGCTGTAATTTATCTTCAGTATGTTACACAAATCAATTATTTCTGGAGAAACAACTCTTAAATCATAGAGGACATGCTAAATATAAAAACTGTGTTCATTAAGAATCGTATGTCCCGTGCTCCACACCCCCAATCCACAAATATTAATTTTTATTATCTAGAAAGGAACCTGTAACAGGAAAGTACACAAACATAGTATTTTAAAATCATTAGATATGTCACACAATCTAGACTTCTAGACTAAATACATTGTACGGTTACCTTGAGAAGCACCAAATGATTCAATTGAAAGAACCCTTCTTCCAACAGCAGACAAGCTTCGACAAATATTACTTGATGAAGCAATCTTCAGTTTTTCTTCACATAACGACAAAATGCTCTAGAGAAAATTAGTGTTAAATACTTACTTAATAATGAATAATTTGTGAATTTTGACTAAAATGAATCATGTTAGCTCACACAGAACAGCTGAATTTATACGATGCTACACTGAAGGTTGCACTGTTCATTATACTGTGTGTTTCTATTATGTGGACGAATTAATTTCTTATTTTTAGCATGGGCTATCGTGAAATTATACAGTTCAAGTTCTAGCCTACAGTTAAAACACTAAGAATAACTGATAAAAATTAATAATATTTAATGTTATCCTTTATGAATAACATACTGAAAACGTAAAAAGGCAGAGTGTGGATTATTTTTTTAAACAGACAGTGATTCCCTTGAATTGAATGACAGGAGGAGGAGGATGAATGCTTTTATTACCAAAATGACATTAAAAGTAAATCCTGAATATTTTAAAAACTGCAAAATACTAATATCTAGAAAGGATTATTCCCAATTGGACAAAGCAATAATTTATCAGATTGCAAGAAGAAACAGTGTTTTACATCTCTAACCTTCAGCCTGAGCACCACTTGATGGCATTAGTACTGGTGCCACACACAACTAACTACAGACATTCACACGTTTAAAAACCTGTCATCATGGTCAGGAAGTAGAAGAGAGCCACCTCTCCAAGCATCCCACTGTTTCCTCGGTAACTGTTCCTAGATAAACACTGATGAAGCCTCATACAGGTCTGAGGAGCTACTCTTACTTCCCCGTTATCCTGCTCAACTGCTCTTCCACTGTTGTGAGTGGAAGGAAGAAAATAGGTCTGTTGTTTCACATATCATATTGAGGAAGGACAGGAAAAAGTGAGATGGGTATCCAGCTGTGCTGGAGTCTAGTGCAAAACCCAGAAAAGTCTATGGGTTTTCCCCTTCATGTATCTCCCCCAACTCTTTTCCATCCAAGAAAGGGTCTGGTTGAGAAGGAACAGAAAAGAGAATACACAGTCAATAAGAGACCTTCATATATTACCCTAGACCAGCCTTGAACCACTCTATTTTTGGGCTGATGTAAGTAGTTAGCAATAGCTTTCAGGGACTGTAGACCATTGCAAATGATAGGGAGTGCTATACAATCCCTTTCCTGACTATGCTCAAAAGTAAATGAATAAAAATCCAGGGGTTGATCAAGTAGGCTCTGTGTCAGGAATGATCTCCTGCCTGGGCAGTCCTCAACCAGGGAGTCAATATTATTCACTTACGAAAATGAATCTATTCATTCTTCTTCTGCAGCACTCTTTCTGCAAAGTATTGATTATAGGTGCTACAAATTTAAAAATATACACTACTAGCTCAGGAAAGAAAACAAGCAAACAAAAAAAACCCAACAGAAACACACCAACCACAAACCACAACAAATCCCAAAAATAGGAGATAGCACTACTCTTAAGCGGAAGAGCTGAATCCAAGAAAAGTCACATTGGGATAACTGTTATTCTCTAGCTACAGCCTGAAAGTCTGTAAAAACAATGCACTAAAGCTAAACTTTCACACATCAAGGTCAAATAACACTGTATTAGGTGCCAACTTTTAGGATCTAAATTATTTGAAAACATCATCTTGAAAAATCCTACCCATCTTAAAATTATTTCAAAAATTAAAGATAAAATAAGAGGCTAAATGGAATAAAAAAAATAATTAAGATATCTAATAAAATACTGTAAAACATTCATAAATTTACAGAAAAGCTAGTTAGTAGTAATGCTTTGAACAACAATGCTTTCCACATGGCAAGGAACAGAGGTTGTCTTCTATCCCCTTCTTAAATGCAATCCAATCATCATTTGAGGCACCATACATATTTCACAGCATAATGTCTATGATCTTAATTCTAATTGACACTCTCTCTGTAAACTAAATATTTAATGGGAAGAAACAGTTTCAGATTGTATCTCCATTACAGGAGGAAGAAAGATTTTGCAAGAAAGCTGAGGTTTTCCCAGACTCAGCAGAAATTTTTCTGTTACATACAAAGACCATCTCTCATCATATACAGAAATATTTGTTACATTTTTTAAACAGAAAATTATGTAGGGGTGTTTTACCTCAATATCTGGCCTATTTTCAGGATTCTCTTCTTGCATTTGTTCCAGTAGAGTATGCAGATCTTGCCCAAATTCTGATTCTGTCTCAGGTTCTACTATATATTCTATTGCTGCTTTCAGTGTTGCACCCAAAGAATACATGTGTGCCTGCATGGTTTAAAAAACAAAGGCATTAATCTTGCTACCAATTTTCTCATCTCCTGCCAAAAACGCTCCAAGATCACAAGGGATAGAGCTTATGTTGTTTCCATTTTTAATTTACAAGGTAACAGTTTACTGGAAAGGTGGTTTAATTTAAACAGGAAGAACAAAATGGGTTTCAAGCTTGCTTTAGGGGATATGCTTGTTGCAAACAAAAAGGAACAACCCCATGGTGTCCAGCTGGAACCTTTTTTCTTCCTTACCAATAATCAGTATTAAAGTTGTTCAGTGACTACAGTCAAACATAAAACTCTGCCTCTGTGTGTGTGCAAGTAATATTTAAGTCAGAAGCATGCTGGGAGATTGAAGTGGCATTCCACTGGTAGGGAACACCCCCCCCCCCCCCCCCCCCCCGAATTTGACAAAAACTTTATATATATATATATATATCAGTATTCTATAAGTGATATGAAGCATAAAGAAAGCAATAGCAACAATAACACAGCATAGTAACACTTGTCTCTGAAGACACTTATGAAAGAATTTTAAGAAATACTCCATGTTTTCCACCTCTGCTTCTCTTAAAGGAGACAACCTTGTGATGAGCTTCAAGAAAAATGGAGGTGAGCCAACAATCTTCTTAAATCTAGTGCTAATGCATTATATTTGCCATATAACACAGCTACCTCTTAATTTTGGAAGTTTTCTTCTTCTCAAGAAAACCTCACAAAACCCAAACCCACCTTTTCAGATCTGCTTTAGTAGTAATGATAATCTATCCATGGCTGCTTGTATTTTATGTTCCATTCAGAGAACACAATTCAGTAGCATTTATAATTAAGATTATAAGAGCAAGTTTGCATAAACATTTCAATGGCAATGCAGTACAGCCAGGAATTCAAGTATACTTAACACCGCTGTCTCATGTTTACAAATACACACATAAACAAAAGAATGGATGGATTTGTATATTAAATCTGGTTGTACTAATGCATTTACTACATGCTTTTATTATCTTTCTCTAGAAAGAGGACTGACTCTAAGTTCAAAAGTGAACTGGGCCACTTGGGTTGGTGAAGGAAGGAAATTTTCTCATTAAGGTGTATTATTGTCTCTAAACTGTATGAAGGGGAGGTGACTTGTTCCACAGTTATGCATACATACTGACTTTCTAGTGAGGCAGGGCCCCTCCATGAAGGGGAGTGCAACATTACCTCCCTAGGAAGTGCTCTGTGTGTATGTGTATGTGTCTTGAACATTTGTACTTCTCTCCAATCCTCCATGCCTCCCCCAAACAAAGAAAGCATAAACTAGCGCTCACTGCAGTATCTAAAGCCTTGATTTGGGACAAAGACTAGGACAAACGTCCAAAAAAAAAAAATCACATCTCATGTGATCTAAACGGCAAAGATCAAAAAATGTTTTTGCAAAGCAGTTAAGTTCAGTCTCAAGTTCTACGTTATTATACAACTTCACCATTAAGCAGAAGAGGTAACTTTTTTGAGATTCTCAGAGAAGCTCAGACAAGAATTATTACAATTTTTATTTTGCTTTAGCATAAGAAGGGTTACTTCCCCACCCGCCCTCTCCCATCCTTCATCACATCAAGTTACTGTAATGCACTTAGTGACAGTAGCCCTCGTGACCTCACTGCTCACAGACTGGAATGGCATTTTTTTTTTTCTTAAAATAAACCAGACTATATTGGAAAAAGGATGCAAAACTATGAAGTCTGAGCTAATGACTCAGTCACTAACTGACTTCCCATCACCTCATTATTTCTTCATACTTCCTGAAGTTACCACCACCCTCACCCATACTTCTTTCAGCTGCAGAAAATGAACTCCATTCTGGACTCAGAGCTACTCGCAAGGGAAGTACAACTCCTATTAATAGATGTTTAGAGGATGATGGTCTTATAGTCTGCCCAAGTTAACTTGCTATCAAATTAACTGGGTATAAATTAAGTCCTTTCCAAGCCTGCCCAAGACTGAAGGCCAGTAACTGCCTGAAAAAAATAGATCTAGATTTATACTTGTGTGTATAGCAACCAGTGGAAGAAATTTAACCCAAAACTCCTTCCCCAACATCCAAAAATTTAGGAAGATGGTTTCAATTTTTTTCCTCTGTAGACTGTTTCATAAGCTTATGAACAGAGAAGAGGAAGTGTAGAGTATAGCACTTATTCCTTTACTTTGATATCAAGTGCTCTGTTTCAGTAAGCTATGTAATTTCGCATTTCTCAATGGACAGTAGAATACTCAACATAAAGTTAAAGAACAAGGAAACAAAGACAAACTTTAAAAAATAAAATACATTTATATTTAAAGAACTTCTCATATAACTGTAACATTGTAGTGGGAAACTCAGTGAACTAGAATATGGATGGAACAGATTCTTGCTCCTGCCTCCTCTTTTTTGTGTTCAGTTTGAAAGCAGTATTTTGCATGTGTCTACAGGCATCACTTTCAAGGCTATTTTATCATTTGGATATTACCTGCATGTTAAAGCCTCTCCAAGAAATGTGTGTGATTTCTCAGCACCTGATTTCTTTTACAGAACTGAGTGTCTACCCAAAATACACAGATTTTCTATATTTCTTATAAATTTCTTACTGAGAGAAGACAAGTATTTCTTATAATACAGAAGAATAAGATATTTGAATATTATCTCATTATATACAACTCAAATACCAACTCCAAAAGCAGGACAGAAAGATAAGGAACTTTACTTTGATGGAGCAAAAAATGTGCCTTTTGACAAGTTTTGTTCATCCACATGAGGATGGATGTGGACATTACAGGACACAGGAATAGGAAGGGCAGAGCAAGCTATTACCTCATCCCACTTTTTCCAATTAATAGTTTTTGTTCACTGTGGGGTATAACTCTCATGCCCCCGTCTGTCCTTAAAAGCACAAGTCTGAGATGCAAGTGGACAGGCTTCTACTCCCTCCACTTTGCTGTCCTGTTTTAAAGAAGTTCACTGACTCCTTCTTGTACAAGAATAAAGAAATATTTTTTATCCCGACACAGAAAATTGTTCTGTTGAGATACTTCCTTTCCTCTGACACCCAGGAAAGACAGTTTTGAAGACGGCCATCTCAGTCATCATACACTGTAATTCATTTCTTATGTCAAAACATTTATTGGGAACATCAACATCTTTTCCAACTTGAAACTTTCTCTAATGTAAATCCCTTTTTTACTCTTCCCCTCACCCAGCTCCTCAGACACCACTACTGTCACCCCCACAAGAAACAGGGGAAAGAAAATCCAGCTATTTAATCAATTTCCTGAGCTGGCAGCAAACATGATTAAGATATAAGGTATTCCAACAGAACCTTAAGTCTCCTATCAGAACTGGAGCAATGAGGAAATGTATTTGTGATCAGCCACTAGGTGGGGCGTTCCCCAAGTTTATGCATGAAATCCACTACTGCCACTTCCCACGCTGCTCAGATTTAGGAAGAAAACGTCACTTTCTGGGAAAGGAGAGCAAGATGGTAAATGCAATAAAGAAAGCAGGCATAAGTGTAAAATAGCTAATGCTCACTAGAAGGAACTGCTCTTAATGAAAACACTCTCACGATTAAGCTAAAGTTTTTTAGCATGCTCTGAGTACCAAACAAATAGAAAAGGGCAGCAAACAATTGTTCTTATTCTGGAAGGCAAGCAAAAACTGATACTGTACTGGCAATTAGGAAGTTTCTTAAAGAATTAAGAGTTCTTAAAGCATTAAGAATTTTCTCCCCCCTTAGTTTCTGAAAGAAAAAAAAAAAGCCCACATTTTAGATCTAGCTAAGGAGAATAATTTTTTCATTACAGGAACTTTTGCATTACAGGATGATACTATTAAGAGCTGATAAATAACATCCATTTCAAGAAAGATTTAAAAGGGGAAAACACACCCAAAACCCCAGAAACAAGTAAACATAAAAACTCCAAAAGAAAACAAACAACAACAAAAAACCAAATCCAACAACCTCCTTCCCCGCCCAAAAATCAACAAAAACCAAAAAACCCCAACCAACCAAACCTCATCACAATTCCTAAAGAGACTTAAGGTAACAACTGAATGTAACTTGTTACACAAAATACACAGACCATACTGGCAAGACTGCACTACAGTATCAGCTTGAAAAAGGATGGGGGGAAAGGAAATCACACCAGGAAAGCGGATCTCCAAATCTGGTCTTAGAGAGTACATCTACACTTAGCCCAAAATTAGCAGAGATAACAAGAATCGTAGGTAAAATCATGACCGTATGCATCACTTGGAAGACCGTCATGGAAATAATGTGCCCTTTAAAAATCAAAATGGCAACAGAAAGAAAAGATGTTTGAGAAAGGTCAGAAGTATGATTTGAGGTCCTGAAAGTCTTCGTTCCAGCAACAGGCTAAGGAGGCTCATGTATTCAGAGAAAAATTTGAAGGTCATAATCATATCAGTAGCTCCAAATCAGGAGAACTTCTAGTACTGGAGTAGTTTCCAAGATACAAAGGCACAGAAAGACTCAAACCACCAAAAACATCCCCAACCAAACCCCACCCGAAACCCAAAAACAACCAGATCAAAATTCAAAAGTTAAAAATATTTTTAAAACGTTCAGGCTAAGTACTGGAAGCACTTACCAAGGGAGAGGACAGCTTCTGCCATCATGTTAAAATTTTATATCAATCATAAGTGAAATATATTCAAACAGGCTTCTGTCAGTTCCAATCAAAAGTGACTTGGCTTGCTGCATGCCATTTTATGACCACTTAACACTATAGGAAGTGAAATCAGAGAACAGTAATGATCCGCTCTAGTTTTAAAATCTGCAAATCAAAAGATCAGGAGAGGCAGTAACAGCTCCAAGCCTACACACAGAGTGTGACAGAGGCTCTGTTGTATTTCTGCTTGGCAGGGCTAAAGAACTAAGCTTCTATGGGAACTCATATTTGCAGACAAATACTATAGAAAAAAGGCTGACAAAAGAGCTTTTGAATAGTAACTGCATAAGCATTTCACATATTGCTATTACAAATAATGACCATTTACATTTTGTATTGAGATTTCACTGAGTTCAGAAATGTAGGTCTTCAGCAGAACTGAAAGAGACAGACCATAATAGAACCAATACTTCCTGTAAAGTATTTCTCACTGAATTTCTTGGTTTAACTAAATGATGTGGCACACTAAATGATAAGCTATGGAAAGAATGTAAGACAATTCTTGGTTTTGACATTCACAGCTGACCCTTATTTTACCTTGCAGCTTTTTTCTTTAAGATTGATGCACGTATGTAGAAGTTTCCGCTCTTTCACAATTCAAAGCATTTAGAGGTTCCATAAATAAAAGCTTCAGTGTTGTTATAATACTCAAAATTTTATAAAAAAATTCAAGCTAATGCTTGAGAAAATTACTAGTGGGAGAAAACATTTAATATTTATGTCTTTTTCAATGTACTTGCTTTAAAATGCACTATTTTTATGCAAAAGACAGTAATTTTGTTCAGCAATAAAAGTGAAACAGGCCTATTATTTTTAATATTTTCCTTCATTACAAAGGGACTAAGTGCCTTTCTGCATAACTGTAATTACTGGAAGGTGCCGTATCAAATATTACCTTTTTATTCATTTGGCACTTTGGATGTGTAGGTAATTAGTCTGCAGAACGTGCTAAACGACTGCAGACTAGTCAAAGTCTACACTCTAGTAGGAACTGGAAGCAAATGTTGGAAAAAACATTTTCCACCAAGGGTATACTTGCAGTTTGTCTCTACTAACTACAGTTGCTATTTGGCTTTGTCTGAAAAAAATTATTTCCCAAAAAACTCTTAAAAAAACATGGGCATAAAAATGTAGCCACAAGTCAGATTTTCTCAAATAATCTGCACACAGCTGAAGTTTGCAGGTATTTCAACTCTCAAATTGGCTTTTAATGTACCTAACAACCAAGTGAAAGCTTTCAGGTTTTAATATGTTTTTAGGGGAATGCCAGGTTTGCATCACAAAACACAAGCAAGGTTCCATAGATACAATCATCTAAAAAGCAATCCTATGACAACATCAGGAGAAATGAAGTAAGTAAAATCTAAATGCACTTGGAAAGATCATGTACCACATATACTGTGACTGAATGTTGTCTAGTCTGGTTTGCTGTGACCTCCACTTATAGCATTCAGTTAGAACTGAGGAACTCTACCTAGCAGAACACTAATCTCACCATTTTGTACTTGCAGACTTCTTGTTTGAAATGGTTCACGACAACAGTTTTATCTCCAGAAATTTGTCTAAGCTTTATCCACACGCAACCTTTTTGCATCAAGAATTTCTACAGCTTACTGCATAAGAAGTATTTCCTCTTGTTTGAGTCCACCTGTGTTCATCTCATTGTTGCCACCTACTTCTTCATTTATGAGGGCTGGCAAATGCTCTGTGGCTGCCGCCATGGCATACTTCACAGATTTCCCGCATAACTTCTCCCTCAGGGCATTATCTTCCAGGCTAACGAATATTACTCTAAGTAATTGCTTCTTTTATGAATGCTGTTTCACCATCTGGTCCTGGAAATTTATTTTACTGTTAATTTTGTCAACTTGGTCACTAGTCTATTCTGACACTCTTATTTGAGCCAAATCTTTGATAATTCCCCATAAAGAAGAGTTGCAATGCAAGAACCTCCTGAAGGTCTTACAAGATGAAAATGAGTTAAAAAAATGAAACAGTTTTTCTGCTATGGCTTTCAAAAACTCTTTTGTATCTCATTCATCTGCAATCACTGCAGACTTTGGACAGCATTTCTGTGTTTCGATATAGTGGGGAAAAAATTGCTATTTTTTCAGACTTTTACAAGGTTTTTGCATACTTTTTGACTTCTAGTCACCTCCTTAGGCTGCTGTATACAATTGTCTTTTCAGGGTTTTTTTGGGGTTTTTTTTTTGAGATCTTTGATAGGAGATACATATTTGCTTAAAGAAGATAATCATACAATAGATTTACAGCAGTCCCCATACAACCTGCAAGCAGTTTATTTTAACAGCCATATGTTTTGGCTTTCCACATGGTTATGTAAAACACAGGTTACTGCTGTCCATGGACTTAATTGCCAGCACCTATAGTTGTAGTTAATTTGAAAAGCAATATTGTCAATCCAGAGCTACACCCAGAGAGAAGAGAGAAAGAAAAAAGTCAGAAAATACAAGCTTTTCTGCTGGACCTCAATACAGTTTCAAGAAGCTGTTACTTTAACTATTGCAGTGAAGACTGAGATATACCTTGAGCCACTGGCAGCCACCTTTGTAAACATTCATTTCACTTTAAGAAGTCACACAGAGATGAACACACACAGAAGCTTGACCAAATTTAAGCCATGCTATGTGCATGAAATTACTGATGTGGCTGCAGGGTGAGGACACAAATTAAGAGCAGGTTTCTTACACTTTCATCCCATTTTTCAGATTAAGGCTCCCTTAATCACAAAGATCAACACTGATGAACAGTACACCAATTGACTCCTGCAGGACTGTAGAAGTATAATTATAACCAGTAAGGAAGAACATTGCGATAAAACTGCTGAAGACCTCAGAGATTAGACAAACTTAGACACATCTCTAAAGCTTCTTGAACACTACAATTGTTTTAAACTCCCTTTGAAACCAAGTTTCATGTGTCACAACTCTCATTATGATTTATCAGCCATTAACCTCCTTACTTTTAAGTTACCCGCCATAGGTAATTCATTTATCACTTAACTAAACTAACACAATTTCTTCCCTGTAGGCACAGAAAAAGGAAACGTGGAAACAGTTATGTGCATGCTGAGGAGACTAGCTCTGTCTTCTCTCAATTGTATAAATATAAGACTTTTTTTTCACTATATGGCAAATATGATGTTATTTGTAGTTACTGGAGGTTGTTGTTTTTTTTTTTTTTTTTTTTAAGTATATTCTTTTTATCATAAACCTAAGAAAAGGTGCCTACTGGTAAAACCTGTCACTCTTTGACCTGAGCAATGCATTTGCACAATCCTGTGTTTGATTTACACAATCCTCAAATAAGCTGATTTGAAAAACCCTTTTGTACACCAGAGGATGACCTTCCTCAATCTAAAAAAAAACATATCTTAGGTTTAATAATGCCTTCTTACAGGAACCTAATAGCCGAGTAAGGAAGAAACCTAAAATACTACATATTTTCATTAAGCAGTTACCCATACAGTCAGCCATTTCTCTTCTGAGGAGATTTTTCAGCCAAAGAGAGAGACTATTTCTGATAAAACCAGAAGTCTATCTGAAAAGTTGTGATCCAGATTCAGTGGCAATACTGTAAAAGTACCAGCAATATGCCCAAACCACCAGCTTGAAAAGACCAATACGACAACTTCGCAAGTCCAACTTCAGAGCTAAGCATCAAGCTGTAGGTTTTTGAGGTAATCAAATTATAATTTTTAAGATATTATATAAATAAAAAAAAAAGAAAAAAGACTGGTTAAAAAAAAAAATGCTGTTGGCCTCATTCTTCCTTAGGTTAGCTCTTTGTGTGAAGCAACTCAAGGGCGATATATCCTCAGTACTATATTCCTGAATGGAACCTCAATTGGGTGATGTACAATTGATGATGTGAAAGCAAGAGCAGGTAGACTTCCTTTCCTCTTCTATAGCACAGTAGAGGCATAGGTAACCAAATAAAAGTAATTTATTTTTGTCACTGAAGGAAAAGACAGCATTAAATAACATTCAGAAGATAGAATGGTTTAGAATACAGGAGGAGATAAGTTACCATTTGCTGATGACAAGCCTTTCTGCTGTTAGACAGAATTGGTCTCAAGAGGAGGCTACATGAAATTAAGGGAAACAGAACTCTAGAAAAAAGGCACTAGGTGTTTCAAAAGACTTAATTCCCCCATCAGATAAAAACAAAACCAAAAACCCCTCTAGGAGAACACATAAAACGTTTTCTTTTTTCCTCCTGCACTGAAAGCTAAAGAAAGAATAGAACAGTAGAGATCATCTCACCGCATTCAAAGCCACTGCTTTAAAAGACCAGAGAAGTGGCAAAGGCAAGACTTCCTTTATACCTTCTGCTGTTTTGATTTAGGAGAAAGATGAAGGCTTTCGTATTTAGAGAAGGACCAACAGCTGAGACCTGAACACTAGCTCAGTAATGATCAGCTATTGAGGAAATATTTCAGCACCAAACCATCAGCGCTGTTTTCTTCAGTAGGACCAACATGTATATACCTTGAGCTTTCCTTTCTTTATCTATTCCTCAGAACGGCAGGTTTCATTTGGCATCTCAACCCATGCATTTATACGCATATAGAATATTTTTAGGTACATGGTATATATCAATCCAACTGCCTTGTCACATTTCACAAGAATAAGCCATATGAATATTAAGAATTTAATTTTTTTAAAAAAATAATGCATTTTAGCTTGTGTTTTCTTTTTGCACTAGTTATACCACTTTGTGTGTAATATGGGTTGATTTGTAAGGTTGTCAAAACTCTTGGACTTTCTTTTTTTAAAACATAAATCACCTATGACCCACTGAGAACTGCAAGTGACAGCTGTCACATTCTAGCAAAGAGACAGGCAGGGTTCAGCTTTTCTGGTTCCAATTCTCTCCCAGGTGAGAGAACAGCATACCCCACTCCTGCCGTGCTAGCAAAAAGCAAGAACACGTTCTAGATGAGAAAATGGACAGAAGTGTAAACTTCACTTTCTTTCCATTCTTCCCATATTTCCCCCTTCACTTGAAGGTAGTATTCAACTCTGTACCACTTTTTCAGCTCTTTCATTTCTAAAAGGTTTTAATCCTTCTGCATACTGAGGTTTCTGAGCTACTGCATTTTATCACTCTAATGGAAGAAGTCATTAAACAGAAGCACTATCCAGTCTTTTAGATATTAGAAAAATAGGCAGACAGGACTGAAAATTCACTGACTTCTGTTACAGAGCTTCACTAGAACAAGCAAAATTGCATTTATAATCTTTTAATAATGTGGCTATTCAAGTTCACACATGGCAGACATCAGCCCTCCATCGCACTGAAAGCTCATATCTTAGAAATGTGGGGTTCTACATCAATGAACCTCTGTGTCAGACTCAATGGCAGTTTTGTGATGCAGACAAATAGCTATTTGAAACTGGTTTGAGGCAGCCAATGTTATTAACCTGAGGCAAACTTGTATTGTAGTGATAGAAGTAAGGCCACTAATGAACTCACCAATATTTAACTATTCCTATTGGGTCTCCCATTAGTCAAATTTCACAAGTCTAGCACTGTACTGCCCAGGGCAAGAAAATTAAATAGGAACCATTTTCATTAGGAAAACGTTAAAGCTTTCTATATTTAGAGGAGGGAATCAAGACTCAGTATTAGTTTATACTGAAGATTAATTGTTTGATAAGCCCAGTGTATAGTCAAGTAGGCAAATTTGAAAAGAAGCCTCAAATCTGTATCTTTGCATCTCAGTCTCTTAATGTTTTTCTAGAACAGGAAAAAAAAAAAAAATCACATTCTATACTACTCTCTATAGTAGCATACTAGTAAAACATAGCAAAATCAGAGGCTAGTCTTCACATTCAGCATGTTTCTAACCGACTTCTAGCTCAACATTCAATGACAGCAAAAAAAGGGGTCAGTACTTGCTACAGCAGATAGAGAAACACCTTCCAGCTTAGAGGATAAGCAGAAAGTGAGATCTTTCCACCAGTGCAGGCAAGTAACAGGTTCAGTCATCAGAAAGCTTTCACTAAGCACAGCCACAGCACACACCTGCATATACATTAAGACTAGTGAAAGTGGTAATGTGTACTGTATAGAAATTCACCTTTTTTTTTTTTTTGAGTTGCAGTATGGACCACAGCTCTAAAGTTTCTCTCCTGTTTCCCTCTCTTTGCAGCACCAGTCCTTAACAGTGTAGTTACTAGAGCACAATGCTAATAGAAATCTGTAAGGTGATAGCAAAGTTAGAGAGGAAGAAAACCCACACCAAAGCACCATGAAGAGACACCCAGGAGATTCTCTGTTTTAGCCCAATGCTGTCCTAGAGCCTAACAGTACCAGCTTAGTTGCCTTTTTTGCCCTTGCACTGTGACAATGCTTACACCAGGAAGAGGAGGATGTAACAGAACTACCCTATTAAATGCTGCTCCAACTGCTTAGCAACACTGTCATTTCAAGGTCTCTCGAGGCCCTCAAACTGCAATACTTCCTCCAACCCCTCAGGTTGGAACTGCAGCAGCACTACAGAAGTCACCAGTTGGAAAGCTCAGTCATGCTTCACTGTTGGCATGAAAGCCCCTTTCACAGCTGCTTCCTTCTTAACATCTTTCTCTCTAAACCTCTATTCTACACCTGACATTGAAGCTGACAACTCCATGAAGGGCTAGTTTTTACCTTCCTACTCTCATCAGTAACTGAATACTGTGTTATTATTCCTACCTGACAAATGGGGAGCAGGTCAGGAAAGAAGGCATAAGTCTAAAAGAAACCACATGAAATCAATTACTTTTCAGTCCTGTGCATTATCATCTGGACAAAGCTTTAGATCTCTTGCCATTTGAAATTCCAACTAGAAACTGAAATTTTTAACAGTGTTGTTTCAGACACCAGGACAGTAGTACATTTCAGTTTGTTTCTCATGTCTATTACCCTTGTGAGCGCCAGCTAAGTTTAGTAACTAATTAGACTGGAGTCGCAATTCCATTAGAGGTCTGGATCAGTAATTCACCAAGCAGGAAACAAAACATCTCTTGTTGAAATAACTATAGCATTATTTGAAGGATTCAAAAAAAAGTCTAAAGAGGAAGAAGTCATCCAGTAGCTATACAAACCTTATTGTGTGCTTCCATTTTAGAAGCCACAGAATAGGTCATGCTCAAATCAAGCGAAACGTCTGTCTGACATAAGTATTTCAAATCAGCTGAGCTTTGACACTGGAGTAACAGCTATCAAAGATCATGCTCAACATAATTAGTAGTTCCAATACTAATCTCTTTTTCTTTATATTGAAATTGTACAGTACAAACACCACCTTCCCCTGTTCTCAACAAAGCTCACCAAGCAGCTGCAAAAACATTCCTTTGGCAACAAACAACTGAGTAAGGTCATTACCAAGGAAAGAGCAAGCAGTAACACAAAAGATTTGGTGTCCCTGTAAAAAGGGCAGGTTATTGGTATAGTACAAAGAATCTTGTAATACTGAGAAAGCACAAGGGCCCAGGGATTCTCAGAGAGATGTGTATAAACCAGTGCTATTCAACAACAACTAGGGGTGAGGGGATAGACAAAAGTATCACCTTTGAAAAAGAGAAGAACTTGAAGTATTAACACTGAGTAGGAAACAGTTATTTTGGAAAGATTACAATATTATAAAACCCTTGTAACAAGTACATAAGGATTAACCCACTACAGGTCTTAGAAACTGCAAAAGCAAAAGCAAGCTGAGGTCAGTGTGGAATCCCTGGCAGAATTTGATCTGGTACTAAAGAACTTCAAATTCAAGCAAACTCTACAAGCAGTAAGAGTTACTTACAAAAGTAAAGCTTTGCAAGTTCCATGGATATGCGGAATCCCATAGCTGACAAAATACATCCAAATCCCAGAGTAAAACAATACACCTCTGCCTCAACGAAGGGGAAAGCCCAAGCTTTTCAGTCTTATGCACTGGCCTAGAATGGTCAGTCAGAAACAGCTGAGGAACAGGACACGGTTGTAGCACTGCTCTCCTTGTTTTGCAAAGCTCCCCAACTTGCTGGATAAAGAACTAGGAGCAATGGACAGATCTGTGCACCCAGCCCCCACTTCACAACAGACAAGGCAGAGCACACTGACTTCCTTCCACACAAATGTGTACCTTCATGTATCTTCATCCCCCTTTCCAAAAAAAAGCAAGGGTGTCAGTGTTCAGAGCCACTTGCTCCTGACTCAAACAGCTCTCACTGACCATATAATCCTTGTTTGTGCTGTGCTTGGTACTGGGATTCACGGGGGCTTAACAGGCTTGTAAGTACTGCTGAAAGAGGAGGGTTAAATAATAAACCTGTACACAGACGAGTTTTACCCAAGAGGGATACAAAGGCCTTGTATATCAGACAGAACTAAAATTTCAGATCACTGAGTATTCCCACAGTCTTTCCCTTGGTCTTTGAACCGTTTTCAGTTTATCTATTTGAGATATATATATATACCAGTTCAGTAACTCCTAGAGGAGAAGGAATGGTTGAGGGGAAATGCAAGTTTGCCAGAGAAGCAAATACCACAAATCTTATAAACGTTTCCGTGTCAAGTCTTGGAGACTTGTTAAGGGGCAAAGGATGGAGAATTTATTTATTTAAAATCTTAAGTCCAGCTTCAGAAGTATAACAAAAAAAAGAAAAGAGTCACCTTTGGGTAACCTTGGGATGTGCATTCCTCAACCACATCTGAATATAAAGACTACTATATTTGTCAAGTTCATATGCAATACTGGTCACCTCCTAACCACCCCCCACCCGCACTGGTGACCTGTCCTCCAACAGCCTCCCAAAAAAACATCTGGGGCTGGGGGAGGGGCAGGGACAGCAATAACAAAATCACTAGAGTTCTGTGGCCTATATAACTATATTAACAACACAACTGGGTAAGTGTTGCACCTCTAACCTTCAAAGACTGTACTATGTCATATTCTATAATACTACCCTTCCTGCTTTATCATTCTCATCTTAGTTGTAGTAATACATACTTCCAAGGTTCACATATTCTTCCCCTACCACTCACCCAATGAAATACAGAGAACTATAAACATGGCTATGAAGACTATAACTACAAAAAGCAAAAAGTATTTGTATTAAACTATAAAGAAACAATTTTTTAATACCTTGACTAGAATGTGTTGCTAATTAAAGCATTAGAATTACCTAAGAATACATGCCAGAAAAAAATACTGTATTAAAAAAAGGATATTAAGCAAGAAAGCACTCCTGCAGCATGCAATGAGACGGTTGACTTGGGAGGCTAATGAATTAGTGTAAGCAATTTAAATCTAATTTAATTTAACAATGTAGAGCATTTGTGCATTGCAAAGCAACAGATAGTCATTTGTTTCTTCATTAAATCAAAGATAAAATAGCTGATTACCCTTCCATGAATTATTTTATTGAAGAGAATAGCAAACAAATTTTATATTTAGTCATAAAAGTTCATGGCTAGTCCCCAAACAAGCAAATGTAACCAGTGAAGGATACCAGGGAACATAATATAGACCAGCTGTGGTTTAGGGCAACACATTATTCAGACAAAATAGATTCTCATATTTTAACAGCTAGTGAACAAATCTTTATACAGAAAGCTAATATAGCATTTTAAGTTTACTTTTTATTTCCACAAAACATATCTAAACAGTACAATTTACTATTCACAACATTTAAATGCGTTAACATAAGATGCTGAGAATGTGGAGCATTTGGTACTGCCAGAAGCACTAAAATGATTAAACTCCCCTCTATTTTACAGATAAATTTATGAACTTGCCTCAAAAGTGTTACCAGTGATATCAAATTCCGGTGGAACAAAGGCACCTTCTGGATCATCTTTGAAAACAAAAGGAAACATGTCAGATTAGAAATTACTACTCTTGCTTCTTTAAAGAAACAAACCAATGTGATGATACAAACTTAATGATACACTTATATCTGATATAAAAGAAACTATGCATATAGCAGTATTTTGGTTCACTCATATCTGATGTACAAAGAACTTGTTACCCCTGTTTCTAGTAGTGGAAGTAAAATAAAGTGCTATTTTCAAACTTTCTGCAAGAAGATACCATACTTTTCCTACTAAGAAACCAGACTCACAAAACACCAAAGAAACATTTACCATGTCTAACCACTTCTTGCCCTCAAGACATTTATGTTTGGACCAAGTTATCACCTAAGCTGGTGTGGTTCAGCTGTGGCTTGCAGGTTTGACTTGATTAATGGGACATTTTCATTCACTGTTTTCCATTCAGACTTGTGGGATGAAGGTTCAAGCAGCAAAAACGACCTGAACAGCCAATTGCCTCTTCATCTACAGGCCAGCTTAGAACCTTGACCTTTCTGCTTAGTTTGTTTTAATTTAATTATAATGGAAGAGTTGAGAAAGCATACTCCCCACCCATATGCTGCTTAGCAGAGAACTGAGCTACTGCACAGCCACTTCTGAGTGAAGAGGTGGAAGGAAGAAAGGAACATCTTAAGAGAGACTGAAGTTGCTGCAGCATCCAAGTGTGCCTGTAGTATCACACTGTACTGAAGTCACATGAATCCAGCAAAGAATACCAGGGGTTTAAAAAAAGTGCCTGACTAAAAACATTCACGTACATATTCAACTCACCTAGCCTATCCTTCTGTGAAGCCAATGGATGATTGAGACCATTTACAAGCAAAGACTACAAGTTTCCCTTCTCAACAGGGAGAAAAAAAAAAAAGTATGCTCACAGGCATAGGATACTCCTCATAGCTTTTGCTCTAACAGAACTTTTGTGTCTGTATTTTAGAAGTGAAATGCAAAGCTCCTGTTGTGAAGATACTAAAGTCAGTTATACAGTAGAGAGGACTTTTTTTAACTTATTCATGTATTTCAGCTACCTGGCATGGGCAACTATCCAGATGACACTAACTGATTCACGTGCCTGATGATGTACCTGATTCTATTTTCCAGTCAAAAAAAAAAAAAAAAGAGTATGCAACTAGTTCTGCATTCTACCACCACCATATTTTTTTTCCTGATACTTGTGGAGAGGAGAGAAGGGGATGGGAACTAATGGACAGAAGATGTTTCCAGCTTCCCCACCCCCAAACTACTACTACTTCTTTTGATCTCCCCACCACCTTTTCCCTTTTTTTCGACAGAACAATTTAAAGGTTATACAAACATAATTTTTTATCACTGGTAAAGCCCACTGTATTCTTTAATATAATGTTTACAATGGAAATTTGTCTAACTCTAAGAGACAAGAAGATAACAGAGCCTTTGGCAGAACATCCTATTGAACGTCTGTCACTTTAGCACCACAGAACCTGGAAGGAAGCAGAACTCACTGCTAAAGCAGAGGTGACAGGCTGTTCGTTTTCTCTCACTGGCAAGCAAATCCAGAGGTTATAATTTTCTTCTGGAAGAATAAATCCATAGGCACTAACTATAGGGAAGCAAAAAGGACAACCTACCCAACCGCCTATCTAAAAACCTGTATTTTAACCAAACAGTTACAAGATCTGAGGGAAAGGGAAAGAGTCAAAGACGCAGTAGAGTGTATGTGGGAAACGTAATACACACATAACTTTTTGCATTCCGAGGAAAAATTAACTTCCTTTCAAGAGAGCTAATGAAAAGTCTCTTCCTCAGAGACTAACATGACTTCATGGAATAAAACCTTTGTACATTTGCTTTGCACAGGAATTTGTTATGATGCATTTTAAGCACTTGAATACTGCAAATTCTTGGATCAATTGTTTGCCAGCTATTCAATTAGACTAAAACATTTAAGGAGAAATTGATTTTTTTTTTTCTGTCTCAGCTACAAACAAAGATCTTAGTTGAGGGGCATTTCATCCACTAGACATATTCTCTTCAACAAGTCTTTCATATGCCCTTACGAATACAAAGCCAGCTTTTTTTTACATTTTGTTTTAAATTGCAAGTTATAACAAGCTCCTTAAAATAAAGGAAAATTGATTCCACATTACCCTATTAATATGGAACCAAAAGCTGAATCACAGATATTTGAGGAATTTAAGGTTAAAACAAATACCACAACAATTATGAAGATACATTTTCATCTTTATTAGTGAAGTTTTATGACGTTACATGCTTATTTGAAATGCTCTTTAATTTTAAAGGCAACCAATACTCATTTGTTGCAGTTACCTTACCCTCACTTTTTCCTAAATACTGTGATCTAGATTTTGACTAAAAGAATAAACACTCTGACGTAGATTTAAAAATAAATTAGGTTAAAGAAAATATAAAAAACCCTGAATAGTGTGTATACAGACTAGAATGCTTCTTCTAGTTACAAGCTGACATAATTTTAAAAGGACTACAGAATAAGACCAGGGATTTTTTTTTAGTTTATTTTGTAATATCCATAACAGTCTCAAAAGAAAGACTCTTGAGATGGGTTATGTGAAAAGGGAACAGCAGCAACATGCTTTTTTGTCTGTGCTGAAATTAGAAGGATTTCTTTTTAAGTTAGGTATCCACCCATTCGTCTGCTATGTTACCTGAAGATCTTACATGTTACTAGATACTGGATTTTAGCATATTAAAATTCATTTCCCAGTCAGACACCACACTTGCCAAGTCTAAAAATCATGAGTACAAAAAAAATCCTTTATTCAAGAGAGGGCTTTTCTTTCTAACAGTGAATATGCACTGGAATTGTCCCATTCTCTATGGCCACAATCATCAAGATACACCGAATGTCAGATTTCTCTAGAAAGAGAAAATACCCATGAAATGGGAAGAACTAGAAGAGTCCAAGAATGTGCTTTGCATAGGTAGAGACTTGTGCACACAGATACAGAAATATACAACCTACAGTGTTTAAATGGAGATACATTACATTCCCCTGATACGTCTTAAAAATAACTAGGAAGAATCTTCTAAGCAAACTCATAAAAACCTTTGTTCATCAATCACAAAACTGAGCATGTAGTTTCATACGGACCTATACTCACCCATTCCTAGACAAGTTTTGTTCTCTCTTATTTTAATTACAAGTCTTAAGTATAGAATATAATGCGTTACTACGGTCACTCACTAGAAGTTCTAAAACAAATGGCGTGGAAACACAAATACTTACCACTGAGCTGTTCCATGAAGCATACATTGCCATTGGTGTTAAAAGCCAGAGTGTCAGGAGTGATGCAGAGTGTCTGGAAGATTGCAGAATGGGCAATGCTCTTCAGAGAATGGCAACACTCCAGGCAAATTGCCCAAATATCTTGCTCAGTAAGACAGCTATCCCGCAGTGACAAAATATCAGCAAGGGACACATTCTCCTGCCAAGATATGAATTCATAAATTACCCTGGATTTCATGACACTACGTTGTGTATCATACATTACATTTGACACAATTGGCTGCGAGTAATGTTTCCAGCAAGTTCTCAGACTTTCTAAGACACCGATTAACACCCCAAGAAACACCAAGTGCATGACTTTACTCTTAACACTGAGAGTTTCTTAAGAAGCACAGTTAACCTGAACAAAGGTATCACAGTACGTTAACATCAAGAAAAAAGACTTCGGGAACTATGTAAATTACAAACACTGCATCAAAGTCAGGGAAACAGATCAGTTAGAGGTAAAAGCAGAGAAACTAAGTTAAAAGATTTTGTTTAACCACGTCTCCCTTAAGCTCTCCAAGATGCCTTTGGATAAACTACTTAAACATTCTCTTTGCAGCAGTTTTCCCTACCATGTGTGATCTGGGAAAAAATAGGCTCTGAATTTGTCTTAGGAATGATGCTGTTGAAGTTTAGTGGTGTAGACCATTTACAAAACACTCAAAAGCCAAACAAGCCTTAGGAAAAGCATTCTTACACTTTGACATAAAATCAAACATGTTGGTTGTCCTAGGCCTCCCCATTAAACCCAGAGCTTGTTGTGATCCAAACAGCTTATGGACTTTGCTTCTAAGTTACTGTCCTAAACTATAAATCACCTTCCTTTGACCCCATCATCGCAGTAAGGCTATGAAGAATCCAGTTCCAAAAAATGGGTCTCCAATGTGGTTTTTCTGGTCAAGACATTCAGAAACAGTGCTTTGTTCACAGCAGCTAGCCTTTTTCTGCACATTTTTTAGAACACAAAACTAATGCATTACCCATAGCTACAGAAGTGAAAAGTTTTCATGAGCTTAAAGGCATAAAACCAACATAAACATAAACACATAAAACAAAGGCAAAAAACCCCCCATACAAACAAAACATCAATTCCATCTATAAGGAAAAATAACCTAACAGGAAAATGGAAGTATCTACAGAAGTTACTTTGCATCAAAGCCATACCACTATTAATTAAACATAATATTTTCCTCATTTATATATAGTAATTAAGACTACAGACTATACTTCTGAATGACATCAAATATACCTTGAAGATGCAGTTGCATATTACTTAGAATACAGGAAAAAAAGAAAGTATCTCATTGTCAGCAAAGCAAAATGTGAGGTATCTTAAAGCTCAGAAAACGGTAGTCGTTTAGACTTTTAATCCCTTGGAAAATACAGTTAGAACTTTTTTACGTTCCTCAGTACTGGAGAACATCAATAATATTTGGATTACCGTTTGCAGAAGGGCAAAGAGTTTGTTAACAAGTTATTTTAGAGATTTAAGTATTGCCCTCATAATATCCTTCAAACAAGGACCAATCTTTAGCCTAGAAATTTATTCTGTTTTTTGGTCTAAAGTATAATACTTAATACATCTGAGAAAAAAAAAAAAAAAAAGGAGGAAATAAAGTGCAGTCACCAATTTTTGGGACACTTCTGTTTTCAGTATTCTAGTTTTTATCAGCCTAGAGATGGACTGATTTATTAATGGCAGCCTTACTACAGTGCCTTCTAGCACCAGACCCTGGTCTCATTGGGTTCAGTCTTACATAATAATGAACAGCAGAAGCCCTTACAGGTCAGGTACGCGAGACAAAAGATCTCATTTTCTATATGCTGTGCTCAGCACCATACGCGTAATGCTGCCATCAGGTTTTGAGGGTGTATGAGGAAGCTTTGCGCGTATTTATGGGGAACTTCTTTTGACGCAGCACTGAGGTTCCTGTATCTGAAACCAAACATATGACAAGGAGCTGGACCACAACCGTTAGGCTTTGAATCTGACCAAACTGATATGTAGGATGAGTATAGGCTTCAAAAGGAAAGACTAACTGCTTATTCTATGGCCAAACAAAAAAAGTTTAAAAAAAAAAGACAGAAAAAGAAGAAAAAAGTTCTATGTCGAAAGCAAAGAACCAGTAATTATTTTTACCTCTCCTAAGATCACTCAGTTAGGTGACATGGTGGCATTTGCCAAAGCCGTAAATAAATAATGTTTCACTAATCAAGCTGCAAAACTGTGAGAGTTCCATCTGTGCATATGGACAAGAAAGGCTCAATTTAGAGATTATGTGAAATAAATAAAAATGCAACCTTTAAAACAATCTCAATATCAAATTCCAATCACAATTAGGACTTCATAGAATTTCTTTTGAGTCAAGCTTTGAGGTTGAGCTCCACAGCGTATATGAATTGTCAGTAGCAATATCTACAGTTTAAACCTTCAAAACTGTCTTTATCTTGTGGTTATTTGGGGAGTAAACAGACAGTTATGATCTCACAGCAGACAAGATTATCTTCCTTCCAGGGGAAGGGAAAGTTAGGTAATACAGGAAAATAAAACCAAACCAATCAAACAAAGGAAAATAGGAAAAAAAGGAAAGACAGGCCTATGAATGTTCAGTGGCTTCCATCAGTAATGGATGGCTGGGTGAAGGTAAAAAAACAACAAAACACCACCACCGCAACCGTACAGCAAGCCGCCTTCTTTCCAGAGCTCCAGGATGTGAAGCTATTTACTTCACAGAAACCACGTATCTCACAAATGATCACACTATCTTGACCTTAGTTATTAAAGCTGCTATCATGACAAAGCTAGGCCTTTGTGGAGAACAAAGCATTGAAAACACTGAGACATGCTTTGGGGATGCAAACTAATCAAATGCAATACAGAAGCAAAGTTTTCACTGTGGGGAAAAAAAACCCCAACTTTTAAGACTAACACAGGAGTTTCTGGCCAGCTGAAGCTTCTGGCAAGCCACAACTTCAGTACTTTGGACCACTGAAAGTTGGTTCACTTGAATTAAAACACGAGTGTGTTACGTAACAGAGCTGCTGATGCCTTTTCTCTCATCTCATTATCAGTAAGAGACACTTGTAAAAGCAATTACAGTTTAATAACTATGAAAAGTGAACTGGTCAGACAACCACGGTTTAATTACTCACTTTAGTTCTCAGTTTTCCCTTATATTTTCTTCAGAAAGTATAAAACAGTTCAGTAGCATATGTAATTAAGCAGAGGAAGAGAGAGCAGCATGAGAAAACTAACTAATTTGCCACACACAACTTCTTAAAAAAGTCTGAAATATTAAGCAGACTAAGAAAGACCTAGTAAAGAAAGGCATTTGAAATACACCTTCGCACTCAGTATTACCTACTCTTCAGCTCTGGCAGCTTCTTGTTTCACATGTTGGCTTTTATAAACCACATACATCAGACACCAACCTCATTCCTTATACTGTGTACAGTGACATGAAGTGCAGGCTAAATGACTAAGCAGCTGAGAGTTGGGTACATCAGCATTCACAGATCTCTGGAACCTAAGTCTTTTTGCCAAGTTAATTCACACAAATTTCAATACAATCTATTCCAGAATCACAGAAAACGTGGCAAACACCATTCATCACTTCTGAAGAAAAACACTGGGTTGCCTGGGTAAGCTCACACAGTACTCTTCAAAGCAGCCCATTTTATTAACTTCTCTAATCACCAGGTGACAGGTCATGCTCATTCTCTCAACAAGAATATTGAAAATATTCATGTGCCTGGAATAACTGAATAGAAAGAACTGGTATGGAACCAGAATTAAAGTATATATTGATCAGGTAGGTCTTCCTCACAGAAGACTTGACCCTCAGCCTTCTCCCATCCTGAAGAAATCCTCTAAATATTTAAGCTAATGTGTAAAAAGGAAGCCACTACCACCTTTCTTCTATATTTTGCGTGAGCCAGGCTCAGAAGGCCTACTACACTGAATGCTACAGACCATGGGAGGAAGAGTCATTAGATGGCTATGAAAGCTGGAAGGAACTTTCCCTTTTCAAAAACACTTTTAAAACCTGATTCAGCCTGGATTCTTGACAGAGCAAATAAGAAAGCTTGCAAGATCTTTTTTTGGGAACAAGTGGCTCACACCATGGTTTCACCAAACTTTAAAAAAGAAAACAAACCCAGAACTTATTACCCAAACATTCACTAGGGGGTAAGGAACACGCTTCATGTGGAAAGATACAGAGAAGGATGAGCAACATCAGGTGTAAACCCATGTAGAAATCCAGACAAATATGGTAACAGAACTGGGGAGCTACAGGTTATTTGGCCTAACCACTGAACAAACAGATTTAACAGGTTTTTTAAAATTTTTTTTCATTTCCCAGTGACAAGGCCTTTTTACACACGGTAGCAAGAAACAGCTGTACAAGTCTGGTTGGTGGCTGCTGGAAGCACTTTTGTCCATCTGAGATTTCCCTTTATCAGGTGTGACAAGGACACGTACTTTCTGACTGCAGCCTTAATTCAGGGCTGCGACGGGAGTTGCGAGACACCCCACACTCGAGGGCCGTGACTCTGCTGTTGTGTGGAGAAGGTGCATGGGGACAGACGGACTAAGCCCAACTTGGCACCTGGCATCACCGGGCAAAAGAAAGCGACGAACCCGCGCGGAACACACGGAAAGCGAACGGTTATGTCCACACGGCCTGGCCGCTCCGGGCAGAGGGGGTGAGCCCCCGGGCTCCGGCTGCGTGCGGGGCCCGGCGCGGCCGGCGGGCTGCCCTCACAGTGCGGGCAGAAGGAGGCGCCGGGGCCAGGGGGCCCGCCCCACCACAGGTGAGCGCAAGGGCGGCGGCGGCCGCGGCCCCGTCTCCGCACCTGCCTCACTCACCTCATCCTCCAGCAGCGTTGGCAGAGGCTCGAAGTCGTAGCAGTTCACCACCACCTCCTCCTCCTCCTCATAAAACACGTCCTCTGCAGCGCCGACAGCCTCCATCCCGCCCGGCGAGGGAGCAGAGGCTTCACCTCCACAGCCTCCCTACACGCCCGGAGCACGGCCCTCGGCCCCCGCCGCGGCTCATCCCCACAGCCGCCTGGGGGCTGCCCCCGGCGGTGACCCCCACGATGCCAGGCCCGCACGCCCGCCCCGCTTTAACCCCTGCCTTCCCCGGCGGCCCGCCGCAGCCCGCTTAAGCCCTCGGCTGGGGAAGCGCTGCCATGGCAACGCGGCCCGCCACCGCCTCGCCCGCACGGCGCGGCCTCACTGCGGCGGCTCCCGCCCTCCTGCGGCGGCGCCCGCCCCCGCCGCCCGCCTCGCCCCCCGCCAGTCACCGGGGCCCGGGCGCGAATCCCGGTGTGGCCCCTCCGCCCCCTTCTCCGCGCTCACGCTGATCTCCCAGCAAGAAGGCGGCGGCCGCGCGGTGGGCCCTGAGGGGCGCGCCCGCCGCAGTGCCCGCTGCTGCCGCCGGGGCCCGTGCCCGGCTCGGCCGCGCTCTCCGGGCGAACGGGGGCGGCGTGAGGGCGAGCTGGTGCTGGGCGAGAGGCTGGGACGGCGGCGTTGCCTTGCGCCCGAGGTGCTGACAGTCGGTATGGCCGGAGGGCTGCTACCGCCAGCGAACGGTTTCCTCCTGTGAGGGGCACCTCGTTTTATCACCATCGACTCTCCAAATCAGTGGATTTTCTGGGTAAACCCCAGCGTTTAAAATTAGGCGGGTGACCATGTACTTGCATGGCCATGGCCATAACACCAGACGGAACTGAAACCATAACAAGCGTAAACAAAAGCAATCTGGTGTTACCGACTTTCTTTTCAGTAGCCCTAGTCCATTTTTGCTAGCCACAGGGCCTAGGGTGCCCAAGCCAACTTCATTAAGACTCCCTTTGAAACTGAAGGTTCAGGATCAAGGGTCCTTTCAAAAGCACCACCTGCGTGGACACATGTTTTTATTTCAAGTAAACCCCATTGGAAACACCCGATCATGTTGTGTGAAGTGTCCGTAGCCATTCCCCTTTCTGCCTGGGAAGAGGAATCGACGCTCAGTAAGGGACAGGTAACTGCAGCGCTGCGCGAACCCCTGAGCAGGTGTCTCCTGATTTAGCACAGCCACGCTGGAATCTTACATCTCCGTTGTGACCAGTGTAGTGGATAGAGAGAATAGACTGTTTTCTCATTTAATTAAATTTCAGAACTACAGGTACTTGGAAAATTATAGTGCCATTTTCATTACTCTGGTTTCCTGTATTCCTATAATTCTATGTCAAAATGGACTATGTTAATGAATTAATCTGTGCACAGTACATCAAGCAAAGAGTTTTATGTTCTATTTTGCATGTAGTACTCTTTGGAGAAGATGAATACTTTATTAAAATATACATTAATAAACACTGTGAAGCAAACAAATATACTTTGATTAACTGGCCCATAAAAGTCCTCCTGCAGCAGTTGTAAGATTTCTCCCAATTACACATTAATTGGATCCATCCCACAGTTACGGCATGCTACTGAGAAAAAACCCAAACCCAGGCAGATCTTTCATATATATGTTGTCTTCTTACTAATTGTTTGATGTGAATAAAATGGTTTTCATTATTACAAATGTTTCTAATCTGTATATATACTTATAATTTGGTAACTCAGGCTTTTAATTGTGAAGAAATATTAAAGCATGGGAAACAGTGAGTGCCTGGTTCTTCTGAAAATAAAGCCCAACATGGCTCCAGCAACAGCACTATTTTACTTATACAATGTTTCTTAAAATGTATTTCACGGGCATATTTGGCAGAATGTTTTCCTCAAGCAGCAGAATCTACTTAAGAAGACTACATTCTGGTCCCTCATGGGCTGGACTCATAAGTGCATTGTAAAGAAAAAGAAAATAGAAACATCCCTCTGGTGTGTAAATTGGGTCTAAGATCTACACTCATCCATAAGCACATCTTAAATAAGCACTCCATTGCAATCACCACTTCAGCATGCATAAGCATTTCTGTAAAATGATAGCTTAAGTCAAACTTGTGGGTGCTGCATGGAAACTCACAAGATCGTTTTGAAAGGATCAGTGGTTTTTTTGGTTGAATAAGAGAAATTCACTTTCTAAAAGCAATTAGTAATTGAGTGATAGGACGTTTCCCTGTAAGGTAAGCAAACTCGGGTTCAGACACCTACCCTGCATTATTTGGACCTTGAACCTATGGTAGATTTTGCCAGAGTAAGTGATTAACTGGCTGTGTCCAAGTGATTCAAGATGCCTGAGACCTATCTCTTGGTTGCTCTGGTTAACTTGCCCTACTGAAGAACTATTTATACCCGGTGGAATATATACAAAGTGGAAAGCAAAATGAAATAAACACAGATTTCTCTGTAAACAAATGCTTGTAGAAGACAGCCTTACCACAAGTGCCTTGATAGGCAGGACAGGACAGTCACTGGAACTGATAGGGTTTGGTATATTTTTCCAGAAAAATTGCTACACTAAGGTCTCATCTGTAATTCTGTTTTGTTTTTGTCATTGGCCTGATGGTTGAGGCAACTGTCAGAAGAGACACTGTAACCTGATACATTCATGTAGCAATTCTCACCCCAGAATATTCATTCTTATTAACATCTGCAATTAATCATGGCCCCTGGGAATTGTTGGAGGACATGCAACACTACACAATTCAGCATTAGAGAAAAACCTCGCATGTAGATGAAGCTGTCAGTTTGTCTGCAGTCATATTTTCCGTTCTTTCTTTTCCACAATATTGCTTAAGAAAATGTAAGATCTTTAGAGGTCATTATGGAGAATCAGTACACATTTTTTGAAAGACATTTTGATGGATATGTGACTGTCTGTGGAAATCATCTTTTGAGTCTGAGGTTGGCTGAACATACGAGTATCATATTAAAACCAGAAATGTCTAGAAAAGTAATTAGGTTCTCGAAGGTGAGTGTTCTCAAAAGGTAGAAATAAAACCATTATTTTGCACTAGTAATATTCTGTAGCCTGAAAAGAAATAAGAAATGTTAGCATATTAGGGACTATACTGTGACTAAAATTGTTTTGGTAAAGGGTAGTTGAAACAGGTTTCATTATGGAAATAGCAGAGAGAGGTTTCATTTCTCTTTGATCAGATTTTGAATATGAACTGAGATCTCTTTAGTAACAAATACACTGGGAATCACAATTATTAGGGATTTTAACTTCTTATTGTAGATTAAAGATTAAAAATTACTAAGCAAAGGTAAACTCCAGGAATAGTGTAGATATTCTACATGTGAAACCTCTGACCAAGAAGTCACTGAATCAACATGGAGTTTTGTGTCTCAGACACTGTGTGATCACATACAATACAGGGCTACTGGTACTGGATAAAGTACATCCAATTTCAGTCTTTGCAAAGTTTTAGCATGCTCCTCTTAAACTGTATCTAATTTGTAGTAAATCCAGTGGAGTTAGGGCTGTTTGTAATTTTCACATAAGCAGTGTTTGCAGCCAAATAGTGGACTTGATTTTTGTCTCTGACAGCAGTCAATAGCAGATGTCTAGAGAAGAGCATAGGAACAAGGTAGTTATATATTACACTGTGCCAGTACAGTCTCACAGCCTCCAAAGAGTCACAGTTCAGATATTCCCTAAGGCAGTGTCAGTGCCAATTGGTTTAAGAGACACTGGAATATTTTTCTTTAATGAGTTTGTCCATTTTTATGAGTCTTAATAGTTTTACATCCCACCACATCCTATAGCAAAACTCCTCAGCTGATCCACACGTTGCAAAAAGTGAATTCTTTTTTCATATGAGGACCCTAATTTCTTGGTGGACAGATTCCCTGTTTACCATTTTCCTATCATTTATGATGTTACAGAGTTGTCATACCTTCCCTAGTTCATCTTTTCAGGCTGAAAGGTCCTGGTCTAGTTGCTCATTCACAGAATAGAAATTATTCCATGAGTCCAATCATTCTGTATTACTTCACAGTACTTTTTCTAATTGTGTCATTATGTAATTAAAAATTGTGAAAGAGAAGGTTGGAATCTGAATGAATGAAAGAAGGAATTGGTAGACTCTCAAGAGATTTTTGAAAATAATACATCAATGACCTGCAAATTTAAAGGAGGTATTTCTCTCAACTGTGATTTACTGATGAATTTATGAGCCTCATGAGTTTTATTTCCAGATATCTGGATTAACGGGATATTGTCAAAAAAAGAACGCAGTGGGCACTAGCCACAGAGAATACATTCATGGGAATCCAGGGAGTGACTGCCAGCACCACTGTCTCTGCAACATAATCCAAATACAAAGCTACAGGAAAAGGAAGTTTTATAGGGTACTACTGTTACACCACTTTGTGCCACTGGAGATGTCTTTCATGTTCTTTTGTAGGTTTTTCCTTTTCATTATAGCACTTTGGTTATTCTTTTTAATAGATTATATAATCATAATTGACTATTAAAATTTTGGAGTACCAGTCTTGTAGATGAAAGGTACACATTTGTTACACTATAATTAGATTGTACATTCTCCTTTTAAGAGTTTTCTTTTAATGGTAGTTTGCCTGAAGGTTCTCATTTTAATTTAGCTTGGGTGACACTGAGGGAACTGAAGGACTGCAGTATAAAGAATTGGGTTTTGTGTGTGTATGACATATCCTTTTCAATTGTTTGGTTTTTCTTAATCAGAGATCGCTTTAATGCCATAGGCTTTAGTACTTTCACAGTCTATGAAACTACTGTTCTTCCTTTAGCAGTTATATATATTTCCAGGCAGAGAAAAGCTTTCTGCCCGTTGCCAACTGCTTCTGCCTTTGTGGCAGCAGTGAGAAGGTATTGTAATAAAAAGCAAATTATGTTTTGCTGCTACTGAAAAAACCTGAAAGAATTCAAAGGTAAAGACACTGCAATTTTTAAACCAGCCCTGTTGCTGCTACAAATTGTATATGAGCATAAAGCTGCTTGCCTGAAGTGGCAGGTTAGTTTGTCTTCCAAGTACTTCGGAATCCTACAAAGGCAATAGGGAGGTGTTGGCTTTGTATTTCTGAAGAGGATCAGAAAATTACGTGCATAGACTACTTACTGTATGAGGGAAAATATATATAGGCATTCCTCTTTCATGGGGTTGAATGATAGAAATATAAATTCAGAACCATCACGCACACTCTATGGTCATCATAGGCACCTGTCACATCATTCTTTTCACAGAAGTATCAAACTCCACCTGTTCCCACGTTAGGAATCTTCTGATTTCCAGCCTCTACTTATACTCATTAACTTTTGCCACAACATTGTCTTTTATCTTTTAATCTCAGTTACTATTTCTTTACAGATTACCATATTAAGTGTACATCTGTTTTGTTGCCTTTGACTTTATTTTACTCTTTTCTAAACATTTTCTTAAATCTGTGTTCTTGTCATGATTGCTTTTTCACTACACTGCAGTTTTGTTGTCTTTATAATACTGTTAAACCTTAAGTTCATAATTTCCTTGGGTGCTTAGGAGAGGTGATCTTTCCAGTAGAGTCCTCTTCTCTCTACCCCCTCAGTGTATTTCTTTATGCAGGCTTGTGCCTTTTTTTCCATCTTCATAATCTTCCCACACGTCCACCATCTAAAGACTCTGATTTCAGTGCACCTTCTTTGAATAGTAGTTTCACTTGTCCTCATATGAAAGACTATCAAAGGATTCTTGACTGTTCTCCTTGGGCTATCTTTCAATCATCGAGTATGTTTTCATCTGAACTGCAGCTGCATCTCCAATCCCTGAATTCTTTCTACATGAACTCTACCGGGTGGCACTCCAGGCATAGATAGCTCCCATCAGGAGCTAGTGTTAGGTAATGTGCTTTGCATTTAGACATCTTCACTTTCTTCATAATTCTTTAAACATCATATGCTGCTGCAGGTGGATATTACCTTCCTGTATCAGCTGAAACACAGGGAGGGACAGCAGCCATAATTTGGCGCCAGTTGAAGTCAATAGCAAAACTGTCATGGCACAATTTTCTTTGAAGACAACTCATTATGATGCAAGATCAAAGACTGGAATTGATTTTACTTATATACAAATGGGAAAATAACCTAGTAATGATCCAATATGCAAACCCATGGCTTTCTTTTCACCACTGGAAAATTAGGACGAGGGGAGTCCAAAATCAATCCAGTGCTAAGTCTTTTATTTGGGAATTTCTGAATCACTGTGTCATTAATTCAATTAGATTATTAGGTTTGTCATAGGCAGTGCCTATCCAGAAATATGTGTGTCTTCACACATATATACATGCAGAGATATTAATAATAAGATTCTTTTTATTGTTATCACTCTGGAGTGTTACATGACTCCCTTTATCTCAGTGTCTTTGTACGTCCCAGGTATTCTCATAATAGGCTTGTGTTGCAAGGTGGAGACTGCTTTTCTTGTTTCACACGGTGAAGTGAGGCACCATGAAAATAAATCACTTCCAATATTACTCAGGAGGCTCATATCAACTGGAAATTTAAGCCATAAACTTGGAGACCCAAATTTACACTGTAATTGCAAAGCATCCTCCAATTGATTTTGAACAGTTTTAGTTTTGACATTATAACATTGTCTTCATAACACAATATTGTCTTTATAGTACCTATTGGTCCCCTTGCTCTTTTAATTCATTTTAGTGGTGCTCATTTGAAAACAGTAGAAAAAGTTGCGCAGAAGACCATTTTAAAAGATAACGTGCATGATAAACTCTAACATGATGCCTGTGGCAGTTTCACACTGGAAAACAAGCTGCAGGGTAGTACTAGCCATCCTTCAGAGAAACACCTCATAATAATTAACTTAATCTTAAAGTCATATTAAGGAAACATAAAAATTAACTGTGTGCAGGCAGAGTTCTAAGCCTGGGATTGTTTATATTTCTGTCATTTGGCTATTTCCTTAAGCTTTCCTCTGCAGAGATTTGTAAGATCATTATCACTTGCTTATAAAGGAAAACACTGACAAGACAAAGTGTTTTCCCATCCATGGGACAGTGAATCAAAATGCATTGTTTAAATCCTTCTTGAAGTTAATGAATCAGAAGGAAAAGTCCATCCTGAAGACCTGATGCCTCCAAAACAATCACCTAGTGTCCCCAACAGCTGCTATGAAGTCCGAGAGTGTCTTCGTTTTTTTATTCCTTTCCCCAGAGTCATGACCATGATTATCCTGTGAATCCTTCTCAATAAAACACAAACACAAACTAGAACACAGATGACATGATCAACTAGCGACAGAGACAATACACAGTATTCACAATTTCATCTTTTTCATTTACTGTGACTATTTGTCTCCAATGAGGATTTAGCTACTGTGTTTCATGCTTGGGTCACTGCAGTTCTTTCTTCTTGACACTGACTTGGAAAGGCATTCAGAAATTCCACCTGTGCAAGACAGAACAACCCAAATCTCCTGGGGGCATACCAGGTGCTGTTCTCCATATTCCTTACAGGCCCTCCAAAATAAAAACATTGCTAATCCAGCAACCTGTTCTCAATTCCTACCCTAGGAAAACAACTGCTCTCCATGGAAGCCCAAGAACTGGGCTGTACTCCTTCCACTGTGAAGCTCTCAGGAGCCCAGATCAGACTGTTCTTGGCAGAGGGCCCTATATTATGTTACTTTGTGCCAAAGCTGATTAGAATGAGTCTGATCACAATCAATTTCAGATCACAATGCTGAACTTAATCTTTCTGCCAAGCCCTTCAGTCAGTAACAAAGATAGTTGAAAGAACTTTCAGAGGTACAGATCATCCAATAAAGTCACTTGACCTCACAATATGCGAAGAGCAGAAGTTTTTTACATGAAAAACTGAGGCAGTTATTACAGGGTGTCAGAAAATGTTTGTTGTAAAACAGAGTGGGAGCCATACTGAAGCTTTTAAAAATGCAGATTTAATTTCCGAAATAGTTCCAGAGATATTTTTATTTTTCACATGATACTCTCAACTATAGAGGAAAAGGGCACTTGCTAATGTTGACCACTGCTATCATAGCTTGAAAGTGCTGAGAGTAGAGTGCTTTCCTGGCAGAGGAAAGTAGTCATTTACGCAGGCAGGCTTTGAGTTTGAGCCCTGGTGCCACACACAGGTGAGTGCCCTTTTTGCATTCTGAGAAAAACCAACACTTCTATTTCCAGTCACCCTAAATTAAGACTCTTTTCCAATTTCTCAATTCAGCTGCTGCATTGAAAAAAATCAATTATTTGCACTACCTGAGTCTCAATTTTGTAATTGCTGCCTAGATAATCTGCTGATAGATGCATTAGTAATATCTATGTATTGTGCCACTGGGGTCTCCTTTATACTGGGAAATGCTCCTCTCAGGAGAACCAGTCAATACCCAGAATCCAGCCATAAAACTTATAAATACAACCAAAAAACATAGTTGAGACTGAAACTGGTACATTGCCCATGCAGATCAGCAGGAGGAGAGAAAGTCTTATCAAAAGACCACCTCTCTTACCAAGAGAGCACATCAGCAGAAGGGAGAAAATAGCCCCTCAGCCTTCACATGATACAGGGCCTGAAGAATTGACCTGCAGCCTGGTTTACAGGACTCTAGATATTTAGACTTCCCTGTCTTTTTTAGAACAAATTCAGGGGCAGAGGTGACTGATTTGCAGACTCCTAAAGACAAGATCATTAGCTGTATGTTAGTGAAGCTCAAAATAGTGTTTAATGAGCCAGGAAGAAAGGCAAAATGCTGAGTTCAGTTTAAAGTCTGTAGTAGATACAGCAAATATGTGTTTGAAACATTTATCATTAATTAGGCATCATCAGTTACCTCCTGGATGAAGCCAAAGCCATCTTGGGCATCATAAAATCCATGAACTGCAGTATATGTCTCCAGAATTTGATAATCCAAATGAATCAACTCTCTTCCAACCTGTTAGAGCTATTGATTTACCTGGATCTATAACATGTTATTAAATTCTCATTCTTAATACAGTTTATATTAAGGGAAAAAAAAAAAAAAGAGGAAAAATTGTATGTACCAAACAGTTAGGTATATGAATATGCCATGAAGAAACTCATAGCACACAGGGCGAAGCAGAAAGAGTACAAGGTAGTGCCAATGCCTCCATCTGATATTGCATAGGATTCTGCTGATTTCATTAAAATTTTGCTCTCTGCATTGGTGTTTCCATGCACACCCCTTTCAAGAGAGTCAGGAAAGAGGACATTCTCTTCGTTTCAGGAAAGAGTCAGCTACTTGTATCTCAGAGGTAAAACATCTCACTTTTAATCTGCCTCACAAGGATAGGTAAATTATTTCAACTCAGCTTCTTGAAATATACCACTATTATAGTGGTATAGCATAGTCAGGAAAAATGGTTAAAACAAAAATAAAAAAGCACCTGCACACAAGCTTCACTTATTAGACTTTCCTAATCCTGGCTATACCGTAGTCCTGCATGAAATAAGGGGGAAACCCTTCCTATCATGACTTCTCTCTGAATACCCCCACTAAGGCCTCTTCCACTTGGGTCCTAAAAATATATTAAAAATACTAGATTCACTTATATATTCAATGTATCAGCCTCCAGTTGTCCTAACGCATCTGATGCCTTCTGGGTTCCTCAGACGTACGTAGCTGTCTGGGTGGCACAGGACCAGTGGAATGCCTACCTTGTGCAAAAGGCAATCTGGGCATGACCACAGGACTTGGCCTCCAGGAATGTCTTCTGAAGCCTGAACCTCCCTGGGAGTGTTCTGAATAGTGTGAAGCCAAACGACGGGACATTTTTTTGGTATGAAGGAGAGCCTGCAGCAGCTACAGACCCAACACAGTAACATCCAGCCCAGCAAGTATTCATGTGGTGAATACAGATTATGGCAGAGTCAATACTGTCTATCCACTAACACTGACTGTGGTAGTGACTCCTTGGGTTTAGAAGCAAGCAAAATAGTCAGACCAGTCTTTAATCTTCTTTTGGGGAACCAGCCTGGCACAGAGCTGTCCTAGGCTAAGGGCAGAATAGAGTAAAGCCTAGCAGCAGTGTTGTGTGCCAGTTCCCTTTGGCTGCGCCAGGCATACCTCAGCTGCAGCCGACAACCTGGCACTGATACTCAATTAATCAAGAGAGGTTATATAACAAGCACAGAATTTCAGCCAGAAAAATTCAAACGTATCTGCACACAAAACCCTCATTGTCCAGTCCAGTCACTTCTGTTCTGCACCAGCTGCTTCTGTGAACAATTTTTCAGCTTATCCTCAAACAGTATCTGTCCTTGATCATTTAATCAGTATTTAAAGCTGTGTCTGTGATGTTATTGATCCCACTTGTGCCTCCAGCATGTGTTTCCAGTGGAAAATCCAGCACAGAGGAAGAGTGCAGAACACTTTCTCAGCATCTGCAAGAAGAAAAAGATGCATTTTTCTCCTTTCTGATTTTATGGTTTGTTGTATAATAGCAATAATCTCTATTGCTTTCATATACTTGCAATAAATGGCTTTTGAGATCGATGAAATGTCTGAGCTTCACTTCAGCTATTAATCATTCTCAGTAGCCATTTATTGCTTCATATATTACAAACAACAGAAGTTATTCCTTAAACCTACCCAGATAGCTGAGGACTGCAAATTTCAGCCCTAACTCTAAGAGACAGATTCACTGATGGTAATCCCTGTGTTGTCTTTTATAACAGTAAGTAATAATAACAGCACTGTGCCTTCCACCTTCAGATTTCAAAACCTACTATAGAAGGCATTAAGGAAAAATGAGCCTTGCTTCTGTAGTTGAAGGAGGGGAGAAGGTGAGGATATAGGTAAGAAATATCTGTGAAGATACTTTCCCTTTTTTTTTCCTCATTATCTGAGAAAGCAATATTTGTAACCTGAGAGAATTTGTAATAACCTGCCCTTGGTGCCATCTGCTAGTAAATCTCCTTGGGAGTCAACCCTCTTGCTGCAGCTACTGGAACAGGCACCAACTGCCCTGGGAGAGTGGCTGTGTTGCTGTTCCTGGTCAACATCAGCAAGACTGGTGTGAAACAAATGTTCACTCAACAAACTTCCTCCACGTATTTTGTAATCTGTCCCAGTCTTCAGTCCCTCTCTTTGCTCCCTATTGTCCTGCCTAGGGTCTAATAATGATTTTTGGATAATCATAAAATTAAAATGGGCAGTGGCATCAAAGGAGCAAAATTCCCTATAAGTTTGGGTTAGGAAAGTATGTTCTAACCCCAAAAATAATAGTGTGGGTCCTTCACAAAGAATGACCTACCATGAACTTGAGCACGGTGTGCTATTCTCTTGTATCACCGGCTTCTGCTTTGACATACACCTGCCTCTTAGATGCTTCTGCTTTGATCATCCATCATCCTTTGTTCCAATAAAAATAGAGAGTCTATTTCTCAGTTCAGTGGAATTCCATATTTATTTACTCAGGTGACAATATAATTTCTTTGCCTACATATGGTATTTACCAAGTCTGGCAAGAAACCATCATGACTCTAGTGACTATGACCACTTTGAATGATAATGGTCAGCTGCTAAAGAACAACCAGGGTGTTTTCAAGACATGACACAAAACATCTTACTGTTGCCACAGGCAGCCTAAATTCAGCATGAGGTCAAGCTGTGCATGAATACTGACTGTCTGGGAATAGATGCTGTTGGGAACACAGAGAAAGAACCCCAGACAATCTTTTCTCTTCCTTGTGAGTTATATTACATCAGGGTAAGGGCAGACGGTCAATAGGTCAGAATGCCAGGTCCACCAGAAACACTGGCAGTAAGCACGTACTGGGGTATGTACAATAGTATCAGTTTGACAGCACTGCAAATGCATACCTCATTATCCTAAGGAATTTCAGTCAGATAATGTGAAAATGGGATGTTCTTTTACTTTTCTGCAAGAATCATAAAGCCAAGGTGAGACTGGACTGGGATATCACAAGTTTTTTGTTTGAGCCTCAGCTAACATCAAAAAACAGAGGGGAAAAAAGCAGATTTAATGGCTGCGACAGCATTTTGATAAAGGGCTCAGCTACTATCTGTTTTGGTTCTTTTTGGTTTGGGATTTTTTGTTTGTTTTGTTTTTTAACAACTGAAGGACAGAATTTGCTTTCTTCTCTCAAGTTTAGCCTAGGTACTCTACTCTCCAACGTTACATTATCTTTAATCTTGCACCATGGTTTAAAACATCTTTAGCCAGATTAACCACCCCAGTTCCAAGAGTTTATTTTAACGTTTTCTACAATTTAATAATGATCCATCCTTCTGAGTATACTTCTGCATGTACAATAGGTCTATACTGTTAATGACAGCAATTTTATGTTACTGTAGCACATAGTTGCAACAGACACTGTGTGAGCGGAACAGCTGAAGTCTGCATTAAAACTTCTCTGGTTTTCAACAAAACCTTTGTCGTGTTGCATTTCCATTAGGCTTACATAAGACATTGTGCCACCCTGCAAAGTACCTATGTCTTAACAGTGCCTTCTTATTCCATGGATTACTTCTCTTTGAGTATTAGGAATCATATTTTAATAATGGAAGTAGAGATGATTTGCTCTTTACTCACTAGCTTGACAGAAGATCAGAAGGGGGAGAATTGGTTTCTGTTCCTTATGCATCACTGGCTGAATTGTTTCCACATTTCCACTCTAATCTAAATTACACTTGTGTAACTCCAGAGGATGACAGAAGAGATGCAGGACTGAAACTGAGAGTGCTCTCAGAACTTGCTCTTGGAAGTTTCAAAAGCATTACTGACCTCCTCTGCCATCTTCCCTTACTCTCCTACCCTACTTTTCACAAAGGCGTTTGTTACAGAAGCCTAAGGTAGTTGTTCATATAGCTCAACAGGGTTCTGCCAGACCTCTTCAGAACTGGGTGAAGAGCAGATCCTTCGTATATCTGATGAATGCATATTAATCATAACAATCAAATAATATTTTACCTCTAGCTATTTGACAAGGAATATAAGCTCTCTTGCCTAAAGATAAAAATTGATGTACTGGGTCAAGCCAGAGATCCAGTTAGTTCAGTATCCTGTCTGCTGCTGGCAAATTAGAAATGCTTAAGTAAGAATAAAAGAACACAGCATGTACAGAATGATCTTTCCCCACTTGCAGAAATCAGCATTTTACTGCGATTACAAAAAGACCCTTGTTAACCAGTGAACAGAGCACAGGAGTCTGGGAAGAGGAGTTCTCTAAATGACTCTTCCTTTGAATTGTTTTGTGCCCTCAGGCAATTCACAGAAGTTGTGACTGTCACCAAGTCAGTATGAAAATATTCGTCAGGCTTTATTAGTTGGTAAGGACTGGATGCCCTCATAAAGCTGTGTGTCACTGCAATGTCGCTTGTGACACGATCGTCACAAAAGCTGCTGCTGCCAATAAGAGGAAAATGTGCCATGAAAAGCAGCTTAGGGATGTTCTCACATCTTGAAAACAGAATAGAAAAATGAAATTGTAAATTTATGATCCAGGGAAATTTGTACAGAGTAGAAATGGCAAAGACAAGCTAGAATTATGTGATTATATTTAAGTAACCTTTTTTTGTTTGTATTTTGATAAAAATAATGAAAGAGAACAGTAGCAGAAGCACCTTTTAAACAAATCTTAGCACTAACATGATCTTGCAGCCCCAAAATAGAGACAAGGAAGCTAGTTTAGTATTGATTTGAAACACAAAGGATTTTCTAAGACTTGTTATGTCCAAAATTCTCTACAACATGTAATGGGAATGTTATAAATTCTTTATTCTTGCAAAAATTATAAGACTGATTAGTTTTTTTTATTTACAAACTGATTTCAGAAACCTCTAAGGTATTCCACTGTTATGTTTTGGGGACAATATTTATCATGTTTCTATTTTGAAGATTCGAAAGGGGGCATCAGTATGCCCCCTTGTTTCACAGTTATCTCGCATCATATTTTTATATCAGTTTTATATAATTACATTAGTGACCAATTTTTAAAATCTGAAATATAGAAATATAAATCTACAGAAAAAACTATACCTCATGTTATGTTTCTTAATTTCTATTTGTTCTTTTAGCTAATAGAAAAATAAAGAAAACTAATTTACTCAATGAATTATATACATAAGTGGAAAAATATGCATGAGTTTCCCTGCTATATTCTAACAAATTGTATATTATCCATCAATAATATTATCCAGTCATGTGGAATATTAAATAATAGGTTGGCTGCTTTCCGTGAATTTCATCAAAAATCTTTTATACTTAAAAAAGTCTTAGAACTTTAGTGTGAAAAAGGTCAATCAGAAAATTCCAGTCATATTCTTCACTGTGTCAGAGCAGAGATTTTAACTGTCCGACATAACGGAGTTCTGTCTAGCTTCATTTAGAATCACAGAATCTTCTATGTCGAAAAGACCTTTAAGATCAAGTCCAACCGTTACCCTAACACCGCCAATACCACCACTAAACCACGTCCCTCAGCACTCCGTCCACAAGCCTCTTAAATACCTCCAGGGATGGTGACTCCACCACCTGCCTGGGCAGCCCATTCCAATGCCTGACAGCCCTTTTGGTGAAGAAAGATTTGCTAGGCTGTCCTCCTCTGTATTGGCTGCTACTTGATAAGGTGATAAATTTTCCTCTAAAAACCTCCAAGCACCTTCCAGGTTATGGAAAACGTGCTTTGTTTTTTTACAAAACTATAGTTTATATAGTAACAAATTGTCACATAACCCTTAATACATGTGTAGACTTGTACTTTTTCTCTTTAAGGTGTCATAACCAAAGCTTATATCCCCTGCATTCAGTTTTGCTCTGAAAATGTGAGAATTAATGGTAAAAATTTAATTTTTGAAACAGTTCTCCTTCAACATCACCTGCCATAAAAAGGTATATGCAAGATCTTTGCAAAACATTGCTTGACCAACAATAAGGAAATTGCTTCCTCTCATAGTCTGAATGTTACTATGTGACAATACTTCCAAAGTAACATGTTTTCTTTCTGAGTGCAGGAATGATGTGTCACAGGAAATCATTCCACTCAATTTTTGTGGCATCAAAATCTCTGTGCAGAACTGGAGATGAAATTCACTCTTTGCCTCAGTCTTTTAAGAGCAGCATGAAAGCTACTTAATAACACGACTGTGATCACAAGCTTTTGTGGTACGTGATCTGCCTCCATCCACAGCAAATCGTTGAGTCATCATATTGCATTACAAACTCATTCATATCATATACTTCCCAGAATATTCTTTCTCAGATCAATGGACTCATATTGCTTCTGTTATCTATTAGACACTTGGGGGTTTCACCTAACAAATCCATTCCTCTAAGTATAATTTAATTATAATTTGCTTTGTGCAAGGGAAATAGTAGCAGGCAAGTTAAAGAGAAGGATATACCTCTCACGGTTGTCAAGAAAGTGGTCCAGACCATGAGTTACCTAACTCAGAAGTTATTTTCTTACTGGGACTGTAAAAGCCTAAAGTAAAAGAAAACATGGCAGAGGAATGCTCTGACATAACATCCGTATAACTGGAGAAACATGTAACAGAAAGGTTATGACATATTTTAACTACTTTAACTCAGAACAGTTGTCAGTGGTTTCAGGCCAAAGTCTGTACTAATAGTGAATTATCAGTACTATTATTTTTTTATAAAAACCCCCAAATCCTAGATTAATTTCTCAAATTTATTTCATGGACTAAAACCTCCCTTCCCAAAGCTATGAATTTACCCAGCATAGGAACAAACCTAAGCAAACTGTAGAGAGTTTGACAGAGAGGACACTTTTCTAATTTAGGATTATGTGAACAACTATCCCTCTTTGTTCCAGCTTGTGGAAAGGGATTAAGACTGCCTGCTCATCAATCCTACAGCACTCTGAGAGGGACAAATTCCAAATGTTACATTTGATTTTGAACAGTGTTCGAAAAGTAACTCTTGTTTAAATGTGCATCACTGAACCATCATGTGACTATTAATCCACTCAGGTCTGTGTATCTGGGAAGGAAACTGAACATTATGGGACAGGAGAAATGCCCTTTGGTTGATTTATGACATAACATCCTGTATTATATATTGCATTTCTCTATACCATGGCCAGTGGCCAACAGTATTGAAACTTTGCTTCCATTAACATTTAATTACATTAATTGCAATTGGTCCCATCCTCTACTGTCATGGGTTGTGTAACCATACCGTGGTCAGTGAAAGAAGGTTGAGTTATTCAGCAGAAAATCAGGACTACCAGCATCCTTAGATACCCAGTGGGTTACCTGAACCCAGAGTTGAGCTTCTTGATACTGTTCAGGTGTTTTAAAGAGTGAAATGAATACAGTAGTGTTTCCATCAGAGAACAGTGTGTGCTGCATATTAACCGTCTCCATCTTTATGGAGCAACAATATGAATACCTGTCATGCACTTCTGTAGTGGACCAAACCACCCCTCAAGTCACAAGGTTTTGTCAGCCTTTTTACTTAAGATAAATCGTGTTCCCATTAATAGGTGAAACATTACCTTTAGATCAGGTTTCACTGTTACTGAGAGCATCACAACTAAGGAATTGCAGTACAATAGAACAGGATTTGAAAGAAAAACCTTTCAGAATAAATCCCCTCCAAAAAGAAAAAAAAGTAAGAAGTCCTGGATAGCATCCAGCAGCCCAACCACAGTGAAAAAGCTGCAGCTTCATATCTTCACTTAAAGAGAAGGAGCTTTTCGACTCCAGCCTGCCTTCTTCGAGGCCAGCCTAGTGCAAGTGCATTACCTCAATTCACGCAGTAGAGGACACTATTTTACACATCATCACCTCCCTGGTCAGGGCGGTGTGGTTACACAGCCCCCACTTTCACCAAGCCCTGACTGTTCTCCAAATACAAAAGAGGGGTTGCATTACATGTGGATGAAGTGCCATGTGCACCAAGGATGAAATAATATCAAGGCACAATTAAGTAATATTAAGCACCACGATAATAAAAATATCCAATAGAATTTGCGTTAAAGGTGTGCGAGTGTATTGCTTGAGTCGTGTTGTGCATGAGCACCCTGAAACTCCCATCCTCTTCCCTTCCTGTTCCATTCTTTCTGCTAGCGCTTACCTGCCCACCACAGCTGAAACCTGGGATAATAAGCAAACTGCCACTCCATCCTCATCAAATCTCAAAGTTCAGCCATCTGTACACTCAGAATGCATGGCTGTGCTTTGAATTTCCTGGAGCTTAACAGAATGATTCTGAGTACAAGCAAGACACAGATGCATGAAAATCTATGGGAAAAATGCATTTATAAAGGTTGTTAAATGATTTATGTGACACTAGTTGTTTCAGTGCTTAACTTAGTGCATCTAGGGAAATATTTAATTAAGTTTTCTTTGAAAGATCCCAACGATTGGCATGTTATAACAGGATTGAGAAATATAACTATATTCTCAGTTGAGGCTTTAATATAAATATGTAATATTGACCTGCCTGCCCCCAAGTAAGATGCCTAAGAATAAATCTGTAATTTTCTTAAAAAAAAAAAAAAAATCAGCATAAAAGTTCTGGAGAACTAGAAATTAAGACTTTCTAAATAAATTTTCCTTATGACCCACTTTTGAACTAGTCATTCATTCTGTGGAACCTTTATATAAATTTGATTAGGAAACATCAATCACGTTATACTTTTGGTGCTGTCATGTTTATTTCTTAAGAACAGTCAGAAAGTCATATATTCTGGAATAGAATAGTAATTAAATAGCTGAAGGCAAAATTTGGGATTCTCCCATTCCAGTTCTGGCATCACCAAAGGCTCTCTCTCCTCAGTATCCTTTAAAGCCATGCTATATGAACATTTTCTACTTTATCTTGGACCCTATGTTTTATTTCTGCTTTTCTTCATAATTGTCTGCACCTGTTCACAAAGTCACTGCTCAAACAAAACAGGCAGACCTCATGTTACTGTTTTATGTAAAAATGAAATGCACGCATCAAGGTTCTGTTGTGCAAAGAACAGTACAAGGCACCAGGAAAACAGCGATGTCTAGTTGCACAGACTTCAGTCAGATTACTTCCCCGTGTCATTAACACTTTCTATTAAACTCAAATGATTTGTTGCTACATATACTTGTTGTATTGTTGCAAGGATAAACAAATGCTGTGGGCATAAATTTTAAAGAGAAAAGGGTCTCAGAATGGTCTATAGTCTCACAGAATTTTAAGATAATACAAGTTGGAAGGGACTTCAGGGGGTGTCTAGTCTTATGTCCTGCTCAAATTAGGGTCTGTAATGAATTAACACCAAGTCTTTTTTGGCTTTTATTCAACTGTGTCTTGAAATCCTTCAAGGATGGGCCCTGGTCCAATGATTAATTATTCTTATAGAAAACATTTTAACCCAATACATATTCAGAAACTCCCATTTCCGTTCATAGCCATTGCCTCTCATTTTCCTACTGCAAGGAGCCTGTCTCCATCTTGGTAACTTCTTCATAGATATTGGCAGACTACTGGTTGGGGGTTTGTGGGGTTTTTTTCCTGCTATGCCTTCTCTTCTGCAGTCTGAACAAGCCCAGTTCTCAGCTCCTCTATCACTCTCCAGCAAGTCACAGAAGTTGCAGGTAGCAGCTGGACATTATTTCTTGCTTCAGAGGGGCTTATGCCTCACAGAAATACGGAAGCTTGCCTCACTGTTTTCACAAAAGGCACGGCTGTGTTTCACAGAAAAATGCATTTAGGCACAAGAGAAATATCTTTCCTTTTGTCTTGCAGTATGTCAGGCATACCCCAGGCATGTAACAAATATTAAATAAAATAACAGCATAAGTGTGGCTGGGATTAGAATACTATTACCATACTCTGGATTCTCTGCCATGCTCTTTCATCTCACTCTTGGCAACCCACTTGCCAGTTCACATCACAGTTTGAGAAGGATCTGCCAGGATATCAGCTACACATGAGAACAAGAAACCCAGGATATATTTTTTATTAACTTGCTCTCTGCATGCGTGTGTCTCAACAAGACCTTTGAATATAGCTTGTGAGTTCTGGCCAGTACAGAAAGAGAGTGCAATTTCTAACATTCCTTTCCAATGAATTCTTAATCTCTCTTCTGGAAAAACTGGCTGCTATCAAGGCAAAATACATATCCTTGAGTTCTTCCTGCCCTTTCTTTTCTTAGATAGGACTATATTGCATAGGTTAAAGAAGTCTGGTGAGGTACGTCTCGAGTAACAACTGTGTAGATCATAGCAATTTGGTACATACAGGAAGATTAATGTAAACTGTATATAAATCCTGGAACTCGCCCTGGTATGGCACCAACAGAGTTAAACACAGCCCCAAGTGCTGTGATTGCTCCACCTTTGTATTTTATCTGACAGTTCTCTTTCTCTCCCTGGATTGTCATGTAGCCCTTTTGCTCTGTCTGTTCACATTACACAGTAGCTCCTCTGGTGTCTCTTTCAATTTTTTCTATACAAATGCATTCCCTGTGATACATTCAAATTTGTGCACAGAAGACTTCCTTAGGCTCACTGTTGCTTTGGCACACTTACTTTTATGCATAAATAATTATTAGTCATACTATAGATTAATAAATAAATGTCTGGCAAAAATATCAGGAGCACTTACAAAAGTTAATTTACAGAATATATGTCTTAGTAGACTGCCAGCACAAAATTTCCCTTGTGGAGAACTTCCAAATTCTTCCACAGCTTCACTGGTTTCAGTGTTTGTATCTGCAAGCGGAGGAACAACCACTAACATAAACTGATGGTGAGTGTCTTTGATACGGAAATAGATTCGGATTTGTGAGAAAACACCATACCTGTCCTCAGGCAGGGGCAGACAAAGACAACGCCACTGCATATGGCCCTTAATACTACAGGTTATATTACTACATAAATAAGGACTTGGTGCATGCTTTAATTTCAAAGGAGAATGGACAGGTAACATTCGATAGGACATTCAAGTTTTGAAACAGAGAAGTTAGTATCTCCTTGAATAACTCCTTAGTCCTCCTCCTTTTTCCCCAGATGACTTGGGATGCGATTTGAGCTGACACCCACAGTTGTGTGTTTGAATAGGTCTACTCAGTGCTAGGTTACAGTTTACATGTCAACTTCCCAGACCTAAAAACCAAGAAACTCTTGATTATGTTTGTCAGCCCATCCTGAGGTTTTACTTCATTATGAAATTTATTGAAAAAGAAACGTTGAGCACTTGATATCCCTCTTTCAGATCTCTTTCAAATGTTACAGAAAAACATACTGAATAATATAAAATCCCCCCAAAGGATTTTTCTCTCTCCATATTAATAATAGTTTATAAAACAGAAAAGCCTACTTGAAGAATTTGCACAACTAAATTCTCTCTTGTTTTGGCCCCTTTGATTTTAAAATCAATAAATCCAATACAATTGAAAACACATACAAGAAGAATTATATGATCTATATACTTTCCACAGAAAATTTAAACATTTAAAATGAATGAATTCTGAAAGGAACAGCTCTGAGTGTTATTGACTGAAAAAGCAGATGGTGCAAGGATACATTAGTGTCACAGAGCATTACCTTCATCCTTAGCGGCAGAAATGACATCTCAATGATGCAATGGGCTTTTTTCATTGCTTTCTTGGTAGTTTAAGTCATAAAACATAAACCCCCCTGTTTATTACTGAAGTTGTGTACTGAAGAAATGAATGTATCTCAGATTTACTCTGTGCATATAGATTGCTTCTCTAAGGGGAAAATTCAGCTTAAATGACAAGTCATTTAATTCTCACCTACAACCTTCAAATAGAGTGCAAGTATGACTTAAATTATGCATGAACCTTGAGATTTTGCAGAAGGGTAAACTCAGTTTCTTTAACCCTCACACATTAGACTTCACCTGTTTTCAATTATGAGGAGGATGAAGGTTTGGCACATGAAGACACATACCTGCCTTTTTCAACTTACTCTCTTCCCAGAAGCCCAAATCTTTTTCCATCATATAGTCAAGTGAAACATGCTTGTAAAAATAATTCCTGAGTTTTCTAATAACATTATTTACAATTATCCAAATCCTATCATAACAGTATGAAAATCTGTGCCAGCCCCAGAGTGCATTCCATAAGGGTCACAGTGTCTCACCCAGGCTCTGCTGTGCTTCCAGGGGTTCATCAACGAAGAGAGCAGCAGTCAGGATGAGGCCGAGGCAACTGCCTTCTCTCCCACCAAGCCAAGTTTTTTACTAGAGGGAAAAAAAAGAAATCTAGAAAATAAAACAACCCCATGAACAAACCAACAAAGGGGGTCCTATTCATCACAGAAATATATTTGATTAAAAAAAAAATTTCTTTTTATTAAGTACATTATTTTCAGTTCCCTTGCAAACATCTTAGGACAAGATATTTTGCCAGGGAGACAGCAGGAATTTTAAGTATCTTTTTCTGACTGCACTCTGAGGTCGCCCTTGCCTCTCATACCATTACCCATCTACTCAAATGCTCGGGAACAGACAAGCCGATTCGGGGCCTCACTGTGTGACTGTGACAGATCCAGGAAGTGTTCCCACACCAGTCTGACATTTTAATCTCCATTAATTTTCACCTACTTTAAAAGCAGAGACTCTGGACAAAGTTCAACGTTCAAAGTCTGTGCGAGCATGCACTGGAGTTTTCTGTTCAGGCAGATACTGAATGTGTGTCCGGATGACACCTCAGAGAGAACAGCTGTACGTCAGCAGGAAGGAGGAGTAGACGATCTCACACATCTTTCACTAGTCTAACTGCTGCTTCTTGATCAAGGTTAAAATAACTTATTACTAACCTGCCACTCAAGGCTGGGCCTTGATCCAAGCATACACACCAGTCCACACTACCCTTTTGCTAAAGAAGGTGCTGAGACTGCAGGGACCTGCCCTCGTTATAGCATAATAGTCCATGCTCCTGTCTACTTCTAAATTTCTCATGGCTTTCAGGAAAGAAAGCATGGAAACACACTGGGGCAGCACAACTGCCTTTGGAACTGGGATGCACCTACTCCAGGAACCCCCTACTCCTACCTCAAAGACAAACAGCACAGCTATCTCATAGACGTAAAGAGGGGAGATTCCCACTCACATAGGAACTTCCACAAGACTGTAGAGGAGAATCATTTGTTCCTCTGTATCTGTCATACTGGTCTTTTGTATCACAGCTGTGGGAACAGACAGGAGCAATAGTGAAGAGAACTTTAATCTGGGACACTATTAAAAAAAAAAAATCATTTATTTGTTTCAGCTCCAGGAATGTGCTGATCTATAATAAACCAGAAAAATTAGCAGGATTTTTTAATAATTACCCAACTCGAGCAAATTTTATGAGAAACTAACATGGAAATTAGCCACTAGAGAGAGCTCATTTGGTTCAAAATGGTCAGTGGCTTCATTTACTTTGGCAAAAAAGCTGAATAACTATGGAATTTTACAGATCCCAAACATGCTGTTGTTTATATATTACTATGCTTTTACAAGAAGATAGCAGAGAGGATTTATTTGCTTGCCTTTAAAAGTTTAAGTTGAAAACAGAAAAAAAAAATCAAATGAGAAAGCATTCCTACAATAACTTAACTAGTGGGTGCAAGATGACTCAGACTGGAGCAAAGGTGTGGACCATACACAGCTAAAGAAATGCATATGCATAAGAGCATTATAGGCAGCCACAGTGAGCACATTTGGATGCTCTTCTTCCTATTGTTCTAATGAATGGGACCAAAACAATTCTCTTAGAAGCTGCAAACATGCACATTTTGAATAATCCATTCAGCCCTAGTCAAACAGATTCGTCTGTGAACACAGGCTGAAAACAAAATAACAGCTTATTTAATATTGAAATGAGAGGAGACAGGAAGGGAAAATAAGGTCACAGATACCCATTTTTGATGGGTCCAGTTATGACTGAAATTGTGAGTTGCTGGTAAAAGAGTGAAGAGATAGAGAGATGTCTTTTGAACAAAGAGTGTCTGGTAAGTGGGCCTGGACCCCAGGTAAGACTTCTTGGTTAGAGGTAGGATTCGCCTCATCTACTTTAATGCTCAGAAAGTTAGGCATATGGTTTCAAGCCACTTGCTAGGTTGTCTTTATAGTCAGTGGAGAGAACAAGGCTCTCAGAGGAGCTGATTAGTCCTGCCTATCTCAGGAAGGGATGAATTTTTGATTGAAAGTGCTTGTCTTTTGCCTGTAAGGTCAATTGTTATCTTTCTGTAGGTGATAAGCTTGGTTTAGATACCCAACATTTAAATAGTTATAATTAGTAGAGATTAATCCTTTAAATGCTCCAACTCTTTAATAAAATACAGGCACTTCCTCTTCTAAAAGCCAGCTTTGTCAGCATAAGTACACGCTACAGGTTTCATCTGACGCCAAAATAAATGTCAACATTGCACACTGCCTGCCCATTGTGAGTCCCAGCTTAGGCACAAGGGGATGTTGATGGTCCAAAATGTTGGTAAGCGGTGGTGTTCTGACTCCTCCTGTATCAATGAGTCCTGGAGGGTAAGGGTGTGTCACAAGAAAATCCCATCTTATGGATCAAAAGAAAAACCAAACAACCAACCATATCACATCGAATATTTATAAATCTAATCCTTCAGGTTTGGCGGTTTGGTTTTTTCTTTTTTCCTTCTTTTTCTTCTTCTAGTGACATCTTTGACAAGTGGAAATAGGCTGGTTACTTGAGCAGAAATTAAATGAAACACAGTCAGAAGTGGCAGGTTTCCTCTTCTGTGTGGGTTAATGAGACCCTGTAGGACACCAAGAAGGTAGTTTTAACTGTTCTGATTAGCTTGACCTAAAAGCCACTTCATGATTCACACACAGAAAATGTAATTTAAAATGATCAAATACAGACTAGTTAACAATAGAGATTTTAAAATACCATCTTCACAGCACTTTCTGCTCCTTCCAACCCCATGCCAGGTTTTATTGAATATAATGTCCTGGGCTGTGAACAACTCCCACCAGAAATCTTGTATGTTTTAACACACATGACACTTTTTCAGCACTCTTTCAAGTGACATCTTTAAATACACTGGATATAAATTCAGGATGTCCACATCTCACCCTTTCTTATCCCTCCTTCCTGACCTCCAAAGAAGTATTCTCTCTGTGGGTGCCCTGTGCTTAGCTTGCTGGTGAAACCTGTCTGGGAAGAAGCCTGCTGAAAGCCTTCACTGCATGGGAGTGCACTGCTGGATGTCTGCTTTGGGGAAGCTGTCCTAGAAACCCGCTGGGAATTCTCTTGTTATAGATGAACACTGCCCATGCTACATTTTTCTCCTATTGCTACCTATTTTTGTTGGTGTTGCAACTTCATTACTGATGGGGAACTACTGCCATTTTAATCAGGGGCATCTCATTCTAATGTAACTGCTGGTGAAAAGGGAAAAAAAAGGATACGTTTGATCCATCCTTCTAGCAAGGCAGAATTCTTCCTGTTGAATACTACAGAATCAGAGAGGTAAGAGTCTCCTGATAATTAGACAGGAGATTTGAAACTCAATTCTACAAAGACTAGTTTGAAATGAAACCTAAACTGCAGGTTGTGCTATAATGAGAACAACAGGTTGGACAAACGAAAGAAAGACGCGAGACATGTATGTACTGTAAATCAGCACATTAAGTAATTGTTGTACCTGTAAAAGACTCCTTTTATGCGTGTTAGAAACATATTTGGACAAAGGATATCAAACAGATATAGGAGTCACTTCCTTTTTTTTCCATTAGTACATAGCCTGAAGTCTTTTCTAAACCAGAAAAAAAATACATCTCCTTAATGTGGTCATTGTCCTATAGCAAATTAGTAGAGATCATCAAATCATTCATTCTACTGAAGGCCATTTCCAATCTATCTCATTAGCACAATGTTCAATCCAGTTAAAGCTGGGTCAAACTAAAGTGAGCAACTAATGGACTGAAACACTGCCTTTTTTATACGAAGTTCCTGAACTCAAAAAAATATCTCAGAAGATCAAATGATAGATTTTCTTGAGAAGGATTTTTAAAAATATATCATAATGTATCCATGCATGATTTCTCCTAAAAAAAAAAAAATGTTATAAAGGGATTACATTGACAAGATACAAAAGACCAAGCTAAAACCCAAGTTATAACCTGGAAAAAATGAATGGCTTTTTTTGTGTGTCTGAGTATCATAAAAGGGATAACCCCACCAAATACCATCCAGGTCATAATTACATTGGAAAGCAGCAATAAACAGCCTGTAATCCATGCAGATTTAAAAACAATACAGGCTCTGGCACATTGCTATTTGCACATTCAATGCCAAGCTTACCAGCAAAAGACTGGTGAGATTTGCAGGTATCGACTTGTAAGATTCACTTGTGTAAGGTATGTTTTATACCTGCATATGCAGACAAGGCACAGAGTCTGGACATGATTCCGACAGCGCTCTTCTGAACTTCTGGCTACTAATATCTACATCAGTATCTCAAACGAGTGATCAGAGTTCTGCAGGGGTCCCAGGACATGTTTAGCACACATCTAGACACTCAGTTACAGGCAGACATCAGGTTGCTCTGCCAAGCCAGTGGGAGGCAAATGAAATCTCTCTAGACAAGCTGGCAATTTGTTTTGCCTGAGGTAATAGACTGTACAATTCAGTCTGTGGACATACGCAGGGTGGACACATGCATGACCATGTAATTTTTCATTTCAGAACTGTTGCTTAACTTAAATAGCTTTTACAAGAACAGGAAAAAAAAAAAAGTCTGTGCTGTTCGCCTTGATATTGTCTTGAAAATTGGCTGATACTGACCCTATAAATACAAGTTAATGAATAGAAGTGCAAGTGTGGTTTTGATCCAGTAATAACAATATGACAGAGATACAAACTACTGTACAGTTCTGGTGCCCACCGTAAAAAAACCCATATGCTAAGAAACTCTGGAACCAGAATCACAATAATGATGTTAGAACTGTAGGAAATACCAAACAATTTAGCAAAATACATTTACTTAGCTTATCAAAAAGTGAATTAAATTTGGGTTGATTTTTAATATGTTTACCTCTAAAAAGGTGAGCTCCTACTTGCTAAGAACAGTCTTAGTAAGGATCAAAAATACTCACTGGAAGTGGAAAAGTCATGCAAAGAGAGCACAGATTTCACATTAACTGCTGAAACAAGTAGTACTGAAAAGTGGTGATTAGCTTTCTGAAGGATGTACTTTAATCAGAAAGGATTATCGGGCTCTGGCATATCAGTTAGAGTAGGTGGTCACTCCTGGCCTTCAAACTCCTGAAACTGAGTTTAAGTGCCTGGTCTCAGGAATGGGTAATTTAGCAACACCAATGTTTTGCTCTTTGCTAAGAGCAGCCAGAGTTCCGAAATGCCACAAATAGCAAGAAGGAAACATGGCTACGGTCTGGGCTGGCAGATTGGTGCTGACAAATCCTAACCTTAATTTTTAAGAATGCTTTTCCTGCTTTCTCAAAACAATGTGAAGATTATAACTCATGGGTAAGATAAGAAAGGTTGTACCTCACTTTGTCCATAAAACATAATTAAAACTTCACATAATAAAAAGTAGCCGGAGAGCTGGATTTTCACAGGCATTTGGCACAATATTTTTTATCAGAATTGTTTTTAATATACAACTGTAATCTTCATATGTCAAATTTGGGGCCTTTCTAAGATATTTGAAAATATAAAGCTGTTAGTATACCTGGGGCTTAATTATGCATTAACTTCTCAGAGCAAGAGAACCTTCACAGTCCCCAAAATTAATTATACTATCATAGATTTTAAACTATAGCCGTATGAAAGTGTTTTTGTCCTTGAAAAACTTGCAATGAAAGTTTGTTTCATAAAGTGATTTTTACCTCCTCGAATGTTTTCCAGATTTCATTTGCCTACAGTTTTTGATGGAAAAATGTCTATTTTACTCAAAATTTTGTATTGTGAAAGTGAATCATGTGAGAAAATGAATCCTTTGAGAAACCCTAGGTGTGAGGTTTTCTGCTGGTTTGGGTTTGGGTTTTTTTTTTTTTTTGTTTGTTTGGTTCTTTTTTTTTGTGGTGGGCTGGGGGTAGGGTAGAGAGGAGAAATATTCTTTCTTTGTCCTGAATAATGACCAAGTTGTTTGTCTCCCTGTTCAGCTTATGTTGTTTGACATTTTGGGAGGAATGACTCACGGTTCAGAGGCATTAATGTTATGATCATCATAAGCTTTTATTTTGGTGAAATAAACATTTCTCTGTTCCTCCTCTTGCCTGCCAGCACTGATGCCGATAGAGTATGCTGACAACTGTCAGAGCTATTGATGTGTGTTGGGGAAAGACAAGGGAAACAATAGAGCAAAGAGCCCTATGCTATTAGGAAATTTCTTAAACCAGTAACAAAATACAACAGACAAGACCCCCGGTTTTCACAGTTACATTAATTCTATTATTCAAGTCAGATTTGTGCCATCTATTATGTACAAAACCCCCCCACCCCCTAACAAGATAGCATTTAGGAATGAGATTTTCTCTGGGGTATAATGGAGTTTCTTGCAGTGCAGTAAAGTTAATGAAATTCAAGTAACTTTTTGAATGACTCAACCTCCTGGTTCCTACACCTGTCCCTGCCAGCAAACTCCAAAAGGCCAGTGTGCTAGAACCTCTTGTTCAAATTCCATGCTTCCTTTGTACTGCCACCAGTGTGACCTTTCAGTATCTCACAACAGACTAATCGGACTTTAGTGGTCTAATATTCCAAAATCTGTAGGTGTAACTATGCCTTGACATCACTGGGCAGCTACATTACTCTTTATGCAGGCAAAATGCCCAGTTTTGCAGCACTGTTTGCTAATATAACAACCTTTTTTTTTTTTTACCCACCCCCTCTGTCTCGCCAGAAAAAAAATAAAAAAAGGGGATTAAAGCAAAAACAATATTTCCATGCCTGCAAGACAGACAGCACAGTCAACAAGATACTGTGTTCGTGACAGACTGAAAAAAACTTGGCTGGATAAAGCAAGGCACAAAACAAGCCAATATTCACCCTCCACTATCAAACAGATATATATATGATATTGTTCCATATTCTACTCATCACATTGCATATCTTAGTGCTTTGTTCTCTGTAACAGTGACCAACAGTGTCAGTACTTCTGTCACGTAACAGGACCATGGGTTTTTGTAATCCTAGAGCAGGTCAGGTATCTGAGGGCAGAACATACAGGTCAATTGTCTGCATCATTCTTGCAAATCACAGTATTGTTACAGCAGTCTAGGTAGTTTAAACCAACCATAAGGAGAGACTCTGCCAGAAGTGCTTTTGCAGTTCGGAATTCAGCTCCAGGAGGCAAACAAATACAAACAAATCTGCACGTCAGAGGCAACACAAAAAGAAGGATCTCTCTCATAATAGCAGCCTATTAAACCAGACATAAAATGAGAAAGGAAGAGGAATGGGAAGAACAGAAAGAAAAAAAATAATTTCTCTCCCTTACTATTGTGTCTTCCTCTATGTAACTTCATGTTTGCATTAACAAAATACAATTGAGCTCATCATTACTAAAGAACCTTTAAAACACCCACATAATTTTCCTCTCCCCTGTACTTTCCATCAAACAGATGCATGTGCATATTAAGTTATATTTTACAATTCATCTGGGACAACTTAGCTGAGACATCTTTCCGTTTGCTACGAGAACGGCCTGAACTGAATTTTTTTAGCAAATAAATTCTTAGTGAATGACAAAGTAAGGACTTTAGTTCCCAAAGTTGCAAAGTTATTTGTTCTACAGCATGGCAAGCCAAAGCAACACATAGGTGGTTCTCATAAGCTATAAGAGTACAACCTTAATGTCACATGTTCTGACTCTGCTTAAAGCCTTAACAGAAAACCGTCCCATGATATACAGCAAAACAGGCTCAGCTGTGGGATGGCAGCTTTAATTGACAGTTTGCAGGTGGCTCTTGATGGGTTACAGCTGCTCTCTGGCCCCAAATCACTTACTTTGGAGGCCTTCCTAAGGTGTTTGCTCCACTTCTGTAAGGTAATGCTGAGAGAGCCCTGACAACTACAGGTGATGCCTTTAGCCCTGAGTTTCAGCAGTAACGTAACAGCTAGAATAAAATATAGAGGACCTTCTGCAGTGCTACTGGGGTGATGGCCACAGCATGCTGCAAGGTCATCGCTCCTGACCACTGCCCAGGGAACACCTGGCACTAACAACGTGAGATGTTTTTTAGTGGACAGAGTAAATTAGGTTGCCTTATATAACAAAGAGCTTCGCTAAAGTACAGCCAGCTGAGGGCTGGGAAAGATCTGGCTGGTTATTCCATTGCCCAAGTTGTTTTCCCTGTCTCTAGCATTAGTTTGAGAGTCTTGAATAGCAGAGATATTCCATTCCATTACACTGTATATCTGCAACATAGAATGTTCTGCAAGCAGGTCTCCAACAGACAGGTCATTAAGGTTTACTGCAATCTAAAAAGGCAAGAGGTTTATAAACTTCCACTATAGTAGATTACAAGGTCATTTTTTGTATAGTATTGTTTATGTAACAACTCTGAGGATGCTTCATGAAACTTCAAGGCTCTTGCACGTGATGTTTGAAATACTGCAGTACAGTCATATACTTGATAATTTCATTTCTGTTTTTTTGCAGATTGCCAGATAATTGTGCCAGAGTAGCTCAGCTTTCATTGAGAAATACTGACCGCTACTTCTAGGGGTAAAGCTACCTTCAGTAACGCTAACAGAGTCAGTAATTCAGAGATGTCCACTTGAATCTGCAGACAGAAACATTGGTTCTGAAACCAGCAAGAATCACAGCTGTCCATCTGTCATTTACTGAACCTCAAAGGGAAATAACAGCAATTAATTATTTCCTCAGAAACATTACGAGTGTATCTATTTTAACTCCCTTTTATCATACGATAAGACTACGTTTCTATAACCAAATGCTTTTTTTCCCTCCTCGCAATAGCATATTGTATCTCTATAGTAACATCATATAAATAAAAGACCATTTGTTTGGGGAAATTCTATTTTTTATCACATAGTTCTTTCTCATTTTCAATTTTTCTTCTAAACACATCCAAAAATATACAAAGAACCCAAATTTGTTCCAAGACTTAGTTATTGTATTACAATATATTGTGGCACAGTCCAAATTACTGACAAAATATGTAAGATCAGGGAATAAGGAAATGAAACCACCTCACATCCAAACTGGAAACCATTCTTTTTTGTAAAGTATGCAAAATCTCAGGATAAAATATCTCAATTGTTAGTCAGTGCCAAAAATCAAAGTCATCTCATCTCTCTTGGATGCCAGAGTCACCTGAAGTGACCATCTCAATTACAAAAATCACAGTTTTGTATCTCCATTGTGTTCTTTGCCTTGGTGTGACTGAGAAATTAAGTCTTCCAGTGACTAGGGATCTTTTATCCTTTACTCATACTAACGTAGGTCCAGTTGGTTTTATGCCAACGTTACTATTTATGCTTCAGTAATTGTTTTCTTTCCCTTGTGTTACTACCCCCTCCAGCCTTGATTTATTTTCTATAAACAAGCCAAGATAATTTTTTAATCAAACTTTATTCTGCCTTCAAATGTCATTACATATTGTCCATCTGCACTCTTCAGCTCAAATAATAAGAGGTCTACCATCAAACTGCTTAGCAGAATACTTTTTTTTTTTAAATACAGGCAACCAGAACTGCTTATTGTGTTGCAGAGAAAGTTTAACTAGTGCCTGATATTTTTTAGCTTGCCTGATACGTCTGATCACAGTTTTTACTTCTCTTCCCAATTACACTAGTGACTCACAGATATGCTGTGACTGTCAAGTTTTCAAATGTTTAACCCCAAATGCCTAAATTTGCTTTCCTTCCTAAATGCATTGCTTTGTTATATCTCCTTTGTTCAGGGAAAGAATTTTTTTAACTTACCATGGCTATATATTCCTGTATTCTGCCATTATTAGTAATACTTGCTGTAAAGCCTGTTTCTGGAAGGTCAAAATCTCCCATAAAGATAGTAAATCTTGCTTAATACTAATATTTCTCTTTCTAATAACATTATGGAGATCTTTATCCAGTGCAAATTAAACCCTAGGGGGCTAAAGGAGACATCCAACATTATCCAAACCTTTTTATGATCCTTCCTTAAATTGTTTTTTACTCAAACTTATCCATTTTATCATGTTATTCCTTTTTTTTTTGCTTAGCACATTATGAATATATAATAGTCTTTCACTACCCTGCCTTTCATTTCTAGCTTTCCTGAACAATGTGTACTCTTCCTATTTACGTTGTACCCTATTGTTATTATTCCACCTCAGCTGCATTACCCTAATTATTTCTGGCTTGACACTCTGCACTATAATTCAGCTTCCTCTTTTTTGTTGTCCAGATGATTTTAAATCCTATACTAATATTTCTATTACTTCTCAGTAGCCCCATATGATTTCCTAGGTAGATTAGGGATATTTTGTTCATGGCATTGTTCACCTGACTGCTGCTGTCACCAGCTTTTTCTCCTTCAGAGTCCTCAAATGACTCTTTCCTTGCAGCATCTTCACTGGCCCGCGTCCCTGCCTGTGGCGTAACAAGCAGACGGGGTGGAGTAAAACAGCCCAGAAAGCAAACATCCCCTGGTTCCCATGACAGAGGCCCATAGAGGTGAAAGGGCCCACAGAAGGGAGAACAAGAAGAAAACATGCTGAAATTCAATCATTTTGACAGGGTTTCACTTGCTCATAAGATAACTCATGCAAGGAGAGAGCTGGTGACCTCCTCCACTCCCCCCCCAGGTAATTCACCTGCTCAGGATTTCCATTGTCTCTGGAACTGGTCTCCCTTCATCCCCCAACGAACCAGAGCTGTGCTTTTACGATGACATAGGTTTGACAGAACACTGGCTTTGATGTGAGGAACAACAGAGACCCAGGTGTTTCCTCAAATTTCCTTAACACAACAATCAAATATTGATCAGTTAATAAACTTAGGTCTGGGAATACCAGGCCTTCAGAAATGAAACCAATGCCTATGATGCCGCATACTTCCATTGCAATGTGCTTTTAAAAATTTTTGTAAGAAGGAAATATTTTGCACTGGCAGGAACACGGTCACACGTCCAACAGCTTTTTCCCCTACCTAGCATCCATATTTCTACATCTGAAGATGTGAGAAAGTTGTTACATTACTTACAGATATTGTTTCAACCATGGAATTGGGTTTCTATTTATGTATTTATTTATAGTCTGTAGAACTCTGTGACAAAAATACCTTGAAATTCAAATAAAGCCATAAATTAAAAAAAAAAAAAAGAAAAAGAAAAATCCAAAGATCTGACACTGGAGTAGAATCTAAGATCTGGGAGAAGAGGAATTTCTTAGAGGACTTGCAACACAGGCAGAAAGAACAAAGTATGGAGTCAGATGAAGGCAAATAGAGAACTCAAAGCTGACAGTGAGGATAAAAATGGTAGGATTTATTCTTTGTGCAAACAGCTAAGCAAGAAACATTGTCTTAGTAGGAAATGAATGGGACAAAGCTGACCTTCATTATTCTAGCTCCTCTACACCATTAAATAGGGCAAGTAGTGAAATAAGGATTAAGGCTATTTTTGCTGCCACTGGAGCAGCACAAAACAGTCTTAGTGGGGACTGAGATTCAGCCGTAGGACTCTGTTAATTAAAATAGCCACTATTAAGATATTTACTGTCCTTAATAATCAGAGCTATGCGATTTGTACTACTGAGTAAACAAATAATGCTTTAGAAGTTCCCAATTGGCTATTACAGTCAAGTCTGTCAACTGTCATTTAGTTACAAAACCAATTTTCCATGTAGTTTATTTGCATAAACAACATTTTTTCAAAGAGCTTCATGGAAATAGAAATCACATTAAACAAAATTAAAATTAGGTTAAAGTAATGTTAATAGTCTGACAAGCTCCCCAAAGCCAAACTAGTCGAAGATTTTTTAAAAATTTCATGCTGAGTTTTTTTGATGTGTTCACCTCTCTAGGCAGATTTATGCTGTATTAGAAGAATGATCATTACTGCTTCTTGAATCCTGTTAATTATGCATGCATGTGCAGGGTTATTTGTAATTGGTCCCTCTCCAGATATTCTCTCATCTCTGTCTGTTTTCTTGAAAACTTAAAAAATATCCATGCTGGCTATCATTTACTCACTAACATCTCTCTCCCTCTGTTCATGTACTTCAGTTGTCATAGAATGGTTTGGGTTGGAAGGCACCTTAAAGATCATCTGGTTCCAACACCCTGCCATGGGCAGGGACACCCTCCACTAGACCAGGTTGCTCAAAGCCTCATCCAGCCTGGCCTTGAACATTTCCAGGGATGGGGCACCCACAGCTTCTCTGGGCAACCTGTTCCAGTGCCTCACCACCCTCTCTGGGAAGAACTTCTTCCTGATATCTAATCTAAACCTCCTGGCTTTCAGTTTAAACCCTTTACCCCTTGTCCCATACTGATGCAGCCCAGATTGGAGAGATAGCACCATACTAATTTTCTTTGGATGGACAAGTTGCACCTGCCAACGTTGCATTGTTGGGTCACCAACAGTTTTAACATTATAATCGTAGACAAGGTGGTGCTTACAGATGCAACAAACTTTTAGTTGAAATACAGAACACTTTTTGTAACTTGCATGTATGGCCTAATATATTAAACCTAATTGGGTAAGAGAGAGACCTCACAGAGGGCACCCGAGGCATTTTCACAGAGTAAGAAGCCAGTGGGGGTCACAGTCCAACATAGGCCATCTGTGAGCAAATCAGATGGTTAGTCTTTCTCCTTGTAGTCTATTATAACAGCTACAGTCTTCTCCTGGTCCTCGTTAACACTATGTGCCTTCACATCTTGTAACATGTACTACAGGTATTTTTTTCAAGGTAGGAGCAATACTTAAGTCTCCTACATGTAAAATTCATTTTATTTTAAAATTATGTTACCTTTTTCTCCATATATTATCCCAGTATCTTGTATTTCACCTGTGTCATTGAAACACTATTGTTTTCACTAAAAAAATCTGCCCGAGTTGTTAATTTGACTAAAGATTGTAGGTCAGGCAACACTGTAGGGATTCCCATAATGGAAAATCTGAAGGATGGGCATGCAAATTCTACCGACTTCTGAGGAAATGCCTTTTAGTGGGAACCAACTGCTCTGCAGGACCTGACAGATTCATTAACAAATAAGTTTTAGATAACACCTGATCACTTCTATAGAATTCACATGGCTCTACAATCCTTAGTGAGCTTTTACACTTATAATGTCAGATGAGGTTTACTGAAAAAGGAAAATATTGAAGCTGCTGACTAAATCAATACTCTACATGCCCATGTGCCTTTCTCCTGATATGATGGATATTTGTCAGTGAAGATGGCATTTGCAGGTACAGCAGAGTTGCTAAGAACAAGAAAGGTCTTAAACTGCCATGAATGCCTTTACCTTTGGGGAAAGAGAGACTTCTGTTTTTTAATAGAATATTATTTTTTCACTTATCATTCAGCATATGTTTATGCAACCAAAACTGGTCTTGTTATTTATATTTCACAATATTTCAGGCCAGCATTTTCTTTTCTTCCCCAGAGCTTTAGCTGAGCTGCTCTTGCTTGACTGCATCTGATTCCTGAGTGAATGTGCTTTCATACCGCTCAGATAAAGAGCTTTCACTGTAATCGTGACTTGCATGGGATTGGATATTACACTGTCTTACGTCTAGACCTACAGAGATGACGACATGCTGATTCATCTATGAATAATCAATGTGAACTCTCAGTCTCAAAAATAGAGTTCTTTGCTCACTTCTGTTAACCCCAAGATGCCTGAATGTTATGGAGATAGGGACACACACACCAAAGTGTCAGAATATTTACATCCCTACACAGCACGTGTTGTAAATATGATGAGACATAAGAATAGGGAGGGGAATAAGGTTTAATCAAAGAGCGCATTCAAAAACTAAAGCTTACAAATCTTTTTTTATTAACACAGCCAGTTATGGCTTTCAGCTGAACAAACTGATCCTCAATGCTGTAATTTTGACCAACAATTCAACACTGAATCATACCAGTTCAATTTTGTAGTATTAATTTCTCATTTAGACTACTTCCATGCACTAAAAATTGGAGTATATTTTCATTATTCTTAAAACTTCATTAATGAAGTCTACCCTTTTCCTTCAATGTTTTTTTCTGTACTGAAATCAGATGCTTGAGCATTGGGGTACACTGGACACTTGCTAGCTTTTATAGGGTAGTAGCTGATGGCAGGACACAGTAGCTGGGCAGCTTGGAAACAGCTACAAATCTCTTTGCCCCCCAGCTTTCAGGCTACTGTCCCAACAGAATGTGGTGAGCTCAAATTGAAAGACATTTATTTCTATAATGTTTTCATTTCAGCATCAACAACAGGGAACAAACATTCACATTTTGTCTGGGAGACTGATGCATGCCTTTTGCCTAAAAATCTGCCTGAAGACAATTTTTTCTTCCCCTGTACCTGCCAAGCAAAGTTTCTACAGACTGATGTGCATCCTTAGTTTTATAGAAAAAAAAAAGTCAAACAGTGAATTCCAGATGCTGCCTGATATCAACTGGAAGATTTTGTCTGTGTCTGAGAAAAAAAAAAAAAGTCAGATACTTGGGGCGTCACATCAATTTGTTATCAATTCTTGGGAAATTTATATTCCTCCAATGGTCAGCCAAAACGATTGTTGTGTTTTTATTTACTGACTTAGAATTAGAGTTTAAAAAAAAAATCTTTTCCCCACTACTCTTTTATATTAAATTAAAAACTAGAATATATTCTAATGAACTTTGAAATAAAGACCTGGCCTCTGTCTGAAATAGATGTTTCTGTGAGGCCTTTTACGCTGCTGATATTTGTTTGTTTTACAGTTTGCAGATGCTGAAGTAAGGTGACCTTCCATCACACAGACTGCGTTGAAGCTTCGGGGCGGCCCTGGGCACTGATATCAGCTGCACCTCAGTTTAGTAATCTTATTGTCTCTCTCAAAATTAGGTCATACGAGAACCAAGTCCTAGTTCTTGCCTGTAGGGATATTACATACCATCTATTTCTATACAAAACGATTTAGATGGAACGCTTCACCCAATAGTTGAAGAATAGACTCAGATTAACAGAAGTCAATTTTTCTACAAATGTCAGGGAAGTGCATTATTACTTTTGATGAAGTAATATAGCATCTGGCTTATGCTGAGATTCCACGCAGTGACTGTGCATCATCCTTGTATACATGAGAAAGATACAGAATGATTTTCTGACCCTCACCTTTGTGCTTAATAGCCATGTGACATATTCCATGAAAACTAGCATGTGTAAAGGATCATGTTATTATATACAGCTGTTAAAGACCTAGAAAGCGAACAATGTACTACTGACATATAAATAATGCCTTCTGTGCACAGTTAAACATTGGTACTATTTTTGCCAGATTTTAAGCTCTTTGGAGGCCAACTGGAACAGCTGAAATAGAACATTAAAAAAAAATGTTTTGATGCTGGGGCACAGATGGCGGTAGCCCAATGTGTCAAAATAAATGTTTCATTTTTGGTCTAATGTGGGAAAAATAAACCTTGTCAATTACTCCAGTAATCACAGGTGCAATAAATGCACTCTGTAGCTAAGAGGAGCTATTTCAGATGAGCATTCAGAGAAATTCTATGTATCCTACTTCCAACAGCCCGAAAAAGGTAAATTACCTTAGGCCAATAACTTACTGCCTTTGAAAGGGCTCTAACAGCCACAAAGCCTGATGCTTTAATCCTTTGTTTGACACCTGAATTTCCCAAACAATGACTGCTCCCTCTGACAGACAGTCTGAGAAGGCGCTGTAGACAATGGGTCTGTTAACTTTAAAATCCATGACATCTGTATGTTTTGGAAAATTAGAATGGCTTGTACAGACTTCAGTACTTAAATGTTTGTCCAGATTTTTCTAGAAGGCTTTGACAGCAAGCAGAATAAACAGGAGAGTCAATTAAATGGAGGCAGATTTTTTCCACTGCTAACACCTGCCCAAGCCTCGCGTGTCAGCAGCATTGAATGGCCGCGTCCACCCGTCTTTGCAGCAGCTGGTAACACCCCTCGTTCTCGGCTGTTGCATTTGTAACTGAGAGGACAGCATCGACCTTTTGAAAAGGGGCAATCCACCAAATCACCCCTCTGAAAGGTTAAAGTGCTCTGAGGAGCAGCTTCAGATAACATAGTGTGGGAGAAGGTACCAGTTAGTTAGGGGACAACGTTTAAAATGGCGTCAGCTGCTGATACTCTGCACCGCTTGGTGACAGCTACACCACAGAGCTTTGTTTGTAAGACAGAGCAAAGTTACAAAGAGTGAATGATAATCCTTCTGCTACAGCGCAACGGTAAAATGATTCACATTCTCTTACCCAAATATTTTACTTCCTATGTGAAATTTAAATCTGCTCCAGCTGGTGCAGTAATAGTTCTCATAGTCTGCACAACCAGTGAGGAGGGAGGAAAGGAGAGCAAAGCAAGGCAGACTTACAACTGAATCTGGAAGGCACCTCTTTTTCCTGAGACTCTGCCCTTCCAGGCAGCTCTACAGCTTGCTGTTGCAGAACAGTGGCTTTGTATTTTGTCATCTGCAGTGAGATTGCTGCCTTTCTGCTGAAGAGGCGGGATTGTCATTTTTCCCTGAGCACTGCAGCACAGAAGACAACGTATAGTTTTTGGCTATAAGGGACCTGGAAGGACTGAAAAGCCTGGGAATACTACTGCAGTATTTGTTGCCTTAATCTAAGCCACCTAATTTCTTCCCTGCTTCTTTTTTAATCTGCTTATAGTGTTCCATGTACCTCCAAACATTACTTTTCAGTGGGGTTGATTCTGTTTTCCAGAAACAAAAAAAAATGTTTGGACCAGTATCACTCATTTTTAAATAACCACTAGGGCTGATTCTCTGCTTGAGGATCAAGTGCTCAGTGTGGGTTTTACATGGGTGACCCAGGAGAAAGGAGCGAGAAGGGAAATATGGTGCACACAAGAAGTAGAGAACAAAATCATGAACATGCAGGCTGACTTGCAGGTTTTTAGTGTTTTTCGTAAGCATAAAACCAGGACAATAACTAAAACCGACCCACAAAGATATTTCAGGGCGAGCTATGGACGTGCAAGGTGGTCTGAGAAATTTACTTCCTACGTTCAAAGCAGTAAGAGTAGTAGACACCCCAGCCATTATGTTTGTGAAAAGAACAGTCTCCAGAGGGCCCACAAATATCAAAGTGCTTCAACTTCAGATTGTTGTGATAGCTGGGATGCAACTGCAGCCACAGAATCAAACCTCTCTACATTCTGCTTTAATTCCAGATGGATAAATTAGGGTCAGCAAGAAATGAAGCAGCAGACAATGACTGGTAAATGACCCAAATAAAGTAGGCCAGCAAGAAGATTTCCAAACAGAGAGTTGTTAGAGCCACAAAACTTGCTAGAGGCATACAGAAGCTTCTGAGCGAGTTAATTGTCAGCATCCCCCAAGTTATTATAGACAATTGTAAAGTTAAGGTTGAGCAATTCAACCTCTCTTATGTATGAGAAACACAGCACTTACTCAAGAAAATTACAGCACTTATTCTGAGTACAGAATTTAATTTCCAAGAATTAATAAGTAAACACCTTAATTAATGTATGACTTTAAAATAATTAAAATAAGTCCTTTAAGAGATTTAACATCTTTTTCAGTCTTTTGTTTGTCCTGAATGATCTTCAGAATAATAATTATGCAAGCATTTCATATTTGCAATCTTCTACACCAGCCACAGTCAAAAGAGTGGTTATAATTAAATTAAATTATTAATGATTTCTGCCTCTAATTGTTATGACTAGATAGGCTGCAGTCTGACTCATTTAACTCTTAACTGGAGAACCTCATCAATATCTTATGGTTTATGGGGAAATTTCCATTTGTAAGCTACATGCATCTGAAGTAATTTGAATTAGAACCACGAGATTTCAATTCTCTAGAAATATCGCATGGTAGTATTCTTTGCTTATAAATTGAGACATTTCCATGGGAGAGAAATTTGTGAAAAAGAATTCAAAGTTGCTAGTGTATATCAGAAATAAAAGATTTCTTTTTGTCCAGCCTGTGAAAAGTTGTGTTAAAAATATCACTGTTAGGAATCTCGTGCTTCTCAGACTAATTTTACAAGTGGCAACTTCCCGTACCTCTGGGGAGGTACTGACAATGCAAGTGAAAGAGCAATTACAGCCACTGACAATGCTTCTGAGGTTTTAAATGGTTCATTCCTTTTATGCACACTTGGACTACCTGGAACACTTACAAAATTGTAGGTTCCACTTTAAACCAGTAAGAAATACTGCAAATACCAGTAATAATTCAGATTAGAAGACATTCTGAAAACACTGTGCTTGCTCAAAACAGAGGGAGGCAACAACAAGCACTGTTTCCAATACTCTCCATAGTTCATTTACACGTGTGTACGTGTATCTCCACACACAGAGACTGTATACACGCATACACATGCATACACACACATATACATAGTTTAGAGCTATACAACTCCTAAGTGCCAGTGAAAGGAAAAATAAACCTCTCTGCTTTGAACAGTCTTTCCAGGTCAGCTTCATCCTCTGGTGAGTGACAACAGTGAGGCTCTTTCCAGAAAGGACTCACTTCAGGAAGAGACCATCTGGACGCTGTCTGAGCCGGACAGAGCAAAGTGTGAGAGAGAAAATAAACCTCAAGAAATAGCAAGAACCTTTAGGGACAAGACAGAAGTGGAAAATGAAGAACTCAGGCAAGCGTCTTAGAAAAGAAATGAGAAATAATACTGCCTGGTAGATTTGCACAACACTGGTGCTTCGGGGGTATGTCTGCAGAGGACATTCCTAAGCTGGCTGCGGTGCTCACATTTCAGTATTCATAAATAATCATTTACTAAGCAAATAAAATAATTAGCGTGAGAAAGAGCAGAAATCATTCCAATCGCTTTGCCACAGGTCTATAATCAGAACAACCCTTCCCAGATGTGGATGTTTCACAACAAATAATATAGAAAACCAAGCAGAGCTACGTGCTGCACAGCAGAAGCATTTGCAGAAGGGAAGAATAAAGAAGAGGATGCAGTGGATGCCTGGCACTCAAGTTACACAATGTGCCCAAGAAAAGACACGTGTGATCATATCACAGGACCCAGCACGCTGCATCAGGCATGAGAAAAGGAGGGCGGGGAAGACTGCAGCTTAATTATCTCCCTGGATAAATCCACATCTAGGAGAAGAAAGAAAAAGACAGCAAAGAGCATTTCAGATCACAGCCATGGCACTACCCTGTCAGCACAAGACCTGGGGCTGTCAGGTAAGCTGAGGTCAGCACCAAACCTGCGCTGCCTTTCCAGAAGGACGTGAAAAAGTGAGCGGAATAACAGCAACGTGACTGAGTGCACAAACCAAAGTCAGACAGTGAGAAATTGGAGGATATGAGAACCACCATTGTGCATGAGGCGGAAAGAATAAAAGGAAGCTCTCCCAACACATCCCAGGAACAGTTTCATGCTGTTCATCACAATCTGAGGTGCACAGATGTGCACAGGTACAAATGCTGGGACTATGTACTAATGGTACATGCAAAATCAGGGCTATCACTACCTAGAAAATGTCCGTCTAGGTGCGGTACGTTAGCATCCTAGCACGTGGTTGCTTTACCTTTGCTCCCAACAAACTAAAGGCTCAATCATTTTACAACAAGATCAAGTAAACACCAAATAAGGAAGATGGAACTTTGGACGCAGAGGCTGTGATAAGATTTTGGGAAATTTTTGAGAATCTCTGTTTTTCTACTACTGGAAATTTGAAATCTTGAATTATTTTGCCAGAAAGATGGAAAAATAGAGGATTATAAAGAACTTTTTCTAGTATAGGCAACATCCTGGGAAATTTGCAAGGAAGGGATTCAATTACAAACATCAAATTCTTAATGCAGCTCAAAATGTGGCCATTAGGTGGTGGAGAGGAGATAATTTAATGCAGACCATTGCAGGACGTACTGATCACATCTAGCAAGGCAAGCACCATTGTAGTTTTAGGCAGAGGTTAAGGGATTTTTTAATTTCAAACAGTAACTAAGAACATAAATATTTCCATTCAAATATACAGTTTACAAACAACCTGGAATCATAAACATTAAAATGACACTTGAACTGAACAATGTCACGAAGGCCAGAGTCAAAGGTGTTGGAGCACAGCACAATTTCCTAGGCTCTCCATAGGCAGTTTGAGACATTGTCCTTTCTATTCTACCTTATCACTACAATACCTATCCAAAAGCAGGATTTTTCTGAGTCTAAATCTACTGAACATCAAATACAATGTAAACTGTCCGGAAAGTTTTATCCTGTAGTTCTTATAGCACCAAGGTAAAAAATGCCCAACGTGTTTCAAGTGAAATATATTTCTGCAAAATACAGTCTTGAGTTAAAAATTTCAGTTCACCATATCACTAGGGAATTGTTATTAAGTTAATTACTTTTGCAGTTTAAAGGGTAAATCCTACTTTCAGTTTTCAGCTCCTGATCACTGGATCTTCTCACACATTTGCTGCTAGATTAAAGAAGCTTCTGTACGGTAGTTTCTGCCCATATAGGAACCTGTGGACAGCGATCAAATCACTTAAACTTTTTCTCTTCTCCACAGCCTAAGTATAATACATGCCTTTAGCTTGAAGCATATTTCCAGTTTTCAGCTCAGCTTCAAGGCTACTGTCCAAACATTATCTCCGAGTGAGCATCACATCAGGAACAGGCTCGGCTCTGCAGCCCTCAGTCCTGCTCAATACACTCCTTTACGCATCCAGGGCTTGCAGTCAGTCTTGCGCTCACACCATTTCAGCAGGCACTGGCGACCCTCTCCCCTTTATGTCCCATTTCTTCTTTTCCACCCACTTTTCCTTCAGGTTCCCCTGTGCATGCATGCCTGGACACGTGACCCCATGCTACGACTTAAAGCCTCCATTTAATAAGGTTTGCAGTTTGTCCGTTTTCAAGATCAGGTTTGAACCATACACCGTGCTTTTCCTGTTCACTCTGCATTCAGCTAGGACCCCTGGAAACCTATGGAAAGGCTCCTGCCTGTAATTTGAACTCTACAGCTTACTGCTTGGAAGTGAAAAAACTTTAAAGATAAAGGCTGCCTAAATTAAACATTTCCTTGCATGTAGTGGTGGTTACACAAGGAAGGAAAGCTTGTGCTGAGCTGCTAAAAATGCCACTTTGTCAGCCTCTTTCATCGTTTCACTGATTTAAATTCAAACCTCCTTATATCCTACATAAGATATTTTATTCTTACTTTGTCTAAGTAAAAGGACTTCTGCTAAAGATTTTTCATCCTACAGCTCCAGGGCCTTTGAAATCATATCCTGTATGTTTTGTCTCCATCAGCAGTTTCCCCGCATCAATCTACAATGAGCTACGTAAGCCACTTATACCAGAGACTGTTTAAGTCGTTCTGAATTTGACTGGCGTATTCTGATCTCCCTGGTTTTGTTAAGCACGTTGAACCTTAAAAACACGCTGAGAAGATGAATAGGCTAATGAAGCAGATTGCACGATCTGGAATCATTCTCATTCCCTTACAGGTAAAGTGCTGAACCACTGAGAGCAAGAGGATTATTTTTTTTTTTTCCATTTTCCTGTTAGTTTTTGATCTTGGTGCAGTGCTCTGTTATGCAGCTGTCTGGCTCTGTGCTAGCTCCATACTGAAGAAAAATAACATCTCAGAGTAATACTGATGATTACCTTTTTATGTCATCAAAAAAAAACCTATTCCTCTTTTCACTTCAATATTACAAAAACATTTTAAGTGCATGTCCACAATAAATGGATCCTTAGTCTAAAGCAGTCCACCCGTGTATCAAAGGATGCAGAAAATATTTCCACAGTACAACCGTGTACAGCTTATTTTTACCCAGGGGAAAAGCATTGTGGGTGAAGTGTAGTTACTTTCAACGTACTATAGTCCTTGACGGTATGTCACGTTGCTTGCGCTGTGCTGTCAGGTGGAATACAACGTTGTTATAATGCTAGAATTAAGGCTTCTGTACTAACTCAGAATGGCTAGGGGTTTGCTTTGTTTTTTTGCAGCACTTAAACTATTCCCTTACTATCCCAGAAGGCATTAGCTAGTCATTTAACTCTCTCCTCCCTGCTTTTTTCTCATATATATGAATGCAGGGAAAGTTTCAATAGGTTTTACACAAGACAGGGAGGAACCAGCCCTACACGCTGATGTTGCACTCTCACACCATCCTCTTCCCAGCTTTGGCTTGGGAAATGGACCCAAGGTTAGCAACAGAGTGTGAGGTTTTGAAGGGAAGGGACATTCCTGGAGCTCACAGCAGCATGACCATTGCATAATGAATGGGGCTAAACCTCACATTTGCATCAAAACTCCATCGTAAGGTTTAGCCAGCTGTTGGCTTGAGGAGGCCACTGTGCAGTAGCAGAGAGAAAAGCATGTCCATCCCTCATCGGCCACAGCTGGCACATCCTGCAGTTTGGAGGGACTGGATATATGATGTCCTTCTCGGAAGCCCCAGGTATCTTCCCAACACGAGGCTTTCCAGAATAGGCTCCATTGCCAGGGACATGGGATTTACAGGAAGTCTATATGTCAACATGAGTCAGAGTTCAAGTACGGGCTTCCTACAGACTGTAATACAGCCACACAGCCAGGACAGGGACTTCCTGGCTTCAGCCTGCTCCTTCTCCCAACACTCCTATGGTCACACTGTGGTGAGAGTACTTGGAACACTTCTACAACTACTCAAATACTTTGGAAAAAGAACCCAAAATAAGGAGATACTCAAAGGAAAGTAGTTCAAACCACTTCCTTTCTAGCACTCAGCACTGCAAAGGGTCGAAAAGCAGGGTCACTCTTATTAGAAGCCTTCAGCCTCAAAATTCTTCTGAGAAGACTTTCTTTAAAAGTTCCAGAATAAACCCCAACACAAAGCTTATACTGAAATGACTGGCTTAACTCCAGATATCAAACCCACACATTTTAAAAATACTAACTGTACAGCATCAACAATAAGGTGTCGGAAAGTAGCAGACATTCAAATAGTTAAAAACAACATCAAAAGGCAGACCAAACTACGAATGGAAGTTCACAAGGCAACCTTAACTCCAACAGATCCTCAATTTGATGTGTTTGACTTTCAGCTTCACTAGTACTGTTTGAGATCAGTTATCTTTTTTGTGATAGTTCCTAGATTTTGAAACAGGATGATAAAAATACGGAATTCTATCCTGTGGCTCATGAAATACCTGGTTAATCAACAGCTTCAAGCACCTGTGACTCATTACACAGATTTTTAACACTTACATCAATGGAACAGCTGACAGCACTAATAGATCGTCATTTTCTATGGGGACAGACATAAGCGAATAGGCATTTTGCTAGTAGGTTTCAGGTATTCACTGACTGCAGAGGAATAACACAACTCATCTTATGCACCAAACCTAGAGTCACCCATGAACATAATAGTTTCAGCATACTCCTCATCTGCCCTCTTACCTATTTGGTCCTGTTTTTTTCCCAACCTCCCATTCGCAGTTCCCACCCAGCTTCAAATCAGTCCCAAGCCAGCTTCTTACTCACACCAGCCTCTCTCCTTCTGGTCAGTTTGTCCTTCAGCTCAATCTCTTCTTCTCATTTCCTCTAGCCCTGCATTTGTCTCTCCTCATATAATTCAGACAGTTCTCTGCTCAGTTCTCTCTTGGTGTCTATGAGGGAGACCCAAGCTGAAGAGTTTGGCAGAGAACGTGAGAATGAATGCTCCCGGCTTTCCATCCCGAGCCTAGCTGAGGGCAGCTGAAGACAATCATTTATAGGGCAGGTCAGTTAGAGCCCCTGTCATTTGCAGTAGCAGGTGATCAGTGAGTGTAGCCCCAGTCAAGGCATACACGTCCTAAGAAGGCAGGCTTTTCGCAGTAGTATATTCAGATATTTTTAGTGGCTAAAATTGTCAACTCTACTGAACTGCTTACTTTCTAGAAACAGCAAAAAAGTACCCTTATGTCTTCTGATAATGGCCATTCTTCTCAAAGTTTATGGGTACTACCTTGAAGACAGAGCTATTCAAAAATTACCGAAAGGTGGTGTTGTGGGCAGACACACGTTCCTCAAGCCTCTTTGCTGTAAACGTTGCAGCTGTTTTGACTGAACCCTTTAAAATCAGCTATCTGAGGGCAATAAGTGCTGAGGGTATAAATCAAGCTAAATGGTTAACATTCAGCTACCTTCTAATTAGTAGAGAACAATGTTTTACAGTGGAAAGGATCAGGGAATAAGTAACTGCTTACAGCTCAGTAACAAAAGGGCTAACAAAAGAAAATACTGTGAGAATAATATGAATAATGTGTTTTATTGCTCTCTTAAGTTTCCCCAGCCGCAAAATATGCTCCTTCTGCTGCCTTCCTCAGGTGTTACTGAGAACCTGGAAAACAAATAAAGCAATGAATGAAAACACTGAATATGCTGGACAATCTCGCTTGACAATGTGCTGCAGGTCAAGGAGAAGAGCTGGAGCAGAGTGACAGGCTGATGGGAACAGTCAGTCATTTTGTCGTTCAGACTGTGAGGCACTACGGGTCTTAGATCAACATGTAAAGAGACAGTAGTACCTGTGGGGTATACAAACACCATGTTTACAAACCCCTTCTCTCTCAGACAAGCCAGCTGCACCACCGTAAGGCAGGATATCTCTGAGGTTGAACTGCTCTACACTTGCAAACCAAATTTCAACCTTCCTTGCAGAGAAGTGAGCCCTGTAATACTGTCCTGATTTCACTAATGCTTGCTTACTTGGCTCCTGAAAAATACAGGTAATAGACTGGTAGGATAAGGGAACAGGGATTCATTTGCACCTTCACAAACCTAGTAACAGGGAACAAAAAGCCATGGTGTATGTAGTCAAAGTGATCTGTAGAGTAAGTTTTCTTCTTAGCAATTCAACTGCTAATTAAAAAATGTCCAGCTAGTCAAAGCAAAAGGAAACAAACAACGAAAGCTAAAGCTCCCTCCTCTGTAGAGTTAACTAAGCAAGTAAAAGCTGAAAACCATACCCACCTTCCTTTTCTCTGTGTCCATGCAAAGGAGGTTCTATTTAAAAAGGTTACTGATGACAGCTATTTTTTTTTTCCCAAATAGCCAAGTGGACAAGGCTTCTGTGTCAGACAATCTATTCATTGTAAAAAAGCACCTAATTTACCGAGGAACCTACATCCAAATTTGTGGAGTCAGTCAGCTTTTTAAGCCTTAATAGTGTCTGCCCAAGAGCACTTTCAGATCTTCAGGGCATCTAGGATGCTTAGACTCATGTTCCCACGCATGATGCAGCAGCGCTGTGACAGATATCCAAAACGGCTTCCTCCAGCTTGGGCTATTCTGATCGTTAACTCTGTTGTACTGTTTCACTTGCATTTCAGCTAACCAGGATTTTTAGGTACGCTGACTAATTTTGCCTGGATTTGTCTGGATTTGGCAGATGTCTGTAGGCAGCAGACCTGCTAGGCAGGTAGTTTTGCCAGGAGAGAGGAGGAACGATACTGCTTACAGCTATTTCCATTAGGTTTATCTGCCTTCAGCCCTCAGTGTTCCAGTGGAGGTTGCCCAACTGCCTGTGTTGCCTATCAAAGGTGGCCTTGATTTGCTTTAAGCACAGACCTTGCTTTCCGTTTAGACGGCAAGAGTGCTCCCGTGGTGGGTGAACATCTGGATGGGGAGCCCACGGGGTAGCTGGCAGGCAGCTGTGGTGAAGGAGAACCATGTGTTTGCAGCCACTGAGAGGGGCTGCTCAGTCATATTAGTGCAGACACAATCAACAGACTTCTTGGGAACTGCGATATGAGCAGGTATTATGTGTAAAAATGTATGCTGTATTTTGACACCAAAACTCTTTAGATGAGGCTGGGTTGGAATTCTTCTTGTAAGCAGTCTGACCCAAACTAGAGTCACTTAGGTGATCTGACGTTTGGTCATGAAAACTGGAATTTCTATATGCGGAGAAGAACACTGTAGCATCAGAGTGTATTTTTACCCTGGTAGTACTGTAATAACAACCCTACAGATCTCTTTTGATTGCATCCTTCTCCAAGAATTACTGTTTTTGGATGAAATTTCTCATGCTTGATCTCAGACAGCAAGTGAACAATAAAAATCTGTTCAGTCATTTTCATGTCATCAATGAATCACCAAAACTAATGCTGATTTTGAAGCATGTTACATGTGTATGACCATGAGGAATTTACAAGGAAAGTATCTCTCTTATACTCCAGTTATTTCATTGACTTTATTTTTAGAGGAAAGAAAATCCGGTAAAGTATTAATGGTTCACTGCCTATAATTGACCGAAACCCCACAATAGAACAAAACCAGACTCCCAAAGCATTGAAATTCTCTCATTTATCTTAAGGAAAAAAAAGTCAACAGCACAAAAAGCATTTTGGTCAAATTTGATGTTACAAAACATTTTTATATTTATTTAATATCATGTTTTCCTACTCTGTAGTTATACTGTATATTTTCTGAAAAAATAATATGCAAACAGATTATTGCATAACACATCTCTTCCAAATTAGCCCAGAAATATTCACTAAATTAAACTTTTAACACAATAAGAAAAGTGTTTTAATATTTTACGTTTAAATTCCAGAGAGATTTATCACATAAGATATTCTGTGGAAAGCAGCACCTATTTACTTCTTTGTAAGCCATTATGAAGATGGAACTAGCCCCTCAGACAAAATAAGAGGTGATTAAAACACAAGCTGAATAAAGAAGCTCACCGAGTGGGTTCTTGCAGAGTAGTTCACTTGGCTGTGTGTGTGGAATATTTTGCATAATGGTCCACAGACCTCCTAGGATTTTGCTATTACAGAATATACATATACATAGTGCTGAGACACAGAGAAGTGGTATTTCACATTATGTCTATGCTTGTTTAGGGCTCACTGTCTACGTGGAATGGGTAAAAGTAATATTAAAGGAAAATAATTATTAAACAGAAAATAGTTCATTATGCAAACAAAGAAAAATACTGTATTTTAGAGACAGTTCAAGCATATACAGCATATACATAATAAAGCTCAGGCGTTTCTTTTTTTGTATTTGCTAAAGAAGCAGTCATGAAACTGTTGTATATTGGCTTAAAATTTGACAACCACCTAGTGCATCTTCTTGCTCACCTTTTAAAAATACACAATCTGAGATGGATACATTGCACTGCTGGAGTTTACAATATATATTTCAAATTTACAAAAATACAGAAAAACAAGATTTCTTGCACTCAGATACTGAGCATTAACCCTTTGAGTACTAATTCCCACCTGCAACACTGCAGAACACATTCATCTGACTTACATGTTTTTATAACATTCTAACAATTATAATTGTCATCTTTATGTACACTATTAGGAAATGTATTCCTACATATTTAAAAAAAAAAAAAGCAAAAACAGGTAGAGACTAATAAACTGTTAATAACAGAAAAATAATGGGTAGAAGTATGTGAAGATTTCTGCAACATATACACAGAGAATCGCAGACTGATGATCTCAAGGGAATTTTCTATTTCCTCTCTGCAGCAATGTAGCAATTACATAAGCCTGTGTTAAGAGATGACAGCAAACTTTCTCATGTGGCCGTACAGAATTGTGCTTTTTCTCTTATTTATGGGCGCACTGCTCGCTTTCCACTGTAGATGGTTTTCTCTCAGCTCTATGCTCCTATTCACTTCCTGTGATCCATTATTATTCTGCACCCTTCCTATTTGAAAAGAGCGGTTTTATTTCATATAGGGATAATTATGATGCAGCTCTGTACTGTGAGTTGATGCTTTGTGTCCAGATGTTCATGGAAACGTGAAAATATTTCTTGCCAAGAGCCTTGTTAATAGAGAATGGTACTGACCCTGGAATGCCCTACAGTTCAGCAGAAATCATGAACATAAAGAACTTCTCTGAAGGTCAAATTTGCATTAAAAGATGAAGACAATCTGATATTGGCTAGGGCAGGAGATGGGTTTTCAGAAATAAGTGTTGAAATTAATAGATGAACTCTAAGAAGATGTGTTTTTAGAAAACGACTGAACTTTCTCTTTCCTGACAACCCTGGACTACACTGATCATGTAACTAAATAGACAATATCATATATACAGTGTCTCTGAACTAGAATAAGCTATTTTAAGAAAATAACTGTAGTCCTCAAAGAGTTAATGATAAAACTGCTCTACCTTAACAGATGTGGAAAGGTGATTGTGAAACAGCTTACAGATTTGTTCAAAAGGCATACTTTACAAAGGAGTGTAAATTGTGGAGACAATTGCTATTACACCGCACAGTGTCACATACAATGAGTAGTGCATGCTCTGTAAAGACATTAGAGTGGACCCTTATCAAAGCTATCATATAACCTTATACAAAGGATTGTGCCACTTAAACTAGTGCAGAGTGATTTTTTTTTCTGTAGATTTATAATGCTCTAGATTAATATCAATAGGGTTTTTCACAGCCTTGTACAACACCTTTTTTTTGTTCTTTTTTTAACACATGTAACACTAGAAAACAGCAAATGGTATATCCTGACATATGTCATGCAAAATACAACCGATACAGCACCATAGATGTAACAGAGACATTACCTAGCACTTCTCTCCAACAAGGAAAAGGACAGAACAGAGACTGTACATTACACGACTTTACAGGCCATATGCTACAGAAGATCTTTAGAGGCAGTATCACTTTTGTAGATCTAAAAAGCTGTAATTTTATAAAATCCTGTTTATCTTTTCTACCATAGTCACTTCTGATTAAAATCCATGGCACAGTAATTATATTTTGCTACAAAAATAAATAAGTAAAAGTTCAAGATGCTGATATGTTTATAAAAAGTGTCTGAATTTACTAGAGAACAAAAGTGAAAACAATTAATTACAAGAATGTATTTCTGAAGAAATGTTGTTCTGTATAACAAAAGGATATTGCCTCTCATATTCAGTTGTCTAGACTTCATTTTCTAATTATCTTTCAGAATAATTTTATAACTTTCCTTAAAAAATAACTTCACTGTAAAACTCTCACTATCGCTCTCTTTTAGCCTCTCATTAAGAAAATGGAAATAAAGATGGAAAAGCTGTACAACTTGCTGATGAGCTACACAAATATGTCAGTTCGGAATAAAACCAAAGATAACAACGGTTTAAGGGGGAAAAGCACATTATGATGGCCCATGAACTACACAGTAGTTTCATTTTTCCAAGGGCCAGTTTTGATATTTCCTGTACTATCTGAGCTGTATATCATGGCTTCATGCACGTTTCCCTTGAGAATTCCATTGTGATTCGTCGTGTTAAATGGCAGTGACTGTGTCCGTGGGTGCATTTCAAAATGAGCTGGATGGTGCACAGTGTCACTTTCTGGCATCTTAGCACAACTATATATTACAGTACTTGCGTCGCTACTTTCAGGCTGGTTGACAGTAGGATATGGGTCGCTTTTTGAGCAGCAGGCCCGTCTGTGACCTGACTGGCTATCATGCGTACTGTGGGGACTGTCTGTGTGTGAGCTGTGGATGCTGCCATCGATACTTGAAGGAATGTGATAGGCGTATTCTCTTTCACCTGCAGACCTATGCCGACTGAAGTAACGTGGCTTAGTTCTGCTTTTCAGACATCTATGAATGTGCATATTGGGTCTGAAGGTTCCCTCGTTGTGCACGTGAATGTGAGCTTCGTCATCAAGTAGCTGATCACAGTGCATTTTTGCACAACACGGTGTCACGGGCGAAAGGCAGTTAACATGATTTTGAACCGCTTGTAGGTTAGTAAGTTTGCAGTGGCTCGCTGCCGGATGATTGAACACAGCTGATTTGTTGGGACATGGTGACTCCTGAAGACAAGGTGCATGAACTTGAGTGTCACCATTGACATTAACCTTTGGGCGCACATTAACTTGGACAGAATAGGTGTTTCTTCTAGATGGGCAACAGGACCACCAGCAATGCCACACATCGTCTCGCTTTGCACAGTGATGGATCAGGATGAAAAGCCCCAAGGTCACACAGAATGCTCCATAAAGACAGCTAAATATCATATCCAAGAAATGACCTTGAGATACTGCAAGTGCTCCAAAGGTCCAAGTGGCAGTAAACAGGAACAAAGTGAATGCTGCGGCTCGAAGCTGAGCCTTAAATGAATGCTCATTTTCCAATAAGGAAGAAGAAATCATGGAACAAGTTGCCTGGGGAATGGACACAGAGTCTGTAATATGACCATGGCCCACCTCAGTACTTGGCATTCTCTGTGGATCTTCCGTCTTCTCCTTTAACTCATACTTGCGTTCAGGATGGCGCTTCAGTTGCACGTACGTGCAGAGAAAGTAAACACAGGTGACTAGCACAATGAACGCTACTGGCCCATAAAAAGCACCAAGACTAGGCTCCCATGCCATCCAGCAACTGAAAACAACAAAAAAGAGAGTCAAGAACATTTTATAGCCCACATTAGATGTGATGGACAACTGACTGATGTGAAACTTGGCTTTCTGACTAACCTCTATGACCCAGCAGTGCCTCAGATGTTTGGATATGTTCATTGTTTCGTTGTGGAGAAAGGAAGTGTGTCTTCAATATCAATTAAGCTGAGGCATCACTTTCATATTTTAAAATAGAATAGAATGCCTAGTATAATTTACAGGATATTCATGCTGAAAATTTTCAAGAAATGTAGGTCAGTTTAGAATCTAGAATTGCAGTGAAGTATAAGACCATTTATGTCAACCCTTTTTTCTACTATTAAAAATGTCAGCGTTAATACTTTGATTAAAAAGCAAATGAGGCATAGTTTATACAATCTGTGTGAGCAATAGAAACGTTCAGTTTTCAGTGGTTTGTATCAATGAACATTGATACAAACTCTTAAGCCTGAAGATTGTTCTCACAGAATTTTCTTGTTGCCAAAGTAGAGAACAGTCTGAGTAATAAGAGGCTGAAAAAAGACTTCCAGTTGAACAGTCACTGCTTCCTGCAGCGAGTAGCCCCAAAAGATACATGCCATTTCTGAATTCTGCCCTGTTTCTGAAATTCCTGGGAGTTAATTTACATCACTTTGAACATTCTCAGAAAAATTAAGAAAATTGATGGTCTCTGTGATATACTGGCAGCATAATATTATTGTAACGTGGATCATTATTTTCTAGGCTTTCAATAACATAACCGTAACTGGTTTAGAGCAGCTTAAAGTAATTCACAGGCCAGTATGAGCTGAATAAGCCTCAGTCAGTTGCATAAGTTAGTAGGACTAACAGGACTACTAACAGGACTGTCCTGAGGATGAATGACATCATCAAATAAACATGGGGGAAGAAAACACTTCTGGCTAATGAAATCCCAGATGGAAACTGGTGGAGCTTGGGTCAGGGTGAGATGAAATATTTGCTTAGTTTTCACTCTTTGTGTTCTGCTTTTAGCCATGGTTACAAAAGGGAACTGGGCTGGCAGTGTAAGCTCACAAAGCTGTTATTAGATTCTTATACTCTAAATATTGCATGGGTTTCTCAAAAGAGGAATAAGTTTCTTTTCTTATCTGTTGGACTAGGACAAGAAGTAATGGGCCTAAACTGCAGCAAGAAAGATTTAAATTAGATTTTTCAAAAAATTTTCTAGCTGTTAGGACAATTAGGCTAATAAGCTGTTGGAATAATGTGTGGTCTACCCATTATCAGATCATTTAAAGCACCTCAGATAAAAAACTGTCAGGAATGGTTTGGATATAGCTAATTTCCCATTGGGTCAGAAAGACAGACCAGGTGATCTGTCATGATCCATTCCAGCTCTAAAAGTGACACCGTGTGACACTTCATACTCATTTAGATGTGTGTGATTGGTTGCAGTCCCTCTAATACCGCAAGGAACCTTTCTGATAACACATTCTTGTCAAGCCAGGAATCATCTCCAAATTACTATAAAAAGGGCAGAATGAGTTTTTCTCCCAGGCTCAGAACCTCTCAGCTGAAGGGAGGCAGTGTCCCTGGGTATTTATCACAAAAAACTGCAGAATAACTACTTTGAATTTCAAAAATCTGAACCTTAAACAAAAACATACACACATTTATTAATGAACTTAGAGACACTCCAAGGAGTATATATTTTGCTGTCAGATATGCACATGAAAAGATTCCCTGAAAGATATCTGTGAAGAGATAGGTAAGTCACCACCAATATTTAATTGGATAAACAGAGAGCACAAAGCTACATGACTACTTGAAATACATTTGAATACTGCATATTTGATGCAAAGTGGAGAATGGAATGCTCCCCAGCGGAACAGCCTCTTGGGATGCTCTTATTTTGAGTGGAATCTCATTGCGGATCTCTTAAAAATCAGTTCCGTATAAAAAAGTTTGTTTGTGCATCTACATTTACAGTACTAAAGCTATTAAAAATGAATAAGGCATGTAACTCACTGTGCTGCTGTTGAAATAGAAGCTTTTAACTCAGTCTCCTAACCATCCCTCACCTGTGCCTTGTTTTCTGTGCACACAGCGGCACCAGGTATTGATTGGCTTTGATTAACATGATTAAAGAAATACAGCCTCTGTAACTGTGCCAAAAGGAAAAATGTCTCACATTTATGAACATAAATAATTGAGCCTTTTAATATACTGTTGATTGTAAGTGATTGGATAAGTTTGAATAAACATATGAATATGAGTGGGGCCCTAGGCAGGGCAAACAGCTAGCCATGGTATGCTCTAATTTATTACCAGAATTTAGATTTCAATTACCTATCAAAATGCTTTTAAGGAGCCAAATGATCAATTACAAACCACTCTCCTTTGTTTCCACTTTTCTTACCCAGAACATAACTAGTTTCAAATTACTACAGAAGCTCAAAGCAGTAACTAAGAGTGATGTCCTCCAGAGTACTAGCGCTGGCAGAGTACTAATATATCCATTAGTGTGCCAGTCACTGCCATGCTGATCTTTCACACAGAAGGTATTTAACTCTGCAGTCTGATTCACTTTCTGATACACTTTTATGGAAAGACTTCTTGTACTTTATTGATGTGTCATGTTTTGTGCCAAGAATTAATAACAGCGTGATGCCTGAACAGCTTGTGGAGGTATATTGAATACTGACACACTACTGCACTAGAGGGCTATGTCAGGATTGCAAGACTTTGTGACTGGAACATTTCCAGGTGGTGAAATTCAAAAAGAATTGTGTTTTAAGGGAGGGATGGAGGTGGAAGAGGTGGGGGCAGGCTTTTTACTTGTCTTTTTTTCACGTAATTATTTGTAAATTACTTTAACTAAGTCACCTGAAGGATATCAAGTCAAGGTAGCTAATGAATTGAAAGTATATAATTAATTAGAAGCTCCATTAGATATGCTATCCATTAGGTATTTTTAATATCCTTTCACTTATTCAGAAGTAAATGAAGAATAATTCTGTAAAAGGAAAGTGATTCTATTGACAGTAATAGAGTCAAATTGCTAGAGGTGAAGCAGCAATCCCCAGATTAAGACATTGCTCTTTCATAGCTATTATTTCATAAAATTTCATAACAGATGTCCTCCCAAATGGCAAGTCTGTATTCTTTATGAAGTCAGTTACATTTTTCAACATAAGAAAAAGAATGTTTTCCTGAAAAGTTTTATGATAATAGTTTATACTTACTATGGTGCATTGCCTTCAATCCCATAATGATTGATATTGGTTGCTGCTGTAATTCCACATATAATAAAAGGAACTCCACCACTAATCAGATAAAATCTGTTGAGAGATAATAACTGATATTTTAATTTGCCTGACTTGCAGTCAAATACTTCTTCTTAAATAATTGTACCTTCTTAAAATATTCTGAGCATACAATATTGCTGAAACATTAAAGATATCCCTAAAACCAGAAAAGCAAAGTATGAAGTATCGTCACAATAAACACTATACTTTATGAAGCAAACAGCAGAAAGCTTAACATCTATTATTTATATGGGCCCATATTTAACAATCTCTTGACTTATGTCTTTAATAAATGAAGTTACTAATATAGTCATTGGAAGAAGAAAACCTTGTCTAATCCAAGAACCTACATCCTGTTTATTCTACTCACCTAGATATTTATATTAAATATGCAATCATTATAAATTGAAAATATTCAGACAAAGTATCGCTATTCACTTTAACCTGAAAATGTTCCCAGGGAAATTCAGTGAAATTGCAGAAACATTTTCCTAACCCCTGCATGACAAAAGAAACAAAGCTCAGTTAGGCAAAGAGTAAAGGGGCAGTCCACTTAGCAAAATGTTTTGTTTTGGATTTTTTTCTGCAGAGGAGCAATCTGGAGAAATCGGGATGACTAAATATCCCTTTACATACACCACACTTTTCTTCATTCATTCAACACTCAGCCTTGCAAATGCATTAAAATGTGAGGGCCACTAAGACTTCAGCAAGATGTCACAAATATCCAAGCAGAGGGTTAACCTAAGTGTTAATCTTTCTGTAAAGACTTGTATTCCAAGACTGAAAGCACATTGTGTCACACTCCTTTAGCTGATTAAATGCCATTTATCAACACTGAAGCAGCAGTCATTCCAATGCATGATCATTAAGCTACATTGAAGTCGGCATCCTGCATACCTATGTCCAAATTCAGCAAAATAAACCATCATCCCATTTGCCATTTATATAAGCAAAACACAAAATTATGCATGGAGCGCAGCACTTCCACTGCTGCGGTCTCTGAGGTGGAGAGCACCGGCCCTAGTGAATGTGAGGCTACAGCTGGAAGGAATGCTGCTCAGTGACAAAAGGGAAAATGTTCCACCGCACCTAGAAGCTCAGCTGGTTCTCTGAACATCCTGACTAATTTCCTAGTTTAACCAATGCTCTTCTGTCAGTACACAAAATCAGTTCATTTTCAAGCCACGCCTCTGGTGTGGGAAACAGTATGCAGGCATACAGATGCTTCCCAATCACTGCTATTAATGTTGTCCATCAGGACTATGAGGAACCTGATATTATGTGTGGGACACATTCTGACCAGAATTTGGCCACTAGCTTTCTATAATGTTATAAACATTGGGAAATTTCATAGTCATTGCAAGGCAGGATTTTTACAGAAACAGTTATAGTAAGATTAAATAAATCAGTGTTTAAATCAAACCCATAATTAATGCTAGAATTTCTTAACCTCTTTCCCCCATGACCTTCCAAAGCAGAATGAGAGACCAGGCCTCAAAAAATTTGATGTTAACATTTATATTCAACCTTTGTCCTAATGGTCTAAGCTGTAAACAGAGCAAAGAAAATCATCCTCCACATTCATCAAAAACCCCTTCAGTTTTTGTATATGTTTAAGTATATGTTTTTTTCTTCAAACTTGGCTTCTTCTGGAGAGCTCAACAAATTCCAATGAACAAGCTGCCTCCTTACAAAATCCATTCATTCACTGCAGTTTAACGATGGAACATATTTTTTTGACTTGAGCTTTTTGAATAAGCTAGCTTAATAGCTTATTATTATTTTTAACAAAGGCATGTTCAATGACATTTTTGAAATTCAGGAAATGACTAGGGTAAGCAATGAGCCATAGAAAAGTTAATCCCAATTTATCTAAGAAATAGTAAGGAGCAGAAAAATAGGAATACAGAAGAAAGTATAGGAAACTGCACTTCAAACCCATCTGAAGTGATTACACCATAGAATTTACCTACAATGCAACCTATAATTTTATTTTTTGCGCTGCCGCTACTTTTTACAGATTGCATATATACATTTAAATCATACCCTTATCTAAAGTCTCAGACAAGCCAGTATTTGGGTGTTAGATAATCTACTTCATAACTCAGACGTTCAGCAGGCTGCTGAACACTACAATAGTAGCATCAGATGTTCTGGAAGCACTTAGCTACACAGTGCTTCAGAAATACAGCCAATCTAGCCAAATTCCTGTCCTAGCTCATTGCTAAAAGAAAGAAAATACACTCTAGAAATGACATAAGGTGAAATCAAATGATTTCAGTGTACCTGAGGTGCACTGTACTGATATCCAGCACAGCACACTGCCTGCCCTGGCTTACTGAAGAAAATATAAGTAAAACAGCAAATAGAAATGACAGTGTGTATGAATGATTCTTCATTGTTGGATTTGGGATTCTTGAAGGGTGAAGGGAAAAAAAGGTCTGCCAAATAGAAGAAAAGTCAGCAAGAGAGGAATGGGATTAAAACAGAATGAACGGAAAATACAATCAAAGAAATGGAAGTTAAACTGTAAGAGTTGAAGAGCAAACTCTTGCCTATTTGTTTGAACTGATACCTTAAAGAGTATATAAAGAAGAAAAGACCACAACGGAAAGTCACCAAAGAGAAGAAACATTGTTCAAAAAGTTCCAGTCATGCTAGTTTTGAGGAAGTACACTTAAAATGAAGAAATTTAGACCAGTCTTTCAAAAAATTAGTTTCTGTGCAACCATTAGCTTTTATAAATCTTTTCTTTTTCATGCAGATGAGATGATTAGGACAAAAATTTTGAAGAAAAAGCTGAAGTAGGGTATTATAAGGCTTGAATAAAAAGTTAAGAAAATGCAGATAATGGGTAGTTCTGCTACATACTTCTAGAAAATCTTTTATCTGAGAGAATCAAAGTGCTTTATAACATTAATTAATTTAACCTTACAGCCCCCTGTGTGGTCAATAAACATTATTATCCCTGTTGTACAGAGGAGAAAACAAGGAAGGAGATATTAAGTGTTCAAGGTCAAGCAGAAAATCAGTTTCAGAATGAGACTTCTTAATTCCCATCCTGTGTTTAAGCATAAGGCACCTCGCTATTCTGGGCAAATCACAGCATCCAGGAGTTTGACTACAAGCACAAGAAACACAATTGCCTCTCTGTGAGTTCACACAGAAGAGAGAGGAATATAATCTTATCTGAAGGATCCCCTGGCTATGGAGGTTCCCTCCCAGTATCCACTAAGCCTTGCCAGTGACTGTCTGCCTGTTACTCCCTAAAAAAACTGTCTTGTGGAGGAGGAGCCCACGCACGCTATTCCCTGTGCAGCCCCAATACTAACATCCACTGGTATTTTGTATAGCACTGTCTGGGCATGTACACAGCAGATTTTCCATACCAGTTAAAGTGGTCTGAATGTAAGGGTTGCAACTGGAGAGACACTGGGTCCTGCTGCTTTTGCAGGGGCAGCCAACTTTCAGTGTCTTTCAGCCATACAAGAGCAAAAGTAAGGGTGTTGCTCCTGTCCAGTAATGCTCATTCACAGAACAGTATAATAAAGCAGTACAAGAAGGATGAACCTTGTAGATTGAGCAAGTACATGCTTTCCAACAATCTTTTCCCCCGCCCCTAAAGTATTTTTTGTTATTTTGAAAATAATGATCAATCTTTTTCCTCATTGTTGCCTAACTTAGGTTTACTACTTCCTCTCATGACTATCGTTGGGCTTTAAAGGTCTATATCCTTTGGTTCAATAACCAGCTTTTGTCTTCCAACTACCTTTTTTATTTCTGAGTTAATTTTCTAATTTTTCTCATAAAGCGAGTAGTCTGTCTCCTCTCCACAAAAGAACACGTGGTAACTCGGGATTCAGAGCCAATTTCATCTCCTTGTGATACTCTTCTACCATGCAAGAATGCAAATGCTGATACTCAGGCTTCCAGTAAGGAAACTCTGTAGGCAGCAGTAAGAAGACAGAAGAATCCTGCTCTGACAGGTGTGATGGTTATGATGGAGCCAGATAACACAGAGGGTTTGGCTGTAGTCAAGACAGCCATGCAAGCAAATCTTTAAAGACTGGGAAACCACAGGGAGGAAATGAAAACCTTTTTTCAGCTAAAACTTGATCTTGACAAGCAGTTAATTTATATAGTATTTTAAAATTGTTTCACAGGGAAAACTCTAAACTATCTGTGGGATGATTTGAGGCTTTGAAGCAATTGCCAAGCCGTTGCTTCAATAGCCCTTGGGAAGAGTTTTTAAAATTTGTACATTGTTGTTGCTGGCCACCCAGGGGTGTTCTGATGATTCCTAGCAGGCTTTCACATCAGCATACATTTATTTACTGAAGCTTATTCTCTCACATCTTCACTAATATTGTTAGCCAAGCTGATTAGACTAAAGCTAGCCTGGTAGGTCTCAGCATGCTGCGTTCGCACCTCTCAGCTGCCGTGTAGGCAGCACCTAAAAACCAGGCTATGCAGAGATGCTCGAATGATGTGCAGTAATTTGTGGGGGGGAGGAATCATACTCACTGAACATTAGAGGGAACCCCTAGTTCCTGCTGCAGCTGCCTGAGACCAGTAAGTACAATATTTTATTACATGCACTGACATTAACACAAAAAACCCCAACAGAGCAGCAGACACTGCTTGAGGTGGTGTCCCTCTGTTGACATCATGTCTTACTGTTTTCCAGCTTCATTTCAGCAAAAACTCCTCTTGTAAGGCAAACCCTACCACAAAATACTGGGAGCTACATAGTCAATCTGATAGAAACAGGATAATGTCAGCAAGAATGACTGCAATAGCCTGCAGGCAGCATACATTCTGCTAACTTAACATACAGTAGTATATTCTTCTAAGTTTATTTCCATAAATATTACTCAGTAAGTCAGCAAGTAAAAGAAGAGTTCTACTCAATGATGAATTTCAATCTTGAGTGTCTGGCTATACTCTAGTCCAAAATTGTTTCCAGATTAAGAACCTTGACTCTGCAATGAATTCTTCCAAAAAGGACTAGACCTTGGCTTTGTGGGTGTAATGCAAGACTGATTTTAAGTTCTTTTCTGCAGAGACTGGCAGAATGGCGATGTATCAGGAAGTGATTTAATAGCTTCAAATAGTCTTTACTGCAGACATTACTTGATTAAAATACATGTGTATTTAAAAGCATTCCTCTCTGCATGCACAAGTCTAGAAAGGTACATGTTAGATATATAACGATACCAGTGAAACACTGATTTCTTTCCTTTTCCTCAGTACAAAAAACTCATTAGTGTATTTAGCGCTGCTTCTAGGGCACAGTTCATATAAGAAGAGATGTCAATGTATTAGCCACTTGCAAAATAAACATGAAAAATAAAAATGAAAAATAAAACATGAAAATAAAAGAGGAGTCACAGCGACATGACTTTCCCCTTTATTTTTCCTTGAGCTGGGATTTGATTTTAACATCTTCATGAAAATAATCCATATAGAAAATGGTCATTAACTTCTGAGCTAACCAGATGCCACAGTTCAAGTACCTGGCAGGCAGGCAGACAGATAACTAGGTGCTCTGTAGAAAACTGAATTTATGAGCCTGATTTTCAAATTATTCTTCCTGAATTTTTCATGTATCACATCATTTCACAGTCCTTTTCCCTGGGAATTTTGATAAAATAAAAAGAAGACTTTGTAGAAATGATGGGATTTTGAAAATATACTTTTAATTTAAGAAAAAAAAAAAAGTAATTTTGAACCTATTCCCAGATAGTCTTGACTTACGAACACATTTACAAATGCCATGTTAGTTTTGCTTCATGGCCTTGCTGAAACGAAACAGCCATTATTTCTTAAATGCTTTTTCACTGTCTGGAAAGTAGAATATAAAAATAGAGAATACAGCAAAAAATAAAAAGGATGCGCAATCGACTAATAATGCTAAAATAAATTTTAATATTTCAAGTCGAACTCTAAATGATAAATAATAGTAGAATTAAGAGTTGTGTGAAAAGTCTATTTAGCACTTATATGTGGCAATATTTTTATTCTTTTCAACAGTCTGTTCACGGTCTATTTTTTTCCGTAAGACATTTCACTCATTCAGCATGGAAGGAACAAAGATCACTGCACAGGTAGTTATTATTTTTGATGTATATCCTTTCTGTCTAGATCTTATTGCAAATTAAGAGCTTCACAAACATCATAGATTAATTAATCTTCATAATGTCTTTGTGAGAATATGTATAATCTTCTACATTCGACAAAAACTAGGCTCCGATTTTTTATTAAATTGACTGTGAGGTAGGAGTTTAAATACTTTCTTGGATCTGCTCTTAGAGACTCATAATATGGGAACGTGGGCAATAAAGTGGGAGAATATTAGTCAGTGTCAGAAGATAGGAAACCTCACCTATCAAACAGCTTCAAAACCACTCACCTCTCATGTGCCCACTGCACTAGATACTCATACTGAGCTTCTCCTTTCTGTGTCAGACGATGTCTCATGCACTGCCAGATAGGTAGTGTGAGAGTTTAGGCCTTGCTAGTGGAGGAAGGCAGGAAGACGTGCTGAAGCTATTTCTGGTTAACAGCATTCATGGCTAGTGTAGCCATTATGTCTACTTGGGTATTTTGCAGATGTAAGAGAATTTACAGATTGGCATCACAGGTTGCCATTTGCTTTACCATGACTCTGTAAGACTGCCTGAGCCAGCTGAGAGGACAGAGAAATAAACATGCATATACCAAAAAAAGAAAGAATTCAAGAACTAAAAAAAAATGTTTAGAGAAAATTCAGAAGAGAAGGAAATTTCATATACATAGAGATAACTATTGTCTTACAGCAAGCTAGATCAACTTGAAGAGCCTTCATATCTAAGAAGCGAGAGAGACATTCCCCTTTTTTTTTTTTTTTTTTTTTTTGTATTTTATTGGAGCATGCCTCTGGGGCTCTTGGAAATCAGAGAAAGAGATGATTCTTACAGTGCATTCCGTGCTGCAGTTTAGCTTTATTGACTTCTACTACTGCTCACGCTTAATGAATAATAACTTAAGTCAGTGTAAGGAGGTACTCATGCTGAAAGTATTTCTAAAGGAAAGACGTAAAACATTAAGCAGCATGTTGATGAGAAAGAAAATATATTTATTAGTATTTCTTAAAGAGCCTGCCTATTTTTAAAAGAGTTTAAAAATAGTTCAGAGAGAGAAAAAGGTTTATGTTAATGCTTGGCAAGAAAATGGAGGAGAAATAATACCCATACTTTGAGTATTTTCTATTTGCACAATCGTTTTATCCCTGGGGAACACAACAGGCCTTTTAATTCTGTTTCCACAGTTAATTTCTAGTAGCAAAATGGCTGATACTCCTGTTCAGAGAAATCCATTGCTACCTCATTTTTCCAGGCTTTTGACTACTCTGGCATAGAGCTGTTAGCTGAAATTATTTTGCAGTTCCAGCCTACTGAATCAAACACAACTGCTTCACCGAGCATTGCAGCACACCTTTAGAAAGTCAATTACCATCGGGATGTTCTTCTGCCTTTCAAAGGGGAGAAAAGAACCATTAACCTATCAACCCTCATCAAGACAAGAAATTCTGATAACAGCCTATATATGACAATGCCATTTTAAATAATATGAAAGTGAAATGAAAAGTAAAGCATGCAAAGGTTCTGAGAAGTGCTGTACCCTTATATTGTCACATATTTAATACCCAATTCACATTTTATTAGTATCAATGCCTTATGACTGTTGGTAGAATCACCTTGAATTTTAAATAGAAAATATGGATTTCCTTGGTTTTACTTGATGTAGTATTTCATTAAGCCAGCCAAAGGAACCCAATGAAATGACTAGCAGGAGGAAATATATTTCAATTTGGATCAACTGTGAAAGTCACTGACAGGGGGTTTTGGTCTATGCTCTCCTAAGACTAAATTTTGAAATAATATTTTTAAAAAGGAATTGATGTCAATCCCATAATTTATTATGGCATTCACCAACACAACTGCCTGAATCCTCCTGTGTTTCATACATTGTTGAGTTTGACACTTGTTCTGTAGACAACACTTCCCTCCCCTCCCCGACCCCCTCCCAAGGAGAATGCTTTTTCTTTTCAGTAATTTTTTTAAAATTTCAACTGGACTAGTCAAATCCTTGCTTTGTAATTTTTACGTCACCTGAAAATCTACTATGTTCAACTTTCACAGAAGGAGAACCTTTGGAGAGTTTATTCTGGGGTTATTTCTTCACTACTTGGTATATATTTGGTTTTAGGTATGAAATCTATTATTTGTTGTATTAAAAAGAGATATTCTGAGACTTTTTTTATTATGAGCTATATTGCTAAGTTAGAGCTGAATAGTTTTGAATCCATGAGAAGTTTCACAGGTAAACTGGCCATTTTCTAGAGAATAGTACTCTTAGGTTTATTTTCTAATAAGTTTTTTCACTGCACATGCACTGAATGATTCAGAAGATATTCACAACCAAGCAATTGATGTCATGAAGACATGGACTTTACTGTAGACCCAGGTGCCTTGTACTTAGATTTGCTCAGCTGAGCAGATGTGTGCAAACAGACAATGAAAAGAGAATACAGGAACTCCTGGGAAATATCTCCAGGGAGATGTTAATTCTCTTCTCCTAAATTCATGTCTTTTCCTTTTTGTCCTATATAAATCAACGATCTTCTATGAAGGGCAAGATCTTTGCCCACAGTGCCAGAGGGAGCTGAAATTGTTTAGAAGAAAGACAAAAATACAAGAAATACTTCAGAGTTGTGAATTTCCACAAAAACTACATTTCCTTTGCACATTTTTTTACAAGTCTTGTATCTTTTGATGCAATATTAAACTCCTGTTCCAGAGGACAGGTGATAAAGAATCCCAGCTTTCTCTGTTGAATTTTTATGTGGGCACAGAAACAATGAAATCTGTATTCCTACAGATTTTGTCTTATGATTGTCTTTGGTGTCTAAAAAAGGTACAAGGTTCTCTTGAGGTCTTTCCCATAGTTATGCCATCTCTCTATCATTTCACCTTTCCCTTATGTTGAGATATTTATCTTTGTTACTCATGTGCCCGTCTAGCCATGTGAAACTTAGAGGAGCTTAATGATCTCTATCCATCTCAGGTTGACTACCCAAGTTATTAGACAGGGAAAGTCTCAAAGACAGTCACATACCTAAACAAGCTGTTTCTTTAAGGAGATCATAATATAAGTAAGAATAAATGTCCATTTTCACATTACAGAAACTATAGGCAAAATGTGAAAAATATGAACTTCAATGGTTCAAAAACTAGCAGATAGACAGGAGACTTAAATTCACTGTTTTCAAAAAATGTCCTGTTTTTTACACTAATACCACATTTTTACTTTAGTTTACTGATTGTAAAGTGATGAATGTTGGCGTTGTTACTTACAGAGAGAAAACAGTAGCAAGAAATCACAGTTCCAATAAGGTAAAAAGGATTTTTATCTCTTCTGCTGGCCCTGAGACATTTCAAGCATCTTATAAAGTCTGTTTGATTGATACAGGCCATTAAAATAATGTGTTTAGGAAATTTATTGTTGGCCCATGAAATCTGCCATTTCTGGAAAAAAAATTGCCTTTCTTCTATGAAAATGAAAATTACAGTTTCACACATAATTGTACGTAAAACTGCTGAATGCACCAGCAGGTTTCTGTCACATAATGGTGATTGGGTGGTCACTGTTATACAGAGTACTCTCAGAAGTACTTTAAAATTATACACGTTCTGGCCACTGTGTAACATACATATGTTTAATATTTAATACATTCATATGTCCTTATAAAGTGCTTTCTTACGAAGTTTACAGAACAATGGTACATTTCATCTCTTTACCTAGATTTGTCCAGCATATCCTATGCATATTCTTAAATTATGCCCATCCACAATACTCAAGACCTATTTATACGGTGTGTGTATAAAACATATATGGATGTAGCTCTATTGGCTTTTAAATCTAAAACTTGAAAGTATTAAAGCATTCTTACTGAGGATTTTAAAGCCTCCACTTTCTAAGGATTTTACCAGTAAGATAATAAACACCCCATCTTTCAAATATTGTTAAGGATTAGGTGCTACATCCCAAGAATCAAAAAGAGTTAGTGTTTCAGACTTCTACATCTCTGGTTTTACAATTATGTGCTAATCACAATTTACTCCTACCTTCCATCTATTTAGGTAATTGGTTTTATTTTCAACTGCATGTATCTAAAAATCTAATCACACAGCTAGAGCAAGATGTATCCTCAGGCAGAGTGAGAGAACAAACAGTCTTGTTTAAGACATGAAGAAACCACACACTAAATAAAAATGATATCATTTTGATTATTAAATCTTCTTGGTCTACGAGAACTATTCAGTCACAAACCCAGAGGGCCATTTAAAAATCGAAAGGCATTTACGCAGAAGATCCATGGAAACCACAAAATCCTTTCTGTTGAATTTTTCCAGCTACCAAGCTTTTGTCATCAACAAATCAAACCCACATCTATAGAGAAAAGATGAAACAGTTTCCTGAAAGGAATTGTTTCTGATGTGAAAAGCTTACAAGCAGGTTTTGAATTCTTCTAAAGCCTGTATTCAGGGCACAGTAAAGGGAGGGACCCTGTGCTTTATTTTTGGTTCCCATTTTAACGTATCTCAATTTTTTTGAATAGTTCAATATTTTTAGGGTTTGCCAGAGGTCATGACTTAAGGAGGGGGCACCCCTGAGAGTTAAGAAAAATTAGTACTTCAAACATGCAAGACATGATTTTCATTCACACAGAATACTGCTTTCAATCGTGAAGAAAACCATACAGAAACACTTTCAGGTGAAGTCAGTACAAGGCACAGATGTTAGAATCCCACTATATTTTTGCTTTATTTACCAAGATTATTTGGTAATTTGGTAATAAATGGTATTATTTCTGACAACTGTCAGAAAGAGACCCCATTTCACAACCCATCACAATGCCTACAGCTGTGACTGTAGCCTAGAATGAGTGTACAAAAGAAAAATCTTTGCTATGGATAAAATCTATTACCGTATCAGATAAGTTGTGCATCCATTACTTATGTAAGTGTTCCCGCTGGCTTTGGTCAAGCTTCGTATGATTGAGATGCAGACTTGCATAATTTTGTACTACACAATAGTATTATTCTTTTACAGAAACTAATCTACAGTCTAAAGAATCTTAGCAAAGTTTCACCCTTAGAGTTTGCCAAAAGGATAAAGCTTACTTTTTCATGTTTGTTTTCATGGAGAAAAATATTCTATTAGAATTTATGCAATGTTATCCACTTCTAAAATTTCCAGTTTATCATCTTGACAGATATCCAGGTAGCCAAGAACTTAAAATCTTACCAAGTAGGTGTTATTAAATGTAGCAAGCAGCAGTGAAGCATTAAAGCATGATGAAAATAATTTCCCTCATGGTCTTAGAATCTTGGCTTCTTTCTGGAACACTTTCTCTTTTATATTCCATAAAATGTAATTCAATCTGCTAATCTAGAGGCAGCAAAAAGCATTCTCTTTAATGCTATACATGAAAGAATGATTATGGATTACCCTACTATTAAATCATAGACAAACTATATTCAATTAATAACTTGACTCCACAAAACCATGGAGATTCATATTTATTGGTAAAAATTCAGGGAGACATTTTGTCCTTAATTCACCCAATTGAAAAGTAAGAAACAAAGGTACAATTGCATGAGTTCATGAGTGTCAACCCCAATTTTTAGCTTTAATGTTGAGGTTTTTTTCTGTTGTCGGTTTTAGTCTTACTAAGTTGAGCTATGGGAAATATTATATATATGATGATGGCATGAACATTAGCTTTTTCCTGTTGTTTAAAAACTGACATACACAGAAATCTATTTTTGGTGATCCCTATCCCAGATTTTAACCAGAAGCAAAAACAAAGCTTTTCCATCATATATAAAAAGGTCAAAGGGTAAGTTTCTAAAAAATCGCAGGGTTTCTTGGAGCACTCAGTCAGAAGTGATCATGAAACTTTGAAGGAAAAGGACAAGCAGAGATAGAGTTATCTTTATAAATAATAATTGAGATATATTAATTAAAAGCTAGAGATGACATGTCATTTCCAGAATATTACTGCATTAGTAATGTGGAAAAAGGAGATCTGAAAAGGAATGAACAGCAGTCATTGCCATCTTCACAAAACTGTAAGAGCATCTCGTTGCTCAGCTTTCCAGGTCAAAAGGCTGCCTAGCTTTGCTAGGTGCAATAATTGTAATCAGATTTGGCAAGTCCAGAACCTCAGAAAGAAGTGTTCTCTCTAGTTGGAAAACACTCTCTTAGATGTATGGAGAGTGAATATAGCTAATTGTTTCTTTAATATCAATAATGGAAGACTAAGAGTCTATATAAGAAGACAAATTTAATGTCATTCTTATATGAGACAGCAAGATATACCACATTAAATAGTCTAAAATGCCTTATATATGAAATATAGCCAGCATGGAGTAGCTATTCTGAAAATAACAGTGGTAGTAATTTGGGCATGATTCCTGTTCCTTATCATTTTGATTCATGAAAACTAGTTTTACTCACATCAGCAATCTCAGAAATAAAATTCCAAAGCAGTTTGCATAAATATTTCTTGGAAATGAACTTTGCCTATACAGGTATTTTCTTCTGGAGATGTCTATAAACTCATGAATATGAAGAAGCAGCAGGATCCTGTGACTGACCACATGTGAATACCAGAAATTCAGGGACCCTCCATAATCAACCTATAAAACCAATGACTGCAAAAGTAAAAGACTGGGAGATAAACTAAAGCAATAAATATATCTGAAGAAATGGTTAACTGCTCAAAGACTTATAGGCATAAATTTGTGGATAATGTTCTTGATGAATTACCTATATCTACTGACGTGACTACCTGTAACAAGCATAGCTACCAGTCAAGGCTTGTTGGAACACAAACCTACTTCTTACATTCCATATATTTTCCACAAAAAACATAAACATTATTTGAAGATAAATCTCTGAAATCTCCAATTTCTTGGCATTGCTTATAAATATTAAGAAACAAACACAAATGATGTTCAGTAACCATAGTACTCCTAATCAATAGGTGTCTCTCATAATCAATAGATAAATGTCAGGTATCTTGTGGGCTCAGTTTTTCTTTCACAGAAAACCTAAACCAATGTTCACTTTCAGATAAACTATTAAAATCTTGAATGATTCCCTGAATACCAAGTGTGTTCCAATAATAATGGCATCACCGCTTTATCTGAGTGGGTACTCAAGCAATATAGGCCTAAAGTTTGATCTGGACATTCTATTTTGCTAGGGTATATTAAATATTATATATTGAAATTATTTTAAGCTGTATCATTAATATTCCAGGGAATTTACTGAATTTTATTTGTAAGTTAGCAATACTTTCCATCTATGAAGCAAAATCTCCCTGTGATTAAATATGTATAACTCCCAGTGATTCACTGAAAACCCATTGTAGGTGTGGATGTTTCAGAGCAGAAGCTGGCCTAATTTTTTGCTGTTTTATATAGTAACACACTACCTGAATAAAAATACCTGGAGGATAAGCACAGTCCGTTTCTACAAGACTCACAACATTTCCAAACACTGAAGGCATATTTGGAACACATTAGTTTCAAAGTCTCTTCTGTCAGAATTTGCTTGCATAATAAAACACGAGTTTCTTACAAGACCAAGGCGGCTGTAAGGAATTCAGCAGTTCCATTAGGAACTTGCTTGTTTGAAGATTTAACAGAATGGTAAGGTGCAAATGAACATCAAGAGGTCATCTAGTCCACTCAAAAGCTCTGAGGCAGGGTCACATTAAACACCTATCATGACTGGCTTCGCTTTAACTAATCTATGTTAACAAACTGCTTATGACAATTTTTGTGGCCTCCCAGGTAACCTGTTTTAATTGTCATCTACTCATAGTTTAAAGTCTTTTTCTAATATCAACCCTTTTACCCCTTAGTGCAACTTAAGCTTATTATTTATTGTCCTGTCTTCAGTAATTTCAGAGAATTTTGTTATTAACACTATATTGTGAACTCATAACTAGCAGTGAGGGTCCACCACTTTCAAGTTGCATTCATGTATTCCTTTTTTTTTCAAATTTTCCTTTTTTTTTTTTTTTTTTAATTACAATTGTCCTTGCAAATAAGGAGTTAGAAGCTTTCTAGGAAGAAGGTTTCAAACAAAATCATACTAGTCCAGAAAGTCAAGCTCTAAACAAAATATGAAATACCATGATTTTTATTATGGTACTGCACAGATATCCTCTTTTTTTTTTTGTTTTACTTGTTCATACCCCAGGTGGATGCTGACTTTAAACATTCATACTTTAAAATTTAAGTGTGATTTTCTCTTTAATGTCTTCTCATTTGGAGTTTTTAATGAAGATTAAGTTGGAAAGAAAAGAATCATCTCCATTTCCACTAATGGGCTTCAACTATTTAGAATGTACAAGGTCAAGGAGACCAGTGGAAATATACGTGTATTTTTCTGTGGTTTCCCAACTTAAAACCAAGTGAATTAATCTAATGAAACCTCTTCTCCCAACACTTTTAAGCCCTCCTTCCAAACAGGCATAAACCAGAGATTATCACACATATTTGGCAGGAAGTATGCATAGAGTGAGTCAGGTCTAAAGCTGAATTTACAACAGTTACACTTAAATATGCTCCAGCATATTTAATATAATACACATATCTGTAAATTTCACCAGCCTTGTTTGTCCAAGGAATATATTCTTATTTCCTTGATTTTTTCTATTCATTAATAAAGAAAAATATTCTGAAATGTTAAAGTTATGCATTTAAATCTATCATTGCTAAAAACATGTTTGTATAAAAAGATATATTTGTTTTTTCTTGCTAATTTATTTTACGATAACCCATATAGTTTTTATTGTTTAGCACTTGCTCTTGGAATCTAATAATATTTTTAAGCCAAAATGGCTGTATAGAATAGTGGCAATGCATTGGTAAAAGCAATACCTAATAAGACCTATGCCATGCTATAATTTAAATGCATAGTGATTGTACTGTATTGCAGTTATTAATTATAGACTATTGAATAATTCTATATTACACTAGTGGGTTGCCTGCAGTGTTCTCCTTCCTGTGACATTGCAGTTTATCAGTCTGCACACCATACTTCACAATTCTTCATGTCAGGTTTTCTTGCAACATTGGTGTTTTCATTACAGTTAAGCTACATGTATATGGACGCCCACCTAAAAGAGAGGTTTCCTGTAACAAGCTTTAAGTTTCACCTTTCTCACATAATTTTTGTAAGAAAGAATTTGCATCTAATATGACTCTGGCTTTATTTAAATAAAATAAATGCTTCATGTTTAAATTTTCTTAATAATAAATGAGTGCAATCATCCACAATTAAAAGTCAGACAGCCTGTTCTGCAACTGTGGTGAATACGATTTCATGGAGATGGGAATGCTTAGTCCTTTGTCCATACTATGGCAATAAACATATTTGATATTATCTTATGCATTTCTCTTTACAGCTTTTTTTGCATAATCAAGTTTAATCTATATGACACCAGAGAATCATCTGAGAAAATATTTAGCTCTTTCAAATCTGATAAAGTTTTCTACAAAGCCCCCATTGGAGTTTGAATATATTATCTTCAAGGATTTTTAGAACTTGCAAAATTTCCAATCAGCAGTCTACATTTTGCCTGAAGCAGCATATCAAAGCATAGAGTATTTTATCAAGCTTACCCTAACCTCTAACTTATCCTCTGCAATTATGTATATGACTAGCTTGAATTGTAGAAAGTGTTGAGGCAAGGAATAGTGTGACAAGAATTCTGAATTTCCAGGAAATACCTAGATGTGAACTCATGATAAAGGCAGCTAAAAATTCAACCTAGTACAGTTCTGTAGATCAGCAAGTTGCAGTTACAGCCTTTAAAAACCTGAAAATATCACAGGAATCATTATAAGTCTCCCTGAAGCTCACAACTTTGCAAGCTTGCAAATGCCATAACTCATGCAGTTAAAATTTCTAAGTCCCAAGACGATCATTCCCTTGTTAAATGACCAGGCATCACTCAGATGACATAATTTTCTTTCCTGGCTATGTTTCTCAATAGCCTTAGAACTGGGGAGAGTTTCAGTTGAACGTGTCTTGATACATGACTTACTATGCTGTTTAATAGCTTGTTTACATGTAATCAATTGACATCCATTTCTTTTGCAATAGCCATAAAGCATTTCTTTTCATCTATACTAAGTATTTCAGACATTTTTCTTCAAACAAAGAGGATAAAACTTCACCTTCCACCTCAACATCCCTGAAAGATTTGGTATTATTGGATTTCTACTCTGGAAAGTGTCAGCATTTTGTGTATCTATCTCACCTGTACATTAGCTAATGAAGCTACCACAGTAACAAAACTCTTTTTCTACTTTGATTATAATATGCTCTTGAAATCATTCACTTAAAGCATTTGATATTGCTTTCAGGCCAGATTTGAATTCTACACTGCATATTTACATGGCCTGTGCCATGTGCAACAGCTTTCTCAGGGTACCACTGACAAGATATTGCTACTGTGAATGTCAATATTTTAATTTTTTTTTAACTGAAAAATGTTCTTGTGTGAAACAATTTATTCAAAACTGAATGAAACATTTTCTTTGACCTAAGATAGTTTTCCCCTGTATGATGGAATTGCATTTACCTTCAGGCTGAAAGTGAATAAAAATTCATGAAAATTTTTCCCTTGTCACCATTTTCCACTATTTCTTTCAGTTACATTGCTAGCTAGCAATAAGATGGCTCTGGCTGTAATCGATGATTCCATCTGACCATATATCAGCCTTCTAAGTGTGATCATATTAAATAGCTTGTAATATCAATGTGTCCCTAAAGTATCAAACCAACTTCCAAACACCTTTAGGTTCTGCAATCCTCTCTCCCCACCTCATTCATGATGAACAGACTTAAACTGCCTGTTTTGTTCTTAGGCTTCTCTTTTTTTTGCTGTCCCTAGCTTTTATACTGCAGGTGCCAGAATCTTTCTGATCCCATCACTACAATTCTTTTGTTTGTTTATTTGCAAATGAATATTTAAATTATAGTAAACTTCTTTTAGCATGGTATAGCATCTTTTCAGTGAGAAAGTTGGCTTACCATACCATGGGTCATCCAAGTGGTGGAAAACTCAGTCACAGGGAGACATCACTTTTACCTACTCTGCAATGACAGAGAACTATGTCTATTCTAATCATGAAGAGTGAACAACTGAGATCTCCTCAGGGCTTCTGAGAATTCTTTCCTGTGAAATTTTTTTCAACATATACAAACTATAAAGAATTGTTAAGGAAAAGGCAGATAATCCCTTGGTATAATCAGGCCAAAATTTAAACTTTATAAAGGAGGTTTGCTGTGTTCACTGTGGGAAGGAAAAATAGGCTTTCATGGATCAAGATTAGAAGAATTAATATTTAAGGGCACACCATAAAGAAGAAAACAATGGACTGTAATTGATGCTTTTCATCTGACCTCTTTCTCTCTCCCTCTCTCTCAATCATTGTTTGATACATGAATACACGAGAGCCAGTGCTAATGAAAAATGCACTAGAACTTAACTGCATTTCAGAGCTGCTGGTGTCAAGGGGACAAGGAATGTCTGTGTCTGCAGAATGTAAATTAAGTCACTTCATGTGATTCACACTGAAGGTCCAGAAAAGAACGTGGCCAAGAAAATGACACGACATATTTGGCAAACTTGACATAGAGAATTTGTTATCATTGTCAAATTTTGATCCTCCATTACACTGTTATTATGCTGCAATAATTTATAGCCATCTTGTTATAACTGATTGGGGAAATTCTCTAGACCCAGGGAGTAACAAAGATCATTTTCTGAAGACCCTTTCAACCTCATGAATATTAGACACCATTAGTTCTTTTTATTCCAGGGTTTTTCTCTGGTAAAGGACATAATCATCCTTTAAAAAAAAAAAAAAAACACCTCCTCAGTCTTTATAACTGGAGAGTTTTAATACCTCCATTACGGTGCTAAAACATCCCGTGCCAATATTCAATGACATCATGAATACTGGTGTGTGCAACTCAAATGCAAGAAACAGCCTGCTGTATTGGTAACTTCTTCAGTAAAAATTGTCACACCATCAATTTGTGATGGGAGTCACAACACTTCCAGCCAGGCTCTCTCGGGACCTGCAGTTAGGCAAATGCAGGAGTATATAGCAGTAGATCCATTTGTGCCCATGTGTGGGTTTCTAGCTCGTCAGAATTCAGATCAAACATCTGAAGGTTGATCCTGAGACAAGCAGGGTTAACACTGTGAGCAGATGCCATGGCCCCTGCGGTGTCATGAAAGCCTGTAAAATCTCCTCACTGCAAGGCAAAAGGCTCATCACAGGATTGGCTGACACAAACCCAAGGAGAGGGTTTTCCTGGATTTGAAAGTTTAGCATTTTTGCAGTGAAAGAATTTAACATAATTCAGCGTCACAAAGATACTTAGCTACTGTTTAGCTGGATACTACTGATTAATGTTTAGGTAATTGATTGACATAAGGAGCCAGAGATCAACTGCAAAGAGCTGCTGCCACATTCACAGGAGAGGGGGAGGATGCAAGTGGAGCACTGTCGCATCTCGCACCTCAGTGTGATCAGGGTGTAAGCTGTTAGTCATCACTACACCACAAACACAGCCCACAAGGAAGAGTCCTGTTGTTGCTACTTCCAACACATCACTGAGAACTCTGAAGTGTATGGATGATGCCCATATACAATATAGAATAGCAGACACACATATATGCATACACACATCCATTAGCAGATATTGCACTTCAACTGAACCACTTCAGTTCTCAGCTGTTCTTTCTAGGTCTGCTCTATGTGCAATTTAAAAGGACAATTTTAAAGTTTCTGTAAAACGGATAAGACATTTCAAAATAGATGAAATATGCAAGCAGCTTTCTCATTCTACAAACAATTCTTAACTTTTAAAATTATGTAAAGTTGAAAGTGATAGAAGAATGGAATTGAAGCCTGTGGTATTGACTGTAGGTGGTCTGAGTGTGCTGCTGAAAACTCATTTAATTTACCCGAGTTATGATCTTCCCAAAATTCTCTGTGTTGAATTTAATAGCCCTAGTACTAAGCCTAGTACTTTCAATCCAAAGAGAAGGACACACAATCCATTCCTAAATTCCTACTACAGGTAGATAGACAATTTTTCTAAAGGCACTACATGAGGTACTTTCGTAGAAGCCCTGCAACTTTAGTAAGAATAATTTAGAAAGCTGATCAAGATAATTATATAATAAACAAGATGAAGTTCAGCAGAGACAGTGACATCACCTGTTATTCACTTTGCATTTGATTCTGCAACCTTATTTATGCACACTGATGTTTTTTCATGACAGATATAGGATAGAGAACTCTCAGCAATCTGAAGTTTGACATATTAGTTACCTTGAAAGACGTTCATTGAATAAAAGAGGATGGAGGAAATTAGGAGACATATTAGTCCCTAACCCTGGGACAAAAGGTAACAATTATTGGTCCTTAGCACCAATCTCTGGCCCAGCTGGCAGCTTATTTTTTTATTTCAAATGTTAATAGTGTAATTGTGCTCAGAAGTTATAATTAAAAATGACAGTAATTTAATTTTTTCTGTCCTTTCAGAAAGAAATTATTTTAAAAGAATATATTTCAGAAATATTTTCTGCTTGGTCTGTACTCCTGTCCTAACCTGTGTGTGCACAGAGCATCACATGAAAAATAGATGCACGTATCAGCTATAAAAACTAGTACCTGAGCCACAGTTTGGGCTGATAAGTTTTGTACATTACAAGTAATAGCTGAACCTTGCATGTCTCTTTGCCTTTGCTGGCAAAACCTGACTTCAGATGAGTCAGAAGCCAAACTCTGCCAGGCTTAACAAATGTCCACAGAGAATGAACAGACAGAATTATTTATTTCTATTAAGAGTACCAGAGAGTATATTTTACAGGAAGGAATTTCATTATCTGTTGAAGTGCTAGGGTTCAGCATTTCAATACACAAAATTCAATGATGCATTAATTTGATCCACCTCATTATCATCCAGGCACATTTAGTGAAAAATGCCAGAATTGTTACAGTTGGTTCCAGTCGTCAAAGTGATAGGCCCCAAGAGCTTTAACTCTATAATTAACAGATAACACACATATCATGTGTAGTATAGATAATAATATATAGTGTGTAATGTATAACATATATAACCAAACCATAATATATGATTAATATATAAAGAGAGGCAATATTCAAAATCACGTTGCCATGAAGAACAAGTATCAGTAAAATTACACTGCAAAAAGCTTTCAGTTTTGATCCCTGCATCTAGAAGACAGACAACTAATAGGGAACCACAGTTTCACATAATTGGATACATCTTGCCACAGCTCGAGAAAAACTGGGTGGAAAAGATCAAGTGTACCTCATTTGTCTTACTTCTGTAAATGAATATGCAAATAGTAGGCAGAGAAATTGAAGGAACTGTTACAAGCAAACATCCTTTTCTACTAACAGGTAAAGTCTCTTTTTAGATATTTTGATATTTATTTTCATTATTTCAGCTATGTTTTAGAGTACATCAAGCTCCTTGAAAAAAATGTGGTGAGAATTTTTATCATTACTTGGTAAATTCCATGTCATAGATGTGTGTATTGATTTTTGGCAGTAGTCCCTGCTTACTGACTCACAAAAGATATCCTTATGTCTCATATAGCAAGTGCATATGTAAGGAATACAAAAACACTAATATGCGAACTGGAAAACCAGTCTATCATACACATCCACTGCCAGAAAAGAACAACAGAGAACAGCGAAGTGTACAGTTCTTGCCAAACACATTAATATATTTGTGTTCCACAAAACCTGAGCACAAGTCAAATTAGGTCTATAGACAAGGATTAATGACAAACTACCTCTTCTTTAAAAGTGTCTTGCACACCACGTTATATGGTGTGCAAGATGGTCCTCACATATAAAAAAGCTCAACTCAGTCTCCATTTGAACAAACTTTATATCATTTAACTATTTACTGGTGTCAAATGGAGACAAAAACTAACAGTTCCTCACCCAAACTCAGACAAACTTTGATGTTGTCTCTTATGCACCTGTTGAACAATAAAATAAAGGCTGGCATCAGTGTATAGATACAAGAACACTGCCTAGTTAAAAAATTTCTTATAAATTACTACACTAAGTACCTTAAATGGATTTAATGGAAACATTATGATACAGAATAATTCTGATTTTAATTTTATTAACACCAGGAAAGTTAAAAAGCCCATAAAAATTATCATTATCATTCCAAAAGAACAACAATTACTAATTTTGAGTTTGGCATTTTCTTTTCTTGTTTAAAGGTATTTTTAATTTTCCATATACTATGCCCATTTTCTACATGAAATGAAATTGATCCTTAGTACTTTGAATCTAGTACTAACCATTATGAAATCATATTAAGACATTTCAGTGCCTCTGTCTCTAGGACATATGGTGCTCTGAGTGGGAAAAATAACTTAGCTATTAAACAATTATACTCATTTTCTCTTACAGCTAAAAGGAAGTTTATAATTTCTATCACTAAACTTAAAACATCTATTGTTTATTTTCACTGTCTGAGAACCTCAACATGACTGGTACAAGAAAGATTCTAATTAGAGTATTCTATTCTGTAACCTGATTGTCTATTGCTTTCCAACTCAAATAAGATTTGAATTTGAAGAACATAAGCTATGCTGGGACTATGTAACCTGTAACAATTTTCTTCCTTAATAGCCACACTACAGCATTTGAAAATTGGCAAGTATTCATTTTGCCATGAGCTAGTAACTGAAAGAGTGAAATACTCATCAGCGAAGAATGGTATAGTAAATCACGGATTAGCAACATCAGGCACTCTCAATGAAAGTACATCCTTCTGCTTACACTTAACAAAGCTAATATTCAACATGGCTCTTCTCTTCACTGTCTAAATTTATGTTAACTTTAATCAATTTCATCTCTGGAAAGAAAACATTTTAAAAAGCATAAAACTAATCACATTAATAAAGATTTCACTTGGCAGAATCAGACAGCAAAACACAATTTGTCTTCCTATAGACTTTAAACAAGCTGTGAGAACCTCACAATGCTACTTAAAAAAAATTCTGTGTTCAAAATAAAATAAGCTATGTCTGTTTAAAAGAATGCACTAATCCGCATTTCTCACAGCAAAACCATAAAAGGTAGAATTTGTATTTCCTGTCCTTCACTATAAAACCAAAGTCCTTAGTCTAAAATGAGCATTCAGGTTTTTCCATGATTGTGGGGAAAGAGAGGCACCTCCATAAGACAATTCATCCTGTTCCTGCACAAACATCCCAGACAGACGGTTGGAATTGTTCTCTGGAAGTTCCTCTCTGTCTCAGTCTCACTCCAGTAACTCTACAGGGACACTAGGTAACTTTGGCTAACACCTAACTTTTTGATAGCTAAAATCAAAAAGATGAATCCATCTTTGATGCCTTTGGTCAGAAATCCTAATTTGTGGTAAGATGGTTGGTGGCTTTCCCCCCCCCCTTTGCAGACTGACTATTTTGGTTTGAAGTTTTTACATCTCAGGCATCTGGTTAAAATTCCTACGGCGTTACACCTGCCATGCTGTCAGAGACACGTTAGTTAGTCTGCTCCATCTAGAAGGCTGATAGGGAGTCCAGACTTTCAGTTGCTCCTGTAATAGCATTAGATGTCTGATGTGCAATGAGGAAGTTTGCTATCAGGTTACTAGGCAATCAGTGCATGTGCAGGCAAGATTTACTGCAGCATAGATAAGGGCAAAGGGAGAGTCATCATAGCGTAGTTTCTGATGATTAAATAATGCCTTAACCCAGAAGCAAGACAGGTTCTTTTCCTCCATAAGAAAGCAACAGAAACATTCAAACTGTTCCTGTTCAGATAAAGGTACCTGAACCTAGCCAATACCAGTTCTGCATATTTCCATCTCTACTAATAGTAAACTATTAGTATACAAAAAATATGCAGACTTTTATATACACTTAAGTGATTCAATTCTTTATGAGTCCTATTGTATGCCAAAAGTAAAGAATAAAGAAATAAAAGTGTTTAAATTTTATATGTTTTAGGAATACATAAAATATAAAAAGTATAGTTGATATTCCATACCTGAGTAGAGGCTGCTTTGGATAAGAAGGTTGGTCACTGTTTTGGCATGGCTGAGGTTTTTTTGTGACTTGCTTATAGATATTCCTGGCAGTTACTCCAATCCATAGCATAGTAGAGAGTGTAGAATAATGTAGTACTATGCCAACCTAAAAAACAATGGATAGTTAAACAAGTCAGTAAATGAATCAGTAAAACAAGAGTTTTAGAAGAACCTTACTGCAGAAGTGTGCAAGTGAACAGATTTTTTTAAGCTGAATTTGTAAGTGTATGATTTTTTTCCTTTCTGGTTATTTCTAACAATGGAAAACAATTTTGAAAAGCAGATGGAATCTGTTATTTAATCTATCATAGATAATATCTGTGATACCAGATACTATGTTATGAATCCAAGACGGTAAAGACATTGGTTCTCTAAGAACCTGATTAATGACAACTTTTTACATCTAGATTTAAAGGGATGAGAAACTTAGTTTGTGTTGCAAGCTTTGTTAGCTGATGGCAGTATAATTTAAATATTAATGAGATGTCAGCATGTTTGCTTGCTATCACACTACTATTTCCTTTCACTTTTCAGGAATATCCCGCTGTAGTTTCCTCTCAGCTGCATACAGCCAAGGTTGACTTCTGGTAATGGGATCAGTGCTATTTGCCTAAAACCAGATTGTTTTCAGACATATATTAAGGAACTCTCAAACTTGGCCAGACAATTTTTACAATTAAATGACAGATCTTGGCAAACTCCTTTAAAAGGAAACACAATCTCCTAATAGTGTTATTATAATGTTGTCTCCAAGAAACTGGTGTGTTTGTCATTGAAAGTAAAATAAAGTACTAAATAAAGTACACCTCTAATCTACTAACATCTTTGTTATGATAGTAATTGTTATTCATTACTATGGAAACAGTAATTGGAATTTTATCCAGTCTCCAATGCTTTATTACATCAGCTAAGTCTCCATCTGATTATATAAAATGAGGTTACCTTTGAAGCAATAACCTGACATTTTGCAGTGACAAGTAAAATATTGCTATAATTGGAAAGCACATAAATGTTTAAAGAATACAGAGAATTGCTGAATAAAGTTAACACAAATCTATTATAATGATTTATTTGAATGAGTGTTCATTTTTGCTCAAGTTAAAACAAAATAATTGATGGATAAAAAAAAAATTCCATTAATTTTGTTTTTATTTATTAATATAGCACAAAACTTGAAGATAGCAGCAAATATCAACAGAAAACCCTTTGTAATTTTCTCTGGGACTTGTCTGACACATTAGGCAAGGCAGTATAAAGCCTTCATAGCTGTTGTCGCTTGAGGTAAAAGAAGCAGAAATAGGAGAATGAGACAACTTTGTACCATCAGTTGGCAGACGTTGCCAGTTCAGTGGCTAGTGCTGTCTGGCCTTAGTTCATATGCAGCTTACAGCATTTCTGTAGCATGCAGTGAATATTTCTATGAACTGGGCAGGGGGAGTGGAGTAAGGCAGGAGGAAGAAGAGCGGAAGGAGAAAGGGGAAGAAAAAGGAGGTGGGAACCATGAGAAATAACTGGTAAAATTCTAGAGATTTGGTTCATCGCCTCTTTCTCATTTCAGCATAGCACTGCTACTATATATTCTGTAATTATTCTATACAAGTATGCCAAAAAGTCTGTAAGAATATGAATAGCAGGGATGCATTCCATGTGTGAAGGCACCTACATGTGAAATTTTGACAACATATATGGCCATGTATACAGAAATTATCAGCCACTTATGTGAATGAGATACCTAAAAATAGTACAGTAAAAAAGTTTTATTGAAATTTCAAGGAGGCAGCTGAGCTAAACTGAAATCCTCATTGCTATACCACACCTTATTCACATTACTTTTCTTCACAGGTGCTCATATTTCATCAACTTAGTAAATTCACAAGCAGCTTCACATATGACACTCATCAGGGAGAAGGAAGATCTGAGCCTTACCAAATTTTACATATTTGATAAACCATATAGGAGGTTCTTGGAGACATGATTGATGTGATCATGCCATTCAGTGACTGGCCATTAGGATAAGAAATTATTATTCTGTCTAACTCCCTAACTTTTCTGACCCCCTCAGCCTTGTGCCCCTATGCCTATTCTTCATGCTTCAACACTCTGAACTGACTATTTCATCCCCTGCATCCACAGCCTCATGGCTATCATGCTCCCATGTAGGAGCCATGAGACTGAAATCTTTCAGACTGATGGTACAGAATCAATACCTCCCACACATGCGGTGTGATCCAGCTGCAGTTGTGTCCCCTCCATCATTCCTTACATGAAAGGAATAAGTCTCCTTCTGCCCTTTGTAGGAAAGTAATCTGAGACCCTAATGCTGGGAGATGGAAGGGGCTGCCTACATCATCCACCGGCTCAAGCACCTCTCTGGCTAGTGTACTGGCCCTGATTAATCCCATTCTACTGTTCTTAGCACCACCTTTGCCTTGCGTGAAAGATTTTGCCATAAACTCAAGACACTATTCTACACCAACAGCCAGCATTCTGTGAAGCCCAGAAAGAGATTAATGGGTAATGTAAACAGTGTGTAGATATAGCCTCATTCACACAGGAAACCTGTGAAGAAGCAATCAACTCTTCCAGGCCAGCACTCTAATACCAATTTTCTTTATAAATCATAAAGACTGCATGGCACATACACAAGTGAGACTGTCTATACATAATCTTTTCTGAAATAGGTATGCAGGTTTAAAAGGGAGTTTTAGATTTTTAGATTCTAGATAAAAATAAATATCTCACTATCTCTGAAAACATATTTTTTTGTGTAATTACTTTGCCTTCAAGGGGATACGAAGGTTCTTCCAGCTATCTATCACAGAAAATGGTTCCATTTCCATAGCATTAATTCTTGCTAGTTAAAATTAGCCTGGGACACCTCATTTAGAGGAGAAGATGATCCAAATGAAGTTATTTTAGAACAACTCTTCTTCGTTAATTATGAAGGATAAAAGTGAACTCCGTCTATTATTTCACTTGTGTAAGGATGTTGCAGTGAAATCTGTGTGAAAGTTGTGTGAAAGGGATAATTACAGTAAGAAAGGTGGAGGTTCACTGGCTTTGACACCGCATTTCAGTGATCAGGACAGAAAATGCTTGCACTTGGAATCTTCCCCTGTGCACTCAGGAAACAATGCAAATTACATTGCGGTGGGGCGAAGCTGTGTTTTGAAGTGTAGCAGATGGAAAGATACCTGTGCTATAGCGACACTGATGGTGTTACACATGAAATATAACTAATACTTTAGCGCTGCTTGAAGCAGTAATATTTTCACAAACATATTTTTAAATCCTAATACAATTTTTTTTCCCAGAACTGGGAAAAAAAACAAAGGAGAAAGTGATAAAACTTAGACTTGACAGACACACAAGCCCAAAACAGCTATATGAATATACCTTCCATTAGACTTAGTGATTCAAAGAATTGCTATATTCCATAAGCAGGAGAAAAGAAGTGCTGTCAACCCCATCACCACTTACACAAACCATGGTAAGTGTTAAAATACATGAGCTTCTCAGGAAACCACTAGTAGGTCTGACCCCCCCTACCTCCTAGCTTTGTCACCCTGATTATTAATTCACAGAATAACTTCCTCAGGACTATCAAGGATTCACAGAATTCTGAAAAGCATTGCTGTCAGTAGGCAAGAAAGTGTCTGTGCTGGGGTATACTGTTCTGGGAGTGAACATTTGTTCAGCCTCTGTTACCAGCTATAGGAGTCTTGTTTTAGATTGTTTGGATTGTTGCATCCATAAGCCCCACATAATTACATCAGACAATTTTTACCAGGGACAAGAGGGCTGTGTGTGTCTTGTGTGTCCTGTATCTTTCCTGTATTATAACTTTTGCTGATATTGTCTGTTGATGTAGCATTGTGTCAGGTACATAAATAACTTCATGAAACTGATTAGAAGGCATATTTGAACGCTTCCATTCAGTTTCTCTAAGTCTTCATGTTCCTCAGCAGCTCAGAATCTGGCCCTATACCATAGCAAGAAGCAGCTGTCACTGATAATGCATTTTATGAAGACACCCGTGTAGTTTATGTATTACTCATAACAGATTATTAATAAGTCATTTATCTCAATCAATTTTTCATTATTGCTGTTAATACTGCATTGCTACCATGCAATCTGCAAAGTAAATAACCGCGCAATGATTGTAACAACAGATGGTCATTTGTGATCATGTAATTACATGGCCATGGCTGCCCTACAAACTAATCTGCTGCCCTCACTTGCACAATGCAGCTAAAGACAATGGTAAGCAATATTTCAATTTTCTGGAACTCACAGGTTAATTATCACACAATACACTAGATATTGAGAGATATTTATCGCAGAATAATCTAGTGGACAACTGTGTCGTTTAAATGAAAACCATGTAATGTATATAGGTAGACTTTACATGTAAACATTACAAGTGCTTACAGATGTACGTGTACTGTTTATCGACGGTCATGCACAAGTATACAGAAAAGGCTTCCAGAGCCTTTAGAGGGATAACTCTTTCACTAGTTCTACAAGTTTTGCAGTTACTCTGCTGCTGGCTGGCGACTCTTGCTGTTTACACCCATTCAAGCCAATCAGAAGAACCAGATTTGTGACAGGCAAAATATATGGGAGAATGTTGGCCTAATAAAGTACTTTACTACAGGTAAGTACCATCAACATTCACGAGATCTGGAGCACTTCTGCAAAATCTGAGAGGAAGAAATATTTAGGACAAACAAATTGAAACAAGGCCTCATCAGGCATTACAGAAGATGACTGAAATGACTCTCATTATGCACTGTAAAGACAGCCTCCATATTCTGAGCAGCTGAAGCCATGCTCTCTTTGTGCATCTCACAGCACTGTATCCCTGGAAAGGATGAAGCAAGAGGTGTGAAAGACACCAGCAGCAGTGCAACCAGGGGTCCATAAATCGCAAGTGTACTGGTCTGCTTTGTCTCCTTAGCTTGAGTTGTAATTAAAAGACATAATTACACCATAAACATTAAGCTGCTCAAGTGTATATGTAGGCATCACTCTGTGAAGCCAGGGCCACCCTCAGGCAAACGGTATATATATTACAAAAGAGCAGCAGTAACTTTAGTTCCACACATTCAAAACAAAGATCAGAAAGGACAAAAATATTTGGGAATTATAGTTTTCAACTATTCTGTAGAACAGAGAAATAAGTTTTTCAGTGATTTTTTTTTTTTTTAAATAAGGAAATCTGAGCTGCAGAGAAGTTAAGGCATTGGTCAGCCTCTCACAGAAACTCAGGTGACACTGAATACTCCTAGTGCTGGCCTTTAAAAACATTCTTTATAATGATTTATTCTGAAGAACTTAAGATCCAGGAACAATATATGAAAAGAAAGAGAAATAGCAATATTATGTTAGAAGATACAGTTTTAGGTTTTCATTCAGTTAGTAAGAATTACTAAGGCAGATACTTACAGCTTGACATATAATTGGATATTTAATGCGATTTATTCCACCAGCAAAAACAGCAAACGTAAGAGCAGTATGGAAACAAAAGTTGAGAAGCATGTGCCATCCTTTTCTACTTATTCGGATTGTGCTGTTGAAAAATCACATAATAAAATTAAACAACAACATATCTCTTATGAAAATTACAATTTAGAAAAAAAGCTTAATATGATAGATTTAAATTTTCTGATCAAATACCTACTTAGCAATCCACCTATAGGACAGTATCTGATTTATACAGCATTGAAATCAATGGTAAAAAGGTAAAGTCAATGGTGAAAGTTGTAAAGAGCCTACTGATTCAAAGTTTCCTCCATCAAATCAAGTATTTAAAGTATAGGTATAAAAGCAAAAGGCTTATTGCATAGCCTCAGATATGCAGAACTTTAACAAGACATCTCTAAAAGATTAAATAGAAGCTGAAGATCAGAAGTCATTGCATTAGGTTCACTTAATTAATATTTAGCAGTTTCTACAGTACAATACACTCCTACTCTTTTAAATTGCTAATGGTCTTTAACAGAAATATGTAGTTAAAATGGCATTTATATAAATCTTTCATATAAAGGAAAACACAAGCTTTCTAAAACCCAAAAGATTTGGAAGTCAAAGAAAGTCTCTTTTATCCAATGATAGTTACGGGTCTTTCAACCAATCTTAATCTTAGAAGCCAATACAACCTGTGCAGATTTCCGAAGTGCTGCTGGACTGGAATTTGCCTGAAAGCAATTTGATAGTGCTCGTGGTTTTATATTGAATTATCAATTTAGAAATCTCAGGAACAGTGTGTAGACCATTTAGACATATGTGTCAGGAAAGATACAGCTTGGGAACAGCTTCAGAAAGATTGACAACCTTTTTTGATTTCTCTGGTGTAAGTAAATCTCATTGCTGATATTACTATCCAACAGTAATTCAGATAATTTTAATTTATCTTTTAAGTAAGGGTTAGAAATAGTATCTCAGCATAATTCTGACAATTTAACAGAAGTGCTTAAAACTGAATTCTTACCTGTGATGGACAATGTAGGTGATAATGGAAGCAAACAGGCACAACAACATAACTGCAGTACATGCATATACCACAGGGTGCAGAAACTCCCCTGGGTACTGGGGGAAAGACAGCACTGTCTTAAAATCCTGTGGAGAAAGCAAAACAATTTAACATTGTTAGGCATGTGTGAAACTCTGAGACTTCATTTCAATATGTGCTGTCGTTTCTAGCTGTTCCCCTTCAAGAGCAGGAAAACAAGATGATGAACTTTTTATGTAGATAAAGTTCATGAATTTCCAATGACATCAGACTGCTCTTTCCTCATCTGCATACACTTTGCATGACAGAAATTAACCTCTTTGTACAAGCAGACATATTCTAATTAAAAAAAGAGTCTGAAAAAATACACAGACTATTACATTTTCCAGGCATTAGCAATATCTGTTCCTTCTGATAACATGAACTTTATGTGTGTATTTTACTAGGATATTAAGTACAAAATATTAAATTATCATAAAGGTCTCTAAATGGCATATACACAGCTGCAGAACCACTGAAAGAAACAAAAGACATGAGAATACACCCAACATACTGACAGACTTACTCCTATATTCATATATAATTCCCAGCTGATACACTTTCTCTGACCTAATGACCTTCACACTTAGTTGCAAATACTGTACTACCTATATCAATTTAAAAGCAGCTTGCCAGCTATATTAAGAGCATGAGTAAAGATCCATGCATTCCTTTTGCACCTGCTAGTGCCTACTGACACAATTCTTCATGAAAACCATAATGAAAAACTATTAATATCTTTGTAAAATTAACCATATCAAAGTCCCATTCTAAATAACTTGATCGCACAAGTAAGAAATAACGGAAAGCTAAATCTGCAGGTGTGATGGATGGAAAGCAAAAGGAGCCAATTATGGAAAACAGTATGTCTTTAGACTGAATTAATCCAAACATTAGAGGTTCACTGTGATACAGTAAGCCACATCTGTCTGTGGCATTACATTTCAGCAAACAAGTACTATGAATTAGACACCTGAACTATCACCTGAGTGCAAAGTGTCGTCTACATGCTGGTTTCCACGTGCAGTGGCACTAACTGTGCATCAAATGAACATACATCCCAGCACAGAAAAAGGTAAAATCTGAAAAGGTACTGAATGTGACAACCCAGCAAACTCTTAACACTGAAAATACTGGCATACATTTAAAAGCCTTTTCTCTTATGTGTCAGCTCAAGCTTTTCCTGGAAGAAAACTCAATACGTTATTTTCCCAAGGTGAAATCTCCCCTTTAGAGACAGGGACTGTAATGCTAATACATTTTTTTAATTGCATTTGCATGCAGAGAGCTGATTTCCAGCACCGTTATTTATGTATATGAACATGTACAAGCAGCTAATGTTCATGAGTATATGCAATTATTAAATCAGGGGGAAAGGTACTGTTCCATTTACCTTCCAGAAAAGTCTTTTTACAAGTAACAGATGCCCTAGTAGTCATTATTTTTACTTCATACTAGCTTTAATGTTCCTAAGATTGATTACACCAGTATCTATCTCCAGATGTATATTAATGTCAGTTCTAAACCAGAGTGGTTTACAACATAGATGAAAAAGACCATCAAAATGAACAAAAGTCATGTGTGAACAAGATGGCAAATATGTCATCACATCCTGCTTCTCTTCAAGTACTTCCTCATTTTACTTGTGTAACTCTGTTAAACCTGCTCAATCACCACTTCTCCCAGACACAAGTCCTCTCTTAGCCCTGCCCAGCTAACCAAGGCCCAAAGTCCGAGGTGGGATCACTTGTCACAGAGGTACTCTTATGCTGTCTCCTAACATCTCTTGGTACTCTTCCCTCAGCCACAAGTGGAATAGAATAGGTCTTTTGATGTGATAGCTTTTTAATGTGACAGACCTATGCTCTTGAGCCCTTCTCTTGATTTTGTTTTCTTAGTGTGCACGAATATCCATTCAGGATATACTGAAATCACAAATTCTTTAAAAGTCTATTGGCTCAGAACTACCACTGAATCTCCACTCCAGCACCATCTTTTCTTCCAAGGTTTTATTTGCATCCTCTCCCCATTAATTCTTTTACAGATTGAATTTCTTGAGGCAGACCATTATTTACCAGAAATATCCAGTATAATTTTGGCTCATATTACTGGAATAGTAATGTAGATACTCAACAATTTAAATAGAAATACTCTGCTGGAAACTATAAAACATTTACTTCTAGCTCTCACCAATATAATCACATTCTCTTATACAAATAGTACACTTTATCATAACTTTAAGTATAGACTTGTTTCAGTTCTGTGCATTAAGAAACTGTTGCTGTAACTAATATAGGAGTAATAGTGTTGTTAAATAAATAAATAACTTGGATATTTCTGAAAAAAAGTACTCTGAAAAGTTAAAGTTGTGAAAAAGGAAACACAGTGAAGCTACACATCTATGTAGCGACAAATGAAAGTAATTTTACTTGAGGTGGCACCGTTCACTGCACTAAAGAAGTAGCTTTTAACAGTGTAAACGCAAGGATCAACCAATGACTATGTTTGAACATCAGTATAAAAGCAAATGCCATATGTCCTACAGGATAACAGCCATTTTGTCTGAAGAAGAATCAAGACCAATCAGCATCTTAAAAGCTAATTCCATGTTAAAATATTCATTTTTTAGTATTATCCCTTCTCTAATCTTGTACAGGAAATAAGTGGTAAAACTTTTGAGTATCATAATGCATTATTGCCAATGTAGAATATCCTTTTCAAGAGTTTTGTATATTGAAAACTGATTTAATTCTACTTATATAATAAATTTATCTTGTCTGCTTTATGATGATAATTAAGCCTTATTGATCTGTCAACCTCCCCTGAGTAATCCTCTGGGGAAGACAGCATGCAGAAAACATTCATGCTGCATGCAAAGCAGCGTACTTGTATGTTACATTTTAAAAGGGTAGGTTTGATTTTATATCCTAGAGGGATTTCAGTGATGATGATATTACAAAATGGCAGGAATATCTACAGGAAAATGAATACACAGAGGACTTTGACCATTACAAACTGCTGCCTACAACTACAAGGCCAGTAAAATGTTTGCTAATGAGAAGTTGTTGCTCATTCATCCTTACAAGAAGGTGTGAAACCAGTTTCTTTCAGCTGTAAATGTCACTATGGTATATCAGGCACAATAGAAATTAGTGAAAGAAAAGACTTTTTATCAGCTATTTTATCCAACAATCTGAATTATAAAAACATCAGAGTGCAAATGGAACTTTCATTTTTACTTGAGATTTTATTCCAAAAGTTGACTGAAACAGACGCATCTATACAGATCAGTTAAAACTCAGCATGAAAGTGTAAAGAAGTATAGAGAAATTACACACCAAAGGCGTGTAGAAACATCTAATAGCAGATGCTGAGAAAGCTGAGAAGATACAGTGAAATAATACTAAATATCTGGTACTCTTGCAAAATTACAGCTGCTAAAAACAATCTATCTTGTGTAGTAAATTATTGTAATCCATCTATTTATATTGTAAATTAAACATTTACTTTTAACATATTCCTTCTAATAGTGTGATTTCAGAAACTGCAGTCATACTGGTTTCTGTGTTTAAAGCAGCAGCCCTGAAATTGTGTTCCCCAAGGAAGTGGTACCCAAACACCACAGAGACAGAAACGTGAATACATTTGAACTATCAGTTATGGTAAGATTCCTATTTGTATTTAGAATCTTCCTACTTAAACAAAAAACCCCTTAGGACTTAGGTGTCAAATATTAGGATGTTTAGGAGCACCAGAACATGTGAATTATCCACAGTTGTGTCTCTAGCGGGAGGTGAGAACACTGCAGTGCACAGAGTGGAGCAGTTGATGTGCTGAGGGGCAGGCCCGCCATTTGCCAAGATCTCAACAGGCTGGAAGAATGGGCTTACAGGAACCTCATGAAGTTCAGTGAAGAGAAATAAAAAGTTTCCTGTCTCTGGTACGAAGTAAGTCCAACAATTAGCACAGGCTGAGGGGCCACTGCTGGAAAGAAGCTTTGCAGAAAAGAATCAGAAGGTCCTGGTGGACAATAAACTGAAAGCAATCCAGTGGTGAGCCGTTGTGACACATAAGGTGAACTGCATATTGGGCCACACTGGCAAGAGTTCTAGCAGCAGACTGAGGAAAGTGATTATTCTCTTCTATTCACTAATTGTGAGACCAAATCTTGACTAGTGTGTCCGGTTTGGGGCACTTCAGTACAGGAAAGACATTGACAAATTGGAAGGAGTCCAGTAGAAGCCACCAAGACAGTAAGATGGCCCAAGACCTACATTCTAGGTGTTTAATTTACACCTCCTATCACTCAAGAGTTGGTCCATTGTACTGAGCTCCTTTATAGTCTGGATCTCTTTACTCTCTGGTTGAAGATGCAATACCTAGAACGTGATATCCATTAAGACAACAGAAAGCAAGAGCAAATAGAAAGAAAGAGCTTGAGCCAGAGGCTTGATTTGCTATAAAGTTAATGCATTTTGAAGGAGCGAAGCCTGGATTTTTGTACACAGTACCAAGTCAGTTTACACATTTTACAGAGCAATTAATACATGTTATTAAGTGTAATCTAATGAAAAATAGATGTAATCCAAGGAGAAAGGAATAAAAGCTAGATCATGCTTTTATGAGTACTCTCAGGTGAAGAGTATGTGCCTCTTTGCAAGGCCTCGGAATGACAGCAGAGCTTAGAAATCTAGGTCTTCACACAGGGAAGCATCTAGGCACATACAGTGGAATCTAATTCCAGGGAATTTGCAGTTTCCACTATACCAAATCTTAACTTCACAGACAGCAGGTAAACTTTCTGGATCACTTTCATAGTCTGGCACTTAAACTCACCAGGGTCTAATCTGTAGGTGTAAAAGTAGGGTAAACACACAGAAAAAATTTTGAAAAGTTCATTATTAAACCTCTCCTTACAGGCAGCCTGATTTTTTGAAATTCGGAGCCAGGTTTCCACCGCCTGCTATGAGAAAACCCTGTGTTCTCTATGGGAAAAATGTCAAATACTGTAATTATGTCAAGCTTCTAAATGACATCTCTGTAATACTTCCCCGACTCATGAATTAATTTCTCAAAAGGCTTAGACAGGCTGTTTAATTTGGAGAAGACCTGAAACACGGAAATTTAGAAGACTGTTTTCAGAACTGAACTTCATGAATAGGCCTAAGAAATTCTGCAGTTGTTTCCAGTCACATTAAAAATATTTAAAACATAGTTTTTGGGGTAATGTGACCCTACCAATTTGGAAAGACTTAAAAGATTCAGGGAATGTGTGTGACACAACAGGAGAAAAATCCTTTTAACTCTTAGCATGATACATTCCGTGTATTCTGCCTCATTCACACATTTTTCCAAGGTTTGCTTTCAGAATAGTTTCAAATTTGCTCTGGTTTTGTCAGCTCAGTCTCCTTAGCCATAATTATCTCAAATAGCCATCCACTGGATGTATGCTACTTTTGCAAATAATGACTCCTTACACTCACAAAGGAAAAAAACCCAAACAACAAACCCTCGACCTGTGTTGTTTGGAATAATAAGATACATTGTAACAAAACAAGAAAGGAGTTGTTTATGACTTCACGTCCCTTTAACCTATCTTCAGGTTTACGGTTAAAAATACTAACAATATTCATTAATCCATTTTATTTTAATTAAGAAACTGCATGCCTAGATTTAAGAATTTTACTCGTGTTTATTTGGCAGATTTGAGGAAATTACTACTGACAAAGGATTCTGAGAGAGAAAGGGAAATGCTGTACACAATTACAGTAATATCCATCGCTATTGAATTGCCATTTCGTTTTAAGAAAAATGAAAAGAAGAACAAAGGACAACACATGTCAAAACAGATTTGGCAAAATTTGAAATTCAATATTGCTGTTGGATATTTTTGTTATCTCCTGAAGAGTTTTTACTCAGATATACTATGGCTACAGGGCACTATATTGGTCATAATATACACAAACACTGTCTTGAAAAACTATATACAGCTCAGTTCACAAAAAAAGCACAAACACATAGTATTTATAGAAGAAATACTTCAATTAGGTATAGCAAAGCCTCAGAATATGTAAGTTCATAATTTTACTCTAAACCAGAAAATCATATTGCAGAGGTTCATAGTTCAAGACCCTGGGGGGCTTTGGCCACTTCCAAACAGACAACAGAAGACAAAGCAGGGGACTCACCTAAATAGGCAGTATATCAAGGGAAAGTCAGGAATATAACTCAGGAGTTTAGTTTACAGTATTTTACTCTCAGCCCTAGGACATACAGTTCAAAAGCTGATCAGAAAAAGATAATAATGCTATATTATGTCTGACACTACCATTTTCCTCCCATCCACTGGCCCAACCCAGTGGAAGTGAGAACAGTGTGTGTGAAGGAGCTTGTACCTCCTTTCCAACCCATCCTCCAAACTGCACTCTCTCTCTCATTGACATCACTTGAACAACTGTCACAGAGAGAAATGAAATGGCTCTATATGAATCCTCTCACTTGAAGTATGCTCATGCTTATTAATTATCAATCGTAGTTGATAAATCCTTGATTACTGCCTTCCTAAAAAGGACTCTACAAAAACCTTTATTTTAACCCTTTCATGGTTCTTAGGCAGAAACAACTCTTATAACAGAAGTTCAGGGAATAATGGCTTACTATTTAAAAGATGACAAATCAGAATGTGTGCTGTACTAGCTATAAAATGTACAATTGGATTAACTGAGGCTTCTATTTCATCTTGTTCCACAGCAGGATATACATTATCCTGATGGCAATGTAAACCTTCATCACTGTTGCTTTATTGCTGCTCTTCAGTTTACAGGTGCTACTTTAGTTTTCTGCTATTACCCCAAAACATAATAATAAATAATGACTTTTTACGGTTTAATAGATTAGCAAACTATAGATTAATAATGTGTCATGATATTGTAGTTAACTGCATTGTCTACATACTATATGCTAGCTATTTTGAATTTGCTGTCAGCTTGTTAGTATTTTAAAATATATTAAGCACTCAGGTGTGAATTAAGCAGATACACATAGGCACTTTATATTATTTGTATTATAAATTAATAGCTAAGCAGAACAATTAAATATTTTTCATCTTTGGTATGAGAGTTGAACTGCCCAGAGAAGCATAGTCTCTATCAAATAAAACAATCCCTGACTTTATGCCACAAGACACTGATTAAGAAGAAACACTGGAATGAAAATGGTTGCAGATAACGAAGCTACAAAAGTTTTCCAATAGCTGTTTAGAAAGAGAGGTGTTGGAAGACATATTTGTGTATGCGTATATATATACACACACATACTAAATTGACTCAAGGTCAGGCATCTTTTTTTCTTAAAAGTAACTGCGAAATAAAAGCTAAGGAATATACCACATTGTTTGAGGCCATATAAATTGCAAAGCAAGGATGAGTCTAAGATGCTATTTTCTTGTCTTGCACAGATAAAAATGGAAGATGCACACAGGAGAAAAATCAAAGCCATATTACCATAACAAAACAAACACAAGACCTAAACCAGAATTACATACCAGATGCAAAAGCTGAAGTAAAAGGTGCCTCAGTTGCCTTTACGGTTGTAGAAATGTGTATTTGGCTTTACATACCAAGAATTAATTGTAGCTCTTATGGCAGTATATGATTTTTTTGCAAACAAAATGAAACCATGAAATTCGTTGTTTGCAAGCAATTAGGTAACATTTAATAAGTACACAAAGTTTAAGAAGAGGCTGAACCCAAGGAGTTGAAGGAGGAGGAAGCCATTTTGGGTGTGGCACCTGCAAAGTCAACAGGTGCTTCTTTAATGAATTTAGAAAAACATCCTCAAAGCAAAATCATGTTTCACATTTGGGGAAACATGCAGCTGGGGGAAAGAAGGGAACTCATAGAAGCTGTAGAAAATGAGGCATGATGTTGTTAAATCTTAGGAACAGCTCTTAAATTCTGAATAATTCTGGAATGGGTGAAAAAAATGTTCAAGTAACTCTGAGGGAAATCAGTTCTTGCAAAGTGGACAATAATATCCGCATTTAACTCGTGGGTGCCACAGCCTTGTGCTATGATTGGCTGCCATCTGGGCTCCATCTGACAGTAGCAGATTGGTATTCTCTGCACACGTCCTCACAATTCCTGTCGCCTATGTTTGCTGTCCCTTACACATACACACAATACATTATTTACTCAACTATACACAATTCTGTAACGTACACAAGCAGCATCTACAGTGCAAACATGCACCAGCATTCAGGATCAATCTAGCACTAATAGCATACATCTGGCTAATCTTTTTAAAACTGGTTTATAATAAAAATTTTTAATGGTGCAAATGTTTTCTCACCTATATATGTTAGAAAGCTTTCATTTTTTGTTTGCTTTCCTTTATTCCCTGAATAATAACAGATCCTTATTGCATACATAACATTTTTCCTTTCATGAAGGTAACTTTCTGGTAAGCAGGATAGTTAAATAACTGCAATAGAAACTGTAAGTGTGACTGAGAACAGACCAAAGCAGGCTGATGTGTTAGCACTGCACAAAAATATTTTTCTTCACGAACAGCAATTTTGTAAGAAGGCTATCAGCACTGGTACACGAACTAAAACTCCTACAGGATCAACAAGGACAGCACTGTCCTTACTTAAAAGAGCAGAAGATGTTAGTCCTTTCCATTTATTAAATGATTCAACATTGCGGTATGCCTGCAACTAATTAGTATGATCAACACAGTGCAGGGCAGGAACAAAAGCAGACCAGCCTCTGAGATGTGCTGATGTAAAAGCACACAGGAGTATACATTTTTAAACCCTGTCCTATAATTTATAACCATTACATACTAATCATTCCTTGATGGAACTTCCATTTGTAAGACTGAATTTAATGTCTTTTCTGATTAGGCCTGTCTCTGGATATTAAAACTGACCACCAGGTTTATTCACCTACTAGCAGTTAAATAACTTACTTTCTTTAAGACTGTCTTTTACTAAAAATTAAAGAAAACAGAAGGTCAGTTACTGACAAGTAAGAATGATACAGATGCACGTAAAAAGAACAAATATGTATGGAAAAAGAGAGAGAAATATAGGAATATTTGCTAAGTCATATACTTACCATTAGCACTGCAAAGTTACTGAAGTGTGTACTCTGAATGGTGGTAATATTGCCTGCAGAACTAATTATGTGGCACCCTTCTCCCCACCAGCCTCCATGTCCATCTAGAAGGTCAAAATCCCAGAAGGCTGCAATGGGGTCTATACCCCGTGCAAAGTGCCTCAACCCTATAGTAAGAGGGCTGGTGAGGTTTCCAAAACTGCACCCATCTGTAAAAGCAACAAACTGAATCAGAGAGATGGAGTGGAAAACCCTTTATTGATGAATGCTGTGTAAAGAGATCAGATACACTAAACTACAGGGAAAAAAGCAATAGACATACTCTTAATGATCGGTCAAAGGTAGTGCTCACATTCAGAAAAGTTTGCAATAGTATTAATAAATCTGAACATTTCAGTCCTATGAAGTGTTCAAATGATCTTACTGTCCTTCACAAAGCAGATTTGTTTTTTGATTTCAGGTTGTTCAGTTACCACCAGTGTTATACTATTATCCATGTAACTGCAGAAACGGCTCAGTTTCATGGTATGATTAATAGCTGAGGCAATTCTGCACTTTGAAAGTCACATTTAAACATTTTAAAAACATTAACAGAAATTAGAGCACTAGTCACTATCAAATAAAATGGATAAAATTGCCTAGCTGAATAATTAATCAAAATAATGACTCACTAGCACATACAATATATCACATTTAGACAAAAGCCCTTAGCAACACCTGGTTTACGTCCATCGTATCAGGAAGTATACTGGTGAGTATTGATACATGCAACAGGGCACTACTCCCACTCCAAAAGCCTTATTTTTATCAGCCTCCAGGATGTTAACATTGAAATTTTCATTGTAAAGAGTAAAACAAGGTTCTTTCCTATAGCACCGTGCTTTAAGAAACAAGCATCTGTAACAACACCGTCAACAAACAGTAGTCCAAAATTTGCATTCTAGTCATACAGCTAGTACATTTCTTTATTTGCAGGATAATTTGAATAAAATCATGCAGATAGAAACAATTGTAAACATTTCTACTAAAGAAAGAGGCTGTTTCCAGCCTCTCAGCATACTGTATACTCTATTCCTCTATTCTCTACATAAGCAAGTACACCGTAGCTTTTAGATTAAAGGAAATAATGCAGAACAAGTCCTCACCTATTTTGGCAAAAACAGCTGGTGTGGCAACCGTCCTACGTTTCCCATCATCTGCAAGATTTGATGAGTTTCCTGTGCTAGGAAAGAGTTTTCCATTCCGAAAGACAATAAACTGTAGCTTGCAAGTGGAGTTATCAACAGATTGCCAGGCTGAAGACTGAGAGAAGACAGACTGTGGCAAATGAACTGAAGCTACTGCTACAGCATTCTGTACAATGAGAAAAAAAAAGCAACATTTAAAATGCAAATCACAACAGGGTTGCTTTCATGATGTTTTAAACTCCTGTACAAGAAATGTATGCTGCCTTCCTTTCCCAACAGACTGGAAGCAACCAAAGAAGCACGAGCTGTAACCATGGGAATAGGATTGGTACAGTGCATATTAAAAGGGAAAACGTTTTGATTGAATGTGAGAGTCTATATGGTCAAGCTCCCTGCTGCAGAGGTGAGAATGGTTCTTACCGTGCCTGCTAGAGGGTCCATCAACACTGCAGATCTGATTTAAAGAGACAACCTCTACCAGGTTTTCTCCTTCACTTAAAACAGAATCAGACAACTTACATTAAAACATTTCTCCAAAAGGGTACTTAAAGAGTAGAAAAATTATTAATACAAAAAATTACATCAGCAGAGAACTGCAAGTGCAGTAAACACCACATTTTATGATTATGTTTTTCTTTCTTCATGTAAGGAAAATGAGTTAACTCTGTGTTTTAGTAATGCAGCATTAAAAAATATTACAAGCACTAATGTAACAGAAGAAAACAAGACAGCACTAGAAGAAAATGAATGAAGACTGTCAGATCACTATAATGGCTTTGAGTTGTGAGTGTGTTAGACACCGTTTTACAAGCAGATAATTCCCTTACAGCAGAGCTATAAAATACACCAAACATTATGTTCTAAGGACTTCACTCATCAAGCATTTTTTTCCTGCCAAAGTAGCAAACTAATCATTAAAGACTGAGATATTTACAAGAAAAAACAAATTATGAGCAATGGGAAAATAAACAGGGAGTGTGTCCTGAGCCTTGAAGTGAAAAGTGTATGTATTTAAAAACAAACAAACTACAAAATGTTCTAATTTGCATTTCCCCCAAGGGCAAAGTATAGCTTCTGTGCACATAATTTACATAGATTATCACACAGTTTACTCATAGCACATGTGCACTACCTCTTCGAGAAGTAAAACAATAATCTTCACAACCATGCAAACAAACATGATATTAATATATATCCATGTGCTGGGAGAAATATACATGTGAAATATAAAAGGTACAACTGAGATTAGCGAACTAAAATGAATATGAGAAGTATCCCGTGACCTCACGATAAATATGGGGGGAAAGCATGAGTAATCTGTGATGTCACTTGGATGCTTAAATAAACACATAAAAGCTTCAGTACAATTTTCTCTTCATTACCGTGCATATTTTGGAAAGGTTTTTGTGATTTTAACGATAAAAATGCCCAAACCCTCTTTTTTTCGAAGTATGTATTCAATCTAGGTGATGACACTTATTAAAAATTCTCAGGAAAAACAGAGCAAATAGCCATAGGACATTTATACATTAGATTTTAAAACTACTATGAAGGCTTTAATTGGAATTAACTGAGCTAAGCATCAAGTACTCGTCCTTAGATTGTTTCCACTGCCTAATTCACTAAAGCTGTCATAATTGGCTTTATCTCACGCTTCTGAAAAAGACATATTTTACTCTATGACACCCTAAAGTATGTGTATATGTTGAACCTCTGATTATTATGTATAGAAGCATGTACAGAAATTTTTAGACGTCATTTGTTAACTGTTGGAGACTTATCTGGAGATGTATGAAGTGTAAGAGGAGTTACAGTGTGATTAACTTTATATTGGATTTTTATTATTATTCTGTGCTGGAAAAAGCAACAACAATGACATTAAATTACACTAATTACTTATTATACACAAAAAGAGAAAGCTAGAAGCATCTGAATAAGCTTATGATAATGAAACCAAGAGCTAAAGGCACTGGGATAAGCAACAATGTGCTATGACTTGACAAAAGCAGTCCAACACAAGCCAGGGTAAAACAACATGTTCATAGCACTTTGGTAAGAGGGAAAATCACCTGATTCATTGTGGTTCTCTAATTCTTCTCCATCGTGATTTACTGATACTGATGGGAAAAAGTAATAGTGCAGGCCAAGCTTGGCTGTGAGACTGGGGAGGGCAGAGAAGGGGCTGTACCCATCTGCAGCACAGAGAGCTGCCATGCAGGTCTGGTGACAGGTTGCACAGCTGGGGAAAGGCCAAGGTGATGTCCATCCCTCACCTCCTCACTATTGTCCTGTCTCTGCCTACACAGAGACCCTTCACTATGTAGCATAAAAGAAAGGAACCTGATCAAGATGCCCTAAATTTTACCCACAGACTAGATCTTAGTTTCACCAGGGCAGAGTCAAACACAATGAAGAAAAGCTGTACACAGCCTACAAATGGATTTATTGCAGACTGATGGCACTGCTCAGGGTGACTGAGTAAATCTCATACACGCAGCAACACAACATCAAATTACTCACATGACAAAAAACCACATTTACAGAAAATTATTTCCTCATTAGACTTCAGGAGAGTGTTTTTCCCTATTTGTCTCCTCAAAATGTACCAAGAATATGAATACCCAAAAAATTAACTATTTAATAATCCTTGCTAAATGATGACTACAGTCATTGCCTGGGAAATAGTTTAATTGGGAATACTGTCCTATGTGTACCTGTTTGAAACAATTTGAATGAAGGCAGTCTGGTGGAGCGAAGGGCAAAGGGGCAGGACTGTTCCTTGACTGGACAAATGTACACATAAAGTCAAAATACTCACTGCACATCAAATATTTACTTTACATAGAAATTCCTCAAAATTAAACATCAAACTGTTTGCTACAGCAACATGCCTGCCAACAAGCTCCTGTGCTAGGATATTAATGAAAAATGCACACATTGAGAGTGCCCACACACTGACAATGCTGTTTAAAAATATGAATAAATATTTGTGAACAATTCTTATATCTAAGATATGTGTGAATCTTCCTTTCAATAGCATTAGTCATTATTCACATGAGAGGGATGATCGGAGCACTCAGGCAATCCTTGTTATTGTGGCAGAACATGGAGTGGAGGCTCACTTTTGGATTCTGCTAATCTTATGAGTAGTGATGAATGAGTCAGTTCACCACTCTTTCCTTAGTTTCCCTCGCATTTGGTGAAATAAAAATGATGGTATTTCTTTTGCTACCTGAGCCCAGAGATGAAACACAATATGGGAACAGATAATTATTAATACCAGGACAGTGGCATCAAATTTTGAGTGAATGAATGTGCTTCAGATGTTAAAAATCCACATAAATAATCTCATTTAAAAAAAAAATTATTTGGACACCATATCACCATGTCAGAGAAGAACTGACATTTCTGAGCGTGCTGGTGGCAGCATCTGAGAAAGCTGCTCCACCACTAGGAGGGGAGAAAGAGCACTAGAGACAGAACCACCACCAAGTGTCCTGCATGGGAGCTGCAGTTTTGCAATGACACAGGTCAGCACTGGCATCTCATGTGTTCCCTGGAAAAGCTTACAGTCTGTGTCAGCAATTTACTAGCCAGGATTTAGACATTCTGTAAGCGTTTTCAAAACGGAATGTCAATAATCCCTTCATGGCTCCATTTCACTTTTAGTCCTATTAACTGGATTGTACTGGCATTCATTAGAACAAGGAAATCCTGAACATACTGAGGATTTTTCTGAGGAATATTTTTCTACCGGAAAATACCAGTGTTTTAAAATGAAAGCTATCCACAGAAATCCACCCATTTGTGCACAAATATGACAGAAATTATGCAAGTTTCAAAAGCTCCCGGTTATCTATCTTCCATGTCATCTTCCCAGATATTAAAAAAATCTGCTGTCTGACCTGCAGCCAGGGAAAGAGGGCTTATCAGCATTATACCAGCTCTGAGGATTTTCTGAGGGTTTCTAGGACTCGTGGCTCCCAAGACTTCTGGGAACTTGGGAAATTTTCCAAAAAGTCAAGCGAAAGGTTGTTTTAAAAACTCTGAATCATAATTTGGAAAGTACAGTTTTGTACATATGTTTGAAGTTTCATTTTTTATTTTCATTTCAGAGCTATTTTTCGTGTGTGTGTGTGGAATTTTTCAAAATATCTGATGAACAGAAACAGCACAAATAAATCCAGCTGGATCCCAAAAGTTTTAAATGTGAATGGAAAACCACAAGAAATGGTCCTTAGGATATTGAGAGCTACAGACTCTTGACATTTTGCAGCTCATGCATGTGTGACCCTTATTAAAAATGTTTTAAGGGAAAAATGAAAGATTTAAAGTGAAGTTTTTTCCCGAGGCAATTTTATTCTGGTCAGCAGTCCATTCCTTATAATCAATGCTAGCATTTACAAAGGAGTTTTTAAGTGTTTAGGAAAGACAGCCTCTTGCCTTAGGTGCCTTTGTGATATGCTGGACCTTTTCAGTAGCTCTTCCTTGCATATGCTTTGATACCAGATTGATTTTGAGTTCAAGTACAGTTTTTCTGTTTGAGATAAAATGTATTTCATAGGAAAGCATCCAATTTTGAGTCTTCAGAGTAGTCATAAGTTATATTTTTCCAGTCAGCAATTTCTTTAACTTAAAAAACAGCACCTTAACAAGAGGTCAGAACAAAACTGGAGGGAAAAACAGTAAGTGTAAATAAAATCACCTGAATGCCTGCCTGGCAGAGAACTGGGAAAGCAGCTCCACTGCTTACAGATTTTAAAGAATCTGATGAGGTGCTTTATATATTAAGGTGCAAGACACCATATATTATATTGTTAAAGGTACAAGGGTGTTGCCAAAATAGGTACAAGCTGTATAAAGTTATAGTAACAGTAAACAAAAAGTAGAAACTAAGCTCTATGACCAATAGCCTATATTACCAATTATGTACTGACTGAGTTAACACTGTGACCTTCATAATGAAATCAAGAAAATAAATTATTTATAAATATACAATAGATTTTATTTAGGTCCTTAAGCAAGACAGCAGCTCCTTAGAAGCAACCATAAACTTCAGTTTAGAGTTAATGTTAAAGGTTTGGTGGTTAACAACAAAAAAGTAACAAAACAAAACAAAACAAAAAAAAAAAAAGAAAAATTGCTTTTTCAGCTGTCTCTCTTCGTAGATCCTTAAATAATATTCCTTTGGAATTATGTCAGCACATGATGTATGAGATAAGAACAGGCATTTGGACTAGTGTTGTGAGGCTTTAAGCGGACTGCACATGAGTACTGATCTCTTTCTCAACAAAAACCTCCCAAATTTTAGACTATCCAGGAAAATGCCAAATAAAGATTCGTCAGGAAATACAATGTAAGAACAAGGATTAAGATCCACATTTGTAAATGATGTATTGCTGATAATTTGTTAGTATACTTTTCGTGTGTTCCAAAATTCCACATCAGCAATCCTATTTTAATATTTCCAAGTTTTACCCAAGTTTTCACCTTTTATGATAATGTATTTTTTGCCCAAATGTTGACAACAGAAAAGACACTGCAAAGCTCAACAAAAATCAATAATGAACATTATATCAACTAAATTTTATATAAGAAAAAGATAATAATTAACATTATAACAAAATTGTGTCTATATTTAATTCAAGTTTTTATTTAAGGATCTTTCTAGATTTTTCAGACAGCACTATATGACTGCTTCAACTCAGGATTCCCTACTGCAAGTCAAGCAGTCTGCAACAGACTTGCCATAATGAAGAAAGTTATGGCAGAGTATGCATAAAATTGGTCTTCCTGGGAATTTAAGAATTCTTAAGGGTAGCTTATGAGTTTCCAACTGGAATTTAAAGGATTTTTTGAGGGTATACCCTTGATGTCTTAAAGGATTTTGGACACACCCCAAAATTCACACTGTAACTTTCCGTTGTTTTCCTCTGGTCCTACAGAGACTCACTGTAGTTTCATTTTTAAAAAGGATGGCTTCTGGCAGTGCGCTCTACAGGAAGACTCACCCTCTCAGGAGTTTGGTTCACTGGGCCCTTCAGGGATGCATTAGCTCCTAGAAATACTACATTTTCCTCTAAGCAGCTTGGGATGAAGGAGTAGTTTGCCTTTTTATTTAGAAACTCAGCTCATCTTCAGGCATTAAATATGTGAGATCTTTCTGGAAAGATGATAAGCATATTCGATTTTATTATTACATTGATTAGACTGTGGTTTTAATTGTCGCAGATGCACTCTGAAGATGGGATAGGCATATGCTAAATTGTTAGAATTTTAAAATATAAAGTCAGAATAAATAAACTTGTGAGCTGTCTGGGTGTAACATTTAGCTACATAATCATAAAATTACCATCGTGGATCTTAGGAATGGCATCATAATTACACAGAATGCCTAACTAACCAAATACCTTTCCAGTTCATTGACCTCTGAATTCAATTATACCTAAGTATTACCAGTTTAGAAGAAGGAATCATGTGAATTCTAGTTTTAGTATACTGGCATACATGAGTTTTTTTGCCGTGACCACTTTTAGTTTTGGACTAGGTGGATGTAGGCCTCATAACAGTCTTAATTCCTACATGGTCCATAGCTTAGTAATTATCATACATAAGAAATTATTAGGAATGGGAACGAAGAATATTTCCCACTGCTCAGACATAGTGTTAACAAAGATTTTTCTACAGCTGGAGAAACACAATTTGATTAAAAGGAGAAGGGATATTAGGTGGCTTATATGCATAAAACCCCCACTCTGTATTAAGTGAAATTCATATTCATTTTAATACAGAACAGCACATACCATTACTGATTTTATGATTTTTCTAAAGTCTTAGATAATTTTTACATATCCATTTAGTGAATATGAGTACACAGTGATGCAACCATTAGGTAATACAGTAATTCAAAATGACTGAATATTGCAACTATTTAATCATACTAGATGATAGGATTTCTAATTTCACTGATGTGGTATTCACACTTACTTAAGATAGATAAATATAAAGTTAATTTAGAAACATAAATGAGAATGTAGTGAAAAAGTTTAATTCACAAATTTTTAATAAACTATTCTAATATAACTTTTCTGAGGCAAAGTGAGATTCTACATTACATATAATGTACAGAAGTCCAAGTATTAAGGATTTTTTCTGGTGCTGCCTGTTCATAAAGATGACTGCAATGAAATGCTGACATTGCTGCTTGCTGACTACTGAAACATTGCCCCTGTCTGATAGTGGAGGAAAGCTGAAACTGCTGAAAATAATTTTAGCAATTTAGGTCTTTTAGGAAGTGAATTTAAAAGTTCCATACCATGAAATGACTCAGTATTCTGCAGATTTTAAATGATGGCTGCACTTCAAATACAATGTTCAGGTTTGGGCCCCTCTCTACATGAAAGACATTGAGGTGCTGGAGCCTGTCCAGGGAAGGGCAACGAAGCTGGTAAAGGGTCTGGACCATAAGTCCTGTGAGGAGCAGCTGAGGGAACTGGGGATGTGTAGCCTGGAGGAGGCTGAGGGGAGACCTGATCACTCTCTACAGCTACCTGAAAGGAGATTGCAGAGATCTGGGTGTTGGTCTCTTCTCCCAAATAACCAGCAATAGGACAAGAGGAAACAGCCTCAAGTTGCCACAGGGGAGGTTTAGATTGGATATTAGGAAAAATTTCTTCACTGTAAGTGGTGCCAGGCATTGGAACGGGCTGCCCAGGGAAGTGGTGGAGTTTTATTTCTAAGAGCTGACTGAATTAAAATCTTAATCCTCTAGTAAATCAAGTTTCGTAGCTCAGCTGCCATGAAACAGTGATGACATTCTTCTGGTTAAGATTTTAAAATACTAAAATACATTATTAGTTCTTGTCATCCGTCATCACTACATGAGAACTCCACTGTCATGCAGTTTATTGCTCTCAGTCAAGCATGCACCTTTGAGTTGAGATGCCAAAGAAGGTGACTTAAGACTTCTTACATAGTGTATGAACCCAACCGAGATCTGAACTAACCCCAGGAGGAGCATCCCCTCGTTCCCATTCAGTGACTGTTGAGAATATAATACAATAGATTTCCTATAAAATAGATTCCTTTAAATACTCAGATAGGCACTAAACCTAACTAAAGTTAGGGGATGAAACTCATATAGTAATGAAGACTGAGAAATAAGAACTTATATCAGTCTTCATTTCTTAGATCAAACAAAAGGAATAACAATCATCTTAATTCTTCCTATTGCAAGGATGCTTTCAGTTTGCAATGTACTACAGGAGCGGATGGGAGAGCATAGCCTTTTTGTTTGCTCATGGCTTTTGAATTAATACAAGTTTTCAAGTATTAGTGCTGCAGGGCCTGTACACTGAAAAAGCAACAGCAACATGTTCATTAAAAATAGCGGTCTATACGCCATGAAGTGTTCACTTTTAAAATCTTGTAAATTAGTTATATAAGCAGCAAATTTGCAATTTAATCAGTAGAAAATGAATTGTTTTACATTGTTATATGTAAGCGTTCACAACGGTATGAATATTTTTTGTCTTCCCCTCTTGCTCTACTGATTTTCTAAGCTTTTTCAGTAAAGGTCAATTCTTTTGGCATCAGTATATTTAATGTGTTCACAAATTTGTACCAAAGGCCTTTATTCTAAAGGGCTTCATTTTATCAGTCAGACACATCAACAGTGTGTATAATTCTGACTTTTCAAGGGCTTCCACTGCCAAATTTGACTGATTTTTTTCTTTGTTCAAGTGTGTTATCATTCTTGCTGAATCACTTCCAGTCTCCTATTAAACTGATATGCCTTTATTTTAGGCAGTAGCAATGTTCATTTTCTAACATAAAAACTTAATATGTTCACCATTTCACTATCTTTCTCTTCTGGACTCCCCAGCTTTACTTTCTGCATTAAATAGGATGGAAGTACTTTGCTGAACCCTGCACATACATTTCTGGACTCTTACTACTGCTACTACAGATGCCTATACAAGTACCTGAGTGTATGAATTAATTATTTAGGAGTGAGGATCTGAAAGAAACGTGCTCAAGGAGGCAAAGAGAAAGAAAATCAATACACAAAAAAATTGAGACGCTTATGCCAACTGAAGGACTAACATCATGTACAAAGTTAATAACTAACATTATTAGCTGAAAGACAGTGTATTTGAGAAAAACTGGCAGAGTCCCAGATTATCTATCTCAGCAATGAGAAAGACTTAGGCTTTTTTAATCATCAGGAATTCTAAGTCCTGGAAGCTCCATCTATCTACAGTGATATGAAAACACTGCTGCCAAGGGCACAGACTCTACTAAAAACTGTATTCCCATTTTAATCTGACTATTGTCTAACATAAGGAAGAAGTATTTTTGTAGCATGTATGAGGGCCTAGATAAAACTAGAAAAGACTAATTTAGCAAACTAACAAATGGATTTTGATACTACTTCCCCAACTACACCTAGGCTTATTTTGTTTTTGTTTTTTTTTTTCTTTCATAAAGGACATCTTACCTGAGAAGCAAAGGTCTTCTCTTGAAAACATCATTAAGTAAAAGTCTTAACTTTAACAAAATGAATTAACTTCAGTTAATGTCCTATTTTATTTCATATGTAAACACAAAAATAAAAATTGATTTGCTACTTTGTGCTATTCTGCCATTCTAAATTTTAATATTCCCACATTACTTCAACAGCTCTACATTAAAAACACAGTGACCAACACATTAGTGAGGAAACAAAACTGTGTTCACTAGTTATAAGTATCTTATAGTTTGTTTTTTAATTTTATTGTCTTCTTGGGACTCACTGAGGGTCACACCAAAAGCATGTATGCTGTATAGCTTGGTATCCTCTAGCTTTTTAGATTTTTTTTTTTTTAATGTCTCTGTTCAGAAGCAATAAGCCAAAAATGATGCAGTCTGCATGTCTGAACAACAGCATTTTCTTGCTTTGTAACCTTGACATGGAGAATGCAAGATACTTATACTTGCTAAGCCATGGTCTATTCAGCATCATTGTGTTAGCATTACTCACCAAGTGGAATTAAAAACTGCACTACAGTTACCATGACAACCAGCTGTCTCCCACATACAGCATCAGTTTGAATTTGTGCAGACCATTTCTAACAATGATTTAAGTCAACAAATTCAGTATTACCCTAAGGTAAAAATCTGGTTTAAGAACAAATAAATATTTTCTGTTTCATAGTATTACTTAGCTCAACACATTAATTCCCAGTATGACCTGGGAGATCTTCAGAGAGCTGCAATGTCTTTTTTTTAGAAATTGAAGGTGAATGGTAATCTTCTGGTCAGTATACAGTTGAGGACCACTGAAATTCTTGACCCAATGAACATGTAAGAAGCATATGGAGATGAGAAGGCATAACATTCATAGGAGAATGTGTGGGGAAAATACATTAGAATACTTACTTTATAATTTTCCAAAATTTACACTTGAATGATGCTGTTGATTACCTTGGGTAGTATCACTAACATCATCAGTACATGCCTACTATACAGATTATTGCCAGAAAATAAAAGTGTAATCCACATTCATCCAAAAGTATCAGACAGCAATTCTCCATTGGGAAAATAATCCAAAACTTGGAATATAATTTCTGGGCCAGGAAATTCTGAAACAAGTTCCTTTTCTAGCAAACTTGCAGGGTTTTGTTTTGTTGTTAATAACCAATTCACATGCAAAGAGAAGCCCCAGTTGTTTTTGAAACAGCTGAGCTATAAAGGAGAAAGGGAATAGGAGTATATAAAATTTACAGTGTCTAGTGAAACATCATAAATTGCATGTCTGGTCATCAGTATGAAGGAGCCACCTGGCAGTTTTCAGATCCTTGTGATCACCAATCATGCTTTCAGTAGAGAACAGTCAGTTTTGATTGTCACTGCATAAACACATAATGCATGGTTTAGTGGTGGACTTGGCAGTGTTAGGTTAATGGTTGGACTTGATGATCTTAAAGGTCTTTTCCAACGTAAAGGATTCTATCATTTTAATGGCAGTGATGGCCAGGTCTGCTGGCAGAACACTAGAATACATTGTTATGAGAAGGGGGAAAACAAGAAACTCCATAACAACATAAAAAACATATTAATTGTGCATTTGTATACTGAGTGTGGGGAGACAGGGAAAACTAAATGTTGTAAAAGTAATGGTGAAGCTATTAAAATGTAATTTATGGTCAAACTAAAGGTAATAAATTAATAACAGTATTTTTAATATAAGACACTAAAATAGTCAAAGACAGAAGAAGATAGTCTATATTTACTAAAGAAACTTCTAATGTTAAATACTTAAGTATGTACATATTAATGATACATCCTACACTCACTCATTTTTCTGGAAGCAAGTGCCACAACTAAACATTACTGCAGATTTCCCATCTGGTATCTGATACAGCATTTGTTGCATCGCAAAACTTATAAACATGTCAGAAAAGAAAACTGGACAGGTAAGTGGAATGTATTTAAAATTAAAACACTCAGAGGCTATAAGGAATTTGATGCTAATATAAGTAGTTTTAATCTGTGATTGAGAGTTATTGAATTCAACTCTGAGGAAAATATATAATAACAAAAAGTTTTAGTTTGAATATAATGTTTTCAGGATTAAATAATTTAATTTATATTGGAATGCTAGTCAGAGGACAAAGACAGAAAAATAAGTCTAATCATAGAATCATATCTAAAAGATTGAGGAAAGAAGTAGCACAGAAATGCATTCAGTCCTGGATCACTGTGGACACATTTGTTATCAGTGACAGGCAATGTGAAATCAAGCACGAACTGAAATCAAACCCTTCTTTAAGGTTACACTAAACTGAACTGACAGGAACACTACATGCAAGAAAGAAAAATAAATGGATTTCTATATAGCACTTCGATCTTCAACAATGGGAGTGCATAATGTTTAAATGTAAAACCAGAAGAATTCAAGGCAGAAAAGAGGTAGAAAGCAAGAGAAGGAATAAAATATAACCTGGGGCTCCAAATCCACAAACCCAGACAGGAAGAAGTTTTTTCTAGCAAAAAGGCTGCACAGTCAAAGGTAAATGACAACAGAAAAACAAATATGATTGTTACTGGAATTTAACAGATCTGTAACAATCCATTAACTCCCAGATTGAGCTGCAACGTAATATCATAAAATAAAATACAAATTAAAAGTAAATCCAGACGACAATATAGGCAAATGTGAATAATTTTGCCCTGAGGCTGAGTCTACACCCCTGTGTCAGATGTCTTAATGGGCTTAAAGTAGCATTGCTAACAATTGATGGATGTTTTCTTGTTACATTTTAGAAAAGTATTGACACAGCCATTAAAAAATGTTGTAAATTTATTCTAAAGTTAGAGAAAAGGTCTTTCAGATAGCGATTTAAAAAATAGGAAAAAGCCCAACCCTAGTCTCACTACTGCATTCATCTAAAATAAGACTCACCAAAATTTTTGAATAAGCTTGCCTGATGCATGCTTCTTGAGTACAGCAGACTTATGGGTATGTTTGTATTAACATTTTAATTTAGATTTGGAACCCCAGTCTGATATTCAGATATTTTTTTCATCATATCACATTCTGAATGCCACTTTTCAGACAAAGTTCCTGATCTCTACTGTCATGCTTTCACAGAAAGTACTCTCACAGTGCACAATGTGGATTCCATTTGGATGAAACAGTCACAAAACGTAACAGATGAGTTACACAGCACCAGACTAGAACTGATCTGGAACAAACACCCTCAAATACATATAATGTTCATGTTGGATTCTCACTTGGATTCTCTGTTTTGCTCCACAGATTTGCATCTATTGCACTGCACTACTTACTAAGGTAGGATTAAACAATTCTCACTTTTTACAGATTCCTTCTTCCATTCTGTGAGTCTGGTCTCTCCTGGTTCTCTTATTATTAAGAGTAGTTGATATCTGTCTTCTGCTAAGCCTCAAAGCCAGCTAAAACCTCGCCCTTGTTCTTCCCTACACCACAGTCCTCTTCTTTTTCTCCTTTTTCTACAGCTGTGGATAGCTCTGCAATCACCACTATCACTTCAACCTCCACATACAACAGCTAGAACTTCTATAGATTCATTGTGGCTTATAACAGGTAATGTCTCCTGTTGTTTCATTCAAGGACAACTAACTGAACTGGAATTGAATGGCTTTTTCAAATCAGAGGGAGTCAACAAATCTAAACTAAGATGGAAAGCATCTCTAGACATTAATCTCTACTACTATATCTCCTGTTATAGATCTCAATCAGGCAATTAAATCCTATTGAAAAAGACAACAGAAGAAAAAAACATGGAGAGACAGGAAATGAGAAACGTGTGGCTCCTCAGATGATACAGGGAGAGCTGATCTGATCTGCAGTGAGAATGACTTTTTCAGAATAACAGTACTCTCACACAAAATCTTGTACTTTACATATTCAGGTAACTCGTACAATACCAGCTTATATAAAAAAACTGCCTTCCTGAACTCCTGTTTAAGCTCACATTTCAGAACAAATTCAAACCACTTCTGTGGGGCTCTGACGTTAAGCAAGCATGTTGTACCTGCTATGCTTAGCTTTAGATGGGACAACCCAAATGGGGGAAGGGAAAACACACGCCACTCTCCAGAATTAAAATCATGGTGTGGCTTTAAGATATATGAAAGATAGCATTTGAAAAGGCCAGGTTAAATGCTACAGCAAAACTCCAAAACCAGCTTCACTGTGTTATTCCTCACTCAGATCTGCAAAAAGCAAGAAAACCAAGAAAAATGTATCCCCTTTCCTCAGAATACGTAATTCCATAAGAAGGAAGTAACATGAATGATATGGAGAGGAAAGCTAATGCTTGATAGGCCAGCAGTTTTTCACCTTGTGGGAAAGTTCTAGGTTTGTTTCTGAGGCCCAAACACACACCAGCAAGCCTTACTACCCCAAAGGATGAAAAGACTTGCAATTGAGATTTTGTCTTCTCTTTATTCCCACTCCTATTGCTGTGGCAGTTTCAGCAAGCAGAGATTTGAATAACCCTCTTTTATTCACAGAGGCTGACATTTCCTCTCCAAATATAAATATTCTAAGAAAAATATATTGCTATTTTAATTGTTGATTAACTGCTGAAGGCAGACAGAGCGCCTCAAATCTAGTCAGTCTCATAGTCCTTAAAAACACTAAGCTTTTTAATGTTTTCAAGTATGTATTTATTTGGTCACACTTTAATCTAATCCTGAAATGTATTTTCATCTGAAGCAAGGGAATGGCAATAATATAAAAATGCACATTTTCAAAGAAGTTGTGAAGTCTGGCTAGTTAGTAGATTGAATCAATGAAGTGAGTAAAACAAAAATGCTTATTTTATTCTGACCAGTTAACCTCAGACACACATAGGGGAATTGATAAAAATTTCAATTGGCACTTCCACTCATACAGAGAAAATAAGATTTTCTGTTATGGAGATAATAAAATTTGGATATTTTTAAGACTTGGCTGACTGAAGCAATTAAGCCAATGCAAACTTTGTGTTTTAGATAGGTGAGTACATAATGAACTGAGAGATCCTGAGAGAAGTCCATAATTACCTAGAGGTGGAGAGAAGTGGACAGTAAAACTGAGTCTGCAGGCAAGAACAGTTGTATGTACCAATTCAAATATCCAAGGCAAAACTTTTGCATTTATTATCTTTGCGTATTTCACTGATGGTTTAGAACAGAATGTTATAAGGGCCTACAAAAGGTTTTAAAGTGTGTCCTGTTTTGTTTTTTTTTTTTTTTTTCTTACTGAGGCTTCTATATCCTTTTTTAATTCATGATTTTAAGAAAACAAATCACAATTTGTCCCCTTTTCAAAACCTTAATCAGTCTTTACAATCTAGTATTGCACACAATGCTCTTCTCTACTTAACACATTTACTAATATTACTGTTGGCTGACATAAAATCCCCACCATGGTGTAAAACACTTGTTTTGGTGCAGCCCAAAGACACTTGCTGCATGGCTTGCTACCTTGCAGTGATCCTCTCCAAATAAGGCTGCTGCAACAAATGAAGATGAATGAGGAATTCCATCCATCTCTCATTTTCGTCAAATACATTTTCTCTTTTTCTTCCTCTGAAATAATGTCAGACATATCTGCAATACTACAGCTGTGTACTCGGGTTCTCATTCTGAAGCACAAAAAAGTATTAATATCTAAGATCTTTACTTTTTATGAAAGGAGAGAAAGTGTCAAAGCAGTGAAAATGTTTTATGAAATCTGTGGTCTGGTTATCCAATGGGACAAGCACCCACCACTGCCTTTCTGCAATGATTCAGTGCAAACCTAACATCTGTCTACCGGGCAACAAACTAATATTTTAGACATGAAAGAGTGCGTCATGGTATTCGGGCCTACAGAATTTATGAATCAGTGTGCTTATCATTAATATAATTACTACAGTATTCTGAGTTATTTAATTACATATCTTGAAAAAGATTCATCTTTTCACATTCTTAAATATATACATGAATAATATGATTGTTTCTACTTAGATTGATTTCCATAATTATATTTGATAAGTGTATAGGTACAATTCATACTAATACTTAATTGTATAGTGCTTACTGCAATAATTTTCTGACATCTGCAGTAAACTTTATGATTTCTTTTCAGACAGTATTTATTCCTTGGAAACAATTCAATGAATAAAACAATTGGTTATGAAGCTAACAGAGTATTATTTAAGAATAGACTTCTTTACCTGAAACTTAAAAAAATGTTACATGTAAAGTCCAATCTATCTCTTTAGAATGCAGATAAGTAAACAATTGTATAAAACAGCATATTAAGTATGAAATGGAAAGTTAAACAATAAAAAACCTGGAAAGAGACATTTTTTTAAATTGTAAAAGAATTTCTTAGCATAGCTGAAAAACTACTTTTTCATACACTCAATTAAAAAAGCAAAAGAAAGATCCTGTATATAGAAGACGTGCAACATTCATTTTACAGTAACTTGGTCCCCTGCTGAAAGCATAGTCAAATAATACAGCTGGATTGCACCAAGCAAAAGCTTCAGCTAGACTTAAGTTTGGCAGACACTGATTCACAAAAACTTTAATTTTGCAGTTTGCTGTGTACCACACATCTTTTTTCTTGGGTGTGAAGGAGAGTTAGCAGTTTCACACTGTGAACATTAATTATCACTTGCCTGTATATCTTGTGGAAATAACGTAATCTAACAAAATGAACAGAATGCGTGCAAGTGAATATGTGCACATTGTTTTAAAGAAAGAGAAAACATGTACTGCTTAGTCAGGAAATACTGATAAATGGCACCTATATAATACTAACAGTTCAAGAAAGAATGTGACATCATCAGCCACTGAAATCTACGCTGCTATGATAATTCACAGCACTTAAGGATTTGTTGCAGTCTCTTTTTTGTTTTTCAGTAAACATATGGGAGTTTGTAAAAATATTGCATGATTTCAAATCCCTACTCTGTATCTCCACTTGCTGTAATTTTCAGCAACAAGTAGGATCACTTATCCTAAATATTGAGGGTCTTTCCAGCTTAATCAATGAGAAACTTCCACTGGTATTGAAAGAGGCAGAAGCACTGAGCGTAGGCCAAAGTTTGTGTAAGATAGAATCATTTATTGTTGAAACCCAAATTTCTTTACTTTGGCAAAACAGTGATGGAGAGGATGGCTACATGGATTATGACAGGCTAGAGAATAGATTTATTATAGATGTTTCAATCCAGAAGAACCTGCAGCGTGCATCTTTTTGCTCGCATGGTAAATGACCAATTGATTTTCTTGTCTCTATTCAGCAGTAAATAACTTCACCTACATCACAAGGTAAGGCAGACATCCAGAAAGTCATGGTTTTGTGCACATATTTGTATTTACCCCATAGTAACAAAGTGGCCGAGTTACACCATGAACTGTTGAAACAAATCAGAAGTGCAGGCTTCCACTCAGTACTGCAGTGGGGCACAGCTCGTATCTGATGATACAAAATAAACTTGCCTTTGAAATTGTTTTTCCACAGATCGAAAAAGGATGTCATTTTCATGCAGATACCTTCTATCTTATTTGATATACACATCGGCTCTGCTGGCCTTTCTACTGTCATTACATCAACTGATTGCAGACCACGCCAACATATATCCAGTATTACAGAGGTTCAGCTCCTCTGTGAGCTCCTAAGCACCCATCCTTTAGCTCCCACAAGTTAAACAACTGGAATTCATAAACATACCCAAAAATAAATAGAAAAAACAAAGTCACCCCACATTCTGAATCTAGCAACAAATTATACAGTTTACTAGCTCTTTAACAATGGACCAGTTAAAAGGAAAACCTGCTCCTTACTTATATATGGTCTCACAATATTCTGATTTTCTGAAAACATGGATAAAATGATCACCATTCTCATAGGAATACACAATATTGAAGCTTAAAATCATGGGGTAGATAGCAGAGAAGAATTTTGCCCACTGCTCTGACAGAGTATTTAATGTGTTGCACAGAGGATTATATCACAAGAGATAAAAGAGAGGGATCATCTCTATGGAAACACTATGGTCTACTTCATCAGTAACGGATAGCTCAGAAATGAACTATCCAAATGTTACAAGGCAGTCCAGTAATATAATGATTTGAAACTAGTGCCTACATAACCCAACTGGAACTATAAAATGGTTCACACAGATTGCATGGGAGATTTTACCAGCCATAACCACCAAAGAGGTGATTAAACCTTTAATTGTTCTTTGGTCCTACAGTGCATAAAGTCCCCAAAGTTCTTTTCATTACATACTATCTATATTGAATCAGAAGTAAACTGTCATAACATAATTTTCGACATATGTCTTAATTTTACACAGTACAGACCTAGCAACTGACCAGCTAATTTCAGCTTTAAATTATGAGTATGTAGAATAAAATTCCACTCAAAAAAAACCCCAAAACAGGGCTATGCTAAAATGGCATTGTTTTAATCAACAGCATGACTATTAATCATGTTTATTCAGGATGCAATTTCTTAGCTTGGGACCAAGGCATTATTTCTGATTTATTATTTTCATCAGCCCAGATATAACATAGGAAAAGACTGGCTTCTGCCTCTCCTTGTGCATCACCAGACTTATACTGTAGTATCCAATCAGTTGAAACTACAAAAATCCCATTTAAGACAGCAGTGTCAGTAGCAGCCTAAGTTGTGCTGTTAAAAAAAAATTAGGTTTTGATTTAAATATACAAACTCATACTTTAAAGTATTTCAGAACTGGTAATGGCTTAGTTCAGAAAAAAAACTTTAATCATTGGTACAGCTTCAAAGAGCTATACAGGAACACATTAACTGGTCCTTATTTTTATAAGGAATAGCTAAAATATCTGAAGATTGGGATGAGTTAAAACAGCAGAACTGGAAAAAGGACACCCAGAAGGCAGAAGCTGTTCTAGGCCAAGTTCATAGAGGAAATGAGAGCTAGGAATAGACAAAGTATATTCAATTACATTCTTTTACTGAATTAATTTTGGTCTTGTCCCCCATCTCTCTTCCATCTCTCTGCTGCACTCAGTGATAGGTTCTATAACTGATACACTGCATACTGATTTTATAGCTGCCAGCAAAGATAGTGATTATAATGTGCACAATTATCCTAAATCTCAAATCCAAGATTTAGCACAACTAAATTTTACTTTAAATGTTAACTACATTATTCTCTTTCTTTTTAACTACATCAAACATTTTTACAGGTCTGCAGCTTAGGGATAATGCTACTTTGGCATAAAGAACATTATAATTATGTCTCTTTCTTGTATTTGTGTGGTGCATTTAAGGTCTAACAAATCTATGTAACAATAGATTTTACTAAAAGAAGCATAGAAGCAGAAATCCTGGATACACTGTTGTTCATGTAAACATGAATTTTACTTTGACTTCAGTGAGACTAGTATTTCATCCATTCTTCTGTTTCCCAAGGTTTAAGAATATGATTGCATCATCAGCTTTCTTCCAGTGTGGGTTCAAAACCAAATACTTCATGTTTCCATTTTTAATTATAAGTGAGAAACATCTTTATTGTGTTCAACGACAATTTGGTGTGAAGGTATTGGGAAATTATTCATTTTTATGTAAAATAAAATTTTTTTTCTCAAGAAATTTGAATGCCTGTCTTTATTGAGGGTCTGATGAAAGGTAACCTTGATCTGTCTCTATCTCAACACTGTTTTAATCTCTTACACTATTTATTGCAGGCTACGTATGGATTTTAGGTCTGAAATTAACGTGAAAAACCAGATTTTTTTATAAAAGCTGCAAATAAATAGACTGTACCTTGGAGAAAATGATCCTGCTTGTAAACTGTCAATCTGAAAAGCAAATTTTAAGTTGTGAAGTGTTCATTTTCTAGGAATTTATAGGGAATTTTAAAAAAATAATTTATGAAATTCAAGATCAGGAAAACAACAGCAGTGTGAAAAATCATGTTCAGTCTTCCATCAAACCTAGTAATTAGCCCAAGAAATAAATACAGCATTTCTTAAGAAAAATCAGAATGCTGACACAAAGTTAATAGTAGAAAAATCACAGAGAGAGCTATTTTCTGTTACATATGTGATCAGTACTTGGTAGCCGTTAATTATGATGAAGCATGGTTCAAATGCATATTTGAAGAAGTCAAATTGCTCACATTTTAACTGGAAAATTTTTGACAAAAATTAAAGTCTGACCTGCAGTTCACTATTTTTATGAGAAAATCTAAACTGATGGGCTATACACATGGTTTTCTGGTACTTAAAAATTCAAAACTCTGTTGAATCAAATTCAGCTCATGAGTTCTTTGTGAACTGCGGTTTGACTTTGCATCAGTTTGCCCATCGCATTTACATCATGCCAAATTAGTGGGCATATACTGGATTCAAAGACTTGCAGATGCAGATTTAGACCTGTATACTATGATTTTGAATTTGTCCAATAAGCTGTATGAAATAACTAGTAAGTTGTTGGCAACTGGTACTTTCTAGGGTACCAATTTCACTACATGTCAGTCAGAAAGAATCACTTGATATGATATGCCACTGAGTACTGACTGGTCTGCACAACTCTGGCATTCAGCATTGTTAGCACTTTTCCAAGTGCAAGAAAGCTGCAGGCCTTAAAAGTTGTGCAGAAGTAGCAATATCAAACTTTTCAAAGCTTAAGCGAAGATGGAGCCTTTCACACTTTGAAAAAATCACATGCTATATATATATCTCTCTCTCTCCTTAGAAGACCAATAATTGATTAAAAAAATATTCTAGCCTATCTGTGCCAAAAAATGTGACTCTGACCTCAGTCAGCATTTGTTAAACAAAGACCAACTACTCCGACGTGTACTGTGTGCAAGCCATTGGGCAGGAGGACTACAAGATTAACTCTACTGGATTCAGAAGTTTAAAAGAATAAAAAGCTAAAAAGAATTTGGCATTTTGTAGATAATTAAACCACAACCAGTACCCAAACCTGTCTTAAAGCATATGAAGGCTAATTATGCTCATTCCTAAGAAGCCAAAATGTATGTATTTGAAATGGATTTAAGTGTATAGATCTGATAATAACAGTGCTGTTTAATATATATGTGTTGCATTACAAGTGCCTTAAAGCATCACTAGCATACTTCCATCAAAGAAAAGATTATCTTATTTGTGTGTGGTGCATTAAAACAATTAATATAATTTTTAGTTCCTTTTTTGTATTTCAGATCTCATTTTGAGGAATAATACTTAATGTTTTTATAATTTAATACAAAATAAATTTCTCACCAAATTAAAGAATGTCATTATAAATATAATTTCCAGTACTCAGCCATCATTTAACAAAGTTTACGAGAGCTAAACAAATTCCATAAATAAATGATTTCAAAAAGAATTTTCCACTCTACACAGTACCAGTAGTTGAAGTTTCTGATCTTGGTTTATTAGCTACTAGAAACAGCAAGCCTGCATCCAGAGGACTTAGTGTTAAAACAACCTTTTCATCTGATATGTGTCTGGCAGATAAAAATGGGCTTGTGTATACTGACATGTCTTTCTCTTTGCACAACATGGTTCTGTGAAAGAGCATGGTATATACATTACACTGGCTTTTAACATACTCCAGTAGCATTTCAGACACTGTTTTAGTAATCTGATGAGTTATAATTTATGCAAGCCTACTGTAGACATTTTTCATCTGCTATTTGGATCATTACGATATTAATAATAATACAGATATTTATTATCTTTGTCATGAAAGATTCTAGAGCAGAAGAAACAATACTAACAACTACAAATATTAAAGAAAAACAAGTTTTACAGGGTTTTTTCAGAATTTATACATAAGGTGAGATGTAGTCTATTAGTTTTTGCTTGGTTAAAGCTTACTTTGGGCATGACAGTGAATAACAGCTTTTGGCATGGCATGGGGCATCTAGGAAAGAACAACCCCTTAAGAACAGCACTAGGACAGAAGAAAAGAAAAATGATACCAAGAATAAAATACAAATCAATCATATAACCAGTTTGAACCAGCATGCAGTGCCTCTGTTAAAGAATAAACGCAAGACAGAGGGACCGTGGTAGATATATGTTTTCCTTTGGATATATTCTAGACTTGAACTATGCTTTGAACTAATTAAAAGGGTTTTAACTCAGAACTGCAAACTAGCTTTGACTTACATAGGATTTGGACAATACATGATCTGTGTGGAAGAAAATTACCTCAGTTTAATGTTGATTGTAACACACGGTTCTCAGCAAGGTAGTGAAACAGAGTAACCCACTGAAACTCAGTAAAAGGTGAGAAGACATACAGCTATAAGTATGGAGACATGGACAGAGGAATTCTTTCCTGAGTGTTTCATGAAATAAAAAACTAGTTTTAACAAATGAATTCTCAAGGTGGGAGGACAACAGCACACTCTGGGAATATGCCAAGTCAGATATTCTGGAAGCTTATGTGCTTCATAGCAAAGTATATGGTTTTGCCAATTTGTTTGTATATTATGCTGAATTTCTGTATGGTTAGGTTGGTGCACCCAATTACTCCCACAGAAGCAATGAAACTACATGTAGCAATTCATCTTATTACAAGAAACTGTATTCATATACCACAGATCATGTCACAATTTCAGAATTATACTCTTTAAAAGCGTTAATAGAGAATAGAAATGGCAGGTGAAACCAAGTGATTTGCTTAGCCAGCAATGCTGAACTTTGTCTTTTAACAAAGGGAGAGTCACAGATCAGAATATCATTTTCAAGCTGTGAATTTTCCTATGGTCTCTTCACTAGTGGAAAACATAGCCAGTGAAATTTTGGAAGTTTTACTTGCTGAATATTTTGGCATTTTAAAAATTCATTTGACTCTCTGTCATGGGAGTCATACTTTTTTCCTTCCTTAAAGATCACCAGAGCTAATGGGACAAAGATGATAAAGATTCATGACAAGATGAAGACAAAGCATTGATGAAAACATCGCTCACATGAGGACAAATGCACAGTTCCGATGTGGAGCCACCAAAGACGATATATTTGTGAAGCACCAAAAAACCAATCTATATCTAGAGCTTTATAATAGCAGTTTTGGTCCTACTCCAAATTTGTAGTGCTCTCAATAAGTAGCTGTTAAAGAAATACATGAAGCACTTCATGATGAAATCTCCTAAACAACTCTGAAAGCACAGAGGGGGAAGACAGAAGCCAAACTTCAGAATTTACATCATCACATTACTGTGTTCAACACTTTCATTGCTACAACAGAATAAAGTGTCCAATTTTTTTCTGGGGTCACGAAATTGGAGAAAAAGGATTAATCTCCTAGCAATGCTTTAAAACCCCCACTTTTATTGCACCAAAGTAGAACTTGCTAGCATGAAATTAGAATGTTGACAAATGACATCATAGTGAATTCATGCAGAAGACTCAGTATAACTGTGGTTAATTAGAAACCCCAGAACTTCTATAAATAATGACTATTAACAACACACATTTAGTTCCAAAGATATGACAGAGCTTTTTTGGGAACTATTAGCATATATATTTTAATACAAGAAGGGGAGTTCGTGCCTTTGATTTCTAGGAGACCTTAATGCAATTTAAGACCCCTTTACAAGATATCTGCATAAGTGTAACAAATCTGACTTCAAGATGCCAGATCTACAGCACTGTGCAGCAGTAGTCATGAGGCTGGATTTGAGAATGGAGTTACAGCTTGTTTTCAGCTTTTACTCATTAGAGCATTTTTGGGGCAAGCATTGTAGGGAGACCTAGCCAAGCTCCTGAGCACTTGGCTAGGCAATGTGCCCACCTGCCTCACCATATTCTGTCTGTCTTTTTGCTGACATTATTAGACTTATATCACAGACAGTGATTCTGGCATTGGCAGTCAGAGTACACATAGAATAACAGTTTGCTTTTACAAATGCAGGATATGGAAATACACACTTAAAATCAGAAATCAGTTGATCTTCCAGCAGAAATATCCCCCAAACATGTTGTCTTGATATTCAAGACAAAAAAAGCACAGATTTAGAAAAAGAAAAAAATAATCCTAAAGATCAGGGAATATCACAAGCTCTGTGCAGGATTCAGACTGAGCAGGATGTACACAGTATAGTGCATGAATGCACACAGAAAATTTGCAAGTGACTATAAAATAATAATAATAATAATAGCATTCTGCTGAGTGAGGCGTATATTCTTTCACTTCACACTACTTTTTACTGGAGAGAATTTGCAACTTGCAGTCTCATATTTAACTAAAGTCATGCAAAGCAATTCACACCCCTGTATCTTGCTGTCTAAAGATAACCACTGGCATCAGTATTTATGCAAACGAAAAAAAAATCAGCCAATTTTAGCCCAGGACTAACTTAATTTAATGCAGTTCATATACTCTGGTAACAAGCACAGCACAAAAAACATTTCCTCACCTGACACAAAAGTAGTCAAATAGGATTGTAAATTTCTATTACAGAACTTTTACATGCCTAATACAAAGGTTTCATTTGAAACCTTGCACATGTCAGAGAGCATAAGCTTATGTCATTATTTGAATTACTGTAGTTGCTCTTACAGTGAAGATAAGGAAGTTCGTATTGCATGTTCTGAAGTTAAATTATTTACGTGGTTTTACAAAATTTTGCAAGATTGGCAAGCATGACCTTGTAAATTGCTTCATATAAATATTAAACTGTCATGAACTCATGGATCTGTCCAGCTTCCCAATGAATTAATTTGCAGTCAGATGCAACAAGAACTGAATGCTGTGGTAAATGTCATAAAAAAAAAATATCTATCGTTAATAAAAGAACGCTTTCCATTCCTATAGTGTATTCTATTCAAACATTTCAAAGTGCTTCATTAACATTTTACATAACCATACAAGGTAGTAATTATCCCTTAATTGTTCGGGTTGTAGAAATGAGTCTCAAAGAATTCAGGTGATTTAAGCATCATTATGTAGAAAATGGTGTGCAGGCAAAAATGCAACAGAGCCTGGCTGTGTAGTAGTCTGAAGACTTACTCAAAAGACCATATTTGTATTTATCTTGTGCCTTGTGTTGAACTAAACAATTGAGATTCTAAAATCTATCTAGCCATAAAGCTCTCTATAGACACCATTCGTACTGCTTTACTATAGATCCCTATCTTTTCCATCTCATTTTTGCGACACTTTGCAGACTCACTATGTCTATGTTCTTGTACTGGACAGCCAAGACCTGGACACAGAGCTCCAGCTCAGGCCTTAGTAGTGCCAAGTAGATCATATGATGCAGGCAGACTGCAGTATCTAGCTGAGGTATTCATGATCTCTCATGCAGTCTAATGATGTTAGTCCTGCTAGAGTTTTGAGCACTCTAAAAATTCTTCTACAAGCCTCCTTAGGGAGATGCCTGACTAGACAACAGAAAATTAAGAGGCAAATGCAACTAATGGTACAAAGAAGCACTAGTATTCAAGCACTAAACTTCTTATAATTTTCACAGAAATGGGCACTGGAATGGGCCCAAGGGCTGTTTCTACTTGAAAGGCTGTAGACAAAACAGTAAAACCCTAATCTTTCAGTCAAGTTGTCATAGTAGAATCACAGGATTTAGTGATATTTCTGTCATTGATCTTTTAAATGATGAAAGTAGATCAAAGACCATCTTCAGTCCCCATAGTCTGGAAACTTGGAATGAACTTGCAATAGCTATCAAAGATGCACTCAGATCTGGAGAGAATGGATGATTATGAATATACTGTATGTAGGTTTTCACTCCAGTTCCAGAAGTCTGAAAACATATTCCCTCATATCTCTTTGCTGTACCTCAATGTCTACCCAATGTTCAGTACTATTTGTCACAGTGTTGTTTAAACAAGAATGTTAAAATATTATGAAATGACAGTTGTATAATTAAAAAATTGCATAATAAATGCAGTGAAAACTGATTTTATTTTTAATAGATATTTGGAATATACAGATATTCGGTGAATGCTGAATATGCTTTCTCATAATTATCTATAACAGGTAACATTTTTCCCCAAAAGGCTTAAAAAACCCAACACACACACACACACACACACACACTTCCCACCCTGCAAAAACCTGTAGTCTGGAAGCCTATGTTTTGATTGAAAAATGATCTCTTTGAATACAGAAATAACTATGAATAGTTCTACTTAAGTCACTAGGTGGTATGGATTTCTAAAAAATGCAGGATGGCCTCTATTGCAAAGGAAATAATACAATATTCTCCAGGATTGAAAAATATTTTTAATAAACTTCTGTAAATAAAAATCCAAGGAAATGGAGAATGGTAGCAGTAAGGATACTCATGCCTCCTATAAAATCAAAGTGCATGCTTTGTATTTACTATCCCAAAAAGAACAGTAACCCAAAATATCCAGATGGGTTCTCATCTGGTGAGGTATGCGACATATTTATTATGTGATGCAGCATATTTGTTATTATTCTTAAACAATACATTTTGTGAGGAGATTTTCACAGACTAACAACATGAAGTAGTATACACGGTATTGCATAGCAAGCCCCCAAACTCTTACTGTTAAAAGAGACCTGTAATTCTCAGGAAGCACTTCAGAGAAAGGTAACAAAGGCAATAAAAAGACAGTCTCTTCACCATAGTAAAAACATACATATTGGTTTCAGAGAGTTTAAATAAAACCACATATAAAAGAGTCCCTTTATGACCTTATAAAGCAGATGTTTACACTTCAAAGAATATTTGTGGAATGAAACAACCATTGATATAACCATATAAATAATTTTGAACGGCTACAACTAATGTATACGACATGTACATGACCATGTACAAATTTTGAGTTAATTTTCTGTTCATAAGATAAATTTCATTTTCAAGTAAGTATTTAGAAACAAACTCTAGACAGCCTTGCAATCCAAGTAAATTAGCTCTACATACTGCAGAGTAAAAGGAGAGAGCAAATTCCTCCCCTAGGGTTCATAGCACTAGAGCAGCTGTTCTGCAGTCATTACTGCAGTCCATAGGCATCAGCAGCCACAGCTGTTATGCATTACCCTAAACAGGCATCTTGGACAGTAGATTCATGTAATCACAGGCTTAATGGTCATCTTCCCTCCCCTCGAACTCATTAACTCCTCCTCACTGTTACAGGGCCGGGGGAAGTGGGAAACACTGATTTTCCCAATGTGAACAAGGAATGTAGAATTCCTGGTATGCTTTTGATGTCTTCTCCCTAGCAAAATATGGCATGTTTATTGCACAGCACAATGGAAATTTTCCTTCTAAGCAGTATCTTTAGTCTAGATTATCTTCATTTTCCCTTTATTTTTCTGTATGAGCAAACTTGGGTTTTGACATGTACATACATTTTCTTATTGTGTTCTGGACATGTATTGGAAATGTGTCCTTTAATCTGTTCAATAAATTGAATAATTAGCCAATACTTATTGCTAATCTGCACATGCATTTCATACCCAATCCTATTTCAAATTTCTGTCAACAAAGCAATTCTCTTTTCAGATTTCAATTCTATTTTTTAATTATACATTATAATAGTCTCCAATAATTTAATGCCCCATGTTCAGACTTGTTAGAATCCTTCTAGCTGATCTTACAATTTCTAAGCAGTATCTTGATACATTTCCAGTGTCCACCCTTTCTCAGTATTGGACATGCCCTTAGAAGACTAATGATATTCTCTTTTCTCATTCAAGCTTTTTTTTTCTTTTCTTCCTTCTGTCACAAATGCTGTACTCAATACATTGATCATGACATACTTCCCAGACATTTAGCACAGTTCACTAAAGTCACCAGATTTCAGTTTATGAGCTCAGATTTTTTTCTTTTAAATAAAATGTAATAGTATTCTATCAGTATATTACTGTGATACAGTCTCCTCATGCTATAAATAAAACAATCCTTAAGAAACGACATACAAGTAAAAAATGGAGGCAGAGATACACCATATACCTATAATGAATATACTTTTGCTGCTGATCAAGAACAGGTGAGCTTAAGACCTAATAGAAACCTTTGGATAAGGATAAAAGAGAAGGAAGACTGGACCAATCTCTTGATAGTGATCAGTGATATATCAAATCCAGTCAGAGGGTGAATGACTCTTTTCCAGAGCAAGTAAAAGAAACAAAGGATAGCAAGTGGTGATGATGGCAAACGACTACCCTAACTCTGCTAGGTAAGTAATGCTGGAAGATATAAACTGCTTGTATTTGCTGAAAATAGCCTCAGAGAGCTGAACAAGTAAGTAGGTGTTGGTAAGGACTGCTGTTTAAATTCCTGTTTATATAGAGAAGTTAGTGAAGAAGGGACCAGGTAATTTGAGTGAAAGTTACCATAAAACAATCAGAGTTGTCAAATAGTAGGAAAGGAAGGAATTGCTACAGCACATTAAAAACAGTGACATTGGAAAACCAGAATTTAACAAACAAAGGAAACAATAAATAGAATCTTTTGGGCAAATATTCAAACACTTGTTTTGTTCTGTTGTAAAAAAAGGTTCTGGAGAATGGGAAGTTTTAAACAAAACCAGTTCTGGAGCCAGAAAAACAACTTATCCCAAACAGGAAGATAAAAAGGAAGTACCTGAAGATACTTAAGAGACTAAATCAAGATCCTTGAAAGACTGACATTTAAAAAAGAATAGTACCAAGAGTATAAACAATATCACCTCTAAAGGGATAGCATCAGTTTCTCAGGTAGGGTGGTGGATTGAGATGCTAAGTAAGTAACAGGTAAGGTGCATTAAACCAACCAAGAGAATGTTATTAAAAATTGCCAGTAGAGGAAGCAGGAAAGGGTCCTTCATTACCAGAAAAAGGTCAAATCACTGATAACAGAGAAAGCTAAAAGAGTTTGGGTGTTAGTTTTTTTGTCTTTAGAAAGCAAGTAATTGTGACCAAGCACTTGGCATAATTTTAATACAAGAGACAGCACAACAGAAAAAAAAAAAAAAAAAAAGGGGAAAAAAAAAAAAAAGAAAGAAAAAGAAAAGTGAAAGACTAAAACAATAGTTAAATTTCCAACTCAGCAGAACTTAAGAGAGGTGCCATCAACTGAAACAAAACTTTAGCTGTTAGGCCTGCCAACATATGAAAGAATGGGAGGTCTCAGAATTAAAGCAGCAAAACCAGTACTTACATTTTCCCCCTCCTTTTCATATGTATCTTGGGATTCACAGACTAGCTGATTAAATTAGGATATCTGAAAATTTACTAGAACAAATTATTCAAAAATCAATTTCCAAGCACCTGGGGATAATAAGATAATAAACAGCCAACACAGATTTGTCAAGAACAAATCATATTAAACCAACCTAATTTGGTCAGGGTAATTAGTCTAGTGGATAAGAAGGAAGAAATATTTGCAATGTATCTTAACCTAAGCAAATAAGGGAAATACAGTTTAGCTGAACGTGCTAAAAGATGAGCACACAGGCTGGCAATAAGGAATGCAAAAAGCCGTTTTTGACACAAGATTACAGCAGAGAACCTTTCTGCTTGAATTCCAAAAGGGTCTGTTTGGGTTAGTCACTTTTATATAGTGTCACAAATGATTTAGGTATTGCATAGAGGACCATCAACATTCTAGATAATTTAAGACTAGAATATTCTAAGATTATATAGAATTATCTTGATAAATTCTGGAAAAACTAATTTATGAAAACAAATGCAAACCATTAGATTTTAAAGAAAACATTCATAAACAAAATGTGGTATAACTGGTTAATTCAACAGAAAATTGTGAGTCCCCTAACTCTGATGCTCAGAAAATTGATATACTGTTCCAAAGTAGGTGACATCAGGTAACTGAATTGTCATATGAAGACACAAAATGTTACTATTTCATTCTGTCTGAAGTTGTTTAGGTAGAGTGCATTGTGGAGCATCCCACTTCCAGAAGACAAATGACCAGATAAAATTACTCTTGATGTGATTTGATTTGTTAATCCTAAAAAAAAGAGAAGGGTGAAAAGCAACATGATAATAAAGTGTGTTTCATATTGCATATGATCAATCATTTTCATTATATGAAGGGAAAGATGGCTTTACAATAAAGCGTATATAGTTCAGATATCAGGAAAACTTTTTCAACTATTGGAAGAAATAAGTTACTTCTTTGCAAAAACTGGAGTGCTTTCAATACAGACAATTCTAATGATGACCTTTTATTAATACCAACTTTAAGTATTTCCTGGTTGCATTTTACGGGTCTATCTTGCAAATAGTTACTTAACACAAATTAGTCTCTTTCTGAGACCTCAAGGTAGAGGTAACAGGGAGAAAAACATATTACTATTACGTAGTAATAACAGCCCAATCAGCCATTTCCAAATAGCAGGTAAATATGTTTTATTTTGGAAGCATTACAATTCCTTTATTGCAAGCCATAAATTTATCAAAAGCTAGAATAATAGCTTTTTAGAGGATATCTTTTTAGTCTGTAAATTTTTTTTATTCAAGGAAGCGGCATTTTTTAACACGCTATACTTTAAAAAGTATCTTTGTTTATTCCTGAAAATACCTTCATAGGATTAGCTGTGCACTGTCTACATTTTAAGTTGTTAACCTGTACAAAATCTTGCTTGTTTTCTTGATTACAAAGGTAGATTTGTTTACATTTATGATAGGAGTAATTTCCTAAGTATTTTGAGTTGTCCCAAGGCATCCCCAAGACTTATAGGTTTGGGATTATATAACAAAATAATTGTTTTTTGGTTTTTTTTTTAAAGTGTTTAGTTCAGCTGAAAAACCTCATATTTTTCCTCTAGGACGTTGCAACATGATACCTAGCTTTGGTGCTAATTTCATTCAAAGTTTATTTATGCACTAAAAAGCAAACTTTGTCTCCTTGTGTGTATATATATATTTAATAGTTTGTATGGAGAAGAAGCACAAAATTCTTCTGAAGGTACAGATACCTGTCAACAATGCAGCAGAAGACCTAGATACTGCTAAAACATAGTCCTTCTATGTCAGCTAGCAAGCAAGTCTGTGTGATTCAGAAGAGTTCCGCTGGAGAGATCACAATTCACATATTACCGAAAAAGGCAATGGAATACAGAAGTAAGTTACTTAACTTGAGATAACATGCAAGCAAATGATAATTGAGAAGACACGCTGCAACATCGACAGGATTTGGCAGTTAGGGTACATTTTAAAAACTCTTCAACTCAAACGATGTTCCCATCATACCATATGGAACTCATAGCTGGAAATTCATCAGCAGTGCCAACAGATGTCAAAAAGCTTTCAAAGCAACTGCCTTAGAAAGACTCTATGTATTAGCTTAAAACAATTTATAAACATGCCAACATTTCTCAGAGTTCATCAAACTTCTCTTCGCCCTGCGCTTGCCCTGAAACACCATGAAAATATTCTGAGGCTCACATGAAGAATGAAGCCTGGGTATTTTCCATTGCAGCACAGCAAAATGAAGATGCAATGGGCCAAATGAAACTCTCTCCAAATGACAGTTCTTGGAACAGAAAAAAAGAAGTGTATTTAGCAACACAGAACAAAAATTCTCAACAGGACAGTGGTGGCATAACATTATTAGTGCCATAAGTAATATTTGATTCGGTGGGAAAGACTGAATGGAACAAAAATGTTTCATAAACACTAATGTTATGCTGGGGGGAATCTGAACTTTTCAACCTTTCAAGAAAAACTTTCTGAAGAAGGGTGTATTCAGGCAGACAAAAAAAAAAAAATCCAAATTCTCTTTTTTTGGCTAACACCCAGACATGTTTCTCTTTGTTGAGTCTAACTGTTCCCTCCCTCCCATGCCATAAAGACAATAAGCTTTCTGACCAATTTATTGGCCTCAGATGGAAAGGAATGATTTGATACCAACTGAGAGAAGATAGAACTGTGCCCCCTCCCCCCAAAATCTGTTTATTAAAATGTGGCTTGCTGTCTCATGCTATGAGAAAACATGGGATGTTCTCCTGAAATATTATTAAGCATTTCTAAATACAATATTTCCATTTACTGCATAAGACTTTAAGGTAGCATTTGTATTTATTTTATGGAAATATTAGAAACCTGTTTTGCATCTGTTCTTAAAAGAAGAAATTACTAATAAATGTGGAAATAAAATAACATTAAGATACGGCGTTGTGATCATTTGGAAAATAACTAAATAATCTAAACTCATTAATTCTTTCATGTCTCTTTAGAATGAGACAGACAGAATGAAAGTTTACCTGTCATAATAAAGTACAATAAAGGAAATATTGCCTGCACAGAAAATCAACACAGAGGTCATTGTAGCATTTTTATTTTTCCCTTTTTCTGAGAAATGATTGTGTCATCTTCTCAGGCAAATGAGATAAACACCAGTATTACCAGGGGACTATTTTTTGCAACTAATGGATGTCTTTTGTTAGCAGTCTTCTCTATATGGGACACTTGAGGTTTAGAATATGTCATTATTACAGAGTGGAAGACAACATTATGAATAATTACAGGCTTTCAGTATCGAAACCCACATTTCACTCAAATAGATGAAGCACATATTCATTAAATCACGAATGATATAGAGCTAAGCAATCGTGGATTTGGTTTTTTTTTTTTTTCCTTTTAAATGTGATTCAGAAGATGACAATCAAAGAAGACAAGGATCTACTGCTACATGAATCACAATCTCTAGGTAAGGGTTTTATATATTGTTTACTGGGACACTTACTCTTCCTGGATACAGAAGACCACTGTCAGGGTATTATAACTCAATATATACAACTTATGGCCTACCAGAGTGAAATGCAGTATTTTGTAGTTGCTCGTAAAATGAATTTGTCAAAGGGTATAAAGAAGAGTTTAGTCCATTTTTATAGAAAAGCAATTGTATTTTATGATATGTTGAAGCAACCATCTATTTGATACAAAACATGCCAGTTTTAGGAAAGGCTAGCTAGAGAACTAAAAGGACTTAATCTAAAAGCATGGAAAGCTTACAAAAGCTGATATGTGGAAAAAAACATAGGTATTGGAGCTGCTAGTCCAAGAGAAATAAAATATGAAGAGAGTTAACGTTGCCTCTTCTCTATCTGAGCCTTCTTCACAGGCAAAAAGCCAATAACCTAAATTTCATTGCCTGGCTAGCTGATGAATTATGTCAACCCTATTTAGTCAACAGATTTCAACATGGTCTCAGGGACCATGGATCCCTGAGAATCTGTGGACTAATTCTAAGAGGTCTATAAAAAAGTAGTAAGAAAATTAAATTTGTAGAAACTATAACAACCAATTGACGCAAAGTTTCTAAGTTGATCTACAACACCGGGGAGACCATAATAATGTCCCAGGAATCAGAACAGCTGAAAATCACTGGTACTTGAACATGAAGAATCACCTAGGATTGTATACATGTTGTTTCTACATAGCATTAAAATTAATTTCCCAAAATAAATAATAGTCATGTAAAAGTTAGTCTGTGTTTTCCATTTCCTCATCTTCTACAAGAGAACTCTAGTGCAATCTTAAAGTGTCTCTAAAATGCTACCCCAATAAAATAAAATAGATTATCCAAAGGAGTAAGACCTCAGCTGCCAACAAACTATAATGAAATATCAGTGAAGCAAGTGACAACTTCCACCTACAACAGACCATGACAGCAATATTTCTTAAACTGTGAAACCACAGGAACGTACTTCTGAATGGTCAAGATTAAGCAGAAATTTCGCACTTTTGCTATTAACATACTTACATATATAGACATTTAAGTGCATATATGTATGTGTGTGTGTGTATATATAACAAAATATATATTTTAAGAAGACCAAAGTAAAAGTTTTCAGGGAGAGTTATAAAAAAGCAAGATAATTTCTACAGAACTCAGAAAACAGTGTATCACTGAATCTTTACCAAATATTGTATTAGAAAGCAAGTTTAGTAACTTCAAAGCCAGTGCAGCTATATTGCAGTATTTGAAAGATTGTTTTTAGCTACTCATGTTAAGTAGTCATTTCTAGGAGTCTACAAGAACTGTACAATTGTTTATAATTTAATAATTAATATTTTAGTGATTTCACTTATTTGTCAACACAGGAACACTATAAGCTTTCTTTAGGTCCTGAAATAAGAAAGAAGCAAGTACAAATGAGAGGCAGCTCCTTTGACACAATTCTGTCATGACCATTTACAGGCAGGGCAGTGTATATCAGACCTTTCAGCCAAGCGCATCACATCACACAAGATGCCAGTTAAGTATACCATTTTGTCAGAATTTGCACTGTGCAATACTAAAGTGCCGTAATTTTCATTACTAATGGTAAGACTTTCAGGAATCTCATTTTCTGTTCTGAGAAAGTTTCTCAGCTATCATTGACAGAACCACAAACATTATCACAGATTCAGCATCTGACTTTCATTGAAGTCCAGTGCTCTACTGTCTGCGAGCTGAGCTGTTATGTATGCCCAACAATCACAGACCAAATCCATGCTTCACCTGAGGCCTAAACCACATTTTATCCTAAGCCACAGTTCTGCCATTTTCTCCAAGAAGAAATCCCCTAATACCAACTCATTATAAAATATTTTCCTAGGCAAGACTGTGCAAAATAATGCAGAGCTGCAAATTGGTGGAGGCTGGACAAATATTCTGGGACGCTCTCTCTTCAGGCTAGCTGTGTTCTGACACCCTTCCCTAAGGACTTGCTTTTAGCCAATGCCAAAGGCAACATAACAGATAGATTAATTTTTAATATGGGCCATTTGTATGTTCTTAGTTCTTCACTGATGTATCCTAGGTTCAACATCAGTTAGTTAAGCTCTTGCTTTTGGAGACCTGATCAGTTCGAACCTTCGGTAAGATGGTAAATATAGTATGGATTTAAGTTCTTAACCATTCACATAACTGACTGAAGATCAAGCCTATTAGACTCGCTTCAGCTCACATCAATTATCCCCACCATTTAAGGTGATGTAACTACGATTCCAGCTAATTAAGTCTGTAATATTGAGATAGAGTGCTTAATAAGGCACAACATGTGAGAATCAAGTTAACTCTGTCAATCATCTTCCTTATAATAATTCATTTTGTCATATAAACAGTCCAACAGCATAAGGCTTCTAAATTTGCATCTGAGTGCCTTTTTCTGATAGGTGTAGGCAAACGTGTCCCTTTTTTGGTGAATATGGTTCAATGCCATTCAAGGGCATTGCACTAAATATATCATAATATTGAAAAAGGTAAAGTTTATTTTACATTCTAGAAATAACTTATCACCCATAAATGAGAAATCCAGAGAAATATCCTTCAAGCAGCATCCAGTTAATAACTGTAAACAGAGCAGTATCTATCCAGTCATTTCTAGCAATCAGTGTTCATTTTCACTGTCTTTGCATAGCTGTAGATAATCAGATTCCTGTTAATTTACAGCTATGTTCTAATTCTTAATTTAAAACTCTACTGAGATTTTTACTTTAGCACCTGAACAACTCTTTGACAATGTGCGAAGTGGCAGAAGAACCCGAGACCTAGGTTTTGTCCAAGGATAAATATTCAAGGTAGAAAAGCAAGGAAAATTCCTAACTAAAGGAACATCCTAATAATGGCCCCATTTGAGGGGGGCTCATCATAACCTAGCCCATGCATATAGTTATACAGTCCACCTTCCTGACCTCTGATCACACCATCTGAAAGGATATAGATGTTGGAGTTTGGAAAAGCTGAGAATGCTTTTTTTTCTTTCTGGGGAGGATAGGGAAAATTCCTATACTTTTTGTTTGTCACAAAGCTCAGGAATCAGATAAGTCAACTAACTGTGGTAATTAGATACAGACAGCTTTGCTTGAAATACATATTAGAAGTGAGCTGGTCCACAACACTTATCTCTGACACATACACCTGCCCAGCATTTCAAAGCCGGACTACACTGTATTGTAAGTTACAGTTAAAGTCTTTTGAAATTGCAAAGTGAAGAGTTTGAATTAGGAATCAAACCCAGAATAAACCTCAATTTAATATTCAGTGCAAATGTAACAATCACAGTTTTAGTCTTTACAGATGGAACTTGTACTGGTGGTACAAGGTAAAGATGTGATTCTAAAAATCTACAACAAACAAGAACTTAGACAGGAAATTCTACATATTCTATTGATGCCATTATATAAAAGGTTTTAATTTAAAATCACTAGGACAAGTGACCTTATATATTTTGCTCGATGTCTGTGAAATAGTATTAATGTTAAAAGTTACTAATTCATTAATTTCTAATTGACAAGGCAGGACCGCATGCTGTCTTATGCATTTAGGATATCATTACGCTGATGCTTAACATAACATAAAATAATAATTATATCTTCTAAACATAAACATACTGCTACAGTAGTACTCAAAGTACAAGGAGTATAAACCCCTTCTATCAAGATTTCTACAACAAATTAGCATTCAACCCTTGCCACTAGCAGAGTGCCATTCATTATGCTTAGACAGCACAACAAAGACAACAGGTGCTTGTAGGAAGGTCATATAAAGAGCTTCACATGGAACTAAGAAGTCATTGTTATGATAGTGCAAAGTGATATATAGTCTGAAGAAGAATGTATTTCTTGAAAATTTTTAATGGTTCTAAGCAAGGAAAAATTACCCAGTATCCCCAGTAATATCATAGGCTTTTAGATTAAATGTAGTAATAAAAAAATGTAAGCAAAGATGTGCCAAGTTGATCCAGCTTGAGGAAATAAAACATTTCAGTAAAGATGTCACAACTTTTTTGTCTTTTAACTGGCTTTAACAATTTTCTTTTATGCACAGATGAAAGTCTTACAGTACAGGTAAACAGAAGCTTTTAAGAGATATTCTTCCAATCTGAATATGTTACTTACAAAAGCAACGAGCAATACTTGTCAGCAAGAGATAGGGGAGTCCTACTTTGCTACTAAGTTTGTTACTAAAATGAAATGATGCAACAATTCATATGTTCATGTGACAAGAAAGCTGAAAAAGAGGTTTCATGAATATGGCTGTATTTGTATAGCTGGGGTAGACTCCTCATCAAAAGGGAAAAGAGACACCAGGGATATTATTAACATGGCCACCACTATATTATGCAACTAGAAGTACCTTCCAGTCTTTCCCATTTTCATCTGCTCTACTTTACAGTAACAGATTGCTGCTGTTCTACCCATCTCATGCCCATTGCAGAGGCATCTCTAACTTTCTTCTTTAAAAGACGTGGCACCAGATCTTTTTTCTAGTAGTTATAGAATTTGACTGTGTTGAACATTGCTGGACACCTAGAAGTAAAGAGAGAAATCTGCAGAACAGAAAAGTCTTCTGGCCAGTAACAGAAATGCAGCAACTATTAGCCCATCATACACACACAGTACTTTAAAGGGAAGCTCCTTCTTATGCTCGAGCTCCTGTCCTGGCCATTTTCTACAACTGTGACGAAACACAACTCAAATACCACACTCATGTTTAAAGCATTTCATGTTGTCTATTGTTCAGGCAGTAAAACAGCCATTCTGTTGTAAAACCAAAAGACAACTTCTCTCTTGCATCCCATTGACAGCCACTGACAGGTCATGATTATTCTGGTGATGCTAAGGTACAAAACCAAGTTCTATGATGGTTCCTGAACAACCATCTATACTTTTGTAATAAATGATGAGTTATACTTGGCATAGCAGAGATGATGTGCATTGTGGCTGTAGTTTATTAGTCCTCTCCATTTTTTAACAAGAAGAAAAAGGAAGAGATAACAGGCCAAGAACTTTCTTTCCCCTGGTGACCCCCACAAAAGACTACCCCTGTCCCCTCCACCTCTGACACCATGAGGGAGAGCACATATCTACTGAGTGAATGAGGAGGCCAACTTTATCTCAACTAAAGAACCAGAGTGCCTGCTTGATTTCCTAAACAGTGAGATAATGCCAACAGGTACATAACAGGGGCTGCTAAAATCCTAACACTACATCAACTTCTGATTAATGAAAAAAAGAGATTGCCTTAAAACAAGTATTGAATATTCCTTAAAATTTTCCTCTTTTATATACAGATGAACATATTTAAAATTGTGAGTTTGTTGCCCTCCTCTAGGCAAACCACTTCAAAATCATTAATATTGAAGTCTGAAATACAGTTGAGCAGATATTTCAGCAGATAGCTCAATTTTTAAAAATGAAAGATATTTGTCCTAGTTTAGATGAGCTTCTAAGTTGTAACAAAGCTTTTTATCTTTCTTCAAGCTTTGTGGGACACCTGAGATGGGGTAGTCACTACAAAGAACTGCAAGTCTCTCATGTCAAAAAGTATAGAAAGTCTTACAAAAGTACCCTTATTAAAGTCTGGTAGACTCTTGTTCACCTGAAATCTTGTTCATTCTGGGAACAAACATGTGATACAGGCCATAACAATGGAAATCAAAGGATCTGTGATGGTAGCAATGGGAAAATCTGGACTTGAGGAGTAGATTATGTGACCCAAAGTTCACCTTATGTGGTAGTGTTTAAGTACTTTATCATATGGTACAATCACACTTTCTAAAAGGATAATATTTAAGGTTCCTGCATCTTAAAACAAGAATGCAAGCAAACCACCACAGATCCCTATATGTTTCTGTGATTTATCTACTATACTATATAAGTTCTTGCTCTGGGCACTTAAAATAACCATGATAAAGTCATGATCAATATATTCATCTTTCATCTCTATATCAATATTAAACTTCGGTATTTATGCAACGATAATGATCCCTAAAGCATTATTTTTACTTAACTATTAATATAGTTTTTTAAACCAATAACAAGACTGACATAAAAGATGCATAAAAACATATTTAAGATTTGACCCTCTTTCACTGGGATAGTAAATGGCAACTAGTTCTGCCAGTAGAGCAAAAGATGTGCAAGTTTCACTGAATGTATACTAAATATTCAATTCCTATAGAAGAGAGGTGAAAGATAACATCAGAATTTATAAATCAGTGTCTGTACACATGAAAAAGGAATGTTATTTGTAAGGACTACAACAGCTATATAAATAACTTTTCATCTGCTTACATTTTTGTTACAACTCTTGTATTTCTAGGACCTATGATCATTCTCATCATTCTTTTGACTTTCCGAGGTAGGAATTAAAAAAAAAAAATCTCCCCTTGTCTTGGACTTGGTAACAGAGACATAGGAGGGAAGAATAACGTCCTCTCTGCTTGAGTATTTCTCCTTCAGTCTTGACTGGAAAGCACTTGAATGCTTGCATACTTGTCAGTCCTCTTCACATCAAACAGGCTTTATCTTCTCAGTTCAAAAAAGCAAGGATAAATAATACTTACTAGCCTCCCAGTGGTATTTTGAGACTATCTGGTTAACCCTTACATAATGTGTTAATAATTAATGTACTGTTACATGTTCACTTACTATGTATAATCTCCACCTACATTAGAGGAGGTTTGGCCACTGGCAAAACAGAATCATTTCTATGTTTAATGGAAGGTTAAATGAAAGCAAGAAAATACATGAACAGCTATTTCATATATGGAATATGAAAACTTACAGTAACTCTGATAAAGATTTGGATCAACTCAGTGATTCCTCCCCACTTATCTCAATTCATTTTAATCCACTTTTAAAGCACATTTTACAAGAAAGGAAGCTCTTACTCCCCTGGGAGATAAGAGTAAGAGCGAAATGGAACAGATCCTGGAAACATTAAAATTAATGATGTCTGAGAAATCATTATGGTTATAAACCTTGGGCCTGACAGTTTTAATTCAAAGCTCACAAAAACTGAGAAGCAGTTAAATAAACTGAAGGACCAGATGGTCTCAGCCTTTAGGGAATTCACTACAGACAGATAAATTGGGAAATAGGAGTCAATAGTCACAAACTAAAGATATTCTGAAGTGTTTGGAAGGGTCTGATTTCTGACGAGAAACTTGAAAATAATTTTTCTAGAGAAAACCAAAAAATAAACCATGTTCCTGAAGACTGTTATTCTAAGAGATTTTTCAACACTTACATTCCAAAAGGTTCAGATTTGGTATCTCTGTGCCCAAGTTCAGGTCCCTGAAATGAGTTATCTTTGTAACAACAGGCATCAAGGCTTACATTTGTTAAAGGAGGAGGAAAATTTCCTTCCTCTTTGGTTGGATTTGTATTATTTGTTTGATAAACAACTCAAAGTGATTAATGACTAAGGTGCCAACTAAGGAGATTGAAACACTGAAGATTTAAATTAACTGCAATATATTATTTCATTACGTTCAGTAGCTACAGTGAAGGACAAACATAGGAATTACTTTTAATTACCCCAAACTCTTTAGACTTCTAAGGGAAGTTTGTGTATTACCTTCCCTCTTCTATTTACTTTCCACCTGGATTAAAAAAAAATAAAGAAAGCATCATGTCTGTATGAAGGGTTATTTACTTCGTGCTTGTGTTCTCACTACAGAAGACAGTCAACTTCTACTGAAATTTTCTAGGTTTAATAATGTCATGGAAACAAGATTAATGTAATAAAAATCTAACTTCCTTGCTAAATATGACAGCTACCACTATCTTTTGACAAAAAAACCCACCAACTTTTATTTTCAGAATGAGTTGAAAATAATTTGAAATATCCTTTTTTCAGTTGGAAATGGATAGTCTGATAACAATATAGCGTTAATTTGAATTTTGTATGACAGTGCATTTTCAGCTTTAAAACAAATTATTTCTAGAGTCTATAACTTCAATTAAGAACAGGACTTTCAGAGTGTAAGTAGCTATTCTGACATATCCCCTTCTTCACAGGGGAGCAGAAGTTATGGTAAGAGACAGGTTCTTTCAGTACTTGTCTGCTAGAAATGGAAATATTCAGGAATTCTTATATTTATACGACCAGACTGAATCTAGCTTTAAAAGTAGTAGTCAAACATCTTAATCACCTAGCCTGTTCGATCAGTGTTCCACATAAAATTATTTACATGTTTTCTCATGTGTTTGTGTTTAATTCTTACTGTTCATTTGTCCACACAGAAATAAAACACTATCACAAGTGGATCTGGCAACCATACTGGCACTCTTGTCAGAACAAACAAGGATTAAACGTATATGAAAACTGAACTACCATTTCAATCTTTAGGGGGCTCTCTTTAGGTCAAAACTCACACGTTTTAGTGACAGTGTTGGGAAGCCTGTACTGTCTAGGAGCTTGCCCATGGGCTTTGTCTGTTGTTCCTTCCATATGCAAATGATTTCACTTTCTAGGACTTCAGTTGTGTCAAACATCTATGCAGTTGAAACGTAGCAACATGAAACTTAAATTTCTTTCAACTTCTAGCACACAGTTACAGACAAACAGAATGTCTTTCAAGTCATTATAATCTGAGAAAATTATGGGAGACTGCAAAAATTATGCTACATTTTCCTGATTAAAATAAATTTAGTTCAGATGTCTAAAACAGGTCACCGATGACAGATAATGCATCAGTGGCTCTTTATAAAAAAAAAAAAACCAAACCAACCATCCAAAAAAAACCCCCCAAAAACAAACAAACAAAAAACCCCACAAACCCCACCCACAAACCCCTAGACTCACCAGTCTAAACTCGGAGGATAACATTCTCATTAATAAAAAGTCAGTCAAAAAGAATATCCTTCCAATTTTGCTTCTAAATGATACCAACTGAAACAAATTCTCTCTAATACGATCTACTCTCTGCACTGAGAGGTAAACCAAACAACCTGTGTATTAAAACTTTGATTGTGATTTACAAAACTGTGGAAGAAAAGTCTGTTAGTACTAGAACTAGTGTTTTATTTTGTCAATAAGATTCACCAGAAAGAGATTAGGGTAATAAATTCTGCTATATATGTGAACATATTGTCCAGACTCGTACTTTGATGAGTCACTCACTTATCCCTCCTAAGAGGAGTAAGAATTCAGAAAACAAAGCATTGGAAGACTCACCCCAGTGATGGCCTAAGAAGTGTTACAAGGGTGGCACACGAGTCCAGATGGGTTCACTATCAAGAAAGATTATCTACACTCTTCTGGTAAACATTAAACATCAAAATTAAAGTACCCAACTGTTTGTTTCAGTTATTTTCAACTGGTGAAAAATTTGATGGCAAAGTAAGTTGGAGAAATAATACTGAAATTGAAACACAGCATGAAGAGAATTCCTGAAACTAACTGCTTGTGTATCCACAGCATTTCCAAAAACATCAACAACCACCAACCAAAACCCCAAGTCATGTAAATAAGACTGAAATTCTATTGACAAAAGCTGAAATGCAGAAAATCCCAGTTAGGATAAACTTTTATTCTTGAATTTTCCTGTTGGTCAAATGCAGATGATTCAAAATTTCTAGAGCAGCCTTTCACTATTCTCTCTCACTATATTGGGTTGCTTTTGTTGTTTGTCTGTGTTGGTTTTTTTTGTTTGTTTGTTTAAAATAAATTTACCAGTAAAGTCATCTGTACTGAAAAGGAATGCAACAGGACTAGCGAACTAGTGAGGTCACCTGGGTTCAGTATTGACACCGCAGGGTATAAAACTACTAAGATTTAATTTAAATCCCTGGGAGAGACCTTTCACAAAGAATCTCTCTCATACAGAAACAGGTACATAGGTATATACATTATACAACAAAAATCTAAATCATTCTATAGATGGCATTTCTTTCATGGCTTTCCCCTGTTTAGTATGACTGTAGGTAGACAAATACTTTACTGAGTTTCCAGTCCCTATGTTCCTCGTTCTCACTAGTAATGTCTACGTCTGCCTCTCCTAGAGGGAGACTGAATGATGTATCTTCCTCCTCTCCCCTCCTCCCCCGCTTGCCTGAGAAGTAAATACAGGCTGCCATAAGATCCTAACTGAGAAAAAAAGTTGCATGTTTATTTAGAAACATTTAGAAAAAATGGTCCCCAACATTTATAAATCACTTGTACTTTCAGAATTTTACATCAAATAGATTTTGATAAAAGGGACTATTTTTTTCTTTTCTCAATGACTTAAGACAGAAGTTTGAATTCTAATACATTAAGACAGATAAGTAGTTGCTGGTTCCTTCTCTTTTCCCATTATGTTTCTCACAACTTCTTTATATATTATGGTAAACCACAAAGCTTAAAAAGTAAACTCATTTCATGTTTTTGAAAAGACATGGAACTAATCTAAACACATGGAAGAAAAGGCAACAGTAAAATTTCCTGCTCTATGAGACTGCTAGCTGTTCACTATGTGAAAATAGGTAGGTCTTACCATAATTTGTAATATTTTACATCAAACCTATGCCAATTGCAACAGTAAGAAAATTATTTACATAAAACTTAAGATAAATTTTAATGCATTTTTTATATGAACAAACTTCAATTTTATTTGCATATCAATTATCCACCCCTTTCAAAAATAAAACTTTTGGTGCATCATTTACGGGCTCACTACTGAAAATATATTTTAATATTTTTAACACTTATTTTCAGTTAGTGCAAAGGAATTTTCTATAAGCAGTCTTGAAAACAGCCATCTGATATCAGACATGCCTAAAGCATGTACAGATTATGAATTCAAAATAACAGGCCTGCTTACACCTGAGTGTATTGATTCTTAATATGACAAGGAAGGTAGATATGGCTAGAGACAAAAGGCAGTGATAAATATCTCACTTCTTATAAAACTGTGGGTATCTAAACTTGAGATTTATTTCCCTGGCAATACAGAGAGGTTATAATTTACTTTATAACATGATTTTGCCCATCACTTGGCACTACCGATACTAAATTTCTTTGATCCTGATAAGGTCAGCACAGAACACATCAGCCACAACAAGTAAAAAAAATATTTATTTCAGCCTCTCCACCTAAATTTGATCTAGTGAACATTTCAGAAAAAGAAGAAAAATTCAGACCACTTCTAACAAGATTAATGACACAACAACCTCTATTTTCTACATCGTGCAGTGGTAAGAAAAGCAGAAAGCACCAGCACAGTTATTGCTTAATCTTCATGCTAACATCAACGATGAAGACAAAAACAAGAGTGGGCACTAGTAGGCACACCTTCCTTAATCGCAGTCCTTTCAAGAAAAGGATTTGTGGTTTATAATGTTGATAATATGAGTCATTTTCCCACACACATTACCACATTACCAGTAATCAGGAAAATAAAAGTTTTAACATTTTTCTTTGTCTGACTCATGAATAACTAAATCAGAAATTATTAGCCAGATATGATCTTTGTCAAAAAAAAAAGCAGAAAAATATGCAAGTGCTGATTAATATAACTGACTGCAACTATATTGAATTGTTGGAAATAATCAGAGATGAAAGAACCTATAGAAGGACTAGTAAATTACAAAGTCTCAAAAAGAAAGCTATTCTATTGATTAAATATCTGACTGTGGGAGATCTGACTGTCAGATTGACTGGGCAGATGTTTTTCAATAGCTTTACATTATATGAATCCTCGTACACTTTTGGTCCGTTCTTGTTAGCACCTCCAGATGGTTTTGCGGTTATTTTCTAGTAAACTATGAACAGTAAATGCACTGTGCACATCTTTTATCCAATCTCATTACAATAACACCTTTACTTTGATTTATTTGTATATTTAGGATTGAAGCATGTTGTTATTAAAAAACTCAAGTATAATGAGTAAAGTTTTATCCAACTTTTCTTAATTTAATGTCAGTGGTAGTAGTTACGCTAATTTAGGGCTTTATAAAACTTAATGGAGCAGTTGCTGAGCTATTTTTACATGGTTTATATTGTACATGTTTAAACAATAAAAAAAAAAATTGGCTGAGTAAAAAGAATCTAGAGCAACTCAACAATAAAAAGTAATTTTGGCTCAAAGTGTACTATGTATAATTTTTTTCCAATTATCTAATCTAGTTGTTTTCTAATTATCTATCTAGTTGTTATTGAGCTGGTCTCCAAGGAGTCTGTCTAATGATTATTCATTGAATTTCTTTAATTTGGAGGAGAATAATTAGTGCTTTCATAACAAAACCACCAGTGATGCATAAGTAAACAGGTGAATACTAAACACATGAATTGAAAGTTGCTTTGTTAATGCTGTAAATAACATACACGTAATATTTTGGTTGGCTTTCCTAGTTTGCACCAAAGATTTCAATGTAAACCAAAGAATTTACTTTACCCGTGAAGTTTTAAAGTCTTGTCTAAACATCATTATGTTGGTTGAACTGTTGGAAGATCAAAGTAAAAAGAAAAAGAACAGATCTTCCCTAAAAGGGAACTGAGGAAAGATGTAAAGGGTAAAATGTACAATAAATTTCATTGATCTTTATCAAAATTTATGCTGTTAAAAAAAAAAATAGAAAAAGAAAGCTAAAGTGAATTGCACATAATTTCATGTCATTAATTGTATTTAATTTTTTAATTCTTTTATTACTAAAATATACTTTGCATATGGCGCCTACCTCTCAAATTCTCCCAAAACACTTGGAGATCCTACTTTCTATCCATTGAAGACCTTGAAGTCCTGGTAAGGAGTTATGTAGTAATACTACTGGTATACAGCAACAACCAGTTTCCCCTTTTTCCCCATTATGCTAGACAGGCACAATTTCTCATAATATTGAGGCCAAAGGTCAATAAAAAATTATTGAAACAGTATCAGTAGGTTAAACTAACTATTTTGCTAGAAGGAGAGTGTACCATGCCTCTCTTACAGACTTCTTGAATCAGAATGACATCTTATTTTCCCTGAAAACATTAAGAATCCTTGCTGTTCATTAGAAGGCAGATTTTAACCTGAACCTGTATTTTAAGAAACCTCATTAAACTATACTTAATTTTTTGACAAAGCATTGTCTCATAACCTAGTCAGCTAATAAAATCCTCCTCCTTTTTTCACAATGATGCATGCTACTTGTCAAAAAAATTAAGTTGTATCTCCATAACTCCAAGCTTACCATATATTTACCAGAGGTAAAACTGGACTCATCCTCTTGAAGCAAGAAATTTCCCTTGTGTCCTCCAAGCAGCAGTATTTTTTATCTCGGCATCTACCTGTTTTCAAAGCACTTCACAAAACCAGTTAAAACCTACACCTTTGTCTATTTTACATGCATTATCCAGTGTGTGTACAATTTTAAAAACGTACATTGCTGAGTAGAATGTTAATAGATATATTGCTGTGTTCAGAGGTAATTTGAATACTTTTTTCAAAGTTACAAGCAATTTCCTGACTTGTACACTTCTAACATTTTAATAATTTCATCAATGTTATACTGACCTTTGTCACTATCTTATATCAGGCTGTGACAGAATTTGGTCCCTAGCAATGTGGAATAGGTTTTTATTGTATTAAAAGAAATAAATTATAGTATCAGTACTAAGTATAATGCAGGCTTCTCTAATTCCTGTCCTTTGAAAATTTAGATCAGAATCATGAGACAGTGCAACTTATTCTGTCACTGGAGAAACCTTTGCTGACTTCTTTGAAGTCAAAGAAAAACATGGAAGTGTTTGACCAATACATTTCTCCAAAAACTTCACCCCAAATCTGTTTGCTAGTAGTTTCAAGTAGGTGCATAAGCTGCTGCTATTATTGCTGTGACAAATGTAATTTAGAGTCTTTGTACGAAACCTTATCTAAAGTGAGGGATGTAAGCATCACCATCAACAGTCATAAAGGTTTCAGTTTTTAGGTACACCTGAATAAAGATACACAGAGATAAGTCACATCAATCAGTTATCGTTAACTAAGGTTTTCTGAGTTACTCTGTACTAGAAAGTAGTTGCAAAGAGCAGTGAGTATATGAAGCCACTGTGCCTAACTAATAAAACTTTGAGCTTCAGTAAATGTGCTGTTAACTGTGACATTTGGAGTCTAAGACATTTGGTTTTTAGAGGGACCTACCTTTTCTCAGCTATTTTATTTGGGGAAATGGTTAGGTGAGAAGAAATGTCCTCTGCAAATTTACACAGAGGCAACTGTGTATTATTTTGTTGCTGCAGCTACCACCCCTTGTCATGGTAAGTGCCTGCGCTCAGTTAAGATGAGCCTTCATAAATGCTTCTCTAGTAATAACATATTATTTTATGTTGATTGTGGGCTAAGCAAACACTCTGTACAAAAAAAAAAAAAGGCTGAACTGCCTTCCCCTCCTCCCTCCCGCCAGCAAACATACATCTTTTTAGTGTACAAAATACAATCATCATATACAGTCTGCCTACTATCTTGTGTAGTTATATTTGCATTATATATTTTATATTTGTATTATATTTTGATCAGAGAATCTTGGGAAGAATATTCAAACAATTAAAACTTAGTGGAACAATTCAGCAAGTTTTACATTTATCCTGCCTCAAATTCTCACTGTGATTTTTTTTATCTTTTAATTGAATAATCTTATATTAAAAAAATTTTTAACCTTGGGCAATCACAACTATCAGTTTTGAGAATTACTGAAAATATAATTATTTTACCAAACTTTCAGTTTGTATTACAAAAGATTATCATAAAAAACCTATAACATAAACGTTTCAAATACTTCTCTGCCTAAGGGAGCCACACAACACTCAATAGGTGACATTCTCTCTATCCGATAATAAACCATCAGTATCTTGAAAATTTCTGCACTGCAAAAATGGAAATGTGTATTCAGCCTCAACCAGGAGCATCTTTATCATGAGGTTTTCTGCCTATTATAGAATGGCAGTCACCCTATCTGCAGGGCATAAGCAGAAGCATCACAAGCAGCTGAAGGGCAAGATGTGCCTGACAGGTTCTTTTGCCAAGACAAAAGAAAGGAAAAAATTCAAAATTAGCCTAGAAGAACTGAAGATTAGTTTAAGTCATAAGCAATGCATTAGTACATTATTGGAAAAAGAAACAAATTACCTGATTAGTTCATTATGCATTGCCTTCCTCTAGAGAAAACAGAATCAATGGAAAAATAATTCCTAAAAAAATGAGATAATAAACATCACAGTAAAGGAAAGAAAAATAAAAGTGTCATAGAAGATACTGAAATACTATTGAAAGAGAAACGGGTGAAAACTCTTCTGATTACCTTAATTTGTAGTGATTATTTTAGATTTGCACACTCAATAAGCAAATTCTTCATGGCCAAGGCTTTAGATCTGATTTAAGTTCTAAGGAGTTCTTACGCCAGGAGAAAACAATAGCACCAGTTTATTTTTAAAAAGACTAATTCTTCAACACATTGTAAGGAGTAGTATTTCAAAAAAGAAGATGGCATTGTGACTTGATATCAGAGCATATGGGTTTCATAAAGTGACTGGTCTTAAAACAAATCGTAGCTCCTTCATATAAGATTCTTTTCTTATTATGGATTTGTCTGTATCTAATGCTCTGGGAAGTCAGTCAGGAAAGGTGGCCTGTCCATCCTACAGCAATAATCACTGAAGCAGGTGTTACAGCTGTAATGCTCCTGCACTTTGCCATGGATTGGATAACAGGTACAGGTCCAATGGCTTCACTACTCTAACTCTCTTCTACTCTACAAGTCTCCTAACCTGTAGCAATACAACAAATTCCAGCAAGTTTATCTGAATTCAGTTAGATATGATGAACCTAAAAATGCAGGCACTTCTTTCAAAGAGTATGAGATTTATGCCTCTTTACAAAGCGTAGCCACTTAGCCAGCAAAGCTTTCTGTGATTAGGCAGGAAGGAACAGGATTTACTCCAACAAATAGTAGTCAGACTGAATCAGCTCTATGCATTTATCTTGCCGCTTAAGGGTTATAAGGTGCTTGTACTACAAAATAAGTACTTAGGAGCCAATACCGTAGGAAAATATAAACAGATATAAGATGCCAAAAGCAGCTGGATATCTGGACATGCGCTTTCAGCAGCTTTATGAAAATTTTATGTACCTGAGGCTCCTCACTGATAAGTTTTCTTTTATTCAGCTCTGTAGACTTACATGCTTGGTTACTCTGCAGAGATGAAATTTGAGGAATTAATATGTATTTTTATTAAATTTTATGCTGTACTTTGCCTGGGTTGGCTGCATGACCCAGTAAATTTATGCTTACTGTATTTTCATTTTATTCCTGTTTATAGATCATAAACAATACCTGAACCATTTCTTTTATATATTTTTTAATTAATCTTAAATTTATTTTGTTTAAGGGTGCAAAGGACTGTAAAATAATTACTAAGAAAGCTTCTATTACTTAACAGTATGAAACTGTTGATAAAGATATCTCAGAGATGTTATGGTCAAACAAATTACCTTGAGCATGCATTTAGACTCTGAAACCTTCCCAGCAATTTCTCAGCATTGCAATTTGCAAATGTCCATTGCAGCTGTTACATAGCTTTTAGGGATGTACCAATGCCACGTGATAAAAACTGTACAGCATTTTTCAGTATGCAGTTCCACAGTTGAAATGATCTACCTTATTTCTTATCGGGATAATGAGAGGTCAGTCAGTCCTCCTGCATGGCTTAACAGAAGAAAACACTCAACCAGAATGCAGTAACAGGGTGAAATGGGGAAAGAGTGAAAAGAAAAATATCTGTTTTCAAGACTGATTAAGCAAAGACAAAGTTGTTCTACATGGCAGAAGTAGAATTATAATATGAGCCTTTTACATCCACAGAAAAATTTGGGGGAAATTTTGGGGAAAATCTGGAGACAGTACATGTTAAAGTAAATGAATAAACTGTACTTGGACATTTTTGTTGATACTTTCCTTTATAACTAAGTGGCCTTAATTCAATTTAACTTAATTCATTTCAAATTAATTCACTTCAGCTGAACTGAATTAAAGCTACTTTGATTCTGGATACGGATGCATAGTTAGGGTTTCACTTAAACACTTTCAAAACAGATTAATTTTCCCCAGTGTCTCCATGTAGGCAAAACCCTTAAACTGAGTACAAAAGAAAATGAAGAAGTAATGCAGGAGTGCCACTAGAAACTGGTATTTAAAAAATAATATCTTCAGCAACTCAGAAATTATTAATTTTTATCATGTTTTTTAATGCATTATTTCAATTTTTATGCATTATTTCAATATATACACACTGAAACCTACAAAGGGGATAAGAGGAGATAGGCTTGTGCTCTGTCAAGCCCCTTCAACTGTTAAATAACATGGAGTTGGTGCAATTATTTCTTTGCAAATCAGCATGGTATGCATTCACAACAGCACAAGAGAATGTGCTAGCAAAGTTAATGACACAACATGAGCAAAAGCAATCTTAAAAGAGTTCTAGTGCTACAAAAGTTTTCCTACTTTTTCTTTTTCATAGTTGTGTGCAGACACCACCACAGCTGTATGTGAAATCTGTAGCCTGCTTCTTTCTTGCACTGATGATATTTAATTCAGTGTCCTGAAGTTTTGAACCTCACTCCAGCACTTGTTCACTGAGCTGAATAAACATCTCCTCCCTGACTCTTCAGGTTATACAACTTTACGTGACACATCTGCACTGCCCAAATAGTACAGCAGTAGGTTTACTGAGTATTTATTGAGGATAGTCAGCTGTCAATAGATTTTAACATTCACTGCTAGTTTGCAGTTATGTCTAGAGCAGTGTTACACACTTTAATGAATTCCCAAGAAACAAATCACTGAGAACCACTGTATCAAAAGGCACAAGGTGAGTCTGATCCTTTTTGAAAGTTTCTTCCATGAAGAAAGTCTAGCAATTGCGCTGTGGAGGAAAACTTAATGCTGAAGCTTGATTCTACCGTTTGATTTGATGTGTTATTTGACATAACTAAGCTAAACTCTAAGGGTAAGATGCACTTTATTTCAAATACAGTACATACATTCTGACATACACTCCCGTTAGACATTTACTTACTAGACTTCACTTAAACCAGACATGAAATTTCTGAAAAGAAAGGATTAAAATATATATGCCAAATCAATCAAGTACACTGAAAACCCACAAAGACTGAAAACCATTTTTCTGGTGAACAAGAGCTACTAATAAAATAGTTTGGAATGCATATGTAATCCTATTTTATGTGGAAATCAATAATGTAAACATCTAAATGATCACTACCACTTAAATATTGTATTTATGTTCTGTGTCATTTCTGTAGGTGATGGCTATCATCAGAAATGCAGTGATAAAGGCTGAAGAAACACAACATAGCTGTAAATAACTTCAGTTCAATGAGTCTGATAATTATATACAACTTTGATACTCTGATAGGCTATATTTAGTAAGAGTTTCATACCTGCTAGACATTTTATGCAGCACTGATCAAAGTGAGCTCATGAAATACAGGAGGCTTTCTGTAATGTAATGTCACAGAAATGTGATTTTTTTTTTTTTTAAGTGTCAAGTCCTAAGCTTAGTCTTCTTCTTTCAGAGTAGCAGCATATGCTGGTCAGTGAAGCATACACGACACAGCTGTTACATCTACTGTATGACCTGTACATATTGAATTAGCCATTGTGTTTTTCAATTCTGGTTCATCAGACTTTTGGTCTGAAGGGCTTTACATTTAACAAAAGAATACAGTACACTGTTATCTTGTCTATATATAATTCATAGCCTCCAGCCTGTTTTGATCTAAAACAATTAGAAACTTTTTTTTTTTTTCCTTTTAAACAGGAACACAGGATGTATGAAAAATTTTAGTGCAGGAATTAATTGCAGAAAGCATCCAGGACAGTAGTTTGATAGTGTTTGAATATATATTTGCATGAACACAGAGAGGATGTTAGCAAATATTGTCTTTTTAACAAACATCATCACTTCTGTTGTCAGGTTTTTACATTTGCATTCATGGTACATTAAGAAAGAGAATTATTTCTACATCTAAGAACATATATAATATAATCTAGTAAATAAATAAAAACCAGATGTGGTACTGTAAGCCCTAATCCATTAAGATGTCTCAAAACTTCAGATCACCTTTTTGCCAAAGAAGGAAGCAGTTCCCTGTATTAACAATCTTCTGGCTACAGTCTGTTGCTGAGGAAATCTATTAAGCATACAAAGGTGGATACAAAACAGAAGTACCACTGCATTTCCTTTTCTTTCTGTATTTTTCTCCCAAATCATCCAGCCTATTAGACTCCTACTGGAGGCAGGAAATAAGGCTAAATTGAGCTTTGAACTGATCCTTCATGGCTCTGCTTATACCCCTAAATGCAACACTTTTCACTAACGTTTGAAAGAACATTAGATTGAAGTTTCTTCCTGAAGTACTGAACCTTTCTAGCTATCACAAGGAGAATTGTAACTTCTGCTTAGTATATTTTTAAATTACTATTTAGTAATTAATTGCTACCAATAGAAAGTGGTACAAGGCCTGGATGAAGAGTCATTTAAAACCATTTATTTTTCTCAAATTCATCAAGTAAAGGCTGTATTTCACCATGAAGTTCTCTCTGAAACAAAGCAGAGCTGCATGTGAGGTTCATTCTCTAAGAAAAGATAGTGAAGCAAATTAACTTCACTTAGAATGACTGTCTCTATAGAAAGTCATACAATGAATATCTATTTAGAATTACTTTCTCTGTAAACCAGAGCATAAGTACTTCATTAAAAAGTAATCTGACATTCAAACTAGTAAATTCCTTCATTAATGATTTGGAAAGTCAATTAACACCTGTAAATTCTTTCACTGACAGCTTGGGACCACAATAACAATAATTTAGAATAATGAATTCATTCTTATGTAGAAATACAGAATTTTGAGAATGTGATTTTTATAAGTAATAGTCAGGAAGTTATGCTACAATCACATCTGTACTTTTCAGGTCTGCACGTACTACGTTAAATAACAGTTCAACTAATTTACAACCTTTTCTTGATACATTTATTATCTATTATGCCAACCACACATAAATCAATAATGCAGGAAGAGTTCCCAGTATGGACATGAATCAGCATATCAACATTCATTTAGTTAAAAATCAATTTCTCCTTGAGATGGGCTCAAGAAATACTATGCATGTCTTTGTGAGATGCCCATTGGGACAGTAGTCATGCATTCTCACTACCTATTTTACAAGTTTAACACATGACATTCAGTCTAAAATGGCAGACAAGAAAGAAGAATTAGTGTCTCAGCCAACTCTCCTAATATCACAAGTCTTGTCGCAAAGTTTTGTTTAACAAAGAAACAACTCTCCCTGACTACCCCATCACCAAATCTCTCCCTCTTCCCATGCCCTCCACCAATATACATTTTAACAGAGCAGAGAATGACCTCACAAGGACTGTAAACACAGCAAACTGATTCTACTAATATGTCAAATTCAAACAGCTTACTGGCACCATAAACACAAATACTACTTGTCCAGATGTGCACTATTCCTTCCAAATTAACTGTTGCTAACCCCATACACACCGAAATCATGACTCCAGTCCCCCAAATCATGAATATTGCTTAATAATTCTGTAATAAAGGTGAAGAACTCAAATATATTTAAAAAAAAAAAAACCATCCAGACGTATCACCTGCTAATCATCAAAGCAATCTATTTTAGTGAACTCCCTGTCATCATCAAATTATTTCTGGTCCAATATAAGCCAACAGGAATCAAACCAACCCAGGAAAAAAACCAAAACCAAAACCCAACAACTTCTAAATACACTTCTACAGTCACTAAAATTATCCATTTATAAATTGGAAATGCATTCTGTAACAGAAAAAACAGGTGACAATTCATTAGCTAAACAATCAGGTAGTAAAAAAGGTTTTGGGAAACAAAATGTGTTTTTATTGGATGTTAAAGTATGTTCTGTTAGCCGTCATCAACCTTCCTCAGTGAAAATAAAACAGGCATTAGAAAGAAGAATTTAGAAAAGACTAGTAGAAAATATGCAATTTACATACAGTTCTATTGAAAAATGTAAAAAGTTGATTATTAGTATGGTAATAAAATTAGAGTTGGGGTAGAATTCCTCAAATGCCAGTGCAGAATGGGAATTTCACTAGTACTCAGTATTCTACTTGTTCATTATTACCTTTGTACCATTAAGTTTACTTAACATATGTTCTAACAACTAATGTACTGTGTTATTAACTCTTGCAATGTCAATGTGTATTTGTTATGAGATTTATCTTAATTAGTGTACAAACCATTATTTAACAGCAGAATGCACATGGAGGAGCCGGAGAGTTTATAACAAGGAAAGTAATCTTACAATGGCCTCTGGGAAATCCCAAAGAGAACTTTTCTGTAACAAGAGCAATGATGCAGAAAATCAGAAGAAAAGAGTCTTTTATCCAACCATTGTGGATGAGAGAGTGACAGCCTCTCTCTCAGATATACATTGGCAGCATACATAAAATCAATATGATACATGTCTGCCCAGGAACAGCAGCTTGTTTCACAAGAAAGCAAATGTGAGATGAAATAACAGAATTTTATATCAAATACAAGTTGGTAATTTTAACAGTCCTTTTGGCCTTGCATTTATTCTTTTCAATCAACTCAGATTGCTTTTCACTTCTTCATATACAGATAAGGTAGAAGTCCACACTGAACACAGAATTAAAGGAGAACCAGTTAAATAACTGTTTTAAACATAATACATGTCTCTGAAACATCAGTTCCATAAACAATGAAAACACTTCCAGGTGGCTGTTATTTACAGAATAAGATTTTTATCTGCTAAAAGAGGCAAAGAGCATGATAAAAAAAAGATGGGAAATGAGCTTGTAATTGCACTTTTTAAAGTTTGTTCTAAGCACCTATGAAACAGAAAAAAGTGATACAATAGATTTTTCCTTCTTTCAAAAAACATAATGTATATTAATTTTTATATATCTTGAAAATTATGTTAAACAAATACAAGAATTGTAAAAACTCTTCTGTATACCTAACATAATTGACATCTGTCATACAGGTTTGAACAGTATTTTGGCACTGTTTAATTTTCTCAGTGTTTAGAAAGATCTGCAAGAGCAGGACGGTCATCCATGTTATAAAGGACCAAAGAAGCATGTGCAGAGAAAAGGATATATTGAACATAGAATACAAAACTACAAATGTTGAAGATGTCATATATATATATATATGGACATTGTCTGAGAAGGAATAGTAGTAAGAGTTACAAATATACTAATGTGTGATTTGATCGTTCTGGAGGAAGGAAGAGAGGGGCAGTTTGTCTTGTCTGGCTTTGACTTTGAAATTAAACCAATCTAATCAACTGAATGAGAGACATATCAGCTTTTTCCATAGCTAGTACTCAGTGTACAAACACACCTGCAAGAAAATTAATGCCTGCACAGAAAATACTAGTTTATATATCACATTGCTGTAATTCAAAATAAATGGAAATTCTTCCCAGATATTTTCTTAGTACTAAATGGTTTTACTTATTTTAAATTTTATTTTAAAACAAAGACTAAATGGCTGAAATAAGAGAGATACCAACAGCTACTTTTCTATACCTCTTAGATAATATGTCTAAGAATGAAGAAGATAAAAAAATATTCTTTTTAAATGTAAAAAATACAGTGAATGTCATTATTCAGAATATTGAATAAATAGATATTATATATCTGGATAGATTCTAACCACAATGAAAACCACTTTGGGACAAAATTGAAAACTATATTTTGCCGATAAAAACACCCATGTGTAATGAAAACAAAGGGATGGAGCAGGTGAAATAGAATAAACTTTAAAATTCCTACATCACATAAAGATATCTTTTGCAATACGCTATGCTCACTCTAGGGGAAAAAAATACAAAATTACCCTAATGATATACTGTGGCACATTGTAGTATAGCAGTATCTTGTCGGGTATTTTGGCTAGTGTTTTGATAGTGTGATGTATGTGGTTATGAAACATTTCATATGTGAAGATTCAATGTGAATCTTCTCAACAGGAGCCTAAAAAACATTTGTGCAGTTTTTTAATGTCAATGGAAGATCTGGACTGGGGAACACTTAGTCTGATAGACTGGACCAGAAAAATTAATCAAATGTAAATTGAGATTCAGCTGAAAGACAACAAAAATTCAACTCTGCAATACTTAAATTTATTCATATGCTCAGCCAAATGCAAATTTCCATTTCCTGCTAGATCAAAATTTAATTGTTCCACTTCATTATTTGATAATAACGGTGCATTCTATTAAAAGGCTTATTTATTATTGTTTTCTTCAGCTACTACTCAAAAACTCCAATGTAACACTCTCTGTCTGTATAAAGTTCAGGAGGTAGAGAATGTAATATTATCTAGTGGAAATAAAGGTAATTTTCGTAAAAAAATACATCCTTGCATTGTAAAATTCCCTGAGAGCACCTCATGAAAAGAAATACTTCCAAACTACTTTAAAGAGATTGCTTACAGAAAAGTTTGCAGAACTGGACCCTGAGATAGGAAGAACAATACAGTTACTCATTTCTATTCACAGATGGCTTGCTGCCTGATTATATTGCTGGAATATCCATTAACACAACAAAATATGCTACCCCAGTTTAAGGCCACTTACATGTTGAAATTAATAACCAGTTTACAATATTAGCACACATGAAATATACATTTTCCAAAGCAGTATTCTTCTTAAAGATACTACTGAAAGCATGCTGAAATAGATAAGTTATATTCATGCTTGTACTGACTTACTCTGGTAGAAGAATTCACCAAGGAGCCATTCAGATTGCCAGTGTTGCACTTGAAATTCAAATGTTGATCAGGATGGTGATTTGCTTCCCAGCTTCCCAAATCACGTACCACTGACTTGTCAGAATTTGCAGGTATTTTCTGGAAGGCAGTGCAAGTCATTCCTGTGAAACTAGATGGCTTGATCATAAAGGCCTCCAGAGCAATATTACGAGATACCTGTGAAAATATTGAGAAACAGATATGTGTTTAACTCATTACATATAATTGCATTATTATATGTGCATTGTGTATTTACTGTATATGCTCTATAAAGATTGTGCATGCACACATTTCCATACATATTTGTAGGGTAAGAAAGAAAACGGAACTTATTTAAAAAACTGATCTAGAATTCTATAACAGCATAGTGGGTTTCCTTGAATCTTCTTTAGTAATATATCAGTTTATATCAGGTATATCAGTTATTATTATATAATTTTTGCAATTGTGTCATTATCAGCTTTAAGAGATTCAATCCTGATTTAAAGTGACACAGTTATAAAGTAAATTAGCAAAAGCAGGAGCAAGAATTATTTAAAAAATGAACAAGGATATGCTTTGTATCTCAGAAATGAAACCTCAGAAAGATGTTTAGCTATTTGGTAGATGGATTTGTTTATTTACAGATCACAGAATATTGAACATGAATATATGGTTCAACACAACATCACGTTATAGGTCTTTGGCCTACCCTTTAGTCAGGGGATGTGTCTAGGTGGAGATTGCAGCACAGTGCAGAGATATGCATCTCTATCCTTAAACTGGTATATTTATTTCAGCAGTTCTGTGAAATAGCTCATGTTATAACCAGGTTGACTAGCTTAAACTGGCACCACACTGATTGGACTATATGGTTTCTGCTTCCAGGCACAGATTTTTTAGGGATCTGTGAGTGTATGTATTCTGCACATTGATAGCAATGTAAAGATACTTGAGTTAAGCCACAAACTAGCATGTTTATCAGAAGGATAAATATACAAACATGGCATTTTTATTTTACTGTACTTTGCTTCTGTTATGCAAGCTAGCAATACAGAAGTACCTTAAATCCACCTAGTAACAACCGGTGTGAATCCTTCAGAATCTGGGGCATCATGTGAGTTGGGCATAACACTAGTTTCCTATTTCAAATTTGTGAAGTGATAGTGAATAAGATGTTTTCTAGATAATGCTGTATTTAGGATTCAAGTAATTGCACAAAAGTGACCCCTATCTCTGAAATTTTGAACATTAAATTCTTCAAACACTGTTTTTTCCACTCCCAAAATATACCTGTAAAGGCCTGACAACATTCAGATAGCGTGAATATGCCATTCTCATCATATAGAAACAGACAGGTAAAATGTAAAGTAAAACAGTGTTTATTATGCAGGATTGTAAAATGAGCTACAAAATGGATACAGATGAACTTGGAGCAAAATTATCCATGGAAACAAGCCACAGTCAGGTATATGTTATGAAAAGTCACAAGCTAATCTTCTCTCTAAGCAGTACTGATACCAAAAACGATAATTTGGTGTCCATTTCCTAGGCCTCAGCTAAAGGCAGCACTCAGCAGAAGGGCCAAAGGGGATTGTTACGTGGGTAGACTAAGAGCAGCGCCGAAGGCTGCAAAGACTGACAGCACAAACAAAAAGCCACATTGCAATTAGGCTAGAACATTCTGAAACTCTCACCAGCTGGAAAATGAAATGAAAACTCTTCAGGGGTGGGTATGACAACTATTTCACACACCTGAGACAGGACTATTGAGATAAGTATCAGCAGTAGCAAGAAGTTTTCCTTTTCAAACTGCACACCTGAAGTATACATGGCAATAAAATAAAAGCAGGAACAAAGAAGCGTCTCAGAACAATACTGAAGGGAAATTAATTTGGGGTTGCTGAGGGATACAGATCCACGAAGGTACTTCTCCAGTGCTGAGGGCACCTCCCACCACTCTGGCTGCATCCAGGGCCTATGAGAGGGCTCCCATCCCCTTCGCTCTGGCCCAGTGTCAGGCTGAGGCTCCTCCAAGGCCTCACCTGAACTCCATAGTGGCAGCATCACAGTCCTGTTGCCTCAGGCCCAACACTGACCTGGGGCTAGCCTCCTCACCCAGCCTCACCTGGCGACCACGAAGTTGCATCTGAGCTCAGTGACCATCACTGGATCTAACCATCTGCAGCCTCACATACCCACCTCGCCTCATCACCACCCTGGAGGACACACCCCTGGGCTGGGCTGCATGCAGCTGCCCCAGCCTGCCCCACCAGTGGGACAGACCCTGGCCCTTGCCGCATCCAGACAAGAAACTTCTATATGACTACAAGATTTTAAATACCATACAGCAGAATAACAACTTTGTCTTAGTGTTACATGATTATGACATGAAACACTAAATATACTGTATTTTAATTTATATATATAAAATTACCTAGTATTTGAAAGTTGCTCCTGGCCATTCTTCCTGCAGCATGTTTTGCATGCCATTTGACAGCAAGGGAGACAAGAATATCTGAACAACTGTATCTATTTCAGCATTTTTCTGACCTTGAAATTAGTCATTCCACAACCTCATGGAAGTGAAAAAAACCCAAAAATGTTTATTTTTGTCTTTCAAAAATGATGTAGAGTAACAGTCATGGCTCCCTAGTAGCTTTTCAATGTACAGGGAACACAGTTGTGAATATGCCGTACAACTGACACAGTTTATAGAGTCTCCTTTTTTTCAGGAATTGTATTCTAAGCTAGTGGCTACCTAAGCTTTGGGGGGCTTGTATATTGTTGTTTAAAAGAAAGAAAGCAGATGCGATTTCTGCAAAACAGTTTGCTGGCTGGCCTCCCAAGGAACAGAAGTGTTTGGTACTGCATGAGAGATGACACCAGAAACAGCTCTACAGCTTTGTTTATTTACAAATTGCACTTGACAATAAACCAATTCTCCTACAGAAAACTATATGAAGCAAAAAGACAAAGCATGGCAAAAACGTAAGTGACACAGATCTACATCTGAGTATACAGAAATACTGTTTACAGTAATGTCAACAGCTTCCTGAAGCAATGACAAGAAAAAAAAAATTATCTTTGGCACTTGAAATTTAAAAGAAATATAAGTATAAAGCAACAGAGCACCCCTAGCTGTCATGTTGCAAAATTCTTCTAAAAGGCGCATTATTGTCACTATGTATTTAACATAAATAAATAAATATTTTAAATTTTATTCTTTTAGGTAATGGGAGTTAAATTAAAAAATTCCTTTAGCAAATAGTCCAGTATATTTTTATATTTGTTTGAAAGACTGCTTTGCTAAAAATATACAGTGAAGTAACTAAGGCTATTAAGCTATTTGGCTCACACTGTAATTCAGGTCAGCCTATATTATTCCATTTTTTTATTATTATGGCTGTAATTGAAACTAACACTGAACTCACTTTTAAATAGTGTATTCATGTAAATGCAATGGACAGTTGAGAAAATAATAAAGGTTGTTTAAAATCAAGCAAGCAAGTAAACCAATAAGGCTTTAAAATATTAATCTAGAACGCTAAAAGGGTAGGTTTCAAGCTTCTGATTTAGATGCACTTCTGCTATTTAGATGTTGAAACTGGCAAAAAGACAGTTTCTCAATCTCCAAATGACAATCTCTCAGTACCAAAGTGACAAATTCATGTGGGTGGAGGCCAAGGAGTAAGAAAATTTATTTCATACTGCTACAGTTTGCTTCTAAAAACCAAAACTACACACAAATTAGTAACCTTTATAACAAGATATTCCTTTTTTGATAATTTTCAAAATGCCTTAAGCAAGTATTTTCTTGAATCCCCTCTGAAAGGCATGTTAAAATCTTCAAGCAACGAGGGAGCATGTTATCTTCTCTTATTAAAATTTCACTCAACTTGTACCTTTCAAAATAAACCCATATACTATAATGGCAAGAATATAGAAACTGAGTGAATAGTAAGAACACTAGAAATATAGTCTATTGTAATAATAGACACAATAAATCAAAGTTTAGAAAAAGCACTTTTTAATACCATCAGCGATACTCAAAAAAATGAGTAAAAATTTGTAAAAATATTAACATTTTAAAATTAAATTCTGACAGAAACCTTTGCAATTTTATTAAATACCTTTGATATAACTTGAATATTGCTGGTCAGTATTTGACTTGCAATATGTTCCACACATCGTACAATCCTGGTGCAGGCTTTGTCTTCCTTTTGAGCCATCCACAACACATGGTCATCAACCAACATTATATTGCTGGCAATTTCAATAAGAGCATCCCCAATCTGAAAAAGAAAAAAACAAAACCCGAGAATGGTATTGTCTGGAAAACTCAGAAATATAGGAAAAGAGTACACAAGAGTACAGCTGAAAGCAGGCACCTTATTTCTCTTGGTAACCATTAACAGTTTTGACCCTATTAAGAAAATTAAATGGACTGAAAAATAAAGACCAAGAAAAGAAAAGTGCAACTGACTTCAAGGAAAAGATTTTTTTATTCACAATCTTAAAACTCATCTTCAAGTTATACCACAAGTATTGAGTATCTCATTGAGCGATAAATGGAATCCCAGAATTATCACCGTCTTTCTTAAACTAATTAAAATTGACCATGCCCCTCTTAAGAACTGCTTCCTGTTTAATCATAAGACCTTCAGGAGAAAAAAACATAGAGGGAAAATATATTTGAAAGATATTTTTGTTACAGACATAGTGAGGTAAATTTAAGATATAACTCAGGTACTGATATAAACCTATATTATCTCATTGGCTACATAGAATGTGTGGGCTTACAGCTTTGGATGTTTCAATTCACTCTTGTGTCTAACCCAAAGTGAGAAATCTTCATTTTGCCAGAAGACATTTTGCAGATTTTGCTAAATATGACTATGTCTTTCCAATTTTTATTAGTATATTACATTTAGAAAGAATATACATCCCTGTGAATATTTTTTGGTGATTATTTCAAACTGAAATGAAAATACTTTCTTTTTAAAATTCCAAAACTGAATTTGAGTGAGATATTTCAAAATTAACATTGCCATTATTTTTGAAGGCAAAGATATGCCACAGATATACAAGCTTCTTACAAATAAACCTGAATAAAAAGGTATGTAGAAGAGAAAAAAATTACTGAGAGAAGTATTGCTAAAGAAAAGTTCAAGAGTCTGAAGAGTTAAAGTAATTGAAACAGAAAAATATTGCAAATAAATACACAGATAATTCAGTGGGAAGGAAAAAAGTAATTCAGCAATGGTGGAAAAGGTTTAAGTAACGACAGAGGTTATGAAGTTAGTTCTGCATTTTCAATAAAAAAATACATAAATTTCACATGCATTGCAAGGGACACAGAAATAATGAGACTATACGTGAAATTTCATGTGACTGTTCCTGAAATATTTAATCTATTTCTGAGAACATAATTACTAGATAATTCTAGATGGCTTTTGACAATGTGACAGAGTTATTGATACAATGAATAATAACAAAACACATTAGGAGACTGGAGTGATTTACGAGAAACAACTAAAGCATACACCAATCAGCTAAGCAGTAACTTACTGAGGGCAGAACAATAGTCTATAAATATAGAAAAGAAATAAGAAGAGGAAATAATTTATATTATAATTAAGTGCATTAATGAAGAGTAAAGTCATGGCATTAAAAAATATAAAAATTTGGGCTAATACGTGTATATCTTCCAGGCAAAAAAGTTGTAGTATGTTGAAAATACGTTCCCAGTGCAGCTGTTGAAGCCTGCCCGTTTGAGAGGTGAACCACCAGATGGGACAACATACCTCTAACTTGTGTAAAAATGAATAATTCTGAGCTGACTGGGAGAAGGTCTTCCAAGAGAAAGATTTATACAAACAGTACTAGTTTAGCTAAAATTTAAAAATTATTTTGATATATCACAGAAAACCTCTGTGTATGCATTTTCATTAATTTCTAATGGTTTTATATAACTGTAGTTTCAGCCGCTAGTCAATTCCAAACTAATGTACCTTTCTTCATTTGTTGCCTTGTATTAAATGAAGTTCAATCCGATTTGTAATTACATGCATGCAGACTCACGTCTGAAACTACTGATACATACTTCACATGTATTTTTGTGCATTATGAGTGAGAGCTAAGAAATGGATGTTAGTAAAGAGCTCAGTGAAGTACAAACCTACTTAGTGTAAAGTTTGAAACAGTAGAAGAAAACATAGACAAATGAGGAGAAATGTTCTAAATTATGAAAACAATAAGGGATTATGACATAAAAGCTGTAGAGATCGGTGGTGAAGATGGAGATGTTTTGATACCAGAAACTGAAACGTATTTGAAAGAAATTGATTGAAAGATTCGTGATAGTTCTGAGTTTTAATAGATAACACATCAACTGCTAGAAAAATAAAGAGGCTTTATGGTGAATCCAACGGTTTCTTTTAGATGGTAAATTTTTGTTTTGTCAGAAAGCAGTAAGATCTTATCAGGATTTTCAGCTCAAATACAGTTGTAGCTTTGAAACATGATTCTTGGAGAGCACTTAATAATATACTTTAGCTCTGGCATATAATGATGAAATTGTAGTTGGAGGCTTTCTCAAATTGGCACTGAAATGTTAACTGTTACAATCCCCAGAGCCAGAATGGAACAAACATTGCCAAACCAAAAGAAAACAAAATGTTTTAACTATAGCTATCATGTGTACAAAAATTACAGGTTATGAAATCTTTATGCAAGCAGTTACTCTGAAAATTAACAATAAAAAATATGATGAACCTTGCTGTTCTCTGTAAAATCCTATTTTTCCCATAGGGTTTGCATAACTCTCTGATTAGATTTCCTTGTAAAAATGCCATACATTATGCTAAAAGTTTCTGTAGGAAGTTGCTCTTAAAGACACATTTTCCCTTCACATGAAGTGATACTTGCTTTCAAAACTCAGTGAAAACTTGCAGATGAAGCAAAGAAGACCATAGAAGCATGTGTAACTTCATTGGCCAGACGGAGAGGCACCTTGAATTCATCCTAGTATGTTAGACATGATAGCAATTAAAATGAAAAAGAAAAATAAAGTGGCTTATTGAAAACCGATTTTTATTCCTAAACAGCAATGCCTTTGTCAGTCAGATGAGATTGCTTAGTTGTCCTTTTTGGCATAAAGAAACATATCACAGTATATGCAGAACATTTGCAATCAGAATACCAGCAATCAATTTTAGAAGCCACTCTTCAGTGTGAGCCTGCATACATTAAGAACAGGGCCATATGTGAAGACTTCACTTCTAAGTGATACTTTTTTTGAGCATAGAGGAGATATCTTACATCTTCAAATTCATCCACGAAGACAATTAACTTCTCCATTATATAAGCCAAATATATTACATCCATTTTATCTGCAAAGTGGGAAGCACCTCTTGTGTAGGCTGTCAGCTGGCGGGAAAATTCAAGCACGGTCGTCAAATTGATGTGCATCTGAAAATATATCACAATTGTTAGGTGTAATAAGTCAGTTTCATTCCTTTTTGAAAACTGGAGATTACATCCATTTGTATAATGCTTGCTATAATTTCACATGAAGTTATATGCATCAGTAGTACTACGGACATAGATTCATATGCCTCTGAAATTTACCTTTAGCATTAGTTCTTAGATTTCAGTGCTGTTATCCGAAGACTCCACCAAAAGTGGCCAACAAATTTTGAACATTTTTGTCTACTTTTTCTAGTCTGTAACTAACTGGCCTCATAAAACATCATACCAAGCTACTAACCTTGTCTTGCCTATATCTTTAGATCATCATGACAACAGTATGAGTGAGGGTTCATATATACAGTGGTACATGGTGGGAGAACAAGGGACCATGGTAGTAAGTTGAAAGAAGAGAAGTTAAGACTGTTCATGAAGATCTTTTCTGCCACGAGGATAGTCAGTCATTTGAACAGGTTACTCTCAGAGGTTATGCAGCTTCCACCCTCAGAGGTTTTAAAGACCTGAGTAGTTGAAGCCCCGAGAAATCTGGCCTAACCTCATTGCTTAGAGGAGAATGGACTGGATTCTAAAGACCTTCCTATTTTATTAACCTATAATTGCACTGGCTCTCTTAATATAGTAATTATTCTTATTTAAGTATGAACACATCTGAAGACAAAGTTCCTGCGGTGTGAAAGGAATGAGCAGGGAAACTGAAAGTTGTAAAAGTTATTATGGCAGTAGCAGGTCTGTGCCTTCCTATACTGTTCCCCGTTATGCTCCTTTTTACTCATTGGCTTCTATCCATTTACTTTTTTCTCTGACTGCCTATTTTGGAAGACATCAAAAAGGAATTCTAAAGTAGGCCTAATTTCTGCAACTCTTTTATGGACAATGGATATGGATATTACAGACAATGGCAATGAGGAAAGGCACTTCAGCTGATGAAACTGATACAGAGCTGCAAGAGAAATTAACATCTTTCTGGTAAAAATGCATGAGGAGAAGACACGGAAGGACCTGAAGTGAATCACTGATGACCCTGCCAGCATTACCTATGGTCATCTAGATTCCAGGAACCCAGAGAAAGAAATATTAAAATAGAGGCAATAAGTTCCGTGTACTTGTTCCTACTACAACTTCAATTACCAAACACATTGTCTTTCAAGTAAAACATTTTTTTTAGAAGTCCAGCTATCCCAAACTTGCAGCTGAATAGACATTTCTTGCAAGCTATTCAATAAAATCAGTATGGGAAGCCCTTGATTTTATAACGTTACCTGACTAAAAGCATGAAGAACTTGAGTTACTTCTTGTGAATAAGGACATTCAGAATAGTTGTCTTCATCCCAACGTCCAGTTCGATTACATTTACGCCATGCCTTAGACTCTTCTGCACCATTGTGAAAGGCAATGGAGTTAAATGAATACTGGAGACAGGGATGGTAAGCAGTTATCCCAGCCAAAGTTTTGGGCCATCTATGAACGACATGATAACGAAAAATTACAACATGAAACTTCTTATTTAAAGGCAACTTACAATACAGCAAAAATAACCAGAATATATGAGAAAAAAAAAAAGGCTATTTAAAATTTTAACTTATTATGTTAACTACTTCTATTCCCTGGAAAAAGTCAAAATTATGCAGGTTTGAGTCTGGCTGGCCACACTTTATTTCTGCATTAATTCCAGGAAGGTATTTGGTGCTAAGGAGAAAAATATGAATGGCCTTTTCCCTACTTTCATCTCTGCAGATGGCACAAAGCAGAGCAATAAGTCCATAAACAAAAAAAACCCCAAACCCTATTACTACATGTTGTAAAAGGTAAATGCTCAAAATGTACCTCACAATCTTTTATTTGCATTTGACCCCATGCTACAAAGCACTCCCTGCCACAAAGAAAAGCAAAATCCCTGAATGTATCAAAAACCGATAAACAAGATTTCAGCAGAGAGATGTCTCATGGAGGAGTTAGGAGCTAGCCCTCAAAAATTACCTATTTAGGTATACATGATTTATGTAGTGTGAGTCCAAAACAGTCTTTGAATACAAACTATAAATCCAGAGCAGCCAGTATTATTCTATTTAGCTCATGGGTCTATTATACAACACACTTTTTCTGTATATCTGCTGCATTCTCTAGAACAGCACAACTGGGATCTATTTTTTTGTTGTTGTTGTTGTTCTTGTACCAAATCCATCGTAATTTCCAGGCTAGTATGGACACAACAGGATCAGATAATTGGGAGAAATCAAAGAAAACCAGACACGTATCATCAGCAAGTCAGCATATCTGGAAAGGATATGGTTTTTTAATTGCACTGATGTAATGACTGAACTCAATCAATCATAAAAATATTCTGCCCGACAGTGAAGCCACACCTTCACAATCAACCTTTGCTCAAACATACACATTACCCCTCTTACTTATACAATACAGGTCCATTGGACATTGTTACATAATATACTGACAAGTTTGGGGCTATTTAAGTTTTCCTTGTTTCAAACAATGATAACAAGAAAAATATTTTCATATGTCACAGCTAACTGTCACTGGAATAATTCATTTTGTGATGTAAAAGCAGTTGATGCAAAATGAACCATGAAAGGAGCTTCACAAAGCCAATCAAAATATGTGCAATACTATATTCTCCTTTTGCCTCTAGGCAGAAATATTATTTTTAGCAAAACATTTGCATTAATGCAATTGGGCCACACTGAGTAGCAACTTACATCGAAAGTAAAACTAAAGAGATAATTCTGAAACTAGTATTAGCAGAGGTAGCAGAGTCTGGCATTTAGGAATAGGAATGACAGGACATAATAAAATTACCATTTGCATTTCAGAATTATCTTACAGAGAAACAAGAAACAAAAACTGAGCAAACTATGGCCATCATAGAGAACAACTGGTAGTGCATAAGGCCTAGTTCTATCTGACTAACAGTACCATAATTCTTATGGCAGTTGTGCAATTATAAATATGACCAAGGCTGGTCAACTGAAAGAATCATACTTCGCTAACAGTTGATGATCTTTTTCCTTTTTTATTTTTTCCCCACAATAAAAGAACTGTTCTTTCTAGCTTTGTTTTTGTGGTTCAACTCTTTCTAATTACATACTTGCTTACATACTTCAAAGACCTTTGTGAGGAAATACCCATGGTGTTAGTTTGTGCAGTCTGTAGAATTTATATATATTTATTTATTTATGAAGTAAAGGATGTCATTTTACAGCAAGAATGTGAACTTCATGAAGTTATCATCTAAAAATTCAAGATGTGTTACTGATAGGAAGTATATATATTTTAAAAGATCTCATTAAAATACATTTAAGCATGTCCACGATGAGAAAATACAAGGACAGTTTTCGTGATGACAAAAAAGCCTTTAGCTGAGATTAACAAAGATCTCTAATAGATTTTAATCCATAAAAATGTATTAAATATTTATATAAATGTATGTTCAGCAAATGTGGCATTCTCACTGGAACTGAGGTTAACATTTAATGAAATAGCCTCGTAATAAATAGAAAACAGATTATCTGAGTCGGTTTCTCCACTTCTTTCTATTTCATTCTTTTATTTCTATTGAAACACAAGAAATATTAGTGAAATGCCTTTGAAAAAGTTTTAAAAGTAACTTGAAAATGAAGAGAGTCTTTCAGATCAGAAGAATTTGCAGAAAGTTCTGGCAGCTTCCTCTCTCATCTACTTTTCCTTTCATTAACTATTCAAGCTGAATTCTTATTATAATTCACTTGGTAACAAATTACCTTCTTGATTTCTCAATGGGAATGCCATCATACATCAGTGTTATTGTCAAGCAGGTAATTATATTTTGTTTAAGAGCTTTGTGCTTATCATTGAAGTATTTTCAAGCTAACTAAAAACAATACCAAATTCCACAAAATCCTTTATTTTTTCTTCAGTTTATGGGGATTAACAGAAAAAAACCAAACCAAACCACCAGCACATGTAAATAAAAGTAAAGATGAAACAAAAATTACATTTAGTCAAAAAATTGTGCAGACTCTAAGATTCAGATAGCAGGACAGATGTTTTTTCTAATTATGTGATATATTGGTGGAACTGTTTGTGTCCTTAAGCTCACCTCAAACGATGTGTTTGTTTTACTAAGTAGGTTTACTTGCTATTTTGATTCTCTTCAGTGAAATATTTTACGAACAGTTTTATGTTATTTGGTAGCTCTAATCTCAGTTGAACAAAACCAGCAGAACAGCAGCAAATCAGAAAAGTACTGAAGATTTAATCTTGTAATGCTTTAATGCAGTGTTACCATATTCTATAATTTAGAAAAGACCAAAAATAATTTTGCACCCTCTCCCGTTTAGCTGTAAAGAGCCTAGTTCTTTTGAAATTTTCCACAATATCATATTGAGGAATTAGAACAAAGATCCTCTGACTGTCACAAACCGCTGCTGCTCTTGAAGCACTAGCTGCCATTTCCCATAAAATCACGTAGCGCTCCTCCTTCCTACCATATTACATAAAAAAGACAAGTAAAATAAGGGACATCTTCAAAACTGACACCGAAATATCATGTAAGCATGAATATGGTCCATACCTATATTAATATATGAAACACTGAAACCATAAAATCATACCTGAAATCTCCCTTGTTGTTAATAATTCTTTCTGCAGGGCAGTAGGGTGCAGCCGTTTCAAGTACCACAATCTCTACTTGTTTAGTGCTATTTCCGTACGAGTTGTTGACTAGGCACTCCCATTCTCCAGTTGCATCAATGTCAATGCTGGATAGGATAAGTTCACTATAAAAATAAAAGATTAATTATTGGATATACTGAACTATATAGAGATTCAGTCATTGGTTTTCTGACATTAACTTATCTTCATAGATTTTCTCTGAAAGTATAAAAACAGGTTTTGCTCAGTAGGGACAGAAAATATGTGACTGGTATTAAGATTTTACCAGCACCAATTTGGATTGACTACTCAGATGATGACAGGTTATAACACAGATTAACAATCATCATAAAAGTGTATCAGTTATGTATCAATGCCTGGTCTCCTTTCCCTAAAGATTATAAAATGGGGTTTTTTTTGTTATTGCATAAACAAGCACTTGAAAGTCAGAAATGCATTTCAATTTGATGACAAAACCAATTCATGGAGAATGCTTCCCTTCAGCTGTGATTGCAGCTCCTATGGCAGAATCTGCTGCTCCTCTAGCAGCATGGGAAAAGTTTTCTAGAACAACCATTGCCATCGAAAGCTGTAAATAATTTTCCTAATAAATACAAAATGAAATGAGGCAAATGCTGAAATTTCTTTCAGTACTTCATTACTCATAAACTTTTTTCACACTGTCCCCCACCAACTATAAAATGTAGCTATTAATATCAATAAATTAAGGCTGCACTGAGTGTTAGACAAGTTAAAGTTATGCACACTTTGTGGGTTCTCTTACAATAAACATTGTGCATGACTGCACTGCACACCAATGTTTTGCTGCCTAAACTAAAAATTCTATGTACAGAGAGAAGGAGAAAATAATTTCCACAACATTTAAAATTGTCTAGAACTGTTCTGGTTAGTATTTTCTGTATGTTTTAAATCAGGTGAGAAGCTTTCCTTCGTATAATGGAGATAACCCAGGCCCTAATGAAGTCATCAAAGTTTATTTTTTTTTATTGACTCCATCAGAGATAAAATTTTATCCAATTGCTTCACCTCCACAGATCTCATAGATGAAAATAATGCTAACTACTACATTTTAAGAAAGTAATACCTTAGATCTTAAATCTGCTGTTGGGCTAGAAAGAAATTTTACTGAAGTTTTAAAGAAAGTACAGTTGCTGAAAGTGGTTGCGAGAGAAAAAAGGTAGCAATTATCTGAAATATTTATGTTGTTTTACACAAATGGCTCATCTTTGAACATGTCTTGTGGTTTAGACAATTAGAAATTATGTGGGAAGAAATGGAGTAGAGTCAGAAAGGGGGAGAAGGTACATTATAAAAAGAGAAGCACAGAATTTAAAAGTTATTAAACTGATTTAAAAATCTCTATTTAAAACAAAATCTTTAAAAATTCTACTTGTGGCCTTTGGCACTTTTGTAAGGAGCCTGACATTTTGAAATACATACAGAGAATATTTATATATAATTTATTTTTAATTTTTTTTTCTTTTAAACTTCTCTAAAATAGTCATCCTTTTTCAGTTTAAACTTTTGTATCTTATGTGTGCACTTTTATTAACTTGGCTAGAAGAAAGTATCAAATCTAATCTCCTTGTATACAGACTACTCCTGATACACATGAAAGTAGACCACAATCAAGATAGGAAGTGATTACACAGCTGCATATGTAATTTTCCCTTTGAAATATACATACAATGAAGGATGATTTTCTCAAGTACTTAATACAGGCCTGTTATCTTGATCCCTAAAAAACAAGCAAACCACGGTAAATAGACTTTAAGTTAAACTGTCTTAGATTTTTTGTGCAGTTGTCCAAATATTTTGTCAAATTTATAATGAAACAGTAACTTAAAAAATCTCACACTGTTCCTATTTATCATGGCTTTGAGCTCCAAGTAATTTGGAACCTCCTATTTCATCTTTATAACAAATTCTAACATGTTTTTATTGAAGAAAGTATAGAAAAATACTTTTCTAGTCATTATCAGACAGAGTAGTTGAGTATTTTCACATCAAAAGAAGCAATTGTTCTCTTAGGAAGTCTCAGATGAAAAAGCCCAATAACAGCAGCCTCTTAGCTAACTCTTAATACATCTTCTTACATTCAGCTTGAAATACTTCAGTGGAATTAGCCAGTTGATAATTACTTTTAATTAAATCTTCTATTTCATATGTCACAGCAATCTCACATCATCTTTATAGACAGCTGAGAAAGAATATATTCCTAGAGCCTATAAAAACCATTATCCATAAAAGCTCTTTTTCACAGAAACAATAGGCAGCATAAATATTCACCTGTAGCATCAAGAACCAGAGGCTTCCCAAGTGAATAGAATGTGTGATAGATGTGCTGATCTTTTGACATAGTCTGTATAAAATATCTATAATCATTGGTAACACGATAAAAGTGGAAACTATGGTGATTTTAGGTAAGTGCAATACTTGAACATATTATTAGTTTTATAGATAATCAATATGGAGATAAATAAATATGAAGGAAAAGGGTACATTTTCCATTTTTTTTAAACTGGTGAAATGTGTTTCAATGCAAATTTATCTGCTGCTAAACAGATCTCCTGTCATTAGATGAAGTTTCCCAGTTTCACAGACAAATATTTACTAATATATCAGTGCTGCTTCTCGTAGAAACACAACACTTGAACACTGGTTCAAGTTCTCTAACATGATGAGTAAATCCCAACATTCACACTGTTAATCTTCTGTGGCTCTTTTTTCAGATGATGAACCAAAATAAGCCAGAATAGGTTTATGCAATATGGAAGAAGCTGTATAATGACTAGAACATGGAATTGTCTTCTGAATTGTCATCTGGCCACTGTAAATGATGCATTCATTTATATTCCTCTAGGAATATTTTGGATAGCAAGCCCAATGGTGAAACTCTTCATTTATTACGATCTGGATATGACAAATGATAAATTGATCTTACACCCCTGGAGAATTTGGGGGACTGGATAAAAAAAAAAAAATAAAATGCATTTTAATTCTCAAAAAGAGCAGTTAACTTGATCCTTTAACATTTTCTCCACTTATAATCCTTGGCAACTCCACAGTCCTGGCAGACCAAAAGGAAAGGGTGGGACTGTATAGAATTTAAACCTCTTCACAAATTTTTCTAGTAGGTCAGTTATGTATTTTATGTCTTGGATCTGTTACATTAGCATGCCCAGAAGTTCCAGTGTTCTTACATTAGAATGCCTTAGAAAGGCATTATTGATCTCTCTTGTCCATGGCAACAAAGTCTTGATAAAAGGCAAGAACTCTTGAGAAGAGTAAAAGAGAAATAAAAGAGGATGGCACTTTTGGCTCTATACTTTTCTTGATTTTCCTATCTTGCAGAAGCTAACACATGTCAGGCCACAAATGAAACAATCGTGACTCTACTATGCAGCTTTCCTAAGGATGGTATATGAGTCAGAAAGAGCTCCTACTTCCTCTACACTAGCAATCGCACCTCACTCCTCAGAGGTGTGAGAGTTGCTACTGCTGTGGAAATTTTTGACCTACCAAGACACAAAAGAAAGTCGGACATTCATGAGATGGTGTCAAGGCAAATTGAAGACTGCTTCCCGATTGGAATAAAGGGATGACTAGCAAGCTTATCTCAAATTTTCTTTTGAAATTATAATGGCCTTCTCAGTAAAAATTTGAAAGGAAGAAAGAAAATACATGTTTCATTTTTGTACTGGGAAATTTCATGCATGGTAGGTTTCCTTTTTCAAATGTGATGACTGACATAGTGAAAAATTAATTAAAATGTACAGCTGATGCAATTGCATGAAAAAGTTGTTACAATGTTCAATAGAAGCCACTGGTGTTGGTCATTACAAAGAGAGGAATACAGGCAAAAGCCATACTCGTGCAATCAAGTAACCTATGACAATAGGTTTCTATTTGAGGCATAGTTTTGCATTGCTACAGTTATGCATAACTAATTAGACAATCAGAAGTAGGTCTCATTATGCAAAGTTACTCAACCATGTCCTGAAGTAATACCTTAGCGACACGTACTGTATGCCCTAGCAGTTATTTGTGTATCAGGAAAAAGTGCAATGAATAGAGGAGACTTTAACACCATATTTTGATTGGCTTTCCACAAGAAACATTTTAAAGTCTGACTTGATTTCCTGTAAGACTTGGGAAGAATCGACCACTCTTCCTGGAGAAAACCAAAAATTAATTACTCAAACACAGACAACATTTAGTTTTTCTAATATTCTTCTTAATGCAGATAAATAGCGCATGCTTTTCAGACAGAAGGCCTGCATAACCTGCATCCAAACCATACCACCTTAAATTATTAATACTAACACAGAATTTAAAAAATGAGTGTTGGTCTCCAGAGTACACTGCTGCTTGGAATACAGCCTTTCACAGGGGATATAAGGTTAAAACATGGAAAATGAGGAGAAAATGTGTAAATCTAGGCACTTTATCTGAACTTAAATTGCTAGTCTGATCTCTCTGGCAAAATTACTTATTTACCCATGAAAGAAACAGCTTTAGAAGGCTGATGGCCTTAAAGGAAAGCTTGTGTCCAGGCAACAGCAAAAGAAAAGGAGGATTAGAGATTGAAGTTGTTACGCATTTTATGCTAGATGTCTAGCAAATATGTTCAGGTGTGATCAAGATGCCATACACATAGGAAATTTTACACCCATGATTTTCTATTTCTTCTGACTGAACATAAGAACAAAGCATAACTTACCATTTAATGCCACCTGTAGCTACCCAAGGAATGTAATATGTTATAATGTATTTCTACTATGATTTATATATCAGCTAATTTGTCCACGTCAGTATGTAAGGACCATGCAACGGTTGGATTTGGCTTCAGAGATGCCAATGAAAAGGACCTAATTTTAATGAGCGTAAATTGACTATAAAAACCCAAACCTAAAAATCACCAAACCCAAACCCAAAAACCTACTTCTATAATGGAAGAAAATACCTAAATATAAGTTAGTAAACCATCTCACTTTATTTTCCTTTGTATTGGTCAAATTACTTTGGCAGAAATTCAAATGTTCAAAATGTTGTCACACGTTAATATTACCGATTTGTTATGTAAACAATTGCCCAGCAGTGAGATGTGTTTTCTATAAGTAGAAGTCAAAGAACCTGCGGTCTACATTTATTTGCCATCAATTTGTTTCTTAAAATTGCAAAAACAAATACTACTAAGAGTGACTAAACCAAATCCTGTTCAGAAACAGAGGCAAAAATCTAAATAGCTCTACAACATGCCACAGCAGGTTGGGTTTCTCTCTCTCATTGAGCTTGTCAGACAGAGACAGACTACCAGCTACAGTGCTGCACTGAAAGGCATGCATAAAGATGTTTGCATTCATCTTCATACTTTCACAGTCTAGTGTCAATACGTGCCAGTCTAGCAATAACAGAATGTATGGGAGGGGTTGGAAGGGGGAGAGGTATCAACAGCTCTAGAGCACTCAAAGCTTTCTCTTGCTGGAGAACCCTTCAGACGTGGCAGGTCTGTGACGGCACAGTGCTATAAAGCTATCTGAAGAGAGTAAACCTGGGACAGGTCTGTTTAAAGTGCTTCATGAATCAGCTGTCTATCATCAAGCTGCTTTGTCAGTTGGTGAAAGGTTTTGGGATGCTCAAATGTGTTTGTTGTTATTAGTTTCATTCTACCAGCAAACTTCTTGACTGCAGGATGTATACAACTGCAATCTTCTGGGGAAATGGTGCTACACCTGCTGTATGCCTTTCATCTGCCCTTAAGTAGTTTGCATGCTGCAATGTTATATCCATGGGAAGCTTCATTTCATTAGCATAACTCTTGTGATCTGTCACTATCAGAGGTTCTCAGACAAAAATAACACTATGACAATCAGTCCAATAGCCAAAATTGCATAAAAAGCTTTTAAAGTAAAATATTTCCCAGATGATTGAGAAGTGTTAACCTACTTACAAAAACATCTTGATTATTTGATTACATGTCAGTGGGACCAGATAAAAAAAAATCACAGCAAAACAAGCAAACAAAAAACCCCCCAAAAACCCCTCAACACAAAAGAAAACAAACTAAAAAAATCTACTACATTAATTTTACAATTTCAAATTATTCATCAAATGCACGCTACTTTGACAGAATTTCCCACTCTAGTGCATGGTGATAGTACAAATGCAGAAATTAATTATTTAATTAATACTTTATGGGATAGAGTAATTGTATATTAAGGCTAGAATACTGACCTGTTTTATTTGCTGACCTGCAAGAAATCTGGGATGATCTAAAAAGGAGGTAAAGCATAGCAAATTCCTACATAAGAACTTCAGGAACAACCTCTATTCTTTGTCCAATCTACAGTATAACTGCAACTGTGTAATCCTTATTTTGTGATGGCCAGGAGTCATCCAATCAAAATACCATAAACAACTAAAAATAAGGTTCTTTTGTCCTGTAGGAGAAAGAAAGGGAGGGGCTGGGACCTATTTTCATGGAATTCCAGTGTGCTACTATGGTAAAAAGCATTTCTAGAAGCCCAAGCATATGTCCTACAACACGTTCTCTGTGTTGAGTAGATTAAAAGTGAAAAGTAATTCAGTTATTTGTTTTAATATTTCTAACACATTTTGCTTTAAAGAAATGTTTGGTTTCACCAGTATCTAAGGTGATTGACTTGGTAGAAGGAGTACATCAGAGTCTGGACATAAGTCGGAATTGCTCTGATAATCACAGCTGATGCACAGGGTTACAAACTACTGCCTGGACTGAGAGAATATCTATAATTATACCTTACATTGGTGTTTACAGGAAAAGTAATTTAAAAAAAGCCAGTCCTGGGATGTTCACTCCAAACTGCTGCTGCAGTGCAGCATCTCCTCAGCTGTATAGCTGCAGCTGTTTAAAGGGCCAGCTTGCAATCATTCTGGCTCTAAAAAGTCAAAGCAAAACTCATCAATTCCCCCTTTTTGGGGAGAAATGCAAATTTTTGTTCGTAATACTGAACTTGACATTACAGTGGTGTGGCTGGATGGATCCATACATAGCTGCAGGAAACCAGCAGAGATGGAATTGAGAGGTCAAAATTTAGTGCAAGGCACCTTGTTAATCTGCTCTCAACATCACAAAAAAGGTACTCGCTTAAAATTTCTTCTTTCTTTCCACCAAGGTTTTTTATAGTTCTGACTTACAATTTTTCAAGGGTTTTTTAATTCTATCAACCCAAAATACCTACATATATTTTCTGTGAAAATATCTATTTCTCAACCATGTTTCAATAAACATTTACCCAAATTAAGCCTACAGTTTTTATGGCACAGCACAATTCTTACATAATTGTCTATTCCTTTAATAGCAGAAGGCATTGTGGTTGATGCTTTTGCTTTGCATAGTACTGGTATTCTCTTTCACAGTCTATGTTTTAAATTATTCCCCAAACTGATGAGTATTAAAACTCTCATTGGGTTTATTCAGATAATTGAAAGACTTTTAGAGAAAAGGCCTAAATTTAATTAATCTTTTAAATTAATTCACATGAAGATTCTCTTAATCTCAGATAATAAAACCTTTAGCCTGTACCTTTCATAATTTTCTGCAATAATTTTATCTTCTTGTCTGATATAAGAGAATGTTGCTAGTAAAGGTGCATCTATTATTGGTTTTTTAATGCCTACAGCACCTGAAGTAAGCTGTAGACCATTTGCTACGGGGTTTAAAGTGATCTCAAAACAATATAGAAACATTGATTTACAATTTAAATGGTTATTTTGCTTTGTTTCTTTCCTAACTGCTCAACAACTAAGGGTCAAACAGAGTCAATTAGGTGAACCAACAAAATGTCAGTACTAAACAATTTCTGCTGATTTCCCTGGGCTTCTCAGTATGACCCTCAGCTGCCAAATGCTCATGAAAGCAGAACACAAAGTACTTGTCAAATATCTGCAATTTTTAATCAGATTATTTGGTTTTGTTCTAACGCATTTTTTTAATCTTGTGCAGAGCGAATCCCCAATATTTTGCCATGATTTGACAGATATCTGAACTTCTAATTGTGTATCTAACCTAGTAACATACTTAACAGTGACACATCATTTTCAGGCTGTTCTTAACCTAATACCGGTCTGAACACTATCACTTGCTTCCTATCTTTTCCAGATGAATTCTTGTCACAAACTGTTAAGAGAGTTCAGGGGTCATTTGGATTCTTTCCATAAAAAAAATAGGCATAGAAATTCTGCTTTCTCCTAGAATTTCTGGAAGTTTTGTTCTTTTTTATACAGTATGCTTGCCTGGATCTGAAACTTGCCATGATACCACCTGTCTACTCCTGGAATTGATTCATTTCCTCTTGATAATCATATCCTAAACTATCCCTATTCTTTTAGGGAAAATGTCTCAACCAAACTCCAAACTTTTTACTAATAGCTGCACTGATAGGTTCAAAACCTTAAAAATTAATTGAATTCAAACCTCCCTTTCAATTACAAAAATTATGATTGTAATTATTAATCCACAACTTTGCATTCCTTTTTATTTTTTACCCATTTCTTCACTATTACCATACAAGGGGATCATGATTTGAAACTCTTCCTTGATATAAGATATTTTTGCAGATTCAAGTTTTGGATATCTTCATATAATCATATACCTCTAAAAGCAGCTTTCAGAAATTAATATATATATTTTATATATAAATTTAAAAATCAGTTTTCTTACTCTTGCCCCTATCCTTGTTACATGTAAAGGATCACCTGTCATTCCATATTTGTCTTATCTCAAACATTACTATTTATTTCATTATTTGCTTTTGTTCATCCCATATTGGCTTCGACTGCTGTCAAAACGTAAGGAAGCACTAGATGCTTAAAAAACCACCAGAGACTGAAATAGGATAGAATTTAAGAGAAAAACAGTATTTGTGTGGGATCACACTTGAGACCTAACTGCCTGTATTTCCAGTAGCATATTTATCTATGTAACGTAACAAAAAATGCCTCTGAAAAACACATCTGATACTAACACCTGCTATCCTAGGTTAGTTAAGAGCATGTTAGTTTCTCCAGTTGCTACACTCCTTTTCATGGGTACTTAGCTTTCTCCACAGTTTAATGTTTTCAGAAAGAGCACTTGTGAACTCTAATGGTCCCAGAGCTGCCACTACAGCTGTCAGAGACATAAGCACTGTTAAAACACTCCATACAAGTCTTCGCAGAATAGAACTAACAAGACTTTAATATTGTCATTATAGTCTATGTGGTAAATAAGAAACTTTCTGAAAATTGTGTCTCTACTACTATGGAGCTGCTTGGTTCATAGAACTCGAATATTTTACTTTTTTAGCTTAATGTTCTAGTAACTGTCCTGCTAGCCTCTCCAAACACTGAAAGGGAACTGTGGGGAAGCTGGGATGCTGCAGAGAATCATACATAATCTTCCTTCTATGTATGTGGCTTCAGGGATATGGATTTTTTTGTTGCCACTTACTGTGATCAAACTGATAATCTAATATACCAGGCTTAAGAAATTAGACTGTCTTCATGGGAACACAAGTCACAATTTCAGCTAGATCCATTCACAGATGATAGGAAATTAGTTCCACATCACATTTACATTTTCATGTATGACTATGACATGTATATGCAGGCATAATGACAGAAAAATCAACATCATAAAAATCAATTATTATTATCATTGGCAAGAAATGGTAAATGAGAGCCAGCAGCAGAATTGAAAACACCTTCTCAAGATCTCCTAGAAGGGAATACTCTTTGCCAAGAAAAATGTCACAGGCCGGAATACAGTTCAAAACTTTAGTTTAATTATTGTAACAAAAACATTTATTTTAGTTTATTCTGCTTTATCATAGGAGACAAAAAATACACAATTGGATATTTTATCCTTCTACTGTGGCAGTTAATAAAACAGAAGGGTTTAGTATGATATTTGTGTTGTAAATCCACGTCCAGAAATATCTGGAACTACCCAATAAAATAACCATCTAAAAATGTTTGAATAAGCAGTTTTTGGAACAGGACTTCACCTCTTTGTTCAAAACTAGCTTCAGAAATCTTTAAATTGCTAAGCAGCACAAGACAAAGCCTGTCCTTTAGTGCAAACACAGAAAGCCACAGAGGGTGGACATTTGCTGTAAAGAGTAGGTATAGGAAGGCAAAATCTGACACTGTAAGTACTGACTTTCAATTACCTTTATCTTACTCCCAATCTTATACATAACATTGGATAACCTCAGGAAGACATAGCCTTTCTGATGTTTCACAGTGCATTGTACAACTGTGATTTAGCCTGAAGACTATCACAACTTAGTGTGTAATAGCATGTAACAATCATTATTAATACACACTATTGTAACATATAATAAGCATGCTATCAGATATTATCTTAACATGTAATCATAATAATTATATAAATGGAGTTATAGTATACATGGTCATGATGACGGGATTAAAATTAGGAAACACTGAAGAGAGTTTTTACAATCATAACAACCAATGCCTCATTTTCAACACGAAGAGACAATACAACTCTAATTTATATTAAAACAATAATTGAATTTAAAATAGTATTATTTTTGAACGTTAATTTCAAAAGTATAAACCTCTCATGCCTTTAGTAAGTTAGTTTTGATCAGTCTCTTGATCAAGGCAGAGGTACGATTGCTGGAGTATTAGCATTTTTGACTGGACAAGGGCTATGCTGTACAGTAAATGCAGTGTTGCTGCCCTACTATGTTGTGAATTGGAACATAAAGCTCAAATAAATCAGCAATTAAAATGTCTTCAGCTTTTAAATTCAGCTGTTTAAAGATTGTGATTTTAATTAAAAAATATTTTGTCTCATTCTGACAGTCTGTATCACGCAACTTGGACAAGTCAAACTATTTTTCCAGTCTACAACAGCAATTATGATGATACATTTAGAGAATATTTTTTCTGAATACCTGGTCCCTCTGCATACTGCAACATGAGCATCAAGGTCACCTATTTAATATCACAGTAAATGAGGCAGGTAGCAGATCAACCATCCTTATTAAAATACTGCTATGGTAGACAATGATTTTTATTTTATAGTCTGGCAAAAATTAAGCAATATAAGGTAAAATTCAGTCAAGCTACTTCTAAACTAGTTTTTTTTAAAATTATAGCTATTTTGAAAATTCTAATATTTATAAATAATAATGATATAATTTATTATTTCAGTTTATTGCTATGTTCTACAAAGTGCTTATATCATGCAAAATATAATTCAGGTGAAAAGTATACCGAGACTAACAGCCTGTCTTTAATATTGATATCATGAAAATAAGAAGAACATGCTTTAATTAAAGCGACTCAGCAGTTATATAGTAGCTCATGCACTTGGCATTACCATACTAATTGGTCTAATAGTCTTTTTCATTATCCACTACAGCCATACACTTTGGTATTAGAAGAAAGCCAGCAGCTGTGAGAACAGGTCAGATCTATGCCTCAGATCTATAGGACTCCAAAAGGGGTCAAATAATCAGTCAGTAGATAAAATTAAAATCAATAAAGCAGACAGACCCCAGTGGAGAGGAATTAATTTGACTCCCTTCATAACTTTCATTTGATAGTTCAAGAAGCATTTCAGGTCAATTATATTCATAGAAACTGGTTGAGTGAAAAGATGTTAATGATGATCCAGAGCTAATTAGCATAGCTATTTTCATTCCATCTTCTACAAAGAGAAAGGCAGAACATAGACACAGAATCAGACTCTCTTTTTGATCAATGATGGAAATTGGCAGAGGACAAAAGGATGTGTGCAACAGCTTATCAGCTTTTAGTGACAAGCCCACACTCTATGATGAAAACCAAAAATAAACACAGAGATTTAAAAGGGAAAACTGAAGCAAAACCGGAACAATATGTTCATTGCCAAATATGAGAAGTCATTTTACTTCATTCCTCTGGCATTTTTCACATCAGCAAAGATTTCTGTACATCTCTGTCTCTCAGGCACACAGAGGCACACAGATGATAAAAGTCTCAGAAAGTTGAAAAAAATGTAATAAGAAACAAATACTTAACTGAAGAATACAGGATCCAGTATAGTGAAGCCTACAAAAATTAATCCAAGCCTATTAACCCGATATTTCTTCATATCTAGATCACTATGGTACATCGATCTTCTAGAGGGTGTCAGGAAGAAGTAGTTTGGCTGTAAGTCACTCTCATGTGCTACAAAAGCTATTCTAAGCTCAGTTTCTTCTCACAGTTTACACAGTAAAAACTCTGGTTTTATCGGTCTTAAATGCATAGTTGCTCAAATCTGGACACTTAGACACAAGAAATACGATTTGGAACCACAGCCATTCATAGCCACGAAAAGCCCATACCTGTGTGTGTTGTGATTCAAACATGCAATTGAATTGCTTCAAATAAAACAACTCCTGATCCATGCTTTAATGAAGCTTATTGCAAGTGTTGCATCTGTTCACCTTGCCTACAAGCCTGGCTATTACAAAGAGCATACATTACCGTGTAATTAAGCAGCAGTCATGAATGATGCTGTCCTCCACAAATATGCCACTCTTTTCATCTGTTTCAATCAGACGCCCAGCATGGTACCAATGTACCTGGGTGGTATTGTCAACGTATGTTGCAGTACACTGAAATGGCAAGCGGTCTCCATGAAAAACCACTTGTCTTTGTGATGGGATCAGCTCAAAAAGAGGAAGTTCCAGAGGCCCAGCTGCAGAGAAAATAAAACAAAAAATAGGGGGAAAAAACCTCACAATTAATTCCTCTCATGCATATTGTGAACTAATTGTATACAATTCTTGCTTCCTAGATCACAACACTAAAGCACTAATAGAAAAGATATGCCCTCAAAGTACCCACTTGATCATGTTGTGAGTTCTAGAGATCAAATTTCCTTCATTGGTGTTAGCCCAGATAATTACAGGATTACTAGAGTATCTACAGAAAATGGGTTTCACAGAATAGCTCACAGTAGGAGTGAGGTTGGAAGGAATCCCTTAATATGTTCCAGTCCAGCCTCCTACTCCAAGCAGGATGCTTTACTACAGGAAAAAAATCAGCCTTCCAATTAAAGAATACAGCTATTAATATAGGTACAGTTAACATTCATAAGACTGTCAGTGAATGAAATTTCCACTGTGCTCCAGAACAAAATTTACTTACTCTACAGAGTTTAAATTAAGACATATGCTTGGGATTTGGATAATAATAATGCTAATAACAAAAGTTAAACTTTCCCTCAAAGTTCAACTGCCCCTATGGATTCTCATTTCTTTGTCCTCACTTCCTTCTGCATCTTCCACAAGTCATCTTTACCCTCTAGATGTTTACTCAACATTAAATATTTATCTAAATAGCTCTTTCTACCTTTTAATAGTGGAGTACATTTCACATTTTATTTTATGAATTTTCTCTCTCATGTCTTTCCCTAAGAAATACCCTACTAAAAGGAACATTGCATGTTCTTGTTCTAAAAGAATCTTACAAAAAACAGCTGTCATCATCACATACCCAAATGCCTAAAAGCAATTAAAAGTGGGATGGTGTTGTAATTTGGAAGATATTGGAAGACATGCATTTTGGGGAATGCTGAAAGTCTGCTAATTTCATAGATTTGACAGTGATTGAAGCTTTATCCTTCAATCCTATAGTCTCTGAAGAGACTGAGTCTCTAGACAGTATTTGTTTTCTTCCATTTTTATTTCTAGATCCTGAAACTACCTTAACATAATTTCTGTAAATTATTTTCTATACATTGTGAGATTAAAGCTCTTTCTTTAAACTGGTAGCAGGACACTGAAAAGGAGAATTTTAGGAAAGGTAGCAGAAAGAGAGGCTCTGCATCTAAGGAAAGAAGATCATCTTTTATAGGATAATAAGGAATAAAGGATTTTTTTTTCCCCTGATATAATCCCCTTAGGCAAGAGAAGAAAATTACTGCTTCTGATACTTCGCTATCATCACACAGACTTCTAATGGTAATAAAAATACTAAGGACTCACATATGTGATTGATGAACACACTACCATGCATAATAATTCCTAAAATACAAACCACCTCAGCTTACAATGCCAAAACAATTGACTGAGCCTGGATCGCTTTATAACTTCACTATTGCAACCTCATCTTAGACCAAATGCCTAGAGTCTTGCACCTTGGAAATCTTTCTACCTTGATGAGGAAAGAGAATTTTTATTCTAGATCTTCTTCTCGCTTACTTTAGTTGTGTTTTCATTTAAAGTCCTCTCATCATTAATATCTATCCAGCCTGCATGGCTGTCAGTTGAAAGGTCACCCTTCCACATTTGCACCACTAGTAACTATCCCAAAAATCTATTTTTCTGACAAGTACTTCAACATTTTTTTCCCATTTCACTGCTCACCATTTCATCTTCTTTAAACTTTCTCCTCAAAATCCTCCAGTGTCCACCATAAATATAGATGAACTTAACCATGCCTAACCAGACTGCAAGCCATAATTACTGTTATATGATGTCTAAAATTTGTGGACAACCAGCTTGTTCTCTCCTCACTCAGTATCCCACCCTAACACACTTCTTTATGTCATTCAGAAGTCACCTTGGAACACTTAAATTGTGAGAAGCTGCCTTTGTAAACCTAGCTTTGGGCCCTCAATATTATTGAGGAATTTAAATGATAAATAGTATATTCATCACCTGCTTTGAATAAACAGTGAGGGGGATCACATGCTTTTTTATAGAGTAAGAATGCTGGCCAGCATAATACACAGTGTTTATACATGAGTGACTGTGTGATAATGCTGTCTGGGAGAAGCGCACAGGGAATTAAGTGGCTAGCTACTATCTACTGAAATGTTGTAAGTCTGCTGTGACTACAAACGGCAGGCTTCAGAAATCCCTCCTTACTTGTGTATACATCCTTTAGCTGATCTTCTGATTGCACCTATTATTTGTGGACATGGATGTGTTACGAAAAAATCCTTGAAACATACCTAGTATTTTTATATGATCTTTGGCTCCTAACTAAAAGAAGAGAAGGTTAATACCTCATTCATAATAGCTGCAGGCTTGGTATCAGTCTTTTACATTAAAGGTTTTTATTAGAAGGTGGAGAGAACCTCTCTCCAAAAGGTTGCAATTTTTGTGTTGCATTACAGAGCCAATTATGGAATATAAGGAAAAGTTACGATGTGGAATTTAGCCATAAATTAATTGAATTACTGTGAAAATGAAGTCCAGAAAAATTGAACATACTGTCACAAGTACAACAGAAATATATACTAGTCCCAAAACAAAATATTTCTCATTAATGCAGTATTTTTTAACTGAGGGTATTGTATCTTGTGAAATGGTTTTGGTCATGCAGTGAGTGACACATTGTGTCACGAGGCTATGAAGTGGTAAGAGTGCAAAAGATAGTACCAATATTTCTCTACGTCAAGCTAAATAACTTGCCTGGCATATGGATGTAGTGTAACATTATCACTTTGAATATATCTCTGCCTTTATAGTTGGTCTTTAAGGCTCTCCCGATACCACTTCTATTGCTCAGACCTGGAAATCTCCACACCCAGAAATGTAGTAGGAATGATGTGTCCTTTGCAGATTTTGTCAATTAATGATCAGAAAAATGGCATTTTTTTTTTACTGCACCATATAAAAAAAAATGAGAAAATGATCCTTTGATTGACATCAATCATGTCAACACTCCACTTGTTTTCTTTTTCTTTGCAAATCCATCTAAGCTCCAACAGAGATGCAAAGTGAACGAAATACACCTTTGCTTTACAATTAGGCTAGGACATCTTTCCGAGCAGCTGAACTCTGTCACAATGTATTTGGGTTGGCCAAATAGACAAATAATGCTGCAAACTCATTTTCAAAATGAAACTAGCAAAATTTCTGTGGATTACGTGAATAAAATTTCTGTGACATGCGGAGCATAAAAGGTACACTTAAATTCTTCTACAAAACATCTGCTTTTAATCTGTGTGATGTCTACAAAAAATTATTACCAGAGCTAATCTTCAGATGTTTTCCGGAGATAATCATGGTTTAGATGACTGAGGCTGGTTCTGCAACTATTACTCATGCAAAAGTTCCAGTTGACTTCAGTGACACAGCTCACAGATATAAGGATTAATTGCATCAATAACAGTTTCAGGATTAGGGCCAATACCCTTTATCCTAAATGGCTATAAAATGATTGTATAGTTCCATCAGCATCAGCAGGAAGTATTTATTTTAATTCCATAATCCAACAATCCTTCAAATTCAGAATAAAAATAAAAGTATTGACTAATGCTGTACACACATTTTCAAGCTTGACTTTGAGAATAAAATAAGAAGTAAGAAATTCTGAAAGTATCTGGAATAATTTTGACATTGATTTGACAGCACTTGAAATATAATAGCTCTGGCAAGCATATCCCTACACAAGAGAAATTTTCTCTTTGATTATGTGATCACTGAAGACCAAATAACTATGCATAATCTCTGACACTCATATATATATTTGTGTGTGTACGTGTTTGTTACATATGTCAGATACCACAGCATCATAAGACTAAAAGTAATTTAACTATTGTATCCTGGGAGTGGAGGGACTAACTTATTTTTTACACACATGAAAAATATTCTAAAATTCTGCTTCCAAGACAATCCACTCTGCCGCCCTCAAATTTGGAATTAGCACCACCATCTGCAAATAAGAGGTGTGAAACTCCTATAGGCATTTAGATCAAGGGCTGCTGGAGTGTTTTACAGTTTTTACCTGTCTTGTCTCTCTACTCAGCACTAAACCATGATTGCAGCAGAGCACCACAGGAATCACTGATTGCAGCATGAATCTAAAGGTCTAACCCGTCATTACAGTAATTACATCTTTTTCTTTATCTTTCACTTCTCAGCAGAAAAGGGTTTTGTTGACTGAAGGCCAGATTCTTTATGCTGTCCCATCTTGTATTTCAGATTAGCTCTCGGCTAGAATACTAAGGACATATGGAGGAGGAATTACGTTGCACAAATACCACTGAATTAGAATATCACTTAAGAGTCCTTCTCACAGAAAGTATACTCCTGCACATTTTAAAGCATGCAGTTCCCCAAGATGTATATAAAATTTTAAAAAGAAAATAGAATTTATTGCAATATTAGCTAAAATAGAAAAACAGCATGGTGGACTGAAACTCTAAGGAAGCATTCCAGTGCGTATGCCCTTATATCTTTATAAAACAATATCTCTCACACACACATATTAAATACTTTGTTTTTCTTACAATTCAATTCTTGAGATTTTAAAAATAGTTCAATATTCTCCCTAATTTTGACCTTCTATTTTGTTTTCTCTTTTAAATGGTGGAAAGGAGAAGAATGTGAAGGAAATACTACTGTCACTGGACATATATGGAGTAAAAACGCTTGCAAAAAACATAACATAAAATGCAGATCTAACCCATATTTTGGTTACATCTTAAATACAATATAACAACATTTAGAATGTATTCACTTCTAATGAATGAACACTTCTGTTTTCTGCGTGGATGATCAAAAGCCAATCTGTAAGCAAAAAAGCTGGCCCATGCAATAGATCTGTCTAAACACCACAGAAAGTTGGCTGGTCATTGGCCAACATGATCAGCACAAAGTATTTGAGACATGATTGGAGAAAAAAGAAACTATATGTCCTAACTCCAGCCATTTATTTTGCATTTTCTGCTGGGCAGCACAACTCTACAGGTAAATAAATACTAAGTGCATAAACCTGGTTACTACACTAGAGCATTCTGCTGTTCAGTTTACCATAAACACAGTTTCCTGCTATACATTTTCTGGCCCCCATTAACTGGCTTTGTTTGATAGCGGCAGCATTTGCACAGTCAGAAATAGGAGAATCCACAGGTTTCCCCAGGTTGCCCACACATCAGTGCAGTATTACAGTGCTCATGTGTCAGGATACACCATCGACTTCTGCCTCTTAGTAAAAAATTCATTTTACTACACTGCACCACAAGCTTTTGGGACAGAAAAAAAGCCAGAGGTTGGCATTTTGCTCCTTTGTAATCACTTGATTGATTGTATTGCCAATGGGCTTTTTATTTGAACTCAGTGTGCCTACGGAGTGCAGCACATCCTGCTGATGAAAGTGTGAGTTAGGGCTCTAATATTTGTATACAATCTCAGTGGGAAAGAAATGTGCATGGAAAGCACAGGGGGAAGGCTGGAAACAAGGAAAAATGTAAAGGAACTGGTCCAAAAACGAGGGCACATGAAAATGAGGAAAAACAACTTGAAAACCATTAGTTAAAAATTAAAATTGCTGACAGAGCAGATTATATTTGATATAATATAAATATATAAATAGTTGATATTTACTGCTTGGAACTGAAGAAAAGAGAATTATCTGGATTATTCTGAAGGCCAGTACTGCCAAGAAGAGGAGGTGCCAGTATATCAATGCCAATTTTGTATTGCAAAATTTGCTGATAATAACGAAAGATTTGGTGTAGAAGGTCCCCAACTGTGCCATATACCAAGCAAGTCAAGAATGAATACAGAACTGGAGCCAAGCTTCAGTTTTAATAAGAGCTTTTCCTGGCTTCAATTTTAATGTAATTTCAAGAAAATACAGATGCCACCATGTATTAAACACATCAAAATAAGGTAAGTCTTTTGAGCTTGGGACAAGAAGGCTTCGTACCACATTCATTTACCACTCGCTGCAGGAAAAAGTAGACCTCTGTGTAGAGCCTCTTATTTCCATCAAATTCATAATGCTAGCAGAGCAAGGCATATTCCACACCATTTTATCAGTCCCTTTCACCCTCATACATGCTTTTCAGACAGGAATATAAAGTAGATGTATTTTTTTGCCGCACCTCATGATTAAATCACAAGTTCATGTTTATTTTGCAATGCTAAGTGCTACATTAAAGTGGTAGTTACTAATGAAAGAGCAAGACTTGAGACATGTATACTTTTTTACTTTAAGTTACGAATTTTGTACTATGTTTTACTCCTGCAAACTTCTGTAAGCCATCAAAGCTGAGGAAAAAAGAGGGAAAGGGTGCATGTCTCTTGAGCAGACAGAGAGTCAGTGGACTGAGGCACTGATAAGAATGTAGGTGCTGCTGCAGGGAGCTGAACAGAAGTACCAATCCCAGGATTTATCCTGATTTAGTTAGAAGTACAGTGAGCCCAAGCTGTCACAGTCCAACTACCACTGGTGCTTCAGTTATCTGGGTTAGCTAACCTCATAAATATACTCCATATCTACAGAACAGATTAAAGTCAGTGCAGTTATGCCGAGAAGAGCTACAATCATAGCTTTGGATGATAGCCTCACTGTCAAGCCCTTGGATTCTGTAGCTTTTCAGACTTATTTAATTAAAATAAGTTACACCTGTGTAGAAACTTAGGAAGACTGAAAACGTAAGATTCAAATCGAGTCACTTTTAGCAAATCCAAGTCATACATGTTTCAGTCAGCATTCAGCAGGTGGATGACAAGTCCAGCCATGACAAAGGTATTTAGCATTTTTTTTAACCTGTCTTTCTCTACAGGAGTTTCCCCCAGATTTATAAGCCCCTGTGAAAATCATAATTTTTGCACTGGGTGTAGGGACTGGTGCGTGTTGTGCCCTTTACAACCATTTTAAGTAAGGAAGCAGTGGAAAACCACTTTCTTATTTACTGATGACAGCAGTAATATACTTCCAACTTGGTAGGAAAGTAGAGATAGAGAAGTACAGAGGTAGCAGGTTTCACTTAATAGCATTTAATATAGATGCCAAATATCACAACATTAATTTGTAAAATGGCAACAGCCACTTGAAAAATTTCCACAGTAGGATATTCAAGGTTTCAGACCAATTAGTTAATTAATAAAAAATATTATCTGCATTCATGCAAAATTAAGCCCACATCTTGCACTGGCATATCTAGCAGAAATTGAAAAGAATGGGCAAAGAGGTTTTTTCCGTACTGATTACTTCCTTATCAAATAAAACTGCTGCCATTTTCCAATTTCTCATTTTCAAATTATCTGCCTGCTTTGGAAGCTGGATTTGATTTTTTGTCACATCCCAAAAATTGGAGACTGACAGATTGACAGCTATGATATTGGAAGATTCATCAACACAAATTCCTTCACTGGCAAGAATCAGAAGCCATTGCTAGAAAGCTAGTTTTGATTACTCAAATTATCCTTATGGCAAGCAAGCTGGCAGGCTTACGACTACACACACTCCTTATAGCTTGCTGTTAACAAAAATGACTGAGCAGTGGCAAGAATAAAGCACCTATCTCTACAAAATACACTTATTATCTTTATCTAATTGGGAAGTGCAGTGGTAGCACTCATCTTTCCAAACCTTAAGCCACCTTCTTTTTATTGTATCATTACTACACATTTAAGACCATGGACACATGGCAGCAGGAAGGTCCCAAGACTGGCAATGATTGCCCCTAATTGCCCTGAGTCCAGCAGACTGCAGGAGTATCCATCTATGCTGCAAGAATGCCAAACAAAAAAGAAATGTAAATGTCATAAAAGATGCTGAACAAGTGACAGTTCTGATGAAATAAGAGCTCGCCCTAGTCATTGTATGAAATGTTTCCATACCAAACTCCTCTCAGCCCAGCTGACAGTGTCAGAAACTGCAGCTCTCTACAACCATTTTTTATACATATATTAAAGAAAGTGCTCTATGATGAAATGTGCTATAAAAATGTGAAATATCATGATGGTATACTCCACTGAATTAGAACAGAGGATGTGAGGATGGAAGCTTTACAGGGAACTTTCCCATGAGAACAATTATCATTAATTACAAGAAATTGTAGTAAGTGCTGCTAAGCGGACAATATTAACATAGGTTTGGCAAAGAAGCTTATGTACTTTTATCTAGAAATTACCAGTATAAAATGTAACTCTAGTCTTTTAAGGTACATGTTTACACCTTAAGACTTAAGAACATATCTTCTAGGATAGTCCATGGGCTTTAGTCAAGGCTGACTGTCTTACCATTGCTTTGCTCATGAGCAACTAGTTTTTGGAGATGGCCAGCCAAGTCTCCAAGCACATAAGTTTTGAATATTAAAGATGCTTTGTTTCACTGATATTCTCCTCAATACATCTTAGTTAAATTTTCCTTTAGTTATTTTTCATGCTTTTCAGAACAAGCAGGTAAAGACAAGGTAGAAAATCAGACAAAATTAAAAACCATTGATGTAGTTTAAGAGTAAGCTATGGGAAGAAAAGCAAATTGGGTACATTTCCAGCATCTGAATCAGTGAGATTTCAGGGATGAAAAATTCTGCTGAATATTTTCATGTTTGAGCACAGATGCAAGAAAATAAGTAATAGTAACACCTCATCCTTTAAAATTCTCAAATGATCATTTTAATAATTCATTTCATATTTATAAGCTTTATATGTTATTAATTTTGTGCTCCAAACATTGCAGCAGTGTTTTAAATTACCACTAAAGTTATTAGATAATGAGAAATCTAGAATTTGGAGCCAAAAGGTCAGAGCATTGTTGGCATTGTTGGCAATGGAGCCAAATGGTCAGAGGAACTGTGATATACAAAATGGCCTCTTAGCTCTGACAGAAAATGAATCTACCACATCTGTCTTTGAAAGATCCAGAATGTACAGTTACATTATTTGATTTATAGACATTCTGTTATTATGCATAGTTTATTATTAAAGAAAATACTGAATAGCTAACATTGTAAAACAGAAGTAATTGCAAGCAGATTTAACTACAGCTAATTGTATCACTATCCATATCTTGCAAAATCTAATCCTGTGAAAGGTTACTGACATGAACATTCCTGTTTCAATATAATTATACCAATTCATATGATTAGGCACTCCTTGCAGAACTGGAGCTGAAGTCTTGATCCTGCATATTCTTGAAGACAATGATGCTCAACATGAATGCAGCAAGCTACTTGTAGGCTGCCAGGAAACTGCAGGACTGGAATCTAAATCTGAATAATTAATCCATCATTCTTCATACTTGAGATTTTGAGGTTAGTCAGTTACTACATACTGAAAAAACCCCACAGTTCAATATTTACATTGTGTTAAGTAGCAAGAATGTCTTGTAAAATAAGAAATGGTTGAAAAAATAATTTCAAGCCCATCCTAACTTTAAGTAAATTACAAACAAGACCAAAAAATATTCTGAGAGAAAAAAAAAAAAAAAGAAAAAATGTTCCATGTTAACTCTGAGCCAGCATTTGTTATTGTAACATATCTTATGCAAGAAAGAAAACTTTTAAGAACAATCTATGTGCAGATGTATACAATTATCATTTTAAGACTTGAAAGGCAATGTAGATAATTAATTTTTGACACCATATGAAAACTGCAACTTCAAATCTCATTTTTCACTCAGTATCACTAGCCAAAAATATTTGACAGTTATTTTTAAAAGCTGATGCAGAACAAAGCTGAATGCATTCAGTTGATTCCAGGCTTAAATTTAATTGTTGAAAAAAATCTCATTTCAAAGATAGATTTTCCCAGTATCAATCTATTCTTTACTATTTTTAAAAAGATATTCCTGTCAAAGTTCTTACTATTGCACAGTGGAAACAGACTTACTTTGCTAGGGATAAAGGAAAACTACATGCAAACACATCAGGTAAAATTACAAGGACATTTCAACGTAACTAGCATCTAAAACAATTCCTCCATTGCTGAGAAAGAAGTTAAAGCCACACTGTATTTTAAGAACATATGTCAAGAAAAAAAGAGCTTCTTCAGAAAACAAAAGTCCTTTATACAGGAAATATAGAAAATGTTCTCTTTTTTTCCCAATGGTATTACTGCAATTAATTTTAAATGCCTTCTATGTTCTGAATTTCTGTGGTATTTTAGGTAAGATTAAAAAATAAATAAATAACTTATGAAAATATATTAAGAAGCTGCATGTGTCCCTAGAGAACTATGCCTTCATGTTCTGCTCATAGTTAAGCATGAGAAATACAGATAGAAAATGTGAGTAGGTAAGTAATGATGAAAGTACTTCATACCTTCCTATGTAAGAAATTAGATCTTAAATGGTGAAGAAATCTCTAAGAACACTAGTAGAAAGAGAGCATAAAGAATATAAATGTGCTCTTTATTTGTGCTTTGCGCCAGTTTCAATGCGAACAGGTACTGAGCATCAGAGCAGAAAGTGCTTACATTTAAACCTGACTCTGCTCCTTTAGAGGTTGAATACTGATTCTCAGTGAAGTGAGGCAAACTACGAAAGACAAGGTGCTGGTTAAGTACAAACAATTCCCTAACAACTATATCCCCCTACCTCCCACTATATTATTTACATTTTCTATTAAACATTTAGTGAATTGTATTGCAGAACACAGAAGCCAGAGAAGGATCTAGTCCTTGGAGTTGTATGCCTCCCCTAGAAGGATGCCTCCTAAGTAGGGAGTCTATTATGCAAAAAAAGCATGTTTCAAGAGTCACCAACTTCCTAATTTCACTCATGAGCTAACACTTTAAACTAAAGTAGTTTACAGAATTCAGTGACTGAGTAATAATTCAAACTCTGTTGGATGCTCACAATTTGTATCTATTACCTTTCATTGTTTCTCACCCCTATTTTTAGTAGAATGCATTTTTACTCCTCTTTAGGTTTAAGACTTTTCTCAGTACACAGCCCCTAAGGCATGCTAGAAACCTAATTGTACAGACCTTATAAAACTCCCGGTCTGTATTCTGGGTGCTCATTCCCTGTCATCCATAGTGACAGTCCTAATTAACCATGAAAGCTATGAGTAAACTATGAACCAACCCAAACTATTTCTCACTACAAGTTTGATGTAAACAGCTACAAGTCACAACCAAAGGGCACACTACCCATGAACAGAATACACACTTTTTCACAATATGCGTGCTCAAAATAACATACTGTAACAACTCCTGTGAGCCAGGTGAAACACACTACAGATAATTTTCATGAACGCGGAGCACCCAGAGCAACAGCAGAATTCGAAAACAGTTTCTGGATACCTACAGCCTTTGAAAAACAAGCTCCTGAACCTAGGGATGCCAGCCTACCCCCACTGAGGTAGATGACACACTACATAAAAACACACACTGTCTCAGCCGTGTACATACAAGAAAGGAAAATCACTCAGCTGCAGTATTTTGTATGTCATTACATTGTGCTTTGCAAGTTCTATTTCCACCATATTTTACCCTGAGACTGAGTCTTAGAATGAAAATATGCAACATTTGAGTGTATATCTGTTTCTGTTACAATGTTAATGTTGTAATTATTGAAACAACACAAGTTTTTTAGAGATGTGCACAACACAGGTAAATAAATAATGCTGGATCTTAGAACTTCTTTTCACTCTTGTCCTACAATCCTGTGTTGAAGCAGTTCAACACTCAAGGAGATTTTCTCACGTACAGTACAACAGAGCAAGTAAAGAAGTGGAAAACTAAGAAAAAGCTGTGGTAGAAGCATAATAAAGACACAAGTAAGTGATTAATTTCTTTCAAAGAGAAGAATTCTGCAGATCTTTCCATCACAGATAGAGAAAGAAGGTAAACTTTGTTTTGGGGGACTACATTTAGCCCATTCTTCATGAAAGGGTCAGACACAAAGGGCTAGAATGAGCTCTGCTAACATGGCCTGAGAGCCATACAAGACTGTTAAAGATAGTTTTATCAGCTTTACTGCCAGAGTGCCTTAGAGCAGACTGCTAGGGAAGATAAGGACAACAACCAGAACAGGAAGAGTGACATGAGACAAAACTAGCTTGCCTGAAAGTGCTGTGATGAGATGGTGTGGATTGAGTAGAGCAAAGTGACTTTTGAAAAAATCTATGCTTCTCTACGTTTAGACTTCCTGAGAAGTGACAAGATTCTAGTTCTTTTAACCTGCCTGCTTTATAAGAAATTAGTACGCATAAGAATATGATGGGCAAGATTAGGCCAGTAGATCACATAAACCTGAAAAGCTACTGACACCAGGAAAAGAACTAAGCCTATCCACTCTCTACACAAAAAAATGCATAATGATACAGAATATAATTGTAATTTATTATGTATAAATGCATGAAACACTAAGCAAAAAATATATATTTCTTAATCATAGAATCATAGAATGGTTTGGGTTGGAAGGAACCTTAAAGATCATCTAGTTCCAAACCCCCTGTCATGGGCAGGGACACCCTCCACTAGACCAGATTGCTCAAAGCCTCATCCAGCCTGGCCTTGGACACTGCCAGGGATGGGGCATCCACAGCTTCTCTGGACAACCTGTTCCAGTGCCTCACCACCCTCTCCGGGAAGAATTTCTTCCTGATATCTAATCTAAACCTCCCCACTTTCAATTTAAATCCATTACTCCTTGTCCTGTCACTACAGGCCCTTGTAAAAAGCCCCCCATCCAGCTTCCTTGTAGGCCCTTTCAGGTACTGGAAGGCTGTTATAAGGTTTCGCTGAAGCTTTCTCTTCTCCAGGCTGAACAAACCCAACTCTCTCAGCCTGTCCCCATAGCAGAGGTGCTCCAGCCCTCTGAGCATCTTCGTGGCCTCCTCTGGACTCGCTCCAAGCAGCCTATATCCTTCTTCTGTTGAGGGCCCCAGAGCTGGACACAGTGCTCCAGGTGGGGTCTTATGAGAGCAGAGGGGGAGAATCTCCTCCCTCAACCTGCTGGCCACGCTTCTCTGGATAGACCAGAATACAGTTGGCTTTCTAGGCTGCCAACACACACTGCTGGCTCATGTCCAGCTTTTCATCCAACAGTACCCCATATAATATTTTATATTTTCTTACTTTTGAAGCAATTTTTTAAAAAAGGTGATAGCAAGGTCCCAATTGTTTATTTATAAACATCTGTAGAGAAAATGTATATGCAAAAAGCAATGCTTTAATTTGTAGGAGACCTGCATGAGAAACAGTATTCTGTCCCAGAAGAATTAGCTAACTTTCTTTGTGGTGGAAATAAACAAATAATAATGTCTTAAAGTACTATAAAATTATTTTTATACCTTGACCTTTGCAATATTTTTTGCATAATTTAGTAAATACTTAGTTCATTTCCAGCCAAATCATTTATCAAAAGATTATTGATATTACATCAACTACTTTCTAAACTTTAAATAAAATCTAAGTGGGGGAGACAAGAAAGTCAGCATTTTTCCAAACATCTGTTCTGATGAGTCAACATTTTCGAACAGAAAAAGGCTTTGTCAGTTATATGTCAATTGCAATTTGCAGAACAAATGAACTTTTACTACTTAGTGCTGTTAGTTCAATAGCATCAATACAGCTTCGAGACTGAGAAACTACATTCTAATATCTCATTCATCAGTGTAAATAATCAAAACCCAGCTTTAAGAGCAATCTTTCATAATCCCCTTAAGACAAAACTCATACAGGTCTTCACTGAGTGAAGAAATTGGCCTCCAGAATCCATTTCTGCTGATGATGTGTGCATGGGAAAACCGCAGACTCCTACCAGACCTCAGGTGGAATTTATAGCACAGATGTTTAGGAAAATGTAATTTTCTTCCTGTAAATCAAGTAAGTTTTATTTGGAGTCATGGAGAAACAGTAACAAGGCACTGCATGAAGCCAATTTCACAATCGTTTTTCAGAAAGAGACTCTGTCCATACTGTTATGAATTCACTGCAGTCCCTCCTAATTAAGGTAGAATACAAAGGCAAATCTATCTTCTTTCATAAAACTATTTTTTCAGCCTTATTTCCAACATTGTCAAAGTTGCTTTCTTGTCAAACATTCCTGAGAGTTGGAGATTTTTTTAAAAGAAGATTTAAGTACCTCTTATAAGCTGTTAATCAACTATGCAAGCAGAATCCTGTGAATTTCAAAACTGTGGTTACTTAAATCAGCTCATAAAAATCCTAAAAGCAGGTTTTTAACTGTTTTCAATGAATGACTTCTTTGACTATCTTGAGTTATCAGATGCATGATAAAGATTTGCCAGAAAGAAATTTGAAAGATGGTTTCTTCTACCATCAATACATAAAATAAATCTTAAAAGCTCATGCAGGCTGCTCCCTGTAGCTACTCAGAAATTTTCTCTTCACAAACTTCGACTTATTGGTTCATTCCCTAACTTGTCTGCAAAGATTTTTGCCACTGCCCTTCCTTTTTTATTTTTTACCTTCTGTTCTTTTCTCATCTTGTGATTGTGAAGGCTCATGACCTCTTTAGCATGTAGAAGGAAGATCAGTAACTATAAAAATAAATGTCTGACAGTATGGAAGATGTTCACATGCAGGAGTTTTTAATTGTTAAGCCACTTAATAATTTCTTTAAGATATGTTTAATTTGATTAGCTCCATGAATATTCCAATACATATTATTCTTAAAACATTCTCAATAGTTATTATTTTGGTACCAGACAGCCTTCTATTAATGCCAAACTAAGCTACCAAAAATGAAATCGCTACATGTTGTGGGCACTGTGAGCTGCCCACCGGATATTATGAGCACCACGAAATGCCTGGCAGACATTACAGAGCTCAGCAAATATAATTACCATGAAGCTCTCTGTGGATATTAAAAGCAGTGTCAAGCTATTGGCAGTCATTGCAAGCCTTGTCAAGTGTTCTGTGGACATTATAAATAGCAGTGAGAACTAGATGGGCCTTATACATTCTGTATCAGAGGTGTGGTTAAGAAGTCCTCTTAGGAATTAATGTATGAAGTTCTGAGAAATTGCTTTCATTTCCTCTCTAAAATTCACAGGCTTGTACTCATTGGCAACCTGGAAATACTAATTAACAGTCCTTAACTGACTCTTCTGATATTCCCAGCATTTTCAGAAAGAGGACTTCTGCTGGGAAATGGACCTCGATGAAGATGCCCATGCTGGGACTCTATAAAATGGCAGCTTGATATTTGAGAAGTATTGCAGATTTTCAAATGTTCAGCAGTACAAGCTACTGGAAACTTCTTGGCCTTTAGCTCACAAGAGCTCATTCCTTATTTGCCTCCAGACTGATATCTGTGTTTCCCTAACAATTCAGCTCATGGAACATCCATGACTGGTATTCACATGCTTTCACATCTGTATTTCCTGTTGTTAAAATTAAATTATTTGTTATTACTCCAGTCAGGCCTCATCTCGCTTCTGCTATAAATGTTTTAGCAACACACATCACTTCTCTTGTGGTTATTAGGATGAGAGTGTGACTTTCCTTTTGTTTCCACAAGACACTAGCAAAGTCACCGTTCCAGCAATTTTCTGTCATTCAAGAAAGTCAGAGATTCAAAGATTCTGTGATTAATGAAGTATATGTGTGAAATTATACTTCTGATTATGGAACCCACAGCATAATCTTAGGCAATGATTTTTTTTCTCAGTAGTATGTGATACTTTCAAAATCTCTGAGGTTGTCTGTTCTGTGCTAGACAATGTTCAGGGTGGGATGAATTTTCTTTCCTCATTCATATTTTGTTTCCTTCCTCACCCCATATCCGTCATGCTGCTACGGTGGAAAATCTTTTCCAAAGAGAAATTCACTTACAGATCTTCAGATAGAGAATTCACCTAACTGAAGCTCACTGTAAAAATTCTATTCATCCCCAGGGCACAGTGCTAAAATGTATAGTTACAGGTTTATAAAAACGAAAAATACAAGAATGAAATCTGACATTTATGCCACACTGTCAGAGATATAACTTGAAAGGAACATTCTAAAAACCCTGTAGGAATCCTCAGTTTCATTCAGTATACAATGTAGAGCTACAATCATGGTTAATGTTTAAAATCATAATTGTATGTTACTTAATATATAGGCAGGACAGTAGTGTTCTTGAAATACATATATATATATATATATAATTTAATAATAAATTACAAAGTTATATTTTTTCCATTCTCTTTCAATCTTCACTGTATTTTTTGTGCCATATACCTGAATTTCTTGTCTATTTCTCACATAACATCAAGTCAGATTTATCACTGCCTTTTTTTTTTCCATAATTTCTGTTTTTTAACATTCTCTCTGGATTCCACTTCAATTTGTGAAATTAAATGAGAGTACAGCTCACCACATATTAGCTGGTTGTCCTTCAGGTTACGAAATGACAGTCCTTGTAAAGCACTGGGGTAAGCACAAACCGTTTCCTCTGCTATTCGAACTGAAGCATTTCTGGCCCATTGCAAGACCCATTTTAGATTACAGTCACAAATTAGTGAATCGGTGCTGAAATGTCTAGAAAGGCAAAGAAAGATCACAACTGGTACACATGCAGTGTTCATAAACATCGTTTCTTCTGTTAGATTCAAACTGTCTAAAGAGAACTAATTCTAGCTAGATGTATAACTATAGATGTATTGTAATAAAGATATTCTGACACGATTAATACACATTGTCCCACTGTTAAGGACACATTATGCCAAAACTCTGTTTTCAGTTACAGAACAGCATCACTAACTACTGAATTAAAGTTGAGTAGGTGCTACTTTAGAAAGTCATACTGTAACATATTTTTACTCCCTAAAAACTCGCTTTAAGCAGAAACTTAACCATGGAAGATTCAACTTTAAAATTTTAGAGAGGTACTTAATATAAGTAACAGGGAGTTGTTATGATAATAGCAGAAAAAATACTTAACACAAATGGTTTTTGGCGTTTAGAGTTATTATATGATGTAATGCACGAAAACATGGAAATGTGTAAGATCATAAAGGAAAAAAACAGATGCTAGCCAGGAGACTGGACGCGGCTAGTCAGGATCTGGGTCAAGCTGTTGGCACTATCCATTTCACCAGGGCACGTAGAAAATGGCAGCTTATCAGTACTGAGACACACACTTATAAAATACTGCATATCGTATATGTGGAATGCATTGCTACAAACAATGCAGTTTGAATTCATATTCAATTCTGCTGATTATTCTAATGTCTTTCTTGAATAGTTCAGATTTCCAAACATAAGGAATCATACTTACAGTGCTTTCAGAGCTAGCAGCTCAGAAAAAAGTCCATTCATGAGACTTGAGAAAATATTCCCTGACAAATTCCTAGAAAAAAGCAATGTACAGTCAATATAACCAATACCAGAAGAAAACAAAATTGTTAGAAAGTATTATTTTCCCAGTGCTAATTAAGAAATTCTGCTTTCTTGACAACCATAAAACCATTTAAACTTGTACATTACTTTCTCATAAATGATAAAAGTATTCAAAACAAATCACACACTTTTACTTCTTTTGTTTTCAAAGCAGATATACATACAATTCACTTGATGTACTAAACTAGAATATAAGTGAAATTATTCACAAAATGATTAGTCAGTGAGACCTATGTTGTGTTTTTATAGTATATGCAGAATGCTACTTCAAGGTAAAGAAATAAAAATAGTGTCTTAATTTAGTAATGCTCAGAAGAATTAAAGAATTCCTTAAAGCAGTAATGAACAACCACAGAAATAATTTTATTACAAGTACTTTAAACAAACTGATTTTTCCCAAACTTAAATTCTTAAGGACATTCGCATTTTAACTACCCTTTTACTATTTTTCATCTTGATGGCTGAATGGATCTGCAAACAGATGCAATTTAATTTTACCTAGTTTAACAGTATTGCTCTGCCAGTGTCTTAATAGTATAAAAGTTAAATGCTTAATGTCAAGGAATACTGTCTTTTTCTATGCCAGTAAACTGAAAAATCAGTGCAGTATTGAAGACTAACATATGAATTCCCTACTTTTGAAATACTGATATATATTCCTTTCTATCCAGTGACTGAAGCCTACATGTCTAAATTCAAGGATGGCTACAAAATTTCAGCTCTCAGTGAAATTTCAAATCTTTTCACCGGAGATTTGTTGTTACCTATAGAAAAAAATGTTTACTGGGAAAGAAAATGGATCCATTACTTTTTCATTAAAAAGGATGAGTTTATAATTATTGATTTTATTTCTCTTATGTCCTACAAAGTAAAGAATGTATACTAAACTGAAGCTACTAATTCAGATGAGGAGCAATGTTCCACCACTGATATTTGCAAGCTGCAAATATCTGAACCAGCTTCATAAAATATGGAAGAACAAAAATCTGAGGAACCACGCTTTCTACAGAAACCTGGACAGATACATATGGATCAATGAATTCAAGAAAGAAGAGAAAATATTGCTAAATTACAAATTACTTTCAAAAATGATGGAGCATTCTTGAAACAATAATTAATCTTATTTTAATCCACAATTATTTTTTCACCACTGAAATAAGGGAAAAAACCCAATCAAACTTTGAACACTTCAAATTCTCATGGTAGTTTAAAGCAAAATTCTAATAATACGGAAAAATAAAACAGCTCAGCAATGTTAAGGGAATTATTAAGTGAAATTTTTTCTCATTATATTGAGTGATGATGAGATGCGTTGATATAATTGAGAGCATTGTTATATTTTGTCTAACGGTGTACCTTTAACGTAGCTGTGGTGCAAAGCTCTTGGAAATGGAAGGCCTTTCAAGTACCTTTTCGAGTATGGGTATGCCTGAAGGTGGAAACGAATGTTTGCTTGTAGCCACCTATTTCTATACCTTTCATATTTTGGATTTATCAACAGGAACTAAAAATATTGAGTATTTCACAAAGAGTCAGTTACCTCTTAAAATTAAATGGATCTACTCATATGTTTATTGGACATAAGCCCTCACAAAACATATGCTGAAGCAGCTCAGTGAACCGGGACATTAAACGAACTTAATCAGAAACTGATAACCCTGACATTTACACTGAAATAAATCAGAAGTAGTTCCACTGGTATGAAAGCAGTTACAGTAGTATAAACTTACTGACAGGACAATCATGCTGAACTGAAGGACAGGGAAAGCAGTCTGCCTAGTTTTGTGTGGATGGCAGCCAGGAGGCAGAAATACAGGGCTTTTCTCTGCCTTACCCCACTGCTGTGTAACAACATTTCCAATCTGATGCAAATCCCAGCTTTTCCCTTAACTAGCTAGCCAGGCTTCATACAACAAAATGAAGAGAACACCTAGTCTGAAGTTTGGTAATTCCATTTGGACCAAAGGAAGGCTTGATGTCTGGCCAATATTTTAGGAAAAACTCTAAGTCATTTCCACACCTGACGTAGCAGGGTTCAGCAGACATAAGGCAGCAATGCACCTGCCAGTGGTGCCCATTCTGTACCTACTGAATCTATGGACTTCCCATAGACTCTACCAAATCCACCAAGATATCTAGCCAGAACTGAGATACACTGTGTTACCCTAAAAACTCCTGACTTAAGTTCTACTTACAGTTTTTGGTTTCTTTTTATTGTGACAGAGAATTCTGTAACTCTTTGGTTACAGTGGTTTTGCCAAGTGCTGAAATAATTGAGTTCCTGAGAGTTCTAAAGTCAGCACAAAGTCAGCAAGCCAATTTTTCATATTTTTTCATATTCTTCTGGCAATGATCTGGTTTCCATATTGCTACTAATAATTAGCAAAATAGGATCATGTTCACAGTACTGCTTAAGAAGTACATTTCTGTGCCCAAGAAACACAGAATTACAGTATCTAGATCTCAAACAGTGGGAATAGCTTCTTCTCTAACAATACTTTAGGGAATCTTCTTAAATCACCCCAACAGAATATGCATTTCTGAGCTAGATATCTGCAGCACCTTGCAAATGCCTGGTTCTGTCCGTTCATATCACTAATATTATATATTAAAATATCTACAAATGCATAGCACTGTGAAATTCCAACATTTCAGACATCCTAAAACCCCACTCTAGCTTGATTTAAAAGGACAATTTTTCTAAAAACATCTCTATCACCTAGCTTGCAAACATTTCAAACATAACAAATTAATGCACTCGAAAGCTGATCACACTTACTATGCCATTAACCTACTCCATTAACACACATGTGCTTTCTGTTATATCAGAGGTAAAACATTTTAGTCTTACATATAAGGTCCTACACTTATTTTTTCATATTGCAAATGCTCTTGTGCTTTTACAGAAATTAATAAAACACTCTTGCAGAAAGCTTTAATATAAATGACAAATGCCATAAAATAGTCAAGGGGAGTTATGTGTCTCAAAGGATCATTTTGAGGTGAAATACAGGTAGAAGCGGAATTATAAGAATATGAAGAATGCTTCACTTAGAACCAGTATTAAAAGCAAAAGCTGAATTCAAAGGTGACAGATTGATCTGTGCAAAAAGAATGGGATAGGAAGGGGAAAACGCAACAGAAATACAGTGAGAGCAGGTTCTGGTACGTATTTTCTTGCTGTGCTAAGGTGGGGTCAGTTTGCTTCACTATGTTACCAGTTTGGTATGTCAACTCTGGCACCAAAGTGATTAGTTGCTTCACTGACAGCAAGAAAGTCACACAAGAATTTATAGTATAATATTATCATAAAGCGAACCACTGCTGAAGGCAGGATGAAGAATAAATCAGATATGATACAACTGATCAAACAATTGGAACTAAGGAGGAAGTCCTGTTTCAAACTTCCAAAAGGAAGACTCAGCAGTAGCTGCTTCTTGAAACAGGTTTAAAGCTGCAACATTTCAGAACCTTAAGAGCTAATGGAGGATTAAAAAAAAAAATGAAATCCGGTATACCAATACAGTGGCACCATCCTGGTATTCCACAGGTCTTGATATTTTGATTAAATATAAACAGAATTAAGGTGGATGGCAGCTCCATTATGTAGTAGAAATATATTTGCATACATAATTCTAGACCAAAGCACTGAAACATGGCCACAGAGGGACCCAAAGAGATACGGAAGATTAGTTGCACTGAATTATGTCACTCCTAGTTAGCAAATGTGCACCTCATCACAGCATAAACACAGCCAAAGGGTAATATATAAGCCAAAAAAAGTTAAGCTAATATCTTAGAAGAAATAATAAATCTTCTCTTATACTGTCTGAGGCTCTGTCAGCTGCATCTGTCATAGGATGTGAAAGCATTTTAGAATCATTTTCCAGAGTACAAATTATCAAAACCAAGAAAGTGTAAAAATTAGATCAGTCTTAAGGAACATAATCACAACTCAATGGCTACAGTAATTTCAGGAGCTGTGTGAAATTTTAGATTTCGTTAGTAACTTGAAATTCAATTCCTAGTCACTAAAATATACATCCTGACCGCAATCTGAACAAAAGTCTTCCTTCCTACATTTATCAAAAGAATTACAATTATTTTTGGTTTCTGCATGTGTGCATGTTTGGAAAACAATACTAGATGATACTACTAATTATATTTTTCTCAATTCAGGAATCCCGTAGCTTACAAGATTGAGTGAAACATACTGCATTATTTTGTTTCACCTGGTATTTGTGCTTGTGAGCAGTATAAGAAATCCTCTTCTCTGTACTTCACAGAAGGTGCATAAAAAGATTTATGTCCTTCTCCTTCCAGTGGACTCACGGCTCTCCCTACTGGTTTTGATAATAGCCTGCAAAGATCCTTCTGTACTTCATCTCTGCACAGGAGACCTCTAATTACCACAATCAACAACTGCATAAATCAGTGTGTATTTATGTATCTGTATATTGCTCCTTCAGCAATCTAAACCACACTTGATGGGTCTGAAACCAGTTCCATGTTTAAGAACTTGTCAGCTTTTCCTTGGTACAATTATATACACCGACGTTACACTAGGTAAATGCTTCTCCATCAGCTTTTCAGAGAACAGATTTCTCATACTTCTGAGATAAGTAAATGCAATCCAGAGGTATCAGTGGCAATAGAAAGATACTTATTGAATTTAAAACGTGTTTAGAAAGTTTGATTCTCTGAATTTTTGTGTATGAATTTCCAAGGGGGAAAAAGCTAAAAAGTGTTAGAAAAGTACCAGGTATCAATAGATTGCAGACAAAGGAAATTCACCAATTCTTACACCAGAGGAAAATTGAGATCCCAGCTCTAATAATTACTATCAGCATTATGTAATTAATGAGATTTAGAAGATTGAGGAACAAATGATACTATCAACAGCAGGGAACAGTTCTTCTTGATTGAGATTGTGGTTGTATTTCTTCATAAAATAATCATTGACTCAACAAGAGCAATGGTACTCTTGACTTTGCTTTGTTAAGGACAGCAGTCCCTATAAAAGAGGAAGTCATAAGTTTTGACATAGCAATCATGAACAGATTTACTTTAGACAAAAAGGGAACTTACTTATCTATACTTATGCCTCTGTTTTTCAAAGGACAGACTTTTGAAAGAAAAACAATAAATTAATTAGCAAAGAACTAGTAAAGCACATGACTGGAATGCAGGATGGCTCCAAAGTCAATGGTAGAAAGGCAAATTAAAACCCAAATAAGAAAATGGAAGATAGACTAAGTAAATCAATAACCAAAGCTTAAATCTTGAAAACAAATTCAAGTTTTAAACAGATCAAAGAAGTAGAGATATAATGAACAGGAAAAGGTTAGCAAAAAAATAGGAAGCATAGAGAGATGATGAGTATTACCAAAAATTAAGTTAAACTTTGGAAACTACACTAGAACAAGGTGCCAAAGACATGTTAACAATAGTGCTAAAAGTAAGAAGTGAAAAAAGAGTAGATATTATATGTAGCCCATATATACATATATATATATATATATATATATATATATATATATGCCATTACTACTATTTTATATTCTGTAAGTAAGATTGGTCATTTGGATTATAGGTATTTATGGGAAAAGCATATGTTAAATTCTGGAAATTATCTTTCCCAAGACCACCTACAGTACAAGTACCAACATGCAGAAGTAGTTAAAAATCAAAAAAATACCCAGGCACTAGAGGCCTTCTAGGCTAATACCTAGTGTTAAGTGTTCATGTTTTACCCCTGCTCATGTAGCATCATGTTAGATGTATACGGAAATCAATAAGTAATTTTCCTTGTCTAGAAAATTAGTGATCTTTTTGTATGATTACATGATACATCTTCACTAGATGCATATTGATTTTTCTCCCCATTTCTGATTTGCCAACTTTTTATCTATTTTTCTTTCTTTCAAAACTCACTCAGTAACTGCAGCAAACACGATGAGGCCTGACTAACAGGTCTACAGTTATCAGAATCATAATTTTTTCCACTGACACATGGACGTAACATACATAAAACTGTGAAGAACCCAGGGTTAAGTGCATTTATTGTAAGACATAGTAAGATAATGGGCAGGATAGAAGGGAGGGGAGTGAGACATTACCGGTGGTGTGCAGAAGCAGTCTTGTGACTAATGATATTTAGGGTTTTCACTAATGATTCTGGCTCAGAAATATAAGCATGTGGAAATGAATTCTAGTAATAACGAAACCAAGGATTGGGCAATACTAAGAGAACAATTAGACAGAGAGAAGCTAATGTTCTTGAGGATGAGAGGTCTAGCAATTTCATTAAATCATATTATTCAAAAAATAGGTGTATCAAGAATGTCACTTGAGAATCATAGTTAAGAAAGGTCTAATTCAAATTTCTGTTATAAAACTGGGGCCTCAGAAGGAAAACAATACAGAAAGCCCCAGGTCTGCACCAACTTGGAAATGAAAGTTAGCCCCATCTTGAGAAAAAAAGGTACATATTTACTTAGGATGTACAAGAAGACGATGCAAGGAAATACATTGTTAACGATATTGTAGAAGGAACTGATGAGCCCTTCTCTGGATCTACATGCTCAGCAAAGATTCATCAACAATGAGACAGGTACACAGGTTACTAGAATGAGCAGGGATATAGCAAATCTGTTTTATAAAAGGAAACTAATGATGCTGTTCGACCAGCCCAGTAACCACATGAGTAGAGCTTGCCCCATGTGGCAACTCATCTGAGAAGAGGTAAAAGAGGGGCAGTCTGTACCTGTGCATCAGCATGCTGTCAAGGCTCTTCCCATTATCTCTTCTCACTTGTTTTCATGAGAGAATATCTGGCAGAGTTACTCTCATTAACGTGATCAGTAAGCATGCCAGATTTCAGCCTTTTACCTGGTGTCATCTTGACCTCACAATAGATCTTTCTAGAAATATTTCCGTGTTTTTCCAAGAAAATGCCAGAACCGGCTGGAGAGGTAGAAAATAAAGTAGGAGATTGGTAACACATTATGACGCAGTATAGGAATTTATTTCCCATTCAGGAGTGAAGACAAATGTGAATGAAGAGACATAGCCCTCCTGGGTCTGGCCAAATGTCCATTTAAACCAGGACCCTTCCTGTGAATTGTTCCTTTCCCAGACAGGAAATTCGCAGTTAACATTCTCATTCCTAGTACTTACCATGTTGTACCACACCTTTGGCCATTCCTTGCATTCTTCTCTGAACCTTTTATACTTTTGATCATCTTTTTGAGATGAGCAGATCGCAATTGCTCACAATATTAAAAATGCAGGTTCTTTGTTTTTTGCTGTACTACAATGGATGTTCTCCAATTTGTTCTCTCTTCCTTTAAAAGTACTCCCTAATATATTTTAAAATTATACTGAGCAGATGTTTTCCTGGCATAATCCACTATAATCTCAGAATATCTTTCCTGTGTTTTACTTGTTAGCCCAGAATAGATTGTTTTTTCTCCCTTTCATCACTTAAATATTATCTATGATAAATTTCATCTGCCATTTTACTTCCAGTAATGGAGTTCTGTACATTACCTCTGTCCTTCTCCAAAATCAACCTTGTCTCTAATTCCCTGGCTAACAGTATCTACTAGCAAACTTTGTCATCATGTTTTACCTCTTCTTCCAGGTCACCTATTTCCCCCTAGAACTGAATAGCCTGGGTATACTACCATAATCTCATGTTTTCTGAGTGCTCTTTCTAGAACGGCTTGATAATCTACCGATCACACAGGCTCCCTGGCATGCTTATAGGTAAGTTGATTGCTTTGCTCTCTAGAACATATTCCAGTGCAGTTGCATGTAATTAATGCCTCAGAAAGTGCCATGACAAATAAAGTATACAAAACACCACCTTAAACAAACACTCATCACAATCAAACGCCCAGGCGAAGGGAGTTTTTTCAGTACAAAACCTATAATTTTCTTATAATGAAAGTTTATTGCCAACCGTATTCTGGTATACGTTGTGAAAGTTTGGATTTCTCCTGTTTAAAACAAAATTGGTATTATACTCACAGTTTGTGAAGACTGTTAAGTCCAACAAACACTTCTGGTGTTAGGCAACCAATTCTATTATTTGAAAGATCCCTGAAACAAACAAAAAACCCGTGAAACATTCGATCTGTCTTAGTCACATACACACCTACACAATCACATATAACCTCTTTATTTTTAACACCAGGAGTTAGAGACAAACGAGAAATAAAACCTTTTTCCATAATGGAAAATAATTAAATAGATTTAACAACCTTTATAGTGATTATTGAAAAATATTCCACAATTATACATACTATAATGCAACTTATACAGTGATTTTATATACATAGAAAAAAAAATTTCCAAAATTATTTCCAAAAAGAACTTCCTTTAGTTACCAGCACCGATTTGTTTACTTATGAAAAATACTATGATGTATTTTGTTGCATGCAATATTAAGCCAATTCAAAAATCAGCACATTTTTAATGTTTCCTAATGTCTCATCTCATTGACAGCATCTTTTCTTGCTGAATAAATCACAGAAAACAGAGGGCAATTACTTTTTGAGCTAGTAAGAAGGTCAGCCTTGATAAGCCCTTGGCAGGCTCTTCTAAGTCTCGGACCACAAATAGTACAAGGCATTATGTCCTGTAAGTCTTGTCTGCAGAGAAGTGAATGGATGACTTCTGTACAAGTCACACATACAACATAATGTATGGCTGCTTATAGGAAGGAGACAAAAATAGGTATGAACAATTATGTTGTGATAACAATATGGATACCGCCCCTTGGTGCATTCTGAACTAGCGTTTAATTTTTACATATTTGGTTTTCAACCTTGACACAAATTTTCCTTCTTATCAGGTATGTTTTTTTAGAATGATTGCAGTAATGTAAGGATTTTAAGAGATAATACATCCATTAAAATGTTAAAATTGATCTGAATATATTTTTGGTTTACAATCAGTGGTAGTTTTCCAATTGTTTTGTTACATTATGTAGATTCACTATTTTGCTATTGTTACATGAGAACACTAAAGTAATCAAAGAGGAGAATAAAGGTTGTAGTTTGACAAATCCAGTTATTGCTTTCAAGGAAATATATCCAATTAGCTAGAATGTGAAGGCAATATCTTTAGAATTCACAGTAAAGTCATCTTCTAGCAAACAAAGAATAGATTGTTGTACAATTAAACAATGAAACATCGCATCAGAATGAAAATATTTCTTAAATGCTTGTCAGGGATATTAAGTAGGCAACACTGAGAAAATAGTGTGGATAACAATATAGTGCAATAATTGTGTATTAGCATTATTCTTTAAGTTTTCCAAATGAAAGCTACACAGAAAATTTAAAATGCAAGTTCAAGACGAACATGAATACATATCTGTATATCTTTCTATTAGAAGAGGTAAACATCAGTAAATGTAATAGTAAATACTGGGTAATGCTGTACTTCTGCCTAAGCAAAGTCTGAACACGTATGGAAGAAGTGCACCACTGGATAGGGCACAATTTCATGAAGAAAAGTAAATTTCATCTAAACTAATCAAAAAAAGTGTGTATTTCTGTAAGTGTGGCACACAGTAAAATGGTATTTTTAACAAAGCAAAAGGGTATATCCCCTTTACTCAGCGTTTATATTAATGAGTGTTATTTTCACAATAAGATATATGCCAGTGGCTGAAATCTCTGTATTGTAAAACATTTTTTCTAAAAAAATATTAGCAAAAAGGAAAGACAGCTTGGTGCTTATTCCTCCACACTAATATATGTTATATTAGACATAATTCAATTCTTAATGTACAAAGCTGTTGTTCCTTTACAGGAGCAAGACGTTTAACTTACCAATGCTGACTTATAAAACTGATGTCAAAGAAAACAAAACTCTCCTCTGTTGACTAAGAGTGCCATAAATTTAGTGCTTCATAGATTTTTAGTTTTCATCAATTTTGTGTGTACCTTTTTGAGTAAACCCTTGAAATACTTCAGTTTGTCATTCAAATACAAATTATGAGAGTTCTGTGAACCAGTCACAGGAAACAATTTGATGTTGCCAGCCTGTGGTTTGTCTGACCCGCCATGGCTCTATCTCCTGCAGTTGCCCACATTACATCAGCTTATCTTCACAGCATCATTTATATTTTACATGTGAAATAAGATATGAATGTTAAGTACAGTCTTAAAGCAGTTACTGTATTCAGCATTCAGCAGGAGTTTACACTATTTATTCCTTTTGCTCAACTCTCTGCTACCCAACAATTGCACAGGGAAGGAGTACAGAGATTTTCTTGTGAAAGCTACACTGCGTTGTGCCAGACATGTGGCAGTCTAACAATTAATCGACTCCCTGTCTCTAGGTTGTTCCCGGTGTTACTGGTAGATATCAGCAAGAAGGTGTATCTTTGATATGTAGCATAATAACTCTCAGCGTTGACATTCCTGAAGAGTCTTTTCTTCTCGTTTTTGCCAGTGTCTAATGACTCCCTCTTCCTTGGCTTGTCTCTTCTAGCTGCCCCAAGTTCCACCTGTGAAGTCTTCAGATGCGCAGCCCATGACTTGCACAGGTTTCCTGGTTTTCCCACAAGAGGTCAGGGTTGTGTTATTAGAGTATGCAGCCAAAGCAACAATTAGCACTCATTTGCATCACTGCATTGTAGTGCTATCCCTGTTTAGAGAGTGAGCAAGAAATTTTCGACCTAATGGTTTTGCTTGTATTAAAAATTTATGTGCTACTCTGACTTCATCATTATTGTGTCATTGGCTTTCTACTGCAATGCACTAAAACTTAGTGGTTGGTGTTAGAAAATACTGCTACCTGTATGACCAGAGGTGGGAACCATTTACTCAGGATTTGCAGTGTTCATTGTACATAGCAGTTTGGGAATTTAACCTCAGAGCAAAAAGCTTTGTAAATTTGTTTTTCTGTGGATTTGCATTCCTTCTCATCTGAATCTTCCCATCCCACAAAAACAATCCCTATTTTCTCATAGGCTTCCTCACCACACATAGAACAGCATACATGATGGCTAGGCAGGTTCCTAGCATGTGCTGGTGGCCTGGTCAGCCAGTACCTGGACATTTTTCCTTTTGGCTGAGTAGAACTAAGGAGGGTCTGTAGTCCTTGTTAACTACAGGCAAAAAAGCCCACTTGTAGGATCTTAGTAACTCAGGTATTTTCAACCCTCTACAAATGTAGTTTAAAAATAAGCCAGTACAAAAATATTATGAGAACATTTTCAAAGAGAGAAATCTAAGAATGATGGACAGGGAATGCATTGCATAATTTGGAAAACTATGCTAAAAAAAAATTAAAAAAAAATCAAGCAGAATCAATATGTGAGAGGTATGAAACTGGTAGAAAAATTCTAAAACATCACAGTTTCCTTTTAAGAATTTATTTTATAGACCTGGTCTGCGATAAAAGTAAAGTAGACCTTACATAACAAAAAAACCCCAGCATAGCACACAACATTGTTTACACATATTTAAACCACTTCGTTTTATTTATATATTTGATATATATATGTATATTGTCTGCTAAGACATTAATTAGCCACGTTTTTTAATTTTGTAGATGTACTTGTTAGGACATTTATTAGAGAGCAAATGCGTAATTTTAAATGGGAAGAGGTAATAAAGAAAGGGGAAATGGAAAAGAAGAAGGGAAAAAAGAAGAAAAAGGCATGGTAAATTTAAAATGCACAGTGTGTGATTTTCTATTTTACAGCCAGTGTCCTTACGTGATTATTGCTTGGTGGCATATTTAAGTTGCCCAAGGATAGAAATGTCAATACAAACACAATTTTCAGAATAATTCAAATGGAATTAATACTTACAGGCGCTTCAGTTCTGAAAGTCCATGGAAGGCCCCTGGCTCAATTGTGCTGATCAAATTATTCTTCAGATCTCTAGAGAGACATAATAGGAGGAGCAATTAATTATCACTTTACCTACTCTACTACTGTTACATGTGTAACGCGTTGTGAGTGTAAAATGCAATGCCATTCTAACCTTTGCCTTAGGTAAAACCAAAAACATTACATGATTTGCAGTTTATAAAAACATATTTTCCCAAGTAATATGGTTAATATCAGATGTTAAAAAAAAAAAAAAAAAAAAGCTGTTTGTTTTAATTCTTCTCCTCTTTGTACTTTTCAAAACAAGGTTACCAGCTGTTCTTGCCCTAGGAAAAATGTTTTAATCAATGTGTGAATAAAGGAATCAGTCAGCAAAGCAAGAACCTTCTGGTTTTGTGCACTTTACACTTAATAAATTTCTCATTTCCACCTAATGTAGGCAAAGCAGCCAGCATGTGAGATGAACAGATAGGTCAGGTTTCTGTCCTGAAATACAAGCAATTTCTCATATTTGGCAGATAGGTGCTTCAATTTGCACTTGGTGACAATCCAGAGGACTGGTTGTTGCACAGATAAAGAATATTTCACTGGCATCAGTAATCTCATCTTCTCTTGGCACAGTGCTTGGGGCCATGACATTGCTCTCAGCTCAGTCCCCACAGAGATTTACTACTGAATTGACTCGAGACTCTTTGTGATGTGAACCCTGAGGAAATGCCTTCAGTGCAATTAGATAAACAGGCCTAGGAGATAAATGCTGTAAATCCTCGTAGAGTCAGTGTTCATCTTCAGAAAATTTGCAATTCACAGGGAACGACTTGTTCACAATATCAGTGTAGTTTCTTAGACTGGCCACTTCCAGCACATTACAGAACATGCACTGCTTGCCTCTGCCAAACTATGGATGTATCAACAGCCACATGAGTCATCTTATTTACGGCTTTTCAGTTTACTGCAAATAAAATGCAAACTAACTGCAATTGCCCTCAAGAGGTCAAGATTTCATGCCAAATGTTTAGTTCACAATAGGATATATTTTCATTTCAAAGTCAAAATAATAAGTAACTATTTCTGTATTTTGGTAGTCATTTTTGCAGATCTATTGAATACAGTTGCCAAAATTTGCATGTGGCACCCATTTTGTTTTTGTGATGAAGTTGATGACTGTCCCTAACAAAGACCTCAGTCAGATCCTTAATGGTCAAGTTCAGCTTTCAGCTTGCAACATACAACACTCAAAGCCCTTAAGAAGGTGGTAGGATATTCTGATTACTTATGTACAGGATGTGTCTTACATATATGAAATACAGAGCTGTCAAATACACAGCAGACCAAGACTGAAATTTTGATGGAGAAAAAGTGTGGAAGTCCTTATCATCTCAGTTTAGAAAGTATATATAAATATATATATTCAGTTGCTTCAGTTGTAAAATCCTAACTGTAAACAGGTTCAAGTTAATGACTTAGCATTTGTTCAAGTCTACTCAGCTCAAAGTATATGTTGCATAATTGGTAAGGTATGATGCACAAGTGTGATACGTGGCAGCATTGCCTGTCCAATATTTTTAGATAACAATTTCTTCTTTGTTCCCGCTTGCTCTGCATAGCGCTTTCATCATGAATATGTGTTACACCTGATCTTGTGACATTATTCAAAAAAGGCAAAGGGCCAGGAGAAAGCTAAGAAGGGAGCTATGTATTTAAAATTGATATTAAACAACAGGCTATGCTTTAAGTCTTTTAAAAATGCAAGTACTGAAAAGCATATAGGCTTAATTATTAAGAGTATCAGCAATTAAGTAACTTATCTGAATTTACAAGCATTCATAAAGCTATGAAATATACAGCCTGCACATCTGAAACCCAGAGATTTAGTGTCTTACTGGTTATATCTTAACTCATTTTAGTTACTTCGAAGTTCCTCTTTTTCAGTTGCTATTTTCACTAATAAACCATTATCTGTTTTTTATGCAAATAAAATAAACTTGATAAAACACGCTAATCTCGGTCCAACACAAATACAATGGATATTACAAGAACATATTAAAACTGTGCCAACTATTCCAGTTGTCTAGTACTGATGTAACTTTTAAGCAGTGATACATGAATGTATGCATATATAGATGCTTTAATCATATGCATTACATGGCATAAGGTCATTCCTCTATGCCTCAGGCACAATGGCAGTCCCTCACTCACTGCTAAACTAATAAAAAGCATAAAACCCAGAAGTTCTTCCTTTTTCCTGCTACTGTACAGTGCAGAGATAAGTATGCCTGTACTGCCTGGGAAAGGGAGTGAGTCCAAGCCCATGAAATTCCCTATATTGTCAGGAAAACAGCAACACATCAGAGGCAGGGGAAGAAAAGGTGGCACACAGATAGGGAGCAAATAAGGACAGCATCAGTTCAGGAGACAGGTAAAGGTGCCAGAAAGGGGCAGAGCTTGGACAAGGATCTTGATGGTGATTTGAGCATTCGTAAGAAAACTGCACAGTTTATGACTATTTTTAGGTACAGGTCTAAGTTTTTTCCTTTCTCCTGGAAATCACATAAGCAAAATAATGGCAGTAACACAGACGTCAGGACTGGTGCTTGCACTGATTCTTATCTGGCAAAGCACACAACATCCCCTTGGACATCAGAGTGCAAGTAGGAGATACAGTCCTCCTCCTGCATGCATTTTGCCCTTCTCCCTATTCCTTAATCCAGGCAAAGAAGTTTTCTTCCTTGCTTTGTCCCCTTCCTTTCTAATGGATTTGGATGAAAGTGACAGTAGCTGATTTAATCACAAACAAAATACAGGGGATGATGTTGGTTATCATGAAAACACTTTCTAAGAACTAGAAGAAGCTTTGGGGTTTTTTAAATTTTGTGGTCAAACATTTCCATCTTAGTTCCCTCGTACCAGCAGCAGCTACTAGATTAACCTTTTTTCTTGTGAAGTTGTGACAAATCCTTTAACTCCAGATTTTCCACACCTTCTCATAAACAAAAATGTTTATACAAAACTTCTGTAGTCAGTTCTCCAGAGTCCCATCAACTTGTAAAGACACATCAATATGTTTGGTAAAAGTGAGTTATTTTCCTTCAATTGTTTAGGATTTTTGCTGTGTGGGTGAGCCAAAGCCTCTTTTTTTTTTTTTTTTTTTTTTTTATAACCTTCAAAAATTCAATACTAAACAGTTTGGTCTACTCTGGTTCTGTTCACACCAAACATCAGGGCTTAACTTTCTCTAGACAGCACTACTGACAATATCCTCATGGATGAAATGTAGATCCTTTTGCTTGTATATGTTAAATATGGAAATACTCAGGTTGAAGGAAGCTCTTTAACTTGCAGAAGTGAGTTCACATGGAAAAAACTGAAAGGACACTGTTCTCGCAATATGAACTTCTGTATTTTTAAAAATTAAAAGTCAAGCAAAAAAAAAGAAAACTAAAAACCCCAACATGATACTAGAAATCCTTTGGATCTATGCTGATTCATCTCAGGCTTTATATTGGGACACATTTGAAAACCACTGAAGAGGCACAGTTCAGAGCAAATATCCACATCTTAGGTAGTTTCAATCATTAATCTTTACATCAATTACACACATTGTGTTAACTGACAGCTCATCCAAATGCTTTGCAAGTTGTAATTAGGCGAAGCGATCATCTCTTATAGCCAACAGTGGTAGCAGCTCACAGCATATATCAGAGTCAGTATGAGTGGCAAACTGTTGGCAGATAAGTTTTAATGCCAGTCAAAATAACCAAACAGACAAAAGGTCTTCTGCACACTGAAATCCTCTATGTTCTAGTTTATGGAAATTCTGCTCTGTTTCCCCATAACTTGTAACCACATAGGAAAAACAAGCATAATCCTAAACTATCATCTACAGGAAGAAAAAGGGCCAGTCTAATGATAGTAGAAGGCAGACCCTTTCAAGGAAAAAAAAGTGTCCACCACTTGCACTGTCCCAAACAAGGCATCTGGTCTCCTTATTTTGGAAATTACACTGAAATTAGGTCGGTGGTTTTAGTGAGGATATTTGCAGAAAATTGTAGATGATTATACTACCCACAATCCTGGCACTTTCTTAGTAATTAGTATTATTCCATAATGTTTTCATACACAAAATAGGCTAACAAAATAGGTGTTTTCTTCCTTGTCATCCTTGAAGACTAATATATGATTAAAATAACAAATAAATTTATCACAACTGTTAATCAGCAACAATTCTTACCTCTACATTAGAAAAAATCTATTTGCTTTCCTCCTACTTGTATTTTTTACAAAATTACTTTCATTAAAATATTAAATTAACCTCCCATTTTCTAATTTAGCAAAGAGTTTGCTATAGTGAAGCCTTATACCAATGTGTATCAACTTTCACTGAGCTAAATAAAGAAACCAGAGTAAATTTGGTTGTATGTTTACATTTTTTTCCCAGGAGCTACTGCTGAGGTTTGGCAAAAGGTCATGATCCAAGGCATGCCAAACAGCAGCCCAGCCTGGGCCACACACATGCATGCACACATGCAAACATACCATGCAAGTGATTTTGTCATCAACCAAAAGTAAGAGAAAAGGGAAAGAACCTCAGTATCTTAATACTGAATGACCACAGTATGACCCAGTTAAAGTCCAGAAAGAAAGCATCTTCTAACTAACAGTTATGGTTTTGCATCATTTCTGATACAGCATTCTAACTTTAAAGTATCTATTCTGAATCTGAATGACGTGTCATTAGTGGTGTGGGTGTATGTATCTAGTGGCATGACCTGAAAATAAATCAAAACCAAGTGCCTTGTAAAAGTACAGATAGATGGAAGCTACATGCAATTAGCTGTAGTCATAACAACGGCAGCACTTATATCCAGGCTGCACAGTTGCAGAAAAATAAAATACTACAATATTTATTGAAATACGTTTCCCCTAATTTTATTACAGTTTTAGATATACTCACTGCATGGTACTCTGATCTTAACTAGACTGAATAGGTAAAGGAACAATATAGAATGGACCATCTTATCATCAATGAAAACCAATCTCGAATGGTTACAGTAAGTTAACAGAGGAGAGTTTTCACTTACAAGTTTGAACTCACATATATTACATACAATAACCATTAAGCACTGTCTTCTTACACGTATGTAGAAAATTTGTATGTATATGCAAGTAATAGTCCCACAGGTAAAAATACTCAAGGTTGCTTTCACTATGCATCAAAAGCTACTGGGAGTTTATCATCTTAGACATTCATCTTCGAAATTACTTTTACTTACCAAAGATACTTAAGAGGAGTTACCTCAACAATAACAGCTGACTTAAGGAGAGGAAACCAGTGTTTGAAATACTCACTTCCTGATGGCTTAGCTGAGAGGTAAATGAAACAAGAGGAAGAGGCTACTAATGGGGCTGTACAAGAACATTTAACAGCTACACCAGGCCTTTCAGCTATTAGACATCTTCCATGGCCAAATCCCTGATTATCTAAATGTGTTCTTGAAATTCTTGGTGCTGCAAGTTCACAGTATCAACTTACACATTATAAAACATAGTGAGAAAAACCGCTAAAACATACACAGTCCATTAACAAAAGAATCAATTTATCTTAAACTACATTCTGATATTTTGGGCATTTTGTACCAACTTCTATGCCTTCAGACACTGTAGATTCTCCCCCAACTTACAACATATGTACTGTAGATATTTTGAATACGTATTCATAACAAGAATGTTCAACTAATTCCAGTACTTCGTTCAAATTCCTGACATCGATACATCTTTCATAAAAAATTATAGGTTGTACGAAGAGGACATCTGTGTTTAGAAAGCTGTCATTATGGTGCTGCAAACTTTCCAAAAAAGCTTTGAGAAGAGCAACCAGTTGTTGAGCAGATGCCAAATACCAGTGAAATATGACTGACTTTCCATATTTTGCATATTACTATGAAACAACAACAAACAACAGTGAAAAAAAAAGAAGTCACATGTTCTACTTCTTTTTCATGCAAAATATTCCAACTAAACTAAATAGCACCTCTGACCAAAAAATGAGGGCAGATTCAGAACCCTTGAAGAAGTTTCACTTTTAAACAATCATTATGATCACAGTGGTAGGAAAGAGGCATAACCAATGATGAAAGACAACATTTAGCACCTATCCTGCAGTCGGGATAGCGACTGTCAGGGTTAGCAGCCCTAGATACAGGAACAAAGAATTAGTATGATATTGGCAAAATATGCTGTAAGACAATTCAGACACATCCACCTGTACAGTACCTCTCAGGTGCCAGTGACTTGCTATTATACTTTGATGGCCTGAATATTATCAAAAGTTATTTTCCTCTCCATTGCTGGTGAATGCCTTGTCAGTCACATCCTAGACCACGGAACAGGCAGCGATATCCATTGCCTGGTGTCATCAACAACTAAAGCGCTCCCATGAAACTCCGGAGCTCGTTTGTGTTTTTTTTAAGACAGTGAATATTTAAACTACTTTCCAGAATCTGAAAAGTTACAGCTGCCTTGCAGTTACATTTCAAGACATAAAGATAAATCTTTTTCTAGATTATTCCCACAAGATATTGAACATAAACATGAACATGAACAATAATTGTCCAATAATGGACAATAATACGCCTTGCAGACACAGAGGCTACAGGTCTGTTGTTTCTTTAGCATGTTGATTATGCATTTTCCTTTCATTTTCTTTTTCAATCCAAGGCATTACTGGTTGGATTGCCTAAACAATAGACCCTAAGGACTGGACAAAACATCATAACTGCTGCCTGTTCAAGGTACTAATGAATGATCAGAAGTTTCAAACCAGTCACTTGATGGCAATAATGACATATAGAACAACAACAAGGTCATCACATTTGTGTTTTTTAATTTAACAAAGATGACTCATTCACATCAAGTGTGCTGTGGTAATTTGGCAGTTGTTCATTATTTAGGAACATGCCTAAAAACATTAAACAAAGAGTCAATAATGGCAGCTGAAACAAAACAGATACAGGCTTTATGGTAGTTTGCTTGCTCAAACTATCCCACAATATGTTACGATGTATTTCATTTTAATGGTAATAATCAGAGAGCTAGAATATAAGGCTCAGAGTATTTTAACTGAAGGAGCAGTATGTCAAATAAGGAAAAGTGAGTAAAAAGCTTAGTAAAGCAGGATAGACTTTTGTTGCAATTTTTTTCTAAGTGTATATATTAGAAAGTAACATTTTTAAAGATTAATTTATCTAGTATAACTTCTAGTTTCATTCTAATATAGCATTAATCAGATTCTGGGATGAGGACGCAAAACCTGCCCTTAGTTTAGCATTTTGTTATTGAAAGCTCAAAATGAACTGCATTTTCTAATAAAGAAAAATCATCTATGCTTTCTAGATTCTTTTTCTTTGGCCTATTTTCAAGAAGAAAACATTCAGCAAAATACTCAAATTTCAAACATAATCAGCTGTTCCTGTATATGTTTTCTTATCATGGAAAATGCCACAAAACCAGGGTTACGTTAGGTCTGAAAGTTACTGGCTATGTAGGTTCAAAAGCCCATGTTTGGCTGTTGTGTATGGGGGAGCTGAGACAGAGAGGCCCTGTTGCCCAGCAGAAGGAGTTCCATGGATGAGTTCCATAAGGCTAAAACAAGACTGAAAGATCAGAAGCAATAAATGCCAAGGGAAGCTTATAAAGTGGATTTCAGTCTCTGCAGCTTTGCAGGCAGCTCTGCAGTGTCAGCAGAAAACACCTCAATGAGTGTTGGCAATCATGCCCTGGTGTACAGCAATAGATTTGGCATAACATTGATTACGATAGCAGAGCTTGCGTCTGTCCATAACTATGTAGAGACGTGACAAGCACAGAAACCTTTGGTGGCTGAAAAGAGCCAGAGGCTTCCTTAATTTCTACACCCACTGGGACTTCTCTGTGTGTTCATGCCTAGAAGGCAGTTCAGCATAAGTTAGGTTTCTTGACACATGCTCCACTACTTTTGGAAATGAACAAAAAAGGCTAACCACTGGGGGAAAAAGAAGGCAAAAAAAAACCCAAAACAGCCCACAGTTCTGAACAGAATTCCAACCTGTAAGAAAACCATTTGCAAAGAACATGGAAAAGCAGGGAAAAAAATTATTCTCAACGTTTTTTTTTAAAGTGAAGTTCACAAACCAAACAAAATGTAAAAGACTCTTAGAAGCGCATAAAAAGTACTTTCTACTGAGAAAGGTTTAAACTCCAGTGCAAGAATTGTTATTCCACATTCTAAGACTGCACTTATTTTCTTGTTACAGATTTCCAACAATGTGTATTCAAAATCCTTAGGTCAAATTTCAAACTCTGGAATCACAGTTTAAGAGCATAACTACAATTTTGGAAATGGAATATTGGAAATCTATCTAGTATTTTCAGAAGTGCATCTAGTTTTCCATAATAAAATAAGGAGATTTGCATTTTTACACTAAATTGTCACAGATATAAGGATAATAAAAATGTGTTTTATTAGCTATGACAAGCATAAAATACACAAACCATTGTATCATGGACTTTTGGGTGTTCGGGGTCTTTTTTCCGCCAAGGAAATGGTTGATTGTGTTTCTGTTACTAAACCAATATTGACTTGGAAGAATACAAGCAATTCTATATTGAATTTCAATTTGAACTTCAGAGAAATATTTTTTTTCTATGGCTTGAAACCTCCAAAGAAAAGAAGAAAGAATTCCACCCTGAGCTGTAAAGGACAGATAAGCACCTGCAGATGGTCCATAGATCAGCTTAGAGTAGTTTTGAGCCAAAAAATAAGATCATTTACTACTCATTGCAAATCAATAAAATAAAAGTAATTTTTCCTATAATGCTTCTTTTATTGTTGCATTTTTCTAAGACAGAAAGCATTCAATTATAAAATGTCTATGAGGGACTCCATCTTTATGCCTGCTTACTATTTCTATGTAATCTCATTAAAAGAGTAAGAATCTTAATGAATGATATCACAAAGAACCGTTACTGATTATATACTGAATTCACAGGGACCTGCAGTCGTTATTTAGCTCATGATGGCAGATGGACAGGACAACACTGCAATAGCCTTTACCCATCTCCAGGTAGAAGTACGCTCAAAGCCATCCTTCCTATTTACCTGGGAATATGGCAATGCCCTGACACATTCCAGCATCACTTAGAGCAGGAAGCCTTTTCCAGATAAGGAGGGGAAAAATTAAAAATAGATAACATTTGAAAATTTAATTCAGTCAGTGTTATAGGAAACATTAATTACATAGAAATCCTGTCAATTTAAACCATCCATAAGTGGTTTAAGTATAACAGGGTAGAATTGTCTATAAGCACTTGGAAGAATTAAATCTTGGTGAAAGAATGGTCTGAGAATCCCACTCTGGAAGTCTCTGTTTCATTGTGCTGGGGCTTTGATAATAACTTAGACAAATTTAAGTAATTTAAAAAATAACCACGTGTGCCAATAAGGGTTATGCAGAATTGTTTTCTGCAGAAATCAGGGTTAATGAGTATCCTCATCCATGACACTGCTGAGCTTCCCTGAGTATTTTCACTGCACAGTTTTTACATTTGCAGTTTCCTGCAGGTATTTCTAGAAATTTTAACATACTTTTTGCTAAAATTTCATATGAAATACGGATGAATGATAGAGCAAACTAGAAGACTGAAAAGTAAGGAGACCAGAGGACCTATATGAATGCACAACTTCTACACATTCTTTAATCTCACTGACATATACTGTATATGCAATACAATGCAAATGCTGTGAGATTTTTCAAGTAAAAATTATTTTAAACAACCTAAACAAATTAGTGCCAGACTGATATTCATTTCAAGCCAAAACCTCTCCTATTAAAAACAGTAAGAAGTTGGCACATACTTTAAAACTTGTCCCTGGTGGTGCCACTTGAAATGTTCTTTTTCAATTACTTCCATGCTTTGATGTTTGGGGTTTTTTTCCTAGTGTTTCAGACAAAATTACTTTTTAAAATAAATTTTATTTTGTTTATATAAATGTCTTAGCTATTCAGCTCTAGAATATGCAAAGATTATTAAAAAAAACAACAAAAATCAACACACCCTTAATAACACGCCATAGTAGGTGGGGCTATAGGAACACTCACAGGTCTTCACACCAAAAAATGGAGGAAACCAGACTTCCACAGTCTTTCTGTGCAAGGCCAGAGACCCAGCTATTCTCTCCCATAAATAATTCATTTTATTTCTCGAAGCCCCATTGAGGCACAAAGGGGGACAGAAAGCCCACAAGTGCTTTGGGGATCCACAACCCAATTTCTCTGCCCTCTGCCTAGGCAGCTATGCCATGCTGGTTTTCTAACAGCTTATTTTACTTTCAGTTAGTTGTGGAAGTGAATTAAGAACCGTATTTCTGAGTAAAGCACACGTGCTATATTCAGAATAAAGGATACAAACAGGAAATGTCAGCAATCAATATCTCATTTTAAAGCTCAGATTCATGCCCATGCACAATAAATACTAATACAGCTATTTCCCTACCAAACCAACTGTTGATATCTTCCCAGTGCTGCTGGACCTAGAAGTATTAAAGAAGAAACTTTGGTGGCAGAAAAGGTGCTTTATGGTGGCTATTTTAACACATGTATTTATAAATCTTTACTTGACATATCTTCTTAAAGGATGACAGCATCTAACACAAATCATGTGTTATCTTAATGACATCACTATGTAAAACGTCAGATGAGTATATCATACAGCTGAGATGGCTGACTGCACATCAGAGTAACTGAACTATTTGTGGTCCTAATGGGAAACAGGAGCCTAGACACTCATAAATTCAATTAAGTGACTTCCTGAAATACAGCTTTGTGTTACATAAATTAAAAAAAAATAAAAACTGTCCATTATTTAAACAGCTCTATAAACTAACTTTACAAGTTAATTTTATATTCCTGTCATTTATGACTACTAAAATTGACTTTTTCTATAGAATACCTTGTATAATATTTCTAACGTGTAATGCCCTGATAAATCTATTCATGACTGTGCTATAGCAAAAATAATCTTCGTGACTAAACAACCAGTTTGTTCAGCTATGCATGCAACAATCTATATCGCAAAAAATGATGACTTAATAGAAGTGTCCAGGCAAACTTCCTAAAAAACACTACAAACTGTTTTTACGTACCCACATTTTAAGAGGTGCTTAAAAATTATTCCTTATAATGAGAATTCTTACATCTAATAAACATATCTAAACTAGTAGATTATTAGACTATTTTGGGTTAGGAATGCAGCTACAGTTGATCGAGAGAAACTGGTATTGTATTTGATTGTACAGGTGCTTTGCACTGACTGACAACACAGGAAAGAGGCTTCTCATTCTAACCTGACAGCAGAAAGTGAACTGCAAGTTATGACCTTACATTCTTGACTATGGTTGTCTAGTACAACTTCTTTCACTCTATTTCTAAACAATTCACTCACTTTTAACCACTAGTGATGTTCCCTGTATTTACTTCATTCTGCTTACACTACTAACCACTGAGCTTCAAGCAGAAATTCCTGGCTTTTGTCATGTTCTGCACATTTTGTATTCATGCCACAACAACGGTAATAATCTTTAAGATGTTTCTCCATTAAAATATTTCCCTGGGATTATATTTAATGAAAATACATGTCTTATATTCACGCCTCCCACTCTAAAACATTTTTATCTTTTGCATCTGAAAAGATACATACAGTATATTTTGACTATATAAAGGCAAAAAATGTCTTCATTATGAGACATAAGGAGCACAAGGATAATGACCATTGCATCAGCAAGATACGATTGCATGGAGAACTCTTCCATGTATTTCAGCTACATATTTCATCTAATTTTAATAATTATTTAAGTACTGATCAAGTCAAATTAGACCCTGTATTCCAAATGCCTCCCACTTTCCTTCATGAATGAAACTTTCACAGATGAGGCTTTATCAGTCCTTCATAAATGAAGCTTTATATTACTGTACAATGCTAGGACTACACTCTTCTTATTCTTTCAAGGTCTCAAATAATATGACCAACAGAACAACATCCATCTATGGACAATTGAGAAAGCACTGTAACATTAATTATGTTACGTTAGTTTAATTACAAAACTATATTCTTTTATTTGAAAAAATATTTACCTTTTAGTATGCAGTTGCCATTTTCATCTCAATCCTTCTCAGCTGAAACACAGCTAACAACTCTCTGTTTCATGCTGATTTCAATTCTAGGTCACTGCAAATTCCAGTTCACTATAACTATTTGTGAACTAGCAGAATCTGACCTTTTTATTAAAAGATGACTGTGAATCTCCCTAACAGACGGCCTAATGTGAAACTGTTTTTTCGGGGAGCAGGTCACTCTCTAAGGTCAATACCAAATTTTGAATTCATTCCTTTCCAAAGAACTCTGAAAATAACTTGGTTCAACAGATCAGCAACAGTTGCCAGAGAGCTCAATAAAGATCTTTGGAGATTCTTCCTTTGTATGTTATTTTAATTTAGCCAATATTGAGACATAAAACATCTGTTATATTTGTACAAGCAGTATCAGTAAAGAATGCTGGGACACAGCTAGTCAAATCACGTAAAGTATTCAAAAACAGGAGTACAAACATTTCTGAAATAAAAAGCAGGACTGGATAATTTCTTCTGCAAATCAACTGACCTGAATGGCAGAAATAATTTTCAACACTTTTAAATACCCAAAGCATATAAAACTCGGAAATTACTTAATACCTAGCAGAACCACAGTAATATAGACTGGCCACCCGAAGCATGAAGGGAAAAGTGTTGGCCCAGGTCCAAAAAAGCACTTAGGCCGTCTAAAGTGAAACTTAAGTGGAACATAGGTACTAAGTCCCAGAGCACAATTCACAGCCCCCTCCTACACCTCCCACACATCCGAATGGCTGTAAGTACCTTAGTCTTCATTTTTCAAGTTTCCGAAGTGCAGAAATGGTGATGGGACTGCCAAACACCTCAGAGCTGGTCTCATACGGAAAGCTCTTTCAGGATTTGTCAACAAGACCTGCCCACACCGCAGCTCTCTGCAGGGCCAGGCAGGCTAAGGGGATGCACTCAGCAAAGCCACAAAAACAAAGCACAGCCCAGCATCCCAGAGAATGGTGAAGGGGTGAGGAAGTGTTGCCATCCATCTTTCCTATGACAACCTAGTGATTAGAGCTGGGGAAATGAAAGACACCGTTTCAGTACTGTCCTTGGCCAGAAGGGATGTATACCTACATTAAAAACACACAGGACCTGAAGAAACAGACAGGAGACCCAGCTCCCTAAAACAGTATTTCTGTATTTTATCAAATGAATGTTTATAGCAAAACCCATTTTCTCCTTGTTGATGAAATAGCCTTGGCACTTGACCACTTCTGTTTTTTTCTTCCTGGCCCCATAAATCTTAAATTCTTGACTGCGTATTGGCACAACTCCGCTGCAGCCAGACCTACATCCCGGTTAAGGTCTTTCCCACAGAGGTAGCAAATGTGTGATGTGCTCAGGCTGAAGAGGCTGAACCTGAGTCGTCCCCTTCCCAAGCAGAAACTCCAGCCAGTAGGCTAGTACAGAAAGAACAAAAGTACAATTACCTTTTTTTACGACCGCTTTTCAAAAGAAAATACGGAGTCGGTTATGCCTATGAAGAGGAATGGCTTCAGAAGTATTAAGTTGCAAATCCCAGTCCCACAAAGGCTTCTAACTTAGGGCTGCACAGGAAAAAAATCATGTCAGGCTTCAGCATTTAAGCCACTCGGTGCCTGTTCAGTCCCTCAGCATGATGGCTGGTTTGGATCTTCTTCTTACACACCTAATTCTCCACGTTCGCTGCATAAAGAGCTTAGGCCTCCAAAGAATAGATGAGAATTGCATTTTGAAAGCTAAATATCTATGCTATCCACGACAGTGCTGAGAACCACTAAGTATACTATATCTTGTTGCTGATGGGAGCCTTAGTGACTTCCTCAGCTAGGAAGCTGCTAAGTTTTCTGTTTAAGGGTTGTATGTATTATTTACTACCTATTTGGCTGAGGTTTAGTTTGTTTTTAGCTGTTTTCAGATGGCTTCAAAACAGGCCAAGACTAGAATCAACTTTCTCTTCAATCCAGCAAGCAAAAACCAAACAAGACAGTAGTAGCAAAGAGGAGCAGAGAGCATAATTAATGTGACAGATGCTCCCATCCAACGCTGCGGTACACGTTTGGGATTGCAACTCACATCTGTAAGAAGTAATGGCATAGTGCAATACCGCTAAGAAACACTGCAGGCAATACATTGAAAACAAATTATTCTTTTTAATTTTGAAAAGACATGGAGAGTAAGGCTAAATATGATTTTGCATTTCCTTTCCCATATAGAGTATTTTAAAAAGGGTTAATTCTGGAGAACAGTGTTTTCCCGTGGAACAATATACACTGTGCATATATTCCACTCTTATCCCTTCTCCTCCGCTGATAAGTGGTGGGAAAGGGCAACTCAGAAAAAAAAATGCCATCCTATATCTGTCTCCCACTCAGCACACACTAACCCAATTCTCCAAAATCTCATCACAGTGTTACAGCTCATTAAATTCAGCTGAAGGATGAGAACTGAGCTGCAGCACTAAATGTGCACAGTTTGTGTTTACCAGCAAGAACACTGTATGTAGTGTTGCTTACAACATACCCTGTAATACGGAAGCATTCTTGTTGGCAGCTTTGACAATTTATCTATTCATATCAAAGTGAAACAGAGGCTGCTTTAAAACTGTTGCTCCTTGTCCTAATGGGAAAAGAAGAATATTAAAAACTATCATCACAGTGAAATCTCTGTTGCCATCAAAAGGTCGTTGATCCAACAGACAAACAACCTAGTGTTAATGATTTAACAAAACATTTTTCACACAGATTACATGCTCATCCATCAATATACAATATTTTTCACATCAAGAAAATAAAGATAATTTCCCTTACAAATGCCAATTACAAAGAATTGTGAGCAAACCAAATACAAAGCTTAAGTAATTATGATTTTACCTAAAGAAATGAATGAAAAACACAATTTAAAAAAGAAAAAAATGGCACTGTTTGGAATTAGACTCATTAATGGGAGAACTGTCCTAAAGAGAACAATGTTGTACAATTCATTCAGTAGCTTCTTGATTTGAACAGAGCTATATGCAGGCACACATATAGGCCTGGATTTCTTCACTCCCTTGTCCCTTTTTTGAGCATGCACATGCATGAGGAAGAGAAACTAAGAGACAGATCTTGTCTTCATGGTAGTAAGTAGACGACCAAATTCCTGCCCAGTAGCATATGAAATAAAATAAACATTGCACACTATGTCATCCATTCTAAATTTAAGAGAAATGAAACTCGCACAATAACCAAAAGAGTAAAAAAGCAGTTGACTGTTTACTTACTTTGAAAATAATTTTTTCAGCTCAAGGAAAGTATGTTGATTGTGAAAACATCAGCATAATTTAAAAAAAAGCATATACACATATCCATTAATGTACATACAGAACCACAAAATTAGAAGCTTATCTCTTTCTCTAACAGGAAGCCCCAAAACAGAAAATTCCAGAAATTTTCTGAAAATCTAAAATAAAAATGAAAAAGTACAATGATACTGTCATTATATTGACAGTATCCTGCACTGTTTCTGACAACTTACAATGTACTGTATTGTTTTCAAGAAATTAAAGCGTGACTTATCAAAACATGTACTGCAAAAATGAAAGTGAGAATGGAAATATTTTTATGCAGGCTTCAAAAATACTTTGCAGATAAAAAAAGTCAAAAATCTACAAATTAAAAACCATCATCATCAGACAAATTTAGCTGTTTTAGTTATGACCATGTATGTAATTCTCCATAATTGATGATGACAACACACTTGTTTATTATGCACAAAATATAAGATTTATAGTATATTTAACTATTCATTTTATTGCTTTTAAGTGCTGGGTTGGTGACTGCTGCTATTAAAATATTGTGAGTGTTGAAAATGTTGACAGTTAGGTGAGGTTCTTGTTTTGTTTTAAATGAAGGCTCCTGTCATGTAGAGTAGAGCTAAATATAGTCATTCCAACTTTGAATCTATGTAACGTATGGACGACTGATTAAAAAGAAGTTATATAGGTGGTATACATTTAAAATCATTCCCTGACATAATACCTACAAGTGCAAAGAGCAACACAATTAGGTAATTCAAAAAAGTTATTTCCATACATCAGGAGACTCTGAGAGAGAGTATAAACTGAACTGTGCATGAATTTCAGTACAGAAATTAAATTGCCTCTTGGCAAGATATTAGAAATAACCAAATTTTACCTGTGAATTACTTCCCACTTTTGTAATTTGATTGTGTCTTCAGTGTGGGATTTTTTTCAGAAAGCAGAATACTTCAATTGATCTAGAAACTTTTGTCAATATTTGGAGTAAGTTATTACTTTTGACTTACTAACAGGTTGGGGAAGTACTAGTGTTGTACAAGTTAACCATCTAAAATCACAGGGCTAGACATGACTAAGCACAGCTACGTTCTCCTGAGCTGATAAATCTGGCAACTTACATATTAAATAAAATACAGAGGCTGGAAACCCGAACAATTTCAGCATTTGCATCAATATGATTCGAAGTGAAAGTACTCCTGTACTTTTGGTTCAATTAACTGTTTCCAGGAACAATAATAAAACCAAAAGAAAATATTTTATATTTATCTTATAGAAGCCCAGAAGGTCCCACTCAGGGCTGGAGCCCTTTTGTGCTGTGCAAACACATTTTTTTTCCATTCTGGAAATATATAAGAATGACAGGACATAAACTGACCCATATACAATCATTTGCATGATCAGCCACAGAAGTTATGTTCCCCACCCTAAAGACATCAGAATGAAATTCATAGGAGCTTTTTCACTGACCTCTGAGAGACCAGAATGAAGTTAATGTCATTCCTGTCCTACAACAATTTCAATGCAACAGAAATACAAAGTCGCAGTTGAAACAAAACTTTAATAATCATAGAATCACAGAACAGCTTAGGTTGGAAGGGACCTTAAAGACCATCTGGTTCCAACCCCCCTGCCATGGGCAGGGACACTCTCCACTAGACCAGGTTGCTCAAAGCCTCATCCAGCCTGACCTTGAACACTTCCAGGAAGGGGGCATCCACAATTTCTCTGGGCAACCTGTTCCAGTGCCTCACCACCCTCTCCGTGAAGAATTTCTATCTTATACCCAGTCTACATCTACCCTCCTTCAATTTAAACCCATTACCCCTTGTTCTGTCACTACAGGTCCCTCTACAAAACTCCCCTTTGGCTTTCTTGCAGGTCCTTTCAGGTACTGGAAGGTGCTATAAGGTCTCCCCACAGTCTTCTCTTCTTCAGGCTGAACAAGCCCAACTCTCTCAGCCTCTCAGCCTGCCCCCATAGCAGAGGTGCTCCAGTCCTCTGATCATCTTCATGGCCTCCTCTGGACTCACTCCAACTGTTCAATATCCTTATGTTGGGGGCCGCAGAGCTGAAGGTAGTACTGGAGGTGGGGTCTCACAAGAGCAGAACAGAGGAGGAGAATCACCTCCCTTGACCTGCTGGTCACACTTCTCTTGATATTCTGGGCTGCCAGTGCACACAGCGTGAAAATGCCCAGATTGCTCTGATGTTGGGGGAGTGTTCATTTTAAGCTAATTCTATAAATTATGAGCATTTTCCTGGGCACAGACTCCTCATGATGTTGATTCTACTAAAAAGCTCTTTCCCAACCAGTCTGCTCATTCTGAATTAGCTAACATATTTATGACACCAGTATTTAAGGATCTGCACAAGATTTATAGGCTACCACAGCATGAACTCTTGCCAGTAAAGTCTTAATTACTTTCAGAAAAATGGGGAATGTGATGACCATGTTTATTGTTATAACCTTTTTTTTTTCTTTTGAACTAATCAAATACGGCTTAAAGGATTCACTGGGAAGACAAAATATTCCTAAAAGTTTTTTGAGACAATAATTATTGAAGGAAGTATCAGAAATTTGCAGCTTTCCCAGTAGCAGAAAAAGCCTGTCTCATTTCTGGAGAAAAAAAAAATAACCTGGCACAGACCAATATTTCTGGCATTTATAAATGTCTGCAGTGTCACCCAGAAAACAGATAACTACTGTACAGTGTATTAAGATCCTGAGTCCAGCTGGTCCATTTTTTCTAAACTTGAAAAACCATTTCCAAAAATACAAAGCATTTTAAATGGACTTCAATGGTCTCTTTCTTCTTTTACATAAAGTCACTCAGAAGAAGGATGTTTTCTTAAAAACAATCTGCTATCCAGGTCCACCCTCCCAGGCATGTCCCTTGGAGCTGTTCCCAAACTATCCCCAAAGCACTAGCGTTTCAGCAACTGGAATGACAACTTCTTTTTAATTGTTTGAGATCCTGCAGGCTTCTATCTGAGAACAAAGTGTGCACATAAAGCACATTCTATGGCCATGATTCAAGTTCTTTTGAAAATAAATGATATATTGAAACAATGCTATGTTATATAAAGCAGTCTGACACTGGATGCTCAGCATTACACCGCATCGTAGCCCAGTTTGTTTCCCACCCATACCATTGGACATACTAGAAGCGCAATAAAACTTACATAAAGAAAATTTTTCATTAGGTGAAACATAAAGCTTTTGGTTGAAGCTTGAAGGGACTTTACCATGAAAAGAAGAAAAAAGATTAAGTCTGTTTAGAAACAGACAAATAAAATAATTAATCCAACACAAAAGTCTATCTGATAGTTGGTAGCGATACATTTTAATGTGACAAGAACAAGGAGTATCTACTGAAGTTCAAAAGCAATATATTTAAAGTTGACAGAAGGAAGTACTCTAACACAATATGTAATTAACCTACAGTCTCATTACCGAAACATATCATTGAGGTCAAGAGCTTAGGAGGATTCACTAAAAGCATTAGGAATTATATGCCTAATGAGGACATTCACATACACATCAGACAGGATTTCTGAGGACACAGTAAAAAAGGAGAAGGTTTGTTTTATGGATTGGCTAGTCTTTAATTGCCTTTTCTGAAGATCTGATAATCTTATTACATATCTGATCTGAAATCCTGACTCAACTACAGGGGTAATGGAGCCACTAACTTTATTGAAGTAGGATGCTCATTTCTGGCACTGGCAAGGGGCAAAATCTTGGAGTAATTGCACAAATCTTCTGATTTATGGCATGACGATTTAAATTCTTCTAATTAAACCAACAAAAGCCGTAACATAAATGCATTCAGAGCACTCCTTAACTACATGTAACTTCATTAGTAAATTACAGAATTAAGCTACGAAACTTTAAGCAATCTCTAAATGAAGTTAGGTTTTTGTATTTATACAGACACAGCATTTCTCCCACATAGCCTTTCAAGAACAGCACTGTGGTACATCTCTTCCTTCATTTCTCCCTTCTTACTTCTTATATCTATCCATCTATCAGCTATTAATACTTCTTACAGGCCAAATGGCTCAGCTATAATGTAAACTTGGTGATAATTGATTTTGTAATTTAAAGCAAGGGTTTAGGCTGTTGGGTTTTTTTTTTTTTTTTCCCTCAGAGTTGGCATGCATTTCCCAGGCAATATAGAGAACATCACATTTATTAGATTAAGCCTTAGGCTTTCAGAAGACTTTACAAAAGGTTATGTTTGTAATCTTCAGTGTTTATTTTACTATGAAACCAACACATTCAGCAATAAGTCAGATTTATTGTGAAAATAAACACATTAGGACCTTATAAATAGCTGTTAGAAAAGTTCCGTATGGTCTGCCAAAAGCCCCAAATGATTGGTTCATGAACTTTTCCTCTGTATGCTCTAATGGCTTGAAAAAATTGTTTATTTTTGACTGGTTATGAATAGATGAGGATTATATTTCATCTGCAGTCTCCATTAAAGTATCAGGATTTAGAAAACTTCCAAACTTTTAAGAAACTCACATTAAAAAAAATAAACTGTTGACAGCAGATATACATAATGGAATGACAAAGTCGAGTGTTATTTTAAAGCTGCATTTACACAATGAGTTTCTCAATTTACCTGATTAAATCTCCTAAAAAGAAAAAATAAATCATTACTGAAAGATGCTGCAAGATTTTAATGGTTTTATCTAAATGCCTATAGCAATAGCTGCAGCATGGGTTAATGCAAAGAACTGTCTCCGCTTCATCAAGAAGGATTTACATTGCCTTATACTTGCAGGAAATATGTTTTAACAAGCATAGAAGTCTTCTGGTGAGAGGCTGGATGCATATCTAGTCACACATGATCCCTTCATCCTTCGGTATGCAATGCCCTCACAAATTGGCTCCCTGGGAATGACAACACTTGTCCCAGTATCAAGGAGTCAGTTCTCATTGCCAAACCACTCAGACCTTTTCAGATCTTTCCAGCATACAGTCTGCACACAGGCACCAAGATGCTGCCTCCTAAAGCGGAGATGGAGAACTGTTCCTCTAAAATGCAGCCATCTTTCTACAACTGTGCAGAAAGATCAAAGTCCCCATCCTAAAACGTTAAAAGAATAGCTGCAAAATTATGTTCCAGTGTTTCTGTGAGTACAAAACCATCTGTCACTACTTTAATAAAAAGCATATCTGGGTGGACACTGTATCAGGAAAGGTTTCTCGGTAGTGCTAACTAATACAGTAATAAAAGAGAGGGCCAGAAAACATTTTGATTCCATGAAAACTGAAGGCTTGGTATTATTTTTCTCACTCAACAATAGAAAAGGAAATCAGTTTCTCAGTGTTTTTGAAGGAAATAGGAGAGATGGAGAGCAGCTGAGAGCCCAGCAGGCAGGACATGCCTTGAGACAGGGAAAAGCCACCATTGCCCAGTGCGGAGCAAACATTTTAATCTAGCACTTCCCTATTCCTAGGCAAATGCTTTGTCAGTTTTTGTTGTTAAATGACATTCCAACCACAGGGAAAAAACATGCAGCAGAATTCCTCTTAAGTGAACAGAATTACCTCCTCCTCAGTAAAAGGGTCTTTTTTGTTTTGTTACTTTAACGTGCTACAGCAGATGTACCACATTTTGTATTAGTTTCAGCTTGAATGAATAATGGAGACATGAGCACTTGTATAAACAAGGAAAGGTATTTAATGAACATATTGTACATACTAAAGAGGCTGCTTTCTGCTGGAAGAGTGTAGAATGCATTCTTCCAAGTGCATGAAAATCCCATATTAATGATGCATGAGTTTTCTATGAACTGGGCCAGGCATAAACTGTCGTCTGCATTTAAAACACTGAATCAAACCTGATAATGGCTCATTTCAACATTAAAAAAAAAAAAAAAAAAAACCACCAGAATAGAAAAGATGTCTAAAATGATAGCAGTATTTTTACATAGTTTTTCATTAGCTATCATTTGTTTGTATTTCTATTTTGAAAATCCAAGCCTGCTGGTCCAAGATGAACGTGTTCCTCTAGAACTGCAATTTGTTTCATTGTGTTTTCATTCATTTTCATTCTCGTCATGAGCAACAGTGACATTTGCAAAACCAAAAGAAGAGGACAGAGTAGTTGGAACCTCGTATTTACCGTGTATTTATAGCATTTGGCACGTTAGACACAGTTTTCTGAAAGATATTATTAGTTTTGTCAGCGAGTGTCCTACTGCTTTTTCAGGACTCTGGGGGTGCAATCTACGAAGGCAAGTGCTGAGGCTTTAAATGCCTGGCTGCAGTCAGAGTCTTGAGTGAAGCATTTTGGCTTCCTACGCAATAGGAGCACAGGAATGACAAGACAGAATAAGACTAAAAGTCCATCCAGCCAAGAGTCCTGCATCCAACTGTGGCCAGTAGTGGAAACTCCTAATAAATGTTTATGAGGAACAGTGATGGCTCCCTCATGTACTCTCCCAGCTTTGAGCTGGATGTACCGCATGTATTTCATCAGCATTTAGTCACTGAGAGGAGACAGCAGCATGCCCTGATACAGGGATTACAGAGACAGCATGTTGATATGATGAAACAGAGCTGGCTGATGCAATGGGAGGTTGCTATGACTTTTCCCATGGTTACTGGGAGGTCAGAAGTATGGCAGCAAGCACTGTAGGTGAGAGCTACCCTGTCCCACTGAAATGGCCATCTGCATTTCAGAGCTCCCTCATGCATGAAGCTGTGGCAAAGAACCACTCCAGCTCTCAAGCACTGGGTTCATAGGTAAGGGAGGCTGTACTGGTTTTGAAGGCATTTTTTGCAAACTGCTGACATGGCTACCAAACACAGTGACATAAATTTGGCTCAGTAGTTTGAGACTAACAAGTCAAACAGCGGGTGTTGTGTTGACAGATATTTGGGTGACGCTGACTTGTGGATTTCAATCATAGTGAAAGGTGAGGAAGCACTAGGATTCCCAACTGGCACTACCAAACTGCAAGACTCCCAGTCTTCCAAAGACTGTTCCCATGAAGGGCAAATACTTCAAGTAATCAGAAATAATGAGACCCATCATCACACAAACTTCCCTTCACACTGGCCTGCAGGGATGATAATTCCCCCTTCACAGTCTCCAATAAACAACTTCACTCAAAGGAAAGACGGTGACAGTGATGCTCTCTCCCTTCTGGTTTAGGAAACCCACACCAATTGCCAATACATAAGATCTCAATTGTCATCAACCTTCAAAATATCCTCCTCAACAAGGTATTTGGTATCCCCCTTCTGGACTTTCTTAATCCCTGACATTGAGGTTTTCCACTCTAGAATTAAACAACTCTTCATCAAATTAAAAAGTAAAGTAGTAGCAAGTATATTGCTGATGCCTTCAACAGCCTTTCCTGACTTGCACACAACCAGAAACTGAAGTCTTAAGGTTATAAATTGCCTTTGTTATGCAAAAGAGTACTAAACCCAGACAAACAAGCTCAGAGAGAACTCAGCAATATTTCACTGCTTTTTTTTTTAAAGAAAAGTTATGTGACAAGCACCTTTACCTCACAGCAGATCCTCTACCAATTGGCTGAACAGCTCTGTACTTCATCAGTACAGCTCCATATTTTATTTTAAGTCTTCAAAGGAAGTTGTTACAGAATTTGTAATTTGTAAATCTTTTTGTCATCTGCCAAGATTTCATAGCAGACAGTTGAAATTTCAACATTAAATCCATGTCTAATCTGCTGGTTAATAAAAAAAAACCCAAAACAACAAACCACCAAGCAAAAAAATTGCTAGACGGACATCCCCAAACTATATGCATCTGCTAATAAGAAAGCACCAAAGAATAGAACATGGAAGCTGCTACTGAATCTAAATAGAAAATAAATAAAAATTGTTTAGACTTGCAAATACTTTCTTAAGATGTGAAACTATTAACTAGTGGTTTAAACAAATAGTTCAGAAAGGTGATAATTTGCATTACCCATCAGATAAGACACTACTGGAAATATTTCATGGATGTTCTCAACGAACCTGTATATTTATGTAGAAAAGAACAGAAGTGAAAATACAAATCTTTAGACACAGGAGCTATAAATACATGACGTGACTGACGTTACTCAGCTATATAAACTATTGAAAACTGGTTTTCAATCCCTTTTTTTTTTTTTACGCTCAATGAGTCTGTTTAAATTTTTGTGTTCAAACATATCTCACAAAACCAAAAAGCTCACATATCTCACTTCTAACAGACAGACAAGTTGATAGGATAGAAAAGTGTTTGAATTAACACCTTGGTTTTGATGCTTGTGCATAACAAATTTGCACGTGGGTTGGGAAAAATTACCCTTACCTAATACAAGACATGAGGAAACAAGCATGCAGAGACCCCAGTACAGCAACGCTCCCTTCATGATTTCTCTTGCACGGGACTTTTCTATTTCTTCCTAACCCCATTGTTCGTTGGTTTTGCACAGACTTGTGCATCTATTTTACAATCCATACATATAATGTATTTAAACAGCAGCCTTGTAGCAGTTATTACTGTGACCTAGAAACAGAAGCAAAGAGGTACATGACAGTAGCTAAAGGGCAGTAAATGATCTTTGTTTAATTCAGATGTTTTATAGGAAAGAGTAGGCTTCAGTGCCTCAGTCATGCAGCAGCAATGTCTAGGAAACAAATTGCTAGAGGCCAACTAATTGAACAGTTACAAAGGGACAACATGACCTTTTATTTTCAAAGTATTTATAACTGTTTTTTAAAGACATTGAATAATAATCTAATTATATGCACATATATGGAAAATATGATCACTTGTACATACTTTATCATAACAACAGATGAGCAGAAACATTCTAAATTTTATACTGTTGTCTTTCATAGCCAATTACGGGCACTCAGCTGAGAGTGAGAGACCATCACTACTAACTGAATCCAATTTTACAGTGATAAAATTGATCCTATTAAAATAAACTTACTGGCACAAAAGGCAACTTTCATTGTTTCTTTCCAATCAGCCATGAGGGAAAGGGAAAAGGGGCTCAATCTATTTCTACTTTAATCAATAAACTCTTTAAATGACATCCACTGTGTTCCTCACTGACGCTGACCACTGAAGAACCATCCTGAAGTTTTAATCACCCAGAGACCAAAAGAAAGCCAATAATTTTCTTTACCTCACAGAGTTCTACGTCTTTTCTCTGCACCATCCACTTAGACCTTATCAGCATTAACCAGATATAAGTAAAATTATTTATGTACCTCAAAGTTTTGCATAAATAGTGAAAGTAGTAGACCTGCTCTGGCCAAACATACCTGTAATATCAAAACATATCTTAAACTTCAGCTAGTTATGAAAGACTAAAGGCTAAAAACTGATTGACAAGAAACCATTAAATCAAAATATTTTCATTGTCAACTTCTTGTCTGTACGAGTTCAGCAATCTTAAGTCATGCACTTCTAAACAGTAATTCTACTGTGTCCAAAACCTTCGCAAGGTGCATATAAGGTCAGCACCAGAACTAGCAAGTGGTGTACTCAGGCGTTCCCTTCAATGGGTCTCCCTAGGGAAGCACAGTTTAAGTCTTGGACTTATTTTCTAGAATATTACATGATCATGTAGCACACCTGAGTGATCTTAAATGACCAACAGTTAAACAACTGAACTCCACACCTCACCTCACTTTCATGAGCCAACTGCCTGAAACAAAAATCTACACTATCAAATTAGAACAGTTTTATATATGCAAAACTTCTCAATTTTACTTAATTTTAAATAACTAACCAGGCTAATCTACAATGTAAAACTGAACATTTACATAGCAATTTTGACATACATCTATTGAATAGTTAGTGGGTGTTTTCACAGTCAGACTACTAAAAAGTACCAAAAGTATTCCAAGTATTGTGGTTCCAGGCATTTTTGTAGACTTGCACAAAAGAGAAGGTTACACCCTGCAGACCTCTGAAATTTGTACAGATGTTCTTACTTCTTTCTATTTAATCAGGCCATGCCTATTACTTAGCAGAAAAGATAATTTGAGAGAAAGTATTTTCATGCTTTAATCACATTAGCCAAGTTCCAAATGAATTGCTACCTTTAGGCATTACTTTCAGTCACAGACAGACAATCACAGACAGCCGAGTGCTTGGCTTTTCTTTCTTTCATATGGTCCAATCACATGTACAAAAACATTAATTCATTAATAAAATTCATAAATAATAAATAGAATATAAAGAACCATTGCCAAATTATTTCTATAAATACATTTAAATCAGTACAAAGTTAAACACGAAAGATTTAATAGGCAATAAGGAATGGATGTATGGCACATCTAGTGTAATGTCTACTATTGTCACAGACACTGTGGCACAGATATATCAACCTATTCACAGGTATTTACAAATATTATTGCTATTTTCTAACTCCATGGTGTTTCTCTGCTTTCATGTCGACATAAGAATCTTCTATATTAGTGTAAATTTCCATAGTGGAATGATTTTTATGTATCGTTTTGTCATTAAAAAGTCTCTATCATTTTAGGCAGTAGATGGTTACTTCTTTGATTCTCTGAACAGTGACAGAGTGCACAGATTTAACTGACACATTTAGGATTCTACTATAACTCTTAACCAAAATAAAACACTGGTAAAGGTTTCTCCATTAACTCCTGTTCAGCTGTGGCTGAACATGACTTAGACAAAGCCAAGACATCTGTGGCATTCAGTGCAGGAAGCAACACTGCCCTTCATCTTGACCTTTTTTATCGCTGCTGTATTTACAGAAGGAACAAATTTTGAATACAATTAAATTTTTAGTTTAGAAAAACCAGAGGCAAATTTTAAATCATAACTTCAAAATGTCTGGTATGGGTGAAAATCTACAGAGGTGAAAAAAAAAAATATTTAGTCAAGTTTTTAAAAAGCAACAAATACAAAGCATGTTGTATAAAGTGCTGGAGAATGTACTTCATATTGTCTGAAACCCAAAGTGCTGAAGGTTTTTAAAGCCAAGATGCAGAAAACACAACAATCTCATTTGGAAGGCTGCATACAGGGAAATTAGCAGCTGCTATTCAGTTTGTCTGAAAATGCGCAGGTATAAAATCATTATGAAAAATGGAAGGAGTTCAATGCAAATTTCAAAAAGAGGAGTGGGCTCAAAGTGAAAAAGTTTTCAAAATAGAAGAAGGTTTAGGAGGAGAAGTTAAATAAGCCTTAGCCATGTAGCATCAAATTGCCAGCTGTGAACGAGTTAAATCAGTGAGATGCAAAAAGTCTGAACCACAGTCAAAAAAATGAAAATTCAATAGCCTGAAATATTCTATACTGCCATGGAACATAATGAATTTATATCTGTCACTACCAGGAAATGGGATGCAAAGTTGACATCAGGCGATAAAGGTCAGGAAACACAAATCAGTCTAATAGCACTTTTGTCATATTTTCCATATTACATACTATCAAGAATTATTTCCCGCACAGTTTTTCTTCTTTATGCTAACATTTCATGTATACACAATTTCCTGCCCCAAAATAAAAAATTTTGCTTGACACAACGGAAAACATGGTATCTACAACACCTCAATAAGATTAGTGTCAGTGAATGGTAAAACATTAGACGTTTCAAATTCTCTGAGCTATAGTAAACAGAGCATAGCTAAAGAATAAATTTGTAACTCTGTTATAGGTTCAACGATAGCTGCCCTCCATGCACATACATGAGGTGCTTCGCCACATCGAGAGGTCTGCTTCTACAAAATTGATTCCTCATTAACTACTGAGGGAATACAAACGGTTGTTAAAAATTGCATAAAGATGATAGAGAGGGGAAAACAGAAGGCAAAGAAGGAACACACTTACTATCTTAGCCTGAAAGTGTAAATATCCAGAATATTCATTTGTCCAAAATTTTCAGACATCTGAAAGTGCATATAACAGATCTGACACTTCAGAGACACAGTGAACTCAGCAGTGTCTGTCTTGTACAGAGGTCGGCATATGCCTGGAAACTTGACCCATTGGATTTACTGCACATACACAGGTCAAAACCAAAGCACATCCCCATCTAGTTCATACATCCATATTTTTGCCTGAAGTCTTCCAGAAAAAAAAAACAAAAACAAAACAGAGCTATGCAATGTGGCTAGAGTAGTGCATCTTTCCCATAGTGCTCACTGAGGCTTGGGTCACTTTTAAAGTTTCTCATAGTCATCCAACCCCCAGTTATGACATCTGTGGCAATGTTATTTGACATAACAATGAATATAACTACACTAAATACAGCAAAACTATACTAGAGATCTAAAAATATACTATAAATCAACCTTCATAAAACAAAATACTGACTGAATTTTACATATTGGGAAAAAAAGCCACAAATCACTTCTTACAGTTTTTTACACTGACATTGTTTTAACTTGTAAAAGCAATAATGACCATAAAGCAGGATACATAAACTATTGCATTGTCTTCCCCGTGCATCTTTTAAAGATTATTTTTATATAAATGCCATTACTTTTATTTTTTTAAAGCACTCTTGTTAAATGGTCTCAAGATCATTCCACGTTCCAAGAGGAGGATTTTAAGGGAGTAGTTAACTATGCATCTCCACTGCTTTACCACTGTGTGTGCATGTGCACCACTCAGAGAAAACTGCCCACAATTCTGTTCCTTAACTAATAACCTACTCGCTTTTCTTACCTTTAGGTCAAATAAGAAAAAAATTATAGTTAAACCATCATGAATATTCAAGACTAAGTATGATCTTGCATTAATCTGCTGAAATACTTAAGGAAATATAGGAAACTCCTGTGTTTTTAAAATTCCAGTTTTAATTGTGTGTCAGCTCACAGGCAGTAGAATCTGAAAAACTGTAGAAAAATTTTTGGCAAACATCAGAAATTCCATTCCATATGAAAAACAGAGAGGCAAAATCTGAAATATTTTAAAAGTAAATTGAAGCTTGGTCTCAGTAAGAGATTTCCTAGGCAAACACAGAATAACAGAATGGTTTGGGTTGGAAGGGACCTTAAATACCACCTAGTTCCAACCCCCCTGCCATGGGCAGGGACACCCTCCACTAGACCAGGTTGCTCAAAGCCTCATCCAGCCTGGCCTGGAACACTTCCAGGGATGGGGCACCCACACTTCTCTGGGCAACCTGTTCCAGTGCCTCACCACCACGTCCATGAAGAATTTCTTCCTGATATCTAACCTAAATCTACCCTCTTTTAATTTAAAACCATTCATTAGAACTGAAAGAAGAAACCTACCTTAAAGCAATATTTGGTGCCTTTTCCTAGGTACACTTCTGAAAAACACTGTTTTCAGAATTTTCCTTAAAATGACTTTTTTTTTTTTCCTTAGAGACTTTTCTCCAGTGATGGAAGTACATCAGTATATAAAGAGTTCTTTCTTTAGGGAATAGCAGGTGGAGGCCCCTCCCCACCCCAGCAAGGTAACAAGACAAATTTTATAAATTGAGGAAATGAGCATAAAATTAAATCTATGTTCCCACATAAAATACAATTAATGATATATTAACTTATATAACCAAGGTCATCTCAATAAACTTTTAAATTATATGTTTGAAGTATTATTTGATATTGGCATCATTAATAACAATGAAAATTAATGAGAATTCCACAATGTTCTTTACCGCATCAACAGAAGAACATTCCCCAGGGAATTATTAAGGAGTACCTATGGTTATCAGTAATAGAAAAGTAAACGGTTAGAAAAAAGCTGGCACTTCAGCAGTCCTTATTAATACTAGAAGTTCACTTCGTCCATTTTTCTTTAAAAGTCTTGCAGAAGAAGGGTGAAGGATCATTTTTTATTTGTTAACATGGCAGCTATAAATCTGATTTGGAATACATGATTCTAGGAAAGCTGGCTATAACCAAAACGTAATCAGCAAAAGAACAGATGATATACAGTGTTTCAGTGAATAATGTTCTCCCGTGGTTTGAGCATGGCTGGAGTGGAAGAATCTTTCAGCAAGTTTAACTAAAACTGAATATGCATTACATTCATCACCCTGTTAACGACTACAGGGAAACAGGCACGCACTTGTTCAGGTCTGAGGTTCTGCCTAGAGATTTTTTTCTTCTTTCTCTTTCCTAATTTAGGAAAGATTCTGTTTTCCATTACTTCCAAATTAAATCTGACCAATAAAACAACAGAATACTGGGCAAAAGATCTCGCAGTGCAAAATCTGTCCAAAGTGGTAACCTCAACAATATGTGAAGTCATACTAGCAGAGTGTCCCATTTTCCAGCTGTAAAACCCTTTGTCTTTTTTAATCAGTTACTTGTCCCTTGGGACTTCAACAAGAAGGTGAGTGCACTGAGGGGTACAAGAGGGTGGCAGTAAGAAGGTACTCACACACTTTTCCACACTCTGTGTTCCCATGTGCTTCCACAGCTACATTCTTTTGCAAGTCTGCATATATGGCTAGCTAGGACTAATTTATAATTCCTCACTTAGACAATGCATTCTTGCCCGAGTGGTACACAGCTGCTTCAGTCATTCAGAATATTTTGCAGGAGGCTGGTTGTGCTTACAAGTGGGCATCTTTCCTGATGTCTGCTATAAATTAGCTTGTGAATGCAAATAAAAGAAGTTTTTGCATTACGTTTGGTGAGTTTTCTTGTGAGAAAATGCACACCAAAAAAAAAAAAAAGGAAAAATTAGCCCAACAATACTATCTTTGAGTGTATGTATTTCTGGGAATTGTATTTGCAAGCTTAATAATGAACAGTTTGTCAACAGAAATCTTGCTTCTGTTGGGAAACTAGGGAAAGGGAAATGATAAGTGGGTGTATTTTATCTATAAAACCATAGTCTCATAGGTATCTGTAGACACTGTTATACAGCATGAACATATTAGGTTACATATTATATACATAATAGATTCTATTGATAATATTACATATATTACTGTAATATATGTGTAACTGAAAGCTGCAGCTAGGGATTCTTAGTGTTCACATAATCAAAGTTTACATAATTAAATTTTAAAAACATATTTGCTTGCAATGTTTTGAAAAGTTAAACAGCTTCTTGAATGGGAAAACATGTAACTTCCTGCTACAGTGCTGCATTTTAATTCACAAATTCCTGATTTTATTTCCTTGAATTCAGAGCACGACAACTACACTTTAAAAAAAAAATAGAAACCCAGAGCTAATTAGTTTTTAAGACAGGGTCTTATTTTAAATTTCCAACTTATAAAACTGCACTGTAATATGAAAATATAGACAGAGAAGAAACTATTTAGGTCAGTTAACTGTCCAAATACCTTTTTGCAAAGACAACAACAAAAGTGCTCGATATCATACCAACTGATACAAAATAGCTGTATGGCTCATAACTAACAAAAAAAAAAAAAATCAGATTTAAAGCCACCCACTGAGCTGAAAATATTTAGAATTACAACTGTAGCACACTATAATGAGGGATTTCACAAGCTTTATATCCTCACTGCAGACAGCTCCTACATTAAACACTTGATGATGTGAGAAAAAACCAGAACACACTGTGCAAAAACCTTCTGTCTAGCATAGCAACAAAAATAAATATTTCAAACCCCTCAAACCTGTAAGAGAAGCTACTTTTATTACTTATACAGTACCGGCTTTATCTTCTGGGTGGCCAAGTATGCACCAGGCAAAAGAAAATGAAGAAGTTTTGCAAAAAAGACACTCTCTCGTTCCTTTCTGTTGGACTACTCAGAATATTAAGTCCTCCCTGAAAATCTAGGTTATATTTCAATACCTTGTAAAACACTGCATACAACCTGGCACAACACACACCCGAGAGGGTTTGTCACACACCAAACTCCTAGACATTTCAAAACTTTTAAAAGACGACCTACTGACATATGACAAATTTCCACAGACAGCAGCAGCTGCATGGCCTGGTGCTGTTGCCACTATTAACCTCAGTTACAATTTGATGGCTGAATTAAGTTGTCTGCCAGCAGTTCCAGCTGGCATAATACATTACTACGTGGTGTCATGCTGTTTAGCTATGGTCAGTGTTGTGACATGCTGAGCTCCATGTGTTTATCCTCTTTTTACAGATAAAGCTTAAAACCTGGAACTTCATGCAAAGTACTGATTTCTTTAAGTCATAGCCAATCCAAGCCTTATCAGTTCTAGTTCTATATAAGCTTAGCAAAATAAACTTATAAACAAGTTGAATTCTCTCGTTTCTGCTCACTATGGTACCATACATGACAACATTTGGGAAAAGGATGGTCCAAAGACACAGATAAATGGCACCTTAGAGGCAAAAATAAAGTTTCATATCTTTGTTCAGCCTGGAAGAGAAGACTGTGGGGACACCTGATTGCAGCCTTTCAGTATGCACAGGGGTGTTCTAAGAAAGATGTGAACAGGCTTTTTAGCAGGGCCTGTTACGATAAGACAAGGGGTAATGGTTTTAAACTAAAAGAGGGTACATTCAGATGACATAAGAAAGACATAATTTACAATGAGGGTGGTGAAACACTTGAATGAGCTGATCAGGGAGGTGGTAGATGCCCCATCCCTGGAAACATTCAGGGTCAGGTTGGATGGGGCTCTGAGCAGCCTGGTCTAGTTGAAGATGTCCCTGCTCATTGCAGGGGGGTTGGAGTAGGTGGCCTTTAAACGTCCCTTCCAACCCAAACTCTTCTATGATTCTGTATTACCAGGCTTTCTGCTTGCTGAAAGAGCTGAAATAGTCCTGGAAGATAAGTAGAAACTCAGGATAGCCTCCTGAGGTATTTTTGGATGATACCTAATCTTGGTTCCACAAAGACGCACAATCCCTTCCCACCTCCAGCCTTCACGTGTCCTAGAATCTAAGTAAGTTTTATTCAGAGGCATTTGCAGGATACCAGAAATAATATAATTTGAGGAGAGACAAGCATATATGTAAAGCAATAAAGGTTGTTGCTAATGCCCACCCTTCTAAAGTAAAGGTGCCCAATTTATTGTCCACAGTCACAATCCCCTGGTGTCCTGTTTTCTGAGGTGAGTACCTGCAGATCTCCTCATCCCATAGACACAATACACAAAAACTAATCTGCTTCCCTCCTGTTATCATTTAATAGGTATTTGTTGTAACAGAAATGGGAGAATTCTAAAACCGTTCATAAGCTGTACTGCTCTGAATATTATATTTGTTTCTAACACACTAAGTCTGAAACTGTATACAGATATGACTTCAAACATTTCAGAATCTGATTTTAGGAATAGTGATAGAGAAGCGATTCCATTGTCATGGTTCATTTTGAGATGCTGGGAATACTTCATAGTGGCATTTTGACAAACAACTTGTTATTTGAGAAACAACTATTTCTGGTCCTCTACAGAGGTAAAAATAAGCTTCAGGGTTTTTCACATTTCATTGTATTGCATGTCCATCTTCACAAACACTATCATGTTTGTTACTGGGAAGCTTTATTTAGGACAAAAAAACCCGAAAACCAATCAACCACAAACTAAAAAATGTTTCTTGTTCCATTTCAAAGTGTATTAATTTCTCAATTCAGTCTGCTTTCCATAAAAATAGAAACATATTTTAAGGTCAATGAATTCTTGACATGTAGACAATGAAGCAAGGACAAGCTTCCCGAGCAAATCAAATTCATAAAAAGGCTGAGAATTTATAGAGACCTATGGTGGTTGATCGCATTCACCACACAGATAGCTCCAAAAGAAAAGAAAGATAACCCTTGCATCAATATTATACTAAACTCACACCTTAGTAGGTTTTGCCTGACAGTTTAGCTCTTTACTCATATGCTATTTTTAATGGCATTGACCTTTATTATTTCCACTACCGAAAGCAAACAAGGAGGCTGTTACCCGTGGCCCCATGTGGAGTCAACAGGAAGCATCCTTGTCTCTGCTACTTCATTGATGTGACCGGACTCGCTGCTTTTGCCTGCCCTGAGACTGGGGACACCTTTTTCCCCCCTCCCTCATTACAGCAGCAACTATAATGAAACATTATAACATTACTAACTAGCTCCACAACAAGTGCCTGGACACTTCTAAAAGGTTACCTTCTTTGCAGTTACAGTAATTCTCTTCGAGCTGTTCCTCAACCCATATCAAAAGCTCAGAGAATAATCATGAAACAACCCTTTATATGCTTTTCTGAGATCAAAATGAGTTTTAAATGGAGTTTTAGTTTTGTTATGTGGGGCTTTTTTGGGGAAGAAGGGGGTGTCTTTCAATTAACATGAATGAGCCTTTCCCAAGCAAGCAAAATGTGTAAAGAATGCAGAACGGAGCCCTTGAGGTATTTGGGGGATGGTGAGGGAAACAAAATTAAAAGTGGCTGAGGTGCCTCTGTTAAAACCATCTACTTTGTACGCACAGGAACATTTCCTCATTAAAGATTCATAAGGACTTTATAGTTTTAATGCACATGTGGCCAGTGTTACAGTTCAATAGCCAGAACTCTGAAAAAGGAAAAGGGGAAAAAAATATTAAAAAAACAGAGAAGATACTTTACTGTTTTTTAGCTGACTCCCTTTTCATAGCAGACAGAAACTTCCTTTTTTAAACACCAAAGCACAACTGCTGCAAAAGCCTACCATTTTAAGAAAGGTCTGAAGAGATGAAAAACAAATCCTATCTGTTGTAATTCATATTCACAACCACTTCCCACTTCCTACTTCTGAGTTCTGCATTTCTTGCCCCAACAAAGGATGAAATCATGTTCCTTAGTCACAAACCTTTCCTACAATCACCAAGCTGCTGGAGAGGAGCACCTTGAATGGCTCCTTAGCCACAAAGGATAATAAGGAAAAAAAGGGAAAGGATTAGGGAAGGGAAAGAAGAGCACTGCCTATATCAAGTTGAACGTTTGAACACAGAAGGCTCAGCACAGGATTTCTGTAGGTCAGCCTAGGATGATTACGACTTCTGCAGGATCCACCTGCTGTTTAAGAATGCACTGATTTTTTGGTTTATGATCATTTCTTCTGGTGCAGATTATGCTCCCATTCAGTCTGCTGAATTTTAAAGGTGGTGACATCACTTTGAGGGCAGGAATAATGGGGATGTGTCTCACAAGCTGGGTAATGTTGACATCTCCCATCCTGTTACTTTATTTTTGCTGGAAAGGTGAAGAGCTTTCTGCTGCTCTTCTCCTTGTCATTTTCTTCCATGGTCCGAATGACCCATTTGACTTCTCAGGGGTTCCTTTATTTCCTCTTTCCCAGAAAGCTATCAGCACCTGGTGAAAAGCATTGTCTTTAGCCAGTAGACAGGCAGGCATCAGCAAACCCTCAGTAAACTACCCAAGCTAGTACTGGGGTCTGAGTTACATGTCATTAGAGCTCTGCCATAGTTTTACACAGGAAAGCCTTTACAATGAAGCAAATAACTGTATAAGGATTGCCCTGCAAAGGGATTACAGTTTTTAACTTGATTTTTTTTTCCTTCCCAAGACACCCCTAAAACATTTTTCTCCAATGCAGCACAGACCTACCAGTCATTGGCCTGACCGCCCCTTCAGAGCCCTGCAAAGCTTATCAGAAGCATATTATTTTTAAGGAATGTGAATTACTTCTTCCTCCTCCGTTGTGCACAGGACATGTGCAGACCCCTTCTGCACTATTTGCCACTCATTCAAGGATGAGGAACACAAAGCAAACATCTCAGCTTGGGTTTCATGCAGTGTCCTAGGCCAGGTCAGCCCACTCAAGTAATGCCACAAGCCTGTTGTTTAAGTGGATTCAGAGCAATGAGTTTTTCTCTAATTTCAGCAGCCCTTTGGTACCGTCCCTTCTCACTGTGTTAGTATTAGCATCCCACCACTCAGTCACAGGTGTCCTGTATTTACATCTTCCCAAGCTATCTCAGCTCTGGTACCGACCTATATTTTCCAACCCTGCTCTTTTCATCTTGATTTTTCTTTAATCTTATACTCCATTTCTCCTTCTCCTATTTTTATCTTCTCTTTTACCCTTTCCACTAATCTTTGTAAAAGCAGAGGCCTTAGTCAGAGTGTTTTAAGTGTTAATAACAATATTACCATCTATGAAGATCACCTTCATCTGCAGTTTGGTTGAGCACACATGGTTCCCTGACACTGGTTAATGTGCTATTTGGCTTAGTGCTGTGACACCGGTGAAGATGAGAAGCTCAAAAGGTATTGCTCTGCACAACATCCAGGACATGTAAATCCCTCATAACATAGGCAGCCTGCCTATAAAATAATTTCCAGTTCTGTGTAGCTTCTTTTTATAATAAATCCAATGTTAGTGTCCCTATATTAGTAAAATATTTAGTGCTCTCTGATTTTCATTCCCCAGAATTATTTGGCAAGAAAAATCTCTGTATCCCAAGATAATTATCTCACTATTGGCTTCAGGAAGACAGAATATTTTTGTAGTGAATGACCACATCTGTACCATGTCAGGCTTATTACAGATTAATAATGGGTACTGCTATTCTGCCTACAAATTTTTATGCTCATAATATCTAACAGCTATATTAAGAGTGACAGATTAGACCGTATACTTACAATAAATGTCAGTCACAAAAGTATGCAACTCAGCTGGTAGCAGCAACAAACTTCTGTGAAGACAGGCAAAATGTAAATTTGATCAATGTAAGTATGTTCAATTATACTGCTCGAACAGTGCCCTGGTATAAGCTTACTTTGCTATATATTCTTGCAATTATAGCTTGGTTTGTGATTAAGTTTTCCACAGGATTATACAAAATTTATTCATATGCTTATGCTCACACCTAACATGGACAATCAAGTTGACAGCTATCACAGAATGATTTGGGTTGGAAGAGACCTTAAAGATCATCTAGTTCCAACACCCGTGCCATGGGCAGGGACACCCTCCACTAGACCAGGTTGCTTGAACTGTCATCCAGTCTGGCTTTGAACACTTCCAGGGATGGGGCATCCACAACTTCTTTGGACAACCTCTCGCCACCTTCTCTGTAAAGAATTTCTTCCTGATGTCCAGTCTAATTCTACCCTCTACTGTACTGAAGGATACCATCGCAGTAAGAGCAATTTCCATTATGACACCTGGATTTCAGGAAAAAGGAGGAGGATATTTCATACTTCCCATTATCAGGTATTTGATACATCACCTGGGGAACATTTCCAGTTTTCTTCTGATTTCTTTCACATACACTATTGTTGATAATAGTCCAGAGTCCTGTACGTATCTTTGAACTTCTTTTCCATATTATCTTTATGCACACAAATCCAGTAAGTTACTGCAAGAACGACTTTTACTGGGAATTTCCAGTGTTTATATATGATACACACACATATAAAATGTACCAAATGAATGTTATTAGATCATTGATTTCATTGTTTAATATAAATCTTTGCACAAATGTAACGTATATTGTTTAAAAGCTTGCATCTCGGCCAAATGGAAACAGATCATTATTGAACTGTGTAAGACCACATCTGAAACACAGGGACAAATCTCTGCCAGATTTCACATCTGAATATTTCAAATCTGAACATAAAAGTGTTGAGGGAGGAGAGGGAAGTGGATAAAAATCTCAATTTTGCATAATTTCTTTAAATCTTGGCCAACACACTTTTCCATTTGTCCTCAGAAAGAACCCAGCTGCTTTTTAATGAATCCCTGTAAGAAGTTAACCCCTGGCTTAACCTAAAACGAACCAAACAACCAAAAGATCTGATGAAATTATTTGCATTAGAGATTAAAAATACAGAATTAGAACAAATCTGTACTAAGCTTTCAGAAGAGACTTTTCTATAGGGAAAGAGAAGAAAGATCTCAAAATTAAAGTTTTAATCTTTTAAATGGTTTATCTGCATTTTGGAAGACTTTTAAAGGCAAGTTTTGTATAAATAATCTCTATATCTTTATATTCACCTAAAGGATATTTAGAAAGAATTCTATGGTACACTAAATCAGTAATTTTTGTAAAAAAAAAGAAAAAAAAAGAATTTATGACCTATATTCCTTATGCAATCAAGCAAAACAAGACTGGGTACCCAAACCTATGATGTTCAGAGTATATAAAAAACAAAGCAATCCAGTAGTATGAGAAATATGTAGAAATGGGACTGTTGAGCATTATTCTATGCAAAAATCACGCAGATCAAGTGATTCCTGATGTACTTGTTGCTGACGAAAATTGTGTCATATGAAGAATAGACTGACCTCCAGTATCAGTTCAGAGAGATGTTTGTTTAGGTTAAGATAAAGGATACTTCTTTGACACTGGTAATAGCCAAATCATTTTGAGAAGACAATTGGCAATTAACCTTCAAAAAATATCTTCTAATAAAGGATACCTGCTAATAGAGACAACAGAACCTGGAAACAGAGAGCACAAACCATCAAGGGGTGGTGTATGCACATGTAGGGATATTTTCCTTACCCAAACTGTAACCTTCCTCTGCAAAGTGTGGTAAGCTCTAACCACTTCCATTGCCTCTGCTTCTGAGAGAGGAGGAGGAAGGAGCAAAGAAGGGTCAAAGGATCAAGACCTGCAGCAGTGCCTCATATTGTGTTTCTATCAGTCCCGTCTTGCGTTTTTCCCTGAAATCTTTTCTCTGACGTTGATAGGAATGAAGCAAAGAAGCAGTGACCTTCAATGTAATTCTATAAAGTCAGGTAGGATAAGACTAAATGTGTACACTTTGGCAAATATAATAGTAATAAAAACAACACAGGAATATAGTAAAATGAAATAAATATCTACAGGAAAATACGAGCAAATAGACCAGAAAACAAAGCATACACATTCCCAAACTTAACATACAGAAAATATACAGAATAGCTGACACACAAAAGGAGAAATGCCAGTAAAGAACAACAAAAAAGAAAGATTGCTTTGACATCCCCAGCATTCTGGGATGTAGGTAGCTTGCTGGGTAATTGGCTGATTGACTGTTCTGCAAAGTTTCTGGGTGAGTGGTGGAGCAGGCAGGCTGCTTTCCTTCAGGCTCACCACTGGCAAATTGGCACTGATACTATACATACATGCACATGCATTCTCTTTTTTAATTTCTTTGAATCTACGCTCACTCTGACTCACACATGAACTTGAAATTTCAATGGGAAAGGAAAGGTAATTGCATTTACAAGAAATATTGCCAAACTGGCAGTATTGTTCTGACCTATTAGTTCATACTTAACTAATCTAAATTGATCCTAGCAACTGATGTAAGCAGGACACTCCTGTGTAGCTCTAAGTTAGAAAGTCATGATGATCTGTGCTAGTTGCCCAGCTACACTACTATCTCAATATTGAAACAAGAAAAGGTACCATTTCGAGTTTTAGTTCAGGCTGTGGATAAAATAAAGTCAGCAGCAGCTGCTCTCACGGATTAATCTTTTTACATTAGCCCATTACTAAAGTTTGACAGTAAAATCTGTAAGCCACCATAAAGGGTTCTTTCACTCATTCTGCAAGACTGATAATACTTTGCGTGATCCTGTCTGCTTTTGCTGGCTCACCACACTTCATTAAGGTTTGTTTTTCATATCTCTCATATATCATCTTTTAAATGTTTTTGAACTACACAATGACTTAAATAGGTCATTAGAAAAGCTTTGGTTTCAGAAGATTTTGTTCATTCCATGGAAGTCTGACTGTGGATCACAAAAAAGTATACATGCTGTTTACCCTTCCCAGCTAATTTATTATTTCTAAGTTTTGCATAAACACAGATAATGAAAGTATTCACATCTGCTTTTCTATCTGACTAACTTCGCAGGAAAACCGGGCAACCAACGGAACTTCTTCATAGTGTAGGACCAGTGTACTATGAACAGATTTACAACCTCTGAAACATGCAAGCATTAAAATAAATAAGCTTAAATAAAAAGCACACAGCTAATGCTCTAGAGTTCATTAAAAATGCTAGAATTTTAGTCTGTTGAACCTCAACCTCACTAAGGCACATCAAGTATTTAAAGAAATGAATTTGCTAGGTTCGTTTAGCAAAAGAAAGCACAGCATACCATGTTAGCATGTTGCACAAGTAGAAGCAACAGCAGCAACAGTGACAGGTCTATACCAGCTTTTGCATACATTGGCATGAGCCCAGGGTCCTGAAGAGTTCACGCTCTGATGGCTGGCATGTGCTCAACTTCATGTGTCCAGTACACGTCCTTCATAAACTGCGATTCTATGTTCCTGGTAGATATCAACCTGAGTTTCACTTCTCAGCCTGCACCTACCTTTTTTCCTAAAATGCTTGCTAATGAAATGGCTGCTCAGCGGCATGCCAGCTATGTTTTCTGAAGAAACATGGGCTGTTCCTGTGAAAAAGAGTGGAGCACAAGGGAATAACACCTCTGTAACATGGACGTGTCGAAAGCCACAAGGGCTACTGGGAGGCATTAGGTGGGCTGAAGGTATGAAACTTGGCTTAGCTCACTTACGTGAGAATTAAGCTAATTCTTTTATCGAGAAGTTGTCACACAAAAATGTTCTACCAGATTTGTGGGGGAAATGGGCCTAAAGTAAGTAAGAATATAGGACTTCAGGAACACTTATGGAACTGTTTAAATAGTTATACAGCTACAGAATACTATATGTAAAAACAAAGTACCTGTCTTCGTAGGTTATTTCAACATAAAATAGGCAGACAGAATGATGTGATAACACGAATACAATGACAAGGGACAAAGAATTATTTTTAAATGATACAATAGGAATCTCATGCCTAAGAAATTAGTACTTCACCTAAAACCAGAGAACTTTGGGGAATTTTCAAAGGGGAGAGACCTGAAATGAGAAAAAAAAAACCCCAAAACTTTAGGAAATGAATTCATTAACACAGCAGCTCAACACAGGGGCAAGAGGATCAGAATTTCCCTTATGTCAGTATGAACTAAAGATGAGTCTGAATAAAGACCATTTCTAACATGTGCTATTGCTAACCCCTTCCAAACAATTAGGTGTCTTCCCAAGTTCCATGTGCTTCCCCAAACCCTCTGCTAATATTTATGATTTTGTGATACCATTTTTCTACTTTCGTTAAATGTTTTTCCTTTTGTTGTTACTATTTAACATAGATGAGGAAAAGGCAAGTAGAAAAGTAGGAAATGGCTGAAGGAAGGACAAATTATGTAAGCACTATTAGTTAATATGAAATTTCTCCTCTTACGATAAAACAGAATCTGAATACACAAGTAGACAGGTATATGAAACCAGGGAGAAGTTGCTTCTGCACTAATATAGTCAATAGGAAAAAAAAGTGAAATGTCTTGTTTTGCTTCTTAAGAAAAAACATTTAATTTGATCTACACATATAAAGTACAAAGCAATCATCACAGACCATGACACACACACCTGAATTCAAGGAAATTGGGAGAGAAGGCCTTCAACAAAAGGTAGTGTCAGCACTTAACCTGAAAACAGGGACAACAGAAATAAAAATAGGAAGAAAAGTAGGTATCGAGTCAATGCCATCAGCAGGAAGCTTTAAAGTTTCACTGGGCTTCTCTATGTGACAATTTGGTCAGCACTGGGTGGTTACATGAGAGCTGAGAAAGTAGCTTTATACAGACTTCCTAAACTCTAAAATGCCAGTGCATTTCCCAAGGATATTTACTGCCTGTAGATACTCCAGAGGAGTCTTCCTTGTATTCAGCTGTATAAGAGTTTTCCAACATGAACATCACCTTCTGAATGTTAAACTAAGCTGAAATGGTACTTGTTTGAGTATTCAGTAAACTGCATTCAAATCTATTTTTAGACTATAAGAAAAAAGAGTACATTGTCATTACATACAAAATAAATCTTTGCAGACAATAACCTTGCTTTTAGACATTTCAGGCTTTGTGCCCATAAATATTTTAAGGATGTATACATTTCACGGTTGTTTTCATCATGTCACTAAGAGATTATCATAGTTTTGGCTGACTTAGACAAGGAAAGTGAGTATTATACCATCATTTATAAATGGTGAACCCTACACATTAGTTTAAGTTAAAGCATAACAGTACTATGAATTCATATGTATAAAAATAGGCTACGAATACATTTAAATCACTGATTAGAAACAGTAGAAATTTTTAAAAGTTTAAGAAGTTTAAAAATTTGGAGCAGCCTTCAAATTGTTTGTTCAAAATGCAGTTTGAACTGTTATAGAAGGATTTTTATGCCTGGACAGGGCTTACTAGAGTCAGAAATTGCACTTTGTAACAAGAATTTTTTGCATATCCAAAGTTGAATCCTCTCTGAAAATCTGCGAGGACCAGCAACAATTTTTTTTTTATTTCTTGATTGATGCAGAACGTGGCTTCAGGAGTTTTCTCCACTCCTCCCTTTTCACTTCAAAAGGCTAAAAGAGGGAACGTTGCATAGTTTATGCTGGCAACCTGAACTGGCCCAGTACTGAAAAAGTTTCAGGTGTCTCCGTTGGTGTACCTTCCTGGCACACTCACAGTTAAACTGTCAGATTTGGACTGATAAGGAATTATTGGTTATGGTGGCAAAGACACGCAAAAAGAAAATTTATAAAAACCCCTGTGACACATTACAATTTCTTCTCTCTGACACATTATAATTTTTAGAGACATTATTTTGAACTGAAGTTTCAGTGTTCTTAATGGAGTGCTGGAAAGCAATTAACGGAGTGGCTAGTTTATGGTGGATATGATGAGAGGGAGAGTTGAACAAATTTTATTTTATCCCTGGAAACTTAGCCTGACTACAACCCATCCTGGTCTTACATTTCTAAATATTTTTGTAAGTTCATATAACCCTGTACAGTAGGAAAGCTTAATACAATAGTCAAACTGCACTCAAATGGGAGAATTGTGCCTTGTGAGGCACTTGCACTTCTCAGAAATACCTAAAAGCAATTAATGGTACAAAGGGGAAAAAAGCTATCAAATTCTCAACTTAGCTGCTGACACAGTGCAGAAAACACTGTTTTGTTCTGAACACAATGTACTTTAAACTCCCATTTCAGCTGAAAAGCATGTCTTTAAGGTCTTTAAAAAAGTATTAACTTACTTTGCATTAAAAACCAAATGTGAATATTGAACACGAAAAAATGGCAAGAACACTTGGCAAAGAAAACAAATGCACCATGTGTCTGGGGAACATACATAAGCTGTAAAAGTTTCTTTCATTGGCCATTAATTATATCATCATAGCAACAGTGTTGCAGTTACGGTTGAGAGGGTGTGCTTTTTAATCAAATTTTTTTTTTCTCATGTACCTACAACTAAAATATTTTTTCCTGGTTTAGCATCTTTCATAGTTTTTCATAGGCAGAAATTAATTGATTTTAAGGCTTTCAAAGCTGCCCCTTTGGCAGTTTTCTGGGTTATAAAAGCATGATAAAAACATTTTATTTATGCTTCAACAAGTTTCTTGCCTTATGTTAACTCAAGTGGCTTATTTTTAACTCAAACTGCTCATTTCTACAAGATGGAGCTCACTATCATTGCGTAGAACTTTCTTTTTTTATTCTTTCAAGCACACAAGCAAATAAAAATACACATTTTTATTCCAGCACAATGTTTCTCTCTGTATTCTCCTCAGCAAAACACTTTCTAAAGTAGAGCATAGAGGAATTTTGTAATTCTTTTTTTCCACAGAATATGTGCATAGCTCAGACTACACAAGCATCCTCTATAGCTCTCCCAGTCACTTTCCATTTCAAGAACGAGGCAATTTGTGTTAACACAAGACAGCTTATCATGTGCTAAGTCTGCATGCAATTTTCTCGTGAGAACAACCATTTTGTACCTACTTGACACACGCAGCACTATACTACACCCAACTAATCAATTCTGTCTATATTAAGAAGTGAGGAGAAAAAATGCCCACAGCTGTTATATTACATCAGCTTTCCTAACTACTTCAGACATCTCATTTTGGGGATTTTTCTTTTTTTAAACTAAATTGGCATAAAATGTAGCCCTTTTTTTCTATTTCTTTTCAAGTACTTTCTGTTTTTTTATTTTGCCTTCTCAGAGATTATAGGTGAAGCACAAATGTCAGAGAACAAGCTATGTTTTCTGCAGGCACCTCCAGAAATTTTAAGGGCAACAAGCTCCCAGAGTCATTGGGCACCCTTGGAGGATTTATGGACTAGCCTGATATGAATTAGCTATAGCATGTTTTCATCAGAGACCTCACAGGCTAGTCTAGAGACATGAACATTTGGAAAAGAATAACTTACATTTATTTTTTTTTTCTTATAAATAAGCAAATGCGAAATGTCTGACAACTGATATCAAGTTACAGATAGAGAGACAAAGAAAGGTATCAGTAGGGCCCAGAAAAGTCTCAGGAAGGGAAGGATGGAATCTGAAGCTTTTTTCCTGATACTGACATTTACTTGAGCACACCATGATGTTCCTACTCAGAACTTGAAGTCTTTCACATTTTATGATCAGATACTGCCAGATGAGGCATTAAACCTGGTCTTCTTAACAGTAAATGTGCTAAAGACCACGTTGCATATGAATACAAGAATTATTATAATATTTTGTGGAGTCTGAAAACATTATTCCATCAATAGCCTACAGCTGCAGGATAAAAAAACACAAAATAATGAATACAAGGACTCTGCTGTCAACCTACCTTGCAGCTCACTTCACAAGATTAGCTCAGATTTCAATCAGCTAACACTAATTTTTATCTGTCTGGCTTCCCCAGGATGCCGCTCTGTGACTTCACACAAACTGCCCTTAAACCACATTCCTGTTTTTCCTACTTCTCCAACCAGTCTGCCATTTCTTCACAGAAAAGGTGTACAGCTTGCATCGGTCCTAAAGTAGTTTAGTTCACCATTATCATTCCAAATAAGATTCTATTAGGTGAACTCAAGAGAGTTGAAATAAAAACAGATATGTTTGTCATAAGATGCTCCTGAAACTGCTGTGTCCCCACAGAACATTTTTGTTTTGCCATGCTAGCATTTCCAACAGAAATTTGCTTAATGAGGGGGAAAAAATGCAAATAATTACACTCTAAAGTATACCAGTGCAACCTGGCAAACCACTGACGTCTTAAGTATACCACATGCATACCAGCAGTTGGCAACTTTATGCCCAAGCTGAAACCAGTTTCACCCCAGAACTGGAGGAATGCAGCTCCAGCAGCACATTCAGACTGGCATAAGCACCTGTGGCACCAACGAGCAGCACCTGCGAGGGAACGCACCACTGGCAGGACTTACCTCTCTTGATGAAGCATGGAATTAAGAGCAAAGACGTGGCCTGGTAGCCTAGGTCATTTCTACTGGGAGTGAGGGAGGGGAGTACCACAAGAATCAGAGAAATGAATGTGGCAGTTTAGCAGACAAAAACCAACCAGGCTTAAGGTAGAAAGAAAAGATGGGAAACATACTTGCTCTTGGAGCCCTGCACTAAAAACTATGGGATTAATTTCACTAACCTGCTTTTCAGAGTTAATTACTACTACTTTTAAACAACTGTGTAATATCCTAAAGGACCCATCCTCTGTCTTTAGAATTACTTCTTTTTTTGCACACATACAGGGTATTTTACTGTTGTCTCATCCTCTAAAATATGAAGTATGTGATGTCTAATAGTCTGTATCGTGACTTTGAGCTGGAAAATAACAAATGACTAGAGGAAAAAAATACATTATCTTTCTGTCAGATTACATTACAAGTGCCTTGATAGCTACTTCCTGCCTGTAAGACTTACAGTACGTATGCCTATTAGAAAGAGGGTAATGTAATTTTCCTTTTAATTTCTAACTCTTCTGTTTCTGACAGTCATACTAAGACTAGCAGGAGTTTTATAATTTCTGATATAATATATTCCTCCTGATATTATTCCTCTCTGATACTGCACACTAGAACATAACAGCTTCTGAAGTTTTGAGAGGGGTTTTTTTGTGAGTTTTTGGGGAAGTTATTCTGTTTGTGGGTTGGTGATTTTTTGTGGGGGGACGGGGTTTCAAAAAGCTGCACATACTCAGCTTTTGCATTGCTAAATGAGTAACTCATTGTTAGTGAGAGGATGTAATCAAGAGATCCATAAAACCACAGAATTAAAATGAAAAGGTAATTAAAAATTGTTTGCCCAATTTGACTTCTGACATTGATCCTGCCTCTGTTTCTCCTACCTCTTGTTTCTCAAAATTTCTATGCAACAACTGCACTTTAAATATCCTTCTTCTGTACAATTCATTAAAATACTGCCTGCAGCCAAATAATATTTACTTTGAAATGCATTCCACCTTGCACTTCTTTACTTCTACATGAGGACAAAGAGTGCTTTTCCCAAGTCCGTTTTTCTGTTCCATGTTGTCAAAGGATCCTTCAGGTCTGGTTTTGAAAATACACATACATATATCACTTGTAATGACAGTACTAGAAAGGGAGTATCACTTCTGCAAACTCAAATTCCTAATGCTGGGTCAGGATTTCATTTATTACATTAACTCTTGCCCAGTATATTTCTGATCCAATATTGTTCACAGAAAAAAAAATACATTCGATAGGACAGCTACAGCTGACTTTCATCTATTAAAAAAACCAAACACCCAAGAAATTTTTACACATAGACCTATTTACTAGTATGATTCTAACATTTTTTAATGATAATATGTTAATGTAAGCATTTTATATATGGAACCATCTTGTTTGTATTTTATTTTATTATACCAGATTATATGACTGGAAGAACAGATCAAATTTACGTCTGGACTAAAACTGAGCCTAAAAAGCCTATTAAGAAGTCAACAAGAGGATGACTCAGCCACATCCCCTGCAGCCCTGCTAGCATTTGTCACAGTCCACCCAGGTATAAACATTTGCCAGCACTGCCTTAGTCTTTTCACTAAAACAGCCTCATCACCAAAGACAACAGGTTGAGAGTCGTCTCCATCCCTAACACCCACGCATGCCCTGTGCAGCCTACACCATGCTTGGATTGGCTCCATGGGATTTAGTGAGAGTTACCTCAGTTGTAGTCACAGCTAAACATTTCTGCTGCTGAAGCTGTCTTTTCACTGCTTTCAAAAAGAAAAAAAAAAAAAGTTTATATTTATAAGTAAACATAGCTAGCAACTGAATTTTTGTGATGCATGGAGCTGTACAAAATATGTCAACTGAGCATCAGTGTCCTCTATCAGAACGCATGTATTTATGTAAGCCTGCTTCCCAGTCAGGTTAGAAAACATTCATAAAAAAACATTAATCTATATAAGGTAGAAATGTAAAATAAGTGGAATTACATAGTCATCATTGTACTTTTTCTTACAAGATGCATTGAGATCCTCCAGTATTACCAAATTTTGAGATGTAAGGTAAGCAATACCATTTCACAGATGAAAAACATGGAGAGGTAGAGAGAGATAAAGTGATGTGAAAAAGACTGAATAAAAATTTATGGCTGTATTGAAGACAGTCTCTGATTTCCAAATATTTGCCCCACGTACAAGTCTGTTAATTCAAGAGACTCTGTTGTTTGACACGAGTATATATTATATTACCTCTGTTACACATTTGCTATAGCATGCATAAAATTCCCTATGCACAAACACCTTTATGATTAAGAAGAATTAATTACCTTTAAATAAAAGATTAGTAGCTAAAACTCTGTGTTTTTAATTCAATGCAATGCTAAAATGTATCATCTTCCAAGATTAGATGATGACGAAAGAAATCTGTCAGTAAATAAATACTGTCAAGCAATAAACCTGTCCAGCTAAAGCTGTCAGTTGGAAATTTACCAACCATGAATAAGATAATTCTAGCTAAGTAAGATGATAGGGAAAACTCATTACATTTTCTTTGTAACAGATAAATGAATAAACTTGTATTTTTGTATGATTTACAAGATATAATTAAAATATTTTAAATGTTAATGAGGAATCCATATTTGATGTTAACAAAGTATCTTCAAAGTGAGAAAGTAGAGATATTCTGGTGCTACAAGGATCATTTTTGTATCTCCTTTTAGCCTGACATCAGATTCATACCAATGACAGCAATCCATGCCATTAAAACTGTAAGGTATTAAAACAATTTCATAGAAATTGGATTTTATAGAACTAAATGGATTTTATGGAAAAAATACTTTTCTGACATACATTTAATTATTTAGCAATAATTCATTTAAATTTTACAAACTTCATTGACAGCTTCATGAAGTTAGATATCTAAAGAACACATTCATTTAAGTGGACATCTCTATCTTGTGGCTGTATCAAAATAAACGTGACATTGGCATTACTGAGTAACATGACCAAAATTATCATAATGGCAGAGGACCAAGTAAAGGAAGGCAAAATCCCACAGCATCTGGGCTGTTACTGTCACAAAGCAAGACCGGTGGCAGCGGATGTGGAAGGAGCCCCAGGATGAGTAAGGAATTGGGTCCTAAACCAGGGATATGCTGCAAGTCCAGACAAAAATATCTTTCAGTGGCTGTCCATGGCCTTCATGATCAATGAAAAAGTGAGATGGCTAAGCAGCTGTGTGTATTAAGCTCTGAAAAATATAGCTAAATTTACTAGCTTACCACTAATTTCCCTTGGTAGAAATTGGTTTGCTCCATGCTTCAGGATGAGCCTTGAAAAAACATTTATTTCACAAAGCTCTAATTTTAAGAGATAAATAATTATTATCTGAGTAAATATTTTCTCCCCTCTTTCTGATCTGTCTGCTGCTTGATATATGTTCATAGCTTTTTTTCCCCCCTTCCTGTATTTGTAAAGCTCTTTATTTCTTTAGTATCTCCAACCCTTCAAACCTGTTACTTGCAACAGAACCATAGTAAAATTTGGGTTGGAAGGGACCTTTAAAGGACATCTAGTCCAACATGAGCAGGGACATCTTCCACTAGATCAGGTTGCTCAAAGCCTCATCCAGTCTGACCTTGAATGTTTCCAGGGATGGGACATCTAACACCTCTCTGGGCAACCCATTCCAGTGTTTCACCACCCTCATAGTAAAAACCTTTTTCCTTATATCTAGTCTAAATGTACCTGCTTTTAGTTTAAAACCATTACCCCTTGTCCTGTCACAATGGGCTCTGCTAAGAAGTCTGTTCCCATCTTTCTTAGAAGTCCCCTGTAAGTACTGGAAGGCTGCAATAAGGTCTCCCCAGAGTCTTCTCCAGGTTGAACAAACCCAACTCTCTCAGCCTTTCCTCATGGAAGAGCTGTTCCATCCCTCTGATCATCTCTGTGGTCCTCCTCTGGACCTGCTCCAACAGCTCCATGTCTTTCCTGTGCTGAGGACCCCAGAGCTGGATGCAGTACTCCAGGTGTGGTCTCACTAGAGCAGAGTAAAGGAGCAGAATCACCTCCCCTCGACCTGCTGGCCACTCTTCTCTGGACACAGCCCACGATACGATTGGCTTTCTGGGCTGCCAGCGCACACTGCTGGCTCATGTCCAGCTTTTCATCCATCAGTACCCCTGAGCCTTTCTCAATGTCTTCATCCCCCAGCCAGTACTGACACCCGGGGCTTCCCTGACTCAAGTGCAGTACCTTGCACCTGGCCTTGCTGAACTTCATGAGGTTCACACAGGCCCATTTCTTGAACTTCTCCATTTCCCTACAGATGGCATCCCGTCCCTCAGGCACGTCAATCACACTAGTCAGTTTGGTGTTGTCTGTAAACTGTGTGTCTGAGTGCTGAGGGTGCACTCAATCCCTTTGTGTCACTGATAAAGATATTAAACAGATGTGTCTGTTTAGACAATAGATGTCTCTGGAAAAACAGCTACCTCAGCTTCAGTAATTCATGAATTTTCAGACTTTTCCTTTTAGAGCTCAGTATTTGTAATTGCCTTAGTACTGACTATATTGCAGGCAAGCAGACTTAACGTTGATTAAAAAACTTCCAGCTATATTATTATATTTCTTCTAGAAGTGACAAAGGGAACCATCCTGCTTCATGCAAACACTAGCATCATTATAATTAGAAAGACAACCTCTTAATCTGACACTGAAACCAAAAGGGTAACTCAAAGTTCAATGAGCACCAAGAGGGATATGAATTGTTTTCAGTCGAGTTTAGAGTATGTGCACAAAGTACAGACAGTGTCGCTCCAGGAGAAAAATAATTCCCCAAGGCTGTTCCCATCATTCCTAACCTACTGGAATATGCTCAACCATTTCAAGCAGTAATGTAGCATAATGAGTTTTTTTGTAAACAATTACAACAAGCCAACACAATACGAAATGTAACATGAAAAATTGCTTAAATTTCCCCAAGACTCCTAGACATATTACTAGACAAGCTAAAATAATGGCTGGGGCATTTGTAATTTTGGTTTTTCAGAATATTTAAGGTGAAAATAAACAAAAAAATTATTTTTATTGTTATCAACTAGATCTAGAGAATTTACTGAATCTATGTGGGATTTGCAATAAAAGTGGCAAGAAAACTTCATATGCTTGAAAGGAACTGATCTCCCTTCTTCCATATTTCTCCAAACAAAAACATAGATAAAAACGAACAGTTTCAATCATGCAGTAAATACTTGCACTACAGATGGCTGTAAGAAATGGATTTTAAAATTACCCTTTCCCTAAGTAACAGCACAGAATTTCTGTAATCACAGCTATGTGGCATTTGAGGTGAATTAACATGGTCATTTGAGGTCTCCAAGATTATTAATCTATGTTCTAATTACTTGCATGAAGTTAGAGGCACAGTCCCTAGTTGCAAGCTCTTCAGAAAAAAAAAAGTTATACAATTGGATCCTAGCTGTCAGTCTGAAATATTATTAGTTTATAATAACTAGTATTTTTTTAAAATCCAAAAACCAATTCTAAATTTATGAAGTTTATAATTTCAAAGGTGTCATACATTTGTGTTGAAAATAATTTCTTTAAGTGCATTTCCAATCCTTCACAGTGCTTAGGAAGAACATCCCTGTTTTTTCATGTGTGTGGACGTGTGTGATTGCACATGTACATTTCAAAAGTATAGGCAGGAAAAGAAATGAGGTGGCCAGTAATTTAAAGAATGTAAATTGCATGTTTAAAGAAGCACATCAGTATATCAAAATGTAAGACCTTTATATTTTACCCTTTCATCACTGGAGTTTTGCTAAGGAACATCTAAAGACTGTATTTTTATACCAGATTTTTAAAAACATGGGGGTTTTTCTATGGTCTAACTTGTTTTGCTTGCCTTTCCTGCCCTTTCATTCCCTCAAGTTAATGTGTTATTACTTCAATTGCACAGCACAATATATAGTTGCAGAATGTCATACTGAAATCTACTGAAAGTAGGGTTTATGCAGTTTTATCTAATAATAACTGAGGACAGTATGTGAATCCATAGCACTGCCACACAGTTGGTAACTACAATAGAGCAATACTCAATAAAACTACACACAATCTAAGTGAAGTCTGGTCAAGTAAGACTGACCTATACAGCTAAAAACATAATATTAAAAGAAAAAATAAATTCCATGCTAAATTCTTGCAAACAATTCAGGGTTGGGTTTGTTTTGGGGTTTTTTGGTTTTCTTTTTTTTTTTTTTTCCTAAAAACATGTCCAGGAATATTGGGAAAATGTAACAATTTTCTGTAAACAGTCACTGTTGCAGTATTAGTGCCTGGCACAGTTTTCTTCTAGGTCAACTGTGAAAAATATGTAATCTTGCTTAGTGATCTTTCATCCTGATTTCCCAAGGAAACACTGCTTATGCAATCATGGTCTGTTTGTGTATATTTGTTTATTTTTATTTACTGGTTCCCTCCAAATAGCTTCTGAACCCGTTAGAGTTTTGGCCACAGGGGACAAAGGAGCAGCAGTCTTAGAGGTAATTATGCTCCTATAAACTTAATGAAAAAGTGCATTTGGTTATGAAACAGAGAGACTTCATACGCTCATTTCATGAAAGGCCAAGATCAATCACATTAAGCACAAGGAACTCCACAGCAGAGAAGCCACAACAGATTGGCCCCAGCTAGAGGTAACGTGGGGAGTTAGCCCAGGAGAGGGGCTATCCAGGCAATTGTGATGCTGTGGTTGCTGTGGAGGGTAAGAAAATTAGTAGTGTGGATAATAGCTTAGACACATACTGTTTTGTGCCAGCTGCCCCTGATGAGGGTATGAGATTTTGCTTCCTTTTCTAGATCTTGACTTTGGGTTCAGCACCGTTAGAGCACCTGGTCCAACTACCTCATCCTTGCCCCCGGAAGCATTGTGTGGCCTGTGGCCAGCCAAATATTCTCGAGCATAAGAAGACTTGCCACAACTGTTGCTAATAATATTACTTTGCCACAGACTGTTCAGAGGCTGCAATGTCCTGCAGTGGGATCCATGACATACACTGCCATGATAAGGCATCTGCTAGTAACCTGGTAATCTGCACTAGCCTATGATTCTTTGGGTAATAGCAAGGCTTAACGCCACTGCACATAACTTAAAAATAAACAAATAAATAACAATAATTTAAAAGAGCAAAATGTAAATCACGGACTTTTCTATTTAATATATATTTCCAATGTATGGAATAACTATACCGTCAAATTATATAGACCTAATTTTTCAGTTGTCCAGATCCTCCAAATCACTGTTTTAACTAAATGAGAGCTTCTGGATTGCTGAGACTCACTTGAATGGACTACCTCACTATTTCATGGTTTTGAATGTCCACTCTGCCTTTCTTTTATAGTGCACAGAGCATATGAAAAGCTTATTTAAATGTCTACGATAACCAGTGCTGTCCTGCTCAGACTAATGCATCTCCCAAGAAGACAGAACACTGACTACAGACAGGGAAGACACCGGAACTGAAACCATCCCAAGCTGTCAAGATTTTGCCCCAAGCTTCAGATCTAAACTGAACTCTCAGACCCTGAATATGAACTCACCTCCACAGGGTGTATCACAGAAATGGGTTCAAGGTACTCACTCTCATCTGTAAAAGTTATGGTCTGTAGTTCTCTTCCACTTAAATTCCACAAAGCTCATCATATTTTAACAAGCAGTTTTGTTACCACACATGCTTCAAAGACGTTCATGTATTTTCTTACTTACACTTCTGATTTTATTCCAAATCAAGGCCTATATAACTGAGCACCATACAAAAACTAGTTTACAGAAAGTTTTAATTCTTGCATGGTATTTAAGTAATGTTATTCACTTCTTAATGCCTCTTGTTAGTACTACTAAGTAAGCCCAGTGGCACAGAGGTGCATCGTGATCCAGATGCCATAGCACATTTGCGAGTCAACCTTTTCAAACCAGCACAAGGCAGCAATTCCTAGTTTCAGAAAACTCAAATGAAGTGGGGAGAATGTACCATCCCTACAGATCACTCGTGAGTCACTGTTCACACAAATACAAAATACAGAAAATGAACTGTTTGTGAGATGGTGTTTCTCTAGTATTTCTACTGTGTAGTTTGCAAAATGCTTTATGTTTCATAAATGTATTTTTATCACTATTACTTACATAGTTTTTATTACAGACATTATTAGAAGTGTTGTTTTTAATATTAATAAGGTACTAGTGAGTATAGGACTATCTTTTTATTACTAAAAAGGAAATAACTGTATCCCTAAACATGATTTTTCAGTAACACAATTTAAGACAATCTGAAATAGAACCCTTCCAATACTCACGCTATGGTTGAAAAAAATATTTTTTTGAGAAGTCTGCAGAAAGAAATACAAACCAGGTTCCACTGTATTTTGAAGAAATTGCATTTCATGCCTAAGAGCTCTACAGTAGTCCTCATTTTAGAGAAACTCATTCTGTCTTACTCTTGGAATGAACAGTTAAGGGGCAACTTATGTCTCTTGATTTGTTTGATTGAAGTTGCATAAAATGAGGAGTATTAGCTTGAGACAACTGCTCAGTGAGGTCTCTCGCTTGTGTAACATGCTGTTGAGAAATCACCAGAACTTGGGAAGACTGATGCCTCTGTAATCCAACTCCTGTTGTGACATGCATTGAAAAACAAAATAATAAGGGGAAAGTTGTTAGAAGCTTATTGGAGGCGGACTTCAAACTGTTCCTCTGTGAAAAAAGAGGGTTTGAGCACTCCAGGATCAGGAAGAGATAGAATATACAACTCACTGGGTTCCACCTGAAATTTTACTTCTCTTCCAAAGTTTTTGATACTGCATTATTTCATTTTCCACGTAAGCTAACATTCTTCTGGCTCACAATCTCATGGTAGCCACAAAAGAATTACAGACTTAATGATTCCTGTCTCTATGGCATTCACTTTGCTATTTTTTTGTTCTGAACAGGACCACAAGGAGCTCAAGGCCAAATTAAAAGTTGTGAAAAATCAATACAATAAAAATAATGAAGTTTAGATGGTGATGATACTTGAGGCTACACACCTAAAGTATTTTTTTGGGTTTTATACTGATCTCAATACTGTTTGCAATGTCTTCCCAAGTTGAAGTATTTCTCTAATTAGATAACTAAAATTTTTTAAAAGTACATGCTCAGTATCATTCCCCAGTGTAAACTAAACCTTAAAAAAAAAGTTTCCTCTGTTTATAAACACTAATGCTTTACTTTCAGTACATTACAATTTATTTTTAAAATTTCCTTTCTTCTATCCTATTCCCTATTCTAAACTGTTTTGTCTAAAATATTTGTAACCTTCCTCATAAACCTCCTATCATTGTTACATATAAGATTAAACCACTTAGTGAATAATACACAACTACTCTTCATTCCATACCATTTAATATTGTCAATATTTGTTACACCTATAACTGTACACTGAGAAAATGTAGTATTCCTTTACAGAACTATTCTGACAGTTACCTTTATCTTAACCCTTGAAGGTGATTAAGGGATTGCACCAGACCTTGAAATAAATTGATTATTTTTAAATTACAGCTAGAATATTTAAATAGCTCAGTATTATATACTTACCCACCTTATTCCACAACCATGAACAGCATGCCCATCACACACATATATAGTGAAACATTACCTAAAGTTGATTTTATTGTATTTTGTATATGAAAACATTAATAAAATATAGAACAGATAAATGCATTCATGAATGTAGCAACTACTTGATATCAACAGTGCTACATAATGAAGATACTCTTAAAAAACAATATAAAAATATTTTAGCTTAAGCTGCAGGAGATATTGTAAGATAGGTATGATATAATTACTTGGTTTGGATGCATTTGCAACGTAAGTTACCTACAGATATAAAAAATAGCCTTTTTGACTTGCCCACATGATTATTCTCAAACAAGTGACCTATATATACAGAAAGCAGTGTTATTACAGTATAGCTGTTACTGCTTATTTATTACATTGAAGTTTCCAAATGTTTTCTTCCTAACTCATTAGTTGCTCCGAAGTTCCTCTTCCCCCCTCCAAATGTTGGCTAGAAATGCAGAGTTAGGTAGCTTTATCAACATCATTGTCTGCTCCAGTGACAAATGCTGTCCAATTTTGTTAGAACAGAATTAAAATATAGAAGAGAATTAAAATTGAAGTATTGGAGACCAATGAGTTAAATAACCCAAACTACATGTCAGGTATATTAGTGTTACCATTACATATACCAGTCTTCACTGTGATAGTGTACATAGTGTAGTACAAGTCTCTGACTGGATGTTTATTTTAGTCCCAAATTGATGGCAGTGCTTTCCTGTATTTTCCACATCCATCCCCATTCGCTCATTTTTATGCTGTTTCTTAACTTGATGACCGCCTAGAAACTCTGTTGTGCAATCCAATTTAAAACATCTCAGCTTCATTATCTGATGTTTGTTTTTATATTTAAAATACAAACACTTTTTAATTGAAGGTGGAACGTGGCTGATCAGTTACTCACAGTCTCTCCAGGGATCTCAGTCCGAAGAAAGAGCCATTCTTCAACCATAAGATCTTGTTGTTACTCAGAATCCTACAAGAAGTCAGGAAAGAGTCTGGTTAATAGAACACGATAATTCCACTAATTAAAAATATGTAATTATAGTAAATGACTGCTCTGTAAAATACTAATCACAAAATTCTTTGCTTCATTTGCATTTTCCTATCATAGCAGTAAAGAAAGATTATCGTTTCCTGAAGTGCATAGTTTCTTCTTTATTAAATAAAAGCACATTCAAGAAATATGTCAACAAATGAATTTTGGCTTCAACTTGAAAAGTGTAACACTGATATGTGTCCACACTTCACTAGTAGATTCTAAATTACCACTGGCAAAGGTACTTGTTGGGCTTCCCAGTCAGCAAAAAGGCTGATGAAGCAAGGGACGTGTTAAAAACTGTTCCATTAGATCAGAGGAAAACACAGTCACTTTGCAGTGGCTGCTATAGCAGGAATGTACAAAGAATGACAACACCAATAGCTGACATACAGAGAAAGTATTTAGTTTTCTATAGGAGAGACAAACACAAAACAACCCTTTTACCACAAAAACAGACAAGTCCAGAAATATTTTCCTGTTGCAACCTCTTCATACTAGAAATCCAGTAATTAAGCTATGTGTGGCCCATTAAGTACTAGTACCACACACGCAAACTGGCCCTACACTGAAAAAGTTTGTCTATTCTTCATGTTAAACTACCGGCAATGTCACAAACGGTTCTTTCTAGTTCAGTGATTTTTCACTGCCATATTTTCCAAGCTATTTCAGAAGCAATGCAATATGAACGTGCGTGCACTCTGAAGATGTTACCACTTAAAAACCTTACAATATACAAAAGAAATACAACTTGTTTTAGAAGCTAGAGAAATTGGATTTTTAAACAGATCTTATGATTATACAAGGCACAGAAGAAACGTTTGTCCCTGAAAAGCTCTAATTCCAACCGCTTGAGAAATGAGTCTTTTAATGTAATATTTACAATAAATTATACTTCTCTAGTGCACAAAATTCCATTTCAAATAAGAGACATAGCTTGCAATAAAGACAGAAATAAAACAAAATTAAAAAATCAAAAGAAATGTTATGGTCTTAGCTAGCAAACTTGAGATTTTGTGTCTCTGTCCCTGGCAGGGAGGTTGGAACTAGATGGTCTTTAAGGTCTCTTCCAACCCAAACCATTCTGTGATTCTATGATTTGTGAATCAACTTTTTCTTTTGTACTGTTTTAAAAAAAATCTGTTACACAAGACTATCTTAACATGTCTCGCTCTTAGCTTTTTCCATTGTACATAAATGCTTTGTCCCAGCATACACCTATGACATAAAATCTCAAGTCTAGGTGCAAAAGACAACACATAACAGTGACCCACAGTGAAACAGAAAATAGTTATTGATGTAGGAAAGTTAAAACACTGCAGTTAGTAAAATTTGGAGATTTTTGCAAGTTATCTCTAACATTCATAGAATCACAGAACGGCTTAGGTTGGAAGGGACCTTAAAGACCATCTAGTTCCAACCCCCCTGCCATGGGCAGGGACACCCTCCACTAGACCAGGTTGCTCAAAGCCTCATCCAGCCTGCCCTTGAGGACAGCCAGGGATGGGGCACCCACAGCTTCTTTGGGCAACCTGTTCCAGTGCCTCACCACCCTCTCCATGAAGAATTTTTTCCTGATATCTAGTCTGAACCTCCCCACTTTCAATTTAAACCTGTTACCACCTGTCCTGTCAATACAGGCCCTTGTAAAAAGTCCCTCCCAGCTTTCTTGTAGACCCCCTTCAGGTACTGGAAAGCTGCTATAAGGTTTCCCCAGAGCCTTCTCTTCCCCAGACTGGACAAGACAATTCTCTCAGCCTTTCTTCATAGCAGAGGTGTTCCAGCCCTCTTATCATCTTCACGGCCTACTCTGGACTCACTCCAACAGGTCCACATCTTTCCTGCACTGAGGGCTCCAGAGCTGGAGGCTGTACTGCAGGTGGGGTCTCACCAGAGCAGAGTAGAGGAGCAGAATCCCTTCCGTTGACCTGCTGGCCACGCTTCTGCTTATACAGCTCAGGATACAGTTGGCTTTCTGGGCTGCCAGCACACACTGCTGGCTCATGTCCAGTTTTTCATCCACCAGTACCCTCAAGTCCTCCTCCTCCTCAGGGCTGCTCTTGATCCATACTCGGCGCAGACTGTACTTGTGCTTGGGATTGCCCCGACCCATGTGCAGGACTTTGCACTTGATGCACTTAAAATTCATCAATATATATGTGTAAATATATTTTGATGCAGTTTGATGGCCCACCATCAGAGAGCATGGAGAACAGAGCAGCTTGAATCTGACCTGTATGTTACTACACCACGTTGTTACTGAATATATTTGTGCAGCAACGTTACTCCTCAGCCAGAACCAGTCAGTATAACCTGCAAGTGGCAATTTGGGATGGATCATGAACACTTATAACCAGGCATCTGAAAGCACACAGAAGCCTATGTTCACAAGAAAAATTAAATATGCTCCTATATAGGCAGAGACTATTGCCATCAACCAAGAAACTCCACATCTCACAAGATCTTCCTTCTACTTTTCTGATTAAAAGTCATATGTATGACATTAAGTATTTCTTTAATCTACCAACTCTTCACTACCATCTTAGCAACACATTTCAACACTGACATGATGAAAGACCTCAAACTGTTTCAATCTGTCTTATTTATCAGATTTTCTGAACTTCTTAGGTGCCCATGCAGTGACTAAATTGGATTTTTTTTTAATTCTGAATATCTAGACTAGAAAATATAAATACATGAAATGAAAATGTAATTTTTTTCTGTTCTTTTATTCACCCTCTCTTCTGAGGCTGCACAGAACTTGTGTCAGTGAAGAAAAAAATGTCCCAAAATTAAAACTGGCTGCACTTGGAAAGAATAACATCATAAACTCCACTTCATATTGGGTCATTGGGTTACATGTTGTGTTACAGAGAGACCATCTTTGAGATCTATTACAATGATATTAGGTATAAATATTATATTTGGACTGTTCTGCATAGCCTGATTTGCAAGGATACATGCCCTTCAGAACTTTCATCTGGCTTAGACACAAGCAGTTCTGTCTTTGAAAAATTTTCATGGTGCCAATTTGTTTTTTCAGCCTTCTATTCATTCTGGCCAGAAAAAGAGGGCAGTCTGAACTTTGCTGGCAGCTCCATGAAAATGCAGCACAATTCAGCAGCACACAGACCTCCTACTCTCTACCTTTGGGTCTCCCTCTGTATGGCGCTAAGCATATAGACTGAAACCAGTATCATTAATCCACATAAACCAAACTCCTGGAAATTAAAGAGAACTATCTAACTAGTAATAAATCACAAGATTAAGCAGAACATGCAGTTCATAAATGGAACACTCAGTAAATACAGCTCATGTTCTGCATTACTGCTATCTCATTCAGGGGGTTGGGGTTTTTTTGTTTTTTGCTTTTATTTTTCTGAAAGATAAACTAAAAGTAAAAGCTTAGAAAATATAACAGACACCACAAAATTAAGTTCTATGATTTTGCTGTTTTGATTAACTACGTAAATTTGAGTTTCTAAGTAAAACTTTTCAAATCTTTACACCAGACTTTCACAGAGACTCTCACACAGAGATCAGGTTTCAAAAATTAAGTTTCCTTCAGGACCTTCTCTCATCCACAGTGACAATTAAAATTCAGGTTTTACAAACAAACAAATATGGGTATTATAGTTAAAATACCATCTTTTTTCTGCTCAGAATTACAGCTTTAGAGAATCCTAGCATTCCAGTAAAGTCCTTGGATGGAAAAAAAGTTCTCCTCTAAAAAATACAAATTGTCTACATTTTATTCAGCTGGTGGTACACTACATGGGAAGAATCCACCTGGTTTTAGTTAGCTTTAGTGATGTTCAGAACTTGCAGTGGGCTGTTATCAAGAAGGTTTGCACTGAAGACCGATTCTGTCAATAGACTTAACAACTTCACTGGCAAACTTAAATCGCTCTATTTTTTCATAGTCATGAATTGCTTCTTAAACTTTTGATAATACTCATAACATTTATTTGCTTTTGAGGGTATTTTCTGTGGGAATGAGGCTAGAAGAGAGGAAAGTTTTCATCACAATGTTCAATATACTAACTCAGAAATAAGGCTTAACTACAGATGATGAAAAAAATCTTTTCAAGTAATCAATGTCTTGTCAAACTGATGCTGAGATTACACAAAATAATTTTATGTATTACTTGTTCAGAAAAGTAACAGAACAGACATGAAATGTATGAGGTATGGCTGAAATAGTCAGGTATCGCTCTTCCCTTAAATACAGTCACCAGCTTACAGGTAGGTGTTTGTCATTAGAGACCAGCAGAAATTTTGCAGGAAAACAGACATGAAGAGCACCCTCTGCTTGCACTTACAGATTAAAGGTTTGGTGGATAAATAAATGTAAAAAAGTGTTATTCATATATTTGTTTTTGGATACCTTATAATTATAACTTTCAGATGTAACAGAAACCAAGTCACTTATTTGAATAAAAGATTAAATATAGTGTTAAAACTAATCACCACCGTGCACCCACTATGATTAAGTATTTCTCACATTTTACTTTTTCACAGCATTTTCACTGGTCTTTCTTTTTTTCTGATGTGCTAGTGAATCACAGCGATAAATATTGTTACACATTGCAACTAGGCAGCTGGTTTAAATAATTATCGGCTTCTAGTCATGTGCTAGGAATCTCACATTTTCAATATTTTAATCCAAAGAGAGAGACACTAAGAAAATGAGTACACTTTATTGCAGTGAAACTATTTTCCAAAACAAAAATCCAGTTTTCCAAAGTTTCAGTTTTCCTAAAAAAAAGAAAAAGAGAAAAAAGTAAAAAGTTTCCTGGAGAAACCTTGAGAAGGTATTTATTTTTAAGTTCAGTTTGCACACTGTCTTTGCACTATCTACAATGGTCCAAAGCCCATGTAAAGAGAAGTTAAAATGTTGGTACTTTCAGCCCTAGCCCTCATGGGAAACATCTAACTAAAACAGCTCTGGGGAGCACTAGCCAGCACCACTCTGCTGATTATTAACTGTTTGCTCACTTCACCGATCCTTTCAAATCTTATTGCTGCTCCTTCTCCCAGGACACTTTGGGGAGCAGTTTACCCCAGGGAGCAGGTTCAGAAGACAGTAAGTCTACATCAGGTTTGTCCTTTCCCAGCCCTGGGAAGCCCTTCAGCACTATTCCCGCAGGCTCTGAAGGGATATCCTTCAAGCATGTTATCCTGACCTACAGTGGCATCCTAAAGCATGCAATCCATACGTGGAGTTTAGTGATGCAAACATACCTTTTTGGTGAGCTGCAATACAGGCTGCACACTGTTTCATTCATCCTGCACTGAAAACAAACCAATCAACCTCACGTGTACACAAGGACAACATCATGCTGAGGAGGAAACTAACTGAGAAGCATGGACGGTCACAAGCCATTGCATCCACTCTCCCCTGGATCTCTTTCTTTAGCAGTACAGAACTAAACCAATGAATTTTTCTAACAGGCTACAAGCCACCTTTCTGATTTTCTTTCTGGTGCTTCCATTTGGATTAAACAAGCCAAAAATCACAGTTTGCTTACGTTGATGCTATGATTTCTGTTTTTGTGAAACCATTAACAGTACAAAAAGACATAGTCCTGTGCATTCAAGTCCAAGTCTCATTCAAGTGTAAAATATGCCCAGTATAAGAGAATCTACAGTAGTATTTAAAAAAAAAAAAAAATCAAAAAGCTCTCAATCATAATGCAAACAAACTTCAACTTTCTACAACCCTTCAAGCATAGAAAAGAATCCTTTCACCATGCCTTCAAAGTCAATGGGCTTGGGTTCACTTGACATTACAGAGAAAACGAATTCCACAGCTGAGGTTTCTTCAGTGAGATGTTACTGCATCCCACCCAGTAACACCTAAAGACTGTCAGCTCACACATCAGTGCATCCACAGAGAAAGCATTTTATATTATGTCAGATAGCCAAATCCACAAAAGACACGAAATTTAGATGAAGAATATTCCCAAATGTATAGTAAGCATAGAAGGAAGTGTGACCCATTATGGAAAAAATGTGTTTTCTCTGATATTATTCACAAAGAAAAATAAACAAAAACCACACATAACCAAAAAAAAAAAAAACACCCAAAAAAAACCCATGAATTAAAAAAAACAAACCACCAAGTAAAATGTCAACTTCCACCTGATTTTCTGCTGGGCATCCCAGGAACTGGTTCAGACCAGACTTGATCCCATCCTGTGTCTAGCTGTTAGATAAGATGAACAACCAATGTCTAGAAAACTAATCCCTCCGAAATCCTTTAACACCCACTCACTGAGACCTGCTGAAGGTACCCATAAGTACTACAGGAGACACCAACCAGGAGACCCACCATACCTGCTCCTGCTGTGAACTTCCTCTTAATCCCTGTTTGCTTTTCCTCTTCTCAAGTCTAAAGGTCTGTTAGATGGATATCCAAGATAATTTGACAAAAGATAGAAAGGCTCAGTCCATTAAGATTCTCCATCTGGGACCTCTGTGTTGGGGTGGTGTTAAGAAATTGCATTTCAAGTTCTGCAGTTTCTCTTACATACTAATTCCAGTTCAAGTAGAGGGAAATATCTTTTATTTTAAAATAAAAATTTAAGTACTAACAGTAGTAAATCATTTTACATGGAAGCCTGACAACAGCTGACATGCGGCAGTTAAAGTCGTTTGTTCTCTTTACACATGGTCTGTGGTTAGATACTAGAGGAGTATGAGCACACATCCTATAAAATACAGGGACACAGTCACGGGGAAAAATGTAGATCATTTCTTTATGGTATCAGAATAAGACTATAATAATTTTTATTGAAATGCTGCAGTGTAAAACTGGTTTTAAGGTTTTAAAATCCTTCTCAGTAAAACAGAATATTGTTTATTCCCACAACATCCATAATTCATTGAGTTGCACAATAAAAACAAAGAAGGAGCTTGCACCACAGAAATGGCAGGAATAGAGAGGAAGAAAGAATGCCTGCCTTTTGTGCCACATATGTAGAGACATATCGAGCTACCATAAAACATACCTTTTTTTCCCCCTGAAGACCACAGCTGAGCTACTACCTAGGGGTTCAACAAGCAATATCAGAACTGTATGGGTAAACTGGGAGGAAAGTCATAGAACAATAACAAAACTGACTGAACAGGTGAAGAGAGAAAAATGACTGAAAACAGTACTGACAACTCACTAGATGAGTGGGGTGTGGCAGACCCAAAGTGTGTTGTCAATATTCTTAAAAGGAATCATATAAGTATCCTGTAGAAAGTAATAAAAACTAGTTGCTTAGCACCTCTAATTCCAGCTGTTTTTATCATTATCTTCAGTATATACCAGCTTTTGTTAAACCTTTTCACTTGCAGCATAACTGATCCCAAGCATTAGTGAAAACGGAAAAATACTCGAAAATTACCTTCCATTGTAAACAGTGTATAAAGTCGCGAAAAACCCCACATAGCTATAGCCAAAGTAGTAATAATTGTACTAATTATCATTCTAATTAGAACAGTACCAGCAGAACAGATATTTCCAGATCTTGACACTATTTGATGTAGCAAAAAAAGCAATTAAACTATAAGCACCGAGAAATTTCCTTGTAGGTAATTGTTTAAATTAAAGTCCTTCCAAAAGTGAAAAAAATGTTAATAGACTGTCATACATTTAATGGAATGTAGGAGAAACTGTAGCTGACCACTCATGTTATAGAAACACAATATTGCTTTTGTGGAAAATCCTTGTTCAATAGTCTCATTTTCAGTAATTCAAAATATAAGGCAAAACATTTTTGTTGCTTTGGTGTTCATACTGGTGGCTTTTCATCAATAGGCCTCTTGGGTGATATAAGAGACTGCTTAGTCACATTCAAAATAACAAAGCCAAAGAATTCTTGCATAAATCATCACACTGGCCAATTTAAATAACTAAAATCATGTTCAAGGGCAGTTTTGTGTAAGCAACGTCACAATTCAAATAGTAAAACAGAATATCATCACTAGCAGGACACGCAACTCATCCTCTCCCACTGGTTGAGTGGTATTAATGTATTAAGAAAAGGAAGAAGCAAGGTCACTCTCAAGTTGAAATCTTAATATGATTTCTTAACAGTGGGGGAGTTCAAGAGCTCCCAGCTTTTGAAACAAGCCCGCTCCACTACAGGGTGATATTCCTTAAATGAACAAGACAAGAAGGACCAGGAATCAAAGCATTACTAATAGGACTGTAAATACTTCAGAAAAGAAATGTGGTTGTCTATTTTATGACTTTTGTCAAGCACCAGCAAATTTCTGAACTAGATGATCCTCTAAAGTACAACATTTTTTTCCCCGAAGAACTTTAAGATGTAAAGGTTATATATTTCAGTCAGTGAAGAGCCAAAGTATCACAGAGAATTCTATGCTGAAAGTTTAACCAAATGTATTCAATAAAGTCAACACCTGGAAAACTTATGTCATTAGTGAATGACTGTAGAAAAAGGTTTGACAATATAAACATAGGTAGAATAAAATTATGCAGTGCTATTTCCTGAAATCATAGAATATTCATGTGCTGAGGGCATAAAAGTGTGATGAATCACTACTACTTTACTGTATCATGTACACATATTTATAACATCATTAAACTGTCTAAATAAAACTTGCTTTTAGAAGTTTTGAACTTGAGTGCAGATAACTTTTTCAAATGTAATCTAAAAAAGCTAATACACAATCTTTTGATAAGACATCATTTTCATTACATCTTTTAAAAAGGAGATAATTTTATCTAAGTGAACTTCTGGACTCTGCCACTATACCTACCATGTGCATGATCTTTAGCTGTGAGATAGTTATGTGTGTTTAACTTTCTGTAATGGGTCCTACTACGTCTAGTAGAATTATTTACATGAATTAAATTTATCATGTGCATTAGTTTTTGAAGATCAAAGATCCTATTGTCAACATTTTCTTTGGAGAAAGACAGGAATTCTTCAAAGCGCTCCTCCAATGAAAAGGAAATCCTTACATTTGAACTTTTAATAAAACACCATTTCTAAAAGCATATGTAGGCAATTTGTGACAGCATGGCTCTGCACGCCTTGTTTTTCATGGTTTTGCCTTTGACTCACTCCACAGCCTTCATTCTATGAATATATATTTAAAATGTATTTTAGTGGGAAAAATTGGACTGATATGGAGTTTAAGAAAATGACAAGTTGCTCTTCACTGAGTAAGCTGGTGTAATATGCAAATGAATTTAATGAAGTGAATGTTTATGGGAGAATTAGCTTCTGATTTGTTTGGTATTCAACTCAGTTGACATTATGGAGAAATTACATTCTTGTATTTGTTTCTCATTCAAACTTTCATACAGTTCACCAATAGCTATGGTGCAAACAACACCAGGAGGAGCACAGCAGCTGAGCGAACAATGCACTGGAACAATGAGGAGATATGAGCATTTCCATGTGCTCTGCGCAGCACCAATTAGACAGGCAAGAGCTGAGAAGCATCTTTACCCTGTAGTGCAGAATTTTTATGCTTATTTCAGTGGGACTAAAGAGTTCATTTAGGTTCCCCATTTCAAAATGGTTATATACTTGAAGTAATTTGCCATGGTGATTCATGACAAGGTCAACATAACATCATACCCTTCCTTTCTCCTGGGCTTACACTCTACTGCTCAGCCAAACAATCATCAGCATCTCAACTTGCCTTTCAAGGTGGGCCAACCCTGTTCTTTACATTACGTAAAATACATTCAAGTGGATTTATTCTACAAATAAATTCTGAAGTCTGGTTTAAGTTAAAGAATTTTAATAAGATTAATTAATTTTTAAGCACTGATTTGTTAAAAAAAATTAAAATTAAGAAATAATTCCCCTTTCCTAATTTGGATTTTACTACACCTTTTTCTGAGTCATTTGGAAAGGAATTAACAATTCCTGAGTCACCACTCCTTTTTTATTACACTTTTTATATAACCTTTTATTTATTTATTAAGATCTTTTCAGCATTACTCTTATTCAGCCCACTGCTCTTCTTTTAAACCCAGAAACACCTGTCTGCTTTTCCGAGCTTGGCTAATTTTGTATGCATTTCTAAAACAGCATTGTGAAGTTCCCATATGATTTCTGAAAAACATGCTCAGAACTATCTTCAAAATACTCATGTCTCAGCCACTACAACATACAAGCAGTAACAATTGCTGAATATAAATTCAGAAAAAGTGAAAATTCTTCACTGTAATAATTTATTTTTATTTCCCTCCAAATTGGTTTGATTTTATAATGGTTATATCTGAACTTAAAGGATCCGCTGGGACTGTAATTGTTTTTTGCAAAAGAGATATCTGCAGTAGTATTTTTTAAAAATGATGATGTAGATGATCTGATATTACAATAAAACACAAAACTCATTCTGAACCCTTTGGGTAATATATCTGAAAACTTGAAAAAAAAAGACTGGTCTGACAACATAAAATACTTCCCAGCTGAATTTAAAGAGAAACTCTTTTCTTATAAGGAGACATTTTAAAGAGCTAGGTTATTAAATCTAAATTGTTTGCTCTATTTTGTCTCAACCAGTAGCACTGCAAGTCAGAGCGCTCCTCTTAGGCTTCTATTTGGTTTCAAAGACTGAGAGGAACAGAGATTTAACTCCTAATTGGGAGTGACAAAGTTTTTCTAAAGAACTACAGACAACTACCTGATGCATGCTCTGGCAGAATGAAATCCCAAAATATGTCGGAGATAGTTCATATTTAACACCTGCATAGTGCATACAGGCCATCATATCAGTTTACAGTTCTTTTGGTGCTGCTGCATGGCTTGAAAATGGTTTTAAATCTGAGATTCAGGATAGCACCCAGTTGAGGTAGACAAAGCAGGGCCACAGCTGATTTAAAATCTCCAAATCACCAAGATTCGAAGGGACCTCCGCAGGTCACCCAGTCCCACCTCCTGCCCAAACCAGGTCTAGTTAGATCCAAGCAGAGTGGTGACATGGTTACACTTTTTTGTAATGGAGACATTAGCCACTGTTGATTCTTTTGGCCTTAAGCACTATTTATAAAGTGGACTACAAGAGATTAAACAATCCCCAAAAAACTGAAATTCAAAGTTAAATCCAGACAGCACTGAAGTACTCTGCTCACATGCCTACTGCAGAGGCCAGACAGTTATGGCAAAAACCAGGATTGTCACAGTAAGGATCAGACTGAGGAACTCTAAACATAAGGATGCAGATCTTAAGCTTTACCTTCTGGTTTACCCAACATGGGTCCCTAACTGGACCAAGAATATTTTTACCAGGCGTTATACAGCAGTCTTTTTTTAATCTTAACCTCAAATGCTATCTATCAGCTCAGGTACTAAAAGTTATCTTCCCAAGGCTGTGTCGTTCAATATTTGATGTTTCCATTTTAGTTATATCCGCAATCTTTGAAATAAAGCTTTCAGCACAACTGTTCAAATCACTGGTATAAATAATACAAATAAAGAAACCTAACATTTGATCCAACTTGCATCACACAAATAACTTTATCCTGCCTTGCTTTATCTTTGCTTCTTTCACATTAGTTCAATGTTCAGTCCGTCCATCCACCTTTTGTTTGGTACTTAAGAAGATTCAGCTTTACCTCGCAGCGTGCATTTCTGCCAAATGGCTCCTAAAACATTTAGCTGTACAGTGACGGTAGCTGACTGCATTGCTTTTACAATAATATACTCTGGCAGCAATATCCACAAGGAATTCCAAAGCCTTTGTAAGGAATCATGTCCTGAAGCTATCACAGCTATGTTAAATGAAGCTTGGTTATTCCTAATGGTTTCCCAATTCATTTCTTTTAGTGTTTTTTAAAGTTTTCCTAAAATAATGATGACAGAATAATTTATTCATTTTTCAGAAGTGTCCTCAGATCCTTGAATAAATAATGAGAGTGACAGCACCTTTCAGGAATGACTTAAATGACATGAAAGGAGCTTGCTTAAGTGAGACCAGTTGCACTTACCTATTTTTTAAAAAATAGAATGTCTACAAAAAGAAAAGAAGAAATAAAAAAAAAAAAAAGCAGGGGCAGGGGAGAGAGTATTGCTATGAAGAAAAACAACTGAAGGAAACTAACCCGGTATACATACAAATAATCAGCTATTTATTAAACTGGTCTGGAAGTGAAACACAACTTTTGTTCTTTAGGAAAGCAACAAACTGAGCAGGTCCTTAAATAATTCCTAAAATAAATAGCTCAGATGGTCATCCTTTGGCCAAGCCACTACTGGAGTAATGGACAGGTGGATTTACCAATATGGAAACTGCACCATCCATCAAAGAGAAGAAGGTATAAGAAACTACAGAGCACAACAGACAGTTCTAGTAAGAACCAAAATCAGCAAGGGTACACATCCATTTCTTTTCCATTAAAATGCTGTTTTCTCATTTATAACTGTACTACATGCAACACACATTGTGGTTATTTCTGCACAAGTGACACTTATCAGATCATCATTTTGTGCATATTGTGTTAGCATATCAGATGGCTAAAGGATAATATTTAAGGCAGCGAGCTACTGGTACAAATACTTAGTCCCGTTATTGGATTTAGATTGAAACATTGTAATATTTCTTAAAGGCTGGCAAGTGCCAGCCCAGTGATAAAAACCAAATGAAAAATACAAAATAATCAGGCTTAGAAAGAAGAATCTGTAACATACACCTTCTGAATTACCAGATAGCATTTGCAGCACTAAACCTGAATGCTATTTTAATTGGTTTTCCCCGATATTAAAGTGATATTACAATGACTAAAGCGAAAATACAATTACTTCTTCAAACTTCATTTAAATATTAATTTCTGCTGTGTTTCCTGCACTGAACACTTTGGTAATCCATGCTAGTTAGGCCTCTTTCTCTAAAATTTATTTCCTTACCTTTCATCAGACTCCAAGTTCCTACACAATTCAGAAAAGCACTTAAAGAGACCGAGAGATTTGATGCTACAAATGAGCCTCAATAAGTGCCATAGAAGAGTCCAAAAGATCTCAAAAGACCTCACCTACAAAGCTTTTTTAACAATGTGTGTTAAAGATTAAGTAAAAGCAGGAGTTTCATTTCCAGAAATAAATTATTTCAAAATTGTAACATAAAGTCCAACATATACTTCTAAAATGGTTACTCATTGTAATCTTAGTCCAAAAAAGCCTCAAATAAAGTAAAAGTATTTCCATTCCAAGTTATTCACAGGAGTCAAGCGATCATTGCTCTATTTGTAAACTGATTTCATTTCCGAGTTACACATGCTGGAGATGTCCAACTCAAAATTGTTCATTTATCAAATCAATCGCTCCTGGACAGGGTATGTTTTACCTTTTGGACACTACTGTGTAGATATTCAGACATTCTTCTGGCATTCAGCAGAGCCAAAATAACTGGAGTTTTAAATTGGTTTTGATGTTTCTAACATCTACAGTAATGAACGACGTAACAGCTATCTATTGTGATACATGTGCATCTGAAGACCACTACCATGCTGTGTGCAGTAGATTTTATTTTTTTTAACATTAAATTTCTAAACCAAATTGGCTTAATATAGCCGCCCAAAACAGAGTTGTGGAAAAGCAAAAGGCAGCATCTTCTTGTGTCCCTTTTTATGATTCAAATGTGCATATTCGCAGATATATAAACATATCATTCCTTACTCTGGAAGGTATTTTGCTTGGCCAACAGTGTTTTCTTAGCCTACTATAAGGGAACAGATCTTCAGATATTTAAAATTACAAACCGTCTTATGAAAGATGCTGAATGTCAGAGGTTATTTTTCATTGCAAAGCCTTCTCTCACTGGTTTTAGCAGAATAGAACTAAGATTATTTTTCTTTTGCAATTATCTATCTGGATAAGAACACAGGACATGAATAAATGCAGGATTTCAAGCTCCCTTCATTTCCAGTGCAAAATAACACAGGTATCAAGAACAGTTAAATCACAAGCTAAGGAATAATGGAAACAAAAATATTTAAACTTTCACACATGCTTTATGATCAAAGACAAAATCTGTAATGGTGTAGAAGCAGCAAAAAATGAGATAATCTTCATCAGGTTGCTACCATTGGAAGGTGTATTGTGCTTTGTTTTATAAAGTACATCTGAGTATTCTTCACCCTTAAAATCACACCCATGTATATAAGTATCATTATTTCACAGACAGTGAATCAAAATACCAGAGACAATTATTTGCACGGTTTTGGACTTGTGGCTGAGTTGGCAACAAAATCAAATTTCCGGTGTTTCAGGCTACAACTCTGAGCAAGTGACTCTCCTTCCCACTTCACTGATTTCAACCTGAGCATTGGGTTGAATGTGAATTACATAGCTAAGAATTACAAGAGCAAAACTTGTGAGCAAGAATTAGCTGAGATTCATGAGTCAACTTAGGAAAGCTTAAGAGAACACCAGCTGTACTTGTTTAGGCAAAGCTAATTTCACCCTTAAGACTGAACTACTTATTAAATCACTACATACAAAACCAGCACACACACATATATTCATTTCACAGATTCCATTAAACCAGTTAGGTTTCAGTAAAGCACTAGGTCATCTCCCTGGGAAAGTTTTCTTGATGTTTTCCTTTTTAAGGGTGAAACAGCCAAAAAAAATCACACTCAGCTAAGAAACATCTGTGAGGAGAAGGGCATAGAAAGTAGTGGATGGATTGGAAGGGTGTCTTCTGAGCAGAGACAGAAAATCTCAAAGCAAAGACCAAGTTCATTTTGTCTGCATACCACCATCCAACATGAAAATTAACTACCTATCTTTGTAAGATATATGCTTAGGGATTAGCTCAGGTAATATACCTCAGAGAACAATATGCCGCAATAAAAACTGGTAGCATCATTTCAGCAAGCATCTGCAATCCTAGAAGGGGTAAAGGTCGCTTCCACTTTTGTCAGCATTAAGCTACATACACACCACATCAGTGACCTTAAAAACAGTTATACACAAGGTATCATGCCAGATAACATCTCTGTTGATGCCAGAGAACAAGTGTTTTGCAGGCCTCTTTGGAAAACCAGTATCTTCCCTGTGCTACCAAACCCTAAGGAACACTCTGCTGAGCTTTAAGGAGGCATTCACTAATTGTAACTGGTATGATTTCATAGAAATTCAGGGAGAGTTTGACACAATTTGAGCAAGCAAGATTTAAAGGATGGGAATATACCACAGAGTACTGACTTTGCAAAGTCAAACCATAAAGCCTGAAATATTTTCCACTTAGCAGACTCAGTGAATCAAAAGACCTAAAAAACAGTATGAGAAAATCTGACTTCTGATCTACACAGTTCATCATAAACTTAAAGGCAAGAGTGAACAAATCCTGCATGAGAATGCATCTGCAGAACTCCATCAAGGTGTCAGATGTCTGCTGTATTCTCAGGTCCCTCTTCAGTGTAGGAGATAAATAAAAAAGATTGCTGGACTCAATGGCATCTTTACAGAGAGCTCTAAGTACTTGGGTTTGAAAGGAAGATTTTGACTGTCAAAATTTCTTTATAGATAATCTCTACATGTATTTGAAGGGCACGAGGCTGGAAAATTTACAGCCATTCCTGTAGATTAAGATGACAACTGAATCCAGCTAATCATGAGTACTTTCAATTTAATGCGTGCCATAGCTCACTATAGTGGCTGTGCTTAGAACTCACCCAGGAAGGGTTAAATCAGTTGTCAGTTGGTAAAATTCTAACATTGACTTTTATGTAGATACTTGGCTACCAAAAGCAATGAAACACTGTGGTGGCATTCACTGACCTTTCATTCACACCTAATACTGTCTGACAGAAAGACTGTTAACTCAGTCTGTCAATTATAAATTGCCACTCTGCTCTCACTCTGATCAACTAAATCATCTGTGATACTGAAAACAAAAACTCCCTCTATACCTACCTTGGCAGTAAGTCCCATGGAAACATTCACTGTTGGATAAGGCTTTGAGCTTGCACCGACCTTTTACAGCTGTGATAAATCACCATTACCATGGTTGTGTGACCGCAAATTTATCTTAAATGTAGATGAAATCGCATTTTCACTTATGGTCTGTACTCCAAAACAATAAAAATTAAAAGGTTACTCTTGTAAACCTTTAAAAGACTATTTCTAAAGTTGATTTCAGAACTTTAAGGACCTACTCCCAGCACTGGCACCTGAAATCAGTTGCTTTCACAGCTATAGCATCTGTTTGTGTTCAACTACCAAGAAGGAGGGGTGGGAGGGTGTAATAATAATAAAATAGCAAAATAAATACATAACAACTTCCTTAAATACTATAGAGTTGAACTGAATAAGAGAGTCAAGTACCAATCTCAGCTGGAGAATGTCAACAAAATATAAAAACCATTCAGAAGCAGTTAACACTACCTGACCGAGCAATATACGTATCTTCAAGATTTTATAGATTTCACCACAGACACTGATTCTGTCTATAATAAATTAGTGCTTTTCAAATGCCAGACTTGGAAAGAGTTCCTTTTTCTTCAATTTATCTCTATATTACGTATTTTAAAAGCTAGTGACATTATTAAAAAGGAAGCAATATAAGTTATAACATGTCCTTGCATATGACTATATAGCAACAATTGTAGGAATGCTCTGTACATTGTACTTTGCTATTTTCCATGTTGCTTAAGACAGGTCTTTTAGGTATTAGTTCTGCTTTTGTACCTTTACAGACTGAAAAGAATAATTTTAAAACAAGTTTAAAAATGACAACAAGAATGACTTCATACCTGAACCTGCCACTTTCAATCATGTTGAATTATACAGATTTAATACTTGAGTCTGCCACTCTTACTCACTTTGAATATCACCAACTAGCTACGCAACTCCCACTGAAATCTAGAAGGTCAGTTTATAAATCTCTTTTCACATTTCTAGAGAAATGCTCACCAAAATAAACTCCTTGGACAGAGCTAGAATATTCTCATTTACCATTTTACCAACACAGAGTATCAACACATATGCTTTACAAACCATCACCAGAATAAGCTTTTGTCCCCTTTGGCTCAGCACCTGAGAAGTCTCTCTCCACCTACACTAAAACGTGTAAGAGAGGTCCTGACCTACAGACAGCAGCCAGAAGAGGGCAGGGAAAGAAGATCCAGGACAGAGGTGACTGAGGCAAATACTTAACTGGATCAGATGAGATTATAAAAGTGAGTTCACTTTTTATCACTGTCTCACACTTTTTAGATTTCAATATTCTCTTCAGAAATGCCAGAAATAGATATTTCAATGAATTCCCCAGAAAGTTTCACTGTATTCACTGTACTCAAATAACGGACAGATTTAGTAACCTAGCAAGAGGTGCCCCAATTTAACTACTTGAACACTCTCCTTCTAAAGCATCTATGGTTGTAATTTTACCCAAATGATATGCCAGAACTATAAAAAGCTCCTTGGGCTACAATCTGGATCATCTCACTCCCATCTGTAAATCATCAGCTAACCACTGACTAGTCAGCAGTTACACATTTTAGGTAGCAATTTATTACATAATTTTTTAAAAATATATACAAAATTATTGTGGGCTTTAAGAGGCATGCAAAAGTAAGATTAACAGATTTCTTATTTAGCTTGAATGTGTCTTAACTGACATTGTATCAATAAGCTTACATAGTACATGTGATATTATTTCATTTATATTTCTTTAAGCTTGCAACAAGATTTTATAAGCTGTATTAGTCCAAGGCATGTAACATTCATAAGACGAGTACAATTTCTAGATGCATAGTTTATATTGCGTAATTTTGTAGCTGCATAGTTTCAGAAAGAATGAGCAGCAAAAAAATCAACTACAAACTACCACCAGCCTCCGTCACTCCCAAATGAATTATCACTTAAAGAAGTGAAAATTCCAATATCTTACTTCCTAATGTGCAGCATAACTTATAAAAAGTACACTGTTTGCTTTCCATCTGGACTTGGTACTTTACAACATCCACTGTGTTCCCCGGAGAAGGTTATCGAGCTCCTAATAGTTCTGTAAACTCAAAATAAAAGTAGAGCTCTTGGTCATACTGCTTTGGAATGTTAAGTCTGTAAACTAGGCAAAGTTATTTTATATGCTTAGGGGTGGTTTAGATTCTATAATAAAAGGAATTTAAATTCCTAAATCCTACAGTGTTATTATGAACCTTCAAGACAGTTTTCTAAACTTCAACAATGTGCCTTTATCTTTAAATTCCTCCAGCTTTCCTACTATGTTTAAAGAGAACGAACTTCCATACGGCTGATTAAAATTTTCCTAAGCTATATAGTTTCATAAATATGTTTTCATGAAGAAAGAAGAGCTCTTGAACTTGAGATGGGCAGCTTTTGACTCTAGAAATTCAATTTCCTTAGAGAATATCTGAAAACCACATTACAGGAAGCTATGGTTCCTGACTTAAGGGAAGTGGAGGGAAGGAAAAAGTAAAATAACAAAATGTGCAGCCGACTCGAACCTGCCAAAATATCAAAATAAATATTGCCCTGCATATATTGTCCTGAGCACACATTATATTAAAACAGCAGCTGATACACACCAATAAATAAAAAAAGGATATGAACTTTAATATGTCCACACTTACCAAATTATCAAAACAAAACCAGCAATGTAAGCTAGCTACTTTTATCAGCATTCATTAGAGTTTTCTTGCATTTTCCTAACATTTAAAATATATTTCTGATAGCTTTTGGTAGTAAACACACAAATACAGGAATTATCTTGCTGATTGATATATTCTATTGTACACTGACAACTCTGTTCCTGACTGTGTGAGGTACTCCATACTTCAAAGGAATGACAAAATCCCCAGTCTGTCCTCAATAAGCTTATTGCTCCATAACATCAATTAGTGTTTGCCTGCAGCCCTTTTAATCTACTCCAGTGTAAACAGATTTTCTCATTGTACACTTTCTTTTCCAAATTTCCTTTTAAAGCATTACATTACCTGCTCTGACAGTTTTGGTCTGTGCATTTAGATATAGTTTATGTAAGTATTAGTTGTTCTTACTAATTTTAAATTTGCCTTTCATATCAATTAAATTTACTACTTCATTTATGTATTTCTGTATTAATCAAAGAACTTGGACTCAGGCTACTGAACTTTTTTTTTATACTGCAGTAGTAAAATTTTTCTAAAATAAAGCCGTTCCATAAAGTAAGCAAAATTCATGCCATACTTAAATTTTACTCCCTTAACTTCACCTCTCAAATTTCATTAAAAGCTCCCTCTTAAATTTAGTGCTCATTATATCTTGTCAATGTATTTGCTCTTTATGCTGATGCATCCACATCATTCACTCTTCGCTTACTGGGGATCATGTCTCTAATCAGTTCAGAGAATTGAGTTTTCCCAGCTTCATTTGTGTCAAAGAAGAGGTATGAAGGGCTATAAGTACACTTTATACAGTCCAAGTGTAAAAATTTATCAGATTAGGGTTATTGGTCAGAACTCCAAAATCTTATGTGTCAGCACAGAAAAGGTAAAATGGAAGCTCTGTTTTTCTAGTTAATTGATTCAGTAAAATTGTTTAAAATGGAGACCTGTTAGTGTTTTTAAAAAGAGAAATAGTTTTATATTCCAAAATCTGTATATAAAACAAGGTTCAAGTGAAAAATGGTGGTTTTTAATCCAAAAGTGCCTAACAGGAGAATAGCGATTTTATTAGCACTCAGTAGGTATCAGTGCAAGCTGTGAACAGCTTAAAAATACCGTGTGGAACATATCCTGCCAATCCTTATGCCTGCCAAGGGTAACATTTCTTTCCCAGTACACTACTGGGTTGCGGCCCTACCTCTTCTCCCCTGAGAAATCAAAAAAAAACTTTTACTTTTTCTGGGTTCAATGTATAAGCATCTAAAAACCACCAAAAATTACATGACACACGATAATGACTCGTGTTAAGAAACAGCCCTGCCACTGAAATATTTTAAAATACATCCTTCATTTAATTTTCTTCTCTCCTAACACAGAGAGTCAAAAATCTATGTTCTTACAACTATATCATAATAAAATTCAAGATAATTTTGATATATCAGCATCCAAAAAGTTTCTTATTTCTTTATACTTAGGCTTGAATTTTTTCTTTGAAAGTTAATTCATTGGAACTCTTGGCTTCCTTCTGGGGAATCATTTTTTCTGGTCTCCAGACTTTCAAAATATTATTACTGTAATTAACATGTATTTGAGGACTTGATATTCCTGCACTACCTTCAAAGTCTACTGAACACCTTGTACCAATCAACTTATTCATGGGATAAAATGACTGAGGCAATCTCAGAACCATGTTGATGCAGTATAGCAATCCAGCAGCTATTATAAATAAATCCACCCCCCAAAAAAGTATGATTTTGTTCTTCTGTAAGAACTGCTGAACTGAACCAGCACTTAAAAATCTTCAATGATTGTAACAGATTTGTCTCCCCTCCCACTTCTCAGATTATTTATGAAATCCAGCACATCTTCATGATACTTCATAAATAAACAATAATGACTTCATGCAAACGCAGTTGAATCACCACAGCCTATTTGTTCACATCCATCACATTCTTATCCTTAACTGACACTGAGGACTGTACCTGGTATTTTTAATACGTAACTGACTATCTGAAGACGTCACTGTCACTCCCCTTAGTCTATTTACTGCCCAAAGAGAACTCAAGATCTTTTTACTATGGAAGACAGAACAGAAAAAGGAAGGGGTTTAATCCAAGACCTTGTCCTGGTCATTACTTCCATATAGTTAGTCGAGGAATTTGGTGGGGTTTTTTTTTCTCTGTTTTAGAATTGTTTTTTGGAAATCAACTGCATTTGGATCACATCAAAATCTGCAACAACCCTTCTGGTCTTTCAGCAACCACCACACTGTCCCCATGCTGGTGTCCCGTTGAGTTCAGGACACAAGCACGCTTTGAGAGGAATCGTGCTTGACCCCACTTCTGTGTTTTGATTTGCAGCACAAAACAGCCTCACTGATGGGATTTCTGGTGTGTGAAATCAAGTTCAGGTTCTGCTCCAAGAATGCACCTGATGCCTTTCCGGAGAGGACCAGTCAGTCTGTGAGACCAGACTAGAGCTGGTCTGAAATTAAATACACACACTCCCCCTACACCCAAAACATGCATAGTGAAGTTCTACAGCAGCATTTAATACCCCAAAGTAACAACTGAAACCTCTCTAATATGGACATCTAGTCCTCAGCACCTTTTACCCCATGGATCCACAGCACAACCTGTGTTGGAGCACTACACAAACATCCTGGGCTGTCAGGCGCCTGCTCACCATCACCCCTCCTGCCCAGCTGTAACTGGAAATCCCTGCCAAACAGCCAGTTTTATCTAAGACAAAATTTCCAGGCAGACTAAGGGACCATACCTTCTCGCTTGCTCTCAATGCATCATCACAGCAGCTTTTATATTTCACGTAGTGACGAGGGAAAGGAAATAATTCTTTCTGGTCACCACCACCCCCAGTTCCAGGGGATATCTGATGACAGTACAGGCAGAAGCCCAGCAGATGCTCAGTTAATTTACTTATACATTACTGAGCTGCTGTGCTTAGCAGGAACTTCTCGGAAACACTGAAAACCCATGACAACTGACCTCCCCCAACCCCTCCCTCTCACAGCTCTGCCACGAGCCCTACAGACCATCATTAGGTCAGGCCTAGGAAAGAAATGCTGCGAGGCTTTTGTTCATTATGAGGAGCTATTACCATTGTATCACTTTATCCATGACTTTTTATGCACACAAAGAATAAATTGTTTGGCCATTTCCCTTACAACGTGTGCAAGAAATCCAGCATAATGAAGGTTCTTTGAATTACCATAATGGAAGAAAATGGTAATAACATGGTAGGTAGATGTGAAAATGCAACATGACTGAAAGGAAGTGCAGATGAATCATTAAGCCTCTGCAACTAAAGAAATACCCATTATTTACTTGAAGGATGGTATTTCACTACACTGACAACATTCATCTGAACCTGTATGATATTTAGCAGTTTACTGCTTTCCTACAGGCTCTGCATCACCACCGCTCCCTCATTTTTCTTTTTTTCCTGTCCTCTCAAAAATAATAATCCTGCAACCTAAATTCATGCTTTCCAAATGACAGAATTTAGAGACATAGTATTTGCCTAGAGGACCATTGGTCTGACTCAGTAAGGTGTGTTTAATATTGAATGTCACTTCAAAACAACTTCCACACGTATCTTACCAGCACAAAAATGATAGACTGAGTTGTTAAATACAACATGCACTTTGATTCCACAACTCATTTGTATCATATATAAAAAAATTTCCACTTGTTTTCAACTACACTCCCAGAACAACAAATACTACAGGTACAAGTGGCACAAATTTAGCTTTAGATCAGACTACAGATTCTGGTAAATACTAAAATTAAGTCAACTGGGATACTCAAACCAGAAAACAAATACTATAATACTGCATTTTTGTCACAGACTATGCAAAAGTTTTCTTCTAGGTAACTCAAACTTTGTATTTTGAGTATCTTCCAAAATAGCAAAGTAATGAACTTTATTTAAAATATGGAGCTTGACTTTGAATACTGGACCAATTACGTAGAGCTGATTCCTCACTATAGAAAAAAGGGAATTCATCTCTCTCATGCACATTATTAAAATGAATCAAGTACCATGCTATCATCTTGCACTAAAGGACCTATTGATGTATTTCTGTCAGTGCTATGAGTAAGTTTCCCCTTTCTATATTCATTAAAGTAAAATAAGATTTTATTCACCTTGAAAGAACACAGAACATGTTCTGCACTCTGTGTTCTTGACGTGAGTCCCAAAACCTGCGGTTATCACTCTCACCAGGCTCATAATTTAAATGCCTAAATAGAAAACTGTACAATTGATGTGTCCTGGGAAGAATGAAATTCAGAAAAAGCTTGTTTGAGGTCATTCAATATCTTTTTATATTATTAGAAACCCCTAGAGTATAAATTTTGCTACTCATGTACCAGCTCCTATTGTCAATTTGTATTTTCTCAGCTTAGCTTTTGTCAAGATTTATTGACAATTACATTTGGATATATACTCCATCAAAATGCTGTATAAATACATACTGTATTAAATAAAACTTATGATCTTTGATCATACATGCTGTACCATAAAACTGTCACATACAGATCTCATTAACGGTGCCATTAAGCTGATGCTACTTAGAAAGGCTTTTTCTTCGCAGAAATGGGCAACAATCATTATCAGCAACACCAGAGTATTGGGACAGCATCTGGAGACACTACAGATGAAGTGAAGAGCTCTGAACAGAGCAAGGGAACAGAAGTTTCCTTTAATGCCTGCAGCATGGATGCCATAAAAACATTTCAAGATCCTGCTACTGAATTCTGGCAAAGGACTTTGCTCTTGAATACTTTTATAATAGTTTGCACATTGTCTAGGAAAAGTCATGCATTTTGAAGTTACCAAGCAGAAAAAAAATCTTCTTGCTTTTAAGTGTTTTGGGGTTGTTTTTTTAATTTTTTGTTTTTAATCATAACCTCTCCACCTCCCCAGCCTCTATGCATCATCCGCTAATTACAAATGATTAGTGGTGAAAGCTGAAAGCTAGTTGCATTGTGAAACCCTCTCCAAATATCTTTACTGTACAAATTGAAGCAACAGTAACTTAACTATTTAGAAAGCATTAGTAATTAAAGAATTGTCAGCATGAAGATTTCTCCTTTCCCCTAAACTCCTTTGGGTTTAGAATTTTAGTATAATAAAATGTGTATACTTATACCTGTCACACAAAAGATTATCCATCAATAATACAAAAATAATCCCAGATTACATAAGAATTTACCAGTGAATCCTCAGGGTGATTAATTTGTTCTTTCAAACAGTTGTCATTTCAGTAAGCAAAACACACTAATTTCACAAACACAGTCTGTAGTTGTGGGTTATCCAACTAGCTGTAAACTTGATTGAAAGTGATGTGGAAAGAGCAGACATCTAACTTGTTTAGCCTGTCTTTATAATTTATAACATACTACTTTCATTGTTGCATAAATTATAAAACACACTAAGCAAGACCAAGAGGAAATCTTTTTAATACAGCTAAAAGGTCATATTTCCTAGTACAGGAAAGAAACAATGCCAAATCACAGAAATACCCTTATTTTTTTATTTAATTTAAAATACAGGGGTACAGGGGAAGACTTTAAAAACAGTAGCTACTGAAACATGAAACTTAATGAGTAACCTAAAGATCAAAGGATGGTAACATTCAAATCACAAAGCTCTTCATGACTTTCATCTCTGCAATAAAGCTGCTATACACTGACTTAGAGCTATACTGGTTTTTAGTAGCACCCCTTTTACCAACACCCAGCACCCAATAAAAATCCTACTGGCAGCAACAGACAGGGAAAACAGAAATACAATTCATTAGAGAAGCATGAGGACACAGTCTTATTATTTTTAAACTGCAACTTCTTATGCTAATATATTTATTGAACTTTTTTTGACAATATTTTGTACGTAAAGTGGTGAGGATTAAATTTGAAGGAGAAATCAAATTAGTTAGGTAACATAAATAATAAACAAACACCATTAAAATCACTGGGTTTGACATCTCAAGAGTTAAATTAGATTCAGAGTATTTGGCAGAGCTCAAAACAGAACTATTCACAGATGAAGTACACCTGGTGAACACGTTTGCCAGTGTCAAGCCAAAAGACACTTGGAAACTATCCAGTGTTGAGTATTTCCAAATACACAGTGTACTACTGTACAGTCAACAAATTTGTTTTGATACTGCCACAATTCTACTTCTGTATTAAAAAAGTCACATTTTTACCACTATTATACTAGATTGGCAGCTTCTCCCATACAGGAAGAAACATTGCATACATTCTCTTGATATTTTTCAGTCCGTACCCAGAAACACTTAAATCATGAGTTTCATAGCATACATACAAGTATGTGTGAACACATAGTAGAAGATTTTCATCAGTTCATTTAATGTTCAGAACAGACCAATGTGATCATGTCATAATTCAAAGAATCTCTCCCAGTAAAAGCTGCATCAAGACACTAACTTCTCGTTCAGCTTTTACAATATTCGATCTTAATTCAAGAAGGAATGAAGTATCCATTACAGTTCCTATATCTTCCAAAGGTTAATTACTCCACTTAGATTTCCACTGGCATTCTTATTCTGAATGCATTTGGTTTGAGCTCTCAATGACTGTATCTCATTATTTTCCAAATTAAATTATCTTTTATATCAGACATCTTTTTGCTGTGTACACACCTATGGGACATGATCAAATAACCTCTTAACTTCAGCCAAGAAAAAGAGATTTATGAGAAGACATTTAAGGATATAGCACACATTTTCTAGTTCTTACACCATCCTTGAAATTTTAAAATATATTTATAACATCTTTTTCTAGTAATCTTTTTTTTCAGTAGCAGCAAACAAAAGTAATACTTACTTAATTTTGTGTTTATTCCCTGTTTTTAGATCCAACATGATATTATCAGTGCACTTTTAGTACTATCACACCAGGAACAGATGTTTAACTGATTATACACCGTTATAATTAAGTGCTGTTCAGTGACAACATTTTGGAACTGTTTTCTGGAACGTGTAAGTGCAAACTACTTTCTTTGTTCTGGATATATGACAATGTTCTTGGCCATGTTAAAACGAATGTTGATTTATTAAGTCCAGCTTGCCAAGTGATCCCAGTTACTCTACAGAACTGCCCCAGGCTGTAATCAGTCCTCCCAACTCTGTCTTCTAAGAACTTTCTATTTTCCATCTGGATCATGAATAAATACACCAAGCAGCAACAAGTCATCAGGAGCAGGTCAGACAGAAGTCTGCTTAGCTCACTGTCAGTCTTTGATAGTGGTCAAGATACATTAATACAAAAACTACAGCAAGAATCTCTGCAGATAGACTACTTTTCATTTCTCACGAAACTCCAATCCAATAATTTTTTTCCTCCTCAGCCTATACTATGGAAAACAGTGAAAAACCTTCCCTATCCACTTCTAACATACTGTAAAGGTTTTCAGAATAAGATGTGCTTGGTTATTCCTCATTCCTCACACACAAGGTTTGCCATATATCTGCACATTTCTGTACCTTTGCTTGTCCTGGTATGCCCTTTTTGACATGGAAGAACCAGAACTGTACATAGGGTCCAAGATGAAGATGCACCACTGTGTGCTTACACAGTGGGAACTAGATGTTACATTCACTTACCCATGTTGACTATGGCCGAGCTATCATTTTTTGTAGGGTGTACCACACCTCCAGAGCATCCCTCCTACAGATAACAAGTGTTTAGTTCCATCAATCAATACATAAGTAAAGTTAAAATGCTCCACACACCCTTTTTCACTTAGTATTTATCAATACTGAATTTTATCTTGATTTTATAGGAATCTTCTTAATCACAGAAAAGTGGAGGGGGAAAAGACTAGAACAGCTAATGGAGCATTCATAAGTTCAACACATCAACTCATATTCTCGCCCCTGGCCCCCCTTCATTATTCTTTTAAACACTGGCAAACTAACCTCAGTAAAACATTATTTGTTCAGTGTCCAATATGTCTTTTTCTGCAGAATAACTTATATTGCAATGTAGTGCAAACCTTGACAAAAAATACCATTTGAAACTAATGTTTGCAAGTTCAAAGTGAGCAGACATTTCCCTATAACCACATCCTCATTCAGGGCTGGAGAACCCATCAGCATCCTCTGCAGCTGCAGGACAGTCTTCGAGTTTGACTTGCCGTCAACAATGGACACATCTGTCCAGACCTGTAGAAAGTGCTTGGAAGAGCAGATCTGTCTCTGATGACTGAGCAGGATCTCCTCTGTGAAGTCTGTAAATCTTCAAACCATGCACACAGCTCGATACAGGGAAGAAATTATCTGAAGTTTAAGCTTTACCCTCCTGTAAGAAGTACAATTCAGTTGATGGGGCGTTAAGTATCTTATGACTCTGTCTCTAACCATCTTTTCTTTCAGGGTCAATAGAGCAGACATTAGGCACCCTGACTGGTCAACAGTGGCAAAGGCTTTCCTACTAAAGGCTCAAGGAGAGAACTTTCCAGCTGGTCAGTCCTGGAAGGTGGCTCCCACAATTTACAGATCAAAGTTAAAAAAAAAAAAAACAACAACCAAAGCAAAAATAAAAACAAACCCACATTAAAAAGAAGCAGTCAGCAGTATGGCAGGAAATCAGGTGTGGAAAAAAGTAACAACTAAGGAGAGAAAGCATCAGCAGCCTGCCCAAAGCCCAGAGACAGAGATGAAAAACAGATTTTGTAGCCAGCCTACACAAACCAATAGATTTTCAGAGAGCATCAGCCTCATGCACGTCCCCCAGAGGTAATGTGGAGAGCCTATTTCATGGAAGGAGCATTTCAAAAAGGCTATTTCTAGATCAGCTAAAAAGAGTAACCCATTTTAAAATAACATTATCAATACTTTTACCTTTGTCTCCCCCACAGTCCAAAAATTCAGCTGCAGAATGGAAATTTTTCCAGTTCTAGTTTCTTTTACCCATTTCCTACCAGTCCCAGATGAATAGAGTGGTGACCCATAAACAGTAAGTAACAAAATCTACTAAACCATTATTAGCATGTTACAGTGCTTAGAGCTGTGAACTAAATACACAGAAAGACAAAACTGAAGCTTAACTCAAGTGAAGTGGCTATCAGCAGAGCCAACCTTCAGTCTTTCTGAACAAATACACTGCCAGCACCAATACCAATCAAAACTATTTCTAACAGATGAAAAAAAAGTACCAATCGACCAGCACCCTGTACATTTTAAAGCTATTTAGGTCCAAAACCTTTTTTTTTTTTTCACTGGCATGCTGTTATTGCAATTTGATAGTTTTTCTCTCAGTCATACCTTCACCCTCTCTTTTTTCCACCATGCCAACAGCTAAACGAAGCACAAAATATTGGCCTCAACACACAAGGAAAATTGAAGATGCACTTATTGTTCAGGAATACAGAGGGAAGCAGGAAAATCTATCAATCTGCCATGAGAAAACTAGGCCAACCAATAAGAAAGCTGACTTTAAGCGTTTATTCATTTCTCATTCATCCAAAACGTTAAAAGCAGTAGCAGAGCTTCCTTTTTTTCTTCCCCTACAAGACCAATGCATTTCCTCACAGATTGGTTTAAATGTAAAAAAAAAAATTTATCACTGCCCTCTTTTCACAAAGTTAAACACAATGTTGAGTACATACAAGAAAGCATACTGTGAACAGGATAAATTAATTTTGTGCCTTGAAATTTCATCACCCCCTTGCCTTTCAGCTTACTAACACTGACTAATGATAAGGAGGGAAAAGCAGAGACACGTTCCCCCAACCTGGTCCATCTTCCTGAGTTTGATAACCACACCAGCAGTGGTGGAAACAAACTAGAAAGAGTTTTGAACTCTTGAAACTCAAAAGTAAACAGAAGGAAGCTTTTCCTTGCCAGCATGCAGCTAAGCTTCGGTACTTCTTGCTATAAGCACAGGGAGCTGGCAGGGGTTCGAGGAAGGGCTGGACTGAGCCATGAAAGAAAATTCCATTTTAGTAAATTAAATACACAGGAACTACAACTCTGAGTTGGGACAGCAACTGGAAGATCCTTGTGGGAAATAATCACGGTGCTACTCTGTCCTAGACACCTGCTTTTAAACACTTCTGAACTGGAGACAGGGTACTAGGCTACATCAGAGACAGCCACTCCAATATTTTTATCAACAATCCAGACAGCATAAAATGAAAATCTGTGTAACCAGAAACATCTTTAAAGTCCATGTATCATATTTTTACAGATTCCAAAACAATATTAGTAACTGAAAATTCATACGACACAGCAAAGCAGCAAGTGAAAACAGACAGGGAAACCTGGCTGCCCCAGTTCTTCAGCCTGAAGCTTCTTCAGGTGCTTTATTAGCTATTCCAATTTCAAAAAGAAAACACCAGCCAACTGTAAAGGCTTATAGACTAACTGACCATATGGAACCACTGGCTCAACATAAAATTCAATACCACCATTCTGATAGCTACTTTCAGACGAAAAAAAACCCAAACAATTTTACCTCAGTGCTATTTAATAAATGATTACTTGAGGGATTTTATTTGTTTAAAACAATCACTCTGCCCCAGCTAAAGCAGAACTCTGGAAAGCTAACATTAAAAAATTATTTACTCTAATCTATTCCAAACTGGGTCTTGGCATCTAATCCCTCTTCATTACCAAATAGCTTGGTAACCAAGTATTCCATTTGTAAAATAGCCATAATAAGGATATCAAGTTACCTGAGTTCTTCAAAGATACCTGCAGAAAATAAAAACTTGCACTGCATTTAATTACAGGGAGATTCAGGCAACCAACTCCCTTAATCTTATTAAAAATAAATGACAAATTATGGAGAATATTTTAATTTAAAGTAATTTTGTCCAATACTGGTGTATTATTTATTCAAAAAAAGATGCCCTAGTCAGCAAGCTACTGTTTAACTGTATAAAACTTATGAAGACCATTTTATGGACCAATTCGTTAATGGACTAGTTATTAAGTATAGGCACAGATTAATTAACAACTGCTTCAGAAAGAATAATTTATTAAAAACAGATTTATAATTATAATCAATAAGCATGAAGTACTCTAAAGTGGTAACTTCATTTGCTCTAAATGCAGAAGATTAAAATTTATTACATTTATTTAGCTTTTATGGTTATTTTTTGCTTCATCAATCTATATTGTTGACTCTTTACATTGTTATTTATAACATGTAATTGTGCAGAAAGTGGAGAGAATTATGAATGGTACAACAATAAATGACCATTAATGTTGGGGGTTTCAACATTTTAAGTGTTAGGAATTTCATTATTCATCCTTTTGTTATAGAGGTACATGGAAAAACAAAGAAAAGTGTTTGAAAAATGACTTTCCTTTTTTCTGCAAATCTCACTGTTTCTTTTTCTGTTTAAACTGAAGACATTAGCACTAGAATATCTGCCTTAGCTCCGTAAGGACTAGCAAGTACATAAATATGCCAGGTACATTATTTAACATGAACAGCCATCAGCATTCATGTAATACACATGTTAAATCATACTAATAGATAAATACCAAACATCTACAGCTGATATGTCATTTTCTGATGTTCATATCTCAATTGCTGTTCTCCTTCGCTCTCCCTCAGGTACAGTTAGGGTCCTCAAATCCTAAGAACATAATGTGACCCTATCAGCACCGTTGCTAAAAAAAAAAAAAAAAAAAGGAAGGTAAAGCAAAAGAAAGCATGACCATTAGGGAGAATAAATAAATAAACAAACAAGCGTACACACACACACAAAGATGTCTTCCTCCTAGTACTGGATGGACTTACGTTCTTATTCAAAGCCTCCTGCATTAGAGGGAAGAAGTATGTAACTTCCCTCCACAAAATTTCTGTGTGATGTAACTAGGAAAGAGCAGATTAACTCTGAGAGCCTATTGTTACCAAACATGGAAGGAAAACTCCCTATAAAGAAACTAACTACAGATATTATTCTCACATGTACCAGTAGTTTAACTGCTACCTGAATATCGGGTGCCATAACTCCCACAGTGTGACTCCATTTTCTGAACACCATGTGATCCAAATACCTTTAAACAATCATGATATCGTGCTTTGAAGAGTTACCTGAAGCATAATATGACAAAATTTTACCATTCTCCCTCTACAGATAATTACCTTGCTATAGCTGATGTATGAATCCATCAGGGTCTCTAGTAATAAATAAGTCTAATGATGAAAATGTTGATACAACACAATTCACAAAATGTGTGCCCAACACAAAATCCTCAGAGCGGTGGTATTCATGCCTGAGGGAATAATGTATTGTTTTCTTTCAGTGGAAATCATGCTTTGTTTTGTGCATTTTGAGTATCTTCTTTCCTGCACCTCCCATGTAGTATGGATGGACAATTGTGGCTTTTGCAAAATCAGTATAGACTTCTCAACTGCTACAGCCCTAGCTGGGAACAGCTCCTTAACTTTATCTAATTTGATAGAGCTATATGATAAACTTAAAATATTAACAATACTAGCTATATCACAGGAGAAAGGAATGCAGTTCCTTAAGGTTAGATTTGCTTCCATATTGAAAAGCTTAGTTTTCTGGCTCAAGAGCTACAATGAGAATAACAACACATATTAACATTTCATCTTTAGCACTATAATTATTTGTGTTACACACATTTTGCAGTTTTGGTAGGACATTAGGCTTTTCCTCTTCCCTTCTAAACAACACAGAGTTTGGGGGGGGGAGGGGGGGGGGAGGGGAACCACACACACACACACACACACACGAATCTCATCATCGTGACTATTCCCTCCAACCATCAGCAAGATCTTTGGATTGGTCAATCTAAAATTACTGGTTGACACAACCACATTCAGACTTCTCTACTCTGCTGGATGCAGTTTTAATTATAAACTCTGTAAGCAGGCAGAGCTAGAGATTCAAACATTTTTCTAGTCTATACGTTGTGTAATAGGATCAACTCCATCTGCCTGGCCCTAATTCCAGGCACGGCTGAACTCCAGGACTTAATTCAGATCTCTCTGAGGACCCATATCCTCTCTCATTTCAGTTCCACTCCGTAAGTTCAGAAGAGAAGGATAAAATGAGTCAAGGATCAAAGGTGATGAAGGAAGACGTAATGGAGGGTTTTAGAAAAGGAGAAGGAACTGGAATGTCATGTAGGACTAAAGAAGTGGTAGAGACCGTGAGAAGAAAGCAGAGGCTGCAGCACACAGCACTGAAAGTGCAGAGGCTGGCAGAGAAGTGGAGCCTGCCAGAGGACCAAGAGCTGAGCTGATGAGGAGGGAGATAGGTTTTTGCCTTTTCTAGAAATGCATTTGCAGTAAAGTGTGCAATACATGTAAGCAGTGAACAAAATTAAGAGGCAGGTAAGAAGAAAAAATGGGGAAAATATCAATGTAATAATAGCAGTAATAATAATAATAATTTTAAAAAAGAAAGTGCAAAATTGAAAGGTTCTGAAAGTAATGGTAGATGGGTCCAAGCACCAAGGATGGTCCATGGAAGATAAAGAGAATTAAGCATTTTTCTTAGCATGCCAAACTCCCCTGATAGGACACATCTTAATGTGTAAAAATTCAGTTACTTAGGAACGACGGTATATTTCATTCCTCAAAATTGGTAATAACTTAAATGCTGGAAGGTTTCCTATCGTGCCAGGTTGTTAGGATATTCCATTAGAGAAACCTTTCCTAACATTTCAGTACACTTCCTCTGCAATTTCTAGAACACGTACTGTATTAATAAAGTTGTTCACAAACAGGTTATGCTCTTCTTCCACCCTTCTGCTCTCAAAGAACACCATGCAAATTAACTTCTAATGCAGATATTGAAATAACTGTTGCCAGGGAACTGTTAATATCTAGTAATGTTGTGTTCAATTCTTGCATTAAACCCATACTTTTCTTCAAATTTTCCAGGCCTGATTTGGTTACTACCAGTTTTAACCATATTTTCCATTCTATGATGTAGTTTTTTCTGAAATTACAATACACATAAAACCTTTACCCTCACAATTTATACTTTTGTCTATAAAACATGCACACTCTGGGACAGTCTATCCTATAGCACAGAGAAGGGTTTTATGGGTAGACATCATCTTCATTGCTATTGGAAAGAAGAAATCACAGTAACTCTTCAATAAACAAGGAGAATCATAAATGTTCATATTTTGGAGGCCTTGACTCAAAAGGTTACACAAAAACCATAACGATACCTTTATAACATAGAAAATCCATTAAATTTCATTTTGTGTTTTACAAAGCCTCCAGTATATATGCTGAAAATGCATGCCAGTGCCTTTATACCTTCGTGAGTTTTGATGAATAGCCATTTCAGAAGAGAGTCACTCACCAAAGGGAAGTTTAACATATAAATTTAAAAGAATTCACTTACTTATCCAGAGCTATCAGCAAATCTACATTCTATACGGTCTAGGAATAAATCTCAGGTTTTGCGAAGATTTATAGGTCTATGAGCATAGTACCCATAAACCACTGTGTGCTTACTTTATTGGCAGAACAGTTTATACATTTGACATACTGCTGTTCAGATAAGATTATATCCAACTAAGTACAGAAAAGAAACTGTCAACAAGTCTGTAAGACTATAATGGAAACTGCAGTTTTCATATGACTAACCATACCTTCAGAGTACTCCCAAATCAGTCCCAGGCATGAAAACACAGTTGGAACTGATTTTAAGAGAAGGGTGAAGAATGGCATGTTGCCACAAAAATAAGAGCCAAGCCTGAACTGTGTGTTCCGTGTATTACGTAATTGCCAAAGTAGATGGAAAATAAATGTTAATATTATAAATAATACAGAGGTTTTAGCCAAATTATATTTGTGAAATCTACAACTAGACAGCAAACTTGTTATTGATCAAAGTTAATCATGGTTGATTACATAAACATGTACTCAACATTTTCCAGTTCTCTACACTCAATGCTGTGAAGGTTTGGATTTTCTATCAGGAAGATGGAAAAGGAGGAAGCTTAGAAATCAGTTAGCAAATTTTCCTCAAAAATCAAAGTCAAAGAGCTCAAATAATGATTCTTGAAAACATGCACAAATATTAAGTAGTGAAAAGCCAATCTGGCCCAAAGCTCTGAGTCTCTGATGTGCACAAAGGAAGTGTGTAAGCTTCAGATATATATGAATGTAGGTATCCTACTGACTGTTAAAGCAGAACTACTGCTTCAGTAAGGATGCTCTGCCCTTTGACTTTCAGATTTATGCTAGCTCTGTACCATAAAAACAGGACAAAAGACAGTAGTGTGGAAAGTAGGGTTGGGTTATCTGGAACATGTTTGGTTCCAACAGCTGCAAAATTTGTGATGGCAGAGGTTCCCAAATTGAGAGAAACTTCGTACAAGAAAGCGGTGTTACTCTGTGCTTCTGTCCTAAAGGTTTCTGGGTCTGTGTTAATGGCAAAGTTAAAAATGGGCTGCCAGAGCATGACCCTGCTGTTGCACTGCATCGAACAATTAAGATTTGTGCTTTTCAACCTCTGAAGATGCAGAAAAAGAAGAACATATATAATATTAAACCTTTAAAGGTCCATTTTTAATAACATTCTTCAGACCTTTTCCTTCTGGCTATTCAGACCTGTTACAAAAAAAAGCCCTTTCCACTTCTTCAGCTGTCTCCCTACTACTCCATCACTCCCCTCTCTTCACCTCACATCCTATAATGCTGCCAGGATATTTGGAAGTGGACAAGGAAAGAAAAATATATTTTGAGAAAATATTTCAGTACACCTTCTGTAAAAATATGAAGAGCTACATTTTCAAATCTTTAAAGAACAGTCCATTTTAAGGGCTGACAGTACTTTGGTCCCAAGGGATAGCAGCTCATGCAGCTTCCTATACAGGGAAATTCCACATACATAAATCACCTTCTCCCTGGCCACTACCTCACTGCAATAGATGAGACTACCTGCACTTCAGAAACAAATTTCTGTTGCACAAATCTTCTGACAGTTAAAATTACACAGGCTTTATGAATATTAGGCCAACCTACTAAAAAACAAACAAACAAACAAACAAACAAAAAACACCACCACACCCTGACCACACACCCCCCCAAAAAAACAAACCCCAAAAGAGACATATACTAAAACTCTTCCTGCTTAAGGCAAACAAGGTCAGTAGCTAACCAACTGACAAATTATATCATAAAACCTCAACTTCGTTTAGGACTTTCCAATCGGTATCAGATATACACTTGTATGATAAAACTCCCTTCCCCCAAACATTGCTACCCTCCTCATTTTGTTTTTACCTCTGGATTGAAACTAAGTGTAAGATCACAACACTGAAAGTTCCCAGTATGTAGCAAAAAGAGGACTTGGTTTCTACAAGAAATTACCAAATTAATGGACTGTTCAATACTGTCAAATAATTTTATCTGTTTCAACAAATTCTCATCCCATTCTCTTGCACAAACTGCTTTCTTCAAAGCAAGTTACACTTAGGACTTAAAAGCACCAGGTGGATACATGAGAGTTTTAACTTATGGCATTTATAGATTAATAACAATAAAGCGAGAAAGAAACTTCAGCACGATTAGGTTAACTTTAAAAAGTTAATATGGTAACTATTAAAGCAGCCTTTATTGTATTTTGGACATAATTTGCAAAGAGTGTTCTACTGCCCATAGAATTTTTTCAGTCTCATGATAAAATTTCCAGTAATGTATCAGTTTCAGATAAAGAAAGTCATAGTTTGGAAGGGGTCATAGTACTTCCTGCTGTTGACAAGTAGACAAGAGAATTCAGGTGCAGATATTCTCTTGTCAGAAATAACATGAAGAAAAATAAAATATTTTCAGTTATGGTATTTTATGGCCATATTCAAGTCTAGTCAAATCTATAATTTGAAATATCAAAGAAGATTAGACTACTATCTAAAGACTTTTCAACTCTAGTATTTTCATCTTCTCTTTATTTTGATCTCCCCAACCATCTGTCCCAGACTTTCCAAGTCTTGTGTGTATTTTATGTCAGTTTTCTTTATGTTAGGAGTTTCTTTCACAAACAACAAGCCGGTGCCTTTTTTTTTTAAAGAGTTTTAGAGAAAGCATGTATAAATATGTATAAACACATAAATAATGGATCAGGAAACCTGGGGTTTTTTCTTTTTTTTTTTTTTTCTGCTACTTGGAGTGAATATGGGAAGCTAACCAAGGTGAAAATGTTTGCGGAAACCTTTATAATGAGAATTAGCCTACCTTCTTGAATAACACTGTTATTTATACATTAGCAATGCTATGTGAGATCTCATATCAATAAAGATGTGAGCTTTAAGATGGGGGAGTAAACTACTGAATAACATTTTTGGTTCATCCTTTCTTCAATTCTTGCTTTATTTGCTTTGGCCGTCTTAAACTCTGAGCTTTTGGGGACACAAATAACATTTTGTGATCTATTTTTACAGCAAGATGCTTATATTAAATAAACCATATTGATTTATCCTAAACTGAATATAGGAGTGTGAAAGAAAAGACTGGACATGAAACAAATACAGTAATGTAACAACTTTGAATAAATTCCAGTAGACATGACATAAATGAATGTGACATAAAAGTAATTTTGGGACACAGAAAAGTGGGGCAATGCTGCTTTCAAAAGACTACTTAATGTTTGTAAAGTTCTTTGAAGATGAAAACCCCTATGTACATATTATGGCTATGGATTACCACTGGAGTCATGTAGCCACATTGTAGAACTGAGAACCTGAGGAATTTGAGACAACCTCTGATTCGAAGTCAGAAGAAATGCACAGATATAAAAAAATAGGATGAGTTCTATATGATACAGAATTGCTATAAGTCAATTAACTCTTCACAGAGAGCATGGTGAGACACTGGAACAGGCTACCCAGAGTTGTGGATGCCCCATCCCTAGAAGTGTTCAAGGCCAGGCCGGATGAGGCTTTGGGCAACCTGGTCTAGCGGAAGGTGTCCCTGCCCATGGCAGGGGGGTTGGAACTAGATGACCTTTAAGGTCCCTTCCAACCCAAACCAATGCTTCTATGATTCATACATTATCTTAAGTTTTCTTTATTTATATCATGACAGTTAAAACAACAGGTTTCCATATGTGTATCTGTGAGTAAAATTTTAACAACCTGCAATAGTAATGTTGGGCTTCTTTCTGAATTGAGGGAGGAAAAAAATAGTGATTCTTCTATCAGAAACTGATGGCATTTGTAACTTCAAACTGTAGTCTGACCAGTGATAAAGACATGTATTGAACTTAGAACTCCTAAGATCTAAAGGATAAACTTTTCAACACCACTTGACAGGAGAAAAAAAAAAAAAGTACAGAAAGTAAGTAACCCACCTGTATGCTGTCTGATTTACACTGAATAACTCAGAAGAGAATCTAACCTGCTAATTCCTAGAATTTCAAATATTAGGAGTTCTGCATTGAAAAGGCATCAATGCAATTTTTACTGTCATATTCCATATAGCCCAAATTTCAGCATGTCACTCAAAAGTTTAAAAACTAAAATTTCCATTAGCATAGAAGAAAATCACAATCTCTCTCTCTCGAGTTACACTTTAACAGCCCAACCACATGATGAAAAAAAAATTGTAAAATACTGAAATATTGATTCAATATAAGAATTCCTAAGTATTCAGCCATAAAATCTAAAGTGCGAAAACTATATTATCCTGAGAGGATATGACTCCTCTCTGTTGGGTTCACACTTCCATGCCTAGGAACAGCAAAGTGGGGAGAGTTGATCCCAAAATTTAGTGACTCAATAGCTGTATTCTTCAGGGGGGGGTGGTGAAAAAAAGAGAGTAACTTCCTTACTCCACCCCTAACCCAATCTACAAAGCACAGAAATACACGTTGCAAACCATTAAGGGCTAGAATGCATCTTACCAGAATACATGCAAATACTTCATGAAGCTTTGGCAAGAATAAGCATTTCTTCAGCGACTTTCCACTTGTTTGTGTTAAGTCAGAACACTGCCTACAAAATCTCAGAAGTATTTTCAGTAGCAATACTTTTAGTACATATATGTCATAAAGAGCCTAAATCGTCAAGCTCAGCCAACTTAGGTGAAATAAACATTAAACTAACAAGTTGTAACTTGCTAAGTTTGCTGATAAGCAACATTATCTAGCACAGAAATGACATCTTTCACATCAACAACTTCATCTTTTAATGGCTTAAGAGATACAGCAGGGGTGATTCCTCTATCATCTTTGCAGAACAGTTAAATGTTTGTCTTTGATCTTCCCCTCAAAAACAAACCGAAAAAAATAGCACTAGGGAAGCCATGTCCCTATATAATAGATTCATACATATGTGAAGACTACTTAATCTGCCCAAAAAACCCCAAACTGCTTGTTACGTAGTTTCATTACAGTGCTACTGCATTTGAACATATATTCCTTTATTCAGCTCTATATTTTTTAATTGTTAAAGCAATTGAAAATGTTGTGTTCCACATGTTAAAGCTCTCTTCCTCTCTGTGGGCCCATAAAGCTGAATGGAAGCAGGCAACGTCTACTAGAATATTCTCTTTTGACTGTGTCTTCCATGCAGCTACAAAAACAAATGTAAGAGCACTAATGTTTGAGCTTGTCATTATTTTCTGCAGCTGGCTAAATCTCACAAGTGCAATTTAATTCACCAAAAATAGTTTCTCCTGTTCTTTGACACATTCAATCCAATTGTCCTCTGTACGTTCCAGCTACTGAAAATTATTGTCCCTAAGACAGATTTTAAACTTTCTCCTTTTTACCTTCAAGAGTTAACCTTAAATTTACTTATTGAGAAGAAAAAAAAACAAAGACAGTGAAAGAGTAAGTTTAGGCGATACATGGTACTGTACTTGTCCACATGAAATATAACAAAAAACAATGGTGTGTATGTTTTATATCAACTAAGGACAGCTAATTAGCTCTCAGGTCAATGGCCATTTGTCATTAAGTTTTAAAAAAACATGGCATCTTCCTAATGAGTATGAGCAAATGTTACCTGGAACGTGCACATTTAAGGTGTCAGTATCAAGTTTGCTACTGGTGCCTTAAATCATACGTGTAACGAGCAAATCCTCCCACCTACCACTTCAAATAATACACCACCTTCCCTCGTGTATCTTTTCTCACTTCTGTTTCCAATTCAATTTCTTTTCTTTACAGTGAATACATACTTCTGGTGATCTTGTGGTCAGCTGGATTCATCTACTGGTACTTACCTCATCAAAAGAAGTTTCTTATGAAAAAGAAAAGTCTACATAAAACTCTGTAAATCAGTGCTTAAGAAGAAAAAACTTAGTAGATATGCCGAGTGCAAGAGTTTCTACAGACCTTTAAGCAATGTAAAAAAATATTTCCTGCTTGCATTGCCCAAGTTGTTGACATTTTACACTTTTTTGGGAGTACAAACTATATAGCCAGTTATATATGCTATGAAAGTAGCAGAGTGTTTATCACCTAGGTCAAAACTTACTGGGATGTAGTAATTTTATTCTAATCCAGCCTGTTAATATTTAGCAGGATGTGTAGTTATTACATCTTGTATATTAACACACAAAAGTTTCCTAGATGAATAATCAGCATACAGTTAATCAGCATCAAGTCACTCAACAGTTATAGCTGAAACTGAATGGCAGCATACGAAGGACATCTGTACATTTACAAGCACAAGCTCCCCAGATGTTATAAATTACTATCTTTACCAGTTGTCTCCTAAAAGTGTTGACTTAAAGAAAATGCAGTGAACAGTGGAGATGTTCACAGCAGGAATTGTCAACAGAACTAAATCCAACCGTAAAAGATGTGTCGATGTGTGCGTGATCTAAAGGGTAAATGTCACCGAGTTATTACTGCTTGGGTCCATTACAGGGCCATTACTTCCACCTATACTCAATGATACAGTTACAAAAAGTTCTACTGCTTTACTTACAATACATACCATTTATTCAAGTTTATCTCTGTGCAACAGGCAACAAAACATCATAACCTATTTCCAAGTCACTTGGGGTGGGGGGTGGGGGAAAGCAAAACACCCAACTGTGAGTCATTTTCAGACAAGATTTGGTCGTTTCAAATGGTTGTACGCAAACTCTTCCTAGAAAAGGAGACATCAAATTCCAAACTTTATTTAGAGGAGACGAGAGAAGAGGGGAAAACCAGTTAATGACACAGAACTCCTGAAGGCAGTTTACCATTATCGATACCGCTCATTTATTGTCCGGACAGCTTGAGCCCATCCCGTCGCCGGCAGAAAGGTGCACCAGTGAGCTCCATCAGCTCTGCTAGCACTGACATTTTCCAACCCACCACACACAGCAGCATGCAACTTACAGCAGGGGAAGTCCAGCTTCCCCGGCTCGACCGAAACGCCAGCCAGAGTTTCGAAACTGAGCGCAAAAAAAACCCAACTCTCAGATACTTTTTTAAAAGCTGGGCCAGGGTTATAATCTGCGCGGAGCGCTCCTGCCTGCTCCTGCGGTGGCGGGCACGGCCGCGCCGAGGGGTCCCCCCACGCCCAGGGATGCGCGCCCACCCCACACACACACCCCTTCTCCTTCGGGGCGCCCCGCGGGGGGCAGCCCGGGACTGGCCGCCGCCAGGTGCGCGCTGCCCCGCGGGCCGTACTCACAGGGACACGGTGCGGTTGGGCAGCACGGCGGGCTGCAAAGTTTCCACCAAGTCGCCGCCGCTGCAGACCACTTTGATGCGGAGGGCCGGGCGGCCGGGCCCCTTGGAGCGCTCGGCGGCGCAGAGGCAGCGGTCCACGATGAGGTCGGGGCAGTTCCTGCTGCCCCCGCACAGCCCCAGCACGGCGGCCACCAGGCAGAGGCGGCGGCACAGCCCGCGCATGCTGAGCCAGCCAGCGAGCCGCCAGCTGCCGCGCCCGCCGCTCCGCGCCGCGCATGGCACGCGCCGCTCCGCGCTCCGCTCCGCGGTCCCCTCCACGCCTCCTGCGCCCACCCCGCCCCGCCTCGCCGCGCCTCTCGCTGCGGCCGGCTCCGCCGCTCGGAGCGAACCCCCCCCCCCCCTTCCTCCTCCTCCTCCTCCTCCTCCTCCTCCTCCTCCCCCTCCGAGGAGCCGCCGCTCCTTTCCTGCCGCAGCCCGTGCAACGGCGGCGCTGGGCGGACCCCGCGGCGCGCAGCGGGGCCCCCCTTCTCGCCGCCACCCACCGGGAGCAGCCCCCCCCCCCCGCATCTCCGGGATGTTCCCTGCGCGGCCGCTACCTGCGCTGAGCCCCGCGTTGGGCGCCCGGTAACTGGGGGGACGGACAGATGCGCCAAGGACGAGCTGCGGTGCGAAGCGGCTGCGGCCAGCCTAGGCACGAGCTGGAAAATCACGAGCTGGAAAAATTACACAGGTTGGGAATTTAGCGTTGATAATAGCCATCTTTCCTACCGCTCTTGCTCGTGTGTGCAAAGTGCTGTTTGCACCTATGGTGGTGGGAAAGGAGTTTCGGGCCACGGGCAAAGGTCAGCGTAGACCACGAGAGAGGATGGACCTCCATCCGTCCAGCTCTGCGCAGCCGGCTGCTGCCCTGGGCGAGGGTCCGTGCAGTTAGCCCACTCCGGACACCTCGGACAACGCTGCGGGCACAACCTGAACCACAAGCTTGATCAGCAGTCAAAGACTGCTTCATCATCCGGGTCAACGAGCCAAATTCTTTCTTTTCTACTTGTATTGGTGTGTCTTTTAAGGCACTCTGTGGCTTTGGAGCATTCTTGATAGTATTTTGTGATACGATTAGTAATTCTTAGGGTAGATGTTCAGCATCAACTGCAAGCTACCCTGTTTGGTTGGGTTTTTTCTGAAAGTGAACAAAAAAATTCAATTTGTAACAGGGCTTCCCTTTTTAAGAGGCTTTTACAAAAAGATCATGTTCCTTGCCTTCTCTTACTCAATGGAGACCCACAACACGTTTTCATTGCAGGATCTAGGCCAAAGTTAGTAATAGTCTGCCATGGCTGTAAAGCTATTTTAAGAAATTACTAGATTTTTTAAAAACAATATTGTATTATAGTCCCTTAGGGAAGATTTGTCTTGCACATTTACAATGCCTGTTATCACTGTGTTCTAATCCCTAACTGGAGCCTTTAGGCACTAAGTTTATTAATAAGTGATAGAAGGGTTAATGCCCTTGTGAAATTCCAGGCTAATAGGAACTTTCCCAGGAACAATCTTTTTTCTGTACAGTTGTTGATTTAAAGAATCATAAATATTACAGCCTCTGTTCTTTCATTTTTAAGAGCAAAGTTGTGTAAGGCTTACTGGCAGACAGCAACATGGACTGTGTTACATGGGACCACTCAACATTGTAATGGTTGCATGCTGTTGTTCATCATAAAGAAGCCCTATGTAGCATTTAAATTTGCCAATGCTTTTCTAGCTTTGATAAATTCTGCCTCATCTACGCTGGTTTTGAAAGCACAAGTGGAGAATACGCATTTATGGAGGTCTAGCATAGGTTTCATTCAGCGTTAACCTTGCTGAGAAGAAATGGAATTTTTCAGTTCAGTTCAGCCCTAAACACATGCTAGCAGAATTTTAACATCATTTCTAACCCACTGATCCTAGAAGTTTTTTTAAAATATTGCTTTATTAAGGAACAAGAAGGTTTACGGTCACATTGAAGCCATCTATCAAATCCTACAGTAAAGGTAGAAAAGGAGTTATTCATAACAGTAGAGGTGAAAAATAACCAGAGTTTCCTCTCCACTTCCCAATGTGGAGAATTTTTTTTTACCTTGCCTTATTATGTATAAAAAAATCAAAAATCTTGGTTGTCTTCTCCCTCCTTGTCATCTTCAAACATGAAGAAAGTGACATTTTTATGGTGGTTTAAAAGCACAGATCGTGGTTCCTGCCCTGAGTTCTCACAGTCTAAACAGGTCCAGTTGAAAACTGGACCTGGGCACTCAGAGATCAGCACTGCTTCCACTGTCACCAGCCAGAACAGCAGAACATTTAGCGTTGGCAGTAGCTAACCATTTTCCCAGAATTTGGAGGATACGACTTCAACCTGCTCATAACACACAAACAACTGAATTTCCCATGTCTTGGGAAGGCAGTATAATCCCAGATTTCCTTGTGAAATTGGAAGAAAATAAAGTTGTGGCACTGCAAATGGAAAGACAGCCAACATTGCACTATGTTTGGGTTCCAAAACTGCCAGATTTAGACAAACTGTGTGCCTACAGCTTGGGTGCCTTTGGACACTTAGTCAGCAGATAGCATATGATAGGGCATGAGCTCCTTAGCTGGGTTCTGTCATGTGCAGAAAAAGTACGAGTTCAGAGTGTATATTCTAGTCAAAGATACTTGGAGAATTAAGGTATCTGTGCTATTAAATAGAACTGAGGGTTTTCTTTATTTATAGTTGACCTTGGGCCCTTCAATTTCTCTTAAATCTTTTCAAATCTAGCCCAAGGTTATTGCACACATATATTAGAAGGAACACACTTTAGGATATCTCTCCTTGCAGTTTTCTCTCTTGGTTTGGTCAGCAATCAGAATGTCATGTGTTCTGGCCTCCTTTTGCCCACAGAGCGAACCAGGAGAATTTAGGATTAACACTTAAGGAGGCCTGGACTGCCAGGTCTTGCTCTGATGAACTTCCTGGCAGACAGAAAGCAAAAGCAGAGATTCACTTGAAACAAGAAATATTTTCCAATTTTAATAATTTCTTTACAGTTTAATTTTTGCTTCAGTTATTTTATTAAATCATAGAAGTGAAGGATAAATTTTCTTAGGTTGGGGAAAGTAAGCACTTCACTGTATATGACTTTTTTTTGTATTTTTATTTCTGTGCATCAAAAGTCTTAAGAATTTTTTTTATAGGTGTGTCGATGTATACATACACCATGACTCTACAACACTACTGGAGAGGTAACTTTTATCCTGTCACTGACTGTGTAAGTGTTGAAAAGGAATTTAAATAAATTTAGGATCATAATCCTAAAACGGTATCAGCCTGAATGAAGATGAACAATATAAAAAGGAATCAGAGGTTAGAGGTACAGGTGATACATTAAACTACAGGTTTACATTACATTTAGATCATGTTCCCAACCACGAAACAGCAGCAGCACCTGCTTAGCATCACAGGACATTACACAGAAATTAAGTAACGAGAATGTGTTATACAATAATAGGAAATATGGGGAGGCAGAATGTAAATAAGTCAATTTGAATTTTGTCAGGATTTCAGAATTGTATGTTAGTATTGGAAGACAGCCATGGAAACTTTAATAACCACAAACCATCAGGGCTTTTGTTTCATTTCTTATCCAGAAGTTGGCACTCTCTCAGCCCTGTAATTCCTTGAACATTGACCCTTTATTGACACTATTGAAACAACGAATCATTCACCCCATTTCCTCCAACACCTTGGTATCCCAACACTGTTATCCTGTCATGACTGTATCTCATGCTACTCATCACATCAGCATAGCACCACGTTATGTCTGTAAGCCTTTGCAACAGAATGATTGAAAAAACAAGCCTAGAAGAGATTTGGCCTAGAAAAAGGATAGGTAAAGTAACTGGGAGAAAAACAATCCAGAGCAGGTTTCCCTTGGGCCACTTGGAATTCCGTGAAAAGACATTATTTGAAAGGTGATGGAGGAAAAAAGCAGAATGGATAAAAATACATAGTACAACATCCATGAGAGCCAATAATTCTCAGCTTCTCACATAGTGAACTAATGTGTCAGTATTAAGGGGTGGGATAGTCCTGGTCCATAAAGAATGCATATATGGCATTGATGATATCAAAACTAAGATAAAACAATGAAAGCAAAGTGGTTCAGAACTGTTATCAATCACTAGAATTAATTGGATAAAACTGAGTGTGGAAACAGACTCTCAGCAAAACAGTCCTGAACCTATTTAACATACTGAATAATCTCCTAAGGAAATGCGGAAACTGAGTCATTGAGAACTGAAGTAATTAGAGGAGGGAATCGTGTGCCATAGGGAACAATGCTGTGTTAGAAAACACGGACAAAACAGGATTTCCATTTCTGCTATTCTGCATCAGCACAATCAGAAACACCTCTGTATTGTTTTTTATGTTAAGAAATTGTAGCGTAAGAAACCCTCAAGTAGCGTTGTGAAAACCTCAAATAGCATTGCATTGTTTTCCCTCCACTTAACTTTTTGCATCATATTCACAGTTATAGTGCTGCATCTGAAATCAAAATGGGTTCGAACACTTCTGTCCTGGGCAGGGTGACAGGTTTCCAAAAAGTTCCACGGAACTTTTCATTTAAATAAGGATGTCTTTGAAGTTAGACACCTCTTAGAAAAAAATACGGCTTTATTTGTTCTGTAGCAGAGACCAATGAAAAGTTCTGTTAGACACAGAGAAAGTAGCTCTGACATTATACACAAATAATAAGTTATCAGTAGGGAGTGGAATAATTATCACAAAACTATCAACAGGGAAATAAATAATACTTGGAGGAAAAAAGTAGAGTGTTAGCTGTTTCTCAATGCTGAGCCAAGTTTTTTTCCAATGAATACTTCAGAATTATTGCCACATAATATAAAATCCCCTCCCTTTCTAAAAATAAAATCATACCTACACAAGAACATGTCAGTGTAAGTTTCTGATGACCACCAAACGCAACTCCAACTGTTACCAAGTCCCTCAGCTGCATCAGAAAACAGATAGAAATTGTTCAGAAATGCTATTAACGGCACATATTTTTTTCTGTTCTAGGCTTCATCTCTTCATACTGTTTTATTTACTTGCACAGTAGCAGAAGAATAACTCTTTTACATGGTCAGCCAAAGGAGAGCAAGCTTTTTTGAACTGTGTGCCTTCTGACATCTCACAAGGTTCGTACTGCAACACTGCACTGAAAACTGAAACGCTGTCCTGTGAAAGGCAGAGCAGAAAGTACAGAGGGGATGGCAGCTGCCTTCTGTCCCACAGACCCAGGCATCTATTCCTGCAGGAATCTGGGGCTTTTGGGAAAGCCATCCTCTTTGTGTCACACATGGTTTTAAGATGCACTGGAAGGGCATATATTTTGGATGCTGATATACACATGCCAGTGCTTCTCAGTGTTTTTCATTCCTAAAATATGTCAGAATTCCCAGTGACTTACGGGCATGCCATGTATCAAAGAAAAAGGGAGAGAAAAACACAGAAAAACCTAGCATCCTGAAAAGCAGGTGGGGTTTTTTTGGGGTAGAGAGCTATTTCAAGTTTTATTTTCCTGTCTTAGAAAAATACTTTTTCTCTCTGTCATTTCCCTGCATAAAGAAGATCAAATGAGTCTTTTCCAACCCTTCCTGAATTGTGAAGATCTCTTAATACCCTTCTCTGTATTTCTAGAGGTGGCAGGTTAGGTAGTCTCTTCATTGCAGAAGAGATGTAGAATGGTAAGGGGATATTCTAAGGTCAGGAAGACAACAATGGTCATAGACATAAATAGCCAAAGTGACACCTATTTGTGCAACTTCATTAATGGACTTTAAATACACTTTATAGTAGTTGTTAAGGGAGTTTGGGCTTGAAGCACAGTCAGAAAATGCCGGAATGATTTGTGTCAGAAGGTATCTCTGGACATCACCTGGTCCAAGTCACCAGTTAAAATAGTGTCAGCTTCAAAAGTACATTTGGTTGCTCAGGGCTTGTCCAGTGACATTTTGAATCACTATGCAGATGGGGATTTCACAGCCTCTGGGCCCCGCTCCAGTGTTTGGCCATCCTTGCTGCAAATAATTATTTTTCCTTAGCTCTTAAAATAATCTCCCTTGCTGCAGATGATATCTATTCCCTCTTTATCTTTTGCTGTGTACCTCCGGAAGAAAAAAAAGAGTCTAGCTGCCATGTTTCCTTCAACCACCCATTACATAATTGATGATAGCATTAAGATCCTCCCTTTGCCTCCTCTTCTCCAGGCAGAACAAAATGCCACTATCTCCCTTTAGCCCCCCCAGTAATCTTGCTGACCCTCCAATGAATTACAGCCCGTTTATCATCTTTTGATGTACTCTACCATCTTGTGACAATATACGAATGTTGCAAAATAAAGGTAATTATTATTCTATTATTTCCCTTCTTAATCAACTTAATGGCAAGGCTATTCAGTAAATTTCTGTGTTACTTGCTATCATGCATCCAGTGAATTAAAATGACGATAACCTAACTTGTATTTCACTGCTTGCTGTTTTATTCACTTGTAGCAGAAAAAGAAAAATAGCAATTTCTAATCTGAAAGGCAATGACTAAATTAAGAATCTCATTACACAATAGATCTTTAAGATAGTCAGATGCTGCATAGCCTGTTCAGTTTTGTCCCTGTCACTCAGTCACATGGAATCCCATCCGAGTGCCAACAGTAGTATTATAGAGAAGATTTTACACATAGCTAGTGGTTCTAAAAAACTTACTTGTTTTTAAATGGCCAGTTGAAAACATAGGGAAAACGAATGACAAAGATTAAATGAGAATTTTATTTATACATAGACAGAGTTTTAGAACAAACTATACCATGGCTTGAGCTAATTTTGTAGAGGATTTAAGTAGATTCATATTTTGTGGCCAACTTAGAAAGTCCATTGACAGAAGTCCTAACATGAAAAGCCAACAAATCCAATTACCACTAACAGCTGTGCAACAATTCTGCTAATATCAATAATCCCTCAGTCCAACTAAATTCTAACATGCTTCCATCTTTCTCTAAATTCCTTCTGTCAAAATAAATTTCTGTTCCTGTTGCCTTACGAGCAGCAAGTTGCATCTATTATTTTCTGTCTGTATATTCCCACTTTCATTTCATTTCCCACTTTAAGCCAGTTGAAATTGTGTCAATCACTATTAAATACTGTTTCTTTCAAGTTCCTTTGGAGAGCTTGTGTTTTCCTCCAACAATTCTTTTCCCCAACTTAAAGGTGCTTTAGAAACCAACCTTCTCTTTCTGTCAGGTGGATGCCTTCCCTCTATTTGAAATGTCTTTCAGCTGTGTCATAATTCTTGAGTTTGCTTTTACACTTTATATGCATTCTTGGGGCATTGGAGTATTGCCTCGGTCTCCTCATATGAAAACATCAAGAATAACACATCCCCTCCACAATATTTTAGTTGCCATCCTGTTTTTTTAAGAAACATTAACACCCTTTTATATCATTCATCTTGGTACTTTTAGAAAGGAAAACGTGCAGTGTTGAAACAAGTCAAAGTACCATGAACTGCAGTACTATGTACAGCAACAGCAGCAAATGTCAACCAAAAAAACCCCACTTAATCCTAGTATTACAGGTATGAAAAATAAAAAGCATATGTATTTGCAAATCTTAATTGCTGTTATGCTTAGTATAGACGATTCACAAAAACATTATCACATTTAGAGGGCCTCACCTATACCTGAATCTTATATCAGAACTACATGCTGAGAATGTAGATGTGGTCCTAAAACTTGGATATACTAAAATCAAAAAAGCCTACTGTGAACAAAATTTCACAATAAAAAATCCTTCTAAAGCTCTCTAGTATAGTGTCACAGAGAATATTAAAACCAGTTTAAACATCTGAGATTAAAATCCCATAAATATAGAGTTGAATAATGATAATATTCAGGAAAATAAAATTACTTGAAAAGGTCACTGAAATGATTTCTCTTTCTCATTGGTAAAACTCTGTGTCATACAGGTATCAACTAGTACCAGACACTAAACCTACCTTAAAACAATCTCGTGAGTGCTAGTTTTTAAATGGAGAATTCCATCTCCTGAGAATCACTAAGAAGCTATTATTCTTTATTCTTTTCTTGTAAAATGTACTGTTTTCCCACTCTATTTCCTAACCACCTCTCTTAATATGCAAACACATTTGGAATACTGAATCACACTCCAGAATGGTAGCAATTGGTATGCACACGGTGTTAATTGAGCCAGGAAACATTCCTTACCAGATGGATATGGATTTTTGTGAATGCATAATGGCCCTTTAAGAAGCTTAATAGAAAAGTATGAAACCTTTCACAAACAGCATTCCAAAGCAAGATTGCCAAAAGCAAGTGCACATAAATAGCTCAGATAATTGGAGCCGTATTCCTGCACCCATCCCCAGCGACAGAGAGAGGCTGCTGACCATACACGGTGGTTTGCATTAGCTTCCTGGTCTGCGCTGATCCTTAAGTTACCCTCATCTTCTTTCAAACACCAGAAACCCAGGTTTTGTCCACTTTGCCAGAGCCTTAGCATTGGTTAGTCCCTGAACATAGCCTCCCACTTTCCACATATGAGTAGATTACTTTAAATCCTGCACTGGGTACAGAAGCAGCGACTGGCTGGCACAACAATCCAGGCCCACTCTGCTGTATGGGTGCTCTCTCCAGGCACAGCGAGTCCTGTCCTCAGACCGTAAAAACCGGGGAAGAGGGGATGAAATCCAGCAGCACAGTGATAATGCAAGGAGCAGGACACGAGCACCTCAACTTTACATTCCTCACTGGGCCAAGGGGCACAGCTGCTTTCTGATACTACTGAACATTGTAATGGTAGTCTTGATGAGTCTCCAGTATCTACATAATACTCATTATCTGCTTTCTTTATCTACATTTTCAAAAACATGTGTATGGCATATGTTTCTCATCGTTGACCATGACCTTTGTTTATTTTTAGTTTTAAAAACTCTGACTACTGCCAGACACCATTAAAAATAAACATTTTTAATTGTTTTCATGTTTTATCCTCTCCACCCCTTTCCACCCAAGTCTGACAGGATGAAACAATGTTTTTGCTTGGGGTATAGCTACTTCTGCTGCGAGAAGAAAGAGGACTGCAAGGAGATTGTATACATATTATCAGAATAGTTTTATATTCAGCAGTCTGGAAAGAAAGCAAACTACCATCTCCCAGCCCCCTTTAATATAGGTCTCTCCATTCCCAGGATCTATGTTCAGCTGATGGGGGCAGAAAAAGCTCCTGTCTTTAGCCCGGCCAAACTTATCTCTTTCTTCCCAGCAATACAGCCTCAACACAAGAAGTTGTCTTCATTTCCCATACAAACAGAGAGACGGACTGTTCAGTGCAAGGTGGGTTTTTGTTTCTTCAGGCAGAGAAAAAGCCTTCAGCATCCAAAAGGAGTTGCTTTAACAACTAAAATAAAAGAGGAGAATGTCACAACTGTGCCATACCCTTTTCCACCTTTATCATTTGTGGTTTTGTCTTTGGAAACAGGTACTTCTGCTCTGGTTTTTGGTTTTGGGGTTGGGTTTTTTTTCTGGCTTTTGTTTGTTTGGGGCTGGGTTTTTTTTGTTTGTTTGTTTGGGTTTTTTTTAATTGTTAATGGATTTAAGAATTTTTTTTCAGACCTGGGCAAAATGACTAGAAAATACCAGGGAAAAGTTAAACCACAACCTTTTTCAGTCTTTCTGATCAGCTGGCTTTTGTGGTTCATCACTCAAAACAGTCCTTTCTGTAAATCTGATTTTGGGATACAAAGCCATGTTCAGGGAGCTGACATGCCTCCTGGGCACCATGGATTTTACTGCGTGAAGTTAGTCACTAACAGCATTGTAAAGCCTAAACCCTTTAGACAATATGGTACTGAACAGGATAGTAATACATTAATTAAAGGTCTTCCTAAATCTCATGCAATATTATCTACTGTTAATTCAAATTCTTAGTGTACCTGCCAGAAGCAGTCAGTACTAGACTTTCTTGATACCTAGCATCCCTCCTTTTCTGAAGTGGGAATCTGCGTTACTACTTAGTCAAGAGTAGTGATGTTTTAGAGAAGCCACTAGGCTGAATCAGCTTCCCAGTGTGAGTGGGGGTAGACCATACTGTGCCTCAGTTTTCATTTCTTCCATTATTCGTCCACTTACCTTCTTTAATTTAAGTTCCTTCAGCAAAGCCATTCTTTGGTAGATCTTTGTACACTGACTAGCACAAGGCACTCCAAACAGATTTGGTGTTGTTCAGCAGGTGCAGATTTGCAAAGCAGCATAGGAGCAGAATCATGTAACATGGTCTGAATCTGAAAACAAAGTATCACAAAAAAATCCCCCTTTTTATCTTTGGGGGGGGGGGGGGGGGGGGGGGCGGAAGGGGGAGAAAAGAAAAGAAAGGGGGGACAAAGGGTGTGGGTTCCCCTCATCATCCATCCTTGCGAGGGTTCCCAGCTCTTCCTTCTCCTGCCTTTCAGCTGTATGGTGAGGTATAACCTCACTGGTGAAAGTCCCAGGTGAATGAGAAACAGACATCTGACGGGGATATTTAGGGACAGCCTGTCAGATGGTGAAGCACTTCCATCCTGATGGAAAGATGATCACAGGAATAAGGCTGCTAACATGCGTCTTCTCTGCATTAATCCCTTTCTTCTCAAAGAGAGGGGGGAAATATTCAGTCCTTAGTAAAAATTAAGAGTGAGTGAATATGTGTCTGTCTGGGGCACTGGGGGTGTTCAAAGAAGGGGTCAATGGAAGCTTTTGTGTTCCTCCTGACATGTCTGGGGAGCAGGTAGAAACAGAGGGAGAGAACAGTTAAACAAAGTGATTACATGTTTCTTTGCTCTGTTTTGTTTTGTTTGGATGATTACTGGTCTGTCTGTGAATACAAATTCTTTCTGAATATACTAATTTATTTCCTTGCTCCTTTTCTGCTCTGTGTTAGATCCCTTCTTACAAGAGTCTGCAAGTGGAGTTTCTGATCTCTCCTTCTCTAACTGTCTTTAGATCATGACAACAGCAGTTAGTGAAATCAACCTTCACTGCAGGTAGGAAAGTCACAGTCCATGGCCTACACTAGTGATCCATGATTCAGAGATTTGTTCCTACATCTTAACTCGGCAGGTGGCCGTGCAGCAGGTGGTACAATGCCAAAGTGCCAGCGTGAGCCTTATTCCCTCCTGGGACAGCAGCTACGCAGTACTGATGGACCCAGCCTTGTCTGTGCTGACTGGAAAGGTAAAATCACTCCTCAACAGGAAAAGCAATGGAAAATTTGACTGCAGGAATTTCCAGCCTATGGCATCCTCAGTACCATTGTTTTTGGGAACTGCTGCTGCATGAGGGAATAGACAGACCCTGAATTTCCAGAGAAACTGCAAAATCTTCATCTGCTGATGCTGCTGTTCACACTTCCTGTCTCAATCGCACAGAATGGTTTTTCTGGATCACGTGCAGCTCATGAACCATGGCCAGCAGCACAGCTGAGTGCAGCCTCCTGCTTCCCTGTGTGCAGAGGAGTAAACCCTGCTTTCGTCTCTTGACTATACCATCATTTCAAAAATAATAATTCATAATCATGACGTAACATAACTACTATTTAGGTATTTAGATCCCCCAAGCAAATAAAATATTGCAAAGTTATGGTATAACTTAAATTATTGACAGGATTTCCACTGAACTTGACATAGCCAGGCTTTCACCCACTAAATCTTGCCGATATAGCAGAACACTTGTTAGCAATCAGGGATTCCACTGGTGCTCTGACACCAGTCTGATCTCCTGCACAAGAGAAATTCTGGGGGTTTCCTGAATTATGTCTTAAACAGAAATAAAATATAAATAACCATTCAGAAAAAAAAAATACATCAAACTTTGATTTATGGATTTCCAGTAATGGAAAACCTACTGCTGTCTTTACTAAAATCAGCATAAAGGTTAATTATTGCCATTTCTAGATACTCTGCACCTTGTCTCTGTGAGAATTTGCTTAGCTTCAAACTGCAGACATTGTTCTACAGTGTTTGTAGGTGTCTATTTTTAAGACCTTATTTGTTATAGATTAGAAAAAAATACCTTTAGCATACTCATGATAAAGGAATTGAATTTTTTAGTTTTTATATGAAGTTTGACATCCTCTTCTCATTCTTGTAATTCCTGTCTGACCATTCCAACATTTTCCTGTAGGAATCAGGAACCTGATACTCAGACAGTTGCACACAAGCTGATGCTGCTCCTCCTCAAAACCACACATTTCCACAAACTTTGGTGCAAGCTTATAGCAAACTGGCTTGAGTGATTAAGCAGATATTCCAGAAAACTCTCCCTAAAAAAAAAAAAAAACCTGAACGCTTAAACCAAAATTAGACTATTGGAAAGGCACTTCATTATGCTTTACTAAACAAGGTAGGCAAACGTCATATAGACTCATCCTACCAATACAAATGTTGGGTTCCATTAAGATAGGATGCATCCTGGAAAATCTACCAAGTGAAGAAGAAAAGAAAGAGGTCTAAAAAATTGTCCAACTATAAAGTAAAATAAGTTTTCACTTTTTAACCAAAATCTGATCTTCCTCTGATACTTCCCTTTCAGGTAGAAGTACATAACTGATGTAAATAGATGCCCAGGCTCTGTGTGTGTGTGTGTGTGGTTGGGAGGGATGTAATATTTGTCAGAGACCCCACAAAGTATCATTGGGTGTATAATACTTCCAGTCTCGTTAGTTTCAAACAAATCAAATAGTTATGAACAGCCCTGACTTCATGTAAACAACCTAGAAGTTACACATACTGATTTTTAGAGACAGGGTAAAAGTTCTCCCACTTTATTTATAGAGGTGGAGAGAGACAAGGATATCCTTTGGACTACTGCAGCTCAAAACTCAGAAAGAGTTTCCTGCTTCCAACTGTGTCACTAGGAAACAGGAAAAGCAAAAAAGAGCATTTACCAAAAAATATATTCTTCTAGTTTGTATATATTACATCAAACCGCTATTACTACTGACCATGAGAAAAAAGCTTAACATCTAGTCTTTCTTGACTTGAGGATATTTATTATCATAGATTTACACTTCTGAAATCATAGTTAACAGCAGAGTTCCTCTGTGTTCGGAGCACATTTATAGGCTAGGAATAGCTATTGCCAGAGGAAATAAGCAAGAGGGTCAGGGGACAAGCAAATTAAAAACAAACCCAAAATAACCTGAGGATGTACTGCTTTGGTAAATATAAACTTGTTTTAAATGCTCTTCTTGTAAAGAGGATGTCCATATTAGATCAATAAAAATATATTAAAACTTACAGGAATACATGATGTATTTATTTTCATGTGAAACACAGCCCTGAAATCTGTGAAGGTGACAAGGAGACTTAATAATGCATTCCCCACCCCCCAATGTGTGTTAATCCTGATTAATCCCAATTTTAATGATATTTTACAGTCTGAATTTTTTAAGTTGTTACCACAACACACAGCAAATCCCTAGCATGGCTGCCAAATTGATCTAATCCTTTACTCCACTTAAGTAAAATGAAATAGTAATATTCAGTGTTTTCTTCCATTACAGAAAAGAAACCTCCTAGCTATCTTTGCTGAGGTGCACAGCTGTATGAAGGCTCATTAGGATCACCACTTGCTTGTTTTTCAGCATAGGTCATGCAAGCACCATCAGATGGCTTTCAGAAACAATTTCATCATGTCATTCCAAATGGTACCACAGTATAAGTAAACCTGGATGCAGGTGAACTCAGTTCATACACAGCAGGAAGGTCTTACGATGAAATGCGTGAACTGGTGGTGAGTGGTTTTCAAAACAAAAAACAAACAAACAAAAAAAAACCCAACAACAAACCACAACCCTCTCCCCAAAACACAAACCAAAACACCACCACATGCAACACAAACAAAAAAGCCCACCACACACACAGTATCAGAATTTTTTCTTAAATCAGGTGCCAGAAAAAAAAAAAATAAACTACCAATGTTTTTTGCTTAGCTGAGGCTTAATGTGGAAGATTCAGAGCAAGTTTAAAAAGACATTATACAGCAAAATGACAGTCAGATGATGTCTTTCTCATATTTTCAATTTTAGAGACGAATATACTGCCACTGCAAGAGTGTCGGATAAGTTCATCTCAATTGGAACTGCTGGACTGAGACTCAGTCAGAATTTTACAAATAGGCTGCAGTCTTCAGTTCCTTCTCTGTGGAGGTGTAACCTTTCACGTTTCAAACACCTATTTGAAGGCATGTTCCTGCTGTCAATACCTGGAAGTTCATACAAAGGGTTGATTCTCCTGGCCAGACTTTCAGTATGGTACAGTAAAGTATGCTCTAAAATAAGCCAAGTGATCTGACTTGCTTTTAATGAAGTAAACAATATTTTCTTATCAGTCCATGCTAGATTAAAAACAACTTCGTTTGACATTTAAAATTATTGTGTACCTATGTAAACTAACGGTTGGCTGTGTATACCTGAGTAAGTTCAAAATTGTCATGGGCGATAAAACTTTTAGATAGTTGTACAGCAGGGTTGTGTTACAATAACAGTCGCCCTTAAAAAACAGTACTTTTCTAATAATCTCTTCATCTACTCTCCATTTCCCCCCTCAGTCTAAGTATTTGTATATTCCAGAGAATGGCTTAAGCATTAGGAATGTGTTTTGAAGCCAATTTTCTTCTCTTTATTTTCATACTGGAAAAAAAAGTCAAAGGGTACGACTTCGATGTATTATTTCTCCTTTTACACAACGGGCATTCCTGCTGAAGAACCGGAAATCGTACCAAAGCACCGTCCCCCAGATTAATATTTTTGTCTGGGTAGCTCCACACTGACAGCCTCAGTCACCCCGCCATCCTTGCTGTGATGTGCCTCAATGTTTCATGGTAAAGCGGAACAGCAGTTGAACAAACCTTTGCGGAGGGAGCGTGAAAGAGTCTGATGTGTCTTCCCACAGGACATTCGAGTCATCTGGCCATTTCTCAATGTAGAAACCACCTTGGCCTTCTCTGCTTCTTTCCTTCCCCCCAGCCCCTTTTCTTTTTCCCCTTAATGAACAAGACAGTGGTGCTTTTGCTGCTATACCAATAACCTGACACAGGATAAAATCCAGAGCAGGGAGATCTCTTCGAGGAGCATTAGGTTGAAAGGTAGGGTCTGCGCTGGCAAAGGCAGTATGGCTCTAGTGGGGCACCCTGCGCTTCAGCAGTCACACTGAAATGCAAACCGTGTAAACAGCACCATGCAGCCATCCTCCTGGTTCTTTTTCAGCCTGTTTCCCAACATGAACCAAAACGTCAAGCATATCTAAGAATTTTCTCTAGGGCTACAAGGGGAAGTTCAGAAATTAATATACATTTGCAGAAGGTCATAGGTGTATTTCCCCACAGCACTTAGGAATGGATTAAAGAGCAGAGTTTAAAATTAATCCAGCACTCAGTTTAGAAGTCAATGAAATAAAATAGGAGGTATTCATTTTAAAACTTGCATTTAGTTACTGTAGCAAGAATAAAACCATCAAGAGTGGTGATTAAGCATTAATTCTCCCTTTTATGTTTTCTGTGATCATTTGGAGGAAAGAGTCCGTAGAAAAAAACTAAAGCCTTTTCCCTTTAGCCTGCATAACATGAACAATCAGTTTTTACCTTATCTCACACAATCTGAATAATAGTTTTTATGTTATTTTAAAATAGTGTTCTGTTGTACAGCAGATGTATACCACACACTCTCAGTCATCAGTATAGCAGAGCTTTGCTGTCAAGTATCAAAATTCTGCAGGCTGATTATGGAAGTTGGAGACATCTGATGCTCATGTTTGAAAGAATTTCTTCACAGGATTACCCAGGAACTAACTCAGAGAAGCCCAGACAGCCCTAGTACTTTTAAGATTCAGTCAGCAACTTTAAGTTCCTATCTGTCTAATGTCCCAAGGCAGCCTGATGTTCTGCTGGTTACCAGAAATTTCTTTCAGAGATCAGAAGAAAAAAAAGTCTACCCCATGAAAGACAGAGAAGCTAATGGAAGTGAGTGCTCACAGGGCCCTCAGTGGGAATTAAAATAAATGCTCCATGTCACTCCACTTACAACAAGGAATAGGAGTCTGGAAGTAAATCAGCAAGAAAAGCTGGTCCTTTGCCTATGTTTTTACTTATTTGCTCCTTCTCACCAAAATGAATGATTTCTGAGGATCTAAATTAGTCTGAAGAAAGAAGATATTTACGATAAAACAGGATTACTTAATATTTAAACATATAAATCAAATGCACTGTAACCGTGACACACATGGTCTCCTATACTAACCTCCAGAGACATCCTCAGTACTGTGGTAGGTCAGATAAGGCAGATTACTGCTGTCCCCATCCCCTTTATTTACTAATGCAAACTGTATTAGACAACTTACCCCTGTTTTACCCTACAGGTAAATAGCTTTATAAGTCCACTAGTCGTACACAGATCATCCTCTCAGAGCAGATTACATTAAAAGCAGTTATTTTAGAGAATCAGATTTTTTACCTTTTTTTTTTTTTAACAGTGTGACCTTTTAAAAGAAATTCAAATCAGGAATCTGCCAAAACAACAGCAAGATCAAAATGTAGCCATCGTAATTTCAGTCCACATTACCTTTCCTTATTATATCTACTAGGATTAGTCTCCCTTCAGTTTGGGAAGAATGCAAAAAGGAAAAGTTTTGTGGTACCGCCTGAAAGTAGTTAACTCAGTGCAAGAAAGCAAATTTTATTCCAAAAGAAATTTAGGACTGGAGTGCATGAAGCTGCAGAATAACTGGGAAATCCAAAATGGCCAGACTAAGTAGTCTTCTCCAACTTGTTCCCTACTTTCCCTGTCACCCACAGCATGTACATGCAATTGTGTCAGACCACTGTCCATTTTCCATTTCGGACTATTAACACTAACACATAAAATACCATAAACAGAGGAATTATAACACTCTGTAAACACCCTAGCTTCAGAGAGGCGATATTTTGCTCTAGGATATTATGATGAAAATGCTTCACCAAGAAATAATTGGCCAATTTAGATGTGTGAACTTCTACACTAAAATCTTGAAATAGGTTTAGGCGCTTGTTAAAGAAATATAAGATGAAAGATAGAATTGCTTTGCTTTGTTAATTCTTTGCAGAAAATTACTTTGAGGGACACACATTCAGATGTTTTACAGTTGAATATATTAAAGCACACAGCAGGACTTGAAAGAGCTGCAATCTATCCCTGACTTACTAGAAAATCTTGCCCCATAGCCTTTCATATCTCTGATTTAGTCCCCCTACAGATCGTTGTTTTTATTAAGTGCTTCTCAATTTACTAGCAAAAAGATATCAGAGTTATTATTTCTATTACATACTTCATTATTTTAATGCTAATCCTTCTTACAGTTTACGTGGCAAAGTTCCTGCAGAAGCAGGATCAAGACTTCTGGCAACAGTTTTGGGAAGCTTAGGATTTTTCTGACGTCGAGCTGAAAGTTTCCAGCAGAGTTGAGGTAGGCCATTGATATTTGTCAGTGGTTAATTCTAGGTGAGTTTTACGACTGAGGCTAATGTATGGAGGTTTTCTCTTTGTTTTTGTTTTTGGTTTTTTTTTTACCCATTGCCCTCAATCTGTAGAAGATGGATAGATTCACACATTTTTATTTCTACCAATCCAGTGTCTACCACCTGTAGGGGTAGCAACTACTTGAACTACTGCCCTTTAGTTTTCTGAAAACTGCTATTATACACGTTGCCTGCCAGCTAACCCAAACTTACTTCAAAGGGTATCAAGTGATTGCAGAAGCAGGCAGTGACACTTTTTTTTAGCTGTTCCTTCACTTTCTCAGGTTTTATTCTATCTTTCAGTAATTGGTTTCAAGACCTGTTGTACAAACTACAGGTTGCCACATATTGCAAAAATGGCATTATGTTACTTAATTTTGATCCAGTGCTTGCATTATATTCTGAAAGAAATACTAGGTAATTTGGAAAGGATGTCTGCCTGGAGCCACCACTTTCCTTCTGTGGTATAGTACAATTGATCAGCTTTGATCCTCAGTGAAAAAACCTGCAACTTTCCAAGAAATAAAGGTTACTTATAGAATAGTTCAGTTTGCATTAGTCAAGCAATAGAAAAATAAAACCTAAAGATGCAGGTGTTAAATATCTGAAATATTAGTTTAGGCTAAAATTAAACAAGCATATTATTGGAGCTGTCTCTCTCCTAGAATTCATGGGTAGCACTGCAGATCAGCTGAAGTTGTTAAGGCACTTTGAAATGTCAACAACAGCCAGCTTCATAACCAAGACATAGGTGGGAAATGTGGGGTGGGGAAGTGAAATCATTCAAACTCCTCACTGCTCATTCCAACAGCTCTCCCTGTTCACGACCAATAGATCTTTAAAATGCCTTGTTTAAATATCCTCAAATTTATTTAAAAAAAAAAAAGTTGTCATCTGGCCACAGACCACACATTCCAGAACTGAAGTAGAAAGGAATGTGAATGGGTGGGTGGGGGAGAGGAAGGAAATCAGATTTAGTATTGAAAACAAGACTAAACTGAGAAGCAGCTGATGTGCACTCAAGCAGTTGCAGTGTGCAAGACTATTTTTGTTCATAGTACCTCATGTTCAGAAAAATAAGTTGTGAATAGCCATTTACTCTTTTCCTTCGAAGGTTTTATTTTAACTTCATAGTATAACATCATTTATGAGATACCAAAGATAAGAAGTAAATTCAGATAAGCTGTAGGCCATCTACAGGTCAAAAAAATGGTTAATATTTCTTTATTCAGAATGAAGTAATATCTCAGGAGATACTGATAGACAAATTTATTTAATGAAAAGCTAAGCAAGTACAGACTCCCAAAGGCAAGGAGAATCATACATGATTATGAAATAAACCAGTCAGTTTGAAGATAGAGTCCAAAGCTTTGTGCTACTGCCAATGTAAAACTATTTCAGGGATTTTTGCATTCGGTGTTAGATTAACGGTAGGTATGTCAGAAAAAGTGAGGGTGCCTAACTGAGCTGCATTTAATATTACTTACCTTTCCCTCAGGAGAAGAGAGAGAAGAAAATAATCGGGAAGATAAGAGTGTTATTAGCTTTTTAGTCTGATCAGTATTTGGCCTAGAAATTTATTTTCTAGAAATTCTGCAGATGGCATGGACATAAAAATAATTCTCACTTTCTAATACTGCTTCTCAGAATCCAAGTCCAGCTTTTGTCCATTCCTGGAAGGATGTCCGTGGCAAGATCCCAACTGGCCTGTAGTGGAGTCAGAGAAGCCCAAGAGAAAAGATAAGCCTGTGAGAAGCAGCAAGGGCAAAGAAATGGAGCCAGGAAATAGATAAATTAAAAGCATGTATTGCTAGCAGGACTGACAGGGTCTGTACCTGAATGACAAAAGAAGAAATGGGGATTATCAGAAAAAAGCCACCATATTTTCTTTCATATCCATGGATTTAATATGCTTGAAAATATTTATTGCCCTTTAAAAAAAAAAATACTTCAAAGATTAAATTGCTACTGTTTTTCCAACACTTGTGCTGGTTCAGCTGGCTCTGGAGCATGTCTTAGTCATTCAGGAGTAAGACATATCTCTCTATATTGGGACTTACCGCACTCTTTGTAGTGGGAATAAAAATGGGACAGAGTGTGTCAGACAACCTTTGACGGGGAAGATTTGGTTAAACCACTTTAGTAAGGAAAAGGTGGAAGTACCTTTGGCAAAGTGAGGTGCCAGAGCAGCCCTCTGTCCTCAAAAGAGGGAAGCTATGGTTGAGGTGGGGAATAAGACAATGGTGATAGAGTAATGGCTTTAAGCTGAAAGAGGGAAGATTTAGATTAGATACATGGAAGAAATTCTTCCTGGAGAGGGTGTTGAGGCACTATTACAGGTTGCCCTGAGAAGCTGGGGATGCTCCATCCCTGGAAGTGTTCAAGGCCAGGCTTAACGAGGCTGTGAGCAACCTGGTCTAGTGGAGGGTGTCCCTGCCCATGGCAGGGGGGTTGGAATTGGATGGTCTTTAAGGTCCCTTCCAACTCAAACGAGTTGAGTTTGAGTTCATCTATGAATGCTGATGATGATCACAGAGTCAGCTCTTTCATAGACATAGTTCTCCCTGTTATTCAGCAGACCAAGAAGTTTTTCCAAGAAACCAGCCCTGTTCTGGTCAAAAACAGTCATGAGTCTGGTCAGCACTAGTTATATGAACCGGAGTCTTATCTTAGTAACCAGGAAAATAATATAAACCTTCTTCACTGACTAAACAACAGGTTCGCAGAGGGAAGACAGTCTCACCAATTTGTTCCTGAAATGGTAGTTCTGAGGAAAGGCTGGTGCTAAGTACTCTGCATCTGAGCTTTCTGTTTCACTCTTCCTCATCATGTTTGTACACGCCTCTTCAGAAACCTTTATAATAATGACAGCACATTAGTACTCTTAAGTGCTTCAGAAATGCCACAGTTAATGAAAAGGGGAATTCTTGTTTGGTTTTTTTCTGGCCCTGTTCCTTTTTGAGGAAAATAACAAAAACTTAACCCATCAACAAGGTTTGAATTTGGAGCACGTTTATGTGAGCATCACCACATTCATCATCTTACATTCCAAAATATAGCTTTTCTATCTCCCATCCCTCAAATCTCTAACACAACTATTTCTGAAAAAGGTTTCTGGAGGAGCCAAAATTTAGTTAATTATAGAAAAATTAAACAAAGAAAACACCCTCCAAAGCCAAAAAGGCAAAAGGAATTGCCTCATCTAACTCTTCATAAATTCTTACAAAATGTTTCACACAGACTCTTTCCCCCTCTGCCCCTAGAATTTCTGTTAAACTGCTTCCCATCAGCAAAGGATCAAATACAGTGTTTAAGTGGCCATTATGATATTAAAAACCTACATGTAACTTATATCCTGTGATTAAAAAAAAAATGAGGTGAATCAAACATCAGAAATACAGTTCTCAGAGTTTATACTCTCAAACTGTAGGTACAACAAGTGCACTTTTCTACTTCAGTATATTTCTTATCATCAGATTTAAAATAAACATGTTCATATAAGATAATAGGAAGTTAGTACTAACATCAAGCTAAAACAATAGGAAGCAAAATGATACTGCAGCAACAGAGGAAATGTTTTACTCAAGAACATATTTTGGTTTGCTAGTGTTTCCTGTATTCCACAAAAGTTAATCCACTGTTCCCTCATAGAAGTTTATTAAAAATGGTATTTTTTAAGTCATTAACTTTCTCCTGCTAATGGAGTTAAAATAAAGATTATCATTTCATAGATAAAATAGGCTTAAGGGAGAAAAAGTAGGAAATAAACTCACAGTTTGTGTAACTGTCACCATTACACAGCATACCATCAATAACCTAAGAACTTTCCTTCACTGTGGTTCTTTCCTAATAAAAGCTCCCTTCCCTGCCCCCAAATCAAACTTCAGCCTAATGCAGCTGACATTAATTTCTAAAATGAGGAATACCTTATAGTTCTTCTCTATGGCACACAGGTGTAGTAGGCTCATGCAATAATGTAGGCATGAAGTTAAGTAAAGATGTCCTTGTTAACAGCAGAGAAGCATTAGGCTTTGCAGAGTATAGGGAGAAAATTATTTAAAACCTTATTGCTATTACAAGGGTGCAGTACTACAATTGTGTAATAACTTACTATCTGTGTGTGGGTTTGTATTTTAATTTATGAGTCTTATGTACGTATGCTCCTTATTCACTTACAGACTCTGTCTATTCTTTGTGAAAGGCATCTTGACCTCTGTTTAAATAACTCTAAAATGCTTCTACTTTCTATCATAGCTGTCACATATTTAATTATAAAATTATACAGTTTAAAGCTACATCTAGTTGAGTATAATCCTAGACTTTAGTTAGCTTAAGAGAAAACAAAATTGAAACGACTTAGACCTGATATGTTTTGATGATGAAATGTTTCTAACTGGATTAATAAATCCAGGAAAGAAGAAAACATAAACACAGAACACTCTATGTGGTGTATTGTAAGAGCTAATAAGAAAAAAAAAAAAAAAACCACAGTGAAAAGAGTAGATGTTATGCTTAAGTAGATAAAACTTAAATTTCTAAATGTTTCCCAAGCAAAAGCCTTAAGGAGGCAACACACTAAAACTAAGAAATTCTATGACAGATTTTTCATTAAAAGGAGGATCAAACATCACATATCCACCTATGGCTTCACTTTCTAATTGTCCAATTTCATCATACGATCAATGGGTCCGGTAGCTGTTAACTCATTAGTATCATTAATGATTATTTGGTGTCTGCAGTCTTCCTTTCACCTGCATTGCTTTGTGCATGAGCCCTCCAGTAATTGAAACCAGTCAGCCTCCCATGTGGCCTAAAGGAATTCAAGGCTCAGAGTTTCAAAGTAGTCTAAGGGATTTAATTTCAATAACCAATATGCACCTAAATCCCCTGGAGTGCTTTAAATAGTCTCAGCTCAAAATCCAAGCATGCTGAATCTCAGGTGAATCTCTTAATTATATTGGTCTGTTTGCTTAAGAAAGGAGTATTTGGCTTATTACAAATAAATACCTTCTCAATCTTTTTCCCCTGAGATTCTTCTTCATTTTAATATTGGTACTGGGTCTTTGTGTGAATCAGATACTCAAAAGTTTCTAGAATGTAAAACTTGAAACAAATTTAGATGGCAACTGTGATTCCCCGCATTGGTTACTAAAGCTGTATGGAATTACTTCTATTTTTAATATCATCCATTTTGTTTAGTTCTCTACAATTCAAGCTAAAGACAAGGTTAAAAGATGTCATTGTAGGTTCAGCTGTTATCTTAGCTGTGATCATTTCTTCTGCTCAAGAAATGTTAGCAAATGTCACAGCTCTCTCTCCAAAGTGAATGTAAGTGCTGTGGAGATTACTGCTCAGTACACTGCATATCTCTTCTGTACATTAAAGCAGAATCTAGAAAGTGTTACATAAAAATTTTCCAGTAGCAGCTGAATGCATATGAGATGCTGTTAAATGTCAGTTGGCAATATAATGTGCATTCTACTGCATGAGCGATCACCAGAGGCAATGCCTTTCACCATCAATCTAAAAATGGTTATGGTGATAAGATAAAGCTAATACTTACACATGTAGGTTTAGAGACAGAGCTCCCTTTTATTTACATGGGGAAACAAATTATCTCAGACCATGTGTATATTTCAGGAAAGCGAAGAGAGGAATCTCTTGCCCAGTCCTTGCAACGAGACTGGGTTTGTTCACATTAAGAAATGACCCGACAACACATGCCAGTGAAATCATGTTTACGCTTAATTCAGCAAAAAGGGGATACGTATCTTTCAGCATGCAGATATTTTTTGCAGGATGTTCTGATTGTAGAGACTGGAATGGATTAGTTATCTAGGGTCTGTGGAAAATGAAATGTCCTTTAAAGTGTGAGCTAAGTACCACAGAGATTAGGAGCGCATATAATTGTAATGACTCACAGCTATTGCACATGATAACTCCACAGTGCCATTAGATGGAGGAAAAAACAGGTGACACTATTACAGCTTATCTTGAGAGGACCAAAATGCATATGTTCAGGTTGCTGTAATTATTACTATAACTATCACCACAGGGCTGAGTAGGCATACAATTTTGTGCTAGTCATTGTACAAAACACACATAAAGATCTTTAACCAAAGCACAACAGTCTTAAGTAGAAGAAAAGAGACAAACAAGAAGTTAGAAGCAGCGAAGCAGAAAGACATAAAGTACAAGGATGACAAGACAACTCAGCACTACAAGGTGGTTGTTTCAGGACAGCATAATTATTTTCAAGTACCTACTTTTTTAAGACAAGCAGCAAATGACTTGTCACCTACAGTACTTTATGGTAGAAACAGAGATGCATAAGCCTCTTTGTGAGACCTCCTCTAGAACTTGCCAAAGTTTCTTGTCACCAGTGTTTAAGATTATCATGAGGATAATCAAAGGAAAAAGATCCCATTTCATGAGAATAGATTAAAAGATCTAGATCTTTGTTTGTTTTGCCTAATAAAATATGGGGTGTAGTATTGCTGTCTTTAAATATACCACAGAGTAAACACCAGAAGAGAGGGGGGAGTTTTACAATATTAGACACTGTTAGTATAGGAATAAACTGTTGCTGTGTTGGTGGGAAGCCTCTAGCCATGAGTGAAGAAAAATTCTGCAATAACTTCCCAAAAGAAGCTATTTCTCTAAGTTGGAGCCTGAACAAATTATTTATTCGTTCATTTTATATAACATGACTTCTGTAGCGGTCTGGTTACCTGTACATAATACCCCAGACGAAAGTACCTTCCCTTCGCTTTTGGTGGTTTGGTTATTGGCCGAAATTGGGTAAAATTAAGTACTTACTCCCTTCTTTATATATACACAGTTTTATCATCGTATCAGCAGTAGGGAAACTATACTGTAATTGGACATGAGCAGGCATCAGCCACTAAAATCAGTGGGGCTCCATGGGATGTAAATATCTGCTTACACGGATTAAAGTGTCATGCAGGATCAGAGATTACAGACTATGACATGTTTAAAGGAAAAAAAAAAAAGCTTACAATATATCCTGCAGTTCCATGGAATTAGTGAGGTTAATGTTAGGCTTCCACAGACAGTAATTCATCATTTTTCCTCGTGAATGAATGGGTTGTATATGATTAATGAAGCCTACAGATGACCTGTGATGCGTGTTACATAACACAAGGTCTTGTACATTCCCAGTGATTGGCAAAATCAATCATTTTACTTATGCTTCATTACTGCTAATAGTTTTATAGCCACCTTGAAAAAATTATGAAGTAGTAAAGGATAACTTTTCAGCTTGATAGAACGGATTAGTAATTTAAGAATAAATATTTAGCCATGCCATACAAGCTGCAGTGTTTATCCTTTAGCCCATTTCTTTGTGTGTTTTCTCTGCCATATATTTTGTATACACCAAGTTTGACACTTTCTCCTAACTTTCTAGGAGCATATATACCATGAACAAGAATGGCATTTCAGGAACATACCTTTCCCATGAAAAAAATTATTTAAACAAATTCTAATTAAAAAAAAAAATTAATCCACTTACCTAAATTTATTTTTTTTAATTTTTTTTTTCTTAGATAGGTTACTTTCTGACTGTATGAATAACAGTAGGCATCCAATAAACAATGTAGTACAATCTAGTAGATATTTCTTCACAAGTTTCCAGCAGTACAGAACTAATCCTGTACCTCCTAATTCCTTGAAATATGGTTTTCACCAAAATCCATGATTATTCCATTAAAATATTCATGACTGAGATTAAAAAAAATATTATTTTGTTTAGATATGAGATATTATTCAGATCAAAATAGGTTATTTGTCTTTTGTTCTTTTTTCGGTTTGTCTGTATTGCACTCATGCCCAGATAGAGACAGTAAATTTCTGGTTTAGATAACTTCCTGAGAACCCTTGCTCATTTATACAGAAGCAGCTAGGAGTTGTTCTTATGACTGCAGCAGAAAAAGAAAGTAGCTACAGGGGAAAAAAAAAAAAAAAAAGAGATTTAAAAAAGAATACATGGAGTGGAAAGGGATATTTTGAAGAAAACACTGGATGATTCATTGGTGGTGTTCACTGGTTAATGTGCATTTCTGTGACAGAGGCAGGCTCCCTACATCACTCACTGACTTAAATGGTTTCATTAGTCTGACATTTATGACACTACAGCGTTCAAAACGAATGTTTTGATGCTGAACTCTCAACTCCACATAATCACAGTGACCCAAATGGCATCAGAGTTGACAGCTTATCCCCTTTGTCTCATGTGTTACAAGGCCTCTGTGAGTGGATTTTCAAGCTGATAAACCTAGCTGTCTTTTATGATTACTTATTTTTCCTTTTTTTACTGTTGATTCATGTCTGAAATTTCTCCATGTGTTTTTCTACCAGACTGATTTAAGTAATAATAAAAAAAGAGTGGTTTAGCTATCTGGGATGTCCGCAAAAACATTATAAGTTTTTGTTTAGTATTTTCTTTCCCTTCATAACCCCAGTTTGTTAGATATTTTTGAGATGTTTTGGGTCCATTTTGTTGTGGATTATGACTGAGAACATCCATTAAGTCCAGAAGCTGACCTTTAAATTAAACATTGAATAATGTGTCTTTAGGATACCTCTCTCCAGGTGTCCTCTGTTGACAGAGGTATTTTATTTCTGTATAGATTTTTGTTAATCACCCTCTCATTTGGATGCATACTTTTAAGATTGAAATTCAGAGGAGGGAAGTTTGTTTGAGAGAGGGCATGGTTCAGCCTAAGTAATAGGTTGTATATAAACTGAACACAAAATGGAAGCTTCCTACGTCTGCATTTTGGATTTAAAAGCTACAGCATACAATTGATGGAATTATTAACTGAGTGCAATAGGCTACAAAGAATGACTCCAAAAAACCCCAGACAAAACCTTTGCTTTTCAATTCATGTTACTTCAATGTTTTTGTAGAGGATGGCAACTTCTTCTATACTTTTCTTACATATCTCTTTGCCCAAACCTTATTACCTGACTGATTTGTCTGTGACATCTGGTATAGCACTGTATGACTCAGAGAGAGCGTCGCCTCACCAATTCTCCAGCAGAATGTACTGCAGTTGAACATGGTTGGATGTCATGGAGAGAAAGAGAAAGAAAAAAAAAATGAGAGTTAAATAACGTATGAAGAACCACTTTCTGAAAGATTTCTGAAACGATATTATAAAAAAACTCTCAAGGAATATGTGGCATAATGGATAGGTAATGGATTCTTATCCTTCTCTGACCTATACAGTTTATTAGTTTAATGCTGTGCTTTGCTGGCATTTTTTAAAAACCTCAGTGGGAAACTTCCATGAAAAGTCTCACCATTAGCAAGTCAGAGGTTGGAGGACTGTCCATAACAAACAGGCTTCCAGAGGCCACTTGTGCCTCCTGATCTCTGATAAACAGCCTGCAACCAGCTCCTGGCGCTATTTCCAACAGCATTTTCAGTGACCTCTACACGAAACATCTAGCAATAGAGAGAAGAAATTATGAGGGCTAGCACCAGTCTGTTGGGGAAAAAAAAAATGTGCGTCCTCAAGAAAGAAATAGCTAGAGCACTTGACAGAGTGAAGAACTTAGTGATTAGTCTTATCATTTACAATTTATCCACAGTCTTTTCCACGTTACCATGGAAGCGGCAGCTGGAAAATGAACTTAGGTGTTACTGCTGACAGAAAGCCAAAGGACAACACAGAGCATGAAAGCAAAGCTTTCCTAGAGCACAGCACAGCCCTGGTACCTGAAGGATCCTATTAGATACAGCTGAGTTTTCCCTACATATGCAGATCCTGGATACCTTTTTTCTTTGGAACCTGCACCAATTTTTTAGAGAAAAATCCATCTCCATAAATCAACATTACAATTAAATATAGCAGGGGTAAAATTCATTTTAAATAAATGGCAACTGAATGATACCGTCATCGGTGATCTGCAAAATATTGGGGCTCTTACAATCCCATACAAAGTGCTGCTATATAAACAGGTACGTTTCGCAAAGGGCAAAACAGTCATCTTGCATTTATTGAGGAAACTGGCTTCCAAGGGTCAGAGGATGTGGATGTCCTTCTGTACATGAAAACAAAAAAGAACGGATTTCATATAGGAGAAAGCTGAGATAACCATACAGCAAAGAACTTTATTGCAACAGTTGCAAGTGGTGGTTTAACTGTGGTGTAATTGTATGTAATTTTGTTTAAGAGCTTGGTCTCTGGTGTCCTGTGAATATGCAAGAGTCTCAGTTTAACAGCAGTGCCTTGTCCGAACAGAGATCTGAACAGAGTGAGGTTTGAAAGTGTGGACTCTGAAAGTGCTGAGATACAACTGAGCTGGGTACTGAGATCATAAGACAGAATGGTGAAACACATGATAAAATTTCGTAATCTCTGACTACTTCTATTATTTTTGTATGAAATCATGGGTTTGATTAGTTCTGATTAAGCCTTAATAGACTAGGTGAATCAAGAACATAAGAGCTGACACTGAGAAATGGTCTTATGCCTATTATAATCTTCAATACTGTTGAAAAAATAACAAAAGATATGGTTTTTACCTTGAGTCAACACAGATTGGACTTCTTTTACTGAGATAAAATGTGATAAATCTCAGAGGATACCTACTCTGCTTGTTCTGGAGGGCTTGCATGGTAATATAAGAAACTTGCTTTTACATTTTAAACATACCCCCTTTTTATTTTTTATGGGAACTATAACACAGCTATGGTAATGCAAAAATGCCACTTCCTTAGAGATAGGAAGCATTGAGAAAATGTAAATTGTCAGTCAAGATGCTGTTTCTAGCACTTATCCCACACTGGGGAACTTTGCAGTTCCTTTTTTCACCTAACAATAAGGTACAAGACTAATTTGGTTGTTAGGACAGAAATGCAGCTTTCTGCCTGGGTATTCAAGATGCCACCATTTCCTTAATGAGACTTTATTTCATGTCCCCTTTTCTCAGAGATTTTTCTTTTGAAATCAGTGGGTTTGCAGCAAAAGATAGCGTAAAGCACTCACGGGAAATTACAGTATTTTATGAATCATTAAATGAGCAGAGATTGAGGTTTATTAACTGAGGCAGCAAATGCCTTAGACACTAAATATTTATGACTATACTGAGTTGCAACAGGCTGAAGGAAAAAGGGTTCCAATAACCTGGTCCATTTCTTGTAGGCAGAGATGCCAGCCTAGCCTTAGTCGATGCGCCCTTCCTAAACACATGCATGGAGATAAACAATCCTTTGTCACAAGCACATTAGAGGTGTCACAGGTCACAAGAGTAACCAGACAAAGTCAAAGTCATGGCTTTGTTTCACATCCATATTGATTTGCAGAATCATAGCAGAGCTAAGGAGAAGAGCTTTCACCCTCCTACATGTTTCTCCAGGCACTCTTGAAGGAACTATTAAGGTTTGTTGCACAAACATTTCATTTCTAAATGTTCATTCCGCTGGTCATTGTCAATTAAGAGCACAAAACCCCTTTCATAGAGTAATATATTAGAGTTTTCATGAATAGATTTTAAACATCCGTTTAGAAATAGACTTTATTATTGAGGTTATCCATTCTTGCTCAGAAGAAAAACACTATTTGTGGATACAGTACAATCAAATTGAATTTTATGGTCAGATCTATTTTAAAAACATGTTGTTAAAGGATACTATAGTTTTTATGTGATGATACAACCAGAAACTATCAGAAGTCAAACATAGCCAAAAACTGCTATAAAATTTGTATGTCTATATAACAAGATAATTTTTAATAATATAAAAATTTTATTTTAATCTCTCAGCCTCCTCCATAAACTAAGATCAACGCAAAATAACCTGAAATTTATGTGTATGGTTTCCCACTGGGGGTTTCCTACATTTGCTATTTGGTTTTAGTTATTGTGGGGTCAGAAGAGATGATTTAATTCTTTCCTCACAACTGATAATAAACCCTTTAATAGTTATCTCTGTGAGAAAGCCAGATGGGTAATTTGAATCTGAACAGTGAGAAAGAGTGCAAAAGGAAAGGTAAAATTGTACAGAGGCAAAGTAGATTTTTGCATGCAAAGTGGTAATACAGGAGATTCTGTAACAGATCCAGTGCCTATCGAAACGTGCTACAAAAAATGGGTCACATTAACGTATTTTCTGAGTGTTAAAAACAGGCCAAGTGTAAGTCATTGTAGAAGGAATCTTGTTACCAGATGTCAGAGGGGAGGAGGTGGCAAAACATGAGTTTTAAATCTCCTTCTTCAACTTTGCTTTATGCGGGATTCAACAATAAAGACAGATCTTCTGAAAACACCTATGAAGGCTGAGCACTGTACTTTTATGTCTGAAACTTCCAAATACCTCCTTAAATAAGATCTTTCTCTATTGCCTTTTAAAGTTTATTGATGGCATACAAGTCTTAACTAACCTTCTGATTAAGCATCAGAACAGCTGATACCTCAAGGTGATCTGTCTAGCTTTTTATTAATTCAAACCCACCCAGACTGCAAATGGAGAAGAGGGTAAAACTATAGGATTCAAAAAAAAATCTGGCTAATATCAAATTTTGAAAGCCAAAGACAGGCCTTAAATATGAAGAATTTTAATGGACTTGTCTACGAGAGAGTAACAAGTTTTGGACAATTTTTTAATGCCCAATAAGCAAAATGTCCATACTACCCTTAGTTTTCTGAATTATATTGCCTAAGTGATTCAAGCACTCTTGGAATTTAGCCAGTAGGACCAGTCTGTTTGTTCTTTATAATCTGAATACAGTCCAGAAGTTCAGACAATGGATAAGGATGAGATTAAGGAGGATGTACATTCACACAAGTATTTTGAATTTACCAGGATTTTTAGTAAGCAGTGGACCTATCAAAGCCCATCTTCTTTAGGACTTTCTGCCCTTTAGTCTTACACTTCCTGACCTTCCCAATAATTCCCTCTTGCCTTCTCATTTCTTCCATGGCATCACCCTCTGCAATATCCATCTCTCTCTGTATGTACCCTAGCTCTCATCACCTTCCTTGATTCCTGTCTCCACTAGAAACAATGTATATTTCAGCTGGTTTTGAGTGATCAGTCAGTTTTTTGCCCCCCTGGTACATGCCAAACACAACAGCGTGGTGCTGAGCTTCACGCTATATATGCTTCTCCTGTGTGGAATTACTGACCCAAGTCATTTCAATGCAGTCTCCATCCAGTTCCCACAAAACTTACAGAAACTTTATATGTCCGAAAATTTTATCCTTACCTTAAATTTGTTTGAAATTACCCAGCATATTGCAAAGTTGTTTAGGGAAACAGACAGGAGGAACACATAAGGCATCATTCCACTCAGGAACAAAACTAAAAAAGAAATAAAGAGAATATCCAGATTTCTCCTCACAAAACCCCATCAAAAGTTCTATTTTTTTCCCCAGGAAGTATTGTCTTTTTATTGTCTGTCTTCAAGTCTATTTTTTTTTTCCCATGGAAAAAAATGCAATCTCTCCATATAATCTATTACTGTTCTACCACATTGTTTCTCATGCTGCCAAGTAAGGAAGGAGTTTTCAGAGTGTACATGAAGATGTTACAGCCATGCAGGAGTGAGTTGGAAGCAGTCAAAAACAGAGATCTTCTTTGCAGACTCATCATTCCAACCATCGTTAGATCAGAGCTTCATTCTGGATGTGAAGGAGAGAGGGAACAGTAAGATAGGAGTGCTTTCACCCCCACTAGCATCTTCAAATGAAAAGAGCTCAGCTCACTGGGATCAGGGCGAGAAGCAAGCATATATGATTTGAAAGTGTTGTCAGGGAGATGAATAAGCAGTTCAGTGAGACTAATAAACATTTCATATTGTCATTTAGAGCTAAGTATGACAGACATCGATGGGGCTGATGCTAGTTTTCAGTCTATATTATGAATAATTAGGTAGACAAGCTACTGGTGTAGTAGTGCTGACACATTCATCGTAAATGGTCATTTTTCAGGATTGACTCCTCAGCTTTTGGCTTAGAAAAACTTCCAATAACTTCAATGACAGTGTAAAAGAAGAACTAAATAAAGCACCAAGAGTTGTAAGATTTTTGTTCTTCTACTCACTTGGAGTGTCTAAATCTTTAGGAAAGAGGTATTCAAGAAGCCTAGCATGTTCTTGTTTCTCCTGAATCCATGAAAACCCTTCTCTAAGATGTCTGCATAGTTTGAAGAGGAAAAGTGAGAGCAGGAAAAAGGCAGGTAGGTTTGCTATAAACTCTGGGGAGGAAAAAAAACATGAATAATGTATAAAGACTTGTTGGTTCCCCAGTGGTTTGAAAGCCTTCTTGTATGGTAGCTACCTCAGGTAATCTTAACATTATAGTCCCATCCACCTACATTGCCAAGTAGACCTGGTGGGCCTGGGGAGTGAAAAAAGGGCTTTTCTAAGTGAGCGAACTGTGAACCTTCATGTGTCCCCAGGCTTCGGCAGGCATCAGATGACAGAGAATTATGAAGGTTAGACTTTTTATCCTGCTTTGTTCTCTTGTCTAGAAATAAAACACTTTTTTCTCTATACATATGTAGATTATTCCCATGAAGGAAAAGTCAGAACATTCTTCTGTCTGTTAATATATTGTCTATGTGCAGGATTTTTGTTAAATTATAATTAAACAGAATAAAAAGATTTGAAGTGCATATTTCAGAAAAAAATCTCCTCTGAATGGCAGCATTTAATACATCTACATGCTGAACAGGAGTCAGTGTTTAATCATGTACTAAGCCAGTAAATACTGTTAAATTCCCTTACATTTACTATTTTATGCACTCTTGATTGAAATGTCCCATGTTCTAAAATAGAAATCATTAGTGAACCTGTTAGTTCCTCTGACCTTAATAACGTGTAACCAGAATAAATTATCACATTGAAGCATTTGCTGTAACTTGTTATTAAGTGATTATTGCAGAGCAAGAATGCAGAATCTCAGTGAATTAATCAGTGACCTATATTTTCTGGTGCTTCTGCTTAAATTTAGCCCCAGTCAGAATGACGGAAGATCTGTCCAATTGCATTCTTGTTAAATGCTCTCAACTGAACAAAAGTCTGGTTACTGTCAGTCAGTGAATAAAGGAGTGCTTTCTTCACAATGCTGTCACACATGGATTGGTATATTGATGGGAACTTTTAATTCATTCAGCTATGTCCACACCAGAGTCTCCCCAACCATGTGTAGGAAGCAGGACCCTGCTGTCCCTAAAGCAGTGAGAGCTTTGCCACTGAGTACGCTGGGAGCAAGTTTGAAACATAAATTATTAATCTACTTTTACTTCAGAGCGCTCAGCAATGGAAAAAAACGTTTCTCTGGGAGCAAACCCGTTTGAGTACTGTGACAGACACCAGTAATTCAGCAGTTTAGAATCAATGTGCTGCAGCAATTTACTTGTACGATAATGTATGCCCAGGAGGATGGAAAAAGTGATAACCTCATGGTAAATGACAGTTTCTGACAATAAACAAAAAGGTTATGGTTATTTTGAGAGAGAACTTTTACCTCACCTATATTTAAATATACAACCTATCATGAAAATAAATTACATCAGAAACAACAGGAAGGCAATTTTTAAATAAAAAACACTGCACTAGTATGGTATTAATACTATAGAGTTATATCTCCCCCCATCAGTAAATACAAGGACCATGGTCAATAATAAGATACATTTTGAACCATAAATTACAACATTTAAGACAAAATAACCATTTATTTGGATCCAGATTGTGTGTGAAAAGGAGAAAAGGTGTGGGAAGAATAAAACAGGTAGAGGAAGGTACGGAAAGTGAAGACTACATAGCTAGGAGTGCAAATCTGAAAGATAAAACAAATACATACTGCTGGCTGTTTGACCAATGAAACTGCAGATTTGCAGAAAAAGAAAGGGCAAACATATAGAATGGATTTGCACCATGATGTCATGTTGTTAATTTTTGGATTTTTTTAATATCAAGCCTAGCTGCAAGGATCAAGAATGAAATGGATAGGTTGAGGTTTAAATGATTTAAGTAGTGGAAGGTCAAGATTAGAGGTGCAAGAAAACTGATGTAACTGCATCTTTTCTTTATCAACCTCACAGTTAGAAAGTATGTTAGGTGGGAGCCACCTGACAAAGTGAGGAAAGACCATTGTTTCCAACAGGCTTACTAACCTAATGAACATGGCTTTGAACTAGCTTGGGGTTCTTTTTGCAGGGGGGTGGGGATCTAAATCTGAAAAGAAATGGAGAAAGAGGGGACCAGGAAGGGTGATCAGGGGGACCAGCCAGTGAGAGAGGCTGTCATATATCCCCTGAGAAAGAAACATGAGTGGGGACCGTTTTCAAGTTCCAGTAGACACATGCTCACGGCGTAAGAGATACACAGGAGTTAGAAATCTGCGCGCAGTCGCATTGCTCAGTATTTTCTGGAATCAGAAGGATGCAGCACTGCGATGAAAAGAGTCAAGCTCTTTAGGTAACACCTACAGTTAGGTTAGTTTAGGGTTTTGTCAGGAAACTGGTAGACACATTCCTTCAGGAAACTATCCTGAAGGGCCAGGGCCCAGGAGATTTGGTTGATTTTTAAGGACAAACTGCTTCAGAGTGGAACAGTGTCCTGATGGGCAGGAAGCTTAGGATGCCTGGCAGGAGAGACGAGGAACTCCTGCCTGGGCTCCAACATAAAAAAGAACCATACAGAGTGCAAATGTGGGGACAGGTTATCCAGGATAAGTACAGAAACATATCCTCAGTATGCAGGATGAGAACCTGGTATGCCAAACATCCACTGTGAGGAAATTTGGTGAGGAACATGAAGGGCAGCAAGGAAGACTCCTATAGGGTCATTGGAGCAAGAGGAAGGCTGAGGAAAATGAGGCTGCTGTATCCTAGTGGCAAAGGATACAGAAAGGCTGAATTACTAAGTACCTTCTCTGTCACAGTCTTTACTGACAAGATTGTCTCTCACACCTTCTAACTCTAACTGGCTTGTAGCAGATTCCAGAGGAGGAGTTACTACCCACAGTAAGCAAAAAATTGAGTTGCAGACCCCTTAAGCACACTAAACGTAACACAAGTCTATGGCACTGGGTAGGACACATCCAAGGTGCTCAGGGAGCTGGCTGCCATCACCACTGACTGACTTTCTATCATCTTTGACAGACTCTGACACTCAGGGAGATTCCTGGTGACTCGACAGAGAGGGAGATGTCACTCACATTCAAGAAGGGCAAGAAGAAGAATCCAGGAAACCGCAGGCTTGCTGTCCTGCTATTTGTTCATTTTTGCTGACCAAAAACTTAATTTAAAATTTACTCAAACTAGCTTTGCTTTTTAGGAGTCAAAATTAAATCAGTGTTTTCTTTAATAGACTACAGGTGAAAAAAAACCTTGTTACCATTTGAATTCTGCCTTCAAACTCTCAGTAGAAACATTTCAGTATTCTGCACTTTAGCACAGAATACACAAATGTCTCATATATTCATGTACACCAGCCCAATATTTGTGCATACTGGAACACATACTAATTGCACAAAACAAGGAGTCTTATTCTGACTACTGATACTGAAAAAAACCTTATAAAATGAAACAGGGTAGAGAAAGAAGAAAGAAGTTTGTCTCCTCAGAGCATAGTTTACATAATATCGATTTTTACTTTTTTTCCCAGCAAGCCTGTTTCCTATTTCACTACTTACTTATCCACTTTGTTGAAACAGCTGTATCTTTCCAGCACAGTATGAGCGAACATCACAAATAATATTTGTACAGCAATTTTTTAACTACTGTACAAACAGAAATAATCACTCTCTTAATTGTCTTTTTCTTTCTATACATAGGGTACATTCTTTATTCTTAAAAGAGGTGATGACACTAGGAAAGCCCTCCAGAGTGAAAATGTACATCTTCTGTTATTAATTATGTGAAGATTCTTACTTGCAGTTATTTGCCTTGTAGTTAAAAATATAAAAAGCCTGTCTTGCTTTATGATAAAGAACCTATGCCCATATTTGCAAAAATTATGGTACCATCTACCACTTTCTGGAGTACCTGGAACACAAAGGCAGCTGAGATGAATCAGAGCAAAGACCCACCTAACACACAAGATATTGTCTTCAGTAGTGCTCACTACAGATGTTTAAGAAACGCTGCAACTGTAAAGTGATTTTTCTTGCGGTACGTATTGCCAACTTTCGGGTATCTATGGTTTACAGACTTCTAGAGTTTGAGATTGCATCAGTATTATGCTGCTTAATAGCTCTGTGGAGTCTTTTTTCATCACTGTATTAATTAGCTTATAAACTCATCAATTTTGCATTTACTAGGTAGGGTGACAATAAGTTCCAAAGTTAAATTACATCTTGTGAGAAGTAGTGTTCTTTTTTTGTCTATTTTGGGTCTGCTGCCAGAATCTTTATTAGGCCTCCCTGATTATCGGGTTTTATTACTACTCCTCTTTTTACTTTCTTCTCAAAGCAGTTCTATGGACACTGCAATCTGACAGCTCCTCAAACATAACCCCCTGTTGTCAGAACCTCCTCAAGCTCCTTTTTTCATAAGCATCAGTGCAAAATAATTAATTCAGCTCTTTTGCTTTCACACTCTTTTTTTTTTGGTCCTCTTAGAGGTCTTCACATTCATCAGTCCTTGCCATCCTTCCCACATCTTCAGCAGATGTGCTACCTTGTCATTCTAGCTGCCTGGTCACCATCCCCTCCCAGATCACATAGTACCACTACTATATTTTTCTATATTAGCATGGAATTTCAGTCCGCGGTGACGGTGCGTAACTGACGCACCAAGTTTAGAGCCATGCCGCTCTTGTTACTTCATATGGGGTGTAATGACATAATCCCTTGCTATTACGGTAATACATGATCGACTTCCAGTGCACACAGTGTACCACACAGATGACAGAAGCCTACAAATCGAATAACATATCTATTCTAAGGATGAAAACTCACTGTAAGTTTTTTTTGTGCATTTCCTGTTAACATCGGTAAATCATGCATGGGAGTAATTATTTTATGGCCTTTTCTATAGAAACGGAGGTAATTGCTTTCTTTGAGTAATTTAAAGCTTCTCTCTGCTACTAAAGTAATACAGGGTACGAGTGCAGTGGGACAGTAGTTAGCCCTTTGCAGCCTCCAATGTAGAAAGAGATATTTTATATGGGTTGAAAGGGACTGGACAAGTTAATGAAAAGGAAAAGAGAAAAAAGAAAATTAAAATTCCATTGAGGATTACTAAACAGAGAGAAATGATGTCTGGTTCAGAAAGACCCTGAATTACACGCGGCTAGAGGCTCTCGGAGGGAAGTATCCTATGTGCTTGCCCTCTCTGACGTTATTTTCTGGACCTCTGCTTTCTCTAGGCAGTGCGAGACAGATATGGACGTTTGATTTGACCTAATGCAGCTGCCCTTGTGTTCCTGTATTTAGAGATAACCTGAATATTAACACAACCAGTCTCTGAAACACCTACAGTTGTATAAAATATGACAGCAAATCCTACTAGCAGGTATAATCTAAATCGTACTGTTGTGGGACTCTTAAGTGGTAGTCATATTTGCTTCAAGTTTGCTAATATATGAGACCTACTTACAGATGTCTGATCATTTTTGCATCTTTCCATCTCAGGCTTCATTCCACAGACTTTCATTGTCCTCTAACTTCCTCCAGGAACACGATGCTTTCACAGTTGTACAAAAAGAATTTACTGTTGGGCTAATGCCATATGGGGCTCAGAAAGTCCCAATTCTTAAACATCTGGTCTTTTAAAGTAAAATTGGGCGCATTTTCAGCTTAATGAGTGTGATATATTTGTAATATCAGTGGAAAGTGGAGTGTATCCTGCAGACAGATGCTAGAACACATAATCTTTTAGATTTCAAATTCTCATCAGAATAGAGGGAAAATATCTTAACATGATGGAAAGATACCCGTGAGAGAAGATGAAGCATTAAATCTTGTTACCTTACTCCCAATTTATAACTAGGTACATCAAAAGAGTTACATAAACATAAATTAAATCTCACAAGACCTAATGAACATGATTATATCTGTTCTACAGATGGGTGGAAGACTTGTACTGTGAGTAGGACATATGTTAAAACTCCCAGTTGTTGCTTCTGTATTTCAGATGAGACTATAAAAGCTTGCAAAAAATTAAGTCTCTTTTACCTTCAGTGTTTATGTCTATTTGCTTTTCCTAACTGAAGGTTTATGTGACAGTTCAGTGCTCATTTTGTGGAATCCTGTGCCTGTAGTTTTCAAAAATAATTTTCACAGAGGAAAGTAACTTACTACAGTTTAATTAAGTTTGTTCCGATCATATGGGTAAAGAAAGTGGTTGGATTCTAGAAGGGATGTATAATATCTGTTAATGATATCTGTGATATGTCACTTGTGTACACATCTATTTATCTGGGTAAACATTCATCCAATTCAGCACTTCTTTAGACAAACATATGGTTCATCATGCATTCTTACAATCCTGTGTTTGACTTAATGAATTCACACAGATTTGATTCTCTCATTGCGCAAACACCTTGTGATGTTTCTAAGGAATGGCACATCTGCACTCGAGATTTGGAAATCACATAACAGGATGCAATTTTTCACCAGGAGTGCAGCTAAGGGACTTGGTCCAAAACCTGATGAAAGTGTTAGCCATATAAATATATCTTTATAACCTTCCTTTCATTACCTTTTTTTTTTTTCAAGTTCACTTGACATGGCTACTGGAGAAAGGTACAGTCTTTCCCAAATACTTTAAGCAATTGCTGTGCAAACATACTATTCTTTGTAGCTGCTTGTCAGCAGCACACAAGTGTCAGCTACAAAATAACTTTAATTTAGCAGACAAGAATTTACTCCAGAACACCGTAACATTTAAACAAAGCAATTTTAAAGCACACAGAGAACAAAATATACCTCTGTTAAGTGCCCCATACAGGCATTTTGAATTATTTTTATATGTAGGAAGAGATCTCAGTTGCACTGGAAAATGTTATTCCAAATAAACACCAAGAAATGGTACTGTCCCAGAAATGCTTTACTTGATATTTTAGACAAAATTTTAGTGTTCTGTTTGTCTTATGCTCCCCGGCTTGTGACTGATGCACAGAAGATGTAAGTGTCCCACAGTTCTCAGAGACATTAATACCCATGGATGTCAGGGCATTATGTGCTACTGAATGACAGAATAAGAAAGTATCTGCATCTTCAGAAGTCTTTGAAAATAACGTCAACTTTCTGCTACACTAATGTTACATACTTGGTTAAAAAAATGAGACAATTGTAGATTCATTTAATAAGTTGTACTTTTATAGGACTCTGAAGAATTCTATCTTTTTTTATAAAACATATAATCCTGGTGACAGGTTTGTGTCCTGAAGATGTAGCAATTGAAGTGATGGTCAAAAAAAAAAAAGTCAACATAAGAAACTACGGTACAAATGGTCCAGATTCTGAGATGATTCAGATTCTGAATTTTATTCATGATAGGCATATAAGCTAAACTTTAAGATAAACATGCCTTAATGATTATGGTATCTAACTTGAGTTATAGAGGTCATTTCATCTGGTCTAAGCAACCAAGAAGAAATTCTCCCTGAACATCTACATTATAGGCCGATTCCCCTTAGCGTCCAGGAGAGAGAACATCTATTTGAGTTTATTTTCAGTAGTTTTCTGGAAAATGTGTCTCTTTCTCTTGTGAAGGAAAAATAAACAAGGGCCTCTATAGGTGTAACCTGTACAGTCCCAGAGTACTTTCTACTTCTGGATGCTGGCCTGTCTCCTGCTTTTGTGTTACGACACCCCTGGCATGTGCTTTGCTCTCTGCATGCCCTGCTTCCCCAGCACAGGCACGGAAAGGAGTTGAGGTGCAAATAACAGACAGTCAAGGCAAAGACAGCAGGACACGCGGTGTGCATCTGTTCTGCAGGTTAGACACGGCCTACAGACATGATAATGCTCACATAGTTGGCCCCACATGTTTCATAGAATTTGGTCCTTCATGGTCTATACTCAGAATATCATAGAATCATAGAAGAGTTTGGGTTGGAAGGGACCTTTAAAGGCCATCTAGGTCCAACTTCCCCTGCAACAAGCAGGGACATCTTCAACTTGACCAGGTTGCTCAAAGCTTCATCCAGCCTGGCATTGAATGTTTCCAAGAATGGGGCTTCTACCACCTCTCTGGGCAACCTGTAACAGTGTTTCACCACCCTCCTCATAAAACATTTCTTCATTCTATCTAGGCTGAATCTACATTCCTTTAGTTTAAAACCATTACCCCTTCGTCCTATCACTACAGGCATGCTAAAAAGTCTGTCCCCATCTTTCTCATAAGCTCCCTTTAGGTACTTAAAGGCTGCTATAAGCTCTCCCTGGAGCCTTCTGTTCTCCAGGCTGAACAGCTCCAACTATCTACAAGTTCGCCCTAGAAAACTAGGAAGAAAGATCTAATGGAAAGCCTCACTCCTCTGTCTCCATGCAACTCACCACATCGAAGCTCAGGCTCCGGTCTTCTCCAGGGAAGAAAAGCCAGAAGAGGAGCCCCTCTGGACTGCAGGATAACTGCTCCCAGGAAGGAAGGTTCCAAGCACAGAAAGCAGGTTGGAACGTTTCTTTTGCATCTGCTTCTGTAGTATAAAGAAACATAAACATAAACAGAGAAATAACAAGAGGAAGAAAAAACAAAATTAAACACACTTACAAACTTTTCCTCCCCTGGGGAGGCACTGAGTGCACAAACAACGTAAGGCAGATGGGGAGATGCTGGAATTTTTTCCCCACTCAGTGTGGTTCTGGAAGGGGTTTCTAAAATTACGATCCCAAGCATTGTATAGGAAACCATCTAGAAAACAACGGAGAATAAACAGTTTCTTGCCTGTATAACTGCATTTCACTGCCAATTTTGTACTGGATGGTTATACACAGATGCTGCAAGGATTTGGCCCTGAAACTGGTAGTTTGCCAGCTGTAACAACTGAAGAATTAGATCAGCTTCTGTACAGTGCCATAAAATGAACAATGACTGTTGTAATACCATATCTTACAGATTCTTCCATGTGTTCATTTTTTTTGAATGATGAATGTAAATATTAAAATGCCATGATATTTTTAAACTTGGCTTTAGAATACTGGAGTGGTTCTGTGGGAAAATGATTCGTCCCTGGCTGTGTAACAATCGCTTTCCACCAGTCAAAACTCTGGCTACAATCTGTTTCTAATTAATCAGAAAGACAAGACAGGGCAAGTCTTGTACTGAGACAATGTCATGTATAGTGGACTCACTGTAAAGCACACCAGACAAAGACGTATTTAGTGCACTAAGAGGAGCATTCTAATTATCAGCTTAATGCTCAAGTTTTACATTCTTTTGAAAAAAAAAAAAAAACCAAAAAAAAACCCACAACAATGCACGTTAAAGCATAGCAAATAATCTTGATGCAGTGAAAACAAGTAATTTAAAATAGTACTGCTGAGGCCACACTGGAATATTTAGAATTTTACCATAAAATTACCTAATTATCTAATTCCGTAAGCCCTGCAGACTACAGGAAGTTCAAAAATGTCGAAAATCTAGCTCCTTGTTCAAAGCTAGGTCCTCAACTATCTAACTTCAATAATTTTTGGAGCTGACAGAGCTGAAATAGAGCTTACAGAGTAAAAGATACGATGCTCCAAAATATCATTAAAATAGAGAAATATTTTAAATAGCTTGTGAAAGCTGCCTGTATTTTTGGCCAGCATCAGTTCTTAGTTGCTGAATAGATCTCTCTTTTGCAAACTTTATTAACACAGATGGTTCAGCTAGAGTAAGGGAAGCATTCATTTATCAGTTATGTGCAGGGGCAGATCTTAAGGGAGAAAAATTTACTTTAGTAACTGGGAGTAATGGAATTTCTGTCCATGTTCGCTTTTATTTTGCTGTTGTTCCTTTTATTCCTGATGTGAGGAGCACTGTAGTGAGTGCTGTGTGTCATTGCTCTTTGGGTTGCTGGAAATAGAATAGAAATTGCTCCAGCAACAGAGCTCAAAAATGATAGCGAGTGTGTTTGTGAAAGAGGAGTTATGTCTGTTTATTATTCTGTCTTCTTTTGAAGAAGACCAGAGCTCTCCTATAATCTCTCAAAATTAAACTCTTTTCAAACTTTTTCCAGAGAAGTATTCCTGATTTTATTGTAAATATGAATAGAAGTCCAGAGTACTGTTTCTGTACTTAAAATAATGGTCTGTTATTTCTAGATGGAGAAAGTAGTGAAATAACCTGTAGGTTTGTTTAACTCCTGTTCATGCAATCACACAGCAGTGCCAGATAAAGCAGTACTCGGAGTGTATTAATTTAGCTGAAGGGTTGATGTTATGTTGCAGATTAAAATCAAAGATGGGAAGACCTACAGGTTGCTTTGTGTACCAGCGACAGTTAGAGATTTCAGCCGACTTTTACATATGAAGCAGTTCTTGTGAGTGGGTGGGCTTTGTGGGCAGAAACTCTCCCAGGACTGAGATCGCACTTGATAATCTGGCTCCGGATGTAAAAATGTTAACCATTGGAAACCTAATCCAGCAAGAGCCTTTTTTTTTTTACCCCCCCTAACCTTCCATCTATGCAGCACATACCCTTTTCCTCCTCTCCCTCAAGGTCTGCTTCCTTATCAGCAAAATCCGTAAAAAGGATTTGTTACAGATTTGTTTTGCAAGATTTCTCATAATTGACATGAGCACATGAACAGTATATACCTTAATTAGACCATTCTGATCTCTTTTAACTTTTGGTCTGTTATAACTTTCCCTGTGGCTGCACTCCGCCCAGAATTAGACTGTACATTCTTTGGGAATAGGAATTTGTGTTAAAGTCTTCGTTGCATTCAATACAAAGATAATTTTGCATTACAGGATTTTGCTACTTGCACCTTTACCTGTAATGCAAGGCACCTAGTCTGCCTTTGAACTATAAAAGCATGAATAATAATAATAATAACTCACAGGGGAAAAGTAATTGTATCTGAAAAGGGTGAGTAAAGCTATAATAAAGTCTGCTGAGGCTAAACTAAATAGCATGAGTCATTTCTCAACAGGGACAATTTCTGTGATGTAGGCTGAGCACAGGATGCTAGGGCTAAGAACGCTCATTATGGGTACCTGGGCTCAGCATTGTTGCAAGACAAAGAAAGTTTTACTAAATATACTGTGAGTTTAAAATAAATAAATAAATAAATAATAAGAGAGAGAATGCCACCATCAAGCAACAAAACTCTATTGAGAGGGACTATGGGTACCTGCTGGGTACCTCGCATCAGGCATTCTCTTTTATGGCTGTGAATCACCAGTGGCCTGAGAAGTCTTTCCTGAGAGACTACTGAAAATAGTTTTGTCACCTGGTGTTGGTTTTTTGGGTTTCAGCTTCTAAACTCAATTAAAATAGAATGAACATGGGAGTTTTTCCCCAGCAGTCTGGTTCTGGCTGCTCACGGGACAGCCAGCAGCATGTCGGGAGACAAGAGCAGACAGGTCACACTAGATGGTTGGACAGCCCCGCTCCTCGGAGGGGAGTGGGGGCTTTGGCTTTGGACTTTAAGGTTTTGGGAGCAGGGACTTAGCTGAATGTGTTTGCTACCTCTGAACAGCATAACTCTTTCAAGCAACTAATGGTATTAAATGACAAGATCCTGTTCCAAGACAAAATATTTATGTCGGTTATTATGTTTTATACACAATTGCTACAAAGATTTTTATGTGGCTGTTGCAATCAAATACAAATATAATAAATATTTTTCTTAAAATTAAGAGGATTATGGTTTTATCATAATTACATGAGCTTCTGATTTATGTGCAATTATAATAATTGAACATGGCTCTGAAATCCATATTGAAGGTAAAGTTTTCATACACAGAAACACAATTTCTCAATTAAGGAATAGTAGGAACTTAGCAGAACGGAGTATATTTACAATGAAACCCTGTCAGAAACATGATGTAAGCTTAATTTAAAAAACTGTTTATACTGAATTTTTTCACTAATATCTCCACCTGGTGATTAAAAATGTTGTAAACAAGATAAAGATTTTCTAACTGTAATGGATGGACTTCGATACTCTTTTTTTCCATTTCTGGAATACACAGATCTCATGGAAAGGAGTTACCCAAGCACAACAGGCTGGAACCATTCTTTTTACTGACAGCTCTGTTGCCCCTTTCTCTTCTAATGACCTTCTGACCCCATGGCAACTGTTATCTCCTCTCCCATGCTTAATAAGCATATTTCAGTTTGGATAAAGATACGCCAATTCTGTTGTCTCACTCTTTATAACGCAAACCGCAATTCATGGTAGTTGAAGCATATACTGTCTATTTCACAACCCTAACTTACGGTATTTTTTTTAAATAAAAACTCACGGAGGTTTTTTTTTTAATAAAAAATTATGGTTTTATATTTGAAAGAGGGGTAGCACAATGAAACAGGCAACTATCTGAATAGTGAACAAAAATGTGAAAATACAATACTAAGGAAAAAACAACCCCATAGAACTAATCCTGCCAAACAGAAATAGCATGGAACTCTAACGCTATACAAGAAGTTCACTGTGTAAAAAAAATTGCTGTGGTTTCTCTAGGAATTGGAACTGAGCATCTGTGGCTTGAACTTTAGGTGCAGGGACAGACAATCCTTAAATAGCATTAACAGACAGCGCAAGGAGGGTGGGTTGTTTTGGGTTTAGGGGTGTGACTTTTGATGGATTTATCACATTTATTACTTTGTCTCCTTTATTAAGGGAATGGAATTGTGGAAGAAAAACAACATAGGAGGGTGGACTGAACATGGAGAAGTGTTTTATTTTTAGGTTTACTGGGCATTTTCTGTGGTCCTCAAGGCACAGCTAAACTTCAGCAGCTCTGCTATGACTGCCCAGGTACATGTTCTTACACAGCAAGAAATACACAGTGATTTGACCTAGTGTGAAAACTGTTAAGGAGAGAAACAGAGATCTTCTTTCCAGCTACATTAATTACACTCCGGTGTAAGTTAACTTGTTGATAATTATGGTTGCCAAAGATCAGGTAAGTTTGTTCCAGATCTTACAGATTTACAGTCATATAGCAGCATTAAAACAAGTTTATACAAGTCAGTGAAATTAACTTGATCTTTAAAATTACTTAGTGGTATACTTAAAACCAAATTGTTTTCATAAATTCATTAGGCTGTACTGGCAAGTGTACTCCCATGTCTGATAAATTATTTTTTATGTAAATAGGAAAGAGATTGCATTGCTTATATTTACTCTGCCCTTTAAAGCAGATATAAAAGTAATCATTTTAGGAACTCTGAATTTATTCACTGAAGCCCAGAGGCATCCTGTGATATGTTATTACAGACTTTCTTGAAAGCGGGAAAACCTAGAGGAGATTCTGGTATCTTCTTAATAAAGTGTCTGAGCAAATATGCTAGACAACACAACAAAAAAAAAAAATAAAAGAACATGTCTGCCATTATAACACTCACGACTACTTAATTTCAGAATAAACTGAAGTCCCACTTTCCAGTGTGAACCCAGTGTACCTGCTGCTGAACAATGCACATGCCTGGATATTTAAGCAGATTGACAATAATATTTTCGGTCTGCAGCTTGTTTTCATCTCCAGTAGTCCAGCTAAAGGAGAAAAGAAACGACATAACCCCTCAAGCCCTTCTTACATGCACACAACAATTAATTGCTTGAAGACTGATCTTTGAGCTAGAATTCTTCAAGGGCTTTGTAACTAAACGGCAATTTTGTATTGTTCACAGAGCATCCATTGTAGACTCCTTCACATGGTGATGCCATGTGAAAAATCCACAGACTAATGGGATAATTCCCTCTTAAATGAAATGACATCACAAACGTGTTTAATATCCAAACAGTCTAAAGCCATCAAAACACTGGACATTCAGGAAAAAGAGAGATTAGACAATTCTGCTAGCTTTCATGAATTCTTATTCCTGATTATGACAAGATATTAAAAAGGAAAATTTGAGAGTCTCTAAATTATTTCATGAAGATAATGCATCTATGAAACATGCTTAATTAGATATTCATGCCTAATTACAGAAGAGAAAGTGTGTTAAACCTATGGATGTGGAGACCCTGGTTAATTCATATCCCATCACCTCTTGGTGCAGGCTACCTGGACTTCCCAATCCATCAGCAAATATCACTGCATTATTGCTCATCATCTGGAAGTTCCATAGGCTAAATCCAAGGAATTAATGTGAAATGTTGCCTTAATGACATTTCTGCTAGCCAGAACGGATACAAGTAACAGAATGCATTTCTGTGTTTCAAGCTGAAGTAGCCAGGCACGTGTGTCTCTTCTAGATGCTCAGTTATAAAGCTTTTGCTTTATATTCATTTATACATGAATGATTACCCAAATGCTACTTCTTGGTCTCAAGGCTGAAAAAACACCTCACAGCCTTTATTTCCTCAGTGAGTTCACTAGTGAGTAAATTAGCTTTTGGAGACTAACAGAGACATTTAGCAGTGGAACATACTACTGGGCATTAAGGGTAAAAAAGAAAACAGGTCATCATTTTAGCACAGAGGCAAAGAATGACAGAGAATTTGAGTATATAACTATGTTAAGTAGTATTACTATCGCTACTGATAAAATCAGGTAGAAAATAGACACAAGAGAAGTTTTAGAACCAGTGGTGTGTGTGGCACTAACCCTTAATGTTAATGCATTTGTGTGCACAGTAATTAAAAAGTGATAAACTTAGGTCTATGAAGCTTTCCATTGAGAACATTTCACATTAAGTGGTCCATTTTTAGAAATAAATTCAGAATAAGTCATGCATGGAAGCCTTCAGGGTGTGCAGAATGCTTTACAGTATGGCTCTCCTCATGTCAGTCTTTGCACACAGGCAAAAAGGGTGCTAAGACCATCTATGGAAGAAAAATCTTATTATTCCACAGGCTTCGTCAGTTGTCTTTAGACTCAATTAGTAAGTGTGCCTCACTTGCCCAGTCTAGTGTTACAAACAGTTACTATGAAAATCTTTTTTAGTACAGAAATAAAATGCTCTGCAACTCTCACTGCTGGTTGCCATCATTTGTAACTCAATAAGCAAATTGCAAGAAGTGCAAAAATATATCCTTTTATACAGAGAGCAGTTCAAATTTATCTTCTCAAACCACTATTAGCCATCTGGAAAACAAATAAGTTCTGATAGGCAGAATCAATCAGAAACATTTAGTAACATCTATTGGTTGCACACATGTTTTAGACCTTAAGTTTAAGAAGTTTAAGCAAGAGCTTGCTCATCCATTATCATACTCTTTCCACATAGGTTAATTTGCTCGGAGGCTTGAGAGTTTGACAAGACTTTAATTGAAGTCAAACAAAGATTTTCATCAGCTCCATTGGAAATGCAGTCAGCCACTTGGTCTACAAATAACACGGGTCTAGACAGAATTGGTTGTCTTTTTCTTTACATTACTATTTACCACGTCCTGTGACTAACTTTTAAATGACTTGTATGAGAAACAATATTTGAAAAGGTTGTGATATAATAAGCAAGACTATTGACATTTTTCTGGAATGTTATTGAACTCAGTGGTTTTCAGTGAGGAGGAGGATCTGTATTGGCTCAGTAAATACACTGAGTTGCATATGTTAAAAGATTATTTAAGTAGAATACAGTCAACACCCTATAAGTATGGTCTTATCATTAAAACCAAGATGGGCTGCAAAGATTGAAGTGCTTATCTCAGTACACACCAAATACATACACACAAGCAAATACGAACAGTGACATATATCAGTGGTTCAGAGGAAGCATGTCCTGTGCCTCATGTGGCATAGCAGGGACAGAGGGAAGGGGAATGTATATCTGAGATTTAGTGCAATTGATTTCTGCTACATAGGTCCTTCATTGACAGAGCGCACCAAGCAACCACCTCAGTCCCAACAATCATTACCCGCTCTGCAGCACAAACCTGACCTCAGGTGCATGGGACAAGTGAGTCCATGATGCTATCTTCAGAAAGAAGAAATACCCAGAGAAGGAAGATAAGAAGTTAATTTACGGGTATAATTGCAAAACAACACTATTTTTTTCCTGAAAATTGGAAATTTTAATTTATGCTTGTCAGTGTAAGAAACCCTCAAATTAAATTCACACCCACCTCTGCATGGAAAAGTATAATACACCACTCCTTGTCCCTATCAGGACTCTTTCAGTCTGGACACCAGCACAGAGAGCCAGTGGTAGCATTCGTGGAAACATCTGTGCTAGTTGATTAGTGCAGCACTTCTCCTCACTAACTAGCGAGCTGCAGTGTAGCGTGCATCTCTCCCCAAACTAGCACCTACTAAATGGGATCAATCACACACAATCCCCTGTTGTTTTGTTGTTGACAGGGCTTTTGTGTTTTAATACCATTAATTAAATCATTAACAACAACAAAATATTAAATCTCCATGCATTCCAAGTCAAAACTGAAATTCAGAGAAGAATGTTACCTGCTTCTGCAGCTTGTCATTTGGAAGAAATAATACATGCTTCACCAACCAAGCAGCATAACCAAAATTATAAATCAGAAACACTGAAATCCCCACAGCATCATCTTTCTGTCAGCCTTTTCCCAAGACACACAGTTGCACGATATCTGCCAGAGAAGTAGCATAAAATGTTTCACTACAAAGAAATAAAATACAAGGATCCCATCAAAAAGTTCAGGTTTTGCCTTTCTTATTGTTCCTAAAGTATTGTGTGTGTGTGTGTGTGTGTGTGTGTATATATATATATATATATATATATATATATATATCCTGGCTCAACATTTCTTAATATCTTCATTCTGTGTTATCCCCCTGGTTCGTGGCTTTACCCAGGTAGGCAGAATTTCGAAAAAGGGAGCGTGCAGCTCAGTCACACACTGCAGGTTATTCCTTCAATATCTTTCAACAGACCTTTTCTTACATGTTATCTGGAAGGTTTCAGGTCCGACTTCACACCTGATTACAACCAGTAATTACAGTATTTCCATAGATTAAAAAAAATGTTATCCTTCATTCTAATCGTTCATTTTCAGAAGCATCCAACTCATATACCAGGGTAGAAGAAAGGAAGAGGAAGGGATTGTAGACTCATAGCTGGTATACAGATGTTTAAGGAAAAGCCTTTTCATCATTTGTGCAAATATTAAGTATGGCTCAATAGCTACATCTAAATTTTATAGGTCTTCAACACTGATAACAGGATTTAAAGGGACTCAAAAGAAGAGATTCAGCTAAGTCTCTACTTCCAGAGGCATTATTAGTGTTTAGAGACCGGTTTTACTAGTAAATTAAAACAAGTTAACATTTTACTTCTTTCACCTGGAAATAGATTCAGTTCTCTCACTGGCAAGAATTCAGGAGAAATATGTGCATATGGACAGCAAGTGTATTGGAAACTCACGTTACTGTCTATCTTTGAGCAAAACATCTAAGCACAGGAATCAACCTTCAATCCTCTACTTAGACAAAATTACATCACAAAGAGGTTTTTAAGTCTTTGGAAAGTCAGTGTTAAAGACATAGACTTTAAACAGACCTCAAAAGTGAAAGAAAGGACATATGTATTGTTAAAAACAGGACTGTTGAAAAGTCAGATCAAACATCTTACTTGACGAAGAGATTCCCAAAACAATCCCATGAATAGCTGAAATTGTTATGTCAGCGTAGGGCAGGATTTTGCAAGCCTTCATTCAGTCATTTATTCCCTATCCACCAGCTGTGATAATTCTGAAAAGGATTGAATTCACATGGTACTGAATAGTTCTCTGTCCTGTAGAGATGTCTGTGGGTTATCTGAAGCAATACAAGCATAGTCATTGCAATGAGGAAATAACTGTGGTTCTTTACACAGAAACGAATTTTAACTATAAAATATTAATTGCATTTGTTGTTGTTGGAGAAAAGAAAATCAACTTGTGCAAATGTCTGTTTTAAATCAATACCCAACTGCTGCTGTTTTTAAAGTTTCATTTTCTTCCATTTAAAAAAATCTGAGATTATACCCACAGTCTTTTCCAACAAGGGGCTAATGGTGCAGGATCAGTCATATAATCTTTGGTTTAGTTTTATTGCAGAAATCCATGCTGATTTTTTTAATATATATTATATTCTGAAGTCTATTTAAGGATTTCTCCAATTTACTTGCTTGTATTTTCCTCAGAGGTCCAAAATCCCCCTGGTAAGCCTTCATTCTGGCTATTCAAAGGAGCAGGATACTCCCTAGCTGTTCTGCTGATGCTCCACCTGCAGAAAAGTGGGTAATTAAGCATGGATCCAAAAGTTGGATCCATGAACTAAATATACCGGTGATCTTTTTTTTTTTTTTTTATGTAAAGTCATTGCCAATCAATGCAGGTAAGTTGGCTTAGTAACAGCTCTCAGACCATGGACTTTTATGAACGGTAAAATATTTAGTAGTGAACAATAAAAGCTACACAACAATTATGTGAGGTTAAATCATTAGCTGAATAGCAATAGGCAATAAATAGAGATCTACACTTGTACATGTAATCAGGTCAGGTTTTCAGGGGCAGTCAAAAGAAAAATACAAGCAACAAATGTGAATGTTTAAGAATATGCACAGCCGTGGCAATTTACAGCTTGCTGCTCCCTCAGAGATTGGGGCCAGAAGAGCAGCTATTCACAGCTCATTTGCTAGCTCTGAAAGTGCTGGTGGAGGTAGAGGCAAACCAAGCTAGAAATATTGAATATAAATTCTTTGTTGTGACCTATAAAAAAAGAGCCTTTTGTCCTTAGATATTTTCAATAGTGGAATAATTCAGGTCGTTCTTTGCAGGCTGAGGCATCAAACAGAGAAAATGCTAAGATGACTCTTTGTGAAAAGCAATTATCTTTTTCCACTGAACTAGAAAAACTGCACAGAGTTATTGGAGACATTTTATTTAAATTTGCTTAAATACAAGGTAGATTTTTATGGCAAAATAGTTTGCAGCTAGCTGTTTTACATAGTATAATCACATTTGTTGGCCTTCCACATACAAAAAGCTGTGATTCAGAGCTCATAATGATAAACTCGTACTGTCTGCTTTTAACATATTTCTATTAAGAAATATTTCAAATCTGAACAGATATCTTCACCACATGACTTTTGATATCCCTTTGTGCATTCACATGCCCTGATAATAAAGGTTATCACAGAGTCAAAGAAATGAGGACTGAAATACACCCCAAGACTCCGGAAGACTCCCTTTTCCCCCATCCAGAAGATTAAATGCTAAAAATCCTACTAGAAAATCTGTTCTCTTATTTTAAGAGCAACATATATCTGCTGATAGCAGTTTGCTTTATTAGACCAGGGACTTTTATGTGGACCATTTAGTAAATGGGGAGGTTCCAGCTAAAAAGGACACCAATAGAGCTGGGACTAGCACTAAAGTCTCAGAAAATCTCAGTCCAGTGCTCTGTGAGGCTATAATGCTCCTTATGCTGGTTTGTCAATGGGAAGTAAAATCTATTGAAAATCAAACCTTCAGACTCTTCCTTTGTTCAGCATACATCTCATCAAATGCAAAGGCAATCAGGCAGGAAAACTGTGGTGTTCTGGGATGGATTGTCTATACCCTTCCTTACTACAGCAGCCTCATTTTGGGTGGAAACTTATCTTGGAAACAGGTGAAATGGGTTGATACTTTCCAAAATGTCATCTTGTGGGGCTCTCATTACACCTGTGCTAGTTTTGGTCCAGGCATTTAGAAACTGAGTGATTGATGCCAACATCATTATGATCCCCAGCTGAATCTGAGTGAATTTGCTAGGCAGCAATGGCAGCAGTGTGTTACCAGCTCTGAGGTCACACTATACACACATTTGTATTTGTAAAACTTGTTGGGTCTTAAGAGCAAAATTCAGTTCTCCAGTCTGCAATGCAGAGTTTTAGCTGCAGTGCAGATCACTTATATCTGTTCTCCCTGTCCAAGTCTCAGAGAGGTCAGCTGTGATTCTGTGAACATCCCTCTGCAATTGCTTTCTGCACTCTGGTGTCTCTTTCACCATCAGTGTGATTAGAGGGTATGTATCGCCTCTCTATCTGTGCTAGCTTATTGCTGACCTGACAGCTTGGTTGCTGCTTTTTCCTGTGACTTTTTAATGCACACTCATTGCTGACCCTCCAGACACTCTCCCAGCCTAAGTAGCTGCAGTGGTGACCTATGGTCCCTGACCTCCCTTCACCATATGTAGTGGATATCCAGTAATTCATATGTTTTGTCCGCAGATATCTTGTGTCCCACTTTACACTAATCCAAGTGAGACCAGAAATGAGGTTCTTTCCTGATAGTTGGGGACGGTGCTGCCCAGCTACACGGATCCTTCGTTTTTAACCTGTCATGTTGAGGAGTGCAGGAACAGCAAGAACTTGGGTGGAAATGATTTGAATAGCAGTGATGGGTTACCTCCTTGTAATATGGTGCTTTCATATAAACTTTTCATAAGAAAACTGGTCTTGTTTTGTGTTTTCACACTTTTATTTTTTTCTTTTTCTTCTGAAAAACAGTGAAAGCATAAACCTGTGTCTAAAATGGTGGAAAACAGGTTCTCCTTAATCAGAGTCCTGGCAAACATCAGCCATTTTCCCACAAATGTAAACAGACTCAGTGAGGCAGGGAGTCTATTTTTGATTCTGCGTGCTTTCTTAACTCTTTCCCAAAAGGCCACTCTGATGAGTAGCTCCTCTCTGCACGTGGACCTGCAGGAGCTCTGTTTATTACTTGGTTTGATTTTTGACCTAACCGTTGGTGCACATAATTGAAAAGCAGTCTCTTAAGTGCAGAGGGAACCAACCCATAAAATAATGCTTTTTCAAGAAACATTTGTACAGATATATGTATAGCCATAGAGAGACATATATACACATGCACAGAAAGTGAGAATCCTTTTACAGTCCATTTCAATCATTGCTGTTTAATACAGGAAGCGTGAGCCTCCCCCTCCAGGCAGTTTTTGTATGTGCCTGTAAGAGATGGCTACACAGTACTTTATACAAGTGTAAGTATTGCTAGAAAAGTGAAATAGTAGGGAATGAGTCAGGGAGGTCTATTCCATGAGCAGGCTCAATCAGAGCTAAATGCTGCATTGCACCAACTAAAAGAGGGTGCCTTCTTTCTGCCTGAATTTACCCCCTGCTACACCACTTCAGACAAGATAACCGAGTCTGCAAACATCTGAGATTATAGCCATGACTTATTCCTGCCTTCTAGTGCTGCATGCACAGCAAAATTTCGTCACCTTGGAAGACTGGCCCTCCAAAAACTGGAGAAAGTGCTCACATAAACCAACTACCTTTGCTAACTTTTAGAAGGCTTATTTTTATCCATTACATCAACACTGCTTTAATAAACCTTTGCAAATGTCAGGTATTTTCTGATGTACATCCCTCAAGTGCACTCTGTGCTAAAACGCTTTGCTAAAAACTGATTATTGGCAACACTAGGTTTTCATTAAATTCTTCTCTAAAGATCAATTAATCAATTGTTTGTGAATACTTAGATATGTGGGATATTTCAACAATTGGATATTGATCACTGAAGCTATATATTGTTTCTTTTTCATACCTGGATAAAAAATGCAACTGTTACTGGAATGAATTGCTGCTCTTGCAACTTTTGGTTTTCCATAGGACTCAGTCATGGCTGCTAGGAATTCAGTTCCTGTAAATATTAAAGCCACCAAAGTGGGACTGCATGAGAACATAAACATAACTCAGAAAATAGTATGAATCCAAACAGCAAGTTCCTTGTGGAATGACACGCTAATATTACGGAAAGCCTTCTAAAGCATACAGAAACATCTAGAATCAGAGATTTGAGCCTATACTTTACACATAGTGCAGTATAAAGGACAATCTATTTAGTGAAAAATCACAGAAAAATATTTTACAAAGACATTTTATTAATCCCAACAAAGAGAGAAGAAAATTCTGTAGACTCCCACCAAAATGTTCAAAACAAAACCAAAACAGCATGAGCTCAGAGCACCCTCTTCTGATCATTGTTTTGTTTTTCAGGTTCTAGATAAAATATCTTCTGCATATGTTGTAAAATTCCAGTGACCTGCTCTTTAATCAGGATTACAAATATATAATCTGCTCAGGAAACGAATACAATTAATTTGTTTCAGCTACAAGCTAACATTTTTACTTTAGTTGTTCTTTTTCACAGGGATGAAGCCACTTCTTCCAGTAACTCTTTCCCCTTGTATGTTCCAGTTTGATTTCAGTGAGGCCACCCAGGGCCAGGGGTGAAGGAGGCTGGCTGATTTTTTATTTAGCTTGTGTCACCAAGAGAGAGATTTAAATTCAGCTGAAAAAAATGTTAGTCTAATACTGAGTGTATTTACAAAGATGAAAGGTGGGAGGGGGGGATTGGGGCAGAATGAGAGCAATTGGAAGATTAGGGACATAAATATTTTTTCTACAGCTATAGCAGCATCATTTGTACAGTGTTCTCACACAAGACAAGCTGAAAACATAAATTTTAATTCCCACTGTAATTCAGGAAAAAAGCAGAGAGCAGTGCCTCTGCCCTTCTACTTCACTTGCAGTCTCTGAGCATTAGAGAAGTAGCTCATGAATATTAGAGCTAATGAAGCCTGATTTTCTCCAGATTTGTGTTTTGGTGTTGATTGACTCTTATGTCTGGAAGATGTAAATTGTGACTGAAGCTTGTTCTGCATTTGGGGCACTTAGTGATGCTCTCTTCAGCGTGTATTCTCAAGGATTTTAAAAGGCTCAAGATCAAGCTGTGGGTTTTTTCTGTGGGGAGCAGTCAGATGTCTGCACATCTATTTTCATAAAGCTTGTAAGTACATCCTAGATCTGAGATTTTTATTCCTCTATCATAATTTGTAAAAAATAAAACAATGGGTTCAAAAAGCTAGGTAAGCATGGACTAATGGGCAGATATATTGATACATCTAACCTAATGCACTCTTTGTCCAGTATGTTTAAGTTTCCAAAGCTCTTCACTAGAGAGCCCTTGATAGGCAGAAGTGTGAGTAGAAATTCCCCTTGGTGTAGCTGGTGATTCAAATCACAAATGAAACCCAAAGAGACAAGAGGAGCCAGCAGCCATGGCCAATAGTCTTACAAACTGCAGATGAGGCAGTGACCCCATCTCTCAGCGAGAGAGGCTTACGTACCGGCAGGCACTCCCAGCATCACACACATTGAAAGCCAATAGAAATGAAATTGGAAGATATAGACACAATCCCATTATGTGATAAGGAAAACAGGGTGGATGGAGACAGCACAGAGATAAGAGGGTCATAAAAACTAACAGAGCAATTTGGATCTGAGAAAGTAGGTGCACTATTCACCAGATGCACTCAGCCATACTGGATTGCCAGAGGAGGCTTGTCCTTGTCAAAATATAATAAATTTGCCTCTTCACCCCTCTCTACATTTAAGGTTCTGGCACGAACCATTTTAGACAAACATAGATTGATGGCTGCAGTGTACACAGGAATGACACAGGACCAGGATGATGCTGAAATATCATTAAAATTGATGATTTTGGCTTGTCCCTCTGTCATCTTTAGTACAACATGGCAGTGTATCTGGAGACCTGACATTATCACCGAACAATGTAGAGCAGTCTGGGAAGGGAAATGCTAGAGCTAGAATACAGGGGTATGCAGAGATGCAAAAGATACAGAAACAGTTTTTGATTCTGCTGGTAAAGAGCTGCATGGTAGTTCAAGAAATCTGACAGGAGAGAAACCCAACTCAGGCCATTACATGCACTTACTTACAGAAACAGTAATCTACAGCTGGCTTATAGAAATGAAGGTTCAGATACTGTCCAAAGACTTTTAAGGTAATGCAGGGTAACCCAAGGCAAATGCACCTTTGAAATTACTGGCCCAGAAGCGGTAAATTAGAAATTAGGATTTTAGGATATTGGGCAGAACTAAAGGGATTGGATCTTCTTTCTTTTGGGCTCTTAGAGTATATTCATTTGGGGGTGCATAGTGGGACTGCTCAACCATAAAAAACCTTTACCATTACCAGCTGCCTTATCACCTTATTTTCCAAGACTTTAGTAAGGCTTTACTCAGCAACTGGAATGTGCTGGAAAAGACAGTCACAGAACAAGGAGTTTGCATTTTTAAGTCTGGTCATTTGTTCCACCTGAAACAAGACCATAGAATCTGTGGGCATATGTGGTTTGCAATGCTGCAGGGTCAGCTATGCAGTTGGCATCCATACTGGATGCTTCACAAAATTGTGGACCAGAAGTGCATGGAAAGACTGTTCAGAAGAATTAAAATTATCCTGGACCATAGGAAGCCTCAGTCTTCAAAGTTTTTAGTTATTTGCACATCATATTTCAGTTTTTTCTTTCAAAGAAAAAAGATGACAAAGATTTCTGAATCTTTCATTATGAAAGAACCACAGAAAGTTATAGGAATGATACTTGAGTACAACACTTATAGAAAGATGATAAAGAATGGGGTGGAAAGATGATAAAATGGTGCTCAATCTCTTATTCATCTTTCTGGAAAAGAAGTTGAGAACAAGGTTCAATTTATATTTAGCTACTGAGAAAATTTCTTCAGACCTTAATCTGCTATGTTATTATTTTGAAGATTGTGCCATTTTAAGAGGTCAAGACTGTCAGTTCTGTTCTCAGAAATCCACAAAGGGTTGACAAGGTAAGCCTTATAAAACTACAGCAGGATTGAACCAGATCCCTGTGGCCAACTCATACACTGATAGTGTTGGGCAGAAGCTTTTCCTATAGGTCTTCTTTTCTTCACAAGGATGAAAAATACCACAGGAAAGGGCAGTTGTATTCATTAAATACCATCAAAAACATATTGCTGTGAATGGAAGTACTTTGATTAAGACTGAGTTAGCTACATGCATAATACAGTTCAACATATGAGTCTAATGGACTAGCATTTAAAAGCACATAATTGAACAGATGGTTCCCTTAGAAGAGACTAATGCAGTGTTACGTGATACTTCTTCACCTTGCAGTAGCACTCATCTAAAGCAGGTGCTCAATAAACCAAAACTGGAAATGGACTGAAATGAACAGGCTCCTAAAGGAACCGGGACATAGAAAAGGAAGACACAATCCCTTCTCCCAAACCTTTCAAGAATGTATCAGTGGGTGCAATGCTGGCTTTCCCCACAATGACAAACCTTACAAGTTTGTTACTGTTTCTGAGATGAAATGAATGTTGTTCGTAGCAACATCAACATCAGCACAAAGGCCAGGGGCACACAAGCTGAGAATGTCAATATGTAATTGAGGTTTGAAATCCATTTTATACAATCATGTTATTTTTTTTATAAATTTGCCAGCTTGTTCTCCTTCCAAAGAGGCCAAGCTCCAGCTTGTGCCAGAGCTGCCCTTCTTGATCCATTCCTGACCTGCCTTTAAAGCAGAAAAATTACATTCTGCTCCTTTCCAAGAAACCAAATAACCCTGGTATCAAATCTTTTTACTTTCTGGATTCCCAAGTTACCTGGTACAGCTAGGAAAGCAAAGTCATGCAGCTGTTTTTGCATTAATATATATGAAATTATCGAGTGGTTATCTGCATTAAAGTTAAATTCAGAACAGAGTTTGAAAACTAATCAGGGTTATAGTTTCTGTGCACATGTGCTAAAATCTTAAGCTGTCTTTGTCTTCTGAAGTTTTGGCTGTGTTTGATCTGGAATGGGAAAAATAGAGTCCTTTTCAATTTGGAAAGAAACTCAGAACCCAAATCATATGAGTAAACTCAAATCAAGAGACTGAAATTCCTCCACATGCCCCCTTATCCTTCTCTGTCTGAGGATGGAAAGTTTGACTGTCAGATGAGACTGTGGAAGAAAGATGTCTCTAGATGGAAACTAATGAAAAGCTGAATTTGGCAATATTATTAAAGGGGACCCCTGGTTTTAATTACAAATGTATATAACAAGTAACGTCAAATCCATTACAGACTTTGAAACCACGTCATACTTACCTGCTTTAGGCGCTGTCAAGCACCCAGTTCTCTACAGCAAGCAGAATCCACTGCAGTCCACAGCCCTCCAGTTGAGATCGCTTGTTGTTGCCGTGACCCATTTAGTCAGCCATGAAGGTGCCCATGGCTCAGTTTCCCACCATTTCAACCCAATGTCAAGGGAAACTTTTCCAAGAGATTTGAACTGGCTTTTAAAATTAATTTGATTCTCGTGTCAGGTTTTAGCAGTGTGCCAGTGAATTACCTGGGAACATTTATTTAGGATTCATAAATATTGGTAGGAAAACTGTTGGTACAGCCACAATTCTGCCTGCCTTGAAATACTGAGATGCTATTATACTTTGATTTGAAACATAACCTGCAGGAGAAAGCCTTGACACAAGGATAGAAACACAAGGTATTGTGCTCACGAAGTTACTTTGCAGACTGGCAGAATACGTTAAGGATTTTAGTGGCTAAAATGATGGAAACAACAGTCTAGGTTTGATAAACCTGAACTTCTGTGTGAAAAACTGAAGTCCTCAACAATCCACCCGACAATGCTGTTTTGTCTGGTTTTAATTAATCTGTCACTACAAACACGACCTAGTTACCACAGTACAAATGTCAGCGTGTAATAACTTTTCTCTAGAGTCCTCCTTAACTAGCATTTGCATTTGCTCATTCAGTCATGAAGAGATGAAGAGTAGTTAATTAGCTCCATCTACTGCTGCATGGAGTGAATTGTCCCAGCAGCGCCAGTTCTGTAGCCTCTTCGCATGGCACTCTGCTCCATCACGCCACTGGCAGGAGGAGCTGTTAGCAGAAAACAGTACACCTTTCTATTTCTTCTCGTGTCATCAGCTTTACTGTTAGGTAGGTTTTCTTTAATCTCTAATCTTATTGTTAATTTCTTTTTGAATTGCAGGGTGGCAATGCAGGTCATTATTTTTTTTAATACATTTTCCCATGCCAAAAGTCATAACAGTTCTCTTAAAATAATTAGCACAAACAATGAAGAGACATGCAAAGAAGGAAATGGAGCTATTTAAGTTACTGCTGCACTGATAATAAAGAAGGCCACTGCGCTGAAAATGGGTACTCAGATCAACAGATGGATGCCCTTATCTTCTGCTTGCCATGTGTTGACTGGAGCATTCCGATGGGGTATTTAGTTGTTTATGTTTTAAATTAAATGTTCTGGCATTCATTTAAACGGCCTTCTTAGTTTGTGAGAGAGCTAATGAATGTCTGTTCTAAAATGGCATCTTTCTTAGTATTTTCACTTTGATGTCGGTGGAATATTTCAAATATGCTCAAAACCTCCCAACTAGCATCCCAGTAAACAGGTTGCATCAGATACTTACCTACAACACAGCTGAATCAGAAACACACCAGATAATTGCCAAAGTGGAAAGATAGCAAGGATTAACACCTCCAAAATCTAAAATCTCCAAAAATGTTTATTATTATATTTAAAGTAATAGCTCAGCAAAGGATTTCATTTTCATGATACTTTTCCGTGAAGAAAGATAATAATATCGAAGAGCTTACTAAGGTCAGAGATGTTTTTCTAGTCTGCACAATGCTTAGACACCTGTGAGATGGCTGCTAAACCAAAAGACCAGGCATGCAGGTATTCCACAAAGGATTTAAAATTATTCCTTGGGCTGGCTGCTGCCTTCAGATAGGGAAAAAGTAGTGCCCCTCCTGCTAACAACAAAGTAAACTACCTGACGATGGATCATCTGTCTGTGCTGCTCCCCCTCTTCACCTACCTCAGGTCCCTAGTTGTATATCTGCCTCAAATGGCCTCAAAATAAAACAGGACATTTCCAAATTATGTGCCTGAGAAGGTCTCTGATTAGAAAACATCAAAAACAAAGTAAAAGAAAGACAACTATCAACCACAAAATGATTGCAGAAAGTCCAAGGTCTTTCCCTTTTCCTTGTCACCAGGCAGGAAAACAAAGCCATTTTCACTGCCAAGGCCAGCTCTGAGTGCCTTAGCCTCAACCTGGCCCCTGTTCTTAGCTCGAAAAGAGACTTCTCCATCTCTAACTTACCTCTGAGTTTTAGTCTTCAATGTATCAGTTGTGAATGCCACTTACTTAGGAGCGCCTTTCCAGCTAACGCCAAGGAATTTGATCGTTCGTGGAGACCGTTTCGCATGTTTGAATGGGATAATTTAAATGCCATTCTTCATACACCACACAGAAAATCTGTTCCTCTGTCCCCTGAAGGGAGCATCTTTTGCTTACACAAATTCATGTCAAACCAAGTTTTGTTTTTCAAATTAGTAATTAATGCAGAATAATGCAAAGCACAATAATAAATGATCTGGCTGTGCAGTCTATTCTTTCATGGAAACATGGGGGACTTCAGTGTTTAACTGCTTATAATTAGCCACAACAGTGGGAAAACAGACCCTGTTATCAGTTTATGCTCTGTAAACAAAGCTTCCCAGACCTTCAACAGATTTCTAAAAGAATTATCTCCAAGTAAATTGGAAGCTACAAAACTCCAAATACTCATGTTATGCTTCAGAGGTTTACCATAGGCCTTCTGTGGATTTTATGGGAGTAAGAACTGGAAAGAGATCTGAAAGTCCAGTTCTGCACCCCATTTCCAAGAAAAAAACCTCATAGAATCTGTTCCTGAATAAAGGGTTTAAGGTTAAATCTGCAACAGAAGAAAGCTAAATAAAAGATGAACTTTTTTTTTGGCTTGTCCTTAACACAGGCACTCTTGGTTTGATTTCTTGGCTACATTTGCTTTTATATGAATGTCAGAAGAGCTAGGAAGTACCAAAAGCCACTAGACCCTTCTTGAAGTCGCATTACCTCAATAAGCCTGGCAAAAGGCATTACTGATAACACTAGAGAAACCAGCTTTCAGTACGCAACCCATTTAGAAAATAAAAATACTGAGGGGATTTTATTGACCTAATAACTGTTTACCAGTCTGCAATGATCTTTATGGATTTATTTGTGAGCAGGAGCAAATCTAACCCAAAGTATTTACTTTCCTTCTTCTCATGCAATGGTATTCTTTACAGGCAACACACTGGTGGAAAGGTGTATCAAAGAGTGTCAATATTATGGAGGCTTTTTAATGCCTTTCTAGGTGTGCAGTGTGTCAGATTATCTTAAATGACAAGGTACAGAGTCTATATAACCACATATACACATTTATATACATGTATCCATCCCACACATATATTACGGTCAGCAAAAAAAGTATAACTATAAATGTTTCTAAGCTTCCAGACTGCAGTGTCAGAAACAGGTTACCATATCAATAACTTCTGTAATATCTGTCAGCAAAGCAACCACTCAAACTGTTATGGTTGTTCATCAAGTGTAACCATTCTCTCATGTGGGTCATAATTTCATCTGTGTAAATCTTACACTTTTGTTGTCATCAAGAGTTATTGCATATCCAGGGGTTTTTTTTCAATTCAAAAAATAAGCTTTTTTTATCTTTACATGAAATTTTTAATGGCAGATGACTCGAGAGCAATTTGCTAAGCTGAAAATTAGGCATGTCAAATTTTCCCTCTCTATCATAGTTATCCAGGCAGTTGTAACCGAGCAGAGTATAGAGTATAAACATCAGGATAAATGGCCACATTTCATTAAAGACAGGCCAACTCCTAACTATCTACTCACTTGGGAAAAACATCTCTCTGGAGCTAAAGCTTTTAGCTCCAGTCCCTTTCTGTATTCTGCCCTGCACTTATTCAGAAAAGCCATTGATGCCTATGGGAGTTCTGTCTAAAAATATAGGGGATAATGTCATTACGTATTTGTGATCTTACCAAGACGAATATATCATTTGGTTTGTGGTGGTAGCCCATGCCTTCAAAGCTGTTTCTTGCTATGAAGCAAAACCATTTTGATCTGCAATTATACGTTTTCTTATATAATGTGGAAAACTTATGAATTATTGACAAAGCTGGAAGGAACTGAACACTGAAATCATAGCAGGAGAACAACACTTCATTATTTTTATTTTTAAATGTATTGAGTACAGTTCAGAAACAAGTGTAATAACTTATTTGCTGACCATTAAAATATTAAAAAAGGACTTATTGGCCTTTGATAAATAGTTCAATATAGGACATGCATGCTAATAGGAAAGTCAGTTTTGGATGTGAGTCATTTAACAGTGGAAAAGTGAGTTAACAAGAAACTGTGTAGAAATGTTTGAAAAGATGGCATGTCCTTTCATACCCCTTTATCCAAATGCAACTTCTTTGTTCTTCTGCAACTTCCCCTCCCATATCCCCTTTCTGAACTTTAAACCAGTTTTACACATTAAAAATATTTAGAAATACAAATAATATACCCAATAAAATACATTAATTATGATGAATGACAACGGGAAAGAAAATCTGGCATAGTTGTCTATGTGGTAAGGATTTTTAACATGGAAGCAATCAAAGATACAGAAAAGTCTTTTCATAACTGACATTGGTGAACTACACCCACTGTGTTTACTTCTCTCCCTTTTTCCCTCGATGCTAGTTTTGCTGCTCTTGTTTGAATCGATCTTGTTCGTATGGTCAGGGGCACTGCAACTGTTAGCAACTGCTGCCAGGTCTCCATTACTTTCTTCTTCAGCCTCTTCATCCTCATCCTGACAGGAAACAAAACAGCGGGTACTTAAGTGCATGTTTCATCGCCTGTTTACTTTAGAGCTGCAGCAAATAACGGGATTTTTCTTACAACTCCTCCTGTGGCTTGCTCCTTGATTTCAAGGTCAAACACCTACACACACCAGACAGCTCCTTTCAGCTTTCAAAACCTCCATTTACAGGAAAAACACTGACTTAAACAACATCTTAGTGCAAAAGCTTTCATAAGACTGTTGAGAAACGGCAGATTTGTTCAAATATGGCCCACTAAGCTTTACTTAAAACAGTAGCAAATCCATGAAATGTACAACAGTAAACTATCTTCTGCTCAGGGAAAATCCTGGCAAAGGTCAGTGTCTAGGAAAGGGGGTAAAACAAAGCCCCAGTTTGGAGATAGAGAAGGTGGGGGAGCTACCAGACCAGCTAGTCAAGATGGTTACACTCCAAATCAAGCACCCCAGAATACAAGACACTTTCCTTCTGTGCACTTGGTTACTCTATTCCTGGTGCTTTATGATGAAAATCAAATTACTTAAAAAAAAATTAAAAAAGAGGAGGCACAAAAAAGAGGGTCATAAAGAGGGACGATTCCCACAACTAATTCAAAACTAATTAGCTCATGCTACTTTCTTTCAAGTTCTGAAACCCATGCTTTAAGTTCAAAGTTACATTAAGGTTAAGCACATTTTTATGTGCTTCAAGACAGGTCTTCGGAGAATGTTGCCTAAATCTTTTTGTGGGTGTTGTTTCTTTGATTAGAGATGGCTCAGAGCCATGAAGTTCATGTATGAAATGTTCACCCTTTGAAGTGAGCAAGTTTTCTGTTACTGACGCAGAGGACACAGGATTAGATACCCACTGCAGCTTCAACTCCAGACACAAACTTTCTCGAATGTTCTGGGCTATTCAGTTTGGTTTGGGATATTGCAGAGATACCAGCAGATCCAAGCCACAAAGGTTGGCTCCAACTTTGTATGTACACTAAATGTAAATTAGCATAGTTGGAGGAGGGGTCATTCTAATTCAGATAGGTCTACACATAATTTTAATTTTCTCCTGGTGCTTTTATCACCTTCAAAATCTGTGAGTGGCATACAAGCAAGAAAAGGCTAGACACTGGTGAAATGTAGAATGCAGAATCTCTTTCCTCTGACCAATTCACTTTTTCCATTTACATCATGGGAAGAAATAGAATAGACAAGGACAAGCTTTAGAAAAGTTAAGATGTATAATCCTATGTGTAGCCACACAAAAAGCTCATTTAGAAATATCACACCTATTAAAGTCAAAGAAAGCTCATTAAGCCACCTGAGTGATCTCCGTGCCAGTGCAGAATTGCTCTTCTGCCCAGGATACTTGCAGATGGCACTGTTCTTGGGCCTTTCTTCATCTAAAATTAGTAACGTCCTTGAAAATTAAAGCGGAGTCTAGACAATGTCCTCAGACTGCTGTGAACCCGTGCAGCAGAACAGACGGAGCTAAGAAAGGGGATTATTCCTGCTTTTCATATTTAATTTGAAAAAAAAAAAAAATCCAGTATGTTTTATTTGAGAGAGGTAAACGCACCTCAACTTTGACTACTAAAACCCTGCTCACCCTCCACCTAGACTCCCACTGCTATGTGAGAATTTTGAAAGCAATGGCCAGGATAAAAATCTGCCTATGAAGCATTAAGAGGATCAATCCATGAAATTCCAGTCTGAACCTTAAACAATCCCCAGGGTAATATTGAAACTCAAACCTGGAGTTTTATTTGGGGAGTCATTCTGTTATAAATACTTAGCTTTTCTGCTTCAAAAAGTTCAGGCAGCTGAGGGAAGCGCTGGAGATGGCAGAGGAGGCTTTGTCAGCAGTGTCTGGCACTTGAAACAAGGCACTGGAGCTACAGCCTAATGAATGCACTCGGTGCTTCAAAAGTTAATAAAATAAAGAAGCCTGTCAGAAGAATCCTGACTTTTTCCCACTGGTCTCATTTTTTAGAAAGGGAACAAAGAGCAAAACAATATCTATACTTCAAAACTGGCAGGATTTGGGGCATTTTTCAGTGCAAGAGTCTATTTGTCTCTCAGGTAGGGTTGGCTAAAAGTTGTAGAGAATTAGTTCTACTGCAGAGCATGAAAGGACATTGCGTACGTGCTATTTTTCTTTTCACACAACCGCATGTGAACAATTCACAGGAGACTGATGCTTTATTAGGCTGTTCTTAACTCCTTTCTACTCCCCAAGAGGCAGTTATTACTTAAGCAGAAAATAACGTACACAGTGCGTATGTACTTGACTCTGTTTGCAGTGTTACAAGGCAGAGCTCTCACAGAACAGAGGCGAGTTCACAGAAAAAGTGCTGTATCACATTGCTTGAAAAGGAGAAAGCTAGTCTAGAGGAGAACCACAACTGCTAGTTCGTAAAATCTACAGTATTCTAACCTGGGACTATCAAGGGACTTCAGCTTGTTAAGGATTGCTGAGTGTGATGAAAGATCAGACTGGTTTACTTTACAAAAAAAGAGGAGAACACCGAGATTTTGGAAAGACACCCTCTCCGTAGGCAGTCTGTTATGCAGCTGATGCTAATGGCACATTTTGTCTGACCTTCCTTGCAGCAGGAGATCCCTCTGCTTTTGCCATTCATTTTGAAGGTGTGTCAGTGGGTCCTGGTTCACATGACCCCAGGCACTGCAAGAGTGTGGATATGATGTGGTCTTTCACCAGTTTATATTCTAAACTGGAGACCCCAAAGGCTTCAAAAGAACATGCTATGTGAGTGTCCAAGTGCTTTAAGGAGCAAACCAGAAAGCAAAGAAGTACAACTAATTCCTATGCAAGGCAAGAGGGTTACATTTTCAGTGCACCTCCTACATTTATTTACATAATTCTGAATGCAAATTTTGTGCCAGCTTGCATATGGGAATAACAAAGTGGGAAGTGAGATTTCTAATTAACCTATGTCCACAAGAGAATACGATAATGAGAACACATTTACGGTGACGCTACTCACGCAGGCATTTGTTAAGTACCTGCTAGACAGTGACATGAGATTTTAGCTGCTACTTCTGTCCTTGCAATGCTGTGATTTTTTTTCTTTTTTACAGTGAGAAATGAGAAATACAAGTCAGGTGCACTCTCCATGGCACCCTGCTCAGTAAGTGGTGCTTGTCCTTGCCTACAGTTGGACAAGGACATGACAGGCATTTTCCTTATTCTACAGAGTCTTGAGCTGAGCTACAACCACTGAGCTGCCCCTTGCTTTGCATGCTTGGGCATGTGTGGGCAAGAAGTCAGACTGGCTTGCTCACTCCTGATGCTCAGTAGAAGGCAGAAAACAAGCCTGAAGTGACAGACCATTCCTTTCATTCATTAAGTCCATCACAAACCAGTACCTTAAGTCTTTCTTTCTTCCTCATTTTAGGGCTGTACCTCCACTTACTTCCACATACATCTTTTAAGTCCACAAGTTCCCATGCCTGCCCCATCTGCAAGAACTAGTACACGTGCCTCAGATGAAAGGGAATCTGACACAGGTAGTCAAAGGCAAGGGCAGTCATAAGTGCCCTTCACAGATCCAAAGATGCTTAATCATCCAAGCACTGAAACACTTTCTTTCTCAAAAGTCCAATAAGCTTTTTTTCTTTTCCTTCTGCTCTATGAGCAACATGACAACCATTTACTTCGCAAGATGGATATACTCAGAGGGAATTGTCACTGATGTTACCTTGCCAAGAAAAATTACTTTCAGGCTTTCCACTCAAACCCTCATTCAAAACCAGCGTTTGCCCATTTGCAGACATTCCCCTATTAGATGTTGTCTTTTAAAACCCATTGGGCGGCTCAGCTTTGTGTCCATTTTTCAGTCCTTTTCCACACACATAGTTCTAATGACAGATTTGAAGATGCTCCTGTGCAGTTACAGAGCATATCTCACCCAAAGAACCAAAATCCCATATTAATTGTTGAACTACCCAGGCATAAGAAAACACATCTTGGCTGATCTTCATGGTTTTGATGCTTCTCCACTTGAACTCAATATCCTGTTTCTTGATCGTACCAAGGAGTTTTGCTCAGGCATTTGTGATGCTCTGTTCTAAACAGTTAATCTTTCTTCTTCTGTCTGTTTATCCCAACAGCATGCAACCAAACCTTTTCCTACCTTTTATTTTTTTTCCCCGGGTTATTCTCACTTTCCATGTTTTACTTTTTTCTATTTTTCCAGAAATTTCATAAGCTGCTTAAAATTTTCTTTTCTATCCTGCATATTAGATTCAGTTCCATAATTAAAAACTGCAAGACAATCAGCTTCCAACTTCCTTGTGATTTCTTTTTCACTGCTTATGGAAGCAGTGCTAAACACTGAAGTTTTGTCACATCTTCCATCTCCACCGACCTATCCTGATTATTTCAGCAAGATTTCACCACTCAAATACCTGTATTGATTCAATCCCTTTTTATTTTAAGTGTATTTCACAGCATTTCAGAGTTGTGAGAAGCTCATTAGAGCAGCAAAAAGTGCTGCTATAACATTGATGCAGAACAGAAAGTGAATCCCAGTCTGATTCAGCTGCAGCTGTTGAAAGAGAAGGTGTAAGTGGAAGGCTATTAGGGAGCTGGTACACGTAGTACATGAAGCTATCCACTAGTAATCCGACTCATGTACCAGGCACGGGAAGAGGCTTCATAAATGGAATGTGCTATCTTTTTTTCTTCCTTTTTTGCTGTATTGGTATAAGATCAAGTCACTGAGCTCAGTCTAATTTTTGAACTGTAAGTAAGTGTACGCAACTGTTGGGGAGACAAGTGCCTATGATTTTTGTGATACACCTAGCACATTTTTTTATACATGGCCATAAAGTCCATGTCAAAAGTGAGAATAATTATGGAAAGGTGTTTCAGTTTGTTTGATCTCTTCCAGAAAGTTCCAGGTATACAAATAATCTGTTTTCTCAAAATTATTCAGTTTTCACTGTCCTTATTCTAAAAGAGAAAATTCATTAAATACATTTACCACCAGTGCTAAGTAAGATAATACATTCTCTTTAGCAGGTGTCATTGAAGCCTGTTATGTAGGACAACAATGAAAGAATTAAAATACCCTTGGAAGTTCCTTTGAACTGAGTCGGTGCAGAGTGCAGAAATGAGCCACGGCATACTCCAACAGTGCTCCAAAGATGAAACTGAAGCAGATACCGAGGTATACATCAATTGCCTTAATAAAGCAATTAGCATTTGGGAGTGAAGTCCTGGCTCCCATCATCAGCGTTGTCATAGTAAGGACTGTGGTAACACCTGTGGAAGACAAAATCATCAGTTCTGATAAAACAAGGATGGCAATGAGGCTCTACTGCGAGAGTCCTGCTATGAGATTTTTTTCCTGGCTCTGTGAACACCTAGCATGCCACAGCATTTATAATGTGTCATGTTTTAGTAATAACAGTTTTACATGAACTTGTGATTTTGAAGTTAAATGCTTGAAAACACTCATGAAAATTGTTTGTAAAGCTGGGGAGACTGGACATTAAAATGCAAGAGATTTTCATTTTATAGAATTAACTCATTGTTATTGCAATACCATGCAAATGCTCTTTAACACATCCAAATATCATTTTGCTCAGTGTAGTTGCCCGCTGGCCTTCTTTGATGTGAAATCTTTCTTTTTTCCCACCCCACCTGGAGTCTGATCAGAACTGATTTGCATTCTTTCCCTTTCAGAATCTCTATTATTTGAAATTAATTATATTTAATCTCTTTTAATTCTCTTATTATTCATATGTTAATTAGTATGTATCATTAATCCTCACAATTCTGCCTGTGCATGACGTGTTTGAATATGTTGAAATTATTTCCCAACTGATTGAGTTTTTCTTTGCCTTCAAGCAGCCTCCCCTGCTTCTTAGTCTTCTGTAGCTCCAAAGACATTTTCTTATTTAGAGAATAGCAAGACTTCAAGGGAAATCTGCAGGATGTACTGCAGGTGACAAACCAGAAAATTAATTCCATAAACACCTCAGAAGTGTTTGCAGCTTTTGAAAACGGATGCTAAATATGTGCAGTAAAGAAAGCATCTTAATGATTCAACTCTTGTTTTGTTTTATCAGCTTCTCACCTATGCAGATTCTCGCTGGAACTGATGACTGGCTTATCCAGAATGATACCCAGGAGAGCACAACCAGTAGGATTGATGGTACGTATGTCTCTAGTATGAAATATAAGATGTTTCTCTTGAGTTCAAAGTGAAACACTAGTTTTGGGTAACGTCCTGTGGAAGGAACAAGAAAAACCATATTGTGAAAGTGCAGTTTATAAAAAGTTCTTTAAATTATCAACCTGTGTTATTTTTGTACATTATCATGCAATAAATACTTAACAAACAAGCTTGTAAAAAATAAAGACAGTGCTGAAAAATTCTACGGAGAAGACTCTAAACTGAACTGAAAGAAAAAAAATCAAAATATATCACACCCAGTCACCACATCCAGAGTTTCATTAAAGATGTCTTGAATTGGAAATTCACTGAGGATTACTGAAGGAAAAAATAAATCCATCAATGATGTGTGGAAAGAATGTTTATTATATAACACAATGCAAGGCAATATGAAATCTCACGTGTATTTAACTGTGGTTATTCATAAGAATTTCCACAATGAGCTACTATATAAAACAGCATCATAACAATTGTAAGTTTGTGAAGTTAACATGGGTCTTTAACAGTCTTGCATATCTGGATTATTATGCTTTTTTCTTTTCATTTACTATTACTCAAGGTGTGGATCAAAGGTACCTTCTCTGATACTGCTGACCTAATATTCCACTTAAAAACAAGCAGTGTCTTTACATCTTCACTATCTATTTTTTCTTTACATGAGTGCATTGCAGTGTTTATGTCACTCTGAGCAGTGTCACTGTTGTGGCACAAATGGTTTGCTTCTAAGTGAGTGATCAAAGAAATGATGGAGTCAAAGAAGAGAGTATTTTTAAAAGTTTGAAGTGCAAATAATGCATGCCAAGAAATGTCTTCTTGCTCCTAGGCTAGAAAATGGCTAAATTTTCATTTTTAAAAGTATTGTATAAATTGCATCCGGAGAACAATAAAGTTTTATAGAACTCTTAAAATCAGAAAGAATCACTAGATTATGTAGTCTGATCGTAATCACAAATCATTAAATTTCCCAAATCATCCCTTGCTTTGAACTCAATCAATTGGATTGGAATAGAGTCCACCTTTCACAGAGATATCTAGACTTAATAGGAGGTTATTATACATGCAGCATCCACTATTTCTTCTCAGTAATCTGTTACAAAGATTAAAATCATTACAGCTGTTAAAAATGAATGCCTAAATTCTAATCTTAATCTGATTCAAGAAATCTTATATCAAGATTTCTACCATGTTGACTCTGCCTTTTCACTAGTAGACTAAATAGCCCTTTGGTAGTCAGCTCTTTCTCCTCCTGAAGGCACTAATACACTGTACTTAGGGTTCTTCTTTTCAAATCCAGCATGTTGAGTTCTTCAAGTTTCTGTCTGATAGAAAAAAGGATACAAAGATGGACAGTAGACTTCAACTCTCTCCATGAGGCAGGAGATACCAACATGATTTATAATGTTATTATTTTAATGAGAAAAGAGAAACATTACGTTAGTGTACTTCTATCAACACTGATTTTTACCAATACAGTTGTTTCAGTAAAAGTCATTTTCCCCACCAAAATTGATTTTAAGTGTAAGCAGACGAAAGTAAAGCCCTCAAAAGTTAGGAAGTGAAAAACTAGTTGACTGTGCAACACTACTTCTCTTTCTATCTACACTCATCCTTGCGCTAAATCAAGCACTAATGCTATAGAAAAACACTGAGTCTGTACAATAAAAGAGTATAGCATAAAGCATATTTAGGGAAAGAGAATTAGCGTTGTGCAGGCAATTGTAAATCTGTGGCTTCCTAGTGTGCAAGAGCAAGCATTTAAAACCCCAATAAAAACTGTTAAAGATTTATTCATTTTGCTTGCAACCTTTTAGGGTGTTATTTAACTAGAACTCAGAACAGATACTTTTAAATAAAGACAAGATTTTTCTCTGCAGTGTTTGTACTCCCAACTAGCATTATTGTGTCATGGTTGCAGCTAGCACACAAAGGACGATGGCACGGCCACCGTGAGTGAGGGGAGGATGTCTACTCAGAGCTCCTGTGAGAGTGCAGAGGGTGCAAACCATCAGCAGGAAACTGAATCCTGCACAAAAGTCCTTTGTCCTGTGCTTCTGTGCTGACCCAAGGGAAGGATGTGGGCCATGTACACAGCAAAGGGGAGTGAAGAGACTGGACTATGCTTCTTGCAGACTACCACAGGCATTTGGAGGTTCCGGTGATTCAGCCTATTATATGGAAGATGCTGAAATAGCCAATACATAAAGCCATACAGCAATACCCTCTCCTCTTAGCATCCTACAACTCTATCTCCATTCACCTTAGTATAAAAGTCAATTGTGTACACAGGAAATTAGTTCAAAATATCAAACTTGAAAGTCACACATTGCCACTTTGCTGCAATTTCCAAGTGTAGACAAACCCTTTGAATTTTCCTGTGTTTTTTGTGTTATTTTTCCTGATGCTAGAAATTTCTGAAGCAATGTGAACAACAAAGAGAAATAGAGATGTAATAGCTTACAGCTGAATGGCTTTTAGAGGAACAAAGAAAAGGCAATTCTCTAACCTTAAGTCTTTCTGCTTGCCAGAACGCAAAGACACATCATGGACATGATAATAACAGTGTCAGCATTTCTCTAAAGAGTTCAGAAGAGCTTTTATAATGGAAATTTTTAAGCAACCTATATATAGAATTCATATGAACTCCTCCTGTAATAAACTGAAGGAAGAAATAGTCAAGAAAATTTATGAAATGCAAACTTATGCTAAAGAAATTAACAACGGGACAAAATTAAGATACGGAAATATTACAGTCCTTTTTCATCAACACTCCACATGTACCAAAAGTTATCATCTTCAAAAAGAAACAGATTTGCTACTCCTATTACATGAGTTGCATATGAGATAGTAATGATGTATCTCATTGCCTTTGACTTGCCCATCTGTGGCTATGATGCCATCAGTCAGATCAAAAGTGAAACAGGTTCATGTAATCCTAGTCCTGGCTTTACTAGAGTGAACTCAAGGACATCTCAAATTAACTCCTCAAAACTGTCAAGCTTGCCCCTTGCTTCAGTCTTGCTGAAAATAAAATTGCATAAATATTTTCATTCAAGTTTTTTTGCCCACGATGGATGACACCTCAGTGTGTGACTGCTCTGATTTAAATCTGATACATGATGGAAATAATCTCTGTGCAGATAGCAACTCTGCAAAGGCACAGTGTAAGCACTTACCAAAGTATCAGATTACTGTGTTTAACAGTTTCTCAGATGAATCTGAACCTAAATGACTGCCAGTATACATACTCTAACCCAGAAGGTAAGGTATTCTACTTAGCTCAGCCTACAGCAAATGATTAAGCTGAGTTACTCAGGCTTTATAGAATTTATTAGAGAGCAGAAGTATGAAAGTAGACAGCAGCTCTATCTTGAAGATGAAGAACAAATCTAAATAGCAGTCTATAGTCTCCACACATGCTCTAACTCTCTCTACTGCCTCTCTTTAAAAAGAAAAAGAAATCTAGAAAGTAGAAAGAGTGAAAAAAAATCAAGTTTCAGTTGGTTCCAGCTGACTGTTTTTGTTTCAGTAGCATGAGAATTATACCAGCATAGACTCTTCCCCACCAGCTGAGCAGATGTAAGTCTAGGTCTAAGGCAGATCTTTCTGAAGGCAAGTAAAGCTAATTTATTCTTCTTTATATCTTGCTTTTCATGCTTGGCTTTTGGCTTCTAAAAATAATATTCTAATTTACAGCACTATCTGACACTTTGTATATATCTTGCCCTAACACTGATGATTTTATCAACAGTGACTATTGCTGCACTGCCTGAGAAGTAGATATAAACCCAAATGAACAGGCTTCTTTATCACCCTTGGTCATTCATTTTTTGATTATCACATTTTTCTATGGCATCTGTTCCCAGCTGGTGGCAGAACGCTGCATCTCTGCCACCCCTGCTCCCCTCTGACCAGCGGACAGTCACAGCAGAGGCACCCAAAGGAAGGACTGATGCTCGACTAAGACTCTCAAGAGTTCCTGACTTCCACTCTAGTGTTCCAGGATGGGAGCATCTTCCCCACTGTTACTTTAGTGGGCTTTTTAATGAACTCTACCCCAGTAAAAGACTGCTCGACATCGCTCTTTATGTAAGAAGCACTTTGGATTCCTGCACAGGGGTGTGCAGCCAGGCACAAAGAGCACATTCTTCTCTATCATGAAATATGTATGCTAACCTCTTGGATGCCAGCTAAAACGTGTGATGTACATCTCACACAAGTGCGTCAGTATAACTCTACCAATGCATCATTTTCTTCTCTGCTTGCACTTTTTAAGGGCACAGTACAGGGAAGATTTAAACAGAATTTTACTGCCTTAACTACGTGCTGAAAATGCAGTTTTCAGTATGCAATTGTTTTATTGCTTGTTTGCAATGAACACTGCAAGTATGCATTAAGGAATGGGTAGTGCCCCCACTTTTACCCAACAACTGAGTTGTGCAACTTAAATGCAATTCTCTGAGTGACGAGGGATGCTAAGGGTGTCAACCTCTTTTCCTACTTGTTTTTCAGAAGTGAACTAAAGGGAATAAAGGATCTGGACAGGCTTCTCAACATGTGTTTCATCTTCACAAAAATGCTTTAAAAAAAAAAAGAGTTTAAAATTCAAATTTCCTAAGAATTAAATGAACCCTTTCATGCAGTATTTGTGTGCAGATATATTTATCCATTTAGTGCACCTATAAAAAAAGAAAACTTACGACACAATTATGCCACAGAAAGTTTTCGAAATGTTTGTATGTAGTTCTGTTTATACAACAATTAACTTCCCAGAAATTAACAAAATGCCTCTTCTCAATACCCTTGATATTCATACCATTCACTGCATTTCCATATGGTTTTATGTTACTGTAACTTTTTCAATGTGTCTTCCAAAACTGTTTTCCCTCTAAACTGTTCACAGTTTAGACTGGAAAACTTTTCAACATCAGCTCAGGTGGAAAACCTTGCTTTGCTTACGAAGGGTGATCATAAGAGCTCAGATAGGTGAGTCGAACATAACATGCTAACAGATACAGAGAGATAGATGCATATGTAACTGCTTGAATCTTAGCTGAGGCTGACCAAAGACTCGCCAGATCAGATTATACTGCATACCGTTCTGAAATTATTTATAAGCCCTATATGGCAAAGCAGATGTTCTCAGACATAACAATTGGAGAGCAATTACTGATTGTAAAAGAACTAATAAAGGGAATGAGAGAAGTTATGCAGTGTACCATACCTCAGAAAAGAAGAATTGAAAGTTCTAGAAAAGGTTGACGTAACTAATAAATCTCTTGAGCCTTGGTAAACCGCAGATGGGCCTGTAGAACAAAGCAAGGTAATGCCTCTGTTTCAAGAGAAACAGGCTGTGACTGATGAACATACACTCTGTGTACAAGTCTGTTGTATTTATACACTCTTATACACCCTTTATAGATTATATAGATTTTCAGATGACCAATTATAAATGAGAGCATCTCAATACTAGCTTTGCCATGACCTCCCACCTGAGAGGCCAATAACATGGAGTGGTCAAGGGTCAGCAGAGTTTCAGCACTGCAAAGCCAACAAGGTCTGACGAGGCCTCTAACCCAAGGAGGCTAAACCAGGATTTGTAACAGACATCAAAAACCTGGCAGTGAGTGCAGACAAGCAGCGTAGCCAGCTCCCTTTTCAGTCTTTTTTGAGGGCAAACGTCTTGTCTTTGTGCATCGAGAGGAGACTGACTTTATGTTTGCCTTTTCTTTCCCACTGTTCTGCCAAAATACCATTTGAATATGCCATTTTGCTGACATCATGGATTTCTAAGCAGGGAAGTGCACTGGAAGCCCTGACTGCCTGACATAACTCTTCCTGCCTCCTGGGCTCAGGCTGAAGACTCCGTGTTAGACTAGACCTGAGCAAGCTGAGCCTCTTCATTCCTGCTGCTGCTAAAGGCTTGGCAGGAGGGCTGCAGTAGTGAGAGCAAGACTAAGGAAACTTGCCAGCCAGAATAAAAGCTATCAACAGCCAATTAGCCTCAAGTATTAAATGACATTTTTGCTTCTTTCTCCAATTAAAAATGTTAATTGAGATTAATTAGCTATCTCTTGCTGTGAAAATAGAAGCATTTATTGAGTGGGAACACATGGGGTCTGTCCTGTGCCCAGTACTGCTCGCTAACAAACATGACATACCAAGTGTCTTTTAAGAGAGGACAGTTAGCACATTAGAGAACAGGATTAGAATTCAAAATTACCTCAAAAACTCTCAAAAACAGCTTAAGTACAACAAGATGCAATTCAACAAAAGCAATTACAGAGTCCAACACTCAGATGCGAATTAGTAGCTCCCTAAACAGAGCACAGGAATATGTGGCTACAGGGCCACAAAGGAGGTGGAGTACTAGAAGGAATCACAAGTTGAACAAGGTCAAAAATGCACAACAATTTTCTGCAAGAAAAGCACCTATCAACCCAGAAGGGATAAAGAGGAACAGAGTTCATCAAACTCATTAAGTAAACCCTTCCATCTATGGAGACTATCTGGTGGAAACATGGTACCCAGTTTGGGGTGATGCACATCAGCAAAGAGATGAGAACAATAGCAAAGGCAGGAGATCTAGGAAACTGTTTATGAATTAAAAAGAGGGAACGTGTTGGTCTGAGAAAACACGTATTGTCCTGAAAGAGTCAAAGACTGCTGAATGAGCAAGAGATTTGTCTTCTATATCTACATAAGTGGTTTGAAATGCAGCAAGGGAAATCAAGATTAGGCATGAGGAAAATATGCATGCAATAATCACCAGACTAAAATAAAACCACCTAGGGAGAGTGAAGCAGACATATTGGAGGATTGTCTAACTTTCTCCTAGAAACATCTGCCAGGAAATGGGCTGTAGATAGAGATGACCTTGCCTTGCAACATGCCAACAGATTAAATGAATTCTTAGAGTGTGTTTCAGCCTTATTTCTATGGTTATTTACACAAAAAGCTAGACTGTAACAGTCCTTCATTGCTTTTATGCTTTTCCAGTAAGAAAGGCAAGCTTTTTATACCACTGTTTATTGCTCTGAGAATGCAGGTGGTGTTGGCTAGACAGCTAAACTAAAAATCCAGCAGCCACTGATGCACATACGTGGTTTTGGGGTCCAAGAGTGTATCAGTGGACGCATTATAAGGACCATAGTTAAAAGACATATAAGAAGTGGTTCTAGCAATTAATTTACCCATGTCTGAAATGAAATTGATCTGTATCAAAACAAAATCAACACCAAACTCTAGCCAGCAATCTAGCTAACATTATTCAAAGTGACTTACTAGTATGTGATTACCATAATGTGATTACTATTACGTGATACGTGCTGTTCCATAAACAAGATTAATCTGCAATGCCCTTTTCTTAAAGTTACTGAAGTAACTTATGCAGGAATTTTGCTAACTACATTTTTAATTTGGCTCTGTCAGCGGCTGTACATGAACTTGGGCTTTGCATTGTTGTACAGTATTTCACTTGCACAGCAGCTGTACTGTCCAAGTTCACAGAGTATCAAATCCTGATTGCTTTTTTTTGCTGTGTTAGGAAATACTACACACTGTTCTTCTCTTGTATGTTTAGCTTGTTGAATTGTAACTGTTAGAAGTAACTTATTTATCATTTAACTGTTATTTATAAAATACTCTCACACATCTATAAATGGTGTTAAAGAAATACAAAGCATCATTTTTCATTTTGAAATTGATTACATCGTTCCATAAGCTGGTTGCTTTTTTTCTTTTAATATGGGCTACAGTAGACATTGCTTTCCTAAAAAAAAAAAAAAAATCTGTAGAAAATAGCACATAATTCATAATGACTCAATAGTTAAGAGGATTATGAGATTTCATTTTAAAAGTACTGCATAGCACTTGATAACATAGCTTTCTTGAACAGGGGAATTGAAACAAGCAGGTGTGGGAAATTTTAATTTAATTAAGTTGTATGTGTTAAAATGTATAATTAAAAGAAAAAGTGGCTTTTGATTTTATACATATGATTCCTGCCAACATAAAAGGAGGAAGACAGCATCATTTACTGAAAAGAAACACAGTTCATCTGATCATGACTCTTCAGTTATAATTGGAAATTGATTTTATTTTGTTTGGTAAAAAAAAAAAAAAAACACAACACTTTTTTTGGCATTAGAGTCTGTACACTGCGATAGAAGGTGGTAAGAATTAAGCAGTTTTCCTCTTCCTCTTTCCTGTGTGGTGAACAGGTCCTAATACCCTTCTGGGCAGAACAGCAGTAAAGGATTATTCTGCTTTGACTGAACCTGATGTTGCTTACCCAGAAGCTGTAAAGAGGAAGAAGGCAAGCAGATGTCACTTATGTAAGTAGCAAGATACATTGTGATCTTGGAGTCTGCTAGTATGCATTTCATTTCTATTTGTATATTCATTTAGAGAACTTGGACTTTTATCCAGAATTAATACCTGAAAACAGATCATAAAGTTTCTGTGTTGAAATATTAAAGCAGAAACACCCAACAATGCAATAGAGAAACTATATTTATATGTTTCAGAATTAGTAACATATCCTCTGGTGAAACTACAGCCTTGAAAGATGTGTGTATCTTCCTTTAAGGATCACCTTTTGGTTGCTGTGTCGACTCAAGCTGAAGAGAAAGTGAGTATGCAGTGAAGAGCAGCAACACAGGACCTAAGAGTAACTCAAAGAGCATAAAGCAGGTTTGGCAGGTCTTGAACTCCCTGAAAGCTCTTTCAAAATCTCTGGAAAGTAATCAGGAGCAGACTCTTTCGTGAGGTTAAGTCCCGCTGTTAGAGGAAACTTTCTACAGTAGTTTCCTTGGATCAGCAGAACAGGTCTGTGGAATTGCTTCTGGTCCTTCCTGGGCAGAGGAACATCAGTTTGGGCAAGCTGCACTTGGCTGCCCTCCATGCTGGGCAGAGACTGCTGAAGATAAAGGGCAACTCCTACAAGCACTAGCCATGAAACCCAACTTTTTACAGTTAAAGCACCCACCATATTCACAGAAATTGCCATGACTCAATAGAGATTTTTGACTTACCCAATAAAGCCAGAGTGGCCATTTCCAGGAAGGTTAGAAACTGTTCAGAGCTGGGTACACAGGGTCCCTGGTGTCTCCCCAGTTTAAATGCCCAATTTACAGGTTCTTCTTTGTTCACAAGAGCTGTCCTTGACATTACATGGAAGTAGTGGTACATCTGTTGTTTATCACTCTTTAGATAACACGTAGCCTCCAAGAAAATGCTCAGAAATTCTCAACCTTTACATTAGCCAGGTCTCTGCTGGTAACATCTGGAAAACTATTTATGATTTCAAGAATGCAATCTAGTAGAGAACAAAACTGTCATCCTCAGAGAAAGCAATGTGCTCCGGTCCTTAATGTTGCTCTGTTTCCAGAGTCATATTCCAAATAATACCTAGAAAGTGTTAGAAAGGTGTTTTTACCTGTCTCATATACCGCTTCAGACACTGAGGTGAAGTGATCTTCTACTGTGTATTGTGCCAGTCGGAGCGTGTCCAGACCTCGAACTGAATCATTTCCTCTAGTCCAGTAAAACATGACATCATTGATGTTATAACCCCCTGCAGTGAGACACAAGCCAACAAAAGTGTTTATTTTACACAATAATTAATTAGTGTTGAGCACACTTATGGTTCAGCTGTTTCTTATTTGTCTGCTTGAAAGTACAATTAGACATAAACAATGACGGGGTTTGGCAGAATGCAATGCCTGTTCGCAACAAAACTCCCAATAACATGCCATGTATTATAATGTAAAAGCTGACTTTTTTAGAGGAGGTCTTTTTTATATCTTTTATTCTCGATTAAACTAAACATTAAGCGTGCCCTTTGTTGCATCCCAGGATGCTGTTTCTCAACGCAGTGCATTTGGTCCTCATCCCTGTAGAAATGAAGGGATGAGGAGAGCGGCAGGGCTGCTGCGTGCTGGCTCTGCGCCCCGAGCTGGGCTTGGGTCATCGCTTCAGACAACATTTTGACTTAGGAGCTTGGATGCTTCCCAAGGACACTAACTTCGATGCTGCTGTTTCTGCATACTCAACAGTGTGGCAGGCTTCAGGGGCCCCAGGAGATTTCCTCTTAACCTTCAAGTAGTAATTAGGAGCCGAGATGGGACATGAATCATCTATCAGAAGGCAACTGTATTTTGCACACACTTGTCAATATGCAGCACAATCACAGCTAAAATACCTCTGTAGCTTTTTTCCCATTATATTAAAAGGCAGGCAATTTTCAGACTAGTGTATATGATTAATTCAAGATTATGTTAATGTAATTTACATGTTAACAGGGAGCATTTGAACATCTTTTCCTTTAGCTTACTTAGATCCATCATTCTTGTATTTGACAGACTTACATTGTGCAAGTTAATAGCTAAGCTTAGGGTACAGAAACACGAGCAGATGATTATTTTTAGACTCCAGTCAATTGTAAGTAAATTACAGTGTAAGACAATAACACAATATGTTGCACAAGGGTATATGTTGCAAAAAGAACAAAGCTCTAGAATCACAGAAAAAGACACGCATTAAAATTAAAAAAGAGCATTTTAATGTTTTTAAGTTAACGACTTTGATTCTTGCAGTGACAAAAAAGAGCCGATTTCCTACAGGCATTTAACGTAGGCAAAACAGGAGTTCACAAATTTCATTTCAAGGAAACACTGTGCTGATTACCAATTAGAAATTCTTTCCCTGACCATTCTTTGAATGTGAATGTTGTTTTCACTATTGCTGGCACTTTTCTGAAAAGGTGTCATGACCAGGAATCTCTGCTCAGATCATCACATTTATGGGAATTAAAGCCAAAACACTGCTGCGTCAAAAGACTAAACCAAAAACATGGGCATCCAAGCTAAGTCCTCAATTCCCTAAAACCACATGCTGGGAAATTTCCCAAACTCAGGAGACGAAAAATAAAACTAACCTTTCCTACAAACAAATGATTGCATGGTCCTCAGTCCAAACAAAGAAGTTTGTAGAAGGAGTTTTTATGTATGACTCCAGCACGGATTCATTTTACTTTCCTTCAGTATAAATGAATTGCAGATATTTAAATAAAGTCCAAAGAATTAGAGGGTACCACTCTAAATTGCTATTTATTTTTTATAAGATATTGCATCTTCCAAGCTGTGTGAGATTGGAGAAATTCTTGATGCCTGGATGGGCAACCATTTTTCTTTCAAAGTATTTTCATTAGCTTAACAATTAGTAGGTTTTGGTGATCCTTCCCATGGAAATTCTTAGAAAATACTAATTCTAAAACTATTATTTGTGAAGAATTTTCATGGGGAGAATCTTCCCAGTAGTCAGTAAAGTTAAATAGCACAGTGCTCCCTCTGTGCAAAGTTATTCTTTATTCAGAGGATTAATATTTCACCAATTATAAAATGTTTAAAAAGCTTATAGAGACAAAATACTTAAACTATGTTATTTGACTTCTACAAGTAATCTCTATTCTCTTTACATGACACTGAGTTTTCATTCTAACTAATTCCTCAAGCCCAAAATCTCATTCCTGTACTCCGTTGACACTGTACAAGCAGCTAATGTCAACAGGGTTAAATACAGCAATAGTAAATTTGGGATTAAACATTCATAATGCCTAATACAAATGAGTTTCTTTACCTTTCTGTTGCTAATTTTAATTTCCCCTGATTGTCAAGCACAACTGAAGTGCCTTCACATGGCTCTTCACTAAATAAACGCTAAAGGACAAGTTCAAAAAGGAAATAAAATTTCAGAGATGATCCAAAAACATGAATATTTATTTGGACTGGAGTCCTGTGTGGAGGAATAAATGAGGAAAGAAGCCCTCAGCCCCATGTGAATGAACGGTGGTGTTTCCTACCACATGGCAGAGAGCATGACTGCCCCGGCAGTACCAATCGAGACAGGAACCCTCCAAGATCCCCCAAACTCATCTGTCATATCAAGAGACTCAGTGGCATCTCTTGGTCTCCTAACATGTCCCTGTACTACCTTCTGAAGTGTTGCAGTAACAGTAAAAACAATAGACATTTTGGCTGAAGTGTATTTTGCTGTCTAGAAAGTGCAAGTCAATAAATGTTATTAACTGCTAATAGTGGAATAGCACGTTCTAAAGGTTAGTAGGGATGCTTTATTGTGAAAAGCCATTTCTTGATAATATCATGTTTGTCTTTACATTAGGAATCACTTAATTAAAGGCTTAACGCTTCGTTTCAGCTCAAACAATTGCTATACATTTTACATTTTATTTATAAATGTCAGTATTTGCATGGTTGTCTATGTATGCCTGCATTCACACTTCTTAATTCCAGGTAATGGCATTCACAAGCAGTTTTCTGACATGATATCATTATTAATCTATAAATTAACAGAGTTTATCTGATGAGGGGGCAAACACCATTTCCAGCTTACCCAAAAGAAAGTATTACAGTACAACAAAATCAAAGGGCCACGGCTAATGGCGCACTCATGGCTTTTGCATGTATTGCTTCTAGCTGTTTTCCTCAAAACTAAACAGCAATGTCATGGAAGCATTTGTGAAGACATTACTGTTTTCCCCTTGGACAGGAGACACTTGTGTGTTGTTGGAAAAGCAGATGGAATCATTCTGAAAAATGCTTGTTTTTAATTATATAGGGAATTCTCCTTTTTTTTTTTTAATCCTGTCAAATAAATTCTAAGTTCCTGTGGGATATATATTTCATTCCAGAACTAGAGAAAATATTAAATGACTCATTAGGCAATGCTGTTGACGTAAATCTGTATATGTTTATCTACCAATATGCTCTTCCAACAGAAAATAGTTTAGAGACAAATCCAAGTACTAGTTCAAAACACTATTTGTTAAACAGATCTTATAAAACTGCTGATTCCAGAGGGACTTCTGTGTGAGAAAGGTTTGGGGGTTGATTTCCTTTGTGTTTCTGTTTAAAATAAAACTGCAGCAATCTTCTAGTTGGTCATTGTCAACAAGAGATAAGAACACCCACACAATTCTGAAGCAGTAAATAATAAAACTTGCCACGTACTGAACAACTTTCCAAAAGATTTTGGATTTGTACTGACATATATTTGAACATATATTTTCATCTTACAGGATTGGGTGTCCTTTTACATCATCCCACGCAAAAATATTTTACTAGAGTTATCATATGAATAATAGCAAAAAGTTAACTATAAACATGCACATTTGGCTATTTGTAAAGCGACCATGCCTACGAAGTATTAGAGAACATTGTAATGAAAATTGTGAGGACATTGATTGATAAAATGAGAAACTATAAAAGTATATTTAGTCTTGGTCCATCAATTGATGACACTTTTTTCCCAGGACACTAGCAGAGACACAATAAGTCACAGAAGGATCTGCATATATTCATCTCAGAACAGAACTGCCTATGCAATTACCTTCTTTCCAGTATGAAAACAGTAAATTAATTATGAACTCTATGCCTTATAAATAGGCCTTATTATAATTTCTTCCTTTTCTAAAGGAACTGTGTCTCAGGGGGTCTGGGGGAGAAAGATACATACTATCTGAAAGAAAAAATATATATCTTTTTTTAGCTATGCTGGCAAATGTCTGCTCACAGAACTCCCCCTGAAGACCAAGAGAATAACTGCAGGATACACTGCAAAACCAAGTCTATGATAAACTCCTGAGATTTTGTTTAATCATGAAGAGCATGGCAGCATTTCAGTACCGACATACTGTCTTCAGTGAAGTCTCATGCATTTATTTCTGTATACAGATACTGTTGTAGTTCAACAGGGACTGGTCACATACTGTCTCTTGGCTTCTCTGGAAATATTATGCATCAGCCCTTGCAAATAGAGTCACCGATATTTTTCTAATTCTATAAAAATAATAAGGATAAAGCATCGTACAACTTTCCAGTTGCAAAGTACACGTCTGCTTATCCATCGGATATTTGGACAGATCCATGCTGCACGCAACAGTTGTGGTGATCCTTGGGAGAGCAAAAAAAAGAGAGTATTGGTGATTATTAATGGGATAAAATTGTTCATCAGTAAAAATAAAAATAAGCCATGTATACTTCTTGAGCTAACATTTACAGGCAAATATCTATTGTGAGGAAAAATATCCAGTATTTACTGTTATCTAATGTGGAAGAATAATAACATCCAAAACAGGAAACTACTCCAGAATAGCTGACTTTAGTGGCAGTCTAAAAAGGTCACCTTTGTTCCCTTCTCACTTTTAGCAGGTATTTTCCTTTGTTGATATTTTGCAAGACATTTTACAATTTTGTTATATTTATCAAAATCTGTTATAAAGGATAATCTGCAATAAATAATGCAAATCAGTCATTTCAGGTGATTACTTCATTGCAAAACAACTGGAATGGCAAAATGCAATTCCTGTACTAGCAAAAGGATCTATTTAGGGAACAAAATGAGACCTACTCTTTAATTTTAAAGAATTCAATCGTATTGATCAATAATATACATTCATATGACTACAGACCATGTGTAGTCTACTCTTAGAAATAGACGTTTCTTAAGCATAACGTTCTGCTAACCTGGAAGCTTTACAATGTAAGTTGATGCTAAATATAAAGGCTGGTACATGGTATATACATACCGCAGAGCATACAAGACTGTTCCATTAGGGTATATTCTTATAAGACGATTTTCAACAGTGATATCATGAAGAAAAGATTTTTTTGAATCAACTATGAAGGTATCCGGTACCCAAAGCATTTCCACAAGCCGACCATCTAAGCTTAAACTCTTATTACCATCAAAACAAAGCCTCTCATCAGTCCATCGCTGCCTCAGGAATATGGTAGCTGTATAGTCCTGACAGAGAAAAACCAAAGTTATGACAGAACAAGCCTGTATATTCTGTTTTACGAAAGTATATGGGAACAGCTGTTAGTCACAAATAGCCTGCAGCTCTGCATGTCCCATTCTTAAACGCTGGCACTCCGACAGCAGTTGTACTGGCCCTTGTGCTACCACACTTCCCAGCACTTGATGCAAAGTTGACATCATTAAGAAATATTACCTTGAGTAGATTTTGTTCTTATGGTCATTGGAATTTTACAGTAAAAGCTGATGGGCTGACCCTGGGGCTATAAATCAGCTGCAGTCATCAGAGCTTTGTCAGCAGATAATCTGGCTCTGTAAAGCTTTACATTTTAGAATTATTTATATAAATGTAAACACTTTGTTCACATACACTACTAAATAACACATATTTTAAGAAAACTTTGGAAAAAGATGTACAACTTCAGATGGACAAAATGCTAAAACAAGTTAGTGTAATAGGAAGTCAGGGAATCATCTTTTAACACAATTTATCCTTTTGGCATCACAAGGGAAACAGTAGTGCCAAATTTACCAAGATTTTGAATACAGCTCAGCTCAATTCGCCTTCAAATCAAATATGCCTTGTAGTCTTGCATTGAAATCACACTATTTCTTAGCACCTTCTTAATCAACTTTTTCTTTTATGATGTGTCTTTAGCCATATGACATGTTCATCTTAAGTTTTGACTTTGCTTCCCTCTGTCTAAATAACTCCAATTACTTACTGAATACAGAAGGAGTGTTAATATTCTCTGGTAGTCTAGTAACAAAATGATGAGGTACATTTTTATATATATTTTAATATATATATCTTTACAAAACCCACGTATTTTCTAATGTGGAATATATGAGTGATTAATTTTGCCTTTTTTTTTTCCATGTATCAATGGAGGATCTTTAATTATAAAAGTATGCTCCATTTCGTAGCTTGTTCACAAATAAATTATACAAAAGTGATGAAACACAGCTGGAATAAACGCATGTGTGACAGTAACAGTAAAAGAGAAAAACAATTTGAGCTCAGCTGTGTCTAATCACAAGGAAAGGGTGTGGCTTCAAGGTCATGTGAATATATCTTTAATTTTTTGAAATGCATAAAGATTTAGACATTTCATCTGGAAAATAAATACTGCTCTACATGAATTTCATTAAGATTAATACTCAGCAGCAAATTTCTGTTTGTATCAGAGGTGTGAGTTGCATCTGCATTTCTATATTTATTATAGTGCGATAGCTATCTGTAGCAAAAAATAAAATTCTAACACACATCTCCTAACACACATCGACTGCACAAGGACAAAAGCCTCATTCACATTTTCAGAAGCTGTAAACACAAGACATTAGCTAGTAAATGAGCTGAACAAAAAAAAAAGACTGCAAAAGCTACAATACCATATTTATTTCTGATATTGTATCAATGCTTGCAATATCCAGACTCATTCCAACTGACACAGGACCATCTGCAAAAAAGAGAAAGTCAGAATCTAGCACATAGTTTTTAATACTCAGCGTCCAGGAGAAGTGGCTACCAAAATTTCCACTATATGATCCATTTATTTGTAAATGTTTAGTAGGTTTTTAAAAGGAAGTGTTCCTCAAGTTTAGATTATGAAAGAATTTTAATGATTTCATAACTAAGATACAATACTTCTAGACTAACAGTATTTTTGTTTTAATAAACGTGCTTTATTTCCTAAATATTTCCTCGTCTGTATAATTGTTTTTCTTTGCTTAGGAAAAGAAGTGCTGGGCAAATGTTGCACAATAAGGTGCGGTTGGTACAATCCCCGTGGTACATCATACGCCTCCGCTCTGAGGTGCAGGGCGGTGGAAAGAATTCTTTCAGTTGTAACATCTGGTCCATCAGGTATTAGTGAACTAAGGAGCTGCTCCTGGCAATGTCACATGGTTAATACCCAGATGGGATATCCGAGTGACTATTTAATGCCTATTTAAGAATATATTGCCTATATTGTGTCACTGCCTGTTAACATCTTGCTCTTGACCATTAGCAGTTAACCCGATTTAAACTTGCATTTATAAAGGAAAACTAGCCATTTCCTTCTCCTTTTTGTATTACTATCAACTGAAGTTTATACAGCACGATTAAACACCTTACCTAAGTAGATGTCACGATGCCATTGTAACGTTAGTATGCTCTTGTTTCCTTGTGAATGTGCATTTCACAGTGTCAGAAGGAAGATCACCAGCTGTGTGTTTTAAAATGCAGAATTTGTGCAGCGCTTTCATGGAAACATGACATTATTCCTGGTTGAATATGTGCGGAATAATTAACAGAGTACATGTACAAGGAAATTCATATTAAATAGGATGCCCAAATGGCATCCTATATGGGGCCTTTATTAGTTCTTACCTTTATTGGTAAGAACACTTGGTCCTGGTTCATTAGCAACATTCCAGTATCATCAGTGCTATTGTAACACATCTAAGAGGAAAAGCTGACTTTCCAGAAAGATAACAGAAATTAAATTAGGGTTAATTTTTCTGGAATCACAGAAACAGGATTGTGTGCATCTCTTCTTCCCTGTGGCAGTATTTTTCCAAATACTGAGCAATACAACAGAATTTTAGCGTTGAGTGACTCTCAGCCACTAAAAGACACCTAGTTTAAGTTAAGGGATACTTCAAGCTCAAACTGATTGTCCCAGCACGGACCGGCCTTGCTGTTCAAGTGCTAAGGAGCAGTAGTGTAGTCAGGACAAAACCACCCCGCTCTGCTAGCCCTGGCAGTCTTTGTGAGCCCAGTCCTTGTGCTGTGCAGACAGCCCATGGAGCCAAGCACTCATGAAAATGAAGCAGAAAACACCCCCACAGATAGAGCAAAACATCATGGAGGGCTTGTGCAGGAAGAACATTATGGAAGTTGTCTCTAAGACAATTCACACTGCTGAGAATAGCTTTAATGGTTAATTCAAAACAATGTTAATAGTTAAATGGTGATTTCTTTAGTGTGAGGCTAAATACAATTTATGGTTTCTTACTAAATAAGCAAAGTATTAATAACAGAATGAGTCTTCCCATAATTATCCACCAGTGGTTTCCCCTAACTTCCTCTGCAATGTCGCCTGTTGACAGTGTCAAAAACAGGGCAGTAGGCCAGATGAGGCAGTCGATTCCTACATTTCCATATGTTTGGCAGGAATTGTACATATAATGACAACTTCAGAAGAAATCTACCAATCTTCAGAAGAAAACTAAGGTCAGTCTGTCCTGCATTAGAGAAGGGAATCTTCAAAACAAGGCAAAAAAGCCACCAAAGGGTTGTTACAGCAATGGGTGCACAATCTAATTAACACACATTTTAAATTTTACTTAAATTTTTATACAGAGGCTGTTACTTTATGCACTTTACAGATATTTACTGTAATTCCATATGGGAAAGCAGCCAAAAGAGTGACAGAAAATAAACTTTAGACCCAAACATGTACTTGTAACTCTGAAGTCCTACTACATAAATCAAACAGCAATATCATGAACTGCCAGTGCTGGGCTGCTGTTACTACCCCTTTATCATTTAGTTTAAGAAAACTCAATTCTGGCATTCATTCTCCAATGAAATGGCTTTTTGAAAGAACTCATCCTTACAGCAATACTGGCTGAAATACTATGCAACTCTAACAGAATTGGAAGGAAGAGTATCACTAAAATAATTTATTATTATAATTCCATTAAAAAACATTTTTTGCCTGCTAATTATCAGTTTTGCTTTGGTTTAGAGTATTATAGGACTTTATCTAGAAGTGACATATTACACTTGGATTTTTTAAGTGCATTTAACTTCCCACCACAAGACATCTTTCTTGACAAATATACATTACGTGAAGAGACTGGACAGATTAAGATAAGCCTTCTGACAGACCTCAACTGTAATTGTTGATATGAAGACATCAAAAGACAGATCCGTTTCTGGCAGGAATCAGCTTCAATCCTATTTGTTCACATCAATGATCTTTAGACAGTGATGTAGCTTCATTAGTACAGTTTGCAGACAAGAAAAAAATTGGTGGGGATCACAATAACGACAGCTTGTTAAATCATTTGTCAAAAGACATTTTAATGCAGCCAAATGCAAGCAATTAATGTGGGGACAAATAATGCAGGCAGTATGTACAGGACAGGAAACTATCTTGGCAAGCAGTGCCTTTGAGAAGGATTTAGAGCTTGTCACAGATAATCATTTCAACATGATCTTTCCATATTATGCTTTGGCAGAAGCACTATTGCAATGGGGAGCAATACACAGAATTAAGTTACCTTGCAATCTAGACTGTATTGGCAGCACTGTTATTATATTACTGTGACAAGATTTGTTTTCCCCATTCAAAAAAGAAAATGTGCAAGCAGCAGACAGTTCAGTTGAGAGAGAGAAATATTCCAGAGGACAAACACTGGAAATTTAATATCAAAGCTTGTAACATGAAAACTAAGGAACAGCTTTTACTTAGCTCCTCAAAGAGAAGATGGAGAAGTGACTTGCCTAATGCCAGTAAGTGCACAGAAAAGATGCCCAATAGTAAATTGTAAACATTCTCTGATAAAGGTAAGCAAGATCCCAGTTTATGGAAGCTAGAGACAACATGAAACTTCAAATAATTTTTTTTCCTCTAACTGAACTTAATCAGTTAATTCAGCATTTTAGGGGGAAAAAAAAAAACCACACCACCAAACACACGGAAAAAAAAAAACAAACCAAGCAACAGCCAAACTGTCCTGCATGCAGGAAGCTGGGTTTGGTGGCAATGATAGTCTCTTATTTCCATGGGAAAGGAAAGAAAATCTACATTACCACCTGTATGCTGAAGTTCACAGTTTTGCACCAAGTCATTGATTTAGTAAATCACAATTTTAAGGATTCAGTTCAAAAGAAACTTTTTTTTCCCACTATACAACTGGCCATAGTATAGAAGGCCATAGCCTTCCGAGCTTTTTGCCCTTCTCTGAAGGATTTGACATTGACTAGTTGGTACATAAAATAATTTTTAGATTACAGTATTTGTTACTTCTTTCTCATGTACTCTATGAGCTTATCTCTCTAAAAGGACCTTAGACACTGCTGACATCCCATTATCTTCAGATCTCTTTCGTGGTAAACTGCCTTCATCTAATTACTCGTTGAACTTAATATAAACAACACGTGGGAGAAAAATATGATGACTGATCTTACACAGAAGGTTGGACTCAAAGATTTAATTTGCCGTCTTGAATTTAAACCTTAATACCATGAAATGAACGCACTCACTAAACACTAAGGAAAATCTTTTAAATGTTGCTTAGAATAACTGATTTAAGCATGACATTTTTCTGTATCACTTGAAAGCAGCTTCCATATTCAAATACACTTAGCTGTGACCTTTTCCTAGTCTCTTTTTTAATTAGAACACTTAAATTATCACATGCAATCACCGAACAAAATCTATTTGTATAAAATTATTTACAAGATCTTATGCATCCCTTTACTCTATGAACCTGATCCAAGGTTCACTGAAGTCAGCAGGAATCGCTCATTAATTCAGAGAGGTTTGGCATAGCACCTAAAGTTATAAAATCAGTCTACACAGTTTCAGCAGAAAACCTGATGTTGAAATCAGCTTGTGTGGCTCTGATAAAGTGTCAGGGTTATGTAGTACATTTAAGGGAAATAGCTGTGCATTTTTCAATTCCTTATGTCAGCTTTTCTATAGAAGACTTTCACATCCATCTAAAAGTCTAGGATGAATATTATTACTTTAAGGGGTACTATCTACTAACATTAGTATAGGATTATTTCATATTCCAGTCCAAAGAACAGCTAAAATCATTCTAGATGAAGTAATTTTTTAATTCATTAATGGAACTTTCCAAGTCTATCTGTTCAGTTTATTAAGACTTGCTTAACGAACCAGCTCAAAGAGGGACATTAAAATGCTGTAGTTCAGCAAAGAGAACATTCTTAATAGTAACATTCAGATGAAGGCAGAGCCAAGTACCCAGTCCAGCCAGGATTCCTCTGTACTAAGCACTGTGTAAAAGTACCTTCATCATTTGGTAACTAGTGTGTGCCACCCACCACAGACAAACATGAAACGCACAGACAATTTTTCTTTACTGCAAACCTTTGACATACTAAGCCTGCCTTCCTCTAATGTAACTTCAGGCACCTTATTTAGGTGCCTAAAGATGGGAATGACAGGTTGTACTGTGCGTAAATAACAGCGTTTGGGTAGCAAAGGGCTGGAGGGGTGACCTGGAGGGGAGGAGATGACTACAGTAAGGAGAGAGTAATCCAAGCTTAAAATCTAGAAATCTATTAGTCCCAAACCATGTAAGGAGAGGAGAACACCATTTTTATGTTGCTATGCACAGTCATGGTATTCAAATGAAAAAATCTTCATAATCCCCTCATTAATGACACTAGCTGAATTGTTTCCATTTAGGTAATTTCCAGTAATCCGCCAGTCCCAGCACAAGGACCAAACACAAACACATAGGTAAATGGAGTGCTTATTAAATTAACAATTTATGAACTGCCATAAAATTTCCCTGACTAGTAAATATTTCCATTTCTCCTGGCTTTAGGAAAAAACCTTCATTTTTTGATCATTTGTTTATACTTAATTCTTTCTTTTCGGGACTGAAAAAAACAAACACATTCTGCTAAATATTAAGGAGTTCAGTGTCACTGATTCTGTAAGAGTATGATTGTATCTTGGCAGTAAACATCACTTCAAAAATCCTTATTGCCTGCCTGAAGAAAAATTTCAAGGACAAATAACTTTGAAATGATTTTGAATTACATTATTCTAAAATTCAAACTAACCTCTGGCCTCTCACACTTGATAAAAATCACATTTCAGTGTTCCATTATGACTAGCTAATGATAAGCTCAAAGCCCTCAAAGCCAAAGATGCCAAAAAATAATACCATCTAGTCTTATGACAAATTTTTTTCACACATATTTAGGAGTGCATATCTAACTGACCACACAAACAAAGAGGAATACGCACTCTTAATCTTGGCCAAAATTTAAAAAAAAAAAAAAAAAAAAGGGATTCAAGTATCTTAAAGAGGCTGACTGTAGGATATTATTTTCTGATATCTCTGCATATCAACATACCCATAATAAGTTCCTATTTTATGCAAATCCTTTCAGGCACTTCAGACAGCAAACATAGATCTTGGGGTTAATATCCTATACATCCTTTTCCATCTATGTTTCTACAAATAAGTTTCCTTCTCAGAGTAAGTAAGCACTGAGAGGTTGACATAATTAGACCTGCACAGGCGTTTAGACTAGCTGATAATGTCCACCAGTACCAGAATACCCCAGTTTATGTTTTCATCATGCATTTGTTCATTAACTTCCTCAGTTCCAGTCAGCACTTTGATCCATTTTTGCCTGCTCAGTCTCTTACTAGTAACATGCAAATATCTTACCAATGAAATCAATGATTTGGGGGGATAAGGAAGGTAAAAAAAAAAGTCACAGAAGAGGTGTAAGTAACTAAACTGATACTCCGGCTTCACCAAGTATTTAGCAGGTGTACTGTTGCCATTGATATTAAAGTCAGTTATTCATAAATCTCTTTCTCACAAAGATGCAAGGTACACCAGCTGCAGGCAGACAATATCCATAGAAATAAGCAAAATATTACATGGAACAAAGCTAGGATAGCTATGGTCACAGACATCAGTATAATCCACTGATTTGTTAAGCTGAGGATTTTGGTGGTTTACTAGTTCTGTTTCTAAGAGCAATAGTTTCTCCTGGACCTGAGTCTCATCTGAGCTGCAGTCCACCTTGCCAGTAAGAGAGAAGGGTCAGGGCTGGGCAGGTACCACTCCCCACACCGAGCATGCATGCCTAACACATGGAAAATGATCCCAACTGATACCAAATGATCTTGCAAAAAGCTACAGGTGCAAATGTCAGGATGAATGCTTCCTGGGTCATCCTAATCTAAATTATTTCTAAAAAAAAAATACACCTTTCACAAACCCACCAACAAAATGTATTTTTCAGAGTCTCATCCCATTCCTTCAGCAGTAGGGCTAACATACACCCATCAAAGATTTCTGAGACACAAGTGTCAGCATGCCTGAGCCGTGGCGAGCACATGCAGCGATGTTGGCACTGTCTGGAAGTGCTGGACTGGCTCTGTGTGTGTCAGACTTGACCTGTGCTTGAGCTCCTCTGGGATTTTCAAGCACATGCAGAAAGTCCTTAATCCCCCTGAACAAAATTTCCAGGCAGAAAAAGAGCTACAGCCTTGCTGAATTACAAGAGATACGAAAAAATTTTGGCTCACGTTACAAAAGGGAGATTTGTAACTCAAAATTGTTTTACTGTTGGTCTTGAGTATTATCATAGGATTTTGTAATTAAACTCTGTTTGCTCTCTACCAAAGCACATCCATCATGGCAGTGCCAGCATACCTCCAGAACTAGCATGAAATAATGAATGAAATAACTATATGTTCAGTGGCCATTGATATGTTTTCCATTATCCATCATCTCCAAAAAGAATGCATTAGTTTATTTATTAGCATTACTTTTATTTTGTTGATAATCTTCTTAGACCATGTAAATACTTTAAAGCGAGTGTATCAGCAGCTGAGACAATTACAGTAAAACCAAACAGATGAAATAATAGTTATTTTCCCTTTCTCTTAAACCTAAAATACAGATTTATCTTAATATTTTTATGAAATTGATTCAGAAATAGCACATGATGCAGTGTCCTTATTGAAGGGTGTCACCAGGTATATGGACAGGCAAGGGGTAACAGTATGACCTGAGAGACTTCTTGTCACCTGTTTTTAAGCAGGATGTAAGTCTTCATTTGAAACCGCTAATGTTTCTGAATATTTAACTTAAGAACTATTGCCTAGCACTCACTCTGTGACAGACACATGGTACTGAGCAGCTTTTCAACACGCAGAATATTTTCTGTTTCAGGATTGTGCAGTTACTGCAGGCAGAGATCTTCATCCCTCCTCGTAACTCCTCAGTATTTCTGATACATGCAATAGCCAGAGTCAAGCAAGGAGGATGTTTGTCACTGAGACCTCAGGTGCCTAATGTTGAGTGCACTGCAAGGCACTGAAATCCACCTTGGTGCACTAGACTATGTTGGTCTCCAACCTGGTGACCACAGCCTTCTGACACAGGGAACTGACATTTCCAATTCATTTTCCCTCACAGTTTTGCACCGAACCATTTCAATAACCTTTAAGGCCTGAGGCAAGAAGCATTTCTTAAACAATTCCCTTGCAGTCTCATAGTAGATGCACATAATATTTTGTATAGTAACAAGATTTGCCAGGGCTTTTATGAACAGTCTGATACATAAAGCTTTGTTATCCTTAACCAAACTTTTTTATAGTTATTGTTTAGGAAATTAGGAGACATTGTGTTTTTAAATAGGTAAGGTATTATAACTTATTTCACCAAGGACACATGAACACCCATAGCCAAGTTTCTAACAGAGTCTGGAAGTTTTGCTCGTGAATGCCTGAAATGTTTCACCTTGGGCCACAAAAACTATTACGCTCTATCTTATTATATCTTAGTACATTATGTATAATCAGATCAGTCACTGTCAAACACTGAAGAAAAGAGTACAGCCAAAAAATATTTGCTCTCATTGCAGTTTCAGACACTGCATTATGTTATGGCTCAGTGTTATTAAAACAGGTTTTTTTACTTACTATCAAAAAATGGACGTAGATACTTGTTGTATCCTTTTATTATTTTTTGTATAGTTGGAGGTAGAATTTCACCTTTTGCTTCAGTTTCAGGAATTTGCATTAACCTAAAAAGAACACAAAAATGACAATGTTTTAAAAGAACATGACTATATATGACACTGTTGCAGAGGTGACATTCCAGAAAAATGCTGTATTCAAGGTTACCAGTGATTACTGTCCATCAGATAACGTATCACAAAACATGTATATTTGCATTTCATAGCACTGTAGAAAAATAACATTCTAGAAAATATCAGGCTTTATAATGCATCTTGGTCTCCTACTGGGAAAAAAAAAAAATCACATATATTAAAGCCTATCCACTCTTTAAAGTTTATAATTTCCTAACACCTCATCTGAGGAAGCAGTTCAGGTTTCTTTCATACTGCCTCTTTAAACAGGGCACTATTGCTACAACCTAGGAATGTGGGAGGGGTGTTGATTGTTTACTTCAGCATTTAAAATTAAGCTTCTTTTTTCATAATGAAATACATTCAATTTAGCTCCTGGAGAGAGACAGAAGGCAGCCTCAGAGATTAGTACATAAACACAATTTTAAAATCCTGCTTTTATGTCACAATTTTTAAACAGGTTACAGAAATCATCCTGTTGGGCAAAAACCAGTGAAGCACAATGAGAATGCAAGCCACTCTGATGTTAAAAAAACAGCTACAAATACAATCCACAGCAGTCAAACATAAAGAAATGCTAGACTAACATTTGGACTTGAGGATGTTAAAGGTCTTTTCCGACCTAAATAGTTCTCAGTAATTACCAACCCCATTCTTGCCCTGGGGTCTCTGCAGTAACTACATTGGGAGGTTCACAATGAAAATAACCAAGGAAGACACATACCTAAATTACCATCCGTTACTCAGACCAGCTCAGGATTCATTTTTATGTGTTTTCCCCCTCCCACTTCACCTTTTTTGGGTCTTGATAGACAGCAGCCATGGGAAGGATAGCTGGGGTGATTAAGGGGTGTTATACTGTCAATAATAGACATAGCACAGGGTATCATAGCTTTGCTCTTAATTTCTGCCCAACCATTCTGCAGGATGTGCTCACCTGTCACAGCTTCAGGCTGTGCTCTCCATCAGTTAAACACAAGTGGTACTGACTGCTCGTTGCCAATCATTTGAGAAAAGTGGTGGTGTGACTTCTCTTTAATTATGAAGGTGAGAAGCAAATAATTGATTGACTCAAGGAAACCCAGCTGGGTGCAGGCAGAGGCATTGTCTTGGCTGATGGAGAGCAGCCCCCTATATATTCAGTAGGAGAGAACCTCTATGTTTCTTACCCCCTATGCTGAAAGGGATTGATCGCTCTTAGTGACTGCCTCTACCCATTACCTCCTCTACAACAGGTATGAGAGCTGTGGCTAAACTTCTTAGTGTAGGGAGGATGAAAGTACAATTTGATGGTTGAGGGAATACTGCTGTTTCATGGGCTTTCCTAGTTGTGCCAAGTCCTTGCTGAATTTCCTCTTCCCAACTCCTTACAGGGTTATTCCTGAAATCTCTGATTGTTCTTCCTAAGGTTTGATTCTTTAATTTGAACTTTATCTTTTTTGAGAGAGCTTGAGCTGTTCTATCAGGATACTGGTTTTCTTCTGCTAGGAATAACCCAGTATCCTAAGTTGGAAAAACTTAAATGCAAAGATGACTGCACTGAATGCATATGGCCAAATCACACTGTGGTTTTAGATGTTGAGTCTACTGTCTTTAAGTGCTGCTATTGCTGCATTATTTTTCTGTTCACCAGATCCTATTCCCATATATGTAGCTGTTTCTCAATAAGAGTCTTATAACTTATGTAACTTAGACACTTGGATGATATTATTTCCCTTATTTTGTCCCTGGTTTTTAAGTTTGTTGCTAGAGGTCTATGGTATTGCTCTACTTACGTGTGTTCTTCAGTAATGCCAGCATTGAAATAGGGAATGCTTTTCTTGTATATTGTGTCCTAAAGAAACAAGTGCGGTCATATGGAGTTGAAATATGGATATAAATAAAAAGGTCAGTTTTTATGTTGCGCAAAAGTGTTAGAATTAGATGTGTACTTGAACTTAATTCCTTAAATGCTGTACTTGCAACAGATTTTTCTGCTTTTGTAATTTACTTTTGACTTTAGAAAAGTATTCAAAGAACTGCATGAGTTTAATTTCTCAGTTTTAATGGATTGGTCTTGAATAACTTTCATACATTGTGAAAAAACAGTAACTTGTCCCTCTTCCACTGCAGGGGTATAATATTGTTCTGCTGATTGGTATGCAATTGCAGAGTGGTCTGGTGTGTCATCATCATTAACAGCTTATTTCTGAAATATACCTTAAATACTTGGTACTACTGTTTGTAATTCATTCCCTTAAATCCCCTGGAGTACCCTCTGAGATAATTATTTCCCTCATTAATACATTAGGTATAGCCTCATGTGTTTGGTCTTTGATTTTCTTGGTTAAGATCTTCTGACGTGGGAAAACTCTTGTGCAGTCATTGAGGCTGTGAATTAATGGGGGCACTTTCCTTTTTGTGCTCCTTTGCCATACAATCTTTGAGAGGTCCTGTCATGATGAGAAAACATATGAGAGGAACCTGATGCCTCCTACATGTGAGCATGTGGTGTTACTGGCATGGTAACTTCGGAGATACTCAGAAACAGATTGCTACTGTTGGAAAGCAAGGAACCTACAGATATTATGCACCTTAAATGGTTCTGTTTAGATAAGTTTTAAGGGAGGATGTCCTGTTTGCTTTAAAGTGCTCTTAATTTACGTCTTGCTCATCACTAAGCGAGAGTGAGCTCATAGCTGCCCACATTCCTGTATTCTGTGATATAGCCTTATGCAGGGATGACAAAAGTTAAAAGTAAAACCTGATACTCTTTCCTCTTATGCATGTACATTTTCTCATTAATGCATCTGGACTTCTCTTTTAGCCAGTTTTTGTGGTTGTAAATTTAATTTACTGCATATGGTTTAGTCCCTCCATTTTTTTTATGTATTTAAAATACACTGGCACATATCCAAGTATGGAATTTCCTTGAAGCAGCTGTTCAAGACACTGAGGAGAGAATAAGCTTTTATAGATGAAAACTGAATATATATTTAGTTGACAGCCTGGAATATCTATCTGCTCTAGGCTGTCAATGTATAACACATTTTAAACCCTTCAGGTTCAGTGACCCATGCTTGCTCTTCTAAAGCCTGAATTACAATTTTTTCACTTCCTTAGTTTTTCTTATAGCTCAAACTTAGTATTTTTACAGGCTTGACTAAACTCGGGAAGTACAACAACTGCTTGTTATTTAAGATGCTTTCAAGTTAGTGTCTTAATAGAACTGGGTAACTCGTGAGGGAAAAGGGAACATCTGCCCTAAACAGCAGTACATATCACTGCTTAAAACAAATGTACAGTCTAGACATATGTACAAGGATATTTTTCCTGGCTATTTTTTGTCAGGAGCTATGTATCATGAGAGGCAGAAACATCTTAGACTTGAGAGAAGGGAGAAACAAAATGCCAAACACAGTCTGAGCAAGCTTTTGAAACACGGACCCTCAGGAAAAAAGCTTTATTCAGGCAATCCACTGACAGTCAAAGGGTTTACAGATACAAACAAAGGTGTTACTACTTGTTTCATACCTGAGTGCTTAAGGATACAGGCTTTTGTGAAGTCTTTGTAGGTAAACTGCAGCAAAATCACCTATATCACTGCCTAATCCTCTGCTTCAAACCAGAGAGTGCTTAGAGGTTTCTGGTTAATTTGTGAGACTGAAACAGCAGCAGTAAGTTACCACTTACTGGATCAGGAACAAACAATTACATAATGCAAATGTTCTTAAACTCAGTGCCCCAAAAATAAACATTCCACAGAATTTTCTGGATCTGGCCCCATAAACCCAGGCTAGCACTCTGCAATTTGAAAATACCCTTCCTGGGATAAATGGGAGCCCTTCTTGGGATGAAATAGCATATATTTACTTAAGCTGATCCCTGATAATGATTTCAAGTTCTGTTGATTTCTCTGATAAATTTGCTTCAATTTTTTTTCACTTTTTTTTTTTGCACTGCTTTGAGCAGTGGAAAAAAATGCATTTGTGTACCTAAATATCATCTTGGCTGTGAGCTAGCAAGGGGGCAGAGCTGCTTCTCAGCCTGTGTTTGGATTTGGGTGCACATCACCAGATCAGCTTGATGCTGTTCACTTGTGTCCAAGGTAAAACAGGTGCTGTCCATGCACATAACCACATGGATCCTATACTGGAGTTTTCTGGCTGTGCTTCTGGATACTCTCAGCCATGTGAAGCTGTAAGAAAGGATTTAAAGTCTGGCTGATAGTAGTGAAGGCAATTCTATACTGCAGGCTGAACTGCCCATGGAGTTTAACTTCCTTGTTACTTCAATGTTTCTGGAAGCTTGTTGGTCTCTTAGCAGTGTTTTATTACTGCAAAGCCATGAATCACCCAGTGATTATAGTATGTGGCAAGCCACAGCTGACAAGGAAGGAAGGTGGAATTAGAGCAAGTGTGTGTTCTGGACAAAGATCTCTTTATTGCACTGGAGAAGGTGGGGGGAGATGCATGTTTTAAAATCCCTTTCAGGAGAATGTTCCACCTGACCTCACAACCAAGTGGAGGCTTTATCTAAACATATGTTTGCACATCCACTTGAACTAAAGCTCAGGCAGAATCTGGTCTTGAGGAATCTACTGGGAGACCAAATTGGTTAGGCAATTGTACACAAAGAATTGGCTAACAGGCTTGAAGTGTTTCAGTTAAAGGTGATAGTGACAACATTTAACGTGTCCATGCTTGCGTTTTCTTCCTACAATTACTTCTGAAGAATATTTTTCTCCATTTTTACAGAAGGAGTGTATTTTAAGTGCTCCATTTCTATCTTAAGTTTTCTGTCATGGCAACTGAAGTGTTAGCAGGATTACTTCTTCACAGAAGGGATCAGTTTCACCTTCCAGCTTAACACAACTCAACTTTCCTAAAGACTTCACCGTTTCATCAACAGAGAATAAGACAACAATGTTTTAACTAGGTAATTCTTTTTAATACATTCTTATTTCATAGAAAAATGTACAAAGATGATTTTACTACCTCAAGCTTGTAGTACATCTAGAGGGACTGTGTGCTTCTGTCCTTGGGCAGGTACATGTGCCCACATGCTCTTCTAAATATGCTAAGCATGTGATATGAGATTAACACTCTCTACACAGTAATTCTTTATCTGAAGGACCATTTGCTTCTGTTGAATTCATTTCTTCTCCATCAGTTTTCTCAATTTAAAAACAAATCTGACTCAATCAAGGCAGCTGAGATAATTTGTGAAGGAGTTCAGTCCTGTATTTGTTATTGATATCCAGGTTGTTTATTCTTTGTAAGAGGCAAGATTCAACAGTCAAGTAGGTGTGGTTTTGTTAGCTGGTCAGATTTATAATCAATTTACTTATTAGAAATATAACAATTGATATTATTATACATTGAAGAAACAACAATTTTAACAAATATTCCTTACCTACAGAGCATCAGTAGAAAAGGGGCTCTGAGACTGCAGCATTTAAGAGCGTACATTGTCAGATGTGGCTTCAAAAGTTCTTGTAGCTCCTAAAAATAGTGCAGAGGTAATGTTTTACAGCATATTTACATTTCAAATATGCAAATTTCACAAAGCTTTTGGTACTAAACATATTGTCTTGAGTAGCTGCTGCTATAAATGTATTGGTAAATATCTACAATAAAAAAAATCAAAATGTCAAAAAAGACATGGCATCAGCAATAATTTAACTTGCCAATAGAAGTTGCATTCCAGTACATTACAGCTCTTTGATTTTTGCTTCTGCCCTTTAAATATTTGGTAAAGTAGTTTTGAAAAATAACCGCAAGCACGTTGGGCAGAATCATAGACACTCGCGTACAAGCCTGAACAGCGGAGGCAAAGCTCAAAGTGTTGACAGCAATCACTACACTCCTCTGAATGGAAAATACATAACCCCCATTTTAAAATTTAGAGCTGTTTAAGAGCAATATCCTTGGTACATGGGTAGTAACAAAACCTATGATACTTACATATTTGGTAAGATTTTCACGAATAAGTAAATTTGAAATTATATGTTTCTACCCCTAGCTATGAAAAAAAGTTCTTTAAATATATATAAATAGTCATATATAACCATCTACATTCATCAAAATGTTTGGCTGAGGCAAGATGCTTTCTTCTGAATGGAATTTCTTTGCTTTTGCCAGTATCATTCACATCCATAATAGTTATTTTAAGCCAGCTGTCATCCATTTCTGGATGAAAAGAGTATCAATCAATACTTCAATGTAGCCATGCAACACAGCTGAAACTCACAGGCTGTGCAAACCTGCTCTATTTCATTAAAGCATGGAAATGTTATTTGTATGACTTCAAAATCTTTTTAAAAACCCTACAGCACAGGAATATTACTGACCCAGAATCTGCAAGACAATGGTTAAATGTTAATAAATTCAAATGAAGTATCTCTCTTAGGTTTTAGGAAGGGACAACCAAACAATGCTGTTTTCAGTGTTCAGAATGAATTTTTCAGGAGACTTGCATTTCAATTTTACAATAACTTACTAACAGTAAAGAATGTGATGCTTCAAAACTTGAAGCTTTCTTTTATTATCAATCAGTGACCAACACAACATTCTTAGCAAACTTTTTACATCAAGCTAACTTCTCTTTCAGTCTATAGTCCTAGCAAGAGCAATGCAAGTGGCATTTACTTCAGTTAATGCCGTGTGAATGGTATCTGACTTGTATGTAACAGTGGTGAAGTGACAAAAGAAGTTGTTAATGTCCCTGAGGAAAAACGAAAGCCATTTCAATGGCTTTTAAACAAGTAAAAAATCTCACCATCTTGGATTCTTTAAGCATACGCCAGCCTGGTAAATATTAATGTCAAAATAAATCATACACTCCTACTGACTTCGACAGAAAATCATGCATGAGACATTAAGAGAGCCTGTAATAGCACAAATGAGCAGATGGTGTTGTCAGAACATTGGTCTCTAAATGCTGATTCTGTAACACTCCTGGTGCACATCGTGGGATCTCTCTTGTGTATCTCACTTTGGGTTTGGATGGATACTTTCTACATTCACTATCTTTATCTCACAGGAAAATATGCTGAAAATAAGTATTCTCTTTCTGGCTTCCTAGAAAAGCTCTTACTGACTTCATAAGTACTTCATAAAGCCGCTTTTATATTTAGCTTTAGAATTGCTACTATGGGCTCCTAATGTGTCTGAAGATCCTTTATAAAGAGATTAAGGAAACCTATGGATATTTCTGTACTACTTTGGTTTTAGTTTTTACAGTACGGTAGATCAAAACAAATGGATTGATTACTAATATCTTTCTAAAGCAACTGGCTTACCTTCAGATCCTACCCAACTTCCAAGTTAGCAACTGGGGGGAGTGCAGGGGTGAGGCAGTGTGATGAATTTTAGTCTTTAAAGCATGGAAGGTCAAATCCATCCTATGCTCAGGAAGAAAGCATAGAAATAAGAGGAAGGAGACGATCTCTTATTTTTGTATTTAAAAAATACTACCCAAGAGATCTAATTACCCTGTCAGCTGGCAGCCTATCACTACCAAGGGACACTGCATGCTATTCAAGGAATAGAATTGGGTAGCTAATGAAGTCTTAAGCAGTTTCACAGATCATGTGTAAGTTGGATATATAAATCATTGCTGCATATGCGTACACGCTTGCATGCACACACACATTTCCTCTGCTCCCCTTTTGTGAGGCTTACTGAGCTGGCGTGTTCCATTGAAAAGCCTGCCTCTTGGCATGTTTGCACATCTGGGCCTTTCCTTGGCCATGCATTTCATTATCCAATGCTATACACTCGCAGCAGGATTCCTTCCTGTATATGTAACCTCATTAACTATTGGTGTTTAAATCTAATTCAGCAAGACCTATAGTATTTTCCTCTTTCACAGAGCCTAGGAAAATATACATAACCTGTTCTCTGCATGGAGTATTGAAGCATTTGGTTTTATCAGACAGGCTACATGCTGATTATTGTGCACATATTGACACCTCTTCATGTTCTAAACATGAAGTAATTGAGGCAATAGTAACAAATATCTGCTCCAGTTTCCTCTATGATGACACAACATTTTCTGCTTTGAACCAGATCTGATGAGGACTGTAAAATAGTATCTAATATTTTGGTGTTTTTCCTGAGAATTCAGTATTTATTATCTCCAGCCCAAGAGGAAATGAGAATTATGCAAGTTTCGCAAATCTCCAAGGCTGAAATGGAATGAGACAGAGTGCTGGCAGAGGTGGTAGCGGGATCTTAAAACTTTCACTCGTGAATGTTGTATGAATGAGTCAAAGATGAAATGCCTGGTACATTGAATTCTCCTATTGACAAGCAGAAGCAAGGAAAAGACTAAAAATTACTAGATGAACACATGTCATATGGTAGTGGCCTGAATTCCCATGGCCGCTGTTGCAGGCGTCTAAAACTGAATGTAGAATTAGCTAAAGAAGTTAATAGTGGTTTTATAGAGAGTATAAGCTGAATTAACATTGCAGCTGCATTTGACTTCTGAATCTGAACTGTTGAATGGCAATGTCTTTGTGTGCTTGACTGAAGAGCAGCTAGGAATTCAGGAGGGCTTCAGCCAGAGTGCCAAAGTCATGTACCTCCCTTCTCTGCATTGTCCTCTACAAGTGCATCATAGCCAATCACTCTGTATTCTTTATTCCATCCTCTGGTTTTTCGATTGATATGGTCTAATGGGATGGAAAATGATGGGAAGCTGAAAATACTGAAGGCTCGGTGGGAGAAAGGGACTGGATATAGGGACGGCAATCAGAAGATAAGATTCAGAGGTAGAAGGACAGGGAGATAAGAAGAAAAAACACCTCCAGGATATAGACCCAGAATGCCACTGGCACTTCCAGATTCTTTATTTATCCTTCACTCCTGCTCTTGCTTTTAGCAAATTGGCACCTGATGCTATACTACCATTTTTTTAATTTGTTTCTCCAGTTCTTCTGGGCAGTCTTCCTTGCTCTTATTTTCAAGTTGAATAGGAAATAATTTTCTCTCTTCAGCTCTGCACAAGCAACAAGTGAAAATAAAAGGACAGTGAGTAACTTTTACTTATCATTAGGAAAAGCCAACTGCATACAACTGATTGAGGGTTGTCACTGACAGAGCATTTTGTGGAATAAAGTGATGTGCTATCTGTCTTTGTATTCATCTGGATGCCTGTCTATAATCGTCCTAGTTTTGATACTTTACGTCTCCCTAAAATACAGATCATGAAGGAGAAGAAAATACAAAATTTTCGCACACTAAAATTATTCTTCATGTTGAGAGATTAATACTGCAGAAAGCATGGATTGAGTGTCTTTTATGGGGCAAATTAGAAGGCATAAAACCCAGCAGCAGCAAAACACTGGGTCTAACTGGGGAATTGACTGACGAAAGTGGACCAATGCATGTGTCTGCAACCTATTATATATAAGGGGCACCCTCTTATCTGGCTGACAAGCTGGCTCTTGGTGTACCAGCTAGCTTGTTTTGAAACCCTAGGCACATCTGATCTTGCCTTGCATAGACATAAACCATGCAAAGTCTCCTTGGGCAAGTAAGCAAAGTTAGATTTACTTGGTCTGTGGAAAGTAGCTGTCTTGTCATGTTTTCTGTGCAGAAACAGACAGTACGGGGGCCATCTGTGGTGACAGTGCATGTTAGCAACTGGACGGATGTTAGGTTTCTACTGTTGATGTATCTAGCAATAGTTCAAAGTGAAATACTGAACTCCAGTTATGCTCTGGTGTTCAGATCAATGCAGTTCTCGCATGTGGTAGCTAATACAAATAATAGCTGAAAATGTCACTTTCTCACTGAAACACTCAGCAAGTTGCTCCAATCTGTATAACTGTTTTTTCAAGTTTTGTGCTCTGAGATGTTTTTGTCAAAAATATTGTTCAACAGCAGAAGGTCATATTGCTAAGTAGAAGGAATTTAAGATTCATCATAAATGAAAATCTGAATTTGCTTCTCTGGTGTAGCAAAGCGAGTGGTAAGCAATGAAACACAGCTTATATGTATAGGTCATTGTTAATGTTTGTTCATAGGTGTATATAGGCTTTTTTACCTACATCTGCTGCTTGGTACATCCCAGTTCTGCTGTCTGCAGCTGGACCTCTCCACACATCTGCAAATGTGTAAGGGTCCTCTTCCACCAAACCTTCAGGTCTCAAATCTGAGACCTTCACTGGCTTTTTAAGGTGTATGTCTACAAGGTCTTCCCACACTCAATCCCATAGGTGGTCAGGGATCATCAGCTGACACACCAGGCTTTGTCTGTGCTCCATAGTCACTAGGCAGAGCCCACCCGTGTGGCTACACCAGAGCAGCAAAGAGCAGAGAGATGCTCAGTTGTCAGTCCCTTTAAAGAATGAAGGTGTTTGAGTCACCAGAGGTAGGCAACCTTCAGAGGCTGCAAATGATGAATGAAACCTCCAAGGCACTTTAACAGAAGTTTTAGCTTTGGAGGAAGGTGCAAACAGCTTTTAACACTGATGGCTTGGCAGTCTCCCATCTCCCAGCTGTCTGGGCGAGCACTTTGGGTCAGCAGGCTTCTAAAGGGCACCCACAAGTGTGAGCTGAAAGCAAGTACGATGCTACTGCAGCACTGACACCGTGCTTCACTAGCTATACACACCAGGCTGACTTGTTTCTATAGCCCATAGCAAAACGGAGCCAGAGTTTTGTTTGGGCACTATCAAAACAGGTATGATTAATATAAACAGTTGAAAATCCAGAAGTTGGATAGAGTATGCTGGCTCTGATTAAGAAAGTAATGACTTGCTTTGAAAAGACATGTGAAACCATGTCTTTCTGATGCCAGCTTAAATTACTGTTCCTCATGAAAGTTAAGAGCTAGAACCTTCTACTTCTTCATCTGGAGGACAGTCTCTGCACACAGACCCTGATGTCTGTGAGCTTTGCATTCTCGTGTTGCAGAAGCTCTCCAGGACCCAACTAATCTGCCTGCGGCTTCCCTCCATGCACCCCCCGGCATGGGAGAATGAAGGACATCTTGCTATATGTCACTGAACACATGCTCGAGGCTGGGAGGGAAAAATAGCAGCCCTGCAGTAGCAGATCAGGCTTAATCATATTCACCTTCTTTCCTTCTTGAATATTTTGCAGTGTGCCTCTGAGATTTACAACAAAGAACCAGCCCCGTGGTTTGCAATTAACTTTTTGCAAATGTGAAGGCTTGTTTGTTTGGGAAAGGGGAAGAAGGGAGGAAATATGTCAGTGATGCTGTGTTTTCCATGTAAATTATGAATTTAAGCCATGGAATTTTTCCTGTTTTCAGGCATGAGTAAGAACAATTAAAACCTCTGGGGAAATTATTCCTTTATTGGGACATTTAGTCACTGAACAACCACTTGTCAGTTTGACTCTGAGGTCTGTAATTCCTTGCTGAATTAGTAAATGCCCTGTAACCAGGAGATTTACAAACTACCCATTTTGAGCAGTGCAACAGGATGAAACGCTAGTAAGGGGGAAATCATTTTTTAAAGCAGCTTAGGTTGTTACAGTCTAGGAAGCTTTTGCATTTGAAACAAACTGGCACAAATTAATGTCATTAAAATTACACATTAGAAACACATATTAGCAAATCATATTCACAGGAAGAAATGTTTTTAATTGTACAGCCACACAGAAATGTGAATGTTCTCAAAGTTCGGTGCGTGGGGCTCAGCTGCACACTTTGTACCTGCCGAGGCTGAAGCCAGAGGTGTTAATCTGACAGAGATGTGGAAGGGAGCTCGAAGTCAGCAGGAATTCAGTCTAAGAAGAAATCACAAGAGGAGCTTTGAAAGTAGGGGGTATTTTTCAATAAAACCTCCACTTCAGATTTTTTCCACTAATACAGATTTAATTAATCTTCCCATGTGGATAAGTGTGTGACTGTCTCTGGATCTTCCTTTTCTTTAAGTACACAGTGCATTAACTTCATTCCGTAAGTCATTAGAATTACCTGGAGCTGTGAAATGATGAAGAGCAACCTTTAAGAACCCTATTTATAAAGTTTGAATAGACACTGAATAGATACTTATGTGTATGGGCAGGTGATTTTTTTTTATCATTAAGAAAAAGCCTGCTAGAGAAATAAAATGCTTTCATTAAATGAAAACATTTCCTTTCATCATGACTCAATAGCCCACAACAGGTTTAATCACCATGTTGTATTTCCATTCAATTATTGTGCATCTTAAGTGCAGGCACAGTGTTGACCGACGTATTCATTTGAGGCCAGAAGGGCAGAGGTGATGGGGAGCTGGGAGGAAAATGAAAGCTGGCTCTTTAAAATAATCTCTCTGGGAGAAGTTTCTCCATATGCCATTCACTTTAAAAATGAGTTTTTGCAGAGTTTTTCGGGTGGAAGTTACCTCTCACGGATGACCTTTCATTAACGGCAATCAGAGCTATCCTGTGATATTTTAACCCATCAGAACACACCTCAATAACCTCAGAGGAAACAACAGCTAATGCTTTTTGGAAAGGGCTGAGCAGAGGGTGAGGAATGAGAAGGGAAGGCAAGAGGACCCCCGGAAAGGAGCAGTGCTGGAGGGGAGGGATGCCGCGTTCCCCGAGGGCCAGGCGCGCCTTACCTGCAGCCGGGGCCGGGGCCCCTCGGCGGGCGCTGGACGGAGCGCGGCGGCCGCCTCCGTGCAGCCTCGCAGCCGGCCGAGCACTGCGGGGGCTCGGGACCGCGGGTTCGAGCCCGCCCACGGCCGCGGTGGGCGGCAGTGGCTTCCCCCCGCTCCCGCCTCGCTATCGCTAGCTGAAGGCTCCGTAGGTGCCTCTAGGCAGCATTGTCCCTTCGCTGCCACTCCTTTGCTCACTCTCACTTGCACCCCTTTTCCGTTCCTAGTGGGTTTGGGGGAAAGGATGCTGAGAGAAGTGGTGAGGGATCCCTGCCAGACAAAAATCAGTGGCAGCACTTCCCACCACTTCTTTTTTTTTTTTTCTGTGCCTCTGTAACACAGCTTGCATAAAATTTCCTGCTTATTGCCTTCTTTTCCTCTTGCAATTGCCTCATTCCCAGCTACCCTGGGTAGAAATTTCCACCCTTGTTCATTATATGATGTGGAAACACTGAGCATCTTCGGGTAATGCCATTCGAGTCTTTCAAGGAGTGACTGGAAGAAAAATGTTAGTTTTGCAGATGTTACTTTCCTGTCTGACCTTTCACTTCAGCAGCTGCCTGCAGGCTGCAGATAGATGGAAGTACCACTTTCTCTGGGGAAACACTGTTCTACCCAACACAAGATGAAGAAAACAAGGAATGTGATTCCCAACCCAGGCTGTGTTAGGAGAAGCAATTTCTGACAGAGTTTAAGATCTGCTGACAGAAATAATTGCCTGTAGCTAGGATGTTAGGAAAAGGAAAAATCCTTCCTGACAGGGTCACTATCACCAGTGGTAAAATATGCTATTGCTGGTCCAAGCTGTGAAGGAAAAGATGGTTCTGATGACTTTAGGTTTAACTATTAGTGCTGCTTTTGGGGATGAAAGAGTTTACATCTGTTGGCAACTGGACTGAGGTCCCAATCCTGCATCTTCTAGCAGTTAAGGACTGTCACATTTGGCTTCCTACCACATGCTAGTCTCAGTCCATGTCAGAAGTAAGCAAGTGGGGTTTTTTCATAGATTCATTTGAGTTGGAAGAGACCTTTAAGGGTCATCTGGTCCTCCTGTAATGAGCAGGGACCATCTTCAACTAGACCAGGCTGCTCAGAGCCCCATCCAACCTGACCCTGAGTGTTTCCAGGGATGGGGCATCTACCACCTCTCTGAGCAACCCATTCCAGTGTTACACCACCTTCACCATAAAAATTTTTTTCCTTATGTCCAATGTAAACCTCTCCTCTTTTAGTTTAAAACCACTACGCTTTGTCCTTTTTCTTAGCTTTATCTTTAAATCAGCTACTTACATCTTGTTATAAGAGGCTGTTTTGACACTACGTGCCTGCTGTGACTGCATTGGAAGCTCCCCTCAAGCTACACAACATGGGAAGGTCTGAGGCCAAAAATAGGAAAGAAAAAACCTCTCTGTGACAAAGTTGAGCATGTTTCCCTACTGTCGTGTGCCTTTCTGTTACTGTTATTGCCTAAAGCTCCTATTTGTTACTGCATCTATGGGCAGGAGAAATTAGCGAAATGTAAAAGCCCATATTCCCTGCAAATGCTGAATGTTGATCCAATTATAAGGCAAGAATCCATAGAGTGTGTCTGCTCTAGGGTACCTCCCCCATATCTCATTTGAACAGTCGGTCTGTGTAATGCATATAGTGTTTATCTTTCATTCATCAGTCAAGCAGAAGGAAGCTTGAAACCCAGTGGGGAAAAAAGTCTCTGATTGTTTCTATTGCTGATTCTCCCACTTGCAGCTGTTCTGGAAGTTGGGTCTCATGTGGCATTTCATAGCATTAGAACTGAGAAAACAGCTTTGAAGACAATTCTATTACCAACTGTCCAGAAATAATGCTGTTGTTTATTATTCCCAACAGTACTCCAAGCACAGGTTATACCTACTGGACAGTATCAGAAATCCTTACATTTTTAGGGACCTCTTTCTGCCTACTTCTTAAAACCTAATTCAAGTTTCCCCTAACTGAAATACATAATTTAAATAAAATGAAAATATTCTGTCTGAAAGCTCACAACATCGATGTGCTGTTGTCTCTTTCAGTTCACAGTGCTCAAATGGAAAACCCTGAAAAATAGTATCTGAAAGTGGGAATTCAGCACCTGTCTGAATTTCAAGGCTTTAAGACAGTTGAGATGCATTTGAAAATCTTGGGCAGTGTACATCCTTCTCTCTGTACAAAATCCCTAAGCAGTGGCCATCACTGGGACTCCAGATCACCTGAAACAGCACCTGGGCCATGGGGAGTGTCTGCTGGGGACAAGTAAATGACAGTGCTAAAAATTAATTGCCAAGGCCTGAAATACTGATGTTGCCAGTAAAACCTGTTAATATAAAACTAAACCTTATGCTGATGTCTTCTAAAGCATATACTGATCCTTCAGAGTGCTTGTGGTTCTCATTTTCTGTTGGGGCTGTTGCACCCTCAGTAAGGGCTGTAGCAGTTTATCACCAATTGGCTAATGAGAGTCTGTGCCCGTGCACAGAAGCAGACTTGCCCTCCCACCAAGAGCCAGACCCTACCCAGCTCTTTGCCCCTTTGCAGCCCCTGCAGCAGTGGGACCCCTGAGGCACCATACCTGCCATCTGCCCTTGAGCTAGTCCCAGAAGGGGATGGCTCAGTTATTAGCCTGGATCTTAAGTCTTTGAATAGAGCCATTCATCAGCTGGGAAAGTCAGCTGACTCTATCCCCAGGCTGGTGAAGAGTAATGAAATGGTTTCAGAGAACAACTTGCAGAGAAGACTCCTTAAACACAAAAAATCCATATGCCCGCAGTAAGAAATCAGTTAACTCCTCTGTGAATTTAGCCCTCTGCATCTGTATGGGAGCCAATGTTGGGTAAGTTGGGGGTTTTAGTAGATTTTCTTGCAGTTTGTAACCTCAGAGGGTTGAGGTAATATCTGAGCACTGATTAAACAGCATTGTGATCTGTAACGGCTTTCGCTAGCTGCAATCCCAAGAATCATAGAAAACATAGTAAACTTCTGATATCGCAGGAATTCCTGGAGATATATTAAATTTGGATCAACAGGCTGGCTGTGAGATTTTAGGCGCTTGAACTGCTTGCCCAATAACACATAACCCTTATAAATAAGCCAATATTAACATTATCACTTCAGTGTCATATTGATACATAAAACAGTTGGCGGTGTGCTGTATCATAAACCAAAATATCCCCATTTTTAATTTCATTACAATGACATTTAATAGACATTATTTTGGACAAATTAATGTAAGTGCGAATACTTGAAATATTGACCAAATCAGTTCTGAATAAATGCAGCATTGAGTGAGGACCTGAAAATGAGATGAAATAATACAGTTTTGTATCTAAGCTAAATGCAAATCAGACAGTGATAAAATGCTTACTGATCTATAGGTTTGATTTAAATCTTCCAATTTTAATAAGGTAACAGGTAATACCAATGCTGAGGACTTCCAAAATTAGCTAATGGGAGAGTATTAATTTGAAATTACAATAAACAATTCTATTTCATTATTCAGTGTCTTGGTGAATGTAATGAAAAGGATGAAAATAACACTCTAAAATGTGTTCTATCTTTAGAGTTCTTTAGGAAAAAGATTTTCTGATTACTATAAATTATCAGTGTTCTAATATCCGGTAAGGTCTACTCTCAAATAGAAATGTTTGTCCATGAAAGTCTACATTCTTCTACCTATTACAGACTGCATGAATAGTTGCCTTTTAAGTTATTATAATACTGCTCAGTGACCTGAGGGCTACATAATCTGCAACCATTCCAGATTATCTGAGCAGAAAATAATGAAAATATAAAATGGCTTAAATTTAAGTGTTCATATCTTCCCTTTTTTATGTTGTTGCCCAGTCACACATCACATTCTTTGAACGTTACATGTAGCAGCAGTCACACCTTCTATAAAATACAGTATTTTTTATTAAATATTGGATGTCTGCTTTTTGTTTCAGACCCATCTTGTCTTGAAATTTTTCTCCTCTTGATAAGCCTTTATTTTTCAAGTGAATGTCTTGTTTCACTATTTGCTGTGCTGTTTCTTTGAGGTTTAATGGGTTATCTGACCTCTTGTAGGATTTCTCATGTGCTGAAATCAAAGAGTTTTCTTACTGAAACTGGGGCCTCCTACCCCGCTTCTCATCCTGGAGCACTATGACTGTTACCTTGAGAGATGCTGTTATAGGCAGACAGGATGCATCTTGCATCTGACCATCTTCAGCTCAGATCATGGTATTCAGGCACTGTGCTAACCTTTACTCTTCCCATGTAGTGACAAAGTACTCCAGGGTGAAGCCTTCCTAGGAGTAAGGCACCTCCATCTGAAACCACTGTTTCTTTAAAGGCTGTTTTGAGAAGCACATATTTGTGGCTGTATCACTTGTCAGTTGATAAACAAGGCTGCTTTTGTCATAGCTTTGTTAGCTCTTGCTACACCATTGAATATGTACAGGTGCTGGCTTTAACCAAGTACTTAGGTTTCCATTATGACCAAAATAATGTCAATACTCAAGAGTTAGATTAAATGAATGACAAAGCCGAGATGAAGACAGTGGATTTGATTATCTTGGGTAATTGATTTTCTTTGTGTGATGTTGTCAGTGCTTGAAAGGCCAGGTGGATTAACTGATTCTGTCAAGAACAGGCAGGCTTGTGCTAGTCTTGCATCACAAACTGGAAAGTTCTATTATCAGTAGAACAGGGGAAATGTGTAAGCCTCTGGCTGGGATGTTTCCTGCTGTTTTGAAAGATTTAGTTTTATAGGCTTTTTTACTGGCCCTGAAATGCTCACTTCTAATCACAAGCAGAATGTACCTGTTCAGCTATCAATAACACAAAGCCTCTAACAAGTGTTCTACTGAGTCATCAAGAAGCAGTTTTCACAATCAGCATTACCACAGGAAGCTGTTAATGATGTGCAAGGTGAGCTTTCTTGCCTGGCTATTATGCAGAGAAGATAAATACACTGGAGTCCAGCTGGAAGCAGAACCAGAAGGAGCTGTGGGGCAGCCTCACTCTAACTGTCCAGCCCAGCAAAATTTGCTGAGTTGCTGTTGTGTAGTTCTAGAGGTAAAGCTGAATTGCTGGGAGAAGGTTGATTTGTCTTCCCCAGAATGAAGCTGGAGTGATTACTGGACTTTTTCTATACTTTTTCATGGAAGCGGTTGGTAGAGAAGTGCCACTTTCTGCACTTCCATCCATGCTCAGTCTACCTGAAGGTGCCACCAGTGCCCATGAATGTAATAATCACTTTTTTATCATCAACTCTGCGTGAGGTATACTAAAACCTGTAAGAAGACACTGGCATTTCCTTTCTTAAGTCCTACCTTCCATGTGATTTGAGCAAGACTAAAAGAATTGATAATGTAAAACCAAAACTCTCACAGAAAATATTTTTTCCAGCCCAGTGGGATTGCACTGTGTTGTGAAGATGTGCAACAAGGCTTCCTCTGTTCATGGTTTAACTTATTCTACTATACTCTATATCAGGGACATTAGAGAGCCAAAGTTTAGGGACACCTTGATTTTTTTCTTAAATAAGTGTTATTAATGTACTCTTAACAGTTTTAAAAGCATACTGAGGAAACTAAGAAAAATTTTGTTTCTATTGACTGTGCACTGCTCCATAATCCAACTCCTACTTGTCTTGTTAAATGTAGACTTTAATGTTTAGTAGCTATGTATACATACAAAAAGGATTCATCAATATTTCTTTTAAAATTTAGTGAAGAATATGGAGGAAGTATTCCAAACAGGCACATGTCACACTTTGACTTACTGTGGGATTATGGAAGGAGAATAATAGCAAGGCATAATAGCCTCTGAATTGTCACTTGAATTATGGTGTCTTAAAATTATCAAACTAAAATGTAATATTGACTTAGGTCTGTCATGTGAATATATTGTGTGTGAACCCCCATTATGTAGAAATACTGACCTATAAGGAGGTTAAACTTCATGATAAGCTAACAGAGTGGTACCATAGCTTAACATATCTGAACTTCACGTCATGAAAGAGGATTTCCTCGTATTCCTATTTAAGTCAAGAGTAAAACTTCAACCTGAGTAACAATGGACCTCATTTTCACATAACAACTGTTATCTACATTATTCTCGAGGCTTGAGAGTTTTAAATTGCCAGAACACCACGTAAGAAGTGTGTAATTATGTTCAAAACACTTTTCATTTTCCTCAGGAGTGCATGGGAAGTTGTTTTAATTCAAAAGATAGCTTATCTGTCTGATCTATTAAACTAGAAGAAAAAATAATTCCAAGAACAGAAAATGCCAAAGGCAGTTTAGAGTTATAGATATACATGACATCCAAAAGTCTCAGTGAAAGTTAATGCAAGTCAACATCGACAGTGGTCTTAAATGCCACAGTGATTCAAAATCACGTAGTAGTTGATGAAATGGGAATGAATTATCCTCCATGTCTCTCTTAATGCACTCAGAAAACCATGCAGTTCAAGCCTACTACATGAACAGTTCTTGGGATGTGAAGTGCTGAGGTTCAGAGCCTCAAAATAACACTTTAAAAAAAAAAAAGTTTGTGTGTTTTTAGTGTATTCCAAATGCTAATAATCTTTTTTAGTCTGGCTTTTATTTGAGGGGTTCGTTACTCTACAGCACTGCTTCCATCCTGCATTCTTCTCTTCTGCTCTTTAAGTGTACTATACGGAAGGCTTGGAATTTAGATTAGAAATCATCCTTTAATACTTCAACTTATGAATTATTGTTAATTTCCTGGTGTAACTTACATTACTCCAGTAATGTAATAGAGTAATAAAGCTTTATACAGTCATTTCTACAATGCAATTCCTAGCCAAAGGAATACCATGGCTCTGCACTGAAGGGGGAGCCTGGAAAACCAATGTAGTTGGGCAAAATGTCCCACCTTTGGGTCTGGGCTGGAAGTAAAACATCTGGAGAACAGGAATTTTCTGTAATGTTTAACGTACAAGGAGCAAGGCTATGAACACAGTTCTTGTATTTGGCCTGTGGTTGCAGTCTCTGGTATGTGAAAAAGGTGTCTGGGCTGATGCTTTTTCCTGTGACCAAGGTATCATCAACCCTTCCTTGGAGCTTGGGCTATTTAAGGGCCAGATAATGTTAAGTTTAGGATTCTGGCTTTGTTCTCAGAAGGTTGGTGATCTGATCTGCACTGAAAGATCTGATTTGTCGTTCTGTGTTTATTTGCATGAAGCTTTGGATAATTCAATGTATTTGATGCTAATTATTTATCTAAACTTGAGACTAATAATTGCATTCAGAAGTAATTAGTTGCAGCTCACAGGTTAATATATCAGCATATGTATATATACCATATACTTTATTTCCCTAAGTAACTAGGTTGAAAAAGAACTCAAAGCTGCAGAATTAGTGACTTTTAAGTGAAATAAAACAGGTAAGGTTTTTTCAGCTCTGTAATGACAGTACTGTTACACAATGTCTCGTCTCTTGACAATGCAGAATTAGGTGTGATAATTTTAATAGCTGATGTGCTGACACTTCAATTTGAAGGAGAAGCATTAGGTTTATCTCTAAAGTAAAAGAAAACTCTTCAGGAATTTATTAAAAATGAAAACAAAATAGAAAAAGTTATTACATTTTGTACACCGAAAATTTAAAATAAGTGTAACTGTAGCAGTTTTAATCAGTTCTGCAATAGATGTTCTTCCTTAGTTTAGTTTTTATTTTACTGAAATACATAATAACTAAAAATATACTGGGTAGCTACAAATCTAGAAATTTAGAATTTTGCCTCCTGGAGTCGAAACTGTATGTGGAATAATGTCCGCTTTCTGTGAATAAAAATTAATCAAATGAGTTCATCTGCTGCCATCATGTAAAATAGGTTTACAGTGTAATACAAACAAGAAATGTGAGGGGTTTGGCCCAAGCTGCAACTCCAGTTTACCATTTCTGCCTGTTTTCTTATGGCTTATTGTTTTTCGAATCAGTTTGTGAGACAGAAATATGAAAAGAAAATCAAGATTGAATTCAGACAAAAAATCTTGTGGTGATATCACACCCTTATTCATAACCCTAACACTGTTACATATCTGACTGTCTTACTGAAGAGTCTCCAATGCTCATTACAGAGCAAAGCAGACAAAAGCATCTACAGGAAATCGGGTCTGTACAGGCACTATTTTGCGACCTGAAATCTAATAATTAATTAGAGAACTATACAGACTACTCGGAGGAAAAAGGATCTGGACTTGCAGTAAGTGAAAGCTATTACTTAACACTTCTGAAATTGCAGGTTTTGTACTTCTTAACAGATGTTGGCGCATACTTAAGTGAATGAGAAATGACAGTTGATTCCAAGATGAATACTTTAATTAAAACATGTATCCTGGTGCTCTGCTGAACTGCCTCAAGAGTTATGTTAAAAGTAAGATTGTATATAGTATTTAAGGTACAGAGTATAATGATTTCTAAAGTGTAGATTATGTCAGCAAAACATCCACTGTAATATTTTAAAATCATATATATTATGCCATATTGGCATTCCTGGAGGTTTATGTTTATATAATGGAAAAAGATTGGGCAGTTCTGAAATATTTTCAATCACACTGTATCTAGAAAAAGACATTGAACCTTCTTCATTAGTAATTAGGACAGAATACTTACCACTGTATTTGCCCATCGGTCCATCAGTACCTGTTGTCTTCGCATACTCGAGAGGAGCCGAAGCACTGCACAGCAGATTTTACTGGTGCAGGTATTTCATCTTTATTTCTGAAAGTGCAATGCTGCTTATGGTAGTGACAGACACAGTGGATGGGAGGCAGGTTTATTACTCAAAGCCAAATCAGGAACACCAGATCCTTTTCATTTTGAGAGGAAAATGTATTAATGATGATTTGCTGTTCCTGCTGAGGGTGGCAGTGTGGTACCATGCTCAAACCCTCTTCTGGGCTTGTAGAGCGAAGGTGCCTCCATCCTGCAGTCTCCTGGCCTGGACCTGGGCTCGCACCGCTTGCACACTAACTCAACAAGGCCCAATACCTGTGAGGTGCGTGCACCAGCATCTGCAAATAGCGATTTTAAAAGTGAAGCACTAAGAGTGGCTGAGGCAAGGTGTGTAGGGATTATTTCCAGGGATGGCAATTCCAATCCCAGGAAAAGGCCAGTTGGTTTAGCTTTTAAGGAAAATACCTCTCCTGATGAACTGGTGGATGTAAGGGTTTTGCCGACTCGGTAACCATGGAGAGTCCGAGGTCAGCCTGCTGGGACATGTAACCAGCTCGTAATGCACGTGGTGTACGTAAAACGCTGCCACACCTCTGTTTAAAATGGATAGACTTGCGGGAGCAGGGCAGATGACACAAAGCTGTTTAAGTACGGACTGACGTTGAAAATATGTGGAGTAATGCAAGATCTGAATACTCCTCTACAGCATTGGCTGAGTTCAGGTTACAGGCAGTGTTACAGGTACCACGGCTTGCTTCAGTCAGGAGCTTTATACAGCTCTGTTTCATTGGAGTTGTGTTTACATACCCCTTATCTAATCAGCACTCTGCATCATGTGAATAATTCTGCTTGTTTGAATGTTCATGGGTGTTCGGGTGGCTCAGAGTGGGATTTCTGTCTCTGTAAGCACTGTAAGAAACTCTGCCTTAGCTATGTGGTACAAGCCGGTGTTAAAACTCTCTAACTTCGAATGAAAAAATTGCAATTAACCCTTCTGCCTGTATTGATGCAAAGACTGCCTAAGCTTTCAGGTGGGAAACTAATGCCATCATTTAGTTTTAATGGATAGCACTTGAAAACTCCTTTCCATGACAACATCTCTATGACATAATAAAATCGGGTTCTTTGCTAATGTATTCTTGTGAGACTACACACAGAATGAAACAGGGCACTTGTTTATTTGGAAGAGAACTTGAGACAATGATTAATATTAGAAATTGGGAAATTAGTGTAATAAACTTGAGTAGGCAAAATATGACAGGATGAGTATTCAGGGCCTTATATAGGCCATTGTCAGTCATTTAATGTAAGTGAAAATTCAAAGTAAGGGAACTGCAGCCTGGAAATACACCAAGAAATTTAACCCCTGTAAGGAAAGTTACTAATGAAAGTCAGAGGAGCTATTTGCCTAAAACTGTCAATTAAACATTAATTAAATTTTAAACTACTACTGTTAAATCGATATTTTGTTTGAGTTGCATAGGTTTTTTAAGACCTGCCAAACTGGCCTAGATTTGTTACCATGATAAAGATTTTTCTAAATATTAATCGAACCCACAAGCAGTAGGTTACTACTCTGTGTGAAGGTAACCACAGCACACTGGCATACAAAAATCTGGAAGTTGTATACTAAAAACTTTCACGGGCCCAAGGGAGCAGACTAGGAATAATGTTAAGGTTAAAAAGTACTTTCATGTAATATTTGTTTATATTGTTAGCTTTAAACCAGGTCTTTACAAATAGAGACTTAGGCAAGTGAAGCGTTGCAAGTGCCAATGCGGTTTATGTTGGCCAAGTTGTGTTTAAGCAGTGAAATTATTAATATACCACATGCAGTTAAGAGAGTGAAGACCTTAAAGCCTTCCCATCATGTGCCCAGTATCACCATACTGGGAGAGCTCTATACTGGAGACTGGAAGATTGCTAGCACACCAGGAACAAGACAATAAAATTACTTGCTAAGTCAAATGTTTTGATAAAACCTTACATTATTTGAACTAACACATTGGTGAAACAGTTTAATTTTTAAGCAAAAAAAAAAAAAAGGCTGAGAAATTAGTTTATGGAGAGTAGTTATTTCTAACTGGCATGCCCAGTGTCACCATGGCACTCTAAACCATTGCCTCACTGTTGACAATCTTGTATGAACATCTCTGGAGATTAAGTGGGCTACATTTATTGTATTCAACCTGCAGTATTCATATTCTAGTCTCTAAATGGAAAAAAAAAATTTGAGAACTATGAATGCTTATGTTCCTGTTTCTGCAGTGTGATGTAAATGCACGTAATTCACATTTACTGCTTTTTTTTCATGTAGAATTAGTGTCTTGGCATAGTGCACATCAAAGAAGTTTTGAATATACAAGCTGAACAAATCTTGCTACACACTGAGCTGTAAGTTAACATTTAACTACCAGCATGCCTTTTAAATATCTCAAAAACAGGTTTCATGCTATCTAGAAATGCTTTATTTGGAAGAGTCTGTTATCCACCTCTCTGAGCCTTAGGTCACCCCAGATATCTAAGTTCAGATAGGTCAGAAAGCAGTTTCACCAGCTTTTTTGTTTACTTTTACCATCATCTCCTTAAAGAGGATAGGATCATGTGTGTGGTAAAATCCTTGAACTATTTCTAATTTGTTTGCATCGGCAGCTATTATTTTCTTTTACTTTCCATTTGCTGTGGGAAGAGTGGGGGAGCATCTACCACTTAGTTTCCTTTCAAATCAGACAGCAAGGCTTTTAAGCTTAAGGAATGATTGTATTTTTATGAGGTACTTGAGGATAATACAGTAAATAAGTAATTCCTGTCTGCAACATAGAAGCAATCAGCCTTTAAAGATCTATCAAATGCAGCTCTGAAATGTGATAACAGTGGGAAGTTCTATCCCAAATTAAAAGACTTTATGGAGTAATGTGGATTTCATGTAATCCTTGTAGGTTGCTTTCCACAAATAAATTGGAGAAGCTCCAGCAAGTTTGGTTTAGTTCCCTCTTATTATAAAGCTGAATTTCCACATCCAGAAAACTTCAAGCCTGACATCACCCCTCTCAGTTGGCCAGTTTGAACCTACAGAAACTTAAGCAACTGACTTCAGGACCGCTTATTGGAGTGAACCAGACTGAAGCAGCAGCAGACCCAGAGTGTTTCCAAACCTCCCACAGGGCCAAAGTTAACTCAGAAAATGCATCTTAAAGGGCAGGAGTGTCATGTCATCGCTGATGCTGCTATGCTGGTGCTTACTGAGGTGACCAGCATGGAGGGAACAGTTGCTACTTTGCCAGGGGACTTGCAGCAAGAGTCTATCAGATAGCGTTTACACATCAAAACATGTAGACAATATTTATAAAAGACAGTTCCTTTAGAAGCAGGCAATGGTACAAAATAAGGCACTCAAAATGTCTGGATAGCTCTTCCATGTCTTCCTGTCCACTTGCAGTGCTTGCTTGGGCAGCCTGAAAGCATCCCTCAGACCGGGAAGGTTTTGCAGTGTTGACCTGTCTGAGGACATGGACCAAACTTCTCCCAGGATGCTTTATGCTATGCCAAGTCTGGGACTACATCCACGTTGCAGAAAAACAGTGCGCTGTAACTATCTGGTAATCCCCAGATGCTCATTGACCAGAGGTGAGGGATGCAGTGGGTGAGCTGCACAACACTTGGTGCTCTCTTCAGTGTAGCCCCTATTGTGTAGTTGCAGACACTTGCCCAGGCTTGGGGGAGCCCCTATGTCTGAGTTTCCCTGAAGAGTGATCTAAATTCTGAAGGGATATTCGTTCGTTTCCAAGAAATTGCATAAATGCCCCAGATAAAAACAAATAATGTATTGGTGATTGTGAGCCTTTCAACAGCTGTGAACTGAGGGAGGTACAGGCAGTCCGGGAAAGAACTGAGCTTTGGAGATGCTTCTCAAATCCAGTCCTACCTTCTCCTTAGTTGGGGGGGGGGGGGTGGTGTGTGTGTAAAACAAGACCATAGGCCTGATAGCAGCACGTGGTCATGTAGCAAGAAATGTCAGTATCCCACTGCACCATGTGGGCAACACTTTGTTGCATTTATCTCTTCTGCAGAGGAATTAAAGGTCTTTATTCACCCTGAATTGGGAGACTAAAGAAGCAGGCAATTAAAGAACAGCTTAATCCTGGGGGGGGGGGTTTGCTGCTGTTAAGAATCTTGAATATGACAGCAGGAATATTTTGGTTTAACATAAGCTATTACTGAACCTCAATGAACCTTGCAGCTTTTAAATGTTTGTTTCAAAAGTCATCTGGGTTCAGTCACTTAGTCCGCAGCGGCCGTGCAGCAGCACAGTTAATGCGGTCAGGGTCCTGCGTGGTGGCACTCACGGAGGTGACTTGGCTGCCGTTTGTTTCCAGTTTCCAACTCTAGCCTGAGTGGCCAGTAGTATTGTGCTGGATTCTGGCTGAAGTCCCAAATTGCTCTTGAACTTGGATTTTTTTGAATTGCGGTTGAGGGAGTAAGACCAGGACACAGTGAGAAGCGCCCGAGGGACGGTGTTTGGCTGGTCAGCGTTAGGATTTTGTGTTGCAGAATTTCTTTTGTAGCCTGTCAGCTCTTTGCTTTTTTCTTTTTATAGTCATGTTAAAAGTTCCTTAGCAGGGAAGGTAGGTTTATAGATTTCCTTATTAAAAGGGTAATTGAAGGAAGGACCCAAGAAAGATTTTTTTTTTTTCAAGAGTTACTTTGGTGATGGATTCACAAGGATGCTAAAGGTACGGAAGGCTGTGTTGAAAGGAATACTGAAATGAGAGCACGAAGGTAAAAAAGGGATTGTGAGCAGAACTGGGTGAGTCTGGAGAGGTGACAGTCATTATCAGTGAGAAGATTTATCTTCCCTCCAATAAATTGGTAGGGGATGGCTGTGGTTTAACAACTTTCATTACAACCAGTACAGGGTGAAGTTGCCTTTATTAAACCAAACTTGAGGGATAAACCATAAATATCCAACTTCCATTGGAAAGATGTAATGAAAATTACCTGACTTCTAGTACAATCTCATTTATAGGAGACTTGTACAGAAGTGTGTTTAAATCATTCTAATGTTAATTCTGCGTTCCTGCATTTTGCCATTCCTTTGCCCCAGGCATTTCCACACAGTCAGCTGGAAATAGGGTCAATAGGCAGAACTTTCAATCTCACACCCTGGGGTGAAAAAAAGGGGGGGGGAACAAAAATAAACTGCATTGTCTCCTTCAAACAAAGAATCAATTACTAGTGAGGATAAGAACATTCTGTAGTTCAAACAAGTGTGGTTATTTGAACATTAACAAGTACTCTGAAAACTACATAAAGACCGTAAAGGCTAGCTTTCTGCAGGTGACCAATACCATTTCATTGAAGTAGCTTTTAAATGTATTTTATATAAATCTTGTTATATAAGAAATGGAGATAAACAACATTTTTCTTAAATGAGTACACCATGCAGCAGATCTTCAGCTAGTCATAGCTGTCCACTGCTGCTATCATTATCATGTTTTGAAAGATAAGTATATTAAATATATGCAAAATGCTTGCCGGGTCTGTTGTTTGCAGTCATTTAGAGCTGCTACATAAATTACGCACTAGTTGGATTAGAATACTGTAAATGCTCTCATCTTTAACTTACAGTCTTAGACTATATCTGGGAACAATTTAAAGTAACATTACTCTTTTTCTGAAGTATAACAAGTCTTTGTGCTTTCAACTTAGTTTAGCAACATTTCATTCAGAGTTTCTTACACACAAAGCACGCCAATTGTAACATGAGAGAAACACTAAATCCTCTCCAGAGAAAAGAAACAGATTAAAATCTAAAATGAAAAAGCCTAATTAAAAATATTTTATCTTTTTATATTTTTAATTAAAAGGAGGACTGCTGGGAAGTGAAAGAAAGGAGTAGTTAAAAGGGAAAGAGCAACCAATAGATAGGGGAAGGGAGTAAAGGAAACATTAAGAAATGAAAGAAAAATTAATGCTGATGCAGGAGCTGAAGGATGGCAATGGGAACTACATAAGACTAACAGCTTGAGGTTGGCAGTGTTTGTGTTTGTACATGCTAATGTAGCCCCCTGTCAGTTATTCCAGCAGCTCTGTAAGTTTAAATGAGAGGTTGCTTTGGGAAAATGCATTTTTCTGTTTCATACTGCTAGGCAGATCTGTGTCACAGTGGTAGGTAATGTTTTTCCCTGAATTCCAGACTGTTCTTTAAAACAGAGTATAAAAAAAATAATAATAATTAGAAGCAGAGCAAAAGGGAAGCAGAACAGACTGGGACTAATCTGCCAGTACTAAGAGGAAAAAACATTTTTCCCTGCCACAAAGAACCCTATTGTTTCCATGTTAGGGATTTAATTTTGCCTGTGTCTAAACCAAGCTATCTTAAAGTCTGTTTTCCTACGATGGTAAAGCATGTGCCAGTTACTGGGGCAGTGTACAGCAGCACAGCTCAAGGGAGGAGCTGACCTCTGCATTTTGCAGGGCTGTTCATTTTTTCTCAGCCTGCTTACACTGATTTTTTTGGTGGGGGAGAGCGTGCCCTGCCCTTTATAGTTCAGAAACCTCACCATGTGTTCAGCACGTAAAAGAGTTGATGTTACGTGGGAAACAAGCCAATGAGAAATCTGAGCATTTTGGGAAATGTTGGGTATTAATGGCTGATATCCACATATGTCCTTCAGGTAAATATTAGTAATGAATTTTCAGCATATACGTTTGCATATAGGCTTTGTCACTGTGTCAAAACTCAATTTCATTTGGTCTGAGCTAGGAAACTTTTGTGTGCATGAGTTTCTTCTCATAGCTAACAAGTTAGGCAAGTATCACTATGCAATGCGTTTCCCTGATAGGGCATCAAGTCAGGGAGATTCTCTCTACCAATATTAGAAGAACTTCTCCTTTATTTATCAAAAATGAAGCTGCTATTAATATCAGCAAGCTGTTACTAACAGATAACTACTCACACAGTACTTTCAATCATTTCCTCCTACAGTCACACACACTCACATGCTTGCACTCGTTACCCAGTGAGGAGATGGAGGGGGCTGGCACGCTACTCTGTTTGCTCCAGCAGACCAGCTTGGCATATTCATAAGAGGAGAAACCAAGAGAGGAGCATGGGGGAGACTGTCGGTACACAAGTATGATTTATCAGGATGGAATAATGTAGTTTTTTGATCCCATAGCACTCTTTCTGAGACTACTTTCACCAGTGACTAGAGCCTGAGGACTTTGTTATGAGGGGTGTACCAACAAACATGGGACCCCAGAGAAATTACTGTCGTCTTCAATTCAGGCTCAGACTGTCACTTGGGATTTCTGCTCTCAGTGTTGCAAATTAAATTTAAAACAGTGGATGGTTGTTTTGAAAATAAGTGGAAAACTTTTTTTTGTTGAGTCAAGCTCACTTTGCAAAGATGGTAAGTTTAAAGTTCCTGTATGCGTGTCTGTGTAATTTCTTTGGTCATACGGAGTATAAATCTGAAAAAAAAAAAATGTTCCAAAGTACTATAGTTTAATAATACTGTAGTTTAGCCCATAAGAGGATGAAACATCTGAAATCTCCGAAGTGTACTGACCTGGTATATTTTTACACTGTGTGGTATTGTTGCTTGGAGAAGTTCCTTGATACTAAAAATAATCACTTCTACACTGTTTTCTATCTCCAAGGTTACAAAATCTTTTTAACCTAGGCGTAATTAAGATTTTACCTACGGGTTATATTTTTGGCATGTTAGATTTTCTGTGATGTAATGTTGATCCAGTAGACAGTTTTGTTCAGAGAAAGTCTGCTCCATGTGAAAACGAACAGTAGAAGTGAAATCAGTAACTTCTATCAGCAGTTCTCTTTTGCAGCTTTTAGCATTGGTCCAAAGGTTTCGCTTAATGACACACAGGTCCTAAAAGACCAGCTATCAATTTAGAGAAAGTATCTCTGTGTAAACCTTTAAGAAATTTGAAACCTTTAAGAAGTTGGAAATTTAATGTTCCCTTACAAGCTTGAAATTAGAAATAGTCATTGAATTAAGATTTAGACAATTTTCTTGTTTCAAAGTCTTAAGTAGTAGACAGAAAACCATAAAATTAATAGAACTGATGTGCCTCTCAGTTCAGATAGTTTCATAGAGTGAAATGTATATGACATGCTGATGTCCTGCCTCTTGCTCCACATCCCTTCCTGAGCTGGGCTGCTCTGGTCCTGCTCCAGCCGTGCCACCTTCCTTAACGCAGTGTCAGCCTGGGCTGCCAATGATGCTAGATGCTTTTTGCTTTGGAAAAGCCATTACTGCCACAGAATGAAATATCTGCCGGAAAAATCACCAGCAGGATCTGAACAGGTTGTTAATTCCTTATTCTAACTGTAGCGAGCATGCTTGGGAAAGGCTAGCATTGTACAAACAAGGTCTTGCCTGCAAAGGACAACTGATTTTAGAGCCCGTTAATTTGCAACTCAACTAGTTAACGTAACCAATTTGCGAATGCCAGAAAATGGGTTGCGCAAGAGCATTTCAGATGTGATAGTTTCCTTCAAAAACAAACTCTTGTGTAGGAATTACTTTAAAAGACAGTCAACCATATTTGTCTAGTCCTTCGTGAATCTTTAGTTGGGAATATTTTTCAGATCTAAATCTTTCCTTCTCCACACCTATTCACAAAATTTCCCCCTTGTAACTTCTTTTCCAAAGGACATTTGGTGGATATACTGAAGTATTTCCTATATACTGAAATAATACTGAAAAAAAACCCAAAAGAACTATTGCAGAAAATAGTTTATTAATTAGTTTATTAATTCTATTAAATCATCTGTTGGTGCTCTCATAGTCAGACAGGTTGAAGGTTTGAAGTGTTAACGATTTAATGACAGAATGAGAGATACAGAGATATTTAAATTCAGAAAAAATACTTTCAACTTGAGAAGACTCTGCCATCTGATGATGCTGAGAGATGTAGAAAGGCTATTCCTAGAACCAGAACTGATGGATAAGAATATACTTACACATTTAAGTAGGTGAAGACACTTGAGATTATATGGGAGAACACTGACAATACAAATGACAGTTTAAACTGGATGCCAAGTTGGAGACGTGTTCATGGAAAAGTGGATGAAGGATGCTTCCTGCACGCTGAGTGATGAAAGCATACATTTCGGTATATAGAGCAGCTCAAGGGGAAAAAGGTAAACGTGATTTGAAATTACACAGGCGTGCTTAGTAAGGGGGTAGATGTGTACCTTCATTACAGATACAGACTGGATAAGGAACTCACTGTTGAAGATAGACACTTGCAATTGGTGGTGGAAAAGGTAAGTCCACTGAGAGAAATAGAAGGATTAGAAAGCCATTTCTACAATGCAGTTGATATACGTGAATCTATGGACCCCACACTGGTTCTCCTTTGTTAATATATGCACAAACTCTGTTTTTCATAGAATTCCAAGTTGGTTTCCTGATTTAGGATTGAGTGTGAAGCTTGATGCAGCTGGAAATAATCAGATTTAACTTTTTTCACAAATCTACAAACCAATACAAGTACAAAAAGAATTGGTTTGCTTTAAGCATAAATAGTTACTTGATTATTTCTGCTAGTTCAAAGAGAATTGACATGGGGTGAAGAAGACTAAATAAAGCAAAAAATACTAGAAACTGTGGAATTAATACATGTCAATCCCCAGTAACCTAAGATATGACTTCCTAAAATTAAGGATGACTTTGAAGTGTCTGTCCTTTTTCTCCCCATTTTTGCTAGTCTACTGAAGTGCAAAACTGCAAAAGAGAACATGAAACCTTTCATAGACTAAATAAAGATGACCACACTGAAACATTTGTATCCAAAGCCATGTAAGGCATACATAAATTCACATGGAGAAAAATCACATAGTGAGAATCTGAAAGCAAGTCTGAAAATATCTGGGAACTCGCATCTCTATAGATAGTTCACCGTGGTGCTCATGGACATGCAGAAACTCAGCGCAGGCATGTGCTGAAATGAAGCGGGGAGTAAAGAGGGCATCAGGTTTTTACAGTTGTAAAGATTTAGTGGTTTCCCTTCAGTAAAGGGTAGTACACAGTCCAACACAGTGCTGTTTAATTATTTCCCAAAGCAAAGCCTGCTTTCTGTAGCACTGGAAGGGAGAACACATTATGCTTCTAGAACACAGCAAAACAGGTGGGCTGAATTATCATGGGTGTATTTATGGCTATGGTTAACAAACATATGCAAATTAGAGATGCTTGGGATTTTTAAGATCTCCCTTTTTGCCACTGTATTCAGATAGTCCTTCTGGATGAATGCAGTCAACTTCCCTGCTATTGACTGGGTGAAATCTGATGGGCAACGTGTCTATGTGCTGCCAGTGGTTTTCCTCTGCGGATGCTCACTTATTAAAGAATAAATCACTTAACAGAGGGTGAGTGGGTAGTCAGGCTGAATTCAGACATTGAAAAAAGTATTTATTTTAAAGACATTCTTTTTCATTTTATGTATATTCTCCACATTCTGTCTACTTTCATCCTTTTGAACAAATATTAAAGTTGAGTGACTTAATCTCATATAAATATGTACAGTTCTCTTCTGAAAGTAGCTGCTTTGGAGTGATTTGTATATTTATTTTTGTCTTAGCTACCAATGTGTTGCACGATAAATTAAGATTTAACAGGACAAGAATTAATTTTTGTCATAAAAGCATACAGAAGAGCTAGTAATAAAACTGTCTCCTTTCCTCAGTCTTAAGATTGCAATTATTCAAGGCCTATTTGCAAGCTGCTAATTTACTTTACTTTTCTTTCTATGATTTACTTAGCTTAGGAGGTACTTTGAAGTTCTGCCTGTTAGACAGGACAATTGATACTTGTTATCTTTCCTTATCAATTTATTGTACATGTACTATTGATTTTTCTGATACTTTTCTATTTTTCTCGTTACATCCTCTTAGAGCTTTGAGGATTTCTTCTGTGTTTTTTTTGTCTTCTACTGAAGTCTCTTTTCATAAGCCTCACCTATTTCATTTTACAGAGCTCCTTTCTTTTCTAGGTATTGGTTGGTGCATAATGTTAAAAGTGAGACATAAGATCTTGACATTGTTGTTGGCTGCTCCCGAGAGTCCTGTCCTGTGTAGCCCGTGGGGTCCCTGCTCTGTGAGAGCAGCAGGAAGCTGGGAATGTTTGCTTTGGTTAGCCATTATTAGGGATCATCTGCCACTCCTGTCAGATAAAACAATAGGAGGACACTAAAAGATGCAAACCATAAGGATAAAAGATCAAAGGACTCAGGAATGCCACCAAACTAGTGTATTTGCTAGAAACCAATAATAGATATACCTAGCTCTATTTGCAGTGGCTTGGAAGGACAAAGGGCTCTGTTGCCAGCCAGCAGTGCTGTATAAATGTGAAGACTAATGCTCTGAAAAGCAGACTTATAGGGCCAGGTGCTGCCTATGTTTGGGACTGTGATTTTATTAAAATTATCAAGCAAACTGTAAATATTCTAAATCAAATTCCAGAGGATTTTCAGTTGACAGGGGTAAAATATCAGGTATGTAAAATAATCTGAGCAGAAAAAGCAACTGGTGTTTTGTTAACTAGGTACTTGGATAGTGAGCAATATGACATGTTACCTTTTAGGATATATCTTTTTTCACACTAAGCTGTAAAATTTATGAAGACTAACTGGTTTTACTTTCAGTATGTTGATGTATCTTTGTAAAGTTCAATAAAGGTAGTGACAGAATCTTTAATAATATTACGAGATAATAGTATTGAAAGTATGTTGAACCCATAGCGTAAGGGATTGCAAGGCTGTTACAGAGTGACACCAAATAGATTTGCTAACAAATGTGTAGGCTAGGTTGGCAGTTTAAGGTGTTTGGGAATGGGCTTTTGGTACTGCTCCCTTCTAATGGTGTTTCAGTGCCCATCATTCATTTTGCTTCTGTTATTCTGAGGCTAAGAGTGGGAATTTGTTGGCATGTTTTGCTGAAGCTTTGTGGATTTTTAACAATAAGGGTGTTGACTTGCTTATTTTGCAAAAATACAATTTTTCTTCAATAGCTGAGACTGTTTAGAAGACCAAACCTAACAAATTAACTAGATAACTGACGCAACTCTACAAATGAATGCAGGAACCTTTTTTGCTGGTTTTGATGAACATCAGTACCTCTATCAGTTTTGTACAGAACACACAAAACCAGTAAATAACTAATTAACAGGTTGCTCTGCAGATGTGTCATCTGTGAACTATGATGTCTGTCACAAAAAGAGATGGGCAAAGGCTATGGAACTTTAATATGAATGCAGAAGAAACTGCTAGCAGAGATGATGGATGACAGGGTAGTAGTTGAGTAACAGGCAAGCTAGATGGGTTTTATCTGTTGCACTTCAACACAAAATAGCATCAGGATCTCTAAGGAAATTACATTAAAGTGGAAGAGGAACCAGCAATACAGATACGGCCTGATGCAAGAAGCAGCAAAAAACTGAAAGGGACTTGTATTGGAACTAAATCACAGGGGAGATGGAAATGTTTACTGATAACTGAAAAAAAAGTGGGGAAGAAATGCAGTAGAAAAGGTGTTATCTTAGAGGTGATACACAGGTTTTGGGTGACAAGATCTGTGAATGTTGGGGCATAGAGACAGCATAGTGGTATCCTCTGAGAAGAAGATTATATATACCAAGATAAGGAACTTAAGTAATTTTTATGGATAATGCATTTCATAAGCTTAATGCTAAGGAGCTTGTTTGCAGCCAGATGAAGGTCATCTCATCTTTTTACCGTAACACCCAAAGTAATTTTTCTGTTGCCAGAGAATGACATTATTTAAAAATAATGTTCAGTGCACACAAAAATATTGTCTATCTTATTGCTTTTCTGTCTGTTTCTTCAGGAGTAATCCAGGAAGTTTGCTTTTCACAAAGGAAGTGTTTTGGGTATCTAAATCAAGCATTTGAACTTCAGCTATTGCAGAGGAACCTGCAATGTGTGGAAGACTTGGCCTACTGTGTCATAAAAACTGTCAAGTGTGAGGTGATTGCAATGTGGGATGAGGGGGCCAAGGGGCCAAAAGCTGTTAAAAAATAACATCATCTTGGCACCATTGGTGCCTTTGGTTATTTGTAGGGACCTTTGTAGGGAATTCTGCTCCCAGCAATCTGATGTGTTCGCTATTGTGCTGGGCATGGAGGGCTGAGTACCTGCTGCCCTGGCTGGCAGGTGGTGATGTGAACAAGCACACTGGGACTAAATGTCTAAGAAAGCCTGAGAAATATTCAGCCTATCTCTGCTGAGGCCACTGTTAACACAAAGTGTTTCGTGAAACTGCTGCTCTGTTGCTTATACATAGCAATATCTCATCATCTAAATACATCCCGCAGGCCGTGCCACAGGCAAACAGACATGTATTACTTCAATATTGCTCTTGAGATTGGTGATGGGATGGCCTGTTTCTGTTTAGAAGATTTCAGATGTTTTCATACCAATTCTTTCTGTGGAAACAAGCTAGTTATGTTTCTAATGCCTGTAGGTTTGTTCCCAGACTTCCTGACCCTCTTCCTATGGATGTTTCCTTCCCCTGTCCCAAAGCGGAGAGGTTCTGGGCCTGGATTCCAGCATTATTGCTTCAGTTCCTTCTGTCTCCTCTTTGCTGAAAATAAAGCTAATGTGTCCCTGTGTTCATTCACTCTTGCTCCTTTTCTGAGTCCCAAAGGCAGTGTACCTTGTCTAGCATTTTCTGTTTTGCAGACAACTATGAAGTTTTGTGGTTTTAGACACGCACAAATGCACACACAACTTGGGTAAACTTAGAGATGCAAGACGATTGAGACTAAGCTCTTGTATGTCTAGGAAAAAGATGGATATTTAAGATACAATTTTTTCCTCCAAAGTTGCACAGGATGCTTGGTTTTGTCCTAGAAGAGTGGCACTCTGTTGTTTTGCTATTCTTACCCCCAGCTCAAGATGTGTGGAAACTACATCCTGAGCTCTCTGGTTTCCTCTTTTTATTTCTGTGTTTTCAAGCTTCCTCCTCACACTGTCTGGAGCCTTATCTGAGTACAAATGCCTGCCTCCAGGGCTGCTTTTTTTTCAAGTTTTGTTTTCTTATGGAAGTGACTCTGACACAGAATCTGCTGTTGCCCTTTGCTAGTTTGTAGATTGCAGTCAGAGGGTTTGCCCAAAGGCAGCAAGGATCAGCAGGCAGAAACAAACTGCCTTGGCAAATGTGTATCTGACCCTTTGTGGAAGTGGAAGTTTGCATCTCATGTCACATGAGGCTGCAAAGTCCACCCTTCTACTCCTCTGTCACAGCCGAAGGACAGTTTGCTCCCCACTGCCTCTTACACCTAAACCAAATGGCTGCAAAACAGCTATGTGAAATACTATTCACGTGTTTATCAGTCCATCACTTAAAGCAGATCACTTTCATCTCACAAGTGTAGTCCCTGCAGCTGTGCAAATGACCTGGATGCTTTTAGGTGTAGTAGACCATAACACAGTTTATAGCAACCCTTCCCCATGGGGCCTTTACAATCAGGTGGCAACTTCCTCTTGTGTGAAAACACTGCTTCGTGTTTCATGGTCACTGACTAATGATGTCCCATCCTTCCCTACAAAGGTTTCCTCTGTCTCAGTTTAAAGCTGAACTTCCTCGGACCAAAAAAGTCACTAATTGACGTATAAAAGAGCGTACTGTAGCTTGTCAGGTACATATGCAATTTTAAAGGATGTTAAATAGGTCAGTTTGAGCATCCATAAGAGGTGTTAGGCATGGATTCATGTCCCTCTTTGAGAGAGGTGTGTAGATATGTTCCACTTGTTAAGTTTGGACTCCTCAGCCCTTGGGTGAGATTTTTGGTAAGCTCAGATAACTGAGCTTCTTGAATTTCTAGCTGTAGAGACAGTAAGCCTAAACAGCCATCTGAAAATCAGTCCTAAATTCCAACTATGTATTTTTTTAAACTAACTTTAAGTGGGATTTAATTCATTTAATGTGTAACTTTTTTATGTAACTGTCTTATTTCCTTGATGACACTATACCATCAAGTATTCTTTGTAGAAGTCAGTGTGATTGGTATAGAAGTGCCAGTACTTTTATCAGTCTTTAAAGAAAAAGAGGCAATAGTGTTTCTTACTGATAAATCTGTGCAGTTGGTATTTGTTACAGGGAAGACTTTTAAAGTTGCATTTATTACCCGAGCATTGTATCAACTACACTCTTGCGTCGGTCACCTTGACACCAATCCTTTTAAAAATAATTACTTCTGCCATGTTAAACCCTTTTAAAATGTTGGCACATAATCACTGGAGTTAAGGTCTGTTCTCCCTCGCTTGCACTGACCAGGCCAATTTTTCTAAGATGACAAATACTTACAGTTCACCTTCAGCTTTGTCTGCTGAAACACTGCTCCCTGGGCTTTTGAACCAAAGCTGGCAGTAATTCAGAAAGAATTTAACTCACTAAAGCCTTAATTATGTAGATTGTTTTATTTTGTAGATCCCTGTTTTCTTGTTCCCGGCAAGATTACACATGGGAATGTTGTCTGATCAGACTGCAGTAATACAGACTAGGTCAATGTTTGTTTCTGAAGGAGAAAGAATTGTTATTTGTGATGGGGCTGCAATCATGGAAGGGATTTAAAACCCATGTCCAGATGTGGCCCTCCAGGTCCTAGCATCAGGACCCTGCTCTTCTGCCTCTCCTCAAGGCAAGACCTTGAGAAGCTGGTGGGGAGCACAGGGCTGGATGGTGTCCAGCTGCAGGGCAGTATGTCCACTTGTCCGGCCGCAGAAGAGAAGCCCCAGAAGCAGGAAGGAGGGTTGGTAGAAGGGCCATCGCTGAGAGGGGAGCAGTGTCTGCCACAGGCAGAGCATGGTAGCTGGTTGCGGGTGGTGGCCTGTGCTCCAGTGACTTCATCCTCTGGGTGATCAGCAGGAAAGGCGCGTAGGGAGGGGTAAGAACCCCAGGGACTGGGAAGCTGGTGGCCCCCTGCACTGAGAAGGAAGTGAAAAAGCCAGAGTGGTTGATAACTTCCTTTGGAGTGGGAGGCTGACAGATCTGTGGATGGGAGTGTGGAGGCATGTGTGGTGCCTGGGAAGGGCCTCAGTGTCGGAGGCTATAGGGAGAAGTTGCTGAGGCTCCTCTAGTGCTGTCCTGTATTTATTTGTGTGAAGTCAACCTGGGAGGTGCAGAGGGGCTCAGCAGGGATAGAAGGTAGTAGTGGGGCAGGGAAAATGTTCCTTCAGGCCTTCCTGGCAAGTAGCCCAAACCTGGCTTTTTCCTGAAGCTCCTCAGGAGATGCAACCAGAGGTAGGAGCTCATTCTATGGATCAGGTACGCGCAGGAGGTGACTTTGTCAGCAGTTATTGCACATTTATCTCCTTTTATGTTTTGTTTTCGGGCTTTGATTTTTGTGTCCTGGACCTCATCAGGTAATGGCGATCATCTCAGGGCAGTTATTTTCTTTGTTCTTGACAGGTGTTAAGGTTACTGCTCAGTCTTATGCAACTTAAGTGCAAAAACCCCAACTCACCAAACCTAACAAAATACTTTTCACTCTGCAGCCACAATGACATCTCCCCCTTGGAGCCAGCGATGCGACCCCGCTCTGGACCACCGCCCCAACGGAGCCAGCGGCCGCCTTTCCCTCGGTTAGCCCCCGGGCGTGCCCCGCTGCCCCCCGGCCCGGCGGGACCCCCCGACCCGGTGGAGGAGCCCAAGGCGCTGGTAACGCGGCAGCCCTGAGGTAATCTGTGCTTGGAGGAGAGCAGGAGGTCAGCCTGCAAGTTAGATGGATTGAGTCATGTACAGTGAAACTAACCCCTCCCACAAACCATGGACCACTAAAGCGCCCATTTTCATGAGCACCTCTCACTAAGGCAGCTCGGAGCCGGCAGAGGCTGAGAGAGGAAGAGGGAGGGAGAGAGGGAGGAGGGAGCGAGCACCGGCACTGATGGACGAGCCAAAGGGTAAGGACAGCAGCGAACCGCTGATCCCTCCGAGCAGCCCTGGACCCCGGCGCGGGGGCAGGCAGGGCTCGGCGGGGCACCCCCGGGGTGGCGGCATCCCGCGACCGGTGCTGGGGAAAGGCTGTTCGTATTCCTGAGGAGCTGCTCCTTCGGATTTGCCAGTCGGGAGGGAGCTGCGGCTGCGGCATGCCCGGGCGGCGCGTCTCTCGCTCCGCACCGGCGGGGCGCAGCCGCCGGTGGGCGAAGGCTCCGCTGCGGGGGGGGGGGGGGGGGGGGGGGGGTCGCCTGGGCGGCTGCCGCCTTGCCGCAGCCCTCCCCCGGGTGACATCGGCTTCAAGGCTTGGGACTCCCGGCCGTTTCCGCAGGGACAATGTCAACTGTTTGACTGGGGAGGTCCGCGGCTGCTGGGGGGAAGCTGGCGGGGGTCCCCGGGCGGTGCAGCGGGGCGGGCGGGAGCGGAGGCTCCGCGCCAGCGTCTGGCAGAAGTTTGGCCGCGTCAGTGCGAGGGATTCCCTCCCTCGGCGCGCAGGGGAAGAGCCGGCGGTGACTCCCCGGCTGCCGCCCGCGGTGCCCAGAACCGCACCGAACGAAAGGACGAAGGGGGGTGGGGGGGGGAAATATAATAGCAAAAACTCGTTGGAAGTATTTCTGTTAGGAAACGGCGGTGGAAAGCGACAGCTCTGAGGTTGGAAGAATTGCTGTGCTGGGTACGAGGGGCTCTCGGTGCGTGGGCTCGGGGCCAGAACCGGCTCGGGAGAGCCCAAGAGGGAGGAGGGTTCCCCACTTGACACCCTGACAAGCCCTCTCGCCTTAACTGCGGTCCTAGGGATCGGAGGAGGGACTCGGCACTAGCCGGGGATGCTTATTGCACAGTGATTTTTGAGAGATGTGTCCTGTACCAGGGTTTGCCTTTTATAATCAGCTGGCACGGTGCGCGGAGCAGCACTGGTCACACCACGCTTGGCAGAAACATTTCCAAGTTTAGCATCAGGTTTTGCCTGTCTGGGTGACTTTGTTTACAGCAGCATCTGCAGTACGGTCCATCTCCATACTGCTGACGCTACTGGGCTCTGTCTGGGGCTTTTAAACACAAGAATCAGACAAATAGGCAAGAAGCAGTGAACTGGTGAAAGATCTGGGTGGAAACTTAGCCATTGAATCGAGTGAGAAGCATAGGGATAATAGTTTCCGCTATTTTGATAGTTATTGTTCAGTACTGGGTGGAAGTCCCCCTATCATTGTTATTACAACAGGGAATCAAAATGTGGTTTGGGTTTTTTTCCACTTGGAACAAATAAAATGGTAAACTAGACCTCTCCAAGTTTTTAACTTCATAGAATGTAACGAATGGCATTTGAGTGGAAGAAGCATTTTCTCAGTCTGACATACATCAACATTTAAAGCAAAGACTGGCAGCAGGAGAAGGTTAGCTCATTAGTTTATGCAGTCATGTGTGAAGCTGGAAATTTAGAAATAATTTGCCTCTGCTGAGGAGTGAGATAAGAATAGCTTTGAAACTAGTCTTTAAGAAGTTTCATTCCAAAAATGAAATGTAATGCATGAACAGAGATGCCTTTTCTAGTGAGGTGAAGAATCACAGGGAAGAAACTTAGATGATGAGAACTGATTTAGCAAAGAGGACCAAATGAGCCTTCTTTTAGAAAGTGGGATTTTAAAGAGACAGAAGGAAACTAAAGAAAACTGACAGTTAGTGCTCAGGCTAATTGCAGAAGAGGTGGTGATGATGTCAGAAGGGGCCGACCTGCAGAAAATGCAAGTTGTCTTGCAAGTGCCTAATGAAAATTGGTGCAATGAGTACCAAGAAACCACATTTCATGTGTGGGGGAGAAGAAAGCAGGAAGCAGTGTTTTTGAAAATGCCTCTTGCGGTGTGTCTTCCAGAGGGAGCATTCATGGAGTCCAGGGCAGACAGTGTATCTATTGGCCAGTGGGAGTTCCCACCTTGAAACAAGGCACAAATGCACACAGTGGGCATGTCCTTTCAGCAGAAAGGAATTCTTAGGGTGTGTTTCAGTGAGATCCGTTTCCCGGAGTCTTGACCACAGGGACTATAACAAACTAGATTTAAAAAAATACTTTGTTTTAGGAACCCCGTATTTTAAATACTGATACTGTCAGCTCTGCCTTGAAATTTGGACCAATATGCTAACACAGCCACTGAAGAAATTCTGCTTGGGATGCTACAGAGCAACAGATTAAATCAGTGATCAGTACGAATACGTTCTTGGGCAGAAAGTATGACAGTCTGAAAAATATGAGAGGGCCTTCAGTCTGGGGAAAACGATACTGAACTTATGCAGGCAGCAGTAAAAAGCAGTAAACCTTCTAAAATATATCAATTTTAACATAAAAGGTACTGAACTGAACAAGAAGTAGTAACTCTGTTTTGGAGGTTTGTATATATGATGAAAATCACTGCTGTTGGATGACTGCTCTCTACGGACCAGTGGTTGTTCCAGCATGGAAGAGTAATAAAAACAAAAAAGTGATGGGAAAAAGAAGGCATGTGAATGAAGATTGTGAATTTAAAGAAGACATACTGACCAGCACTCTAAAACCAAGAATGAGGATGAATGGCTAGTTCATTCAGGCAGTGAAAGCAGCAAATAGTAGATAATACAAGTAAATGGAAAGGAAGTGGAGAAGGAGGGAATGGAGAACATCTGATAGAAAATACAAGCTGTGAATTGTGGAAGATTACTTAGGGAAAGTAAAGATGTCAGGGGAAAAGCTAAAGTTAGCAGAACAAGCACAATACACAAGATTCTCTGTCTTAAGACCAAAATAATGTATATCTAGCAATTGCATAATCATTATGGAGGTGGAGAGGGTAAGATTTTAATGATGATGCAAGAAAAAGCATTGGTTAAATACTTTTCCAAATTTGGGGGAAAAAATAGATTCTGATATGAAGGAGTATTTAATGGAAGTATTATAACTAAGTAGACCATTTTGTAGATTAAGATTCTGAGGGGAAACAGTTCTGTAACTATTTGAAATTAAATGTGCCAGATACTTACTGAGAAGTTCTGTGTTGAGTGATGTTAATTTTCAGCAGCTAGAGTAGAACACTAGGGAAATCCCAGGTGATGGGAAGGGTGCTACTGTTGACCAGATATCCTAGAAGTTTGATGGTGGGCAGCCTAGAGAACTATTGCCAATGAATTTCACAACAGTTCTATCTAAATTACTGGATAGATCTCCTCAATAATCAAGTTTGAATAGCCAGTTTGATCATATTCATTTGTTTTTTGTAAAGGGTAAGACTTATCAAAGTAGCTTTAAGAACAATGTTGTAGAAATGGATAGTAGTGTCAAAATGGATAACGGAAATGAATGCATTAAAAAGGAAATTACTCATCCCAGATAGAAACAAGCCTGCAAGTTGGTGTGGTCCTCTCAAGCAAGGATGTTAATCTATATCCTGGGATGGACATAGTCCCACCTGAATCAGACTGTAGCATGAACTTTAAGGAATATGCTCATTCTGGTTTTGGAACTTGGCTAGAGAATGCATTTATAAGGGAGGGGCGGGGGAGTATTTCAAGGACTGATAGACCTTTTCATTTATCCTTGCTTTTCTTTTTACAGAGTCAGTCAGATAACTTAATAGATGTCAAACAAGCCTGGCGTGATTCTCATTTGGAAAAACAGGTTGCATTTTGTCCTATGCATGGTATCACTATTAACATCCTCCTCTTGATTTATTTCTTCAAATGAGGCTGGAGGCTTATTGAAATTCTAAGGAAAAAAGTATTCTTAAAAACTGAATAAATCTGGTTTGTAAGTTAAGGCCCTTCTAAAGCCTGACTTCCATTATGGATAGGAGCCACCTCACAAAAGAGGAACTGGAAGACCAAATCTCCCTGATTGGTATTTGGTAGCCATGGGGTGGATGATGAGTGTAGGACTGGGAAGGCAATTGTTCCCTTTATCTGATCTGTTTTCCAGCTAATTATTTTCACTTGTTTTATTTTTCAGAGATGGCAAATGTGGTTGAAAACAGTAAATATTAATGTTTCCCATGTTTAAACTTCTCCACAGCAATAGATGCTTTTCTGATGTTCTGATTACAAAAGTTTCCCTATGACTCTCCAGCAAAGAATGAACTAATGAATTAAGACATGGATAACAACAGACCTCAAAAATAGTTATAAAAGAAAATCATCATTAAACAGCTGTGTTTTCAGAGGTATTCTGCAAGAGGCCTGATGGCATTAGACATTTTCAATAATTTTAGAAGTATAACATCATTGCTGATTTACAGATGGAGTTTGTTAGTGTTAGGAGGACCAGCACAAATACCAATTAAGTCAGAGGAAAAAGTCTAAGGAAGCCAAGAGTGGTTGGAAACGTAAAGAGCAAATAATAGGCTTCAAGCCAAGCTTGTAAAAGCACAGCTAATGCAACTTTGGGAGAAAAATTGGACATTCAAATCCTGAATAGACTAGAAAGATTTCCAGATAACGTTTTCCGGGAAAAAAAATATGAAGAGGTGTACGTATGTATGTGACAGCCATAACTCATAGGTTTTTTGCTTTATAAAGTAAACTTGTTGTTCTCCTCTAGTCAACTTTATTGTGAACACTGCAATCTGTTTGCCTTTTGACTTGTAATTACCAGAAATAGGTAGAAAGCCCTCAAGGAATTTCTCGAGGAGAGAGAATAAATTTATGAGGCTGGGCACCTGAAAAGGGAAGGGTTACAAAAGTTGTAATAATTGATAACCCTTTTAGCCTTTCCTAAGTCATATAACTGGCTTAGTATGGTGAAGAAATATCAAGCTTGGTCACATTCCTTCTTTTCTGAAGACATCTTTGCACCTTTAGCACCTGTGGGGTTGGGAGCAACTAGCAAACCCGACTTTGGGTTTAACACCCCCTGGCTAGGTATTTTGTACCTTTTTACTAGCCCAGTGGTCAATGACAGTGTCCCATGGAACTGGATCTGGTTTGAAGTCTTAGATAGGTGCCAGGTTCTCAACTTGGAAATGATCTGTTCAAGGTGGGTAGGACAAGGTTGAGGACAGAAGTGTTTAGGCTGAACTTCAGGGTGAAGTGAATGACACTGAGGTGACTTTGGGGAGCTAACTCATAAGGGATTGGTACTGACTGAGACCAATCAAACTGTAAAATGTTTGATCATCTTCACAAGAGAAGCACCCCATTGGGTTTTCTGAAAGATGAGTTAGTTGGGATCATGTCTAAATTGTATGTTCTTACAGTTTTGTCATGGCTAGATGTGAGAACTGGCTTCATCTGTCAGCTCAGTGGAAACATGCCTGAGCAGAGCTGAAGTTTTATAGCAGGCACTTCCATCAGCGTTTCCTAGCTGTGGAGCTGTTGCCCGTATGCTTGCATGGGAGCAGCAGAGCCTAAGGGTGCACTTCTACAGCCAGCATAATTTGACATAAATCTATGCTGCAAAGAGAAGAGAAAAAGTTCCTGTCCTTGTCCCTAGCCTTGTTCTTCTCTGCAACAACTTTCAGCTTGTCTGGCTTGAAAACCAACACCAGCCCAAGTGAGAGAACAGAAGGAGGCGAGGGTAAAAGTCACTCAGATTAGAGTTACTGGGGGGGGGCTTAACCGTAGGACAAGGAGAGGCACAAAACCAGCCCTGTGCTCTGAAACAGTGCTGCATTAGCAGTACGCATGAAGAAATGAGTTAAGGGAAAAAGTGTAAGACCAGATGGAAGGGAACAGAGTCCGCTAAGTGCACACTGAACAAATTCATCTGCTCACATCCTCTCATGCATTTACTCCCCCCACACGTGGCTGGAAAGACCAATTTCCCAGCCTGTGCTTTGAGGTCCTTGACTGTGCCTTGTGCCGCGCTAGATGTTGTTGTTCAAGGGTGATGGAGGCAGTGTAGCAGTCACTGCTGTAACTGCTCTGTCAGTGCTTAGCCACTGTCAGCAGTGCTACAACTCTGCCTGTTACAGTTCTTGTCTGAACTCTTTTGGGTCTTATTGGTCCCTTCCAGCTTGGGAAGGGCTTTCTGTGAGGATCTGCAGAGCTTTCACTGTCTGCTTTCACATTGCCTTTCGAATTCCCCTAGTAATGTCAACATACTTCGTAGGCAGTGATTAAGCTTCTGGTATGAAGAGACGCGTGCCTATCAGTCTGACCTGCGCTGTCCCATGCTCCCTTGTGACCTTCATCCAGCTGCACACCACATCTCACCAAAAAGTAACCCTTACAGGGTGATTGGATAGTTTTACAGCTGCAACTTGAGCCTTTGAGCAAGCGTTTTTATTTTGTGTAAGTAGAAGTTAAAGGCTCTTCATTCAGTTTGTATTCTCCCCTTTGTTTCTGATGCTCCCAAGAATCTTTGCTTTGATCATTTGGGTGGTGAATACCAGATCCTTCCTGGGGAAGAGAATGAAAAGGGATGCCTTTTTACAAAGGCATGAAACTTAGCTTGTTTTTTCATTAACTCTGCAATCTCTCAGGCAAAGTTCAGACTGTAACTGTCCTTTGAGCTCGGTGTGCTGCCTGGAAAAGGTGAATCAGCAGCTCAGGACATAGAAACCACTTCAACCCCTCAGTCAGTTTGCAACGCTTTCACACTCGGTTCAGCGGGCTCCTGAGACAGCAGGAACTGACAGTACAAACCCTGTGGTTTCTTACGTTAACTACCAGTGATGCTGCAGCTGGGGGCAGGGGAGGCAGCAGCCTCTGCACCTTCCTCCCTGGGCTGTAGCAAGAAGGGGGAGACCCCTCCAAAAGCGAGGGTTGGAGGGAGTTTGGAGACCCTGCAGCAAAGCGGGTGGGATGGAAACATCCCCCATGCATGGCAAGGCCCAGGGAGCAGGCATGCAGCAGGAGGGATAGATGGAGCTCCTACATGGAGCTTGGGCGGGGGGTGGGGGGGCGGGTAGTGGAGTGGGATTGATTCCTCTGCTGAAAACTGCCCCTCTCTCCTCTTTGCCAGAATGGCAGGAGGCAGCTCTTGCCAGGGAGAACATCTGCTCTTGGCCAAGATCAGCCCTTAGCCACCAGCTCCAGCGGCTTTGCAGGAAACACACTGGAAATCTGCAATTTTGCCTTGAATTGAATGTGCCCAATAAGTTGATCTACAGCTTCTATATATTTAGCCTTGCTTTCCTGAAATAGTATGGGAAGCTTACTGTCTATCAGCTTTGTCTGAGACTGCAGTAAACACGAAATCAGCTGAAGCTGAAAAGAACTTTATTCTCATAAGGTCAGGTTCTTGTTTACAAACTTAGAAATACTGTTGTGACAAAAAGCTTGAAAGCCATGAAGAAAAGAATGTTCCAGCAGTGTTGTTCAGGATTTATTCTGTCATTAGCCAGAGAGCATTAAGACCTTCTTTTGAAATGAATGGGCTGCAAGTTTAAAGGTGTGTTGAGTGAGTTGTTCTAACACATGAAGTCGGGTTGAGGTTAACAACCTGCCTGATGAAAAGGACAGAACAATGCTTCTTTTCCACACTGCACTCGTGACTGTGCCATACTGACCACAGAATTTATTTAACCTGTCAGAAGAGTAGCCTGGGTAAAAAAAAATTATATATATATAAATTGTACAAGTGCAGATTCCTTTTCTAAGTGCAAGGTAGAACTGTGACAAAAGGCAGGTAGGATAGTCCCTTTTTGTGTCAGATGGAGAAGTTAAGACAACTGTGAAGCTAAGCCTTTGCACTTAATCTTAAAAATAGCATTTTACAACAGAACCTGGCCCCATGCTATGAACTCCTTGTTAAAGACAGTAATTTTACAGTTGCTTTTTAGGTTACAAAGTGTGTCAGCTCCAGAGAGTAGTAATTTCTCTGCCGATTTAAGGACCTTCTTGTGTTGTGGCCACTTGGCATCTGTGAGAATGCTAACTGGATCCCATAAGCCTTGCTGGGAATAGATGTCCTTCTGTAAATAGGGATCTTGGAGAGCCTCTTCTACCCTTTCACTTCTCGGAGACTGTAACCATACGTTTACATTGTAGTATGTTGCAAACCACATCTCAGGAACTTTTGTGTGGTGTAGAGGTTAGTCTTTAGATTTACTAGCACTTCATAGAGGTTATATATAACACAGCAGGACTGCTGTTAGGTACTCCCTAATGCCGCCTGAAAGTAGTAAACAACTCTTCTTAACTCTACTGGTCTCTCCTCTATTTCCACCTCTGAATTCAGACTGTGGGAAGGAAACACAGGGAATGCCGCTTTTCCTGCTACAGGACTCTGCTGCCTGTTTCTCTTTTTCAGCATGTTTCTCCTAGCTTAAATGACATCTTCCAATTTTTCCCACGGTTTTAAAGTTGTAGCAGAACTACGTAGATCTTGCAGTACAAGTCATATGTGTACTTTACTAGACCAGTAATCTCCAAGTTGCTATTAGTCTGGCAGAACACAAGGAAATATATCACAATGACGGAAGATGAATTCAAGTGTAGCCGAAGCGTGCTGCTCCTTCCCCTGGACCCTGGGAACTCTGCCTCTCTGCAGGAGGGAGCATGCTGTGAGCCTTGGTTTGTGAGAGGTTCCCAGACAAGCAAAGGAGCTGGTCCAGGGGACAGAGCACCAGACTGGGTTTTTGCTTCTCTTGTGCTTTTTCATCATATGGGGAAATGGGTTTGGTGCTGACCTCTGTAAACTGCTTGGAAGTACATGTATGGAAAGCCCTGTGACAAATGGAAATGCTACCATTTGTTATTAGGGGAAGGCTGAGGTTCAACAGACAGAAAAGTATGATGGTCAGTTCCAGCATTACCTGCTGGGTGGTATTAGCTGCCCATGTGTTCTGGGCAGACCACACTGCTGAGAGCTGGAGTCAGCTGTGAACGCCACAGAGTCAAGGGGAGCCTGGGAATGGTGGGAAAGAAGTGGGACAGTCCTGGCCTTGCTTGGTGTCTGTGCTGAGAGTAGGCTGGACTTGTAAAGCTGTGACACGAGTGTGAGAAAATGTGTGCGCACAAAAGCCTCCTTGTGAGTCTTGTGGCTCTGCTGTGGGATAATTGCAGCTATCCTGTCTCGCCAGGAGCTTTATGGGGGACGATGAGGTTAATGCCAGCCTTACCCTGGTTGTATGATCAGCAGCAGGTCTGCACCACGCTAGTGACAGTGGTCTGGTGCGATACCATCCCACAGAGCTGCTCGCCATGTGACAGGCTGAAAACAGCTCCAGCTCTAACACTGTCAGTGAGACCTTGGGTGTAAACCGCTGGTGCTGTGCTCATCGTGCTGTGCCCTGAGCTCTGTGCAGGAGACCTGGCTGCATCCGAACAGCGGAGCTGCATGCAGGAGCAGACCCCAGGCCAGCCCTAAAATCTGCTTCCTTTGCTGTTATCAGGGTCTCCCATAACCTAAGAAGCCAAGGAGACTTCTCGCAGCCACGATGATGGCCTGTGAAGCAAAGGTCCCAGCACACCGTGCATAAGGCAGGCATGCAGCTGAAGAAGCGGAAATACTGTAACCGTCCTGAAGGAAGCACGAGTGGAAGGGGGTGTGTGAGAGGACTAGAAGAAGCAGCAGAACAGGAGTTGAAAGAGTGGTCTGTATTGATGACCAAGGAGGTGACCAGCTGCAGTAAAACTGGGTAAATGCTGACAAATGTGGTGTTTGGACAAGCCCAGCAGCCTGCACCCTGATAAGCCTCCCATGGATGGCTTGTCAGGAGAAGGTGTGGGTGCTGATAAAGCCCCTGTGCAGATGATTCCTTGGGGTGGGAGGGGAAACTGTGCTCTGATAAGAAAAGGATGACGGCAAGGTCACAGCACATCCCATGTGCAAGTCCTCCTCCTCTCCCAGAAGGAAGGCAGACTGTGGGAACTAAGGTACCCAAAATGGGGGGGATTGTGGCGTGGTGTTGGGGAAAGGCACTCAGCAGCCACCTGTCCTAAGGCTTCTGGGGAGATTTTGAGGCAAAAGGGTCACACTGTAGTACCCACTAGCTCCTAAAGACAGCAAAAGACCTGCTCAAAAATGTGTAACTTGCCACAGAAGAGGAACTGAAGAGACGCAGCAATGACTCGCCATCTGGTACCCTTGGTCCCATCTTGCACTGGATCCTGCCAGAGCACCGGGGTGAGCTTGCTGCCTGTGAGTCTGGGGGGAGTGAGTGTGGGTGAGAAAATGGGTGTGACTGAAATGATTTTTTGAAACATGTATCATATTCCTGCACCATAAGGTCTTGCACTGTTGCTACATTAATTTCCTGTATCGTAGCTATGTTAAAAACTACTTCATTCTTAAATGAGAAAAAGACATGAAACCTTTGTTTATAATTGGTAAGCTTAGTAGAGTTTAAGAAGTTTTATTTTCATGTGATCAGTGGTACAAAAAGGTAATCGGGTCCAAACTGAGTTGTGAGAGGCTCTGAGGGCAGAGAACTTTGGGGCAAAAATATCAGACAGAATGAAACAGGAGGGCAAGGGAAGTTGTTGGAGTCTTTCAGTGATGGAAGGTGCAAAGCTGAATCTAGTCACCAGCCTTTTGCCTTCACTGTTCCCACCCAAAGTAAGCCAACTTCCCATGGGTCTGTGTAAAGGATGAGCAGGTCATGGCCCAGGAGGAGGACTGCAGCTGAGAATCCTCCCACAAGAGTGGTGTGGGAGCCCAGCCAGTTCATAAATGGATTTTAAAGCTAGGGCTCCTGCATCTGCTCTGAGGAAACCACCCCACTCTTTGCAGAGTTACCATATAGCTCCTATTTCTCCTGCAGCCTGCTAGCTCTTATTTCCATACTTTACATGTCTAAGAGCACCCATCTCTTTGGGATCAAATCCTGCTTTCAGTTAGCATTATTGTCCTCATGAGTATCTGAAGTTTGAGGGTTTTTTTTCATGTTTGTCTTTTTCCAAGATTTAATGTTTCCTGTGTAGGATGGTGGTTTCCATAGATACATTGGACATTATTTATCTATCCTCCCTGGATGTACAGTTTCCCCCCCAATGAATAACAGTGCAATTTGCCACTTCTGCTTGAGGCCTTTGCTCTTTCATCCAGATCAGTGCTATACCGAGCGTTTGACTGCTGCTGCTCTAGCATGGCAACGTATCAAGATGATAAGACTTGTGCTCTTACACGGCTTTCAATCCACATGATAGAACTCCTATCCCAGCTAGTTTTAAATTAAATAACAGTACACTGCATGTCTATTTTAGGATTTTGTACTGATAATTGTTGGAAACTTTAGCTCAGCCTTTCTCTGCTATGAGTAACTGTTAAACAGAACAGTGTTTTGTTATTTTTGTTCTCCTTCCCCCCCCAGAGAAATGTTATCAAAGGAAAAAGTCTGGCAAAGTATTCAGGATTGGTATGGTCCTATCTGAAAGCTCAGCTAGTGCTGACTGGTATTGTTTGAGACAGTTCTTACATGAGTTTTCTCTCCTTATCCTGTTTCTACTTTGTCCCAGAGGAAAGCATATGTCCTGGATTGCAGAGGTAGCTGCTAACGTGAGTCAATGCTTGCTATTTAGTGGTGAGGAAGTTGACCACTGTCAGTCTTCCCAAATCCTAGCAAAGGCCAAGAAAAATCTGGATGTAGTGTAAGTTATCGCTTTCTTCTTCAAGACTACTCTGCCCTTATCAGACTATTTACTGCACAAGTGGGGCTGTTCTGCTGATTCAGCATCACAAGAAGTGATGCCAGGGCAAGCCTGCCATACTTAAGGAATTACAAAGGAGACCATTAAGAGTCACAAGTTTTCCCTTTAATTTATAAATGGATTTGTTTTCTTTCTTGCTCCTTTGTCCCAGAGCTGTTAATAAATAACCTTTTCAATACTCCTGCAGGAGGCATGAGGAAAGAAGCCTGTGCTCATGTGAACTTGCTGCACGCACTTCAGCTGGCCTAGGGATGCTGTGGCTGGAAAGTGGGCACTGGCTCCAGCTTGGGACCTCCTGGAGCCAGAGGGAGAACGGCATTCAGAGGCTGGGAGAGGCAGCAATGGCAGGGAAACAGCGGACCTATAGCTGCTTTTTGCATGGGCCCAGGTTTGCTGGCCATTCCTGCTGCTGGGGAGCTGTGCTCATCTTAGCCTGCTAGCAGCTCTTTTCCATGCTACAAGTCTGTCCCCTTTGCTGGAACAACTGTGGCACAAGCTTGTCACTTCTTCAGCTGAAGTAACCTCTGTGTTGTTGGCTTTTGACAGTGGAGAGTGATTTCTCTGTCCTGGGTAAGCATCCTTAGACGTGCAAGCCAGAGCATGGAGCAGAAAGCTGGAGACACGTGTTAGAGAAGAGCTTGGGACTTCCCTGCTTGCACCTTCCTGCTGGGAATGGAGAGCGGCTTGTGGCCTTACTCCTCTGGGGGAGATGTGGTGAGAAGTCCGAGCTGAAACATCCAATTGCTGGGCCCAGGCCTGGGTGCAGTCTGTGCCGATGCCTGGGGGCTGCTCTGTCAACCAGAAATGATGGTGGTTTAATCCCTCCACAGCAGCCCCATGCACACAGACGGGGCAGCTCCGGGCACTATTAGGAAGGATGGGTTGCTGTGACAGTCCCTCCTCCTTGTTACCATGCTGTGCCCTTGCTGCCTTATCCAGAATATTTCATGTTTGTGTTTTGAACTGCTTGTGTCAAGGACTTTGGGCAGGCTGTTGGAGGGCTAATGAAGACATACAAATTGAAGTCCAAACTATGGTTTGATTATAAATGCGTTTCTGTTCCTGAGCCTAATTCTCCCTGGGATTCACTGCATAACCTGGTAATAAGTAATCTGAATTGTGGAGACTAATAACAACCTGTGCCAGCCCATTCGTCCAGCAAAACTCCTTTGCTGTTTTGTTCCATGTCTGCATGAGGCTCCAGCCTTTGCAAGATGGTGTTCTGACCATGAAAACTTATATTCACATTTAACTTTTACCTTCCGTTACCTTTGCAACCTCTAAGAAGTATTTCTTCTTACACTAAGACACTTTGTTGAGGCCTGTACCATGCAACAGGCTCTGGTCCTGTGTTCTTCCCATTGGTTGTCCTGAAAAATACCACAGGGTAATTTGTTTCCGGCTATTTGAAATGGAAATTGTAGCAGTATGACTAACAGTGTGATATTCATGCCAAATATCATGAGCTGGATTCTCCTCATGATTTGTGGGAATCGTAGTTATTAAAGTTGACCTCTGAGAAATCAGTATATTTTTCTGCTAAGCGTAGACAGTGGATGCACTCCTCAGCAGGCGACAAACTATTCCAGCTGTTGCCTGTCCTGTGCTCTGCAATGAGGAACAGAGATACCAGTGCTGACAGCTGGAGGTATGGGGGCAAATCTGGAAGTGTTTAATTAGAGAGCTGTCTTTTTTTTATGCATGCAGTCTTAACCTTGGCTTACTGAAAGGAGGCAGCGGGGCTGCTGCCCTGCCTGGATAGCAAGAGGCCTTTTGCTCCATCTGCTAGAACTAGTTGCGAAGGGAAGGTTGCTACAGTTTTCTTTCCTGCAGGTGGGTACTGTGCATGTTAAGGGAGGAAAAACTTCACTGGGTATCTCACAGGCATGAGAGATGCTCCTTTAAAAGAGCAAACACCTGTGCTGGCAATCACACTTGCAAGTGATGGCAAAATCCCAGGCACAGGTGCTCACCACAGCCATCCCCAGTGTACACACTCACATGCAGGGCTGCTGGGGAATGGGCATCATCTGTCCCTCCGCATACATGGCCCCATGGCCCAGGGCCTTTGCCAGTGGATCTGCTGACGCTGCACCAGCCTGGAACAGCGTTAGCGCTTCTGTGGTCGGTCTCCAATGGTTTTCAGTCCCAAGTGGGAAGTGAAACTTCAGGAGCAAAGCTGGTTACTTTGCTGTGCAGAAATACTCGGGAAGCTCCGTTCCCGCGGGCAGTTGCTCTGTTTGCTCACATGCGGTGCTCTGGGCAGCTGCGTTGCATTTTGGAAGCTGGGGAAGTGAGCCTCTGAAAGCGGTAGTGTTGCTCAGTGTGCAAGGCAATCCCAGGAATCTGCAATTCGGAGAAAAACATCCTTGAGATGTGGCAAGGGGTTTGTGGCTTCAGCCCCTTCAAGGCAGGAGATGTCAGTGGAGAGGGCATATGGGGAAACTGGTGGCTACTGGGAGGCTGTATTTTGACACAGCTGTAAGCGCCAAGCAGAGTGCATCGTGGGTGGCAAGGCGTTGGGACGTGTGTTCTCTGTGGTCAGTCCCCCTGCCAGAGCCTCCTGCTGGGGGTAGTAGTATTTACTGTGCTCAGGACTTTGTGTTTTCCAGGAAGTTTCTGAACTTGCTGACCCAATGTGGGTATTGAAGCGGGGGGAATGGTTATTCCGGAGGTATTCCCTTTATTTTAACATGGCAATTTCTACATTCCCCTGGTGTGGGAAACCGATGGGGCACAGGGAAGGGTGGGCTGTACCAGTTTGGTGAAGTGACTCGCGCATCACCAATCTTCCTACCAAAGCAGTGGCGCTGCGGTCTTTAACAGCAGCAACAATAATTAAATTGTTGTACACAGTAGCTGCCTGGGGCTGAACTGTGAACAAGTGACCAGAGCGGGTGAAGTTTAGCGCCTGTTACCAGCTAGGGCATGACTGTCTGCACATGGATGAGAAAAGCTGATATGATGGTGGATTTTAGTGAATGGCAGGGTAATTCCTCAAACCGAGGTTGACCATCTCATAATTTGCAATGCATTACTTCCAGTACAAGGGAAATGTATATTGGCCCCAATTTCCATAGAGAAACATTGCTATGAGTTACAAGTTGTTATACAAGTAACACACACTTATTCTATGTCAACAAATAACGTCTAGTAGCTCTTAAAAGGAGTGATTTCCCAAATTTAAAAATACTCGAGCTGAATCAGTGGTATATTTAAAACAGCTAAATGGGAATGCTAATCAGAAGCAGCCTATGCACTTCTTATTCTATTCCCCAAAAGCCTTAATCTAACAGCTGAAAGTTATGCTAATTTGACAAATAACATCTCTAAAAGGTGCATATTTAAGGGGAGAAGGAAGTTGCAATTAATGCAAATTTAAAGTTGGAAAGTGTAGAAGATGGTCAAAAGATGAATACGGAAAGAAAATACAGCCAGAGAGTTAAGAAGAGCGAAGAATTTAAGGGTGTTGAGCACAAAAGGAAGCCTGGCAGCACCACTGGCCCGTTGCAAGTCAGCATATTAGAACTAGCAATAACAAAACTGAAAAGGTGTCAGTCCTTGATGCTTCTTTTTTTCCCCAAAAGAAAAACAAATGTCTTTACATCATGTGATAGCCAAGTATATTCAAGCAGTAACTTCAGTCATAAGCTGGGGAGGCAGGAGAAGCTGTTTTGAACTCACTGGATGTTTTCTGATGAAACTTCAAGCTGTGTCAGTAATGGCAATAAATCTTTTCCAGATAAAATACAGCTTTGATGGGCTGGTAGCAAATTAATACCAGAAGTGGCCTGGTAGGAGACTGGTGTAACTGATAACAGTCGTTCCTTTTGATTTGAAAATCTCTTTGATGTGTGAATCCAAAAGAAATGAGCAGAAATAGGGTACAGACTTAGAAACCAAATAAACATCATATAAATGTGAAAATTAACTGTCTGAAGGTCACTGTGTCAGCTGTATCCTGCCACTTGTTGGTTGTATTTGAGAATATTTAGTATGTTGATCTGATGGCTGGGATGTAAACCAGAAGAATATCTTCCTGTAGCAAGACTATTTAAGGAACAGGCATAGGGAAAGCTTTGGTGGGGACAGTGTATGAGAACAGGGAGAGGGGCTATGACATGGGGATGGGAGGCAATGTAGAGCGGCCGGGAAGGCTGAGCAGCACACCCAGCGCTGCTGGGCACCGTGGGAAGGTCTCTGGAAGGGAAATTTGCAGAGGGTGAATGGGGGATCTGTTGGTGGGGCAGCCCAGGTCGCAGGGGCTCCTGCCCAGAAGCCCCTGGACATCACCCGTGCCGCAGGACCGTGGGACCGCCTGGAGCACAAAGCCCCCTCTGTGCTGTTTCCGACCGCGCCGGCGGCTGTGGAGAGGGAGAGAAGGGGCCTGTGTGCTGCTTGCTCCTTTGTGCCTGTCTCTTGCTGCTGCTGCTCGGCTTTTGCAGCCTCTAGCACCCATCAGCTGTCCAGGCTTGCTGTGTGCTTTCCCTTTTTTCCAGGGAAACAGGGCTCCTCCAGCGTTTCCTGTGCAATTTCTCAGGTTGTATCCCAGTCCCAACTCTGAAGGAAACAAAAGGATGAGGTGCTCCCACCCCAAGCAATGTACATATGGACAGCATATAGCAGGGTGGTTGCCATGGCTGAATTGTCTGGATGCAACCTGAAGCTTTGCTGGGGGAAGGAGAGGACAGATTTAATCAAATGCAGCTGTATCCCCTGAGGAGAGCATATGCTTTGCATTGGCCTTTGCTAATGGCATGGCTTATAAGCGCATCGCCCTCTTTTTGTTAACTCCCTGCCTTTTGAACTGAGGAAATGGAGCTAGGAAAAAGGCCAGGAGCCACCCCTGTGGTGAGGCTGGGTCAGCTACAACAGTGCTGGCAGATAGAGACTTCATTTGTCTGAAGACAGCTCACACGTCTTCCTTGTTCTTCTCTTTCTAAACTAAACCCCATTTTTTCAATCTTCCCTTGTAGGTCAAGTTTTCAGACTTCTTGTTCTCTGCTGGAGTTTCTCCAAGTAGTCTACATCTTTCCTGAAAGGCAATGTCCAAAATTGGGCATAAACCTTCATAGGAGGCTTTACTAGTGTTAGGTGAAGGGAAGGATTACTGCAAACTGCTATAGCTGCAAGAACATTTTCTCTGGAAGTGCTGCTTAACAGACTCGCTCATCACACTGTCTGGGCGATGGCTATTTTCTGTCATGTTTGCTCTTATCTGTAAAATGAGTTGGATGTTTTCCCCAGGCTCTCCCCTATTTATCAATTTTATTTTGAATTCCAGTCCTGTGTGTCAGGGTGCTTTTGCTCCCAACTTGGTATTAGCACAGACGTAACAGGCACACTCTTTATTCCACTTTCCAGCTCACTAACACACGTGTGAGCATATGGCACAGATTAGTTCAAGCACTCTGTCCGGCTGTATAGCCTAGATCTGTATGAGTCTGTGGGGGTTTGAGACTTGTAGGACTGTGTGATTTCAAAGTATCAAATGTCTCTGAAAGACAGCATCCAAAAAAGCTGTGATATTGTTTGGATTATCAGTTTTGCTGACATTTCAGTGTTTGTACTTCAGCACTTGTAAGTATTTAATCTGGAAAAACATAATCCAGTAAATGTGTATTCATAACTATATAGCACTACAAGGAAGGCCAGAGATCACACCAGTGTTTAGGTCTTTGCCATATGAATAATTAAAACTTGGAGCAGAGCCTCCCTCACTGTTGCACATAACATCTGTAAAAAGTGATGTAAACTCCTGATCTGGAGCTTGAATTCTAATTTCAGTGTGTTCAGTGTCTGATACTTTGAAATAGAACCTCTTAAACCAAAGCAACTCACTCACTGTGTATGTGCTTGTATGTATAGTCTAAGATAAACCCAGGCCCCCAGCCAGCCCAAGAAAAAGCTTTTCCAATATTTTGGCCTGAAACAAGTAGTTTGTTATTTTTGCAGCAAAATCTTCCTAGGTAATTTGGACCAAGAGCATGTTTGAATGAAAAAGGCAGATGAAGAATTAGCAAGAAGTCAGATGGGGACAGAAAATTTCAGAAGAGGGTTGATAAATGAAATAGTATGGCTCTTCCAAGGGTTTATGGAGTTGGATGTTTGGTTGAGGTGAGTCTGAAGACAGGAGTGCCCTTTAAGTAGTGTGCCTCAAAACCTGGTGCAAGTTCAGCAGCCTCACAGAGCGTGCAATTCGGGGTGATGAACTTCACTACCAAAAGCTCATTTTCCCTCAGCAGGAGGTTAACGTGTGTGTCCCCTACCCACCTTGAATGGCCGCACGGACTGCTCCCATCCCCTTTCCCTGCCCCCCCTTTCCCTGCCCCCTCTTTCCCTGCCGTCACTGCCAGCAGAACTTCCCAGTCACCAGTTTCACAGCTAACAAATGTGCACGGGCTGCGCTGCCACAGCCTCTGTCTGCTGGGCTCGCTGCTGACCTGGATGATGTTGTCTGCAAGCACCTGCCCTGAGGGATGCTGCTCCTGCCCAAGCTGCCCACCCTGTGCCGCTCAGCCCGTCACAGGTGGTGGGTGCATTCAGACTGTTGAGGAATTCAGGCACCCTTCAGCCATGGGCTCCTGTGCTCTTACAGCTGGCAGGCAAGTCGTTTCTTCTTGCTTTAAAAATACAGTGGCATCTGACTCATTTCAGTCCATACTGTTCCAAGTTTTTCAGTCTTCACATACGCCCGTGGCCCCTTGTGATGGTCCATAATTCAGTGGCTCCTCAGCACTGCACTGTGTCTCTCTGACATGTTTAGGTTCAGGAGCTCCACAGACTGTTCCCATTTGCTGGGCTGTGTGATTGCATGGGTATCCTGCAGCAATCCCCCAAAGGCTGGACGTGTGCTGAGGAAACCAGGGACTTGGAGAGACTCCCAACAGACTGCAGCAGCAATGTGGGTGATAAGCAGCAGAGGTAGCTGCCAGCTGATGGGCAGCATTCGTAAGATGCTCTCTTATTCTGTTGTAGCTCCAAGCCTCGTGGGCAGCAGGCAGTGTGTCTTGGAACTCCCTTTGCTTACAGCATGCAGTGTGGCTAATTTAATTAAATGTGACCAAATGTGGGTTTGCTGAGGTTGTACAGGAAAGGTGCTGGGTTGGCAGCACTGGCTGGTGTTGTAGATGATGTATCTGAGGTAGTACAGGTCCCCACTTCATTTAGGCTGGGACTGCAGCGCCTCCTGATGTAACTGGTACATTACTTGCAAGGCTAGTCTCTGTAGTTCTGGTCAGGAATGCTTAATAAAAATGAAAGGAGATTATTCTTTATGCAGAGAAGGGCTGCTGGACTGTTCAGGTAGGTGGGAAAGGCTGGAAAGTCAAAAACCCATAATCATAGAATGGTTTGGGTTGGAAGGGACCTTAAAGATCATCCAGTTCCAACCCCCTGCCATGGGCAGGGACACCTTCCACTAGACCAGGTTGCTCAAAGCTTCATCCAGCCTGGCCTTGAACATTTCCAGGGATGTGAGATCATTGGATCATAATGTGTCATTGTTTATAAATTGGTTAAGAGAATAAATTCCAGGAGGATTGAGAGTTGCAGATGTTTTGAGAGACAAGTAGAACAAAGACAGAGGAAAGACTGGCCTTAAATTAAGGATAAAAATGAGACTGTTTCTGAACATACAAAGGTCTGTTCAGAGCATAAAGGTGACAGTGAGGAGCTGTCTCTTATCAGTGCGGCACCTGTGCAGTGGACAAGTGATGGCCTTGCAGTACAGCCCCTTGTGATCCCTTCTGTAACAGAGAGAGCATGAGCATCCAAAGGAAAGAACAAACATTAGCTATCGTGTTAAGGCAGAACTTACAACAGTATTTGTGTTTATTAGAGATGATGGATCACGGTGAGGTTATCTGAACTGAGCATGGCTTTGGACTATGCACAGTGTCTCTCCTTGTCTGCTTGACAATGCTAATTTCAGTCCTTAAACCGTCCTTAGTCTCTGCTTATTCTATCTCTAAAAGCAGCTGGTTTCCTGATTCCTTGTAACATTTGTTGCTCAGTCTTGTTTGGCGAGAGGGAGTTGGGAGGTGGGCAGCCTTGGCTGTGAGTGACATCTCCTGGTGTGCAGAGCTGCCGGTGATGTTGGCTGCAAGAGCGATTTCCTGTGTCCCTTGAGGCTCTGTAAGACACTGGGACGGCCCTTCTTCCTCGCCTTCCCACACAGCTGCCTCCCACGCTGGTGCGGTCCTCCTGGGTTATTCAGCGAGAGCAGCAGGGTTTCTGCAGCAAAACTGCTGTGAGACAACGTCCACCAAAATTAGAAACAGAGATGCCTGAGCAGCTGGGCGGTGCTTCAGCATCTGGAGAGTGCTTAATGCCTGCGCAGGCGAGGAGGGCTCCAGCACCAGGAATCTCTGAGCTTTGGGGTGGGGAAGAAGAAAAGCAGCATAATTTCTGTACTTACTTGTGGCCTTATGTGATGGTTTTATTACCCTTTTTGGGGGGCAGTATGGGGCAGAGAGAGCAGAGATCTGTCTCTACTTGGGTTCTGGCTGGGCACAGAGATAGATTGTGTCTGCTTAGTCTGTAACTATGGAAAACTGCTAGTGGAAGAGAAGTCCTGGGCCCTGGCAATCGGGGATTGTCCGAGGGTCTAGTACTGCCTCGCTTGATGGAGACTGAGCATGCACAGCATTCAGTAACATGAACATGGGGTGCAAAGGAGCTGGAGGAGTCCCGGGAATAAATTAATTCTTTAGCCTCTGCGGGACCTGCAGTTATGTCCTAGAGCTGATGGAGGTAACCAAGCGTACAGAAAAGGGAACTTGTTTAAACACCTCACCTTCCTGAGCAAATGGCAGGTGAGTTTAATTTTAATTACATTGAAGTCTATCTGAATTTGCAATGGTTTAAAAAAAAAAATCTTCAAGTCTGTGCATTTTTAAAGTGCTACTTGGGAGGTTATTGCTTTGCTAGGCTACCTTCTGGGTTATGCTTATAATTCTGTACCTTTTTGTGGATGAGATATTTCAACAAAATACCATTTGGTAGCATTAGAGTTCACACAGATGGATGCTCTGGTATGGGATTCAGCAATGAAATCACATATCTACAACCCCCAGAGTCCTGAGAAGTGATACAGAGCTAAAATTCAGCAGGCAAAAGTCACATTCAGGGTTAAGGAAATAAAGTGCCTTGGAAAAATATGACTAATCTCAGGTTGCAGGTGGGATGCAGACAATTAACATTATGCCTCTGCCTACAGACAAGGGATTTCTACAGATGTTTGTTGGGATGGTCCATGACACTGAGAAAATTGTTTCTTCACTGCTAATGCTGCTGCTTTCAGAGTGTGGCTGCTGAAAAGATACAGCAGACAGATAATATCCATCACAACAGAAAGTTTAAAAATCTCAGGTATGGTGCAAAGTCACCCATCTTTTCAGGCCTGTGACTGTAAACACCCAAGAAAGTTGCTAGTGACTGCCTCTACGCAAGATGTCAGAGTAAGGGTGGCAATGATTACATGGATGTGCTGTGCAACTGCTAGCAGCAGTTTCAGTTTTCAAGCATGCTAGCTTCATATCTGTACTGTGCAGCTAATTATACATTATAGCATCTGTTTTTATACATTTTTCAAGTGTTAAAATAATTTTTGTTCAGCAGACATGCTCAGTGCTGTCATAACCTGAGCCAACTACTCTTCCGTCAAGAAGCAAAGTCTCCCAGCTGTCATGCTCTGCTGTTTCTAATAATTTCAAGCCATGAGTTTTGGGGGCCTTTTTGAATAAAGCTGTATAAAATGCATTCTGACTTCCTACTGTCTGGTATGTGGACTGGACTATTTTTTTAAGCTGCATTCTTGGAGATATTGGCAAGCGTGCTGTGCCTCATAAAATGCAAGCATAACAGACTTCCAAATTTCACGGCTAGCCTCGCAGATTTACACATGAGCACGATGAGAGGGAGCACAAAGCTCCAGGTCAGCATTAGGTTTCCGATGGACGTGCCTGTGGGGAGATTTCCAAAACAAGTTCTCTTAGCACTTTTAGATTCCATTTTCTCTAGGTAGACAGGAAGACATTATTTGTCTTGAGTTAGAGATTTCCAAAGGTGCATTGCTTCTTTTCCCTTGGGCTAACTCCTGAAAATAAATCTGAGACGTTGGGTAACACTTTCTATAGTTCTGGCACCCAGGACTACCTTTCATGTGGAACCAGAGTGGTAAGATGACCCTGTTCAGTACTTGAATGTTTTTCGTATTTGCATGCCTGACATGGGGTGCCAGGATGGATTTGGAGCATTGACCCTGAGGGCTGAAACTCCAGTTCTGATATGCAGATGAGGAGTGGGTTCAGTCACCTGACCTTCCTGGGGTGTGAAGATTGTTGATGTGGTTGCCTGCAGAGAGGTATTGTCACCCTAGAAGACCTGTAATGTACTTCTGAACATCTTCTAGAGTATTTGTGTATATGGAGAAGAGAAACTAGTACCTGTGTGAGCAGTCCAACAATCAGTGCTTTTGAGTATGGAGTATCAGTGTCGGTAGAAATGGATTTCCTGTCGTAGTGGGACCAGGTATGTCTCTTAGAGTGCTAGGGCTATTTGTTAGTTGTAAATGTTGAGTTTACAAGCAGGTTATAAATCTGGAAAATATTTTTGCTGATAACTTTTCCGGAGCTTCCTATTATAGATAGTATTCTTAGTAAGTGATTACCAAACTGACTGAGACTAGGTTATGAAGTGAGATTTCCACCATGGAATATATGAAGGAGAAACCAGAGCAGGAAAATAGAAGACAGCATTATCCTAGCCAATAACAAATGCAGGTGTATGTGTATTGGATTAAAGCTCAAATGCCATATTGGTTGTGAAGGGTTTCCATCAGCCATAAGTGGATTTTTCACAGAATATTACTGCTAACCATATATTTTTCAGCCACAAAATGCTAATTTGTGGGATAGGTCATACCAAATATATTGGTAACAGTTAAGGAATCAGAGTGGTAGAAATTGAGAAGTGTGTGAATTTTTTTTTTAACCACGTTATACAGACTATTTGTAATTTACTGGCCTTGTGAGAAGTGGCATCAAAAGTCTCTGTAGACTTCTTAAATGCCCTGTGGAGTGCAAACCGTATTTTCTGTATAACATTGCCAAGGTGCGGGGGACAGCACTGCTTGACCTGTGACTGCCACATACTGAAATGTTAGTGTTGGACTTCCTAAAGACATTACCAGCAATGAGGGTGTATGTAAATTATGATAAATATTGAAAAAAACTGAAGCACAAAGTATAGTAGTACAACATGTTGCAGGGCTTAAAGCTTTGGGTTCCCAGGGTGTTTGTTCATGTATTAGGAGTCTGTTCTTTCAGCTTCTCAGTGATTATTAAGCCAAATGTAGAGCTATAGAAGAAGCTGGTGTCTGCCTTATACAGATGCTTTTGTTATATGGTTGTTTAGTCACCTGCAGGTATCTCAAGGACAGACTCACCATAAGCTGCACCTTGAAGTCCTCCATCACCACCTGGCACAGGGCAGCCTGTATAGATGTGGCATGGTCCGTGAGAGCAGATCTGCAAGACATTGGGGCTGAGCTCTGCCTCTAAGAAATTCCACACAAGAACAGGAAGCAAAAGATGGGAGCAGGGATGGGCAAAAGCAGATGCTTCATAGTGGAAAGGGAATGCAGGAACATGCCTGAATACCCTTGGGGTAAGATGGGCTGCTGGGATACTAACATGCTTTTTCTGTTCTAGTCACAGGTACCAAACCAAAGATGTCCTGGACAAGAAAGATTCTATTCATCCTGGGATTCCTCTCCATTTTGGCTGCAATTGCTTTAATTGCTGTAGCAGTGACACAAAACAAGCCACTTCCGAAGAATATTAAGGTAATACAAGCTGGGACTCTTCCAGGAAACAAGCCGAGCTGGGGTTTAGGCATGCATGGTGCTCCAAGGCACGTTGCTGCCCTTGCTGGGTCTGGCTAACCTCTCTTTCTGCTCCATGCACCTCAACATCTCATTTTACATTTCACAGTAAAACAGATATGGCTTCCCAGGGGATCATCTCCTAAGTAATCAATCCTAATTTTGCTGCTTCTCTGCTCTCATATCCTGTGATAGACACTTTGCACTGAAGCACTACTGAGAAGATTAACAACATGGCATGTTCCTGTAGCTGCCAGCTAGGCTGTTCGCTTCTGGCTCCGCTGCATGTGGAGACCAGCGCGCGTTGTGTGTGGTCCTGCGCCTCGGGTGCAATGACAGCTCTGTTTTGCCCACAGTACGGGATTGTGCTGGATGCGGGGTCGTCCCACACTAACCTGTATGTGTATGAGTGGCCAGCAGAGAAGGAGAACGACACTGGGGTGGTGCAGCAGGTGGAGGTGTGTAAAGTTGAAGGTAAGAGGAGAAAAGGGAGCTGTGGAAGGGGTGTGGGATAAAGAAGAGATCATGCAACCAGAGGGTCAGGGAGGAGAAACCTGGAGGAAGGGGACAATAGTGAAAAGAATGTTTATATCTGTGAGCTAATGTATATCCTACTGCTTCCCATGCAGAGCTGTATGTGCTGACCTTTCCGAGAGGAAAGCTGGATCCACTATTCCTTTTGTTTTTAGGATGCTTGGAATTAAGTGTTCTTTGGGAATAACTACAGCAAAGAATGTACTTAGATAAATAAATTGTCTGCATGCCACCCTGCTGAAGTGCTGTTGAACGTCAGGCAGAGAGAGAGAAGGGCACGGTTTGCTCTTTCAGGGCTTTTGTGCAAGCTAGGCGCACTGGGTTTGCAGACCAAGGTTGCTCCACTTAGGCACATCATGGTTTGTTTTTTATTCTGTTTGATTGCTGTGTAAATGGTGCCTGGTTTAGGAAGGCATAAATGAAGCTGCTGCAACAGTTTCTTGGTGCTGCATTATGCCATGAGCAGCACACTGAGCATACAGCAACCTGGAGCAAAAGCAGAGCAGGCTTCACTGCTGCCCATGCAGGTCCTGGGGCAGTCCATTCACCAGAGAGAATGTGGCAGGGAGGGACAATGAGGTTTTCTTTCAGTTAGCATGAAAGTTGATCATTGCAAAATGCTCGGTCTTGTAGCATGAGCATGCAATTCATAAACAAACGACAGTATCTTCCCCCAGCGAACCCAGCACACTGAAGAGTCAGGGATTTTCAGGCATACATCCAAGGTACAACCAGGCAGAAGCAGACACGAGTTCTGCAGATGTCCAGGACACGCGGTGTGAGCAATCACAGGCAGGACACAGGATCAACCACAAAACCACAGATGAAATGCAAAGAGTAAATTTATTTTCCAGGGGATCCCCGAAGCAGCACCCAGGCAGAGAAACACAAGCACTGCGAAGCTTGGTTCTTGCTCAAGGATCACCGAATCTGTTGGTTTTGCTTGTATTTCAAGGATTGACACAGGCATAGTTTACCACTGTGCTTTGATCTTTCCCACAGCAGGGCAGGAATCTCAAGCGTGTTTGATAGGCCTGTGATAGATACAGAGGCACCCTGTGTTATCCAAACACAGATGTTCTGCTTGTCCAACACCTAAGGCTAAACAACAATTAGTATGATATGTGTGTTTTTCTACACCTCAGCTGCAAGTCACTTGAGCGTGTTTACAATCCTCACCAATCTTTTGTTGTTTTCCCACAGTCCTGTCCCCCTCCACCATCCAAGGGACCCCTTCCACTGGGCTGGCAAAGCTGGAGGTGTCCATTTGGGCCTGTGGGGTGTAACACGGAGTAATTTAGATGCCTGCAATAGACACGTATAGAAAAAGGAATCAACATATCTCTATGATGATGTTTTGAATCAGATATCCCATTCATCCTGTCAAGGAAGGCAGCCAGGCACCACCAGTAGCTTGTCTCATTTGATGCGTTAAGTCCTGGAGATGTTGACGGTCATCCTCTGTGCTGGCTGATTTATCAGTTATGTTGAAGCAATATATGCCTTCAAAATCAGAGCAGCATTTATGGTGTCAAAGGAGGAAATAGTCCACTGCCAGTTGATTTGTGTAGTGTTCATTGGCGTGCAGCCATTACCTACTCAGCAAAATAGCAAGGAGAAACATTAATATCAAAATTACTTAGCACGGTGTAATTCTGTAATACAACTACTGGGGCTGGCACACCAGTGACTTGCAGCTGTGAATCTTCTCTTCATGCAAAAGGCAGAGGAGTTGCAGTAGAAGCCAGCCATATCCATCTTGTGGAAATGTTTCCAGGGCACACGCGCTTGAGATGTAAGACTACAAAGCATGACAAGCCAACCTGTGATAAGGGAGGAAGAGAAGTGTCATCTCCTTCCAGTAATATGTATGCCATTGCTCCAGCTCCTTCAGCTAGTAGCACTCTGGGTTTCATAACCTGATGTGGGGTAATTGCTCACACAGATTGGAGAGCTATGGCGTGTGCTTTTTCAGACTGAACTTCAGTTTGTTGTTGGGTTCATGACACCAACACCATTCCCATGCCATCTCCTCTAGGTAAGGCACAGGCATTCGCCGAAGATACCTGCAATACAAGGACTCAAGAGTCTGATATCAACAGAGGATGTAAAATAAGAGAAGTCAGGGTACAGAGCCATGCACGTTCTTGGGTTATATGAATCTTCACATCTAGACTCATAGGTCATGGTGGTGCCCTCATACCAGTGGTGGCCATTGTTACCCCACAAGTGGGGTGACATGGCTGCCCCACCAGGCAGCATGGTGGATGGCTGGGAGGAGTGCCTTGCCCCAGGGCCCAGCTGGAAGTGGCAGAAAGCTGTCCAAAAATCCAGGGCCACTGGCAGCTGCACTGACACCTACTAACAGATCGCCCCCGGGGCACAACTTGTTCAGCAATACAGAGATGAGCTGGTTCCTGGGCACCCGTTGTGACCTTGGGAGATTCAAGCACAGGCTGGAGCACTCCAGCTCCCCCAAGGCCAGGAATAGCACCTGCCCTTGGGGCCTGTCCCAGAGGAGCAGGTGGGCATGGCTGAGGAGACCCTGCCATAGCTGGTCCCCCCTCCCCAGGCTCCACCAACTGCTGCACCCAGAGATGGGACTTCAGCTGGGAGCAGTGCTTCTTTGAGTGGGAAGCCGAGGGGAAGGCACAGGATCTGGCTGCTCAGCTGGAGGAGAGGGTGGGTACAGAGATGGGGTGGTCAGCTTATTTGCAGAGGTGATAATTTTTGCCATTAGCAAAACATTTCTGATGATGTAATCCCATTTATTTCTGATTGTGGGACACAGGCTTGTACAAGGTCATTCCACATTTGTTTCCTTGTCCCTCACACTGTAACTCCTTTCAGTTCTGCTGGCTTTCCTTTATTCACCACCTGAACACGTGGTCCCAAGGGCACCAGTGTTACCCATAGCAAAACCACAGATGAAATACAAAGAGTAAATTTATTTTCATTACCTCGTGAACCAGAGAATGCCCAAAGCAGCACCGGGCAGAGGCACACAAACAGGAACACAGGCACAGCTCGGTCCTTGTTCAAGGATCACCAAACCTGCTGCTTTTGCCTGTATTTCAAGGACTGATGCAGGCATAGTTTAGCACTGTGCTTTCATCTTTCCCACAGCAGGGCAGGAATCTCAAGCGTGTTTGATAGGGTGCCTCTAATTCTATCACAGGCTTACGTTATCCAAACACAGATGTTCTGCTTGTCCAACTAATAAGGCTAAACAAGTTAGTATGACATGTGTGGTTTTCTACACCTCAGCTGCAAGTCACTTGAGCGTGTTTACACCTCCTCGCCAATCTTCCATTATTTTCCCGCACACACTAAGCAAACATGTCTCACTGCAGCCCTCGTCAGTAGTTCACAGCCTACTCCACCAAGAGCAAGTGGCAGATGCTAGGCGCTGCAGCTGTCCCCACGTGCATCAGGTTTAACAGGTGCTGTAGGATTTCTAGAACTCCTTAGCAATGGGTGGCTGAATCTGGTGTTGGTACCTGTGTCAGCGATACGGTTTAACACAGGGCTCATGACGGCACTCTGGGGTTACACTTGGCATTTGAGTAATGAAGTCTCCTTATTTCTTGCAGGTCCCGGGATCTCAGGTTACTCCCATGCCACGGAGAAGGCAGGTCCCTCTCTGGCACAGTGCCTACGACATGCAGAAAAGGTGATTCCCTCAAAGCAGCACCATGAGACACCCGTCTACCTCGGAGCAACCGCCGGCATGCGGCTTCTCAGGTACTTCAGTGCTTGTCCCCTTCTCCTGCAGCACTGTGCCTGGGACTGCCATGGATGCTCAGTGGGGGCCTCTTGGGCAAAGCCCTTGGAAATGCTGCCAGTTCACCCATTGCCCAGATACCCTCTTCTGCTGCTGGCCCCTCTGAGCCCTGAGTCACCCTGGGCTCTTCCCCTGCTTGCCCAGCAGGCCTGCTTTCACTTACTCCAACTTTTCCTCTTCTCCAGTCACTCACATGCAGTGCAGAGACAAGCACGAGGGTAGCAGTGCCCAAGCTGGTACTCAGGGGATGCTCAGACATCCCCCACAGTCTGGTGTTAGGCCTGAAGCTAGGGTTTTTGTGCCCAACTATGTTGTGACTACCCACATACCTTGACTCAGCCAAGACTGTTAGAGCTAGGGTAATTTTATAATCATAACTCCTCCTTTAATTCCAGTTTGAGATTTTCATGGGGGTGTCCCAGACCTCTTGCCTGGCTGGGACAGGGAGCTGATCTTTTGTATATTTTGCCTGGGGAAACTCCCTGGAGGGTACCAGAGGGCATGGGTTTCTTCTGCAACGGTGATAGTGAGGAACGAGAAGAATCTCCCTGGTGCAAACTCCACCAGGGCATGTGCTGCAGGAGAGCAAGGGAGCTCTGACCTCTTCTGCTCCAGATCCCACCCTCAGCTGTGGGATCTGTAAGTATCAGAGCTGGTGGTAGCTGTGCTGTCAAGGTGTGACAGAGAGGGATGTGGCCAGTTAAAGCTGGCTGTACCCATATGCTGTTATACCTTCTGTTATAATTAACACTTTGTGGGGATTTGCAGCCTGCCTGCTCAGAATAAAGCCCATAAGCTGCAGAGAGCTGTCAGCCAGAGTCACTCCATCCTTTCTTCCATTCATCCAGCTTGGAGAATAAAAGTGCAGCTGACAAAGTCTTGTCTTCAGTAGAGAAGATGCTGCGATCAGCTCCCTTCAACTTCCAGGGTGCCAGAATCATCAGTGGTCAGGAAGAAGGAGCCTATGGATGGATCACCATTAACTACTTGCTGGGCAATTTCAAGCAGGTACTGTATCAGTGGCAAGTCCATATTTGAGTCATCAGCTTGCAGCACTTTGTAGCTCCTGCCTTGCGGGAGGGTGTTGTAGGCACTATCTTCCCTTGTAAGCCATTTACCAGAGATTGGGAAGCTGCACATCTTGCCTCAGCAATTGCTGTGAGTACATCCTGATACCAGTAAGTATCAGCATGTACCACTGTAGTCAGGCTTAAAGCATTGAAATAAAACGCCAGCATCTTCGACAACTTTGCTTGGGTATGGCATCCTCCTCGTTTCCTGATCTAAAACACTTTGATGCCTGCAAAGCTTGACAGTAATTCTTTTCTATTGAGCTTTTAAATCATTTGAGAGCTGAAACAGTAAGTTGACTGGGTTTTTTTCACATAACAATTATATTAGATTTCATATTCTTAGTCCTCCTGCAAACACTCAGACATGATCCATCTTCTGCTTTTCTGAGCCTGCATCTTTTTCTTGTGTCTTGTTCTAGCTCTCACCTCATTCCCCGCACCAGGTCTTCCTGCCTTTCCTATGTTCTGTGCTTCTGCTTCTCTCCTCATAGCTCTTTCTTATTTTTTTGCTCCCAAGTAAATCTTCTCCATGCCTGATGTATCTATTTTGGTTTGATTTTTTTAAAGTCTGGCTGGACAAAATTTCTACATTCCCTGAAATCCATAAGTGAGACATCAGGAGCACTAGACCTTGGAGGAGCCTCAACACAGATTACCTTTGTACCAAATAAACACTTTTCTGAGCCCCCAGAGAACCTGCTCTACTTCCGTCTCTATGGCAAAGATTACCAAGTGTATACGCACAGCTTCCTCTGCTATGGGAAGGACCAGGCTCTGCAACAGAAACTGGCCAGGGACGTACAGGTGAGTACATCTGTAACTGCAGGTGGAGATCCTGGACCCTCACAGCTTTGACATACTGGTGCTGTAAAAGTTGCTGTGTTCCAGCCTCCTTCCTCTGTTTTTTGGGAAATGCCATTATCCTCCATAAAGACTGGGAAGATCCCCAAAGAGATGATGCAACATTTTCAAAAGTACTGTAAATTTGAGGTGCCTTGACTCTTGGGCATGGGATAGCAGGAGTACTGCGCGTGACTGAAGTACTTGGGGGAGGTGATGTTTCACCATCTCTGGGAATCCCAAATCGATGGCAGCTTCACAAATCTGTGGCTGACAGTAGTTTGCCCGGGGTCCTGCAGGGAAGCTTTGACACGTGTTTATCTTGGTGTGATGTGCGGACAAGTGCCTTGTGGCCACCCTTCCTGTGGCTCTTTCCCAGGGTGTTACTCCAGAGTGAACTGTAACAGCTTGTGTTGATTTTACTTTCAGACCGTGGAGAACGGCAGCCTCCTTGATCCGTGCTTTCACCAGGGCTATCAGAGGACTGTAAATATAAGTGACCTCTTCAAAAACCCTTGTACATCAGCCAGGAAAAGGCAATTTCCTTTCAGCCAGTTGCACATACAGGGAGAGGGGGATTATCAAAAGTGCCGAAGAAATATCCAGGAACTCTTTAACAAAACCCATTGTCCTTACTCCAGTTGCTCTTTCAATGGGATATACCTACCTCCACTACAAGGTGATTTTGGGGTAAGTCTTTGCATTCTTCAACTCTGTAACCCAGAATATCAGAAAAGCAGGAATTCAGAGTACTGCTAGTGTGTATTCTCCATGCCTGGGGGCAGGAAATCACTTACAAGATGACTTTCTGAACATGTATTTACAGAAGTAGTGATGTACTTGCTGTAAGGACAGCACATGCAAGAGCTACTCCAGTAAATACTGGCCTACCCGTACTGCACTGTTCCCATTTTAACCCATCTCCTGTAGGCATCTCCTTGGGATACTCGATTTTACTGGTTCGTTTTTCAGGCAGTCCTTGCTGATGGCCAGTGCCAGAGGCAGGAGAGCCTGCTGCAGGCTGTGCATGGTACACTGCTCCTGCAGACCTTGTCTCCTGAGGCCAGTGGTGGTACCAGATCTGAAATTCATCCAGAAGTGTGTGAGCACTGCTGAAAACCAACTTGTGTGTGTGTGATGTTGCTTCTTGTATTTCTCTATCTGTAAATCGAACCATTTTCTGTAGTGGGATTTCTGCTGTTCTACTCATGCTGAGGTGCCGTCATGTTAAAATATTCTTTTTTCTCTCAGGCTTTTTCTGCTTTCTACTTTGTGATGAACTTTTTGAACCTGACCAGTGAACAAAGCCCTGTTGCCCTGGATAAAGTCGCCAGCACCATTGAGAGCTTCTGCGCCCGGCCTTGGCATGAGGTGAGCAGTGCAGGTGGCAGGGGGCTGGGGCAGCTGGGTGGCAAGAGCTGCTGGTATTTCTCTGTAGGATAAATGGTTGGGGGTAAGTTCCAAGGCAAGAGGGGGAAGATTCCCCAGCACCTGCAGTGGATGCTCAGGTGCAAGCTGGAGCAGCGGGAAGCTACGTAACAGCCTGGTGACTTCCTCCTTCCCTAGGTGAAGCCAGCGTATCACCAAATAAAAGAAAAGTACCTGAGCGAATATTGCTTCTCTGGGGTCTACATCCTCTCTCTCCTGCAAGATGGCTATGAATTCACTGAAAAGAACTGGCAAAGCATCCACTTCCTTGGAAAGGTGTGTTTCATGGCAGGGAGAGTTCTGCCTACGTACCTAATTTCAACCTCTGCTGCACAGCACAGCCCTTTTTGCCAGGGCAGTGGCACCCCCGGGGAATACTGCAAGCAGTCCCCGCACCTCCTGGTGCTGACTCTGTTCCTCTCCCATTTCAGATCGGCAGCAGCGATGCGGGCTGGACCCTGGGCTACATGCTGAACCTGACCAACATGATCCCAGCGGAGGAGCCTGCTGGGCCCCCTCTCTCCCATGGCAGCTACGTGGGGTTGATGGTGCTGTGTTCCCTCGTGCTGGCGTCCGTGATCCTATTTGCCTGGCTTCTCTTCCACAAGCCCAAGTGCCTGCAGAAGGGGATTGTTTAGGAACAACCTTGATGGGGGGGGGGGGGGGGGGAGAGAAGGGGCCATGTCACCCCAGGCCGCTCAGGGCTAGGAGACCCCTGCAGAGCAGGCTGTACTGCAGAGCCCCCCTCGCCTCTCACTGAAGCTACTGACTGTGAACAACAAGGGCATTTATTTCTTCTGACTCACACTTGCACTGACAGACATTGGGACATCGGGCTCACCACCTCTCTCTGCCAAGGACAGACAAGCAGGTGTCCCCTCCTTGAATGGGTCGTACTTTGATTTAATGAAACTTTGCTGCTTGTTGGTTTGTTTTGCCTTGTGCACAGCATTATAAAGAGAAAAGCGGCAGCAATCTTTGGGAGCCAGTGCTCCTGCAAGAGTAATCTCAGGGTCACACATCCCACTGAGCTCTTGGGAGCAGTCACACACAGGGTGATTCTGCTCCTCCTCCGTTGAAGCCGTTCCCGAGAGCCCTTCCCACAGGGAAACTGCACCAGCACACCTCCACTCGCCTCCCGCACCCTGAGCCCTCGCAACCCTACAGCCAGATACAGCCACCTGCACCTGGCTGGCCCCCAAAGGCTGGCCAGGCTCCCAAATGCCACCCTGGGACGAGAAGGGATGAGGATGAAGAAGCTGAGTGTTCTGGTGGTCATCGGCCCTTAGCTGGGCTGCGGTGGCTGTCTGCTCCTTTCGCAGGTGGCAAGAAGCCTCTTTCCCACGTCTTCCTGATGTTGTTGCTGGACCAAAGCTGGCTCGCTGTTACACTGAGCCATTCTCAAGTCCCTAGGGTACATCAAGGCATGAGTTCCCAGCCAGGCATTGCTGATTTTAGTAGGAACAGCTCATACTGGCCGAGGATCCTTGACCAGTAGTGAGTGCTTATGCCCACAGGCACTCTGGTGTGATCAGCGTACCTCCAGGTATTCGCCCACTAAAGCATTCCAGTGTCACTGTGGTGATCATACAGCAGCCTCCAATCTAGGGAAAATGTTTGTTAGGTCATGTTCCTTTATAAAGAGAGAGCTGGCAGCAGTTAACCAGCATGAGCATGCACAGATTTAACCCCTCTTTCCACCAGAAATATGAGGGAAAATTTGCCTTTCCTTCCCTCATGGCTTAGGCTTATCCCATGACCACAAGACCCAGGGCTTGTGAGTGCACATACTGCAGCCCATCTCCTAGCACACATCTAGGGTGATGCCACTGATCAGGTTTATGAATCCCTTTCTTCCATTTTCCATTCCTTGGTCCAAAGAAGAGAGAGGTAAGTCAGAAACCCATTTTTATAAAAATACTTGGAAACCACTGGTGCCTGTCTACCTCCCACAAAATCTCGGAAATCTTCTCCTAATAACCTGTAAGTGCTGGAAGCCAAAAGAAAACATATATTATGGAGCGAAAGGCATGGCAAACACACACCTTCATCTGTTTCCCTGAGCAAAGCTGTAGAAAGGTGCTAAGAAGATCAGGATGTGCAACCCCAGTAAAGCTGTCTCTTCGGCAAGCACAGACACAGAGCTCGGGCTTATCGTGCTCTCCCAGCCTGTCCCTCTGCACAGTGCAGGCTGGAGAAGGTCACCCAGTTATTTACTTCATGCCTGGAATTAGGAACAATACATATGAAGGACCTAAAGGTAAGGGAAATATCTACCCTGTCTTGATAAGGGTAGATAATCATGATAACATCTTTGGGCAGTTCATTGTTCTTCCAAGAATTTGTGGTTTATTTTTGCTCTGAATTAACTGGCTTCAGCTTCTGTTGGATCTTACTCTGCCAATATCAGAAAGACTGAGTAACTCTCTGCTATCAAAATCCCTTTTTCCTTCTCGGTGCTTGCAAGTCATCAATGTATCATATTAAATAGATTAATCATCAGTCTGTACAGTGCTCTGTGCTGACCCCACGTGTAGCTCTTGACTCCGCTTTGAAAATTTTTACATCTTTCTGAAATTTGGACACCACAGTTTTCAGCAGCGAGGGGTACTAGAGTCACTAATAGTGTATACAAACGTAGTACCCTCTGGTTTCGATCTATACTGTGTTCCCCATTCATATATCTCAGGGCCAGGCCTGCTCACTTAAAGTTTTGGGGCTGGTTTGTCTGCTTGGCCTGTTTTTCCAGGCATTGCATTCCAGAGCGGCTGCTGTCTCACACCATACATCACCGTCTCTTAACATGAGCCACTCTGCCTTCCACATGGCTCAACTGAAACACGTACTATTCAGAGAATATTCCCCCAAGCAGATGATCCAGATCAACGTGCAAATTACTCTTTCCCGCACTGTTCATTGACCAGGTTTTGGTTTGTCTGAAAATACACTGAAATAGAATCATAGACTCTTCTAGGTTGGAAAAGACCTTTGAGATCAAGTCCAACCAAGATGTTGGAATTAATCTAGAGATGGAGTCTTCCTTCTGGTGTTTTCAGCAAAGATAGGTAGATGAGAGATTAACAGTAGTTTTTGGTCACAGCTGAAGGCGCGCAGGAGGAGCGTGTGATCAGAGCTGCTTCAGCTCCCCAGTCAGGCCCACTTGCAACACATCCCATCCTGTGTCACCTTCCTTGCATACAAAGTCTTCATAGCAGAGCAGGTTCTCTGGAGAAGTTCCCAACCTGAGCTGGTGCATCCTTCCTCCCCATGAACAATGTGGAAACATGTAGAATGATAATTCCTCTCCTGAGACACCCTCAGGGATCTGGCAGCTGCTTAGTTGTGTCCATGATGGCAGATCCATTGGGACTTTCCAGAAATTGATGGAGAAACTCCATGTGAAAGCTGATTTGGAGAGAAAGCCTGTGCCAGTCTGCTCTTCTGGTCCCTGCTAAGGGTTTATGCCAAAGGGAAAGGCCAAATGCAGCACCTGGGAGAAGAGCTTTAGCAACGTTTTGTATCCTTATTGCAAGTCCCATAGCATTAATGTTGCTAGCTCTTGATTTGGGTCAGATGATCAGCTGGTATTTTGTTTACTCCCTCCTGCCTTCCTTCTCTTGTTTTTTTGTTTGGGTTTTGCTTTTTTAAAAGATGTGAATGTGACTTGAGTGCAACCTAACATAAATACAAAATATGTTTGTATATTCTTAAACCTTACAACTTTTAGACCACATTCATGAGTCAATATCTCCAGAACTAGAATTTCTAAGGTGACACCAGATGTGCCATTTAAAAATCTCTTGAGCAGGCTGAGGCTCCAGGAATTGGTTGACTGAAGGCGTCCTATCAGGGTGAGACTCTTGCATGTCACTGGCTGTGCCTGAACCTTTCCAGAAAATCATATGATTTTTTTCTCACCATTTCTCCAGCTATTGCAGGACTTTATCCATGGAGATTACTCAAAATCCCTGATCAAAGAGTTCACATTTAATGGACATTCTTTGCTTCTGCGCTCCATCTGACCCAGCTGTATTCAGCTCAGACGTGTGTTCCAGAGCCACCCAATGCGTGTGTGAGGACCATTAACAATAGTGAGGGGGAATTTCCAAATATGCCAGTAATAACATGGTAACGCTTCTCTTGTTAATGTAGTTGATCTGCCTCATTGATAATTATCTGTGCCTTATTTCTAATTTGACAGCTTCTGGCTTTACTTTCCAGCCACTGGCTCCTGTACAGTTTTGCTCTTCTGGGTTAAAGCATCTTTTACACCATGTGTTCTCATCTTGCAAATATTTATTCACTGATCAGCTCTGCTGGGCTGCCAAGTCTCCAGACCTTGGTCTCTCCCATTTTGCCATATGAAGCCCTGAGATGTGCTGCAGCGATGTGGGATGTCTCTGGTTTGGTTTCAGATGCTGAGTGGTCCATTTTTGGGAAGGTTCCTTGCAGGAGGATTTGATAGCTTTGCAGGGTGTGGGAGCAGTCTGGTCTTTCTGGGACTGATGACTTCCATTAACTCTCTCGTGTTCACCCAAGTGTCAGGTCTGAGGCAAAACTATTATTGAGGCTGAGGTTTTCGGGCCTCAGAAGAGAAAGTCTGGGTGCCTGCAGCACGCTCACTTTTCAGAAAACAACCCCTCCCCACCACAGGCTCTAAGTACCCTTCACTCCCAATCTGACGCAGCCAGCTCTCCTCTGTGCATGGGCTCCAGCTGATTTCTCTGGCCCTGCAGCAAAGCACAGTGGAGCCTCCAGTTGGACGAAAGCTCTCGGAAGTGGGGCCATAACCTCTGCAGTGAGAGGCTGACCTGCAGTGTTGGTGCTGGCTGGGGCTCCCCTGCTTCTCCAAGAGCAGCTCTCAGCTGGATGCGTGCCCCCTCCTCATCCATCCCAATTCTTCCTGTACTCTCTGCCAGACGGGACACGCAGGCTCTGCGGGGCAGCTGGCTGCATCATGGGGTTCAACAGCCTGTTCAGAGGGGCTGAGGGGGACACACCAAGGACAATGGTCCCTGCCACCGGGCCATGCGCTTTCTTTTTGCGGTTCAGCCCTGATGAAGTGGGTCTTTGTTTTGATGCACGCACAAATCTCTGTATCCTTACCACAATAAAGACGTCTGAACTGATGCCAGAAAAGTTTCTGCACTGTTTTCCAGAAGATGGGAACTCGCCAGTAGTGGAATAGAGCTTTTGGCACTAAACATGGAAAAGTCCTGAGATGGGATTTCCTCTCTTGCCAGTTCCCTGCTGATCTCCTGGGTTGGATCTGAAGTTCCCAGTGGATGGGCAGCATCCCCTCCTGGCAAGGAAAGGCACTGTGGGGCACCTCACATGGGTGGCCTCATTCCCAGGAAAGCTGCTAGTACCCGAACCCCATCTTTTCTTGGTTTAGCTTCACCCTGACCTCCCCGAAGCTGCTTGTTCTCCCTGGCTGTGCACCGGAGGACTGCAGTCCTGTCCTCGTTTCCCTCCCCCAGGCAGCACCATCAGCATCATGCTGGCACTGCGAACCCCCAGAACAGGTGAAGGGGAGGGGGCCTGTTCCCCTCTTCCGTGGGGCCATGTGGCTGCATGCAGCCACAGCTGTAGCTCTGCCAAGGCACACATACTTGTCGTGGTTCATCGTTCTTCTTTCAGCACACACTCTCCCCGGTTTGCTCAGTCTCATGGCTCCTCGCTTGAGCTTTCCTCAAATTTTCCAATCTTCTTCTGGTAACAATGACTTAAAGTGCCAAAATTAAAAGAAAGGCACCAGGTGGGGTCTTTCCACGGCCAGCTCCGGAGGGATCGGCTCCCTGCCTCCTGTGACCCTCAGCCATGGAGCGATGGGGGGACGGGGCTCGCATTCACATTCCTCTCACTCTCGCTGCCGTGGCACGACATGTTCCTGCTCGTTCTCTTTCTCCCACTGCCTCAAGGTCTCTCCATCTTTGAACATCTGGGGGGAGATGGATGATCCATCCCAGATGTATTAGCTGCATTTTCCAAATTAAGTCTTTGTTTACTTCCTGCACGGTTTCTAAGAGCTAATGTCCTATATTGTTTGGTTTTGCTTTCATCAGTGTTTTTTAAGATGTCGAGCCTTATTATTGGCTTAAAGATTTATCAGCATGTTGTTTCTGCAGAATGTAGTAAGAGACATGCTAGGTCAGATCAGACAGACAGCACATTGACAGTCGTCTCCAGCTGTGCGGTGGGCGAGGACAGTTAGGAAAAGGGCATGATCCTTCTAGCAATCTGGGATGTAGGAAATTTATGATTGAGTGATTGCTTCTGGATCTGCATAATTAATAGCTGTGGATGCTCCAATTCTCTCTGAATTCACCCTATCTACTTTCAGCTTTGGAAGGGTAGTTTCATTGTGTGCAACTATTTCCTTTTGTTTGATTTAAACCTGCTGCCTGATAACAGGCTGCCTCCATCCCTATGCTACGGAGAACGCTGACTAGCTCTCCAGACCTAGTAGTGCGTGAGATGCGTTCTCCGCCCACCCCAGATTCTGCCGATGGCTCCTTCTGAGGATCTAACAGTCTGCTGTTTCTTCCATTTTTTGTTGTTTCTCACATCAGTGTTGCTTCTCTCCATAGGAAAGTGAGTGCTTTTCCCATGTGTCCCTTGGCAGCACTGCAGCTCCAACTGGTGTCCCAAGCCGCTGAAATCAGCCGGGGAGGGGGCAGGCGCACCAAACATGGGGTCTGTGCTGTTTTACTATAGCTCTGCTTAGCACTCGCTGGCTGCCAAGTAACACGGGCTAGCACTGGAAACCTGCCCACCTCCTTCACATCGCCTTGGTTGCTGAAAGCTGGGGAGAGAGCAGCTCCACGGGAACCCAGCAGCCCTGGGAGCAGTGATGTAAGGGAGGCGAGGGCATTTCCCATCACTGCGTGGGCCACCAGCTCTGCAAAATACCACCAGACGCAGCTTACCATGGAGATACAAGCTGCCCTGACATACCCCTGCTCACCATGCCCATGCTCACCATGCCCTGCCACAGCCTAGGCTCCTTTTCCTCGGTTTCTTACAAGTGCTGGCAGAAACTGGCACCTCCAGCACCATTTCTTGTTACCTGATTAAAGATGAGTGCCATGCCATTCCCTGAATGCGTGTTGCTCTGAGACTGACTGACAAGTGAGGATGTGGTGGGATGTAGCTTAACTGGGAGAAGATCTTAATATGGTTACTGCTATCTTTATATATGTATAATCTTCCTTTTTTTTTTTTTTTCTGGTTATGTCTTCAAAAGATACTTGTTCAAAACCAGGACTTTTACACTTTTTTTTTCCTATGGCAGAAGAAAGTTGGAAGTGGGATGAGTGAGCCAAGCCAGGAGCTTTGCCTGCAAGCCTGCACTGTTTGCATTAAAGGCTATAAACATGGGTTCCCTGGTTTTACCACCTCTCTTCCTGGGAAACTGAGGCAGAAAGGTGGTCGGCAACCCGAGTTCATGTGGAGGACGGGCAGGAAAGCAGTAGTGCTGAGCAGCACTGGCGGAAGATGCTTTGCTGAGGGAAGAGGCAGGTAAAGCCACCCTTGTCACAGGGGTTAGGGCAGATTCACATGAAGGATGAAGGGAAGGCAGATGTTTCGCGTGGCAAAGCCTGTTGCTGATGGCAGGAGGAGCTTCTCTAGCATGGCCTGGGCAGAGCAGCGTGGCACACTGATGTTGGCAAAGGGAGCCTTTCTCCTAGCATGTCCAGGTGTGATGGTAAATCTTTTGGCTGGTTGTGCTCACGTTTGGGCTCTGTGTCGGGGATGTCCTAATGAAGATCTCTATCAGAGCTGCGAAGCTGCTGGCATTCTAGCTGCCCCGAGTAAGGCTGCGAAGCCAGGCTGTCTCCCGCGGTTGTGCCCATCCATGGGCAGAGCACAGGGGCCCTGAGGTGACCGGTCAGGCTGGATGAGGCTTTGAGCAACCTGGTCTATTGGAGGGTGTCCCTGCCCATGGCAGGGGGGTTGGAACTAGATGATCTTTAAGGTCCCTTCCAACCCAAACCGTTCTATGGTTCTGTGGTTCTGCATCTACTGCCCACTGGGCAAGGGTGTATGTGGCAGAGAGGCGGAGGGGAACCAGCTCCCCCCAAATCCAGAAACGGCCTGTACCTCTGTTCATTAGCCGACAGCGGGGCATTTTCATGTGCCTGAGGCTGCTGAGCTGCTGCTGGGTGCCTGTCGGAGCTCAGTACCATGCCCGCACCCAGTGCACGGGAGGGCGGTACCAGACCGGGCTGGTACCTGCCCAGCAGACAACTCCTACACCAAACCCCACGTTGCCCTGTCCTGCCCCCCCAGTATCCCAGCTGGGCTGTTTGGGTAGGCGGCTGCGGGGCGGGCGATGCGGTCCCTCTCTGTTCATGCCGGGAGCAGCGGGACTGCTTGTTGAGCAGTGTCCGGGGCGATGTCTCCCTGCTTCCCCAGGAGATGGGGCAGGAGAGCAGGCAGGGCTCCGAGCTGGCGGCCGAGCCCCGGGGGTGGGTGGGGGGTGAGCGGCGGGAGCTACCCGTGCCGGGTGGGCAGGGACCGGGCAGGGCTGCGACAGCCGTGCGGGCACCGGGGCCGCCCCGGCGCCATCCCCACCCCGCCCGGCTCTTGCCCCACGGAAGGACTCGGTGACGGGCATCCCCCCTGCCCGCCGCCCCCCCTCTCCTCTCCCCCTCCGCGCCGCTCGCCGTGCGCTTGGCAGCCCCGACGCCCTCCGCGGCCAGTTTTCCAGCCCTGCGCTTCTTCTGCAGTGACAGCCAGTGGCTGCGGGGGCCTGTTTACCGTCCGGTTAATAAGTGAGCTGGAGCGGGAGGGGGGAAAACTTCTCCGACGGCGGAGAGCGGGCTCGCCGCGGCAGGCGGGCGGGCGGGGGGGAGCATTCCTACGCCGCGGGGCCCCGGCGCGCCCCGCTCCCGCCGCCCCCCGCCGCCCCCCGCCCGCAGGTGCAGGGGGCTGGCACTCGGCGACTGGAAAGAGCTGGTTGGAGTTTGCACTTTAAGCTCCCCGGCAGGGAGGGAGCCGGGGGCTCGGAGCTGGTCTGGGCGCCCCAGCGCTGCGGGAGGATGGCTCGGTGGTTGCGGTCCCTCGTGGGAGCCCTGCTCCTGCTCGACGTGGCGGCCGCCCTCAGCTTTCTCCACCATCGCTACGAGGAGATGGTGCAGGCCCTGTTCCACGTGCAGAGCCAGTGCCCCTACATCACCCGCATCTACAGCATCGGCCGCAGTGTCGAGGGACGACACCTCTACGTCCTGGAGTTCAGCGACTACCCGGGCATCCACGAGCCCCGTAAGTACGGGAGGACGGGACGGCGTTCAGGGAGGCTGGGCTCCATCACCCCACTCCCTGCCATGCAGCACGTTTGGGGCATGGGATGGAGGGTATGTCCTTCTCCAGGCAGGACTCCTGGCCATGCCCGGGTGTGAGGCAGCGCTGGCTGCAGCAGGGACCCCGCAGCCAGCCCCGGGACCCACACCCGCGACCCACACGCACGCGCCCTGTATGCATAAGCTGCAGCGTGCCCAGGCGCGTACTTTGGACAGAGCTCTGATTTTTCATCGCAAGCTAACGCGAGAACCCGGGCGAGTCCATCCCAACGCCCCATCTGCCCTGCCACCCTCTCCCTCCCAAAACACAGCATTGTGCAGTCAGAGGCAGCACCCACCCTCCGCCCTTTGCTGCTGGATAGTGGCAGGAGAGAAGAGTCCAACTCTTCCTCTTCCTAACCCCGAAGCAAGGAGCACAACGAGCAAGAGACCCCGGCAGAGCGGGCTGTGCAGCCTCTGCAACAGGCTGGTCTCTGGGATCTCTACCTGCTGCCACGTGGCCCTGCGGAGCCTTGGCAGCCACGGCTCCCTGCGCTGCTGCCTGTGGAGCATGGAGACAGACATGGGAGCCAGACCTTGCTGGCAGCCAGGTGACCCCGGGCGGTGAGAGGACCAGCCGGCTCTCTGGGCTGGAGGCGTGCGCACAGGCCTCCCTTGCTTCCCCGCCTTGTGCCCCTGGGCCGCAGATGCGGATGGGGCTCTGCCTGCTTTTTGCAGGATCTTTTGCCTTTTCAAATCCTGGCTGGTGTGGTTAAACACGGGGGCTGACAAGTCCAGGCAGCCTAGTCATGTGGAAGACTGCCAGCAGCACAGGGGTGAGCGGACCCGTACCTGGTCCCCCCGCAGTAGAGCAGCCCCCCCCAAATCCCACAGCACCCCACACATGGTGGCAGCTTGCCCGAGGACATGCTACCCCAGGGCCAGAGCATCACGTTCAGGGGCGTTGGGAAGTGGGATGGGAGGCTTCCTGCCCTGACCACCTCCATATCACCCCTTTTGGTACGAGGAGACTCAGACAATGCTGAGGACACCTCGGGCACTTCCACAGCACATCAGGGGCTGATTCAGAGCAAGAAGCGAGCAAAGGGCACTGGTGATGCGCCACAGGGTTTTAGACTTGCAGAACCACTGGAGAGCAGCTGGAAGGGCCATAGGAGGTGACCGAGATCGCCCCTGCCCCAGGCAGGCAGCATGGACCTGTTGCCCTGTAGCACGGGCCAGCCTCAGGCTGACACTTTCAGCTTGTAGCATGAGGACTTTGGGAATCTGTGGATTCCTCCCTTTAAGGCCATGGAAAGTAACTCCGAAAAGCGTGCCTAGAGTCCGTGGGCTTACGTGCAGTGATTAGGGCTTGTGTGTCCACGTGGATAATGTTTAGGGTCTGCATGTTGAAAAAGGCTGACAAGTCCTGCTCAGACTCAAACAAAACAGAGAAGGAGCATCCCTGCTGAGTCCTTATTTTATTGAATAAAGGCTGCACATATCCCCAGGACATTTTTATAGTTTTTATAACTGGATTACCTAATTTAGTTAGTTCTCATGTCTCCTGGAATCTAACCAGGTCAAAACACGTTGCCCACCAATGGTGTCCTGTGCTGAGGCACAGCGATCAAAAGATATGGAAAAGCAAAATCTTTTGCCAAAGTTTGATATATTTTTTTAGAATCTGTCTTCTCCCTGCAGTGTCTCCTCCCTGCATGGCAAAGACACGGGATATCGCAAGCAGCATGGGTCCGATGCTTGTGGCTGTGGTGCCTTTTGCTCCGGATCCTGATGGACACTGTGTGTGGCAGCGTGGCTGCACGCTGCCGCTGCAAGTCAGATTGCTGACAGTGGCTCGAAGTCACGGTGCTACGGGAGTCTCAAGCTCTGGCAAACTGACATTTCTAATGACACCCTATTTTTTCCTGACCCTTCCACGTGAAAGTCAGGCTTCCTTCTTAACTGAATGCCCCTGGTATCTCTCATCCTACCAGTGCTGACTCCAGCCTGCAATGGGATGTTTTATTTTCCCACGGGTAAGTGCTTTAAAAGCACCTCTGGGAAAGCAAAACCCATCCTTCACGTGTGCTGCCTCTCCTTCAGCAAAGCAGCAAGTCCTGTCTGGGCACTGTCCGCCCACCGTCTCTAAATCTGTATTTCAAGACCTCATTTTAGAAAAGTCAGTGGCAAGGGACCTTTTTGCTCATACTACAGCTGCTGCAGGGACAGTTTGATCCATATTGAACTCAGCTGAGGGTTTCTCCAGGCTTTTTTCCCTGTCCCTGGAGGGTGAGGAAGCCCCTAAACCTTCTCCTTGGAGGCAGGTAAAGCGGAGGGAGAGGAGAAACTGCTGCTGCCTCCCACCAGCACAGGAGTCAGGGGCTGACAGGCAGCAACTGGAGATGACTGTGCCCTTCCAGGGAAAGAGCACAGCTTGCCCCAAGCCAGGCATTGATTTTATCCTGCAGAGTAATGAAAAGCTCCTTAAAGTATGCAGAGCCAGGAATGTGCCATGCTAGTGAGAGGCACTGAGAGCAAACTGTGAAGGGCAGAGGTGGGAGAAATAGCATGTCCCCTCCAGTGCCACCCACCACGGAGGCAGGAGGCCGCAGCAATCCTGCTGGCACTTCCCAGTCTCTCTGTGCTGGCTCTCCAAAGAAACCAAACCGCCTGCAAATACATCTTCTTGTGCACTCTGAAGGTGAGCAGCTACTCAGTGAGGAGCCTGGGCTGCTCCCAGGGATGCTCTGGCAAAAGGGATGGGAGCCCATACAAGAACTGTGCCACTCTCCCTCTCTGAGGTTTGTATTTTCCAAGGGAAAGGGCCATTTCACACCATTTATTGGGGGTCCCTTGGGCTTGCCCAGGCTCCCCGTATTAGGACATGTTTCTTCCTCCCTGTCCCAGCCCTGGGTAATGATGTCACTGTCTTGGTCTCTCCAGTGGAACCGGAGTTCAAGTATGTTGGGAACATGCATGGAAACGAGGTGCTGGGCCGTGAGCTGCTGCTGCAGCTCTCTGAATTCCTGTGTGAGGAGTACCGCC